>OX424561.1:10000000-11495833 GCA_949152475.1 Terebella lapidaria | reverse complement strand
TATCGTAGTCCATACACTTTGACCAATAATTTCTCTTTTTTTCAAGGTTACAAACTTGTACTACCTCTGAAGTCCTGTTCGGATGTGACGTCACATTTTCGGAAGAAGACCCGCTGGTTGCTATAGCGACCCTGGAGCTCTCGTTCTGTCGTCACTCCGGCGTCCCGGTTCACATCAGCCACACACACCTGGCGACACAAACTGATGTGATACATGCGCCAACTCCCCCCCCCCCCCCCCTCTCCCAACACCATATCAACTACACTGATGTACATCAAAATTTAATATACACAGAACCAATATAAATCTGAACTAAATAAACCTGTACAGGTAGTCTCCTTTGCAAACACTACTTGTAAATAAATGCTTTCATACGAACTTGAATACATAGGGCCTACCTATACATTGTGCAGGCCTACATATCTGCTGTCAATTTTACCAAAGAGGTCAACGATTTTACATACAGGTTCGTTGTAGTCGCATTGTACATCTATATGCCTCGAACTAGCCACCGTAGTTCCTACCCGCACCTCCACGATATCGTTTCCCAGAAGAGGTAGCCTACCTTTGCGCCCCGATCCAGCAATGCCTCGGCAAATGCTGTGCCCAGTCCCCCACTCCCACCAGTGATCAGTGCAACCTTCCCTTCAAAAGCAGACGCCATTTTCATGAACGATGACATAACGGACTGTAAGACTGTCGACGCGATTCGCAGCGGACCATGACTTTGGACTCACTGACTCACTCACATCGACGAGTGCACGTGGGCGAAAATATGCAAGTTCTGCTGCAGGCCCGATTATTTGAAAGATCTTGGCTCGATCTACGGAAAGCGAGACGCGTCGGTTGCTGCTGTTATATTTAGGTGTAAATGCTGTAGATTTCGCATGCTCTTCCCTCATTGTTCCATGATGGTGTGAGTGGTGTAACTTTACGCACTCACCTGGTTGTTGTCAAACGAAGGATGGCTACCACTTTTCGGACTCAATCCCGTACTCGGATTTTTCTAACTCGTTTACAGTGCTTTTTGCGATGCTGAATGGGATCGTATTGAGGCATACTTCACCTGGAAGTAAAACCGGGCGTTTTCTTTTTGTCGAAATTAGACGCCTTTTCAAAATAATTATAGATAGATAGATAGAATTTGTTCGTGCTGCTGCATTACACTATTTACAATAATTAAACAATCCCCAAAACAATGAAATACCTCGTTCCTGCATTATTTTTCAGTATTTTCAGCCGTCATTTCAGAATAATGCAAAAAAATGGAGAGAAAAATTCTCTCTCTTGTAGCATTTCTCAGTATTTTGGTTCAAAATTGGACTGTAAACTTATATAATGATACATTTTTCCCCAATTATCTACAAATGACTTTTTGTCAAAGTTGAACAATTTGCCGGGAAAAAATAGAGGAGAAAATCAAAATTCTAAAAAAAATCAGTTTGTGGGTACTATCCCATAGAGTCAACACACAAAAGTTCAGAAGAATTAATTTATACCTGAGTCACATTTGCACATGTCGCCAGCCGGCGTGGGGACAGCGGTGGTATTATTGATCGATGATCGGATCTTCTTTCCCATATCTTTCGAGTGGTCATGAAACAACCAGGCATTGTCCACTGGTGACCGCTTTATGCGGCAGGATACCCTGCAGTGATCGCCTGGTGAGCTACCTACATTGGTTGGCTAATATATATAATCGATCCATTCGGCACCTGGTGGGCATCTGAAGGGGCTCTGGCCGGTCGGGAAATTTCAGCCTTCTCGGGTATCGTATCAAATGTGACAGCATAAGTGTTCTCGGAGGACAAGACGTTTGAATATTGCAAAGTCCAAAATGGGGCGTTTTTCGAAAAAAAAAAATGGCCGCCATTTCGAAAAATGCTAATATAAAAACAATAATAATACTCCCTCTTGAAATTTTTTTAGCACTTTAATGCCAAATTTCAGAAAATTTTGACCGTAAAAGATAAAAATGTGGACTACGTCATGCCAATACATGTACATCACATGCACATGCTGCTTATCAAACCAAAGGTCTGGGAACCTGAAAATTCAAGTGCGAGGGTATTCTTTATTTTTTATGGAGAATGCCTTAAAACGCGTAGTAATTTGATTTTATTGCCGATCCGTTCGAAACTCATTATGGTCACCATGCCCAGAACGACGACTCGAGGGCAACGATCAGAAGTTAAGGAAATGCAACTGAACAAGCTTCGGGGAAACGACAGTCGAACCGGGTCGTTTACCTGTATCGTCGAGAATGACCGCCATTTTGATAATATGTCTTTTTGATTGTTGGTCCTTAGTTTTTTGTTCAGTTTTCCAGATACATTCGACTAAGTCCTTGAATATTGACTCATGGACCGACGCAACGAAATGCCAATAGGTTTTTGGACCATTGATTATACAAATAGGACACAATATACTATTAAACCATTACTATTCCACGTGGGAAACAAAGCCTCCAAGTTTGAAAATTGGTAAGTGTGAATATACAGTTCTGGGGTTGATATTTGAAAAATAGAAAATAGTAAACAACGGAAGCTAATTACATTTATATGGATAATTGTCAGTCAACAATGGCGCCTATAGACCAGAGTCTGGGTCTGAGACTGGCAAAACGGGCTTATCAACGGCTGAGAGAGAGGATGTTGTCTCAAATTTCCACAAATTGTGCACATATATAGATATCATGATCGAGTAATTTAAAGGTATAAAATAACAACATATTATTACCAAGATATTGCAATATTGTGGCATCTGGCAGCTCTTAAAAAAATTAGGTCAAGGGCCAAAGATAGGTTACCGGACAATATTTAATATTTTAGATGTTAGCCAGGTCAATGGTTAAATTCAAGGTCAAGAGAATATTCAGCATATATAATATTAAGCATATATCATGTCCACAGTTGATTGCTAAGCTGTAAATTCAATAATCAGAGAGATATTAGCAATTTTGTGTTGTGGCCTTGAAAATGAAAATATCAATTTCTATATGTCTACAATTGATTCCCAAGCCATACAGTCAATAGAGGAGCAAGATATTGAACTTTTTTTCCTGTGACCTTGAAAATGAGGTCATAGGTCGAATTCAAGGTGACGAGAATATTCAGCATATATCATTTCCCATATGTCCACAATTGATTCCCAAGCTGTAAAATCGATAATAAGTGAGTTATTAGCCATTTTGTCCTTCGACCTTGAAAATGAGGTCAAAGGTCAAATTCAAGGTCATGACAATAATCTGCATATATCATTTCCTATATGTTCATAACTGATTCCTAAGCTGTGAAATCGATAACAAGCGAGATATTAGCCATTTTGTCCTATGACCTTGAAACTGAGGTCAGAGGTCAAATTCAAGGTCACGAGAATATTCGGCATATATCATTTCCTATATGTCCACAATTGATTCCTAGTCTCTAATCTCAATATTAAGTGAGATATTAGGCATAATATGTCCCATTATAAAGCATAGGAGAATTTAACATGGGAAAGTCCTATTTGGGCCGAGTTTGGGCCGAAATGGCCCACTTCGAGCGATTCAAGCGCAACGAAATTTATAGACATCATAGGAGTTCATACGAGGAGTGTTATGTATCAAAAAGAAAAAAAGTCACTGAACAGATTTTGAGAAAATGGCCGCCAAAGTCCAAAATCAGGCATTTTTCGTCGAAAACGGCCGCCATTTTGAAAAAAATGCGAAAATAAAAAAACTAAAAAATACCTCCTTCTTGAATTATTTTTAAGTATTTTTGTGCAAAATTTCAGAAACATTCGCCCGTAAACAAAAAAGATAAAAATGTGGACGACGACGGACGACGACGACGGACGACGACGGACGCAACGCCATGCCAATAGGTTATCGGACCATAGGTCCGGTAACCTAATGATGCCCGTCGACAAATCCTGGATCCGCTCCTAACGACAGAAACAAATGCTGTTACTGTGTAGTACACACGAGACATGTGAATCTGTGGTATATGAAACCACTCAACCAGTCTAATACTGGGTTTTTCTGAAAAGGGGAATCCCCTCATTGTATCCCGGAATAGAATTGTTCCGGAAAGTATAATATTCATATGCAGAATCATTGCGCAATACTATCGGCAATCGTGCAAACCTTTCCCGAAAACACGCCACGAAATGGGATTACGATTCAGGATATTACCTGGATTAACACATTATCTACGGTATATCCCACGCTATCATGGCTATGACGCATCAACACTAGTTGTCCAGGTCAGTAACTGGCCTCCGTTGTCCAGGTTTACGGTAGGTCCGATATATGTAGTTGTGGTCATATATAAATAATGGATATTAAACCGGATAGATCTAACCACAAATCACAATGTCATGAACATACTTCTAAAGTACGATTTAGTATTATATTCTCATTGAAAGAATGTTTTTCTAATTTATTATACATCAAAATTTTGTATGCACCGTACGTACGTGTAATTTATTCTCCCTAATGTTTCACAATATAGTCACTTACAAACGTCCTATCAATATTACCCTTGGGTTTCATTGCATTTTCGTATCGCAATATTGACGATAACGTTTCCGCTCGATGTTTCTTTGCGAACTGTGCGTGTTATCAATAGTGTTGTTAACAGATATTGTTGATGTAATGATCTCCACAATGGTTAAATAAATCCACAATCTCTGTTAACCAACGCTACGTGTAGAAATATTTTGTCTGGACGAAAGAAATTCTGAATCAAGAGTGTCTACTCCAAGATCTGCACGAAGTACATGTACACATTTTCCAGCCGTGTCTCAAACATTTGATGTTAAAAAAATCAGTTAACACAAGGTCTAAGAAATGCTACCGGAGAAATGTAAAGTGAGCTACCACTGGTGTTTTTAACACCAAAAGTGCCGTTTCCACGGGGGACATCGTATTTCGCGATATATGCTTGACACCTGTTCAAAGCTACTCTTTACGTACTGTAGCTACACCTTACTTTGTGCCGTCACCAGCGATGTTTCGTTTTTCATAAAAGTTTTCACTGAATATAGGCATATTTTGTTTGTAGGACGGTATGAAATGATAATACAACTTGTAGTTACATTACTGCTGTTCCGGCCAAATGATACACACTAGTTTTTCAGTAAGTAATTCAAAATGTACCTATTTCCACTGTTATTTTGTGATATTACTCAAAAACTTCAGGGGTAATGATGCTTTTCTTCCTTGGGTAATTTCATTGTTATCTAACATCGATATTTGTGTATCATTCGGATTTAGGTGCGACACTAAATCTTAGTTTTCAGGGATGTTCATGGTACGCTTTACTTGTGTGACAAATTTATTTAGATACGACTTACACTTGTAAGGATACGCTTTACGGACATGATAATTTTTGGTGTCACAGCCTTTATTCTTGTCGAGTGATCCAAAATCATAGGAGTTTGTGTGTGTTAGCGTGCCAGTAGTATATCCCCAAGGTTATCATTCCCGCCTTTTTTATCCGTTCTTCTAATTTCTACAGTCCGCATTTTATGTAGAATTGGTATCCCTTTACAATGTTACCTGATTTTTCAACCAATGACAATCTCTCTTTTCGACTAGAAGCTCCGCAAGGTTTGTTTTGATTTCAATCTTTCAATTTTCCCACCCAACCCACCCTTTTGCCTTGTCAATATTATTTTCATACAAGTACAGTTGTATACTATAGTACTATACACCATATCATTTCATTGTCATTATGTAATCGTGTTGTTTCTCCGTTATGTTTGAAATATAATCTTATCTTGTATTTCTTCAATTTCCTATATTATGTGTTATTGAATTATGACTATTTTAGAATTATGTCTAATGTATATCTTTTTCAGTTTGTGTACTATGTTTCTTCCATGCATCATTATGTACGGTAGATCGTATTTACTGTGAACGCGTGTCAGCCTTAGAATCTGATTTTTGTCGTTCATATTTGTGTTATTTACCCACATATCATGGTAATTGCTTAGTCATAACCCATTTCCCATAATTATGTCTTATTTCTCATTGTAACTAATTCTATTGTAACTACCTCAACTTCATTATGTTTGTATATTATAATTTGAATAATTATACTTTTAAATAAACCAAGGCCAAATCCCAGTCGGTTAGTTACTTTATAACAGCAACACACACAAACAAGCGTCAAGCATTTATCGCGAAACACGATGTCCCCCGTGGTTTTGACATTTCAAGGTCACTCAAGGTCAAACTCGAAGCCAACACTGAAATCACTATCTGTGACTTATCATTTTAATGTGCTAAAATTGCAGCTCTATTTTTAGTGTTCTCTGAATTCACTCCGTACAGGCCCCATTATGAAAAGATAATAGAGATAGGTGTATTACGTTTTAACAGTAAAAAAAAATTCAATGCCGAAACAAATAACTCAAAATAACTCAAAATAGTTAGTGAGCAACGAAACCCCATAACCCTCACAGTGGCCAAGGTGGTCAGTCTATCGACGAACAACGGTACTTCTACAGGCGACAAAGGTGATGGGAATCTTATGCGTGATTTTCAAAGAAAAATTGTCTGAACAGATTTTCAGAAAATGGCCGTCTGAATCAAAAGTTGGGCGTTTTTCATAGAAAATGGCAGCCATTTCGAATAAGCACAAAAAAATAAAATATCTCGCTTATGAATTTTTTTTAGGTATTTTGGTTCAAATTTTCAAAAAGATTCGATCGTAAACTTTAAAGCTAAAATTGTGGACGGGCGACGTCGACGGACGACGATGGATGCAGTGCGAGGTTTCCCAGCTATTTTGGACATAAAATAAGGAAACCTTTATGTTTTTCCAATGGAATATTATTCCTAATAACTGACAACGTGTCATTTCTTTTCACTGTTTCATCTCATGCCATCCATGTAAACAGTGACACCAGACTGCAGCTAAGCACGTGGTTTTATGGAAATATCATGGAGTGGTTGTTACATGGATTTTCCAACAGATATTTATTCAGGGAAAAGCATATTTCTTTCAAACTTTTCACGATCATACGCTGTACACGCTGACAATGCTCACTGTGTCTTGGACTGACAAGTCTGGTTATCAGAGGACTACTTATCAGTGGATCACTACACAAACCAACTGAATTGTATGATCAACCTGGCACTAACGATGATGAATAAATTGTTGTGATACGTCGAATCTACAGTATTCTCTGTTTGTTGGAGGATACGTATACTACGGGTTTCGTTAAGAAAAATTAGCCCAATGGGCTAGAAAGGTTACCGGAGAAATATACAGAGTTAAGCCGAGAAAGTTGAAGGTCAAATTCAAGGTGACCACTGAAATCGCCATATCTCTAACCTTGAAAATGGGATCAAAGGTTAAATTCTAGATCACCAAACTATTCAGCATACATCATTTCCTATATGTTCACTATGGACCCCTAAGCTGTAAATTTGATAATAAGCAAGATATAAGCCATTTTGTAATCTGACTTTGAAAATAAAATGACTGACCTTGAAATTTAGGTCAAAGGTCAAACTCAATATCATTAAAATATTCAGAATATCTCATTTCCTATATGTTCACAATTGATTCCTAAGCTGTAAAGTCGATAATGAGCAAGATATTAGCCATTTTGTCCTGTTGAGCTTGAAAATGAGGTCAAAAGTCAAATTCAAGGTCACTAGAATATTCAGCATATATCATTTCCTATATGTTCACAATTGATTCCTAAGCTGTAAAGTCGCTAAGAAGCAAGATATTGGCCATTTTGTCCTGTGACCTTGAAAATGAGATCAAAGGTCAAATTCAAGGTCACGAGAATATTCAGCATATATAATTTCCTATATGTTCACAATTGATTCCTAAGCTGTAAAGTCGATAGTAAGCGAGATATTAGCAATTTTGTCCTGTGACCTTGGAAATGAGGTCAAAGCTCAAATTCAAGGTCACGAGAATATTCAGCATATATCATTTCCTATATGTTCACAATTGATTCTTAAGCTGTAAAGTCGTAATAAGCGAGATATTAGCAATTTTGTCCTGTGACCTTGGAAATGAGGTCAAAGGTCAAATTCAAGGTCATGAGAATATTCAGCATATATCATTTCCTATATGTTCACAATTGATTCCTAAGCTGTAAAGTCGATAATAAGCGACATATTAGCATTTTTGTCATGTGACCTTGAAAATGAGGTCAAAGGTCAAATTCAAGGTCATGAGAATTTTCAGCATATATCATTTCCTATATGTTCACAATTGATTCCTAAGCTGTAAAGTCGCTAATAAGCAAGATATTGGCCATTTTGTCCTGTTGACCTTGAAAATGAGGTTAAAAGTCAAATTCAAGGTCACTAGAATATTCAGCATATATCATTTCCTATATGTTCACAATTGATTCCTAAGCTGTAAAGTCGCTAATAAGCAAGAAATTTACCATTTTGTCCTCTGATCTTGAAAATGAGGTCAAAGGTCAAATTCAAGGTCACGAGAATATTCAGCATATATCATTTCCTATATATTCACAATTGATTCCTAAGCTGTAAAGTCGATAATAAGCAAGATATTAGCCATTTTGTCATGTGACCTTGAAAATGAGGTCAAAGGTCAAATTCAGGGTCATGAGAATTTTCAGCATATATCATTTCCTATATGTTCACAATTGATTCCTAAGCTGTAAAGTCGCTAATAAGCAAGATATTGGCCATTTTGTCCTGTGACCTTAAAAATGAGGTCAAAGGTCAAATTCAAGGTCACGAGAATATTCAGCATATATCATTTCCTATATGTTCACAATTGATTCCTAAGCTGTAAAGTCGATAATAAGCGAGATATTACAATTTTGTCCTGTGACCTTGGAAATGAGGTCAAAGGTCAAATTCAAGGTCACGAAAATATTCAGCATATATCCTTTCCTATATGTTCACAATTGATTCCTAAACTGTAAAGTCGATAATAAGCGAGATATTAGCCATTTTGTTATGTGACCTTGAAAATGAGGTCAAAGGTCAAATTCAAGGTCACGAGAATATTCAGCATATATCATTTCCTATATGTTCACAATTGATTCCTAAGCTGTAAAGTCGATAACAAGCGAGATATTAGCCATTTTGTCCTGTGACCTTGAAAATGAGTTCGAAGGTAAAATTCAAGGTCATCAGAATATTCAGTAAATATCATTTCCTATATGTCCACAATTGATTCCTAAGCTGTAGAGTCGATAATAAGCGATATATAAGCCATTTTGTGCTCTGACCTTGAAACTGAGGTCAGAGGTCAAATTCAAGGTCACAAGAATATTCAGCATATATTATTTCCTATATGTCCACAATTGATTCCTAAGCTGTAGAGTCGATAATAAGCGAGATATAAGCCATTTTGTGCTCTGACCTTGAAACTGAGGTCAGAGGTCAAATTCAAGGTCACGAGAATATTCAGCATATATCATTTCCTATATGTTCACAATTGATTCCTAGTCTCTAATCTCAATATCAAGTGAGATATTAGGCATAATGTGGCCCATTATAAAGAATAGGAGAATTTAACATGGGAAAGTCCCATTTGGGCCGAGTTTGGGCCAAAATGGCCCACTTCGAGCGATTCAAGCGCAACGAAATTTATAGACATCATAAAAGTACATATGAGGAGTCTTATGTATCAAAAAGAAAAAAAGTTACTGAACAGATTTTGAGAAAATGGCCGCCAAAGTCCAAAATCAGGCATTTTTCGTCGAAAATGGCCGCCATTTTGAAAAAAATGCGAAAATCAAAAAACTAAAAAATACATCCTTCTTGAATTATTTTTAAGTATTTTTCTGCAAAATTTCAGAAAAATTCGCCCGTAAACAAAAAAGATAAAAATGTGGACGACGACGACGGACGACGACGACGGACGACGGACGCAACGCCATGCCAATAGGTTATCGGACCATAGGTTCGGTAACCTAAAAATTAGGCCAAGGGCCGAAGATAGGTTACCGGACAATGTTTAATATTTTAGATGTTAGCCAGGTCACTGGTTGAATTCAAGGTCAAGAGAATATTCAGCATATATAACATAAAGCATATATCATGTCCACAGTTGATTGCTAAGCTGTAAATTCAATAATCAGAGAGATATTAGCAATTTTGTGCTGTGGCCTTGAAAATGAAGGGGCAAAGGTCAAATTCAAGATCATCAAAATATTCAATGTATATCATTTTGTATATCATGTCCACAATTGATTCCCAAGCCATACAGTCAATAGAGGAGCTAGATATGAGCCAGTTTGTCCTTGGATCTTGAAAATGAGGTCAGAGGTCAAATTCAAGGTCACGAGGATATTCAGCATATATCATTTCCTATATGTCCACAATTGATTCCTAAGCTGTAAAATCGATAATAAATGAGATATTAGCCATTTTGTCCTGTGACTTTGAAAATGAGGCCAAAGGTCAAATTCAAGGTCATGACAATAATCTGCATATATCATTTCCTATATGTTCATAATTGATTGCTAAGCTGTAAAGTCGATAACAAACGAGATATTAGCCATTTTGTCCTGTGACCTTGAAAATGAGTTCGAAGGTCAATTTCAAGGTCATCAGAATATTCAGCATATATCATTTCCTATATGTCCACAATTGATTCCTAAGCTGTAGAGTCGATAATAAGCGAGATATAAGCCATTTTGTGCTCTGACCTTGAAACTGAGGTCAGAGGTCAAATTCAAGGTCACGAGAATATTCAGCATATATTATTTCCTATATGTCCACAATTGATTCCTAAGCTGTAGAGTCGATAATAAGCGAGATATAAGCCATTTTGTGCTCTGACCTTGAAACTGAGGTCAGAGGTCAAATTCAAGGTCACGAGAATATTCAGCATATATCATTTCCTATATGTCCACAATTGATTCCTAGTCTCTAATCTCAATATCAAGTGAGATATTAGGCATAATGTGTCCCATTATAAAGCATAGGAGAATTTAACATGGGAAAGTCCCATTTGGGCCGAGTTTGGGCCAAAATGGCCCACTTCGAGCGATTCAAGCGCAACGAAATTTATAGACATCATAGAAGTACATATGAGGAGTCTTATGTATCAAAAAGAAAAAAAGTTACTGAACAGATTTTGAGAAAATGGCCGCCAAAGTCCAAAATCAGGCCTTTTTCGTCGGAAACGGCCGCTATTTTGAAAAAAATGCGAAAATCAAAAAACTAAAAAATACTTCCTTCTTGAATTATTTTTAAGTATTTTTCTGCAAAATTTCAGAAAAATTCGCCCGTAAACAAAAAAGATAAAAATGTGGACGACGACGACGACGACGACGACGGACGACGACCGACGACGGACGACGGACGCAACGCCATGCCAATAGGTTATCGGACCATAGGTCCGGTAACCTAAAAACAGATACTGTACGCGTAGATTGTTTCAATAAATTACATTGTATGTAGCAGAGACATAGAAATAGGATATAATATCGGAGTAGACAGAACACAGGCCGCTAGTAGAGCATTCTCGTAAATCGGTGTCGTAGCACTTGCTGTACTGGGTGAGTTGGGGAAATCCCTCATTGATGTTTTTTTTTTGTTTTCGTTTCAGATTGAATTTGTTCTGGAAACGTGCTGGAATATTGGAAATCATGCCTCGTCCCTTTATATGCAACAACACATGTGCATACATGTCTAGTTCACAAAACGCCAAGCCGGAAAGTGGGATCCGGATTTAGCACAAAGACTATCAAGTGTGGATAATCTACAATTCCTCAGCTGACCTCAAGTTGACTTTGAGCGCTGTTGACAATGACTAATACATGTACGTGGGTATATCGTGTTTTCCCAAAATCAGGTTTAACCCAAATGCGTGGTTTCACGTCAACGTGGTTGTCCACAGTTCTATCAAATCATATGTTTTCTCCGATAGCTTTCTAGACTTCCACCAGGATGACCAGGCTTGTACTGCGGACGGTGTACATGTTGACATTGATCGTTGTGTCCGGGGTTGAGGGCGGCTCGACTCCGGACCTGATAGCAGGTATGTACTGTACACGGACACGTATGGCTTGTTTTTACTCGTGACAGTTTTTACACATTGAAAGCCCATCACCCAAGGTCCAATTAACTGTTCGCCGGCAGTAGAAAGCTGGTGCTGACTTTAATATTGGACTTTGAATAATCGATGACTTACGGTCATACCCATGAAAAACATGTGGTCTCCGATGCCGATTGTCAAACGTTGGTAATGTATATCATGTTTATGTATACCGTACAGTTGTAAGTCGTATAACCGCAGTGGCGTAGATGTATATATTTTGTAGGGGGGTATCGGGGGTCCGGGGGATGCCGTAAGCCCCCCGGAATTTTTTTTATTTCGAGCACTTCTAGAAGCATTCTCAGAGCATATATGTTATTGATTTTCATTATATTCTGGGGAATCTGTCCCCACAATTTCCTCAAACTTGTTTGTGTAACTTCGTGACACACAATTTTGCTCAATTTTTTCGTCAGCAAAGTACACCTGTTCGTGTATTATTATTGTTCATAGATACCAACTTATATGACCTCAAAGACATGACACCCAGACTACAAACCTGCTGGTACAGGTCAACCAATTTACGAGTAACAAAAATTGTAATTCTTTACTAAAATTATTTTATTCCCATGTATTTTTCTTGTACCGATTGAAGGGGGCATAATACGTACTTCATCCCCCCCACCCTTTTTGTAGAGGGGAATGCACCCCCCCCCCCCCCCCAGGATTTACGCCCGTGTATAACCGTAGTTGAAATTCACATTACATTACATTGAATTGGACCCGAAGTGCTCAAACTCAAGATTTTGACCGAGTGTTCCAACTCAAGATTATGCCCGAGTGCTCAAACTCAAGATTTTGCCCGAGTGCTCAAACTCAAGATTATGCTGACCACAAAATGTGTGAAGTGATAGTGAGTGTAAAGTGACAGTGGTCCAGACTCCCCAGGTCGTACGTCACTTACGTGCTCCGTCTTTGGTGACCTTTAACTTTACCCGCTATGACATTGAGTACCTAAGAAATTAGCCTGTTAGCCTGTCAGGAGGGTATATGGTCATATGTTTGGTGACCTTAGGCCTTATTCTTAAATTAAAATTTTGCGGTTCACCCTTCTTTATATATTTTTATTTGATAAATTGCGTATTTTTTAGGAAGAGCAGGGCTCTTCCTCTATGATGTTGTTTTTTTTTGGATTTTTGAATTTTTTCTTTTGTTTACATTCTTGAAAGTGCCACTTGGAACCACAACAGGCTATTCAACTGTGGCTAATTGGGAGGGCCCGGGGCCCGTTGGGAGGAAAATGACGCCCGTGTACCTAATCATGGTTAATGTAATAAGTTATTAGCGATAATAATCCCAGGAGACGTGTGTTCCGACCGTTTTTTTTTTTGTATGTCACCGTTTCATACCCATCACCACTCCCGTTTTGATCTCCACTGGAACAGTGCTTTCTTGCAATCATATGCACTCAAAGTTTTGGATATACATTCCGCACAATATATAGATACAGTATGGTATTGCAACAATGAAAAACAAGTTGATACGGCAACATAATAATTATGTGTTAGTGGTGGTATTCCATATTCCAGTGGGCAAATTCAATTCTCGTGTGGCCCCGATAAGCAGTCACGGCAGTCGGCCCGCCAGCCAGAGAGTCACTGAATTGTCCAATCGGGAAGCTGTCTTGGCGGACACACCCACATGTTTATGAAATACACGTGGATATAATGATATGCAAATGATCACGTGAGCGAGTCCCGCCAATTAGCGTACTGCCCCAAAAAATTGCTGCAGGGTCAAGGTCAAAATGCCAGCCGCCAAGAGATCGTCCAACTGAGTGCGGTATTTGTGGAAATACTTGTTACGACCCAAATAAATGGTCTTTTCTATGACTCTTTCCTACTTCACTGGTAATACTTCATAAAAATATCACCACCGAAAGCTTGTTTATGGGGGAATTTAATTAAAAATGCCATTGAAGTGAAGCGATATTTCAACGAGATTTGACTAAAAGGAACAGTCGGAAACAAACAAACAAAACTTGGCAGATTTGCGGAGCTTTTACACGGGAAAAAACCAGTTTCCTCCTAAAATAAGCAGAAACAAATGGATACTAGATCTAGCACTTTTATCATGTTTATGATAGTTTCATATTGCCGACGAGAATTGTCAGTGCTGATTTTGATAGCAGTCACACGAGCGGCGATTCGGGGTGGGGGTGTGCCTGGGCTACTTCAGTATTTGGCAGCTGACACTACACACTGCACACTGACACAACATGTACGCTGATCTTCAAACCAACATTTGGGCAAGGAGAAACATGATCGCATTGATGAAAAAAGCTTTCATGCATGTCATGAATTATTGGAAATGCAGACAAGTTACTGAAATGTCTCTGCAGTACAAATCAAAACACTGAAAAAAAATCCATAAAGAAATTTAAATCTAAGACTAAAGCTCAAAAAACATTGTGCCTCCTAAATCAGAAAAACATAATCAGAACCTTGAAAATCTTACACATTGGTCCCAAAAATAGTCGGGTGATTTTCAAACGTGTTCAACAAGGTAAAGCTTCTGACTTGTAGAGATTTCATGGCTGTAACGGAATAAGTAACATTAGTTTTATTGATTAAGTCTTATTGGCCACAATAAAAATAATTATTACAAGAAACATTTATTATTGGGTTCAACAATGTAAAGGTTCTGGGGCCCAGACGAGTCGACAGGTACCCAAATCGGAATTTTGTTACTCGTATTTGAGAACAAATAAAGATATAGTTTTGAATATTTGTGATAAACACTAGTAAAATCACAAGAATGACAAGGAAATCATCAGGGAAAAAAAAAACCGATAGTTTTATGAGGTCATGATATTGTGATCTTTCTAAAACTTGAAAATACCGGTAATTACTGACGAAACAAATAATATGTGTCAAAGATCAATGTCTGGCGTTTACGTGTTACAAATTGCTTCAGTGAGTATCATTCAAATTTTGCTATATATTTGGACGGGTCGGGTCAGACGACACAGGTACCCGGTTCGGAAATTTCCGACTCACTCGGGCCCTAAAAAGTTCTATCCAGTCATGACTAACCGAATAGGTTATCATTAGTTTTACTAGTTAAGTCTATTATTGACCACAATAAAAATAGTTACATGACAGGAAAATAGTTACATGACAAATTTATTGGCCCAACAAGGTATAGATTCTGCCCAGTAGAGTTACAATATGGCCACAACATATATGTACCAAATCAAATACAATATTCAAGGGTTTTTAAATAGTTCTGTGCAAACATTTTCGAAGCTCTTCCTTTGAGGCCAGTGGCCCTTGTTGTAGAATATAAACCCTTTTTATTCAATTTTTTTACTTAATTTACCTATTTAGAATCTAATTTTCATTCGTTTTATTTAGAGCATTTTGACACGACTCTATGACTCTATGAGGCACTTAATATTTCAAAATGTGCCCAAGTTTTTACGATTCCCGAACTCCTGCTTTAACCTTTGCATGCCCAATTGCCAATGCCTCGCTATACACTTCCACCTCCCCAACCATTCACAGCTTTTGTCTCGGCCACAGCATCTGCCACAGCCTCATCCCGAGCATTTATGGGTGCATTATGATATTACATCATATCGTAATGCTCCATGATATGAATATTTTGAGAGCGCATTTCGATATCACATCATATCGTACGTTGATGTACTCAAAATGATATTTCACATTCAAAACTTTGAGAGCGCATTATGATATTACATAACTGTCGCCTCCTGATGAAGGCGACATATTCAAATGCGATTAAAACGACCCATGGGTGGATACGTTGGTCCGGTCCTACAATATTACCGCATGCAGTATTTATTTTGAAAAATTGAGTGTCAACAAGGAGATGGAGACAATCGATGAAAAAAATATTCCAGTTAGATTGTGAAACCAAGGATCGTCTATAATAGGATGTCCAACTCTGCTCAATGTGGACGTAAAAAACGTGATTACGTAAAATGACGAAATTTCATTTGAGCGTGTCAAATCGGTGACAGGTGCTCGAAATTGAGTTTTTCATACTGCTTATCAGTTCACTCATAGTGAGAACATACAGAATCGGGCCCTGGGATTGAGCTCAGTGATCTGGGAGGGCACGCGTGTGGGGTGGAGCCTCATTGTCATCCACAGTTTGTCTCTCTTCCCGCTCGCGAAAATATTTTTATGTGGTCCAAGCACGTGCATGTCTGTATGCGTGTTTTTGAGCACATCCACGTCAATAAATAAAAAAGTTACCATTTCATCTTTTCAAAAATTTAGGATTTAGAAGCATTATCCATTGCCTCGGAAATATCCCGTTTCCAAGGAAATCCGATGAAAACTGTCGGTATGAGAACCATTCTAATACCATTGCAATACTCAACTTTCACTAAATTTGGAGGTAAATGTTCTGTCTCATAACTCTGGAATGAATCTATCTTTCACCTGAAAAATGCCACCAGAGTTACATCAGAACTTGCTCTCTATCATGTGGGTTTTTTTTAATGAGGCACCAATTTTATTGTCATCATGAGTGTGTCGGTTCTACAGGCGTTTTCGGTGGCAATAAAATGGCATTTCAGGACTCTGAACGGTTGCCATGGCAACAAAAATCAGCCGATTTCCATGGAAACTAAATATTTCCAAGCCGAGAGGTTATTCATCTCATTGCTCAAATTTAAAGACGATTGGATTAAACCTGTTCGAGTTACAGCCTTCGATTCACGCATAAGCAAATAAACGGACACTCACAAATCCCGACCCCAATACCACATCATCGGTAACGCGAATACTGAATATTGTTGAAGAAATTTAGGCCGTACCCCCACTCAATGCAATCATCTATCATTTATTTCAATATATGATTCACAACTCTGCTCATGTCCATTACAAATCGATGTGCCCATTCTGATTTTTAGTACCCGGCACCGTTTTAACACGCTCAAATCAGAATTACGTAATATTACGTAATCACGCCTTTTTAGGCAGAGTCAAAGATTTTCTATACCAAGATAGCCAACTCACGTCATTACGTGCGACCAATTGAATAGTGGCGCCACACGGCGGAGTCTCTGTAAAAATGACGTTTTGGCGGCAAATGGGCGAACGATTTCTAGCCCGACATGCAGCAATCAAATGCAGATTGCGAAAATTCTACCGCAGTGACCCCCACATTTTATTTCATTTATTACATGTGTACAATCCAGTAGACATGTAGACTAAATTTTGGAAGTTTCTACCGTATGGATTTTTTTCTGGGGCTGTTAATTCATTTTGAAGTGAATAATATTGCGGATCTCGAAGGCTAGCTAAATTTCGTTCAGAAGTGTTTTGCAACAAATCCAACTCGACGACCCTCATTTTTTAATCAACGATTTCAATCTACACATATCACGTGATAATCAGACAAATTCGGAAAGAAATCTGATGAACACATTTTTACCGGTGGGTGATAATTCATCAACCATCTGGAAATATTATACGATTATTGCATGATAAATCCAGCGTGATGGAATAGCGTCAATGTGAGGGCATGGGTTGTGCAGAATTTTTCAACTCAACCATATATTTTATTATAACAGTGCCATCTATATACTCTCCTGAACATGCTTGCAAATTTTCAAGTCAGTTCGTCCAGGAATGGGCGTGTTGCAAACATTTGTTTGTGTCCTCTCATCGTGAGACTTCGTTTCAAAATGTCGCGGCAATGTCAACGAAAAACTATGAAACCGATGCCCGAACGTACTTGTTTCAGTCCATGATTGTGACAAAACCAACGCGCCGACCCCCACTTTTTATTTGATTTTCTTAACAAGGATGAGAATAAATAATAATTTGTGAAATATTATTAAATTCTATGGGTTAGAAATGTGGCAAAGTACCTTTTGTACTTACATCGAAAGTCAGAAGTGAAAGGTCATATTTCGTTGGTATTCAGTATCTTGTGCCTGAAACTTGTAGATATATTTCTGACAAATTGTAGGATGGAACACGTTTTCAATACTGTATGTATGACAAAAGTAAATGTAGATTAGCACACGGGTGTATTCGGATATTGTTGGTTTTTCAAGTGAAGCAGTGATATGGCGGTGCTACTGTTATCCTATACTGGTACTAAGTTTTCGTTTGTCTTGAGGCATTTTGTTGGGGTGGCGGAGAAAGAAAATTCCCAACATTTCCTCAAGATCCACGGCGGCTTTCTGTTTTCTTTTTTTTTCACTCTAAAATTAATACAAAAAGTGCCCAGAATAACATATCAACATTTAGGTAAAATCGCAAAACCTATTGCAACGCAGTTTTGTGCCGCGTCCAGATCGTCGGTAACGTTAGTCGACGCCCTTTTCGCATCGGACATACACGAACTGCGTCAAGATGTTGACAAGTTCGTCTTGAAAGTCGGTGACATGTACACGGTGATACAGGAAAAGCTTACTCCTCAACCTCCTCAACAGTCCAATATCAGACGAGAAAGCTCTGACCTTGCTCGCATTCAGTCCATGGCTGAATTTAGTGATAATATTATAAGCAGAACTATATCTTCTATGTCGCTGCATGGATACTTGACAAATCACGGCATCATCCGACTGTGAATCCTCCAACTATGAAGCATGCAATTCACGCACACTAGATCGGTGAAAACTGGAAACGCTAATGAATTTATGTTCATTGTTAACAAACAGTACAGTGTCGTCAAGAAGGTTGTGAGTGAGTCTGTCGAGGCTTTGACTGAACACATGGATTGATGGAAAGCAGATTCGGAAACGTGAAGGAGCGAATCGAACATGGCGGGCGTAGGCCTATCATGAGAAAAAACCCTTCCCTATGAGTTAGTCCGAAATAGGCCTAGTGACGGCATCCCAGCAGTTGCTTGCCCTGAACATTCAGAACAAAAGTGGCCTATTTGCCAACCTAAACCTGCACGCCTAATTGCCAACCTAAATCTGCATCATTACATCATTGCTTTTTGAATATGGTTTGAATATACTGAGTAGCATGCTGACTGGCTAAATGAATATAAGAGACAGCATATATAGGCCTTTAGTGTATGAATGCAAATTTAATGATACAACACTATTTTATTCATATTTGTAAGTGCATGAGCGTGCGTGTGTGAATAGGAGCGTGCACATGTGCTAACCAAAAGATATTAGTGCGATACTCTTATTTATAAGTAATATATAGCCTGGAATCTGGCTTGACTTGACTTCATAGTTATGTCGAATGGTAGGCCTACTATATGAATGAATGAACGTGTTCAAGTGATGTACAGTCATGATATATCCCGTTCCATATTTTCACAGCGATGATAATTCTATTGAAATCATCAAGTTCATTGTGTTACTCAGTAAATTGTAACATGCAGTTCACTTCTTTTCACATAGGCCTAGGCCTACTGGTATTTAAAAAAATGGTAAAACAATTTATAAATCGGTAATGCTCACAAAAACCCTATAAATTACATTCCAGGTGTCATAACTGCATTTGATAATACGAATTTATCGTTCCGATAGTTTAGAAATACCAAATATGGATATAGTGAATATTTCAGAGTGTCATTTTATTGGAATTGACACGGAGTTGTAGCCTATTCGTAGGCACATTGAACACAACTCGAAAGTTCCCATTTGATATCGGAAGTGAACCAGCGGTTGCAGACAATTTTGGCATGTTGTATTACAAGAAGCCTACATCGGGTGATGACAATAGGTCTGAACAAGCAGAGCATTGACTGTACATGTCTGCTATTATTAAAATGACAATTCTCGAGTGTAGCGTCAAGTTCTGTTGCGATTTTCCGTGATATATTCGCCTGATCGTGAAACCGACAAAACACAGATAGTCCTGGCACGCCACATTTGCCTGTAGAATATTCCCATCCGGTAAATAAAATAGTTCAGATACTCATACGTACACCTATTATTGGGTAATGAGATATCAATTTAGATTCCATTCAGTGTCCGTTACAGAGACCCCGCTAGATGGCGTTTACGTCATTATGTCGCAATACGTTATAACGTGAGTTGGCTATCTTGGTATAGAAAATCTTTGGCAGAGTTGGATATCCTATTATAGAGGATCCTTGGTGAAACGTTCTCAAATTTTCTTCATGCCTGCATGACAACCGCAAAATATTTGTGACTACTTCGATAGATTTGACCGATCAGACAGCGGCTTCCCTGGAATTCCCCTCCGTGGGGATGGCTTGTTGATATCATCATGGCCTGAGCACTCATTCTTGAATGAGGACGTATTGCGGACCATTCAATTCGTGATAGTGGTCGGTGAAAAAAGTTAGTAAAAAAATAATCGCGCATGTACCGGATCCCTTCTTATCAACCGATGTACCCAATATACTGGCTATCATGAAGTTTTGAACATGATTGAATGGGCATTTATTTTGCAGCAATTTAACGAAAATTACAAAATATGAGGCATTTGTATTTATACGAATCTCTTCAAATCTACACAATCCTTATGGAATTACATAGGTATGACAGTCAGTTAAAAACAGGCAAAAGAGGACGGGTTGTCAAAACATCGCTGTCTCTGTATCGATTTTCTTCTTGGTACTGGTGACAGGGTGCACAATGCTTTGCGGAAATATGTTTTATAGCGATTTTTCTCGTTCAATGCAGTTTGACGAAATGTTTTGCAAGTCGAATACTATTTGTATAGATGTGAATAATGGAGCCTAAGCGTAGAAGTTAAGTTTATGTAGCATGTTAAATTTATGTTAACGAGCTCTAGGGGTTTCGCATTGATACTGTATGGGTCTGGAAAAGGTCTGGAAAATGTTCCATTTTGAGTCTGGAAAGTACCCGATCTTGTTATTCACAGAATAGTGAAAACTCTGTGACTATAATTGCAGTATGTCAACTACAGGAATGCAGGCACAAACGAGACAATCAGAGATTGCAGACCCTCGCCCTTCAGATTTAGTCACTAAAGTTAAAGCTGATAACCTTTGCATTTTCAACGTCGGCGATAATCGGGGATCTTGGTCATACGACAAGTGGCCATATATCAAATGGTCAGGAATTGGCCATAGAAAAATACGAAAATCATGGGAGGATTAATCATTATTAAAAGTAGAGTTCATGCGATTTCTCTTTTTGGACCATATTTGTGACCACGGCCTGATTCCTTGACACTGACCTTCCAAAATGTGAAGGCTCACTCAGATTTATAATGCGTGATACTTTATTGAATATCTCCAGTGGTTTCTGAATTATTACTACTTGAAATATTACGAAATCGGTAATTTCAGCTGATGACCCTTACATTCTCGATCTTGGGGGATAATGGGGAATTTTGATTGTACGGCATTGGTCATATAGCAAAAGGTGGAGAATAGACCACAGAAAAATACAAAACTAGACGTGAAGGCCTAGAGGCCTTGGGGCATTTCGATACACAACACAATCACAGGTGAACTGTTTATTACTGACAACTCTGCAGCCAAAATGATTATGTAGATACATCCATTTCAATCCAAGACGACCGATCAAGTTGACTCAACATACCCCTAAGACATATTTGCCTAGTGTCACGAGTCCGAAAATAACGACCGTTTCGCTCTATGAAAAACCGTTTCCGAGATATCGAAGAAAACGAAAAATGCCGACTCAGCAGAAAAATTCAAGGTCAAGGTAAAAGGTCATCCCTAATACCCTTAAGACATGTTTGTCTAGGTCGACGAGTCCGAAAATAATGTCCGTTTCGGTCTACGACGCACCGTTTCCGAGATATCCAAGAAAACGAAAAATGCTGACTCGGCAAAAAAATTTCGGGTCAAGGTCAAAGTTCATCCATAATACCCTTCAGACATGTTTGTCTAGGGTGACGAGTCCGAAAATAACGTCCGTTTCGCTCTACGACACACCGTTTCCAAGATATTGAAGAAAACGAAAAATGCCGACTCGGCAAAAATAATTCGGGTCAAGGTCAAAGTTCATCCATAATACCCTTTAGACATGTTTGTCTAGGTCGACGAGTCCAAAAATAACGTCCGTTTCGCTCTACGGTGCACCGTTTCCGAGATATCAACGAAAACGAAAAATGCCGACTCGGCAAACAAATTTCAGGTCAAGGTCAAAGTTCATCCATAATACCCCTTAGACATGTTTGTCTAGGTCGACGAGTCCGAAAATGACGTCCGTTTCGCTCTACGACGCACCATTTCCGAGATATCGAAGAAAACGAAAAATGCTGACTCGGCAAAAAAATTTCCGGTCAAGGTCAAAGTTCATCCATAATACCCTTTAGACATGTTTGTCTAGGGTGACGAATCCAAAAATAAAGTCCGTTTCGCTCTATGACGCACCGTTCCCGAGATATCGACGAAAATGAAAAATGCCGACTCGGCAAAAAAATTTCCAGTCAAGGTCAAAGTTCATCCATAATACAAATTAGACATGTTTGTCTAGGTCGACGAGTCCGAAAATAACGTCCGTTTCGCTCTACGACGCACCGTTTCCATGTTATCGAAGAAAACGAAAAATGTCGACTCGGCAAAAAAATTTCGGGTCAAGGTCAAAGTTCATCCATAATAACCCTTAGACATGTTTGTCTAGGGTGACGAGTTCGAAAATAACGTCCGATTCGCTCTACGACGCACCGTTTCCGAGATATCGACGAAAACGAAAAATGCCGACTCGGCAGAAAAATTCAAGGTCAGGTCAAAGGTCATCTGTAATACCCTTAAGACATGTTTGTCTAGGTCGACGAGTCCGAAAATGACGTCCGTTTCGCTCTACGACACACCATTTCCGAGATATCGAAGAAAACGAAAAATGTCGACTCGGCGAAAAAAATTTGGGTCAAGGTCAAAGTTCATCCATAATACCCCTAAGACATGTTTGTCTAGGTCGACGAGTCCGAAAATAACGTCCGTTTCGCTCTACGACGCACCGTTTCCGAGATATGCAATGAGCCTCAAGGATGACTCATCAAAATTGTTTTTGGCCCCTGGGTCAAAGGTCGTTCAAGGTATTGACCCCGTAATCGATAGGGCTCCTCTGCGACACTATATCAACATATATGTCAAGTTTCAGAATGGTAGCACAAGTCCTTTTCGAGTTATCATCCGGAAACCATTTGACTCAAAATTCATCCTCACGGACTAACCGGACCTCGAAGCCGGCTCCAAAACAATAGGGTTCATCTATGTTATATATGTGATAACTGGTGAAAATTTCTCGAAGATTCGTCAAGGCGTTCTTAAGTTATCGTCCGGAAACCGAAAAGTGAAAAAAAAAAAAAAAAAAAAATGAAAAAAAAAAAATAAAAAAAAAATAAAAAAAATTCTGACAAAACCATAAGGACATTTCGTGCCGAAATGCCCTAATTATTAGGGAAAATTTATCATGAATATAAACAGAGTTATTGCAACTTTTCGATTTTGACCTCTTCTGTGACCTTGACCTTGTCGTTCAATATTGAGCTGTAAAATTTCACCGTTATGTTTCTATTATCAAGGCACATCTCATGAACGAAAACGCATTAAACAGATTGATAACTGGCTTCACAATATGGCCTCGAATCTCAGAACACTCACAAATAATAAAATCGTGACCTCCAAATTTTCGACCTTGGGCGATAATGGAGAGTTTTCGTTGTACGACCATCGGTCGTACATCATACGATCGAGAATTGGCCAAAGAAAAATACAAAAATAGTTGGAAAACTAATATCAAGTAGAACCGGAGTTAGAGCCAATTAAGTGATTTTCACTTTTTCCGTTGCCATGGCGACTGTTTTCATCCGATTTTAACAAAATTCAAACGGAACCGAGCCACTACCATAGCACTCCCGCAATATAAATTTCAGATCGATCAGACCGTTTGCCTTTGAGTTATGAGCGCAGACATTTGCATTGAAACGTCACTGGCAAAAAATAACTGAAATCGTGACCCCCAATTTTTCGACATCGGGTGATAATGGAGAGTTTTCGTTGTACGACCATCGGTCGTACACCATACAATCGAGAATTGGCCAAAGAAAAATACGAAAATAGTTGGAAAAACTAATATCAAGTAGAACCGGAGTTAGAGCCAATTAAGTGATTTTCACTTTTTCCGTTGCCATGGCGACTGTTTTCATCCGATTTGAACAAAATTCGAACGGGACCGAGCGACTATCATAGCACTCCAGTCCTATAGATTTCAGATCGATCAGACTGTTTGCCTTCGAGTTATGAGCGCAGACATTTGCATTGAAACGTCGCTCGCAAAAAATAACCGAAATCGTGACCCCCAATTTTTCGACATCGGGCGATAATGGAGAGTTTTCGTCGTACGACCATCGGTCGTACACCATACGATCGATAATTGGCCAAAGAAAAATACAAAAATAGTTGGAAAAATTAATATCAAGTAGAACCGGAGTTACAGCCAATTAAGTGATTTTTACTTTTTCCGTTGCCATGGCAACTGTTTTCATCCGATTTTGACAAAATTCGAACGGGACCGAGCGACCATCATATCACTCCAGCACTACAAATTTCAGATCGATCGGACCGTTTGCCTTTGAGTTATGAGCGCAGACATTTGCACTGAAACGTTGCTGGCAAAAAATCACCGAAATCGTGACCCTCAATTTTTCGACATCGGGCGATAATAGAGAGTTTTTGTCGTACGACCATCGGCCGTACACCATAGGGTCGGGAATTGGCCAAAGAAAAATACAAAATTAGTTCAAGAAATTAATATTCATTAGAACTAGAGTTATAGCCAATTATGTGATTTTCTCTTTTTTCGTTGCCATGGCAACAATTTTTTTCTGATTTTGACAAAAATTGAGGGGGACCGAGCCACGGTGATACCGCTTCTTCCCTATAAATTTCAGAACGATCGGACCATTCGGTTTTGAGTTATGCGCGCGGACAGACAAACAGACATACAAACTGACAGACCCAATTACAATACCCTCTGCCCCTATCGGGGCGAGGGTAATAAACTTCCCATTCCCGACATTGGGATCGAGCTATGCACTGCTAAGAGGCGACACTTGTCAACTACATTTCCTGATGCTTACTTGTGTCGTATTGCATCATGATATGATATTACATTAAAAACATTGATGGGTACATCATGATATTACGTCGTATTCCACCTCGACAGTTGGGCCATAACCACCCATTTTACTATGTCACAGCGAAGCTATTCACTCAAGATCTTAAACACACCATGGAATATACATGTCGAGTATTAACTGTACGTGTATCTATAATGTATCTGTTAACACTAAGCAATGGTATTGGACAAGTGTGAATTCCCCCGAGTTTCTCACTCCTCCTCCTCCTCCTCCTCCTCCTATATCCCACAGAGGCCAGGGCGAGGATGGGACACATCGAGGTGGTTGAGTCTGAAAGTCACCTGGTGGGGCTCACCTGTACCAACAGGTACCCAACATTCTTAGATAGTAAAAGTACATGTGTAGAGTTGTGCCCTTCATGGCTTAATTGTGTATTTATACACTGTATGTTGTAATCTGTGCGGATCGTACAGAGAGTTTGGAATGGAACAATACCCTTGGTAACCACTGGACTGTTGCAGTCCCGGGCCGCACACGACGTATACATGGGAGACAGAGGGCTACCGTACCTTAGCCGAGCTGGACCGAGACATTGGTTGGCAGACTGGGAGTAGCCATCAAGGAAACAAACTAACCATCGAAATCGACAGCTCATCAGACGTAAAGCGCATGGTCTTCTACTGCCTGGACGACCGGGGCGACATCGTCAACGTGATCGACTTGATCGTTTCCTCTCCAGAAGTCCCTTGTAAGTGCTCAAGACGAGAAACGTCGTCCTTGGCTAAATGAACATTTTTGGATCACCCCTCCTGTCTTCTGAAAGAATACAATTTAGCTGCCCCTTCACGTTCCCTGCTTACACGTAGAACGGAAATGATGATATAGATACATGTGCTCATGAATATATAGCTATATAGTTCATGATTTCTATAGGCGAGGGTCAGTCATAACTATACATACATTACTATTGTATACACAGTGATTGGCCGACGCCACTCGGAGACCAACTGTCACCTGTACGAGGGCTACCTGCCGCTATTGTCGTGTGAAGGAAGTTCCCGCCGCCGGCTGTCCAATTGCCTCTGGTTCTACATGAATGAAACCAGCGAGCCAATTCCCGCTCCCTCGGGCGCTACCCTCGTGCCGCGGCGGCCGGGCAGGTACAGGTGCGAGTGCCAGGCTGGCGTCAGTACAGTCGAAAGGACGTTCATCGTGGAAAAAGCTGTTGGTCAGTCACCACGCACTAACTTCTTCTGTGAACAACTAGAGCTACCCACTGTCTTAGAGACGACGGTATGTCCGGGAGCAACTGAGACGAGCTCTGAGATATCTACGACAGGAATTATTGCTACGACATCCAATGTTGATATCCAAGAGGGCACAGAGGGTCACGAAAGCACAGCGCACCCAGGGGTCACCTCAAGTGGAGTCTTTAACACCGACGGAGGCTCCACAACCTCGAAACTACCCACAGGTCTCCCCGAGAGTGTGTACGACATTGCGACCTGCAGAAGACTCTTGAGTGACTATGACAATGCGAAAGGCCCGGGCGTTACTGACGCGGTGGAGTTGACAACAAACTCAAATATTGATTCGTTATCGACAGCGAATACTGATACGCCATCATTGGTCACAACTGACGTGGTCAGTCCTTCAAAGGCCAGTTACCACCATGATGATACAACGGTCGTGCTTCCAGAAGCCACAGACGAGATGGTGACTGGAAGTGGCACTGCGGCAACAGAATCTGTAACCACAATCAGAGAAGATACATCGATCGACGATATAGATGAAGCAACCACAATACGGGTAGGTGTTGATGCGGTTGCAGTCACACTAGAACTGAGTGGCGGAGAAACATCTCCACATGACATGGACAATGAAATCAGTACCGCCAGCAGAGTAGACTTGAGTACCACGATGGTTCCCCTTCCAGAACATTCAAAAATCGAAACACAGAGAGACTACAACAAAATGCATCACACATATGTCTCATCGAAGTCCAATGATCCTGTCCACACTAGCCGTCCCACTGAGGCCCACGAGTCTGTCTCAACCACCACGGACGGTGAGGTCCGCACACGGGGGGTGATCAACACGGAGGTCCGCACACGGGGGGTGATCAACACGGAGGTCCGCACACGGGGGGTGATCAACACGGAGGTCCGCACACGGGGGGTGATCAACACGGAGGTCCGCACACTGGGAATAACCAGCACTGAGGTCCACTCAGGGGGGATGACTGGCACTGAGGTCAGCACACAGGCATTGACCGACACTGAGGGCCCCCTCAGGTGGGACCCCTTGCGGCACGGAGATCCAGGTACATTAAACGCTTATACCAGATACATGTAATTAACGCTGATTATTTGTGAACCACACTTTCATCTCTTTATGTCTTTTATATCAAGGAGTTTACCGAATGCATTAACAAATATTATGAATTATGAACCTCGACCTCAAACATACTTGTAGTGACCATGTCATACTACACAATGTATTATACTAAGTATTTACATGTTTGCAGGCACCGCCCATAACTGTGTTCCTGCTCCAGTCCAAGAGATGGCCCCAGCTGTCATTTGCAGCGTGCTGGCCGTGCTCGTGATCGGGCTGGTGATCGCCTTGATCCACGCCCGGAGAAAGATCCGACCACACCACAATGCTACAGGTACATGTGCGGCACATTCTTGAAGCACGCTGAATATTTTATATATTCAAATCGTAAGATCGACTGCCTGATATATGCATCATTTCCGTTCCCTTAATTACTTACGATAATATGTTTTATTACATACATGTATATTCTAACAATAAACTAAGTTAAGTATGTGACTTCAGGCAGATATCACGCCGTATTGAGCTCTGAATCCCATGATAACTTTCTTAAAGTATTTATTTGTTTTTAGAACGTCCATCACCGCCGAGAGCATGATATTGTAAAACCACTCGTCATTGAGTGCTCTTCTGAAGTGATTTTCGTCAAACTATTTCGATCTTTCAGATCCCGAAGCTCCTGTCCCGTTCTCGCGAGAACTCGAAGATCGGTGACGTCAACAACAGCTAGTTGTGATTCGAACTCAAGATTCAATATACACATCGCACCAGAAACTATCAGCAAACCTATCCGGAATGGAAAGATCCCATTGCAGTACTATTTGCGTCACTCGGAATTTGAGACTACCATGTTCGCGTCTGGAAACAGTTAATATTGCTGTCAAATAAGTGTCAATTACTAGTATTATATAACATTCACACGTGGAACTTGCGATGCTGATGCTTTCATGTGCTGATGTGTGCAAGTACTATATATGAATCATAAATCTTCCACGCGCATGTCACCTGTGCACTTCCGTTATGCTATGTGAGATGCAACATACAGTACCATGATTCTTCAGTGTTCAATGAAGTATCTATTCGATGTCCAGCTGTACATATTCGCTCGTTGTTAATAGCTCTTCTTCATCGCATCATGTTGTTGTATCAATTTTCAGTGTTTAATGAAATATCTATTCAACATCCAGCTATATATGATCGCTCGTTGTAAATAGCTCTTCTTCATCACATCATGTTGTTGTATCATTTTTCAGTGTTTAATGAAATATCTATTCAACGTCCAGCTGTACATGATCGCTCGTTGTAAATAGCTCTTCTTCATCACATCATGTTGTTGTATCATTTTTCAGTGTTTAATGAAATATCTATTCAACGTCCAGCTGTACATGATCGCTCGTTGTAAATAGTCCTTCTTCATCGCATCATGTTGCTGTATCATTTTTCAGTGTTTAATGAAATATCTATTCAACGTCCAGCTGTACATGATCGCTCGTTGTAAATAGTCCTTCTTCATCGCATCATGTCTTCAAATAGCTGATTCCCAGCTAGAGTTTTATTGCATTTTTCCAACCGACGTTGAATAAAGGTTTATCTTATCTTATGAAGAACACACCAATCCTGTTTTTTGTCCATTCCAAGTGTATGAGAGGTTGTGATATTGTTAACTTTAAAAGTCCATCACGTCGTATAAAGCAAAGAAAACTTACTTCCAACAAATTTACAATCCTTGTTTACGACTGTCAGTAATTGTTATAACTATGAGACAAGAGCCATTGCTAAAGTTGATTTGTTTCATCACTACATGTATGTCACGACTGCTATAAAAACTCATTGTATCAGTGCGAATCACTTTGAAACGATTCAGTAAGATTTACATTTTAGTATTCAAGAAGGGCATGAAGCAATGTTTCATCGGTGACTACAGCTGATAAAATCTTATTTCTCATTACGTTCTAGTCCAAGTATCTATCAGTATTGTTACCTACATTTAATTGTATTCCATTTTTTCTTTTGTATATATTTTTTTTTGCTATATGAATTTATTTTTTATGGTAATTTTTTTATTCCACTTTCATATATACTGTAACTGGTGTAGAATCAAATGTTTTTTTTTTGTAAAATAAGTGAATAAGCTATGTCTCTTACTTTCCCTTTGAACAATAACATTATGTTTAGATCACCATATTGTGTATTCATATGTCATATTGACGAAATAAACGATTTCAATTAAAAAACAAATAGGTGTTAGGGAGATCGGTGCAAAGCGGTTATACCAGGCAAATAGGTCAACTGACTTCATAACGTATATAAGTCACCTTACATACGGATAGAGATGGACGGAGAGACAGGGAGTCTTATTCATCTACTGATATAGTATATACTGCGTGGAGGAAATGCGTTCGTGAAATATGGGGATTACCATGGAGAAGCCATGGGTCTATATTGCATCATCTTATCGGCAAAAATATTGAAGTTGATCTCATGAACAGGTTCCTTAATTTCTATCGCAAGGCTTGTAACAGCCATAATTCAATTGTAAAATTATGTTGTTCTATGTTCTTTCTCAACCACATCGGTGGCGGCCAATAGAAGGTTTTTGTTGTATAAATTAAACGTGAATGATGACTGTGTGTTTGATCATGCTTTGTCAAAGTTAAAGCAATGTATAACCCAGCAATATATGTGTGACGCAGATTGTCAACATTGTGGTAAAACAATTCGAGAACTATGTTTATTGAGAGATGGTTCGCTGAATTCAGTACTTGACCCTGAAGAAGTCGGGGCAATCATAGATTTTCTATGCATTACGTAATATAGTTTCTATGTTCTACACTCCAAACAATTGAATCAATTATATTTAACAATTGTATTGTGCTTTCTGTTCCATACTCAACAATTGTATCAAGGCGATGCGAAATAAATGATATATATATATAAATTAGTCTTGGCGTACACATGCAACATTATGAAAATAGTAATGTCACCAAAGCGGGCCAAGGCAGAGTGAACATATGCCCACTTTGTCCTGTTGAACATCATTTCCACCTGCCACTTATCATGAATTCTTGATTATTCGCTTTATCTGTAAAACCTGTTTCGATGTCGACAAGAAAAAACGAAGCATGATTAAATTAGAAGCATTATCAGACAGCAATGGAGCACGTTTTCCTGATGCTTGTCTCTGCAGTTGGCGTGTATCATCATTGTCAAAGCATCTGGTTGTTGGGGAGAAATACCACACGAACCTGTATACATGATCACAATGTAGAAAATCACACGAACGCAAGAACTTGTATACATGATCACAAGGTAGAATATCACACGAACGCAAGAACCTGTATACATGAACACAATGTAGAATATCACACGAACGCAAGAACCTGTATACATGAACACAATGTAAAATATCATCGAACGCAAGAACCTGTATACATGATCACAATGTAGAATATCACACGAACGCACGAACCTGTATACATGAACACAATGTAGAATATCACACGAACGCAAAAACCTGTATACATGATCACAATGTAAAATATCATCGAACACAAGAACCTGTATACATGATCACAATGTAGAATATCACACGAACCCAAGAACCTGTATACATGAACACAATGTAGAATATCACACGAACGCAAGAACCTGTATACATGAACACAATGTAGAATATCACACGAACGCAAGAACCTGTATACATGATCACAATGTAGAATATCACACGAACGCAAGAACCTGTATACATGATCACAATGTAGAATATCACACGAACGCAAGAACCTGTATACATGAACACAATGTAGAATATCACACGAACGCAAGAACCTGTATACATGAACACAATGTAGAATATCACACGAACGCAAGAACCTGTATACATGATCACAATGTAGAATATCACACGAACGCAAGAACCTGTATACATGATCACAATGTAGAATATCACACGAACGCAAGAACCTGTATACATGATCACAATGTAGAATATCACACGAACGCAAGAACCTGTATACATGATCACAATGTAGAATATCACACGAACGCAAGAACCTGTATACATGATCACAATGTAGAATATCACACGAACGCAAGAACCTGTATACATGATCACAATGTAGAATATCACACGAACGCAAGAACCTGTATACATGATCACAATGTAGAATATCACACGAACGCAAGAACCTGTATACATGATCACAATGTAGAATATCACACGAACGCAAGAACCTGTATACATGATCACAATGTAGAATATCACACGAACGCAAGAACCTGTATACATGATCACAATGTAGAATATCACACGAACGCCAGAACCTGTATACATGATCACAATGTAGAATATCACACGAACGCAAGAACCTGTATACACGATCACAATGTAGAATATCACACGAACGCAAGAACCTGTATACACGATCACAATGTAAAATATCACACGAACGCAAGAACCTGTATACACGATCACAATGTAGAATATCACACGAACGCAAGAACCTGTATACACGATCACAATGTAGAATATCACACGAACGCAAGAACCTGTATACACGATCACAATGTAAAATATCACACGAACGCAAGAACCTGTATACACGATCACAATGTAGAATATCACACGAACGCAAGAACATGTATACATGATCACAATGTAGAATATCACACGAACGCAAGAACCTGTATACATGATCACAATGTAAAATATCACACGAACGCAAGAACCTGTATACATGAACACAATGTAGAATATCACACGAACGCAAGAACCTGTATACATGATCACAATGTAAAATATCACACGAACGCAAGAACCTGTATACATGATCACAATGTAGAATATCACACGAACGCAAGAACCTGTATACATGATCACAATGTAGAATATCACACGAACGCAAGAACCTGTATACACGATCACAATGTAAAATATCACACGAACGCAAGAACCTGTATACATGATCACAATGTAAAATATCACACGAACGCAAGAACCTGTATACACGATCACAATGTAGAATATCACACGAACGCAAGAACCTGTATACATGATCACAATGTAGAATATCACACGAACGCAAGAACCTGTATACATGATCACAATGTAAAATATCACACGAACGCAAGAACCTGTATACATGAACACAATGTAGAATATCACACGAACGCAAGAACCTGTATACATGATCACAATGTAAAATATCACACGAACGCAAGAACCTGTATACATGATCACAATGTAGAATATCACACGAACGCAAGAACCTGTATACATGATCACAATGTAGAATATCACACGAACGCAAGAACCTGTATACACGATCACAATGTAAAATATCACACGAACGCAAGAACCTGTATACATGATCACAATGTAAAATATCACACGAACGCAAGAACCTGTATACATGATCACAATGTAGAATATCACACGAACGCAGGAACCTGTATACATGATCACAATGTAAAATATCACACGAACGCAAGAACCTGTATACATGATCACAATGTAGAATATCACACGAACGCAAGAACCTGTATACATGATCACAATGTAGAATATCACACGAACGCAAGAACCTGTATACATGATCACAATGTAAAATATCACACGAACGCAAGAACCTGTATACATGATCACAATGTAGAATATCACACGAACGCAAGAACCTGTATACATGATCACAATGTAAAATATCACACGAACGCAAGAACCTGTATACATGATCACAATGTAGAATATCACACGAACGCAAGAACCTGTATACATGATCACAATGTAGAATATCACACGAACGCAAGAACCTGTATACACGATCTGATCACAATGTTAATGAACAATATCCTGATGCTTCTTGTTCTTTAATCAAATTTGCCGATTACAACGCCGTGATTAGTCGTATTGAAAATCATAACTTTGGTCCGTACATTGCTGACCTCGATTCGTTTGTGAACTCTTGTGTTAGTAAACAGTTATTTTCATTTTTGAAACTAGTTTCTAGCGAGGCACAAACCCTTTACACCAGGCACAAATCTTTCTAACAGCAGGGCACAAACGTTTTTCAGCAGGGTGCAAACCTTTCTAGCATGGCGCAAACCTTTTACACCCGGCACACACATTTCTAGCAGGGCACACACCATTTTAGCACGACGTAACAGGCTCAAACCTTTCTCTGGGTCACAGAGACACAGAGCGATCCACCCTCTGTGTCTGTCGTTGTTAAGACAGAGATGTCAAAACGCTTTTCTAATGATCCTAACTAATTAAAACACTGTATTAATTGGTTCTGAGTCTTGTAACTTGAACACCCCACTTCCTATTTCCAGATATAAAGCTTCCCTTTTTCACATGCACCATTATTGTGAAGCAGCAGCCTTTCACGGATCATTGATGGTAATATTTATGAAGAAATACGACCATGGTTTGTTTGCCTGGCGAAAACCCGGAAAATTTGGGTATGCGCGAATACGACTTGTGTTTGTATATTATGCGTGAATATTTGCAACTACTATTTTTTACATATTAAATCTAAATGCCACATTTGAATAATACTTTGTAACGTTAGTACTCATGCTCTTAGAAGACTTAGACAACACCAAGCTTTTGACTCTTAAAATGGTTTGGAGCCGGGATATCGATTGGAAAAAAATCACAGGCACAAACCCATGTCATGCTCAAGTTCTCCCAATTATGCTGCTTAATAACTACAAATTTGAGTTCATCGCGAGAATCGATTGTAGATTAGATATAACGATTCAATTGAGATACATGTAATGAGCTTTTCAATTAAACCGTTGCCCTTGTTCAATTCCGTAAAAAGGAAAGTGCACGTGCCAGTTCCGCCCTGCACTGATGGTCTGGGGATTTCCCACAATAAATTCAGTTTCGATTTGTTCAAGTGCATTTCCTCATTTATATCTAAATGATATTTGCCTGAGGTTCCATGACCAACTGATAATCTAATTACCAATATCAGGCATAGGCATCTCATTTGACGAATAGACCCTGTAACGGTTTTTTGCTTTGTTCATTTACAAGAATCATACCTGGTGGAGAGCACCAGATCTCCCCAGATAAAGCGCGTTCATTTCTACAATGCAATTTTGTAACTTTATATGATGTCCATGCGTATGGAGCGTTTTTAGGGTCAATATTCATTGACATGCTTTGTAGATTTTCTTGTTGTGAATGATTGTTTCAACAGCAAAATTCTTTATTCCACATCACTATTTCTAAACTTTCTGTGTGGAATTTACATATTCTTACTGCATAGTTCTAACTTCCATCTCCTTGCTGCATACTTCCAAGTTCTCACTAATACTTTCTCAATGCTTAATTCATCATGTCAAATTCTAACATCTTTGGCCATGCAAACTATCAAAAACAAATCGCATCTGGCACATGCATATGGAACTTAGCACATTGCATTTAGAATATAGCATATCGCATGATGAACAACGCACAACGAACGAAGCACTCGGCGGTTAGCGCCGCCTGTCGTCATAATGATACAGTAGTAATTGTTGTGGACAAAATTACTACTGCAACATTATGACGACAGGAGGCGCTGGCCGCACGTAGCCCTATGATATATGAGAAACTAAGACCTCCCTTATCATTGGTCACGGGAATTTTTGGCGCGATCAACAGCTGAGCACAGACCCCAATGAATTCCCGCACCCTGCCCTGTAAATTAAAGAATAGTGAGTCTAGTGAGAGATGATTAATATGAGCCTATTAATAAGATTTCTTTGCTCATTAAAATCAATTTTCGATGTGACGTCATGAATTCTCATTATAATATAATACACTGTTGCTAATTGGGTGCAAATATTATCATGACATAGGCCTAAAATTAGCATACACAAAATGGTCATAACTGGAGAACGGACAGTGATAATTGAGATGTGAAAAAAAATTCTCAGGAAACTGGTGACTATCTTTTTCAAGGCTAAATATGATGATCTCTCCGATCATAATTTCTTCATGCCGTTAATTTGGCACGATTCCAACTCGTGACAGTACAGTAGATACACTAGTATCAGGGGCGTATCTAGAAATCCCAGAAGGGGGGGGGGGGGGTGACACAAGAATTAAATTGAATGTATGGTACTCGCTAAACGAGGCACGAGCGCAGCGAGTCCCAAGTGGTGGGGGTCTGGGGCCCGCTCAAGGGGACCAACTCAAAAGCCAAATGCTTTTTGGCGTTTGCTGGTGCATTCTAGCCCTATTTTGGGTACATATTACCCTTGAAAACTCAACAGTTATGCCTACAAGTACAACCAGTTTTGTAATCAAATATTTATACTGTACACTGGTATGCATTCAGTTGTAATTTGACATAAACCATAAAATATATGCAAGTGAAAATTCAACTAATTTTCATAGATAAATGATCAAAGGGCTAGTATAAATTGTATGTGAAGTTCTTCCAACATAAGTCAGAGAATACAATATGTTGTTCCTTATGTATACAGATACTGACATGCATATCTATTTTCAATTACTTGGCAATAATGGTGGCACTTTTCAGTATTATATACAATACAAGTGTTTGGTTCACAATAAACATGTTAAAACGTGTTTTTGTATTTTCCGCCAAATTGAGTATTTGAAATACATGAAACTAAGAGCGGTACAGTGATTCCAGGGGCGGGACCAGGATTTCGAAAAGAGGGGGGTCCAACATTATACGGCGTGGGGTCTGGGGCCCGCTCAAGGGCCCCAGAATCCAGATCCATTTTTATGTCCTATGGTATAGCTTCTTGGTATCTCCTGGGTATAAATCCCACTTCTTGCCTGTCCAGTGGGGTTTCTGGGGCCACTCAAGAGACCCTGAAGCCAGTGCTTTTTATAATAAATGCAAGGAATAGAAACGAAACGAACCCATCTCAGCTGGGAGTCTGGGGCCTCGTGAAGGGCCCAGAAGTCAGAGCCTTTTTATGTTCTGAATTAATATTGTGCCCTATCCTGGGAATAAATTGCACTTAAAAATTCATCGATCACTATTTCCTGAAAAGTTTGTAAAAAAAACTGTAGAAGCGAAGCCGCACCTTTGGGCCGGGGGTCTGGGGCCCGCTGAAGGGTCCCACAAGGCTGCCACACGCAGACCGACGATTCACGGGCAATGAAACTTGCCAATTGATGTGCATGAGGGAGATGTCTTGAAACAAAAATCTCAAACTGATCAGACAGTTTTCGAGAAAAAGGCCATAAAAGTCCAAAATTAGCCACTTTTCATAAAAAATGGCCGCCAAATCGGCAAAAACGATTGAAAAAATAAACGAAAACAAAACGTCTCAGGGTATTAGCCCAAGGAATGTTTCAGTAAATTTTAAAAAAAAATTCATCAAGGCAAAAAAAAAGTTATTTGCCGGACGGACGACGGACGAACGTACCAAATGTTTAGGTTAAAGGGCTTTCAGCGTGTTAAATTTCATCTCCCGTGTGAGCCCCTTATCCCCAAATTTATCCCCTAAATACACGTCTGCTCATAAAAAGTGGGTTGGGCTATTCTCAGATTTTTCAAGCCCCTAAACCCCGGAAGTTTTCCCGGACGGACGACGGACGAAAAACCACGCCAATAGCTTATCGGGCCATGGGTCGGTAAGCTAAAAATACAGCATCGGACCAGCTGTCCATCAAACCAAGGTTTTTCTTTCATTCGGGAGTCTTCTGTTTCTCATTCACAATGTGGCCACTCGACCCGCAGCGCCGTCCGTCGTCATAATAGTGCAGTAGTAATTTTGACACATGAAATGCTTCATTCATTGTGCTTTGTTCTTCGTGCGATGTGCTTTATTCTAAATGAAATGTGCGAAGTTTCATATGCATTGTGCCAGATGCTATTTGTTATTTGATGGTTTGCATGAACAAAGGTGTTAGAATTTGGCATGATGAATCAAGCCTTGAGAAAGTACCAGTGAGAACTTGGAAGTAAGCAGCAAGGAGATGGAAGTTAGAACTATGCAGTAGGAATATGTAAATTCGACACAGAAAGTTTAGAAATAGTAATGTGGAATAAAGAATTTTGCGATTGAAATAATCAATCACAACAAGAAAATCTACAATGCATGTCAATGAATATTGACCCTAAAAACGCTCCATACATGCGGGACGAATATTGGTGTAAAAGAAATGGTATACTCTGATTTTTCTAACTCGTTCACACAGTTTTTCGCTGATATTTTTGCGAAGCTAAACGCTATCGTTCTATGACTTGGCATACTTCACCTGGGGGTCAAACGGCAATTATTTACCGAATTTCAGATTTCTATCACGAAAATTGAAAAAGTTGGCAATCTACGCCTATGTTAAATTTAGCCCTGTCATTTAATTTCTGAGTTCACACACAATTTCGTGCATTTGCTCGGCTTTGTAGTGGTGCAATCTTTCAAAATCAACATGTTTGTGTAGAAAACACCCCCAATGTGTCATCTGGTCTAAAATTACAACAATACTTCGAATCCTGGTGGATGTAAACAGGATCAAATCCTCGAATAAGCTCAGATTCTCGAAATCCCGTTTTTGGCTTGAGTTTAACATTGGGGTAGATTGCCAACTTCTTCAATTATTACGATAGAAGTCTGAAATTTTGTAGAAAATTGCCGTTTGACTCCCAGGTGAAGTATGCCAAGTTATAGACCGATACCATTTAGCATCGCAAAGATATCGTCAAAAACCGGTGTAAACAAGTTAGAAAAATCAGAGCATAGTTGAAAGGAATAATAGTCTCTGATCGAGCACTCCCATCAAATATACCAAGACCTGTGTCAACGAATTCAGCACCGTTTTCAATTTGGCTTCGATATATTTGTCCAGTTTATCTTCAAAGTTGGTCAACATTATTATTACTCGTATGTCCATATGAGGAGTGTCTACAAAATTTGAGTACCGTCGGAATAGTTACAAACACGGAAATATCACTGTGCAAGTCGTTGGTATTGAACTCGGAACCCATTCCGGCTTTTATACATTGTCACCCATCAATACCATGGTTCTGAACATTCCGCGCTCGCAGCTCGTTGTGGGACAGCGAAAAAAATATTTTGATTATTAAAACAGAAAATGAAACGAAACAAATGTGCCATTATTCCTGCTCCAGAACACGGAAAGCCCGACACTTACGAAAAAATGCAAAGTGACGGGACGTATATAATACAGTCGGGACGTATATGATACAGTCGGGACGTATATGATACCCGGTTGGCTGAATGCTCACCGTGTTGATGTATTCTCGAAGCCCGAAAACACTCAAATGTTTGCGTAAATTGGCGATAGTGACGAGAAAATATTCGTCAGATTATATCAATTGACTGAATTAATTACTTCCATGACCAACTCTGTAGAACAAACGTTCAAAGTATTTTCTCTTCGAAACCAGGTTTTTTCCCCAGAGTGTGCCCCCCATGGGATTCTCAGAGAGCGTTTAAGAAGCCTCAATTTTATCATGAAGACTGCACTATTTGCAGGATATTTGTAGTGACATGAATGTTTGATATCATGAAGAATGTTTGTATGGAATTTCACTGTGGATCTTGATAGTGATCGGTAACACACTATTTGTGACGGTGCAAGCAACATCTTTAAATTTGAAACCTCATTCTGCACTGCACCACGTTCGTCCATGTTCTGAAATGAATAAATTAGGCTAAGTGCCAAAGATAGGTTACCGCACAATATATGCTTAATATTTCAGATGTTAGCAAGGTCAATGGTTAAATTCAAGGTCAAGAGAATATTCAGCATATATAATATTAAGCATATATCATGTCCACCGTTGATTGCTAAGCTGTAAATTCAATAATCAGAGAGATATTAACAATTTTGTCCTGTGGCCTTGAAAAGGTAAAATTCCAGGTCATCAGAATATTTGGCGTATAACATTTCCTATATGCCCATCATTCATTCCCACATTATGAAGTTAATAAGCGAGATATTAGCCATTTTGTCCAGTCATTTTAAAAATCAGGTCAAAGGAAACTTGAAAATGAGGTGAAAGGTCAAGTTCAAAGTCACGACAATATTCAGCATATATCATCTTCTCTATGTTCACAATTAATTCCTAAGCTGCAAAGTCGATAATAAGCGGGATATTAGCCATTTTGTTCTCTGACCTGGAAAATGAGGTCAAAGGTAAAATTTGAGGTCATCAAAATATTCAGCATACATCATTTCCTATATGTTCACTATGGTTTCCTAAGCTGTAAAGTCGATAGTAAGCGAGATATTATCAATTTCGTGCTCTGGCCTTGAAAATTAGTTCAAGGTCAAATTCAAAGTCATCAAAATATTCAGTGTAAATCATTTTCTATATGTCCACTATTGGTTCCCATGCCATACAGTAAATAGAGGGGCAAGATAATAGCCAGTTTGTCATTTGACCTTGAAAATGAAGTCGAAGGTTTAAGTCAAAATCATGGCAATATTCAGCATATATCATTTTCTATATGTTCACAATTGATTCCTAAGCTGTAAAATCGATAATAAGAGAGATATTATTCATTTTGTCCTGTGACCTTGGAATTTAGGTCAAAGGTCAAATTCAAAGTCATGAGAATAATCTGTATATAAAATTTCCCATATGTTCATAATTGATTCCTAAGCTGTAAAGTCGATAATAAGCGAGATAGTAGCCATTTTGTCCGGTGACTTTGAAATTTCAAGGTCAAATTCAAGGTCATTACAATATTCAGAATATATCATTTCCTATATGTTCATAATTGATTCCTAACCTGTAAAGTCGATAATAAGCGAGATATTAGCCATTTTGTGCTCTTGACCTTGAAAATGAGGTCAGAGGTCAAAGTCAAGGTCACGAGAATATTCAGCATATATTACTTCCTATATGTCCACAATTGATTCCTAAGCTGTAAAATCGATAATAAGTGAGATATTATCCATTTTGTCCTGTGACCTTGAAAATGAGGTCAAAGGTAAAAATAAAGGTCATGACAATAATCTGCATATACATGTATCATTTCCTATATATGTCCACAATTGATTCCTAAGCTGAAATGTCGATAAGAACCGAGACATTAGCCATTTTGTCCTGTGACCTTGAAGATGAGGTCAAAGGTCAAAGTCAAGGTCATCAGAATATTCGGCATATATATCGTTTCCTATATGTCCACAATTGATTCCTAAGCTGTAAAGTCGATAATAAGCGAGATATAAGCTATTTTGTGCTCTGACCGTGGAGATGAAATCAGAGGTCAAATTCAAGGTCACGAGAATATTCAGCATGTGTCATTTCCTATATATCCACAATTGATTCCTAGTCTCTAATCTCAATATTAAGTGAGATATTAGGCATAATGTGTCCCATTATAAAGCATAGGAGAATTTAACATGGGAAAGTCCCATTTGGGTCGAGTTTGGGCCCAAATGGTGCACTTCGAGCGATTCAAGGGCAACGAAACTTATGTAAATCACCTGCTGGCCCATAGTGTCCTAGCCAAATAAGCCTGGGGTCTGGGGCCCGCCTAGGGCCCCAGAAGCCAACGACCTTCAGAGGCTCTGTGATGAATTCTGAGACTCTGGGAGCTTGGAACTGTTGTTAACAAACAGAGTCGTTTTATATAAAACCATATACTTTCAACTCAAACAAAAGTAAATGTTCATTATGAAGTGAAGAATAACTAACATTATTTTACTGCATTATACCCGACACAGTTAAACAGTGTGATTTTCCTGGCCATATAATACACTATACAGGGGCAGATCCAGAATTTGGAGAGGGACCAGGCTCCGGATGCCATAACCATTTTTATGTCCTGAGATAGCTTCCTGGCCTCTCCTGGAAATAAATTAGACTTAATACCTTCCCCTCCCCCTCCCCCCCACACACACACACTCCCCTGGCCTCTCTTGGATATAAACTCTATACCCCCCACCCCCCTTTAATCCGGCCTTGCATTCTGCATTCAATCTGAACACTTTACATAGACACACTAATGTAGATAATAACCAGGGATGTGATGGTAGATAACTGTGCTTCACGGGCTATTGTTTTATCTCAACCTACGCAAACGAATGGATAATTAGAGAACTAAGCAACTAAAATGAATGTTTAGTTTTGCGTTAGATTCATTCGCTCCATAATTCCATGATGATATTTCAGACCAAAGAGAGATAATGTAACTCATTTAGAAAGGCCAAATGCTTTTGTATTGTATTACATTTTGTACTCAATCATACGATTAGAGAATCTATGTATCCATAATGCCATGATGAGATTTGAGGACGAAAAAAAATGATGTGAATAACTGTCAAATGTGAAAAAAAGAACATTTTGGGGGTCTGGGGCCCTTGAGCCCAGAATCCAAAGTTTTGTGGTATGCTTTGTACTAAGAATCTGACCGCCTAGGGCCTCAGAAGTGAATTTTATTTTTTTTAATTTTATTGTCATGTGAGCTATAATTGTCAAATGTGAAGCAGGAGAAACTTTCGGGTATTGGGACCTTTGGCCATCGGGCCCAGAAGCCAAATGGTATTTTGAGGTCCGGTAACCTAAAAAAGCGAAAAGCAAAATTAAATAACCAATAAAAAATGCTCTAACTTTTTGAACTCTTTTACATCGTTTTTTTTTATATCTATGTCATGGTAAATTGTATGGTATCAAAACTTGGCATGCTTCACATGGGGGTCAAACGACAATTTTCTACCAAATTTCAGACCTCTATCGCAAAAATGGAAAACCAACAGTACCATTTAGCATGCCAAAAATATCAGCAAAAAACGATGTAAAGATGAGTTTTTAAAAAATCGGAGTATCGGAGTATCTTTCGAGTTTCGTTGAGCAGCAGTGTACATGTATATCATCACATAATGTGTGAGTCACTATATAAACGTAAGTACTCTTGATACCCGTCCTTTATTGTGCTCTTCCGACATGTAGACCCTGTCAATTGTACTACGGTGGCCGAATTGTAGCTCGAACCACCGTAGTATGTAGCTCATTGGGGGACGGCCCACAAATGTTTCCTAATTCCAGGAAATGCCTGGATTTCGTACTTTATATTGTGATGATGATATGATGAGGAAGTTTGGCCCTGTCAAGGTCATTCTTCGGTTATTTATCCAGGCAAGTATCTGATAACCTGGCATTGGTTGACGTGACCCAGTTATTATGTTCCGTACATCACAGATTGCGAGTATAACTAGAGAGATAAATTTGGCTAGAGAGTATCGGATTACCATCATTGCCAGTGCGGGGGACAATATAGGCATAAATTTGACATTGTAGCGGGATTTACATTTCAATAGATGTTCTATTAACTGTGACTTGATTAACCGTGCCAAAATTCACACAAGCACGCAAACGATAGGGTTTTACACACATTGACAAATTATTGGCAGCCTGGTTGTTTTACAAATCTGACTGTCTTGTGTAATATCGAGTTTTGCCTCGAGATAAAGCGTATTGGACGAATTGACGGGAGCAGCTTACTTGACGAGTGCACCTTTTGACACTGTGTCCGAACGAGGAAGGACATTCAAGTCTAAGACTTTCTCTTCCGGGACTATCCCTCCCCCCTCTACCCCCTCAAGCCCTCCCCCCCCCCCCCCACTCTACAGGTCACGTAGTTCGGAACAATGTACTAGTTCTCTGTACAATTGGATCAAAGTTATTGAGCGCAAACAAACCACACCTCTACTTGGTAATCCTTGAGGATTACCAACTTCAGAAACACGGAAAACCCCTGTTCGCTTATTAATTCTTGCAGCACATACATTACACAGTCATCTAGAACTAACCTATTGTTTTTACTCACCCACAACCGCATGAAAACATGCACCGACAATATGATATAGTTATTTTGTTAGGTGATAAGTTAGCTGCACTCGATAAAGGTGGGTGGTATTTTATTATAATCCACTTCCTTGTTTTTCGCCATTGGTTACAATACTGCCATACGGAGTAAGCACATGTAACTGGATACATGCATGTATTGCCATATCTGATTTCGCGTTCGTTAATTGCTAATGCTATCCGTTATAAATTGGAGCTGATTTCAAATAGTCATCACTCGCCTGGAAGTGTCATTATCTGAGGTGCAGATGGATATTTGGAGAGGAAACTTTTACAAGAGGTGATCAAATTTAACTCTTGGAAGTGACTAGGAGGTACGAGTTAAATCATACATAGAATCAGCGAAAACTTAATAAATAGGTAAGATTTCAGTCATTGAAACAACTGGAATGGTCCGTCATTGTCCTTCGATGTTCGTCTGTCTGTATTATCTTTTGAAGTTGAAAAGACTTACTACGAAAATAGGCAGTATTTTTTAAAAACTATAGTTCATATTGACGATATTTCATATTTTATATTTTGAACATAAATTCAGAAGCCTCTATCCATCACACATGGATGCAAACAAAACATACAAATGCTACATGTAGATCTACTGAAAGTTCCACAAACTCCAAGGTATGTCACCGATTTTTAACTATTTTTATATCTACCCTATACATGCAGAAACTACGAAAGCCTGAAAGCGCCATGACAAAAAAAAATTAATCCGCCCGGGCGGACTAATAATCTGCCCGGGCGGACTAATAAAATGGAAGCTAAAATGATAATGAAATGGAATACAGGCATTTCCTTATTAAACTATGGTTTAGGAAGATGATGCGAGTCTCACTTACCCCATGGGGTAAGTGCGACCAAAGTCGGACATACCCCAATCTTTATTTATTATTATTTATCTTTATTATTATTATTATTATTATTATTATTATTATTATTATTATTATTATTATTATTATTATTGATTTTTCGGCCCAAGTATCATATTAGATTACTAATCTGCCCGGGCAGATTATTAGTCCGCCCGGGCAGAATATTAAACCGCCCGGGCGGATTAGTTTTTTTTTTTTTGTCATGGCGCTTCCAGGCTTTCGTATTTGGCAGTCATTTTCTCAAAATGTTTTTTACTTCACGCTTTTCAATTCCTTGGTCTATATGTGATGTTTATAAGTTTCATTGCTATTCAATCGCAGATCAGTAAAAAAAACTGTTTTGTCCAAGATATGTTTATTTGTGTTTTGAATCATTCCAAACGAAGTAATATTTTTCGCTTCTTGAACTCGAAATTCCAGACACTTTTTTTCTCATAACAGGAGCTGCTTATTTGTAAACACCCAGAATGCTTCGGATTGCAATCAAAAACATATGTAACACATGAATCATATGGAGTGACTCAAAACACAAATCAACATGCTTCGGACAAATTTGTGTTTTCACAGACCGGCGATTGAAAACCGGTAACAATAAATAAACCTAAAAACATCTCATGCAGAAAAAAGGATTAAATGCTGTATTAAAAAATTTCCCAACACATTTTGAGAAAATGGCTGCTAAAGGCCGAAATTGAGGTTTTTCGTCAATAACAACTGCCATGTTGAAAGAGGAAAAAAGTCAATTTTTCTGTTCAGTTTTTTCTACATGTATAGGGTAGTTATAAGAATATTTAATTATCAGTTATTTGTCTTGGAGTGCGCGGAATTGTCAGTACACCTAACATGTTTATGCTTTGCTTTCATCTGCGTGTGATGGATACAGGTCCTGTATTTACGTTCAAAATCCCGCGTGAAACTCCTGTTCAAATTGATAAAATTTCACAGAGGACTGGGAGGACTTGTTCGGAGGACTTGTCTTATCCATGGATTCACACATTATGTATTCCCATGCCAAATTCCTAAGAAAAAGTTCTTGTGAGGGAGTTCAGTCAACACATATATATATATAATATGTTGTATAGGACATACACTAATTTATGCAAGTTTATATTCCCACACATAATAATCCCCACACATCTGCGATGTACGGAATGAACTGTTCTGTACCTATCGACTCCCGGCATGGTCACCATACTGTACTCACTGACAAGCTGTTATCAGTGGCCACCAACACCCGGTCTATTTTACTTACACTCTGCGTGTATCAGGGAAATTATTGATGACACGTGGGGCATCGAGCTTTTATTTCTTCCAATTTCGTTTTGTGTTTTCCAGATATTGACTAAATATATTCAATGTTTATTCTGCAAGTTGGGATTGGTATCCACAAATGATTTAAAACTGCGTGGGTGTGCGCTGTTATATCACACACGATACAACACATCATGTTTTGCTTTGGCAATCTTCAGCAGCAAAACATATGTATGTTATACGTAGGACATCACGTTGTTGTTTGAGATTGGAGCTGATGATATGTGACTCTTCGGATTGGAGCTTATATATTGGCGCATTTTGAATGGGGAGTCGTATATATGGCGATTTCAGTGGTTACATTGAACTTGATCTCTGATGACCTTGAAAGGTCAAAACGGCCATACTATAGTGTAATGTCTTTTCTATAATGTGTAGGATTTTATTCTTCGCTTACTTATTATATATTATATTATATAATGGTTAATGCAAACAACATCGGTATTTTCTACGTGCCACGTGTACACACACTAGACATTAAGAAGTGTCACCCCTGCATTATGAGACAAACTCGTAAAATGACTATATATGAGTTGGCCCTTCCTATGCCCAGTGTGTGTACATGATTTTTTTGCTGAACCAGATGATGTTATCATTCATGGATACCAATCCCAACTTGCAGAATAGGGACAGTCTTTGATTGAATATACAGTGTGAAATTTAGAATACGGGAAAACACAAATCAAAAATTGTAGAAACATATTCGGTGGCACACGTTGTCATATAATTTCCCTAATACATGTAGAGTCAGTAAGTATACTCGATGTATCGTATTGCTGGCCACTGATAAGCTGTCTGTATGTGCGAGTACAGTAATCGGCTGGTAATGTGAGTTGGTGACCATGCCGAGGGTCGATTGGTACAACACAGTTCATTCCGTACATCGCAGATGTGTGGGGATTATTCTTTTGGGAAACTAAGCTTGCAGAGAATTATTGCTTAATAGAACTTAGTACACTTGTTTTGAATCCCTCACGAGATATTCTCCTTGCTAATTTGACATGTGAATACATAAAATCGAGATTGAAATGTGAATCAAGCGTGTGAAAACAATACAACAAAGTTAAAATATTTCGATGTTTACTAATATTTCGAAAGTTAAAAGAAAAACAAATGTCAAAATCGAGTTAAATCTATCCACAAATTGTAGTTGTCTATTAGTCGCGAAATATATGGTAAATAAAATATTCGATGTTCATTATTAGATTTCAGTTACAGAATAGAGTAATGAAAGAAACATAATCGTACAATAATGTTGAGATAGTTCGTCTCATCCGTGGATTCACACACCAACATTTGATGTACGTGCAATATGCATTTACATTGCATGAATTTACACGGCAAATATGTGTCATTGACTGTTCAATTAAAGACGTTATGCTATCAGTCTCAAGTACCAATATTACACGTCTCCGTTTACATTACAACAAACAAAATGTATGGAGGAAGAGGGAATGTCCCTTCTAATGTATTATTCATGAACCAATTTTGTGAACGTGACCTGGATATTGTGTTGCGGTCTATCTATAGATCAATACTGATTTTCGAGATGAATCAAACTATATTAGAAATACCGTATATTCTTTTATCATCGGATTGCTGAAAATGCGTGTTCCTGGTTGCTCGATTTTCCGACAATTTCACGCCTATTTGGAAAGCTGTGAAGCGACCCCTCAATATTTTCTATATCGTGGGCTTCAGGCGGGTAATACAGAATGACGTTTTGGAGAGGTCCAAATAATCCAATGATAAAATCGTTACTTTGGCCTCGTGGGATATGGTGACTTCAGGCAGGTATCACTCTGTATTGGTCTGAAGCCCATGATAAGTTAATAATGTATTATTTCTAGCATGCTTGTCCAGCCAATGTTAACGCAAATGGATACTTTCCCAGTTTTAACATTGACCGCGTGTTTCACATGATAATTATAGGTAATTGACTGGATACAGTGTTTGAGGCCCGAGGTCGTGTCTGGGCCGTAGCACGCACGAGCTTGCGAGTGCGTCCGCGGCACAGACACGACTGAGGGCCTCAAACACTGTATCCAGTCGATTAACTTATTATTATATGCCGCATCATGATATGCATACCCCTCGGGGAGATGTGATTACAAATGCTGACATTTTCTAGCCATTCTAGACCCTGAAAGCAAATAATTTTATGGACATTTTCATGTACTACAAAACAAAAAAACGTCATTTCACCAGCGCATGAATACGTAAACTTCAAAAGACCGTCGGTTGCTATGCGCGACGCAGGTCAATATGAAGGCGGTCAATACCGCAATATATCGGACCGATTGCACTCTGTGTAATCCATTGTAGCATTTTCGTAGGCATATAATAATATGCTGTATATTTTAATACCGTGTTTCGTACAGAATTTGTCCATTTTCTGGGACATTGATCGAAAGACGGGGAATACCACACGTTCATCAATGCCTATAATCATATGTCAATAAGTGGTATGTATTGGTATCCAAGCTCTCGTAAACACAACACGACAGACAAGTACCAGTATATATGACCGCACGAGTGACATATATTGGAGTGTCAACAAAATAGGAAACTTACCGCCCCCCCCCCCCCCCCGGCACAATGCCTTACATGACATTAGAAGAATGCTGATATAAATGTCAGTTCATTATTATCTACGTTACCTAAGGCGACAATGGGAATCGTCTAGAATAGTCCATTATTTAATAGATTCTAACACATCGGATAGTCTACGACTTCCGACTTCAGAGGCTCATATGGGACACGTAGATGTAAGTATCTCCTTGTCACACCCTTCCAATTTTGCTCAGATAAGACCCGTCCATGAACGTGTAAGATTAACACGTGCAGGAATGGCGGAGACGGACGAACACTGAACATGAGTATATATATATGAATACAATAACTTTTCAATGTTTATGACAAACAATCAGATAATGTGTCTTATTGCAACATTTGTGGAAGGGATACTTTTGATGAATACTCGAATTATATTATAGATAATTCGAGCTGTTCTTGATTTACACAACGAGAACACAACAAACTATAGCGCATTGGATATATACACTTGTGTAAATTTGGGCGATTGGCGATACATTTTATACGAAAATCGCCGATGCTCTACAGCTTGCAATTAACGACCCTAATTGCAAAACAATGCGAACGCAATGCGAACAATGCGCCGTATAAAAAATATTTTATCAGGCCAACATGCTTCCTTAACAATCGTTAAATTATTATGTCTGGTGTTGAGAGATTGTAGCACACGAGTCGACCCCCTCGTGCGCTCAGTGTTTCTGTAAATCGACAGATTTGCATCATGAAAACGAAGAATGAAACACGAAGAGCATGACCTGCACAGCCAAACTTCCCTCACTTCAGTAATACAATGTAAAATGTATCTTCAATATAGCCAGTATCATATCGTCGATAGTAATGTCAAGAAGGAGAATATATGTGAATTCAACTTCTACAAAAACGGCACTTTCATCATATGTTTTCTGATATGGCTTGGACAGATATTCAACTTTTCATTGATTGAATGTCGGTAGAGTAAACTGTTGTACACATTGTGATTGGTTTCGAAATTTGATTAGTTTGAAATTCTTAAACTACCACCTGTGTGATAATATGCATTCGACACATTAAGTTTGAATCTAACTTCTAGTGGAAATAAGCGAATTTTTAGAAAATTTTGAAGAAATTCCTTTGAAATCATAGGAAATATACTAGGTGTCACTAACTTTTCTAAGTTGTGAAAGCCAGTAATTTTTTTCGAAATTTCAAAAAATCATTTGAACGTTAATGATACATGTACATGTATGAACGTTTAATTAATTGTATCAAGGAAATTTAATTTTATAGATGACCTCAAAGTTTCAATAAAAAACAATACATACCGTCAGTTGATAAGTACACGAAATTATGAAGAAGATTACGAACATTTGAGTGTAATGTATGGTTAGCATTACCATAATGCCATATTGAAGATAAGGTCTAATCCGAACGTGTCTAGTCGTACTGCAATATACATGTGGGCATTTCATTCGAAAATGCCCGAATGAAACAAGAGAACATAATTTCATTCAACGTGACTGTCTATCATAACGTCGTCTTCAACCCACAAAGTAACGACGTCATCTTTGGATAATACATATATTTATTGCATGTGTGTTCATTTACCTTCTCCTTACGTCACATATATGCAGCAACACTTGAGTCGTGGGTTACGGAGGTGATTCACATGTATAATACAATAGAATAGTTCATGTTTGTGACAATAAATTAGCAATAAAAGTGTACAAATATAATACATATACATATCATATATCATACATATGTGGCTTCCACAAAAAAATGGGCATATATTTATGATCTCGTCATTTGCATAGCTCGTTTAAAACATGTATTTTCTTCGAGCATGTACCTCATACATGTACCTCATACCTAAAGTTATATGAGGAGCCATTTTCTGACTATAGTTATTCAAGCAGTGTTGTTTTTCAGAGTAATAACGTGTTGAAAGAACGTGGGTCAAATGCTCAGGCTGCCAAAGTAAACCAATTCAATTTCGACTACATTCTAAAACTAATTCGAATGGCGTCTATGGGACATGGGACCAGTTTCACATGATATAAAAATCGCCTATTTCAGGTTCATAAATGTAGGTTCACCAACTGTATATAGTACGTCTGATAAAATTTGTTGGGGTGGATAGCGATCGGTCATCTCAACTTGACGCAAAGTGAAAAGTGATTCATTATCTATTCATACATGCAGTATCCTACTATCCACCCAAAATTATATTGTATAATCCATACATAATCCATTTGTATAATCCATTGTCACCGTGCTGCTTGGTTACAGTAATAGCACGTGCCCGACCGTTTCTTGTATTCTATTTTATATATTATATACATTTAAATATACAAAGGTAATGTTTGAGGGCAGATTCTAGTGAGAGACCCACTCAGAGGCTAGATTGTGAAATTATTTGATCGTTTCAAGACTTTAACAATCATCAATATGAGATAGTGCATTTGAGAACAGACGTTTTTGATATGGGTAATTTTGATCCCCCAAATTATCTATAAAATGGGTTATTTTTGGACATTTTCACTAACATAAATTTTCAACAAAAATCCCGGAATTTTTATTATTTTCTTTATTCATCAACGAACTGGTCGAATGTTTCAGATATGAAAAAATTATGGCTATCGGCATACAGTCCAAGATCAGATATTTTTACCAAAATTCACTAAAATTTTTGAAAAATTAATTGACTATCACAAATAAAACACACACAACATTGAGTGAGTGACCCTCTTTTTCATATCACAAACACGCACATCAGTCTGTTAATGAATAAACAATTTTCGTTTAAAATTGATAGGATAGGATAGGATAATGTTTATTCAGTTTCAAACTTTCAAACACAAACATAATACAATGTATATACATAGGATAAGTTATCAACTGGTATTATATGAGAACAGTTTGAAACTGAGGGACCAAACTATCTATGATTTCAGTGAAAATGACCAAAATGGCCAAATCCTAACATTCATCTTGATTAGTGTTCAAAAGTCTCAAAACAATCAATGGAGTTTAGTATTTCAGCCCCGCTGAGTGGGTTCCTTGATACACAAAGTCCAAGTGTCACCGCATGTATGTGTTATTACATAACAAAAATGTTTAGCACATCGCTTGTCGAAGCGTAACACAATCTGAAGTCTCGTAGGACACATAAAAGTGTGCCTGGCTATATTTAGCCAAGAGCTTGGGAATAATTAACTCCGTTCAGCAACAGTGACTTTCCACAGGCTTTAATAAACTTTCGAGGACCTAGAAATCGGCCATCGAGAACACAGATGTGAATTGTGGCATGTCGGGTATACATGTATATCAGGTATTGGAGCGTGACATCGAGGACCCCTCGCTTTGGTTAAATCCCATGTGACTGCAATACAACAACAACAACAACAACAACAACAACAACAATTATATTAGCATATGATGTTCAAGGTGCGGTATGAGCACATTAGTGAGCTATGGTATATTTGAGCTGGTGCTAGGGGTCTATCTAACCAATGAGGGGGGTTAGATCACCATGGTGAAAGTTGAATACCGCACCTTACTCCATATGATCTGTATTATATGATTTTGTTACATCGATCAGTACTGTAATTACGAAAAAAAACCTGGCTGGTATAATTATGCGACAATTCCAACATCAAGCTTCCGTTCACCAACTGCAGATATAACGTCATGGTGATGAAAATATCATGATACAGTTTAACATTCTCCACATGTACATGGGAAGGGAATCGAATATAAATTTGCCACCATGTGGCAGGTTTGATTTATTGTGGCTCTTTGGGCACGATGAAATATTGAAAGAAAAGTTGGGCATTTTTTGGCTGATTCCATCTTTTGGCGTGTTACATGGAATTATGATGCCTAAATTTTGGTGAAAAACTGAACATGGTTGATATGATACTGGCATGATTGTTTGTACACCAACATTGATTAGCAGTCACATTACCATGTCATATTTAACGTGCTTGGCTGCCAGGACATCATACAATAAGCATGTTGAAGAGTTTGCCATTTGCAAAAATGGCTTCCAAAAATGCTGTTCCATGCGAAATTATGTACATGTATCCACTCTCAAATTAATTTTGAAAAATGGAAACGCCACCATATCTGAATTGTTGATATTTTGACAATGAATGATACTCCCGTGTTTTTTTTAACTAACCCTATGGCTACAGGGACAATGCTAAAAATACTGTGTAATCAACCACAGTGTACATGATACTGGATATGCAAATTACGCAAAGTTTCCCATGCCGGTAATACAGCTGGTAATGTTATATTTATGCCATGCAGATTTTTGCAGTGTCTCAATTGCCATTATATCATGCCATTATTTAATTTCATCCTTAAGGTGCACGATGAGAACCATTACTGCACACAATGTACAGGTAAGCCAATAACTATGGTCTGCCCATGATAACGTCAATGAGGTTTCCTATAATATCATGATGGTTTTGATCTTGAATGAATGGTTTATTCAGCTTTGTAGGCCACAGGCCCAATAGCAAACATGTTTACAAGGACAAGTAACACAAGATCAAGTGGTCACACTGTGCAGATTGAATGCATGATACACAAAGGTTGCAAAAGATTTAACTTTGTCGACATCTTTACAATTCATTAATTTTTTGAAAAACCATGTGTTACAACATAAATCATGAATATAGGTACTTCGCAAATCATGATATAAAGAGCATTCGATAACGAAATGATATTCATCTTCAATTTTCAGTGAATTATTGCATATACAGTACTTACATAATTTATCCGTATCTGTTTGTGTTTGACCTTTCATATTTACAGCTAATCTGTTATTTCCTGTACGTAAACGTGCTAACGCCAGTCTGTGGCGCTTCTGGCCCTTATCAATCCTAATATACTTGATTTATTTTTTTATTTGAATCGAATCATTCCATATCAAATGATTTTTATTGGTGTTAATAGTAAGATTCGACCAAAAATGGCCAATAATGGACCCAAAACGATAAAGAAAACCACATTAGCAAAATCTATATGAATTTTCCATGAAATCACAACAATTGGGATTTATTTGACACGAGAATTGAACACTTGTCGTGGTCTGCCTGGCCTATTATGCCACCACAGGTAATGAACAGGTTTCGGAAATACGGCACCAAACACAGGCCCATAGAAACGAAATCTCAAATTACTGCCTATACGTTCCAGTAACGAATGAAATTGAAGAAAAGTTGTTTTATTGAATGTGATTTATGGTATTGTTCAATAATGTTTCTCTGACGGCATCTCACAATGCAATACCTGGAGTTCGGGAAAGGAGAATAAATGTTAGCTTCGGCTGCTTACCGAGAACTGTTATTTCGTCCCGTTTTGTAACAAATGCGTGACCTGTGAATTTCCCGTCTATCATGCATAAATATATAATATGACCCACAAAAACTGCTTCCAACGTGTCCATTACTGTATATATCCACAAAACTACAAACAATCACATCAAATGGTGACCAGTACGATAGCCATACATGTGAGAAACTGATTGAATGGATTCTCAGACTGCGCAGACCGCATACTTTCTGCAAAATTGGACGACATCCAGGTTTCGGCTGCAGCGCCACCTCGTTACAGGGTGTAGCGTAATAATAAGTGCCCATGACCGGTCATGGTTAAGACACATATAATCGAATTTGCAGTTTAGCTATTTTGTTTTTGACACACGTGGTGTTAAATGATAGCTACTAGTATTTTGCACAAACAGCTATCTATTATGCATAACCAAATGTCACTGTATATTCAGACGATGGATTTTTTAAACTTTCATGGCGTATGATATGCCTAGGTGTAAATATAGTTATCCACCTGATGTTGAAAACTGGTGCTCAGATCATGGGCCTCAGAGGCTGGGAGGAATGTGATATTCAGTTAGAAAAGAAATACTCTAATACTGGGATAACGTTGAAACAACAATCCTGAGAAAGTTTACGTTTATTCAGTAATAACGACAAGTGGGCGTTTCAAGAAATTATAGCCCTCTTGTCTGCATGTATTTTGCTCCACCCTGTAACCAGATTGTCAAGACGACGGGTGTTGCGCCGCGGTGTTTTGCGGAAAGTTACCCCTCGGTCTCTAGTATATCGCTCACTTCGCAGAACAGAACAATAAAATGCATAGAAAAGGAATGTACCGTAATAATATAGGACATGCATATAAAAACCTCATTGACCTATATAGGTTGGCATTCATATGTCTGTCTGGCAATGAACCTATAACTCTTGGAGTACAAAACCTACAAACATGTATGTCTACGCTAGCTGCTATTTATATACATGAATATTTATTATATAGTGAATGGGCGTGATTCACAAATCTGTTTTTTTTTAGGGGGGTGGGGGGGTGTCTGTAGGTAATAGGTGTCCCTCCATCATACAATACTAAAATTCGATGCAATATTGCACCGAGTTCATTGATTTTATATAAAGCTGAAAACGAAAAAATCGGTCAAATCGAAGCAAAGTGGTAATAAGTGTGTTTAAACATGGAAAATATTCAATTATCCATGCCTTCTAAACTCTGGTATGCTGGTACAAGCATTGTGAGACATACATGTACTGCTCATCTCGTGCGTGCGTCAATAACCCTCAAAATGCTTGTACATGTACCAGTGTGCTAGCGTTTACAAGACATCGTTCAATCATTCACTTTTGTTTCGCGATTGTATTGTTCATGAAATAATATACAATACCTATAATAGCCTTATAATAAAATATTTGCCCGCATATGAATGAATTTTAAAACTCATTGCTGTCTGAAATCGAGAGAAAAATGTACGATAAAATGAAAAAAAAAACATATTTTTTTAATGAATCCTGCCTTTTTGTCAAATTGCAACTGAACTTCTTGAACGAAAATAAGCATGTTTGAACGAATAAATAGGATCGTACGATATTTTTCCATCTATCAATAGCACATGTATCTTTATTCCAGTTTTGTCATGAATACTTATACTAACCGAACAACAACCAAGCTTTATAAACCACTCCCATCATGCCTTGCGTTCGTTTGCACTTGACACAAGAAGTATGACTAAGAGACTCGTAATGCTTGTAGTATGAACAGATTTGTTTTCAATTAACTTCACTTCGTTGTAAGGGTATGGTGCACATACCCGCGTGTTGAATTGAAATGAGGCCATGTCAACTTTACCACGCACTCGAGAACGATATTGTTCACAGTCTGCCATGCATATATAACCATCACTTAACCATGGGAATTCCTGCTGGGATTCCCAAGTAATACCCACGCATCGACTCCACTGCCTAGCAATTCTATGGACGGTCGTTTTTGGTGCGGTTCATTATACACATACGATGTCTGAATCATACAAACTGTTTGCAATGGCTAGCAATTATACGTACGTTCCCTTTTAGTAAAAATAGACCATGTATATGATCCACCTATCCACGTGACCGGGTTTCAGAAAACTATTTTACGGTATTTAACTCCATATACTCAACGGCATACATTGTAAACCTTGATTCTTAATTTTCGGGAATTTCATGCATATTTAGTATTATTCCAATGAATTAAATCCACATGTGCTCGGATATAACGTGCACAATCCAATGAATCGAACATTATCTCAAGGAATATTATGACACGGATAAACGTATAGTTCTCATGCGATTGTGTAAGATTAGCAAAAAAGGATGAAAAAGGATGAAAAGGCTTAGCATAGGATCAATATTGGTGAAAACTCAAGGTGATGTCATGTAAGCGACTAACTGAAAAAAATGTAATGAACTTGAAGGTTTTATTATTTAATAATAACTCTTTTGTATTATTTGTTTTTTCACGTATTTGCAGATAAACTGAATATGGTTCAAATTTGTCTCACTATATGGGCTACAATAGCACAACTGGTGCTTCAATATTTTTTGTATTATCGAAATAGTGGTCAAAACTATGGCTATAACATAGCTTACATTACTTTAGGCACATTGCATGATATGGGATTGTATGCCCGCGAAAAATTTGATTGGGGGTCAAGTGGGCGAAGTGTGGAATTTTCGGCCTACATGTATATTTTGTTGTTATTCAGATGTACCGCATGATAAAATGGTTATGGAGGACAGCGAGCACATTGTAGTAGAGACAGTCAGTGGGGCAGTCTTTTTCTACGAAGGTCAACAAACATTGCCATATGATAATACATGTACAAATGTATGTCGCTTTTCAACTTGTGAAGGTGATCCGATAGGCGTACTTTCTTATTTTTTCAAGGATAAAATAATTATTCGCACATATTGCTATGTAGAACCATGCTTTCACGAGATATCGCTCAGGACGTTTTTTGAAATTCTATGGTGATAGGTTTGTATTTCTATGGGGATGAATTTTACTTGTGGGCCTACATAACAGAATAAACTACAATGATAGATTTTAATTTTTCAATCGATGCATCTTTACAGAAAGCCTTTTATTGATGTACATTGTACCCTTAACCATGATTTTAAATGTTCGAATTTCTCGTGTAGACGACAATGTACAAAAATATAACATTTATATACACCCAATTGTTTTCATTTATCAAACGATTGAAAAATCCCTCAGTCACACAATTCGAACTCAATTGCAGTTTTGAAATATGAATTTCTGCAGCAAAATTCTTCAATTGAAGTCTTTATGGTGCGGTTGTATCAGCATTTACCCTTTTGTATTATACGTATCCTTCAATCCGAAAAAAAGCTGGGGATTTCGCACATTTTAAGGCCAAGCTATCAGGTTCTGTGGCATCTGTCCAAAGGTGGATGAGTGCCAACTTTCTCAAACTCCACTACCAAAAAACAGAGTGCATGGTTATCACAAGGTCATCATCAGCACACTTGATCTGGACAAGTCTATCACATTTGGAAACGTCGATATCACAATTATTGATGATCACGTCAAAAAACTTGGTGTCATCATGGACAGTCTGATGAACCATGAACGCCATGCGAACCAGAGAGTATGTTCTATACTCTCTGTGCGAACAACGTTTGCAGATCTGCACATTTTGCTTTACGTAACATAAGACGCATTCACATAAGACACACTGTAAAGTCAGCGGGAAAGCTAATTGATGCTATTGTTACTACCAAACTTGATTATTGCAACTGTCTCTCTTGGTGGGTCTGCCAGTATACCTCATTAACAGACTCAAGAAAGTGCAAAATCAAGCTGCAAATACGACCACATTTCTCCTGTGTTGGAAAAGCTACATCGGCTCCCTGTGGAGCATCGCATAACCCCGGGTATATAACGTTGCAGTTCTTGTAGTAGAAACCCATAGAACCTCGTGTCAGAAACCCATAAGAGAGATGGGTTTCTGCTCGTGGGTACAATAACGCCCTATCAATCCGTTCGCCAGGGCCTACGATCAGAAACCCAAGATCTCCTGCAGGTGCCTAGAGTTCGACATGCCAAGTTTGGACAGCGGGCCTTCACCCACATGGCTCCTCATATACGGAACACTGCTCTCACCCAGGACTTACGAAATTCAACAAATATCAACACTTTCAAACGTGACCTCAAAAATTAACAAATATCAACACTTTCAAACGTGACCTCAAAACTATTCTATTCCGAAAGGCTTATCTCTAACCTTTTATCTATCGTTTTAAAATTTTTCAATTGTTCCTGTATCACAATTTTGTACAGTGTATAGAGAATTGCTTTTAAATACACTATGATGATAAATATTAAATGTTGTTGCAATGTATACAAGCGTCTGTAGAAACGTAACTTATCACATGCAGCACAGGTGTTGAAGGCCACAATGACCTATAATTGGACAGATCGAACCAGAAAGTGAAACACTGGTACTTTCTCGGGAAAACAAACAGTGGAAATTCTCGTGTTATCAGTTTGGCGATAACACAAGGCGATGAACCTTGATTTAACACGGGTGTGGCCTTTGAGGAATTCGAATGCATGCATGGCCCCGGGCAGAAACCGAGAGTGCAGTAAACCACTCAATATTGTTAGGTTTCGCTTCATCAGCATTTCTTTTTTGTACTTGAACCAATTTGCGGTACCCTTCATATTTATTGTGGAATATTTGTGCTCCAGATTATGATATCGGTGTACAATTAGCATGATATCTACCTTGATTTTCAGGATGCTGACTCCCATGCGATAGACAGACACCATCGATTGCAAACAACATCACTTATCAAGGAATGGAAAGATGACAGTTGAGAGAACACGGACAGAAAGGTGCGTCATGACTGGTCAACAGTCAACATTATACCTGCCAATTCTCAACTTCTCCCTTTGTCTGTGCACGAGCTCTGTGCAACAGTTTTAGAGCTGAGGTCATATGAATTCACCAGAATTTGTCCAAAACGGGGTATTTGTATATATAATATGTGTTTGCACTGTATGACCATACACGGTTTGTGAGATTTTCACGAAACTATCGCATTTTGTGAAAATCTGATTGCATTTGTTCTTTATGGATCACACACAGCATGGTTGACAATGACGCTGCATGAATGGTGTGAAAGGAAATGGATAGTGATGAACATGTGTACATACATGGGCAGTACTGGTGATACTGAACACTCAACAGTTGGGAAAATCTGATCGGTCACAGTAGAATTTTGCTGCATTGTATTGCTATCATTTCTGAATGGTTGTACCAAACTGCGTTTGATCGATTCACAGAGAAATCGATCTCCATCTGAGTCTCCATCGGACTGAGTGTCTGCAACAGATGGTGCAAATTGCATTTATTTTCCTCATACATGTATATTTTCGGTTTCGGTATCGCTGATAGTATATATTCTCGAATTCGATTGGCACATCTGTTCTCGCTCGGTACAGTCATATTTACAGTCCGGAGATAACATTCAAGATACTTCTAATTATCCGTGACGTATTATATCTCATTATAAGACTTTCAACTTTATTGGAAAAATGTGCCACCTTCAGTCGATCGAAATCTCTGTCCAACTGATTGTCGGAATTTAATTGAAAACCAGTGCAGTATCAGAACATTAATAGTTTTCGTCATATGTTTTTACACTCGACCATATCGTATCGCAATATCAGTAACAATAATGATGCATGGATGGCCCAGGTAATAAACAGTGACTCATATCGCCTCACTTAATAAATTGATTTTATGTTGAAAAGTGCCCGGCATTCCTCCTCGGGTTTGAATATATAATTCATCAATGAGTTGACTCACAATTATTTACTTAAGGGTGACCTGGGAATTTTGTCAGTAATCTATTTCCGAAAGAAGTCTCCGACTTCCGAGGAAATTCTGCATTCAGGCATGGAATGCGAGCATAATTGTCAAACAGTCGTTCGGGTTTAAGGAACTAGTTAAAATACACATATAATAAAAAGCCTAGCCCCTGAACCATGTCAACAAGTTTGTGCCCCGGTTACGCCATTGCGGACCAATGTACGACAACCACTTGCATAAGACTAGTAGTACGTGCAATGTACTCGTCTGTGATTGCGTTCATGGGTGATATAGAGTCTTTGTACCTCATGGATCTTACTCTCTTCCCTCGGTCGCGTGTGTTCCATGGTTTACTGAGCAAACATATGCATCAAAATTATGAATGAAAGCAATATATCTTTGTCGTAATTTGTTTCTACAGTATTTTTTATTTCATATTTTTGTGGAACTTCTGTTAATTATCATGCAGATCGATGATGATGATGATCTGAAATTTATGTTGTGTAGGAAAATTGTGTAGGAAGATCACTATTATTAGTGTGTAATTAATAAATACACGTGTATACATGCAATCGAAAATAAACTGTCATGAATAGGACTGTGACTAATATATCCATCCCAGTAAGACCATGTTCAAATTTTGTCAATGAAGAATGAACGTTAACTCAGCCATGCGTTTGGTATGACAGGAGCGATAGATATGCATGCGGGGGAGTTCACTACATGTATCTCCCCCATGTGACGCCTCCACACCAAGCCGAATGTCACCCCAGCTATTCAGCCCCCTTCTACCCTCCACGAACCCCCGCACCCCTCACGCCAGGGTACCCAGAGATAACCAGGGTGAAGGCCCCCTGACGTGCGCTCAAGCACGACAGAACTCCTATGATATATCGGGGGATCTACCTGCGATAGCCCCATTAGCTCGTCTGGGACTCCGGGTCCACGCGTACAGGACTAGCACTCCAGTTGGAGAACTTTTGGGAGATTAACTGTCCGGCTCTCAGAGACATAATGGACCTGGAACTCCTTCCGGATCTTGCAATCCAGGATCTCGTCCCTGCAGGTCTGATCCAGAAGCCATTCCAGTACAGCGATTACCTGCCAGAGATAAAGTACACCGCAGACCAGGTGAGGTCCATCTGCGTGCAGTCAGGAACAGGTGCTTGCTCATAGACAATAGTGAACAAACGACAGGAACGTGGCTGAAACTAAATGCATTGCAACGTCTTCTGATCACCAGAATACATGTAATATGCGACATATTGGCGTTTGCTTGAATTTACGATTTTTCGGTTGCTATTCATAAATCAAGGCATCATTTGTAAATATTGAGAACGACTTCGGTATGACTAACGACAGATAACCACCATCAGAAAATAATAGCCTAGATGCAAGATTAACAACGATGTCAAACTGAATATTATTTTTGACAGATACTAGTACAAATAACTTGGTCGCCCGGATTGCAGGTGATACCGAAACATCATCCGTACAGTCACATGTACACAAAATGCAATGCAATCTTGTTCTCACAATCATTACAAATTCTTAGTTTGAACACAAGTGTTGGTATGAATTTTGATTAAATATTAAAATATTGAAAATATTTTTTTTTAAATATAAAGTATATTTTAACAAATCGAGCACACAAGTAATGATTTGGAAAAAGTAATACATGTATTTAGCATACATTTTATGGCAAAGAAAATGAGTGTTTCATCGAGATGCAAATGAATTCTTAAAATATCAACATCTGTAAAAAAACAAAACTGAGCAGAAATTCGATGACAAACGGTATTGTGAACATTTTTATATCATAAGCTAACATATCATACAGGAATAACAAATGGACGTACATGGAATACAAATGTTTCACAGATAGACGAAATTGCTTCGTATTGCCACGATGAAATCGGATGAATATTGAAGAATATAACAAACAATTATTCTGAATTATTCGTCTCTTCTATTTGTCTGCTTTCAACTCGGCAGAGATGTAACTTAAAGATGATTCAAAAGCAATATTTATCATCACACACATGATGCTTATAGTGTTGATTCAAGAATAGGCATCACAGTTTGAAGTCGTTTTTAAGTATATGAGTGATATCCATTTGTATATAGTACATTGTAGATGTTATTACAATGATTATAATTTAGTTATCATGACTACAGCTATTGGCCAATGCAATCGATTGTTGTAAAGCATATTAGTAGGAACATTTTAGGTCTGTTCACTCTACAACGTATCCGGTTTGTTAAATTTCATACCAGAAGTTTTTGTATCAAAAACTGTTTTTCAAAAATAATCAGAATTTTCAAAATATTGTTGCTTGCTCCGAAACAAACTCGACAGCTCACAAAATCGCTGGGAAGCTGAACGATCCGGAAATTACACACAAGAAAATTCCAACATAGGAACTTAACAAACTTTGTGAAATCCAACGTCAGATCACATAGAAATGGCAGAATGACAGCTAGAACAATCAAACATGACTCACACATTGTAAGCGGCAAAGACAAATGTTTAAACATAAATTCAGGCCTAGATGGGTCTCACTGCAGAATAAAACCATCTAGATGTACAGTGACGATATTCATGAAAACAATTATTAGTATTATCTCTTTTAATATTACGAATAGTAGTGAAATATATACATGTATATCTAAAATCTAAATACCTATCTATTTTGTGTTTATTTTTTCCCATGATTTCTGTTTATTGGAATTTCCCCCCATGCAGTTGACACATAAGTGTGGTTCAATGTGAGGAACAATTCGAGAATAATTCTCAGACCATGTGATTTTTGATGAAGACATAAAATTCGAATTTTCATCTTTTTTTTTCGCTGTCACAAAACCGAACTTCTTATTGCATTGACAAAAACAAGGCGTTGGCAATATAACAAATGAATGAAGAATACTGAGTAAGCAATGAAAAAATTCGTGAATAAGTCGCAAAAACCGACTGGAGATATATACTGACATATGTAATGAAATACAAATACACATCACGTACATGCATGGTGAAATAAATATATTTGAATGTGATTGCTTGTGGACATATGTACATTGTAATTCGAGTGTACACATTATATATATATACACTGAGGACACCACAATGTTAATACATACACGGCAAGCAAATAGCATGGCGATATTTTGGGTGACATGAACAATTTTATTATGCCTACATGTAGAGGACTACTTTGTCTTACAGAATTTAATGCATATAAAAAAAATTGTGCCGAAACCAAATCAAGCCATTGAGTCGTTGACTATTATTACAATGTTGAGGAATCTAATCGTGAATGACATCTGAAACATTGCATATCCAGACTCGTCGAATATTTCAACGCAGTTGTTGCGAATTTCGCCAGGAATCCTACCAAAATATTCACTAACAGAATATACAATCCATCTATCTATTCCTTTCCATTTCCCCACCTTGAACTATGTATGTCTACATGACATGAGATGAAATGTGTTCGAGTAGGGCTGAGCATATATTAGAGATGACAGTGACACCTGAGATAGGTGACAATGATTTCAGCCCTACCTCAAATTTGGGGCGTTTTACTCGTGCAATAATATCTGAGGGCACCATTATTGGGTGGTGCTTGTTTGTGGCGGTTGTTCTGTGTTTATAAAAGGTTTGATGTTGTTAGATAATGATATAAACGTAATCATACATGTACGTGCCATAATTCAATATAATGCAGTCGTGTATCCGCTCATTTTTTAATTTATAAATTTAACACCAACGTGCTTTCAGGTATGGGACTTCATATAAATTGTAGATTTATATATTTTAGATTTATATACTTTAAGATATATTGTAAGTTAATTTGACTACATAAAACGGATTTGAAGAAATAGACAAGCGTATATACATGTACATGTGTATTTGTTCGTGCATTCCGATGGAATATTCATGAGGCCAATTAAAGAAATGGCCATGTTTGCAGGAATTCATTGATTCAATTGATGAAGTCTGTAACTACGATGATCAAGTCACACTGAAAGTATATATTTGGAATCGAATGGCAAACTATTTCGAACATGTATACAAATTGTGACAGGTGGAAAGTTAAATGGTAAGATCGGAATAGCGATGTTGGCGTGACCCTTCTTCAGCCGAAAATCCTAAAAAAAATATATATATATATGACGATTTCTCCAAAGAAAAATTCGAGCTTTACTTTGTAACCTGTGAGAATTAACCGATTTTCATGGTTGTGATATCGAGAGGTATGATCCACTCCTGGTCTGGGGTGAATTGTCGAACAATGATTGCTATATTCATGTACATCTCAGGGAAGGTACCTAAAAATGATATTTTCCGTTGTTTCTCGATTTGACAGCTCTGTAGCCCGGTGAGCGAGACGGACAGTGGTCACGGCACGGACATGCTGGGGTCCCCTCTCGGCTCGGACGGGGTGGAACCGCTGTCCCCGCCCGTTACCATGGGGACCCCGACCGCAGCAGGGGGCCCACGGGAGGGAGGTCAGGGACCGTCAAGTGGTGAGTCGTGGCGACAAGCCTCGGTGTCACAGGCGTCCAGTCCTGACCACGTCAGCCGACTGTCGAGGCAAAGTAGCTCGTCCTTCATGGCCACCGACTCCGATGAAGGCGACGACGCTCGCCCCAGATCGGGGGCTCTACCGAGGAAGTCCCGTCGACGGCTCTCCAGTGACGACTCTTGGCTGGAGGCCGATGACGATAGTCCGGGGCGTAAGTCGACAAAACGACGGCGGACCTCAGCAGCCGAGTCCACCACAAGCGAGGGATCACAAGCCCACGATATGCGCCAACGCCGCAGAACCCAAAACCGCGAGGCGGCCCAGCGGTGTCGACAGAGGAAACGAGCCCTCGCCCTCAACGTGGTCGAGGTACGTAGGTGATACATGTAAGCTTGTAATAATACCTCATTCATGACTTTCCTAAACACGAACTTTTTGCAGGTTTGGGCTATATCTAAAAGGTAGTTTTTACATGTAATTGATTTAAATATATATATTTTTTTGGCAGGACTTCAAGAACTACAGATCGTACAATAGGAAGGTGGAGCAGGAGATCCGTACCTTGGAGAAGCAGAAGCGAGAGCTGGAGCAGTTCCTGACAGAGCACGTCCGAGACGACTCGTGCAAGCACCGCGATCACCACTTGGCTTCACAACAACAGACACTGTCAGTAAATTGTCACCTCAACGGTACCCGTCTCCCCGTCCATAGCAACAACAAGAAACACGTGACAGGCAACACAACTATGATAACTTCAACGCCCCCACAGCAACTCAAGGGGATTCGCACGACGGAGAGTGGAGCTGTCTCAAAACCCCGACAACGTGGCAGGAAGTCTGAGAGGTCCCACGTACGGGCCACGCGTTCCCCTGTCCCCACATTCACGAGCACGGAAACGACAAGCAGGCGGCACGTGCGAACTCCACCCATCCCGACAGTGGTCGGTCTCGTCGCCAGCTTGTGTCCGGACGATTCAGACAGTGAGTCCACACAGGACAACGACGGGGACTGCGATAATCAGCACACTGGAGACTCGACCGAACGAACTGACGTCTTCAATTCATACGCTACCCCAGAAAGCAATGCCGTTACTTGCACGAACACTCCACAACTTAGCTGCATTGCTCCACTGTACTCCACATGCCACCGAACGCATGAAACCCAGTATTCACATCAGCAACCTCACGTAAATGTAGCTGGCCCCTCACTGCAGCCACAAGGTATGTCGTACAACAGCCAATTGCCTCTCACGCATCCCAACTTCAGCTTCAGCGGCCTGTACTCGGCGTCGACGAACCCCAGCCACACCGGGATCGGCGGAGTCCAAACCCTCCATGGCACGCTCCAGGGAGGCGCCTCCACCGTCCAGAGTCAACAGCCCGCGCTCAGTATTTTCTCCCCAGAAACACTCTGCAGCACTGGCATTACGAGCAGTACCATATGCGGCAGCGTTGACAACGGTCAAGGGACCAGGCGGTATTCTAACGAGTTCAGTATGGGCTCCGTGTTGACAATGTCCATGAACTTGAACAACGATAACAGCAACGTCGTAAATCAACATACGACTGACTGTGTGCCTCAAATTGGGATGAATCACGACAGAATCAATTACTAAATCAACTCTTACTATTAAATCAAGTCATATTATTTATTTATGCCATTCATATGTTTGGACCAATAGAGATTGTGTCATATTCATTAAAGTCGAACATCTCGGAGCATTATTCTCACTCACGATCATATAGACTAGTACTGTTATATACATGCAAAACGACCGTGTGAACTGAAATTTCAGTAACGACTTATCCATCAATCCATATGTATATATTACGCAATAATGGATGGATGGATATGAATTATGTATCTGCGATCGGTGTAAATATGTATGTATCTGTTCGATATGTAGATAATAGACTAAATATTTATGCACTGCATCCTTCAGTAATATAGCTTAACTTATGAAAGGCAACGTAATATAAATGTTGTCTGGTGAAGTGTGCAGGAAAAAAACGATGTTTCCGTGCAAATGTTCACAATTTCGTTGTATGACGAGTAATAAATCACCATTTGTTATTATCACGTGTTGTTTGATGACATTGTGTGAATGAAAGAAAAATGTTCTAAGTCGGGGGAAGATCGTTTCATGGCCGTTGGTACAATTAGCAAGTGTGCGCATAATCATAGGTGAACATCCGTCTTACATGTAAAGTTCAAGAATCGAGACAAGTTCGATCGAATTCGATATAGATATATACTGAAAAAATATACATGAAGTAAAATTTTGAGATCAATCAAAAAGAAAAGCCCCATTAAATTGTTCGTAATTGGGCCCATGAGAGATACATTTTGTATCCTGTGATATTCTGACTGGAATTTTATCAAATTGATTCCCGAGATATTATGATGATTCAAGGTAGTAGTACTACATGTACTGAGTCTCCGGTGTTTTTCAAAAACCGGTAATAAACGGCGATAATTTCCAAATTCGAAATATTCTGCCACAAAACAAGGATTGTTACGGAAATGTATGTAGCTTAGTCATGAACACATACATATACTTGGTACAACGATATAATGTGGTCCATTCGTCCATAAATCTGCGTTCGTAGAGTGAGCTATACTGCTAACTTTTTATTAGTAGGTCAACATTCTAAATTACAGTGTCCACTAATTATCCGCGACCTTCAGCTATTATTGCTTGTGGTGAATCATACTGTATTGTAAGTACAGGAAGAGGAAGCATTACTGATAACTGTCTAACCACATATAACCTACTTGTATATAGTGTATGTAATATATGGTGGTGAGAATATTTTAGAGGTTTCATATTTATAGATACAGGGGGCGGGGGGGATAGCTAATGTAGTGTTATACATATATTGTGACACACCCAATTCACTGCCTGCTGAATATTAATCTTTACCTTTCGCAAAATATGCTCGTAGATAAGTTTCCGACACACGCATAATTGTTCAGTTCTTAATCAATCTTTTCATTGAAAGGCTGAGCAACGATTCCCATATATACTTAGCAAACGTTTTGGTGATGGCTTTTACTGGATCCAGTTATCATCATTTTTCTGGCACTATATCATGATTGGAAGTGCTACAAAGATTGACGAAGATGTGGACAATTCAATGACAAATACACACATCTCAAAAACACAAACAAAAGGCAAATATGACCAGAGGTAGTAACAAAACGCAACCCTGTGTGGCATAGACTTAATTAAATTAACGAGAAACCCTAACGAGAAAGCCCAAGGTCCAAGAAACGTTTCCGGAGAAATGTAGGTCACCGAAAGAACCACCCGATGTGACTGCCTATACATGTATGTGCTCATAAGACAAACCTAAGCTCGATCTACAAGCATTTCGTCTGCAGCGGCCAATTTATATCCTTTACCTCAAGCGTTTCCTCAACAAATACCACTCGATGTCATATTAGCTCAAAATATCTACCATTACTGTATTTCTATATGCTTTTAATACAAACCAAATCTCTTTCTATAGTTTTTAATCATCTGTTGAGTCTAACTTACATATTTCAGGTCAGATGTGACTTTCTGATTTACCACAAGTCATCTGAGATCAATTTCAAGACCTAAAGCAATGACATAAAGCAATGTCTTGCTTTATGTTCAAAATGCATGTACCTAAGCTGTGTTTACAAGCGTTTTGTCTCCAGAGGTTTTCTTAGCTTACAAAGCAGGCCTTCGAACGATTCAAGGCATTCCATCTTCATTCAGAGAGTAATTTACTGAATCTCGAGCAAAGTACCAAAAAGTGGAAATTAATCTCTCTTTTTGCATTTTGGGCCCACTTTTCGAGCCTTAAATTTCTAGCGATTCAAGGTATTCCGTCTTTATACACGAGACAAAGTGTAGGCCTACATAATGTCATCAATCTGTGAAATAAAAAAGACATAGATAGATTTCGAGCAAAACGTCAAAGAATTTTTGAGATGGGGCCTTTTGGGCCTCCCGAGTTGGTCTTCCATTTCGGGCGTTTTGAGTGATTCAAGGCATTTCGATTTTATAACCTACGTTTTGCAGATGACCTGAAGGGTCATTCTTGTGTGCGAAATTAGAAAAAAAAATATTATTATTTTTTTAATAACAGATTTTGACAAAAACTCGTCAAAGTCGAATAAAATGCGAAAATGCCTATAGGCTCCCTTGTTCAAAATTACAGGAAGATTCGACCGGAAACTTTGAAGATGAAAAATATGGACAGACGACGGTCGATGGACGCAACGCCATGCCATTGCATACACATATATATGGGGTTATCTAGCTCTATGATCGGACCAAAGCTTCAGTAACCTGAAGTTGTAGACGATGACGGACGACAGACGAAGTACCATGCCAAAAAATTACCGTGGTAACTTAAAAGGGGGAAATGAAATACATTTGATATTGTTTTATTTTTAGGTCTACATCTAGATTAGAAAGTAGGTAGCAAAAGCTCAATACACGTGAAGCTCTTCGAGAAACTATCAGACTTTCACAGTGTGCAATGCAGTGCATTTACAGATCGTATAATCCAACTGGTTGGATGTTGTGAATTTCGTTTGTTTGTAAACAAAAAGGACGTGTCGCAGAGTGTAACCGGCGTACAACGGGACGAAAGGATATATATGCACATGCAGTATATATGCACTGTCATTTCAGAAATTTACCAAATGGTGATTCGAGTCAATAATCTTGATGCAAATTTCGGAGCCAGACACACAGACCTTCGTTCTCCATATTGTTTCGCCAGATTGGGCGATAATGGGATATATCTAGGTCTATTGTAGGCCTGTTCTAAAGCTCCAGTCACACTAACATCACGATCAGGACAGAGCTCGATTACAGTTCGCATGCAGTCGTACATGTAGTTTAGAAAAAAAATATCTCATTCAATTTCAAAAAACCGCTCGCTCAATTTAGTAAACCGGCGTTCACTCAATTTGATATATATCGCTTACTCAGTTTATAACATAAAAACCATAACGTTCATATACATGTACTTTGCATGCCTAGGCTACATACATGTACGTATCGTTCTCACGACTGACAAACTGGCCACTGGTCATATGCCTATATTACGTATAGTTCCGTCAGTGTGTTACTTATATTCAGTGAACGGTTTATCAAACTGAGCTAGCAATTTAATGAACCATTCACAGTTCACTCGATTTTTCAAACTGCTCGTTCAATTCTTTAATCCATTCGTTCAATTTATGAGCTATCGATTTAGTATATATTGAAGGAACGATGTAATAAATTTAGCGAATGGTTTGTAAATTGGAAGAACGATTTTTTTCTTGCCATGCCCTGTCAAGATCTTCTTAGTAGAGTTCCTCCTCACTGATTTATAGCCTAAAAGCGCTCATACATGTAAAGTTGCATCGAGGACATATTTGGGTTCTATACATGTATACATGTACTTTCTGTTGGCGCACATCCTGTTGTACATATTCCTGTTGGCGCACATTCGGTGACGCTATGACGCCCAATTTCCAGTACTCAGGTGATGGGGACAACATACATACATGTTCCAAAAGCAAGGCCCAATCAGATCAATGTTGAAAGACCCCATTCCGGTTGCTCTTTCACAACAAGAAAATGCAGCTAACTGCGAGAGTCGACATCAGAGCTCGAGCACATCATCAGCACCACGACTGCTGAATGTATCCTACTCAACGTTACCCCCCCCCCCTCCCCTCCTCCCAAATAATATTGCTACCCATATCCCCCCCCCCCCCCCCCACATGATTCCAATTCATTCCCGTATATTATAATGAAAGCATGGGCCTACTTCATTCATATTCCTAATAAGTAAGCATTTATTTTGAACTCAATGAAACAGATACGCCTCCTAAATTGATGTTAACCCAAAAATATCGTTTAAAATATTGGAAACTATGAGGAATATCTGCATAAGTATGATATATGCTAACTGGAATATCTGCATAATTATGACATATGCTAACTGGGCTGATTAAAAGACCAGTTTAAAATATAGAGGCTTCGCAAACCCAACATGCAACACCTTGTCATGTGATGAAATACGTCAAAGTATGGTAAATGTAGCCGTGGCATCGCAGACGAGTCGTTTCGTTTACTCCATAACACCGAAGAATGCCACACGCAAGCTTACATGTACATACATGTATGCATTTACCAATTGCTGCACAGAAAATTGTGTGTATTCCAAAATACGCGTCATTACGGTAAAATTCGCTCTGCATTCTGGGAACGTCAATTTCCATCAGCTCCGCCATTTTGACGTTTTCAAGACAATCTCAGCATTCCACGTAATTTTCTCAAACCTACAGGTTACACATCGATTTATGCATTATACATCTGTGGAATATTCAAAGTTAGCCATCAATTCGAGAGATTTTATGTCAAGGACGAAAAAAATTCTCATTTACATGTAGAGTAGGTGTCTAAACGTTCACATGCCAAAACGGACCTCGATAGTTAAGCATGAAATCTCCATAAAAAGGTCAGCACATAGATCTAGACATGTAGAGAGTTGGGGGCTTTGTGCAACTGAAAATGACATTTAGATATTTATGTATTGATTGTACATGTACACAGAGAGCGACTAAAAACTGAATAACTTGAGCTATCCCGATCAGTCAATTCACACTGACATGATGTTTTGCTGAACATCCTGGAAATATGGTCATACAAACATAACATACAGGTGACCAGCGTCAGCCTTATTTATGGGACACCTTATATCCTTACACATACACGTTGATCTGTTCATTATCAAATAATCTTCGATGTTTTCATGCACATTTGTTTTCTCAAGCCGCAACAATGATGCATGTATCCGAACATTCATGACAACTTGAAGAATGGATCCCGATGTCCAAATAATGTACATTGTGCCCGGGAGCGAAAAGTACTCAAGACACCAAGTGCACGTTAGTCTTTCTGAATCCTTCAACAGAAAACGTTTGCCCGACGAATACGAACAAAGCATAGATAAAATTTGGTCTGAGCGTCTGAAGGCTAACCCCAAACTCTGGAATGGCACCAAATTCAGGATCGACTCCACCGAACAACAGGAGGATTCTGTTACATTCAACCTTGGACTAACGAGCTACAAAGACTTCATCGGCACGAACTGGTCGCCAGATGCGGCTCTGCACCAGCAACTGGGGCTGAGAGATCACGGCACGCCCCAGGCCTACATGTCTGACGCCCTGGGCGTGGGAGCCCTGGTCGAGACTGCCGACCACTTCATGGTCCTTCTCCGACGGAGCCAGCACTGCGGCGAGGCGGTCGGGCTCCTGGATATCCCCGGAGGACATCCTGAACCCAAGGTGTGAGTGACATCCTCCACCACAATCGTACACATACATGTAGATACTTTATAAAATTGTGATATATGTATACATGTACGTGTCTGTCTGTGTGATTCAACAACGTTCTCATACTTATACACGTACATGTATCTAAAATCTGTATGCTCTTCAATGGTAATCATTTGGTATTCTTTGGATGGCCACTGTAATGGTCCACTATTGGTACAGAGTGTGGATTTGCACTACTACATGTACATGTACACCGTATAACACATCCATACTATTGGTTCCTGTATTAACATAAATCCTGACAAATGCCTGTGACCCTCTGACCAGGAGCTGGTGGGTAAGCTGGACCTCTCTCAGTTCAGCACGGACGACCTGGAGCCCGATGCCGTGCTGGCGGAGATCTTTGAGTCGACACTGCGGGAGATCGTGGATGAGGTGAACATCCCGCGCCACTGTCTCAGCGACCCCTGCCTGATGGGCATCGCCCGCAACACGACCAGCGCAGGAAGACCCAGCTCTGAGTACTACTGCAAGTATGTGGTCGAGTCTCAATCATATCATCAGGGGTTTCAAAAACTGTGTTGAACAAAGATGCGTGTAGTACATGTTGATAGTCGGCTGCAGATAAGTTTTTATACACATATAACTATTGATATTTACATCATCCATGTGTGCACTGAATGAATGTACACGTACATTGTACATTTATGTGTACGTATATCCGACTGCTTTGCCATTGTTCGAGTATTGGGAATCCGTGGGTCTGCCAGTCGACGTCAAGCCTTCACGTGTACATGTAGGCCTACATGTGCTTATGGTTTTGTTGTCGTCGATGTGTTACAGGTGCAGCCTGACGTCGGCTGAGGTCCGGCAGAGATACCTGACTGGCGGCCACGAAGAGGCTGAGGAGTCCACCAACATCTCCTTCGTCGCCATGTCCCGTCTCCCTGGGATACAGTCGGACCGGGGTGTCTGGGACGATATGGCCCCCTCCTGCAAGGGCTGCATCACCCTCTACCAGCTCTCTCACGGCCTGTTGTCGGCAAAGGGACGCAACAAAATGGAGCGTCCCTGATCTTTGTTGCGTCCCTGATCTGATACTTGGTAGAAAAATGCACACGCAGATTGCAATTGGAGAGATATTTTTGTACACGCACATGTACTTTTTAGTGGAAAACAAATAAATCGATACAGAAAGTGAAGGGTTTTTTTTTTGGAGGTGTCTTCTTTCCTTGAATCAAACATTATCTTTTGTGATACGTGTACATGTAGTTGACTTGAGCTCAAAAATTTATTATACAAACTAATATATATATTATATACATGTATATGAATGCACACGATACATTCCTCTGGAAAAGTGTGGTGTTGTATCTCAGGATGTAACTTTGGTAATTGGGGATTTTTCCACAGGCAATTTTTCTTGGCTAAAGTATCAAAACGTGGGAGATTGTAGCTCAACCTTGTTTTTCTTGGTCATCGTTATGTCCTTGTGTGTACATGTACAAGATGTTGACAATAAATACATTTAGAAATATAAACCGCAGGTGTTTAACCTTTTTTTCTGGTGTCAGCTGGACCTAATGTACGTGATGGTGTGGTACATATACTGCTCATACAAACAAACCCTTATGTGGGAATCTGAGCATATCGTATTTGATACAACATAAACTCGCAAACATGTACAAGCACTTCGTGTACTTACGTGCACTGTATATAAGGTGATATGTGTGCCAATTATAAGTATAATATACTTATAAATGACAAACATCTGAACTTATATACACGTGCACATGCTTGTCGATAGTACAATGTAAAAGTCAACGTACCAAATAAGTTAGTAAACACTTCGGCAGAGGTAGTTTGTTGGTGTGGCTTTCGTTGTGAAGTGCTGTCGCAATCACAGTTCTGCACATTTCCTTCAACGTTCGCATCACATTTGGTATCCGAACGATTTCTACATTCACGGCATGGTCGTGCTTGCAGCTTGTACTGCCTGCTGTATCCGAAGCTTCACTGTTATAAGTATTCCATTGTAATATGGACATTTCTCTACCGTCCAACGAAAACAGTGGGAACAACTGATAGAGAACGCTGAAGGAGAAGTGATTAGTGTGGAACAAGCTCACGTCATGGGGCACAACTCTCACAGGCTCCAAATTCAGACCGTCAAGCAAGACGATCGCTTTCTGCTGGTTGCTCCGCGTGGCGAGAAAGCGTCCCTCGGGGCTGAACTTGAGGACCTCGGTGGACGCGCTGTACTTGTCCAGGCTGACCAGCACCTGGTCCGTGTCCCAGTCATACAACACTAGTGTACCCGTGGTGTTGGGCCGAGAGAAATCTTCGATGTGCTCCTGGCTCCGGCAGTAGATCAGTGCAAGCACGGAATCGTAACCCTCGCGTCTGTGGAAAGCTGCCGCCACTGGAAACCCCTTTTTGTTCACCACAACATCCTGAAGGAAGAACACACTTCATACAATATACGTGTACATTCATGTAGTATAAATACAGTAAATTTCTAGAATTATACACGACCGTGGACCAACGCCTACATGTATTCAAAGGTCTGGATTAATGAGATGCGACCATGGACCATGGCCTTTTCGAGTGTCCAGATTCTTGAATGGACGACCATGTCTTATTCTAATGTAGTGTCCTTTGAGACTGACTACGTGGCTAGTATGAAAGTATAATGCTTCGGATCTACTCACTTTGGTGAATGCCTTTTTCTCCATGTCCATGAGCCTACAGCCGCCACTTGAGAGGCGTGTCTGGAAGGGACCGATCAGCAAAACGTATCGCTCGTCCGGGGACACCGCACAGCCAAAGACGGGATGGCTGGCGATCCGGCCGATCTGGAGCCAGTAGTAGTGCAGATCCCACTTCTCCAGCACCTCCACCGCTCCCGTGCACCTGTCGATGAGCACGAGGTCTGCCTGCAAGCCATAGTCGTCACAGTGGGCCAGGAATCCCACCTCGAGGACGCCCACGAGGTGTAAGCTGGTGCCATTCTGGAGACTCCGACTGTTGATAGTCACTGATTTGGGACTGGCTTCTAGCCCAGGTGCTGCCTCCTCCAAGAGCTCGATGATGAACTGGCTGATCTGTTTCTGCCATACAAAGTCTGTGGTAAGTAGGCGAGAGGTAACGTTTTGAACGTATCTTCTCCCGAACAATGTCAGGGCTTTCTTTAGCGAGACCGTCGTCCGTGCTCTGTATCTTCCCGAATCTGTATCAATAAAAAGACACGTATTACAACTCACACACGTAGCCTACTTGTACTACCAATAGGGCCTCATATTTCATGATGATAGAATCAATGCAGGCCCACATGTACACATAGGCCTACTAGTTCCATGACTTAGATTTGTATTGCGATATACAATGTAGGCTACGTCTGTGTCTTTGCATGTTCGTGCAGCATTAACATTTGAAACTTACATGTAAATGACCCTTCCGATATCAAGGTAGCTTATTAATCTGTGTATGTTGCTCTGGGTTCTAGAATTAGCCTACATGCATAAAGTAAATTTCATATAAATAGGCCTACGTGTATATATGCATAGGCCTACTGCCCAATAGCATCTACCGTGTAGGCCTAACCATCTGACATGTGAAAACTTGAAAAAGTGAGTCACGCTGATTATCTGGATTAAACAATACTATCTATTAGTTCATGTGGCGGGATGTGTATGAGATATCACCCTCCTGTACTCGTGGGTCGCTCTATTCTCACCAGATCCCCTGCATTAGGCTACCTAGTCCTGAGTATAAGATAGTCTAGTCCTATGTCCTATTTATTAATTTAGCATTAGGCCTGGGCTGGCATATATGAGGCGTTTGAAAAGTCGCGCGTGAATATCGTCTATAACAACTACAATATATATTTAAACGCGTAAATCTAGCTCGTACTAAGGAAGAATAGGCCTACATGTTGGTCTACATGTCTACACGTGTACTACTTTACCATTGTTTATCCATTTCTCGAGAGTTTTGACGCGTTCCATTTCATGAAAACATTTTGTTGCAAGATGTAGATCTTTCCACGATTGTATATATGTAGCCCGGCTATGCTGGGTGTACATCTATGTAGATATCTGGGATCCAGTGCATGGTCACACAGCAATGAAGACTTATCACGTATATTGTGTGTTCATAGTCTAAAGACGTGGAGTATGAGTACAGTGTACTAGATGTATGCAAATATACGTTCCGGAGGTCTATAGATCTTTATCATTATTGATTCTTGGCTATCTTGGCCTGAGTCTACTACCGGTCCAGTATTTGCAGCAATTATACCTGAGTCTTTCGGGTTCAATGCGGTGTTAAGATATTGTAAACAAAGATGGCGACCGAAATCCAAGGAACGTCTGAGGACTTCAATTTATTGAATTTGCCACTAGAAATTTTAGAGAAGACTTTCTCTTACCTGAAATATGAACAAATTGGAGAAAGCCGACTTGTGAGTATGGTTGTTTAACCCTTTGCGCTGTTTTGTTTTGCAATCTGTTTTTTCCTGGGCGATATTATGGGTAATAACATTGGTCATTGCAGCTGCTGTCAGCTTCACCACCTGGAATCGATGCCACTTGCAATATGGTCAACGTAGTGGCGTTATCATGGTTAATGACTGTTAGAGACAAGAGTGAAGAGTCAGTCCTCTCTTTTGAAAGCACTAATTTACTGCAATTTTCATTTATGTACCTGTCACATCGTGAATAGCATGTTTTCATCCATTTCCTATTTGGATGATTGGTTTGACTCTCGCAAGTGCATTCCAATATTCACGAGAGGGAAATCGTCAAATGTCTACCCATGATTCTGCTGTCATTATACAGGTGTGCAAGATGTTTGACAAGGTGTGTCAGCAGTGCCTCAACCAGGGCTTCAGTGCCGCTGAGCGTCTTCACGGCCAGATTTACAAGGAGATCAAGGCCAAGCTTCCCCGGCGGGAGTCAGAGAGACGGAGCCACCCCCTTGCTCGACACATGGACCTGCTTGCTGCCTTGGAGACGCGCCTCTCACTCCTAGCCATGACCTACATCAAGTACATGGAAATGGGAATGTGCTGCTTCATTCCAGGAAAGGTAGTGACAGTTTATATGTGGGTTGCTTTTTTGTGGCACAATGCCTGTGTACCATAGATTGAATTGGCCATCAAAAATACTATCAAAAAAAAGAGCTAAAAAATTTGGCATGTTTACTTGCTTCTATATATGTGATCCATTCGTATCGCAGGTGCTGGATGAGATCTATGACATTCTCTACCAGATACGCAATGACCCAACCCCACCACGTCCCCACGAGCTGCTGACAGAGCTACGAGACATCTCGTCAATGGCCATGGAACACTTTGAGGAGAAAATCGTTCCTGTTGTCAAGGAACGAATTCGACAGCGGGATGCTGAACTGCGAAGTAATACTGACTTGTCCTCGGGCAACAATGACAGCACACACGACACTGCTGAATCTGGTACGATGGTTACTGTAAAACGACTAATTTTGGCGGACAATTTATTTGGCGGATTTGGCGGTAGGGGAAAAACCGCCAAATTAAATCGTCTGCCAAATTAACTAGATATATGTTAAGAAATATAATTGGTCTTGAAACCGCCAAATTAAATCTCGGCCAAATGATGTGGGGCTCAAAACTGCCAAATTTAATAGCCGCCAAAATAAGTCTTTTTACAGTACATGAAACACGTCTTCAGATATTTCTAAAATAATGTATGTGAAATTTAGAGATACATGTACTATTTGATTAGGTTAAAAACAGCAAACAGAATTATTCACGACATGTATGAGAGATGTATTCTCAGTATATATTTCTGTCTTGCATTAATTACCCGCAACAAGATTACCTCAGCATTGAATTTCACTGATCTCTGTATGATGCCTAGAATATTATATTTTGGCGCAGGCTACCAGCTGTCGGTGTCGACGGGCACCTCCCACCCGGTGATGAACTCTCGCGTGCCGCCACTGCGGATGGAGATCGTCCAGCTACGCAACTCGCTGCGGTCCACGAGCTCGACAGTTGTGTCCCTGCGCAAGGAGGTCAACGACTTCAAGGCCATCGTCTCCGACCAGCACCGCAAGATGCTGGAGCAGGACAAGAAGATCATTGGCCTCAATCGCACTGTCGTCACACTGCAAAAGAAGTCGATCGAGCAGGAGAAGCTTTTCATCAATATGCAGAACATGCTGATCAAGCTGCAGGGGCAGATGCAGGGAGCGAATTCTACATTGCTGGAGGACGAGTTGGTCTGTGTAGAGGGCGTGTCAAAGTCGCAGAAAGACATTGGGGACTCTGGGGAGTGTAGCAATAAACATGGGGATTCCTCGGGGAATCACAGTGCGAGCCCTGAACGCCCACAAAACGAGGCTGATGAGGATGATGATGTAAATGATGATGATGTAAATGTTGATGATGAGGGTTCAAGTAGTGACAGTTCTGTGGATAGTTACCATGGTTACGAGGGTATAGATGAACTGGATGAGCGTGAACTGATGCAGCGAGTGTGTGGAGAGCTCAAAAGGAAGCTGGACGGTGACATTCAGGATGCATCTGGCAGTAAGCGGGTCAGAGGCTCCCCGTCCTCTGCATACAGGAACGGGACCCGATCTGAGGGCTTCGACAAACACAAATACGTCAAGATACTCAACAGCTTAGACGTTTCTGATAGCAAGTGAAGTTGTTATGATGTAATGAATGAAAATGTCACTACAAGATATTTGTTGGTGTATGAGGTTGCTTTTGATTTGCGATTGAAAGGTTTTATTTGGTTTCTTGAACTGTGGTATATGTACTGTACCATTTAAACATGTATAGTATGTGTACTATTCAACTAGTCAAGAAAAGACAAGACATGGATATGTCTATTATTATTATGATTATGTCAAGATTTTGGTTGTGTATTACAAAACACTTTGTCTGTGAAGTATGTTATTTGTGTTGACATACTACAGGTAAAGCCGGATTTGTCATCATAACGAATGGGTGACAGAACGTTGTTCTGTACTCCTGGGAGCAGGGATGCTCCTTGTACATGTATCCCACCGTAATTACCAGATTAAGGCACAGGCATTTATCTCAAATTGGATGGTGGGGAAGTGAAATGATATGGGGGGCAGGGTGTTCTCCACATAACAAAAATAACAACACACCCCTACATGCACTATAGCGCACCCAAGATTTGAGATGAATGTCTGTAAATTGAGGAAAGTTTAGAAATGCATATAACTATTAGTTAGCTCCATGTACATCTCCATACAGCTCCATCCACGTCATTCAAAATTATAAATTCTGGAAGTACATGTATTGCACAATGATCCATTCTGGAAGTACATGTATTGCACAATTATCAATTCTGGAAGTACATGTATTATCAATTGTGGAAGACTGTACATGTTCTGGGAAAGGTTCAGATAATATTAGCTGCGCAGTGTGATATATGTATGTTGAGAACAAGTTTAATTGAGCACACATTTGCACGCATACATGTAAAAAAATACCTCGTATATTGTGCATGTGATTATGTGATAAGAATGGCTACAATACAAGAATGTGTATGGAAAACATCAACACTACATGTCTGTGTACATGTATGCAATAGAATGTATACTTCTGAGTTAATCACGATTAGTTAATTACAGTATGTAGGGAAAATAGTACATACTATGGTTTTGTGACATATATTTGTTGATTTTGTGAGAATGGCGAGTGCTTGCCAGTGCTCGGATACTTCAACTTGAGTACGTATTATGAAGAATTATGTTTCAATGCTGAAATAAACAATTTTCACATAGACTTGTCATTTGATTTTTCTGTGCTCAACTTCTCACTTAAATTTTCACTCTTTACTTCAATTATATCTAAAATAATACATATGTATCAGAAAAAAACTTATCCACGATACCAACGTATCATACCTATACATGTAATTTTTTTTCAAATAAAAGTAGTTTTGTACTATTCATTCATTATCAGTTATTAGCCTTTGTAACTGTTCCAGTACATACATGTAAAAAGAAATTTTACAAGAAATGGTGCGTAGTAGCAGCGTATGGGAAGGCACATTCCATAAGGACACTACTGCCATCTATTGCCGACTACTAGAGTCGCATAACCAGCAAAAATCAATCGATTTTCACGTGCGACCCCTACCGAAGTGTATTGATCGCCCTGTGGCGTGCCTGTCCATGGCCGTCCTCTTCTCCGCTTAGCAACCAAGTAAACAGTGGATACCTGTTGTGTGTGGCTTACGGGGAATACTATCGATATAATATTGTACTATTTATATATTAAATTGAAATTAGGCACATAAGAAAATAAAGAGTGATTGATCTGAACCACATTCGGACAACGAATTGAGTGACTCGATACAATTCAAGGATCAGTGATATGGATTATTAAGTCCAGCAGGTGGTAGGCCAGCAACTTCGTGACAAAAATGTCTTGGACCAACTAATTAGAGCATGTCTGAAGTTGACCGTGTGTTGTGAAATGTACGAATGAACGGATCTGTTGGTTGTCAGCTATTTAAAGAAGACGTTTGACCGAGTCCAGTGACCATGTCCCGCTCCGTCCAGCCGAAGGCTGCCAAGGCCAAGGCCGCGCCCGTGACCCCAGCCGCCACACACGACATCATCCCGGGCCGGCTGAACGAGCACGACTGGAACCTGCTGGTTGACCGGGACAGCAGCGATGACTTCATCATGGACATCGTGGCGGAGGTGTGCTCCTCAGCCATGGACACGATCTATGACAATTATATCCAGCGGCAGCTCGTACCGTACACCGTGTGCCAGGCCAAGGACGCCATCCTGCAGATTGTCGAGTGGCAGTACCTGGCCAGTGATGCAGGTGAGCCGACGGTCATGACGCCGGACCTCGAGGACGTGGCTCTGGGATCTCGCAGCATGTCCGTAGCGGCAGGCTGGGCCGAGGATGAGGAGCCAGAGCCGGCTGTGACTGACTGCTGGGCACAGGGATCTGTGCCCAGGACACAGGTCAGACATCCCACCATGGTACAGGAGGAAGACGAGGAACCTCAACCCGTGGAAGATGAGGCACAAGAGGTGGAATGTGCAGGGGAAGAAGAAACAAGTCCAGAAGCCGGATCCGAAGTCACGGAGGGCATAGATGGTCTAGAAGGATCCCGAGAACCGACTGGTGTCGATCAAGAAGAGGATGAGGGAGGGAGTGAGCCACTGGAGGAGAGCGTCAAAGGTGAGGATGTGGAGGAGCCGAGACAGGAGACCGTCGTGTACTCCGAGGTCACTCTCCAACCGGAACCACCAGCTGAACCAAAAAAGAAAACTCGCAGAAAGTTCAAACCTTATACCGGGCGGATGAAGTCTGCCGGAGTGTCAAAGATGACCGAATCTCTGGATGACACAGAGATGAAGTTGTACCAAGAAGCTACGCAAGCCAGCTACCAACCACATGTTGCTGGAGCTGAGAACGACTTGATGCCAGCGTCCTGCCACTCTATGATCAAGCTACAGGCAGGAAGACCCCCGGGTAATAGAGACGTCTTGCTAGACGACACTGGGAACGTCGTGGCCATATATAAACTGGATCCCGAGAAACTACCCAACCACAAAGTGAAAACTGGCTATAAAATAGTGGACCCTGCAGCAGAAGCGGCCCAAGCTAGAATCAAGGCCATGCGCACCGGAAAGTTCGTGGGAGATTCAAAAGCCGCACGTGGCACCATGGATCCAGACATGACGTACACGTCATCCACGCACACCATGGCAACAACCGTCAACAGCAAACACGTAACACTGAAGCAGTCCAAACCGTACGATGTTGTGCCCCTCCCCCCGCCGCTCATAGAGACGGTCAAGCTGGCGCCCGGGGTGGTCATCAAACAGGGCAACCAGACGAAGAAGGGGCCCCGGGCCAAGGGCAGGAAGGCTGGCGTGGCCGTGTACACCGCCAACGAGGCAGACCTAATCACCGTGTGCTCGAGGCCGGCGGGTCCCACGGTCACTGTTGCCGAGATACTGGAGCACCAGACCCCGGTCGTCAAACCCATGGCCAGCAATATGCCGATACCTCCCATAGTCCAAGGGGCCGAGTCGTAGCCCAAAGCGACAACCTGCACAGCTTACGAACACAAAAGGACTTCTGTTGCCATGAATAATGTTGTTTGATATCTAGACCTGTTTTGTTAATGTACATGTTACTGAACTTGTTTTGTATGGTGAGCATTTCGGGATTTAATTGAGTGTACATCAATTATGGGAACCCTCACACACCAACACGTGCTGAAATTATTCAAATTCAAGTTGAGAAAATCTCATTTCATCTGATATTAAGAGTTAATAGTGGTAAGACGGTATCTAGAATATCTTTGGACACTAAAAGCCATGAAGTATTGGGAGATTGCAACAGTAATCCCTGTTTGGAAGCATAGTAGACTTACTCTATTCCTAATGGTAGCTACGCCTCAGAAGCACGGATCTACTGCACAATAGGGCTTCCAATCTACTGATGTAGGCCTAAACTATTGAATATACAAACTGTACATCACAAATTTGTTTTTGTATGAAGTCTGTTATATGAGAAATTGAACAAGTGTAATATTTTGATTACACCTACGCTACAACCATACTGCAAACTGTTTTATTACAATTATTACTGTATTATGGTATCAACAAATAAATGATATTTTACTATAACCATTGTTTTTGTGTTTATTTTCGAGTAGCTTTGTCGTTCCAGTCAGAAAATGTATGTGACAAACTACCACCACCAGTATTAAAAAGTTTCATTGTGAAATAATAAATGTTCGAAAAAAAACATTGGCGGAGTGCGCCGTGTAACTAGAACTTTACATCATAACGGACCGTCACAATGGTCCCGTCATAACAAGCCACTCGTGTTCTGAGATTACGTTATGACGGTTTGAATTCGGTATGCGTAAATAGGGTGGTTGAGATGTAAATTTTGTCGATCGCAATATTTTTATTGGCTCACATGCCAAAGGTCGAAGAGGTGCTGTCGTCCTGTGGCGTCCGCAGTCCTTGTCCCTGTCGGTGTCCGTTAATACCACATTCAGCCACCTTCTCTCACGGGACCACTCTAAAGGTGGAATTTTCGCATGTGGAATAGTGCCTCAAACTGATCTGAACGAACGATAGAAGCTACCATAGAACATCAAATTTATTGGTATTTTTTCTGAAATTTATACTTTATACCCAGGAGAGGCCAGGGAACTTCTACAGAAAATAACACATGGCTTTGAATTTCGGGCCCTTGAGTGGGCTCCAGACACCCTGGTCGCAACGGGCTTGCTTCGCTTCACAAAAACAATTTTAGTTTTTGTCCTTTTAAGAACAGGGGCAGCAATGGGTACATCTTTGAAATTTATATTATACCTTAGAGAGACCAGAAAGCGACCACAAAACATTATTTTACAATGTTCTGGAATCAGACCCCCGGCCGCAACGGCCTCGCTTCGCTTCACAGGTCTAATACTTATTTCCCAGCTCTACTCATTCAGAACATAATGTTCATAGTATGGTAGGATGACCTCTATCAGAGATTTATTGGTTGTATTTCGACTTTGAATGTAGACATTGAATTTGTGCGACTTATAGGTGAAACACAGAATATATGATTTCCTTCAAATGACCTACAGAGAGAACGTCAAATGCCTTGCTGACTTTCTAATATTGGATCATTCTAACAGATGACCCGAAACATCGTTGCTCTGGAATAACACAGTATATCACGTGCATGCATATCAGTGCTCTTATTAATGCATCAATGAATCTCAATAGTCAACAAGTCGAATCATTAGGTAGAAAATAAATCGATCCCACAATGTGGATGGAATATCGAAGCACACAATTGCGAAGAAAACATTAATTACATGTACATTCGAATTACAAATATTCCAGAAAAAAAACGACCAGAAAAATACACTCTATCTGTCTAACATTTTTTACAGAGATCTTCAATTTAATACTTACTAGTTCGTCTGCCAGTATGACCAGACCCCTACCGACTGAAACCCAGGCATAACGTCCCGTTGGTGCACCGTAGATGAGATGCGTGTGAGAAACTCTGCTGACACGATACTGTCATAATGTGGAGTATATTCATGTTTGTCATACCGTACGATAGTTATTACACGTACTAATCATGATATTTTCGTAATATCCAGTTATATTGACCACATATATTTATAAAGTTATGAACCTATAACACAGTACCGGTAATTATAGTTTACATTGCAGCTGAATCCACGCCTGACAAAAGGTACCTCAAATTCGAGTTAGAAAACAATGTATGGTTAAAAAAAATATTATGATTATGAGTGAAAGAAAAAGAATGTCATATAGCGAATCATGTGTGTTTTTGCTTCCCATGAGTTTGACCTTGCACAAGCAAGTACATGTACATATTTGTACAGCGATGTGAAAACTCTGCATATATTCGTATTATTTCCATCAAATGTGGAAAATAAATGTCACGATTATCAAAAATCAATATGATGAACATCAACACAAATTCAGTTTTTCCTGCTTTTTGTCTCAAATGGCCAGTTTTTTTTATGATCCAGTGAACATCTATACCTGCATGTGTTTGTTATTATCATTATCTATGAAATTCGTGTTTTTGATAAATATAATGCTTTAATCAAGAATAAGTTCGTATTTTTTTGAAAATTGTTTCTAGGCTATAATTACATGTATGCAATCGACGCGTGAAAAAAAAACCGATCAAGGAAAATTGATTATGATTACAAGTTTTATGTTCATACATATGTCATGTACCTTAGGACGCTTATATTGAGTTTTGAACTGAATGAGTTGACATATTGGAATACAAATGTTGAAAGAATATAGCATCGATAGTCAGTAAAGGTCTTACATGAATAAAACAACATTCATAATGTTGAGGGATGTAAAATGTTGATTAGCATGTGCGTTTTTTTTTTCTTCATAAATTAATAGAAAACACCGAGTGAGGTGTCATTTCAACGATTTTATTGTCTCATTGAAGTTCAGTGTAGTATGAGTCCCCCCATCTCGAACTTTGAAATGATATTTTTGACGTTCAAAAAGCACATATTCTTCAGAATGAATATTGTGCAAAGATGGATTGTTGAGCTACATTTACAGATATTGAATCATGCTATCATTTTTTTGTAAATGACAGAGGCCAGAGTTATTACACGACTTACGAACAATATACGCTATTGTCTGAAATTATGTTACCATTTTTTCTTTCAAACTTCAAAGATTTTTTAGTTTCATTTCAACTTCAAACTGTTTATTTTGCAAAAATAAAATACTGATGTACAATTACAGTTTCTCGATGTAATTATCATAATATTCTGTTCCGTTGTTCCACTGAATTCCTTTTATACAAATTAATGCATTTAGAGTATAGCAGCACCAGCATAGAGGTATGGTCTGATACCGTATAGGGTTGAAATGACCAATTATTGTCTGCATTTAAATCAATGTTAAATTGGGCAACTTCGGGTGTGCGTTTCACCTTTCCAAAAAAAAATTAGGGCTTAACGGTTGACAGGGTGTGATAGTATAATCATAGTACTTCAATAAAATCTAGGTCACTATAGAGCATGATAGTACCAATTTTTCATAAAATGACGTTGAACAGGACCCCTGTCAATTTAGCTCGTTTTCAGATCGCAATTGCCGACATAGCATACATTCAGCAAAACCTTTCTCTACTCCAAATCCCGGGGAATACCATCGGAATTTTTGCTTTTCCCAAAACCAGACTTCCACACGCGCAAAATAAACCAGCACGTGGATCAATATCGCTTCGCGTTGTCTCCCTAGGCAACCATACATCTGGCGAAATGACGTCACTTAAAACGGAATCCTCAATGTGTGAGGCATCCCCAAGTCTATTTCTGGCTTATACCCTATATATGGAAGGCATGTTACTGGTACCGCCATCTACCGAACACTCAACACAACTCGCTAGAAAATTCATGCCGCCTTAAGAATTTTAGATATTAAAACAGATGTATAGAGTGGAACAATTGAAGGCGCTCACTGGACTAACACGGGCATACCAGGTTTACATGTAATTGGTATTTATTTATATTTGTGTGATTCATATCGCGGAAAATCTTGTCATTTTGAAGGAAATTTGAGGATTTTGCGAAAATTTGAAACATCATGCTGTGGCGTGGATAATAGATTTCAATATAATTTGATTATAAACAGGTGGAAAATAAACAGGTGTTGTGTTTTTTGATTGTGTGTATCTGATGAGGTTTCATTTCATTTCACCAGGGGTATGTAGCAAACAAATACTTACATTTGAACATTTTTCATTCACCTCCAAACTGATTCTTTTCTGGACATCTTCAAAAATATTCTGCAAAATACTGAACTTTGAAACGGACCAAGTTTGTGAGTAAAACTAGTTTATATATTCGGGTAATGATATGAAATAATTCCTAGGAACAATCCGTAGATTGGCAATAATCTGCATTTTTACTCGAAACTGGTGCCAATATTGTATGTGTTATTATGTGGGTGTACATTTAGAATTTTATTCTCTCGGTTCTCTGATGTGCACAGTTGTATCAGGTGCTGTTAGTTCAAATTCCATTTGCAGTAAAATCAAATGGGATATAATTCAATAGCGAGTTGGAAAATGCAGAACATTCCTTTCCGAGACGGAGTCGCTGATCTGAGAATGGAATTCTATACGACGTCTTTTTTCCTTGCGTGTAGTGTCCGCTGACAAGGTCAAGAAGGCACGAGGCACTATCGATAGAAATAGAATATCCCAGTAGAATATTAACATGTGTCCTCTTCATGCCAACATGGTCCGGTTCACCACCAAATACAACAGCTCGAATTAGAACTTGTAGTTTATAGGCATATCTATAGGGTTGGGGGAGTTTGGTTTTTTTCACTCTATTTGGGTGTTTACAAAGTTCATGCCTTTATGCTATCGTGTTGCCATATACGACTTATAGCTATATAAATATATGGAACAATTTTCTTCTGCTTGTTCTTGTTCTTTCACTCACGATGTGTGTTGGATATGTACATCAATCACAGCTTGGTGGTATGACTGGTTTCACCTCAAAGTCAACATGACTTCACAAATACACTATACTGGTATATCTTTTGCAAAACGAAACAATGATCGTATAATGTTGTACTGTAATAATATCGAGAGGAATTGGAAAGGGGTGGAATTCGATGGAAGATTGCGCCCCATGTTGTACCAGTGTCGTACAAGCTTAGCAGAGCGCGAAAAATGCGACAACCCCGTATAAATCTGGAATGTTTTGGCACCAATATGTTCTGTAATTCATATCTAACATATCAGGCTATCACACACAATAAATTGTAGGCCTATACTCATAAAATATGTACTAATATATGGGCGAACCGTGCAAGATTGATACACGAGCACTCTAAAGCAGCAACAAATACGCGAATTTACATGAGTAAAACATATATCAAATGATATATCTTTGGAAGTGTCCAATTATATTCGCTGATATTTGTGCATATATATGTGAAATAGTTAAGATGATTAGTGTGATCTGGTTATAATACGTTTCTTGATTAAGTATATTTAAAATGTGCATACAACGACATTACTAACATACACATGGTTATATATTGACCCTATATAGATACAAAGAAAGCACTAAATAATAATGTTGACTTGACAGTGGGGATCATCCATCTTATTGATATATCAAGTACATAACTGGCCAAGAACTACATTGTTGTCCAGTATTCTTATGATTACTGGTAGACAAAAGAGCAAAACAAAAACAAACAAACGCCACAAATTAGATTTTTGCCCTTGATTATTGCAAATTTTGTCTTACAGAAATACTTTTGGGAGAAATTTTCCCTGCCAGACTTATCGATGTCGCTAATGATGTATGGGTTTTTTTATATATAAAATGTCAGCAGTTTGTTTCGCTCTTCACGAGAAAAATCACCTGTTTGTCAAGAGAGGTTTCCTCGATCAACATCAAGTGTCTTGGAGTCCCTCTCCGGGAGCTACAGAACAAGAGGAGAGTACACACAAACTCCTACAGATGGCCCGGGACAGGACCCGGAGAGCGCCTACAACAGGACCCGGAGCACCCAAAACAGGACTCCGGTCAGGTCGATGGACATTGAGTCGTTCCATTGTTCTATAACAAGGATGGGGCGTGGTGTCGTGCATGCTTCTCGACGACATGTGGAGCACGCTTCAGCTTGTGTGGTAGTGTTTTTTCGCAGTTCTGTGATACATCCAGTGAGGTTTTTTCATTGTTTTATCATATAACTGTACGGCAGAGCGCTTTCGATTTAGGACAAAATCTACAAAATTGCGTGTAGAGAGATTATTAGTTAATATAGATTAGTGGACATGGTATTGTTAGAATGATTTATCGTTGATTAATGTGCAATATTTGAGAACAAAACTCATCACTGTATCGCTAGGATTACTGAAAACGAAAATCGTAATGTTAATATTCTAAAAACATGGATTGCTCGATTTTGTTCCATGGTCTTTCTTCCAAGACCTCATTGGTGATAAGACGTTTGAAGAACTCCCTCTTCAAGGTCAACACGAAGGAGCTGTATCCAGGTCCGGCTTCATCATTGCTGCCTTTAGAGACAGAGACACGTACCCCGGGTATTGAAGTCGGTCCCGAGATCCCAGGCCCCTATCAGCTATCCAGGGTCGAGGGGTTTACAGGACGCACCACCCCAGGCCACACCAGGCCACCACCCCAGGCCCTAGCGCTACCCTCACCGCACCTCGAAATCCGAGCCACTGGATCAACTTGAAACCTTAAATTGAAAAATACTTCAAAGGGTCGTGCAAAAATCACGAGCTTGCATTGTCTCGGGATGTTTTTGTTCGTATAAACCCCGCTCCACCCTCTTATCATAATCTCACCCTCTCACATAGCCTCCGAAAACATCGAGTCCCATTTATATCTATACATCGACCGACTTTCCGTAATTTATCAGCTACCCTGGCTCGAAATACGCTGCTTCACTCATCCATGAATGTGTTGTTATTTATCAAGTTGAATTATTGTACATGTATTCTATGGCTCTAGGCACTAAGTATTGTAATACACTAATCTGTCAAAATCTTTCGGGGTTTAAATTTGTATATATCTACGCCGTATAGGCCTATCAGCTATGGACATTTTTTTTCATTGTGGGTTCTTTTCAAAGATGAAATATCATGCCGCGGGCGTTTATTTGAAATACTGTTGGTTCTAAATATTGATATAAATATACTCGTTGGGGAAAAAAGTAAAATATTACAAAAGCTGAAATTAATAACAAAACATTCTAGTTTATTACATATTTTTTTCATTCTAGTTTATTACATATTTACCTACAATAAGGTATATTTTTCTAATGCAACAATATAATCTACTGTTACGTGTACTGCATATGCATAGGGATTTTTCTCTATGCATAGAGATGCATATGCATTTTTTTTTTCGATTTTAATTCACGTTTTTGAGGTCTTACATTTTTGTTGGCTTATGAATTTCTCTCAGTAGAAGACGTTCTTCATCATATCGCATGGTTTGATAATGTTGTGGTTTGATCTCAACGATATCAGTCATGCTATCAATAGATCCCATGATCCCTCAATATGCTCATTATTCAATTACATTATAACCGATCAACCCCTAGTTTTGACATTTCAGACAGTCTGAAATTTTGTGAGAATGTATGGTTTTATGCCAAATGACCGTACAAATGGAACCGATGATACTAAAACAAGGATGTGTGATTTTAGTACGAGCTAATCTCCAATTTTGGGAGGGCCCTTCTCGCAAGATCTATTCTTCTTCACTGTGGTAACCCCACTACCATAACGTGGCGTTATGGTATGGACGATGGCGTAAGGTAAATAGCTTCGACAGGTTTTCCCACAAGAAACTAGGTATCCGGCAGGGTTCGCACATGAGACGTACACGAGGCGAAGTGTCTAGATATGCTTTAGATTGTAGCAATTTAATTAAAATGTTGTTCACAATGATTGCTTTAAAACCCATATTGTACCGATTTATGATCTAAGATCGACCAAAATAATACAACAGTAGATCTATTCCCACTGTTCAACGTCAACGTGAATCAAGATGAGCAAATCAAACGTCACGGTAGAACTTGAAATCCGAAACTTGCCGTTACGGTAACCATATGTCGATCCACTAGGGTGCTGCCACACCTTATATCTAACTGAGAATCACACAGCAGAGACCTCTCCAATCCACTACATTGGGACCTGGATATAGACGAACCTTGCTACAACTCGTTGTCTTTGTCTTGTTTGTTTGTTTATGTCTCCTCGGACGCGCACCTGCTTCCCACCATTACCATGGATGTTCTTCTAGGAAGTTCTTCTGCATCACTTACCGGTATGTCATACTTTCTACCATTCTTCTTCTTCTTCCAGCAGGAGAGCGAACTGGTTCTTCTTGGCTTGTTTGGTCAGACTCATCATCTGACCACTCCGTTCGAAGTGAACTTCTGGGTATAGAGCTGACTTTCACATTCCTAGATCATCTTGCCGGAGATACCGCCTAAGCCGGCTCTGGTATCTCTGTTGAAACACCTCCAATAATATTTCACTTTAAAGTGTATATCGCACCTGATGATAGGTCATGTTACATCGACAACGTGTCACAAATTAGTATATACCACAAATTATTATAATATTCATTACGATCAGCGAATTTCCATGAATACACATTTACTTTTCTTGATGTATAGAGGTTGACTCACAGGCGAAATAATGTTTTCTTTAAAGTTAGGCTTAAAGTTAGGAAGGCCAGACGTCCCTCAAGAAGAGATTTTCTGGGCAGGATTGGTTATAATCTAAAGTTATGACACATTGTATATAAGGCTTTAGTTGGGGTGAACATAATATGTAATTGAATATGCAATGTATATATGCTTGTGGACTTATAGCGGCTCAGTAAGCTTATAATGTGTGTCTAAATATCGCAGGACAACATCTTAAGGCCACACCGAGAGGTCAATCTGTTTGAGTATTTGTAAAACAATGAACACAAACTTATTAACTCGTTTCCCCACTAGAGTTATCAAGACTTGATATGCTAAAGTTTCATGTACGTACTGCATTTTCAAATTGTATTCTGTAGTATAACGTTGTAGTATTTTTATTTTCGAAAAGTGCGCCTCGGTTGGGTTTGTATAGATTGTAATTCAGTGCGATTATTCAATCCGTGTGGATGTTTTTTTCGGTAGTTCTGCCGGGAAATCTGAGAAAATCTTGGCCCACCAAAGGAGCTGGCACGCTAGACCACCCCGTGCACCAAACTAAATACCGTCTCATATTGCTTGTTATCTCCGGAACGAAACCCATTAAAGGGATTTGAAGAGTTTTGTTTTTGTCAATCGGCATTCATTTAAGTCCCTTTGAACACCTTTCTGGGCAAACGGCTATAAAGCTCTCGAAAACCACTCGGGCTCATAGCGAATGCCACCCAGCGTTATGAATAAATAAATATTGGATCCATTTGCTCCGGGAAGCGTCCAGGTTTCCTGATGCAGCGAAATAAAAGTCGCAGCTTCCCAAATTAATATTTCCAAATTATTCCTTTTGCTTTTCTATTTTGGGTCTTTGAGAGAAATGGCCTCAACAGCTTCAATTCGGCCCTCAGCCACCCACTTCAAAACGTTCTATCACTAGTAGACAATATAGCATTGGGCTATATTGTCATCGCCCGGACTAAATGAACCGCGCTAAACGAAACAGCTCATTTATTATTCAACGTTTAAATGTATTCCAATCCTGTACCGCACACATGCATTGAAATTTTCTGAATCGGCGGCTATTACGTGACCCGTTGGCGTGATTTTAAGGGATAAAACCGTCCATGAATTGGTGGTTTTCTTTGGGGGTTAGCCCCGACGCCCGACTATAGACATCGGACACATTGCCACATCGGTCTAATTCCAAGGAAAACATGACCCTTTATGACAGAATGACACCGTATAAGTTATCTGTTTATCCGTCATTGCCGTCACCGGAGAAACTAAACCGCCGACACACCGTCACAAAACCCGAGCTGAATTATAACGCAGACTAAACACCGAAAAATCGGAAAATCACCATTCATACAAAAACGTATCTAAAAGCTAACAAGTTTCTCTTGGAGCTACAAAGTTTTACGCGTGTCGAAAGTGGAAAAAAAGACTATCGATTATGCAATTTAGGATAAGAAATTTTTCTCGCACGTGCGCGTGATGTCTGAGCTGGTTTATATCGAGTCTATATAGTACAATGTACTCTAATATCTACCTTGGATCTTGTATATAAATGTTCCAAATATCTTGTATAACAAAAAGCAAATGGCTCGTGTATCGATATAATAATTAAAAATGTAAAACTTTAAATCTGCAATGAATGAAAATTAATTTTAGCCAAGAGCGGTTCGTTGCGACGAAAAATTCAGTGCCTTAATTACGCAAGTAATTCACAAGATGAGCAGAGTAAATAATTTCTTGTTTACCTAAAGCAGCAGATCCCGGTTCAAAACGTATCGAGCACTGCCTCGAAGCTAGTTATTTATTTATTTGTTGCGGTGTGTCTCACAAATCCCCCCCCCCCCTCGTCACCCCTCCGTCACCCTGACCCCTGGTATCCAGGGTACGATTGTCCTGGTAACCAACATCCCTGGGGGTAGAGAATCCATCCACTAAAGCCCGCTAGAAACGGGGAGAGAAGAACTCACAGACGTTGTGCGTTTTCTATTTTATTATTAGCCATAATTAACGCTGCCCCCAAAGAAATCACTTGAGATCTGAAGAATGCCAATTAATATTGTAGAATAGTTTTCTGCACGGGGCGGCTTGATGCGTTGATATTTTAATTATTTTCCCCGAGTGAAGACGGGAAGGCGAAGACATGTTCCGAATATTACATATATGATTTCATGCACACGTAGCCTGATAAACCCGAGGTTTCATAATACACAATGCATCATATAACAGCGTTGAATCGGACTAGTAATTCTGTTATTATTATTATTATTATTATTATTATTATTATTATTATTATTATTATTATTATTATTATTATTATTATTATTATTATTATTATTGGCGGTCATAAAGTGTGAATTTTACTGGATTCATCATCCTTTCAAATATAACATAATGGAACCGAAAAGTACGATAACTGGTTCATGTAATACACGTGGAGGTGAAAGTATTTGGGGACCACATTCCAATTGGTCTTTTTGACTGTAGGTAAGTAGGTCGCAACATTGCAACACTTTTTTTCGAATATCTTTTTTTTTTGTGGTATTTTTTATATATTATGCAGTAAAAAAACAACATTTGAAAAGATGTTTAGATGCACTAACTGTCTTGCAGGCGTTCATACATAATTTATCGAAGTCTGAATAGAGATGAAAACTACGCAGATTCGAAGACAAGTTTTACTAACTAATATATTATTGAGACCATCCATAGAATATGTTTTAGCCGCTGTAAGATTCGTCGAATTTGTAGAATTTTTTTTTTGTGTCGCCTGTGGGGAATCGGTGCCGACTGAATAGGCAGTTTTCAGCGGGAGTTTATTCTGGCGACCACTGCGTCAAGTCTATCAAAGCACCACTACAGCCATTGTAACAGGATCGTGATTTTTGAGAATATTCCTACTTGACCCAAACCACTTTATGTTAAAACCCGTACTTGAGATGCAATACGAGTCTCTGTGGTGTAAGGGCAGTTAACATATAATACACTACAGGGTAGCGCGCATTGTGCGGCCATTGTGTGTCGTTTTGTAAAGATGTTGAGTTAACTAAACGCTGAACATACTGCCAGCACTTGAGTTGCTGTGTGTCGCTGCCAACTCTGAGAAGATCTCTTATTTCTTTGGGCCGACACCCCGGTTGTCAGCTAGCCACCCTTGGAGTAAATCGGGTATACGGTGGGGTAGCTATGGTTACACCACCGTAAACGTGCACCCAACTGACTCCATCGGTGCCCTGGCAGCTGCCTGTGTCATATTCTAAATACCATTACACGTCAGATATGTTGAGATTATTGAAATCGTTTATTAATGAACCTAACACGGGAAAAGGTCCCGCGTGATACGCAGGGGTGACTTTAACATCTGGTTCGCGCCACACACATCGCTAATTGGGCAAAAAGCCGCGTGCTCGCTGAATAGATGTGTTTGCGTAATACCAGGAGGGGTTGAGCACATCCTGAATGCCACACAATGCCAGATGTACTGAGAATATATCGGTGTTTACATGCATTCTCTGGCACCATTGTGCAAGCGCCCCTTCTCGTCTTCGAGGATCTGCACGGTGTCAAATGGCTCCGTTCATCCTCAGCACGGGGAGAACGATCGGGTGTCAAACGCACAGCGGGTGTCTACACATGCCTGGTAAAATACTACAGAGAGACGCCGAGTGCAGAACTAATCGTACTCGTATCATAATTCAACGTAACTTGCAAACAGAGATGTTAAAGCATATTGAACTTGGTAAAATCTATTAATTACTCTGATACAACAAATAAACTTGCAGAATTGACATCAGCTATCCCATCTAATCTCGCTGCAATCTTGATTAATTGTAAATAAAAGGTGCATAAATATGAAATATAAGCTTAATCTGAAGGTATTCATAGAGAAAACTTCCATACAAGCCTGAAAGACTTGGAGAACTATTATCTATGCTAAATAATTTCAATTTTATGTTTTCGACGGTTCTTAACACATGGAATTAGAATATTTCCGCAGAAACAAAAAGGTTCCCACACTATGCATGGCCATTCTGGAAATTTGGCATTCAACCACGCCTAAAATTGCACAATAATCTTCACACTAGACGAAACAGAAAGAATACCGTCACTTTTGGGAGCAGCTGCCGAAAGTAGGTGATGAAAAGATTTCGCTCAAGGGACTTGACTATGAAAGGAGCACTGGTTGTTTATCAAATAATCAAGCTGCAAACCAAATATGTTTACAAACTTATTTGGATCCAGCAAAGCATAAGTAGCCTTTTGTGGTTGCCAGCGTCTTCATTTCATTTCAAATGTGCGTTATTTTTTTTCTTATTATCTTGTTGACTAGCACTCCAAGGCAAATAGGAAATTGTAAAAAGGTTCAAATTCAACGAGGATATGAGTCGGGGCATATTGTTCACTAAGTTACGAGTTGTTTTGTCCGTGCCGCTGATCCCGACAGGGCAGCATGTGTTTGCATCTCAATCAACCGTGTGGACGATATGTGCCCCAGGCTCCCGCCGACTGTACCGACAAACGCCGAAAACACCCGAGTACTCCCGAGTCCTACTCCAGCACGCTATCGGAATATCCTGCCGTTGTTTAACCAGGGTACAAAACAATAGATCGGTCTGTGTACCTTTGCTCCGGCATAAATTATAATTAACCAACGGTGACTGAAAAGGCGATTCGACGTTAAGGCGAGTTTCCGGCCTGACCAGGCGTCAATTTCCGTCCGCTTGGAATCTTGGGTAGGATTCGATCGGACTCGGATATTCCATAATGGCGTGTTTGTGGAACGGGCCTCGTATTTCAAAAACTCATCAACACTGTGTAGGAAAACAAATATGCAAGAAAGTGCACATGAAAGGAATACGCTCAAGATGGGTACAGGATCGTTTGTGTTTGCCTGTATGTCATCGACTTTCCATTTCTTATTATAGTCGAGCGTTTCTTGGGGGTTAATAAAAATTATATAGGTTATGTATTGAATATACACGACTATATTGTTGTGAATATATCTTGAAATAGAAATACGTTCTCATGTTGGTAAATAATATTATCAGTGATGTGTCGGAATTTGAATAGCAACGTTAATCCTACAAATCGAAACATACACATATAAACATTTCCCAATTTCATCAGCAATATAAAACTTCAATATGTCGATGGAGTATTACCTCAAATACTTCGTAATGATGTACAATAATATTATTTCAACATAGGAACACAAAACCCTATTTAAACAAACAGAAATTACTGGATGCCAATAAAGTGTAGTGTTTTTACTAAACATGAAGAAGGTACAAAATAATAATGAAATGACTGTATATTTTTGGTGACTGATTAATCAACATACTTCATCTACTTAGGATTTAATGTAGTCGCTTTTGAGATCAGTAAAACTATAGTATACACTAATTGAACATCGATTAACACTGCTAATTCCGCAGTTAAGGGCTAAACTTTTATTTTTCATGGATAAAAATCTCGTACTTTTGCATGACATATAACTTTTCGATAATTACGAATTAATCTATCGATAAGTTTCACCGGGAAATCAATATCTCGAGTTCTTTTTTATTTCAATGTTTAGTTTCTGGGCATTCAGTTCGCAGTGATGTATTTCACCTTTATTAACAATTATTTCATTATGCTAATTGGCCGAGCGATTAAAACATTAATGTCATACATTTCATTTCATGTATTACCAATATTATAAGACACCCGTAAGTGTCGCACGCACACACATAAGTTCTATTTGATCTTTTGTTCCGAGTCACGCGGGCGTGAAGATTCATTACCTCGTCCTCCACCGTTTTACTTTGAGCGCATCTGACATCACCGATAAGTCCTTGAGAATTTGTATTTTTATAAAGACACCCACACGATGCCAGGAGTTGAAGAACATCTCATTGTTTCGAGAGCAATTTTCTCCATTCATGTTAATTCTATAGAAACGCTGCTGGAATCTCGATAAGATACTAATGTCGTAATAAGTCTTATTGTAGTTTATGAGGAATAAAGAAGCCATGTGCGACAGATTGCGACTCAAGGACCAATTAGATCTATACAACTTGTGAAGGTCAAGAAAACGACAGGGTGTCAAGAAACAGAAACTACAACCACGTTCAAAGTGGTCAGTTAATTATTATTATTATTATTATTATTATTATTATTATTATTATTATTATTATTATTATTATTTAGTTGAGGAATATTTGTTTTTCTGAAGGAATATCGCTCCAAAAGCGACAAGAACCAAAAGACTATTTGAAAAGCGCATATAGTTTTACCGTTTGTTGTCATATGATAGGGTAAACCAGCAAGAATACAAACAAAACCAATAACGTGAAGAGTTTCAATTATGTATTTGGCTGTTGTCTTCGGCTATCACGTGAAGCCGCATCTCTTGTCAATGTAAATAAAGAGTGCTCGCCGTTGTTTTGCTGTCGTCAAGGAGTGGTTCACGTGAATGACTGGAAACACTCGTGCCTATTTCCGGAGGATTCCCCGCCATTAATGACGTCATCAATAACTTCCTGTCAAAGATTCCGTTTAGTCACTTCAAAACGGATTGACCGGTTCCGAAAAAAAAACTTTTGACAGCACAAATAAAATAAATGAGTGGTTTTTTTTATTTGTATTCTTCTGAAAACGTATTCTTCTGTTGATAATGTGTGTGAACCCAACATAAACTGCTTCACGGTAATACTACATCTAGTTAAACACTATTTGCCTCCGGGAAATGTGCCGGACAGGAAGCAAACAGCCAGTACACAGTGTCCTCGGCCATCAAATATAAATAGGCCTATTGCTCTTGTATCATTGACATCGCTCGCTCACACGTGTGACCACAAGCAGCAGTCAGATCATACATTCGCTTTGTCATTCACATTCCAGTCATATCAATGTCGCTATACCTGTCAATGTATAATAAATGACATTATTAATGGCCCATCGCTTTTTGTGCCCTATTGAAAAGATACAGAAACAATTACATCATTTGAAAACCATTGCGTGGGAAGGCCCAGTGTCTGGTGAATGGTATGTAAACATTCAATGATATGTTTTTTATGTTACCTTACAATGACGGGTATGTAGTTGGATTAGCGTTGATCTGGAGGGTCCTCAAGGCGGGTTGGTTCCAGCACTCTGTCCGGACTGCACACGGTGACCCCGCCAGCTGAGGTCAGACACTTGTAACAGTCGGCGGCTGTACCTCGCGCTGAAACGCCGGTCGCTATCTCTAAACAAGCGTAGAGTACCATAGAGTCATACCTTTAATTGGCTCTATTGATTCAGAGAGATCATCCTGGAGAGTTTGGCGTGGTCTGCTTTCAAGAGAGCGGCACGACTCTCCTGAACGAGCTTCAACAGTCGCTTGAGGTGGTCTGGATAGGTGCTCAGGAGGAGGCGAGGGTAGTCTTTCACGGGACCGGGTCTATGTAATATGTATGTGTGTGTGTTTGTGTGTATGTGTGTATGGAAGCTCATAGTGTCCACCATCCAGGTAGAAAGCGCGTGAGAGTGAGAGCGCTAGAAGAGACAGATAATTGAGACAAGTTGTGGATGGGTGCTGGACAAGCCCTTGTGGGGTCTGAGGTTTGTATCGCGGCTCTGTCGTTTATCAGGCGACTGTGGGTGATGTTGTACAGAGAGCTGCCGACCTGTCAAATCAAAGACACCGCTCCCCGGTCTCCTGATACAACTATAATCTCCATTAGCCTCTTGTCGCCTTTACAACTGTCACATCACTGATAATTTATAATAAACCACACGGCAAACAGATGTAATTAATTGAAGAATAGTTATCTAAGGGTTTATCATAATTCCTTTTTCAAGGTAATTTGCTAGCTCCGTCGCACCTTTCATGTGAAGGTTTCGAGTTGTCCGGTTGCTAAAAATACCGGTTTCCAACACGTACCTTTTGTTGTTTTCTGCGGTGTTTATCTTGTGCGCTGTAACGGTTTCCATGTGATGTCTACAAGCGATGTATTTTTCTCATATATCTTTGAGTTCACATGAAGAGATTGTTGATGCGTGCTTCGACATTACAAAGATGATACTTGGACAATATGAAGAAAATTAAGATATTTTATCTTGTATTTCTGTTAAGAGGACTATGAATTGGACACGTATTATTTGGCTATAGAATAAACGTACATGTCGATGGCTTGTCAATTCTAGTTCGAAAATGATTAGGTACAACGACTTCTGTAAAACATGGCTTTTGTAATATTAGGTTCGCAGCAGAATAGAGACATAGTTTTCATAATGTGTTATAATATAGAATCTGAATAAATTGTGAATTTTTAAAAGAATTTATGATTGTATAGCTATGCAAACACTGAGATGTCATCTTCCGCCCAAGATTGAGTATGCTACTTGAAATTTTTGGGTCCCAATTATCAAGTTCTTCAGCAAGGTTTGAGTGGTCTAAATATTGATAAACAGAACAGCAGGGAAACCAATTTTAATGAGTTGCAAATATATTTCAGTATATTTTGAAGAAATAAATCTCGAGTATTTGTAATTTTTGAACTGCCGAGAAAGACGGGCGGCTACGGGACTAAGCCGGTGCGGGGAATAGAAGCTTCTCCACCGTGGGAAAAGTACACATAAAACTCTTGCTGACATTCAATATATTTACCAGGATAGCAGCAACAAGGCAACTTATTTATTTTTTGGCATCAAATCAATATTGCATATGATGTCAGTGGTGCGAGTCGTGTCGTGCAATTACATAAAAATTGAATGAGTGCCTAACTTTAGCCTACTCTGTTCTTTTGATATCTTGAATCTCACCTCGCGGATGAATTTTATGCGTGTATATTAAAATTATCTCACATTGCGCGCATGCATACGTTTTGTTGATTAGGAGGATATACTCCGTATTTTTTTCTTTATTTATTTTGTTCTCTGGTTGTTTATGTAAGCTCGGGATGACTTAGCCACAGGACATAATTATTATTCACCTTTTATTTGAAAACACCATAGCACATTTTACTCACGTAAACAAGTACGATTTCGTGAAGTGTTGTTGGGTGGCTAAAGGCCAGATGTCGCAAAACAATTATTTGACACTATATCGTAGCAGCATGTCACAGTGTCGTGTTAATGACATCTTCAGGGAAGGAGAAATACTGTATATTTTCAAATTTTAAAGTGAAGTCATGACCGGGTGTGTTCTGGAGGAGTCCGGGGACAGGTGCGAGGTCCTCTCCACTCGCTAGGGGTCGCTGTGCTTGAGCGGATGTGGAGAACACATCCGCCGCAGGCTCGCAGCAAATATATTATGCAAGACGTCGTACATGCTGTCAGCACCTGGACAAACTTGCATATTATATACCTGGCTCCCGTAATGTGCCAACATGCTCACTGTGCTTATTTATTGATGTACCTCTTGGTGTTGTTTCTGGCGATGATGATAAGCATGATATAGCATCCAGAGAGATTATCCATACTGATTTTAACGAGCTATTGTTTCTGTTTGCCAGTGGGAATCAGCATTTTGAAGAGAAAAACATCTTGCAGGCAAGCGCACCACGCATTTCCTCAACACTCGCGACAGTTCATCTTCTTCCATTTCACATTTGCATTGCAGCATTTCAAAGTTATATTCAGGCCTGCTTCTAATTCGGAACATTTATGCATCTTCATTTTCATAGCATCTATTTTGCAGAAATAATATTACAAACTACATAATTATATATATACAGGTATATTATTTTATTAACTTTTAGTATAAACTATTTAATGCAGAATAAATACTATTTACTGCGAAAGAAAACGTGACCAGTGTTCTTTTCTCAAAGGAACATGATGAATTCATATTTACAAATTGGAATTGGGTTTGCTAATTGCAAAAGAGATGATCAAAATAGTAAACATCTCTCCCGCATCAATTTCACACTCAATTTGTTGTATCAATATGCTTTTCTAAAACATGTTAATGATGTTGAATACAAAATAATATCCTTGACTGCGAACCATAAATATAGTGAGTATTTGTGGCATGAACACATGTATACGAAATATTATCATTACTGACTAACGATGAAAGTAATTGAATTCAGCTCCACTATTATGAGATTCAATACAAAATTTTGGACAATTTTTCACGCGAAGTGGCGAATTTTATTCATTAAAAATTGTTCAGCAAATTGTTTATTCGTTGTTCGTCTGCGTCCTGCCACATTTTGTTTTTGAAAAATTCTTTAGCTCACCCTCTAAAAAAACTCCCAATTTCCTATTTTCACAAATTTACGAATCCCTGATTTGTATTTGATTCATTACTTCTATTTGTATATCAACTGCTATCGATAATTCATGATATATACGTCAGTTATTTTGCCTTTCTTTCTGAAATTTCTTTCTGAGAGCTTTCTTGTGATTGGTGGGTATAATCACGTGACTTGAGAAGGGACGCCGCTTGAGTGTAAACAATCACAAAGACATATTTTCATTTCATAAGTTCGTGCTCTTCCGCTTTGGAAAATTAATGTTGGTTAAACTCATTTACAATTTCACGCGATTAATTTTCTAATATTATTGTTGACGACATGCAGCTATACATGATGTCGAATGCTTTAAGCCAGGTAATGCTTCAAATTGCACATTTTTGTTAGCTTTACGAACATTATCCGAAAAAAACACTCCGAGAATTCAAACCTTACATGGATTTGGATACCAGCTATTGTACAACATATCTTTATTAATCTCATTTGATCCCAAATACTGTAGTCCTATTTGTATATCTATTCGTGACATGGCATCCAGACGGATCTCGGTTGGTTCTGTTGAAATCCGAAAGTTGATTCTTCGATAGTATAGATCGCAACGGAGATCCGAAGTTTGTGTCACATCAATGTCATGTTACAATAAAATTAATCAAGTCCCATTTGCAAACTCGAATGAAACTTTTATGCAAATCAGATATCAATTGTCTTTGCATTCCGTTCGGTAGCAACTTCTCTTGATCACCTTTAATACAGTGGCTAATAATGAAAGGGTTGTTTTGTTTTAAAAATTGAAATATCAACGCATAGCTGTATAGTCGGAGTATAGTGTAAGTAACACAAATGAATCAGGGCAACTTAGGACCATCAAAATGGCTAATGAGGGAGTGGCTCTTGAAGAGATTTCGATAATCATTATCAAAGAACCACCGCCGAAAATACACAACTATTTTTTTTCTTCAAAAATTGTTATCGTCCAATTGCTATTCGTAACTAACAACATATTCCACACGGATGTGTATCATATTTCACATTCCCCTGAAGCGAAGCTGTAATACAAAGTTCGTTCACCTGTGGTTTTTATAGGAAGAATGTCGATATACTTTTCACGTCAAACACAATAGCAATGAATCAGTGAATAGAAAAGGGTCATGAAATGAATAACGAAGGTAAAACCGTGAATCGGGAAATACCAAAAGTGATAACGCTCAAAAAGTACAGAAATTGAGATATTCATAGCTCAAATGGCGGCCGGTATGGACTGATTTAATTAAATTTTCGTGTAGAAGAAAAATTGGAAGTGTTCGTTTTCCAAAGAAAATCCAGTCCGCGGTGTTTGAACGAAGCAAGAGTGAATGAGTGATGTGGTGTGCCCCGCTGTCGATAGAAATAGAAAGTAGGACGCTGTTTCCGTTTGACCCTGGCGCCAGTGCACGAACGATCATGGATATACCGCTTTTTCAATTTTCTTGATGACAGTCATAAAACGTGGTCGACAAATTATTTCCGTCGAGTAAAATTGCCTTTTAGGCGCTGTACAATCGGTCGACGCTCATTGGCTCTGGCTGTTAAATTGACACCTTTAATGGGGGAGAAACTTTCTGGCGGCTAAGCTGAATACGGAATTAAGACTGAGGACAATGGTGGCACCCTAACGCCCCCCTGTGGAGAGCTAGATGACTCCGCACAAAAGAAGGGGTGATGGACGGGGTGGGTTGTTGGGGGAGGGAATAGTGGCAACAAGGGAGGAACGGATAAGAGCACCAGGGACGGGAGCGAGCGGACGACTCGCAAACAGCATCATCCCGGACATGGTACAAGGACAGTCCGGGGACACGGAGCCGACACGGTACTGGGTGGCTCTGGCATGAGTGGGGTTGGGTGGGGGTATCAAGAGGACTCGTGTTAGGAACCTGGCGAGGGTCTAACTCGGCTGTCAGTTGCAAAGTGAAAACGTGATCGATGATACATATATTTGATCAGTCTGATTATTTCATCAGACCGTACATGACCAATTATTTCATGAATCCCGTGTTCTATGTGAACACGAACGCATGAGATATTGTCTTCGATGGGGAAAAAAATCACATTCAATTTGTGCATTAGAGTAATAAGTCCATAACCACGACATCCAGGTTCCTCATCTCTTTTTTCCTCCGCTCCCTTGTCCTATCTTCCCAACCAAACTAGTGTTCAAATGATTCTCCTTACTCCGACTAAATGCCTCGTAGAGAATTGTCACCAACTATGTAACAGGAAGCCGACTAAGTTGGCCGTTTTTACCTGATTAGGATTTGCTTTATCCGGCGGGCGATAATGAAGCGCTCCCGGCGGGAAAGCTGGAGGTTATCTGGTTCAAGATGGCTGTGGCGGATTAGTATCTCGCCAAATAAGTACCATTACAATAAACTGATTAGGCTATCTTGTATCCCCTGGTTTTGTTTAGTAACGGCTAGGCGAGTTATCCATGAGCAGCACCGAGCTGTTTCTTGTAGCCGAGCACCGCCGTGTCCCTCAATCATCGGCTCTCAGAGATATTAGTTGTCATTTCACTAGGTTCCAATTTCCAAATGAGACCTATTTGAGAACAGTTTGCACAGCTTTGGAGCCTCGTATATAATCTTGTGTTTTGTAATCAGTTACACTGAGTGAAGCCTAAACAAGTTATCAGTGATTACTCAATCCGTCAGCCCCCCCCCCCCCCCCCCACCACTCCCCCTTTCTTGACGCTCGATGCGAAAAAAGTATGAGATGCCCGGATCTAAATACACCTGCAAAACAGACCACGTGGCAGGTTAATGGGGCATGTCATATACTCATTCAACAGGTGGCAGCAATTGGGCACCAAATTACTAACGAAATTCGTCTGTAATCAATAATGATGTAAATGATGGCGGTTGAATTACGTTTATATTGATAACGCCAGAAAGACAGAAAAGTGACAGATAAATTGCAGAACAGAAAATGATAACTAAATTCAACAGTGTCAGCCAGGGTCTCAACAGGGATCGTGGTTTTCTTTCACACTATGGACAAACTTTCTAGTCAAGCCTCCCCAGGCTTGGGATTATATCCACATATTCTCAGTTTAACTTGCCCACACACAGATTTCACACATGTATTGTTATACTCAATGTTATTTTTCTTGTGCAAAAGGTCTTGTTGCTTTTCATTTCACCTGTCACAGAATGAAGTTGTATCGACTACAACGAAAGCTTGTGAACATTAAACCACAGTTAGTTACAAACGTTACTGTTCTTTTCGAACAAACATTTGGATATATATTTTACTGGCTAACACGGCTATCTCTGTACCAAAAATTTGTTTTGTTCATAAAAGTATACCGTAACGGATTTGGGGTGTTCCCAACCGTTCCCCCAAAGTAATTCGTACATTATTTCGTGATATTATGGTTGAATAAAAGTTCCTGAAGATGTACATGTGTTTAACAGTTCATACGGTTTCATATTTTTGGTATTAGAGAGGTGTTCCGGCTTAGAACTTAGAATAATTTTTAGACAATTGAGACGGAACTGCCGGACACCTTCACGGTTGAGCCGGAGCCCCCAGAGTGCAAAAACGTCAAACTACGTAATTTCCGAAAGGTCACGTGATCAGCCTCATTTTCGGTTTAAAAGGTGACGTGGCAGCCACTGATTGGTTCTAACATGTTTTTGGAAATTCTTGAAAAATCAGTGTTTTCGGTCTGTGACGTCACATTCAGTTGGTCACGTGACACCGGGTCTGGGGTCTATAAAAGCCCTCGTTCCGGCGAGGGTCAATGGAGTTGGTGTCCTGACGTCGACCTGTTCAGACCCTTCTCCCAGAGCAGAGTACTCCCGGGCTCCAGCTTAGGTCATGCAGATGATTATGTCTTCCGACTGTACACTTAGAAAATAAACTTGAGATCATCATCCGGGTTATTTTTCCGTGTTCCTCAAGAAACTTGAAGAATGATAAAGTAATGGTAATCGGTAAAGAGAAAAATACGGAGAAAAGATATACAAGTTAATAGTCGGTTAAGATAAAGCTGATAACGTCTGAGGGTGATCCAGAACCCAGATCATCAGAGAAGAAGAAGGAGACGGTATCAACGGAGCAGTTGAAGCGGCGGAATCAACGGAGCAGTCGCAGAGACGGTATCTGACGAAGCAGTTGCAGAGACGGAATTAACGGAGCAGTTGCAGAGACGGAAACGACGGAGCAGTTGCAGAGATGGTACCTGACGGAGCAGTTGCAGTACCGGAAGCGGAAACGCAACCGGAATCTACATTTCAGGTGCAGTTGCAGATTGCAGTCGAAAATGGTTGGAGGTCCATTCCAGACCACGCTACCAATCCTCAGAGACTTCTAGCCGTATTTATCGTGTAGCAGCAGTCCCGAATTTTCCGTCAGCTCCGTTTGACCCCCAGATCCGTTACAGACGTAATATATCAACTTTTTGGTGGCAGCGGTGGGATCATCTGCAGTATGACTACCAGGCGGGGCAGATTGGCAGAACAGCAGCTGAAGGCAGCCGTGTCGGACACAGAGCAGTCGGCGGGAGCAGTAGGAGCTGAGCAGTTGCAGTTGCCGGTTGCGGATAAAGAAGCAGTTCGACCTGCCGAGCAGAGGCCGGTGCAGCCGGGAGAGCTTCCCCGAGAGCAGAAAGTGGTTGCAGAGGAGCATCCACGAGTCCTCCGAGCAGTGCAGCCTGCAGAGCAGATTGCAGAAGCGGAAATTAATTTTCCAGATCAGGCAGGTGACCGTGAGCAGGAAGCAGAGCCGGAGGGGGGTGAAAATCTGGTCGACAATCTGACCGGACTCCTCGCAATGCAGATGGAGGTATTCCAGCAGCATTTGGCGGTGACGGAAAGGCAGAGTCAGGCGGAAACAGCGCAGAGATCGGCGCCAAGAGCAGGAGTGGCTAGGCTGATGACCTACGACGGGTCCGACCCTTGGCCGGAGTACGAGGCACATCTCTTGGAGTATGCCCATTACTATCGGTGGACGGAGGAGGAGAAGGTGCTGAACCTGTGCGTTAGCCTGAGGGGTAACGCCTGCAGTATTTTGCTAGACCTATCTGCTGAGCAGCGGCGGAGTTTTGACAGGGTTGTTGCAGCGCTGAAGCAGCAGTTCTGTCCGGGAGAAATGACCTTTGTTTTCCAGAGTTGCAGACCCGGAAGCTGCTGCCGGAGGAGGAGCTGTCAGATGTGATCATCCAGGGTCTTGCTATAGATAATGATATCGTCCATATGAATTAGACATGTCTTCCAGGAAAGTCCTCTCAGCACCTTCTCCATCAGCCGCTCAAATGTATCCGGAGCGTTGCACAACCCAAAGCTCATGACTTTGGACTGGTACAGGCAGGTTGGCATGTGTGTGACAGGAAGAATATGCGGAGAGTCAGTAGCGCTGATAATCGACACTGGCAGCACAGTCACCATGCTTAACCATCGAACCTGGGAACGGATCCGGAAACCGGGAATGAAGCTGAAGCGGTCTCCGATTCGTCTTTCCATGGTGGACGGTAGCAATATCCGGACGTATGGCCGGAAAGAACTTCCACTCAACATCACTGGGGTAGCGGAAAATCTGACGCTCGAGATAGCAAATGCCCATGCAGTTGGGCAGTCAGGAGGTGTTTCTCAATATGTTCGAATAGTCGAGAGAGCCATTTTCGATCAACGCTGTAGCGGACTATCAAATTCCGACGGAAACAGAGCAGCTGATAATAGGGCAGGCAGATGGTGTCCGTGATGCAGGAGGAGTCCTGGAGACCATTCTTGTCCAAGTCATCATGTGCTAGCAGAGCCGGTAACCATCAAGAGAGGAGTGCAGTTGGCAACAATGACTACCCTGGCAGCAGGTTGCAGTATTGTCCTGATGGCGAAGCGGAACAGAAAGGTGCAGATCACTCCGGAAACGAGGCGGGACGGAACTGGAGCGGTTATGAGAAGCTGAGGCAGTTAGCTGAGCAGACCCAAGATGCAGTGCCGAGTCACTACCGCGAGAGAGTGGCAGATCTCCTGTTCAGGAATATGCAGACTTTCAGCAACGATGCTGAAGAGCTGGGGCAGACTAATGTGGCGCAGCATCAGATCAACACAGGCAGTCACTGACCGATTAAGCAGCCGACTAGACGGATTCCGCCGGAAAAAAGGGAGCTGGTGAGCAGTCTAATCCAGGAGATGAAAGACAAGAACGTCTTCGAAGATAGCAGTAGCCCTTGGGCTTCTCCGACTGTGCTAGTCAAGAACAAAGATGGAACCACCCGGTTCTGTGTGGATTACCGGAGGTTGAATGCGGTCACGGAGAAGGATGCTTACCCGTTGCCGAGAATTGACAACACAATTGCAGCATGTTCAGACGCCAAGCGGTTTTCCACTCTTGACCTGACCAGTGGATACTGGCAGGTCGGGATGGACGAGTACGCCAGAGAGAAGTCGGCATTCAGGTGCCGGGCGGCCTGTACCAGTTCAAAGTCATGAGCTTTGGGTTGTGCAACGCTCCGGGTACATTTGAGCGGCTGATGGAGAAGGTGCTGAATGGACTTTCCTGGAAGACATGTCTAATTTATTTGGACGATATCATTATCTATAGCAAGACAATGGATGATCACATCCGTGATATTCAGGAGGTTTTCGACAAGCTGAGAGAGGCAGGCCTGAAGATAAAGCCGTCCAAGTGCAGATTCTTCCAGACGGAAGTGTCCTTTCTCGGACACATAGTCGGAAGAGACAGAATCCGAACAGATCCAGCCAAGATGGAGGCAGTGCGGAAGTGGCGGACACCCACCAACCTGACGGAGCTGCGAAGTTTCCTGGGGCTGTGTTCTTATTACAGGAAATTCGTGCCCAATTTTTCAGACATAGCAGCACTGCTGAACCGGCTGACGGAAAGGCGAGTGGAGTTCCAGTGGCAATCAGAACAGGAAAAGGCGTTTGCAGAGCTGAAAAACCGACTGGTGATGGCACCGATTCTCGGTTACCCGAAAGAGCAGGGCAGATACATCCTGGACATGGACGCAAGCGATTCTGGATTGGGAGCAGTGTTGTCGCAGAAGCAGGACAATCAGAAGCGGGTCATCACCTACCTGAGTCGCAGCCAAACCAAAGAGGAACGGCAGTATTGTGTGATCCGGAAGGAGCTGTTGGCGGTTGTATATGCAGTGCAGAAAAATAAGCAGTACTTGATGGGATGACACTTCTTGCTGAGAACGGATCATGGCAGTCTCACCTGGTTGATGAACTTCAAGGAGCCTCAGCGTCAGGTCGCTCATTGTATCGAGATCCTGAGTGAGTTCCACTTCGATACAGAGCACCATCCAGGCTGAATCCACAATAATGCAGACACGCTGTCCAGGTCTTCATGCAGTCAATGCGGTAAAATCGATTGGAAGCAGGCTAAGATCGATGCTTGGAACTACGGGGAGATTGTCAGGCAGGCCCGAAGCAGAGAAACTCCACAGCCCAAGCCAAGGAAGGGGGGTCGTCGGGGGAGGTCGCAGAAATCTTCTGGTGAAGCAGACTTGGCAGAGACGACGGAGTCCCCCTTAAGGGTGGAGCCAAAGGCGGCTGCGGTGGCGGAAACGGTTGTTCCAGAAAAGGCGGTTGCAGTTGCGGAGAAATCTGATGTGGAGAAGGCTGTTGCGGAGCAGAGTAAGCCGACGAGTAATGCGGAGGCAGATACAGTGCTGGGGCAGAAGTATCAACCGTCCGACCTCCGGAAGATGCAGCAAGCAGAACCTTGGTACCCGATGGCAGCAGCCCTGATCGACGGAAGCGGTATGGCCGATAATGTAAACTTCCCTAGCCTGAGCCCCGAAGAAAAAGTGCTGTTCAGAATGCGGAAAACCTTGCTGAAAGTAGACGGAGTCGTCTACAGGAAGTGTAAAACAGCAGAAGGGACAAATCGTATGCAGTTGATTACACCGAAGGAGCTGAGACGGGAGATCTTCCATCTGGTCCATCAGAGCCGGACGGGAGGACATCTCGGAAGCAGGCGGATGGCGGCTAGCATCCGGAGGCGGTATTTCTGGCCAGGCATGATGCGGGACATCAAGCAGTGGGTCCTGAGCTGCGACGAGTGTGCGTCAAGAAGTATGCAGAATTCAAGAAAGTCTCCGATGCAGAAGTACCGAGTAGGAGCACCAATGGAGCGGGTTGCTATGGACGTTATGGGTCCGCTACCAAAATCTACCTGGGGCAACTGGTACATCCTGGTAGTAGGTGACTACTTCACCAAGTGGGTGGAGGCGTACCCCATGCCGAATCAGGGAGCGGTTACAGTTGCAGACATTTTCATCAACCAGTTTGCAGCCCGGTACGGCATTCCGATGTAGATCCATACCGACCAGGGCAGAAATTTCGAGTGAGATTTGCTGAAAAACGTTTGCAGAATCCTGGGGATTCACAAGACACGGACAACAGCCTTCCGATCGCAGTCGTATGGCTTCATTGAGATATTCAACTGGACGCTGCAGCAGATCCTGAGCCTGTGTGTGAGTGAGCGGCAGACCAGCTGGGATCAGCTAGTTCCGTTGACAATGGCAGCTTACAGGAGTACACCGCAGGAAACAACCGGACAGAGTCCCAATTTGCTGATGCTGGGCAGAGAAGTCAACACTCCAGTAGAGTTGCTTATTGGCAGGCCTCCGGGCGAATCAACAGCAGAAGTAACAGAGTATGGCAGTCAGCTCCGGGAGTGACTAGAAGCAGTCTACAAGGCGGTCCGAGTGAAATCCGGCAGAGAGATGGAACAGCAGAAGAAGCTGTATGACCGGTGGAAGGTTGACAGTCAGTTCCAGCCGGGAGACCGAGTGTGGATGGCGGTTAAAACACGGAGAAAAGGAAAGGCCCCAAAGTTGCAGAGGAAGTGGAGCGGTCCAAAGCTGGTGCTGAGCAGATTCACCGACGTGACCTACGAGATTGCGGAGAGTGAAACTCGGCAGAAGGTGGTTCATTTCGACTCGCTGAAACCGTATCACTGTGTCAAACATCCGAGATGGATGAAGCAGAGAATGGCGGATTCCTGAAGGCAGACGGAACCGCCAAGGCAGAGAATTATTCTGGAAACGGAAAAGACTGTCTTTGAGTCGGACACGGACTCAGTGGAGATAGCTGAGACCCTGGTAAAACGTTGAGTACCGGCAAAATGCGACCGCTACAGGATATAACAGAATGCAGTGCTGATTCCAGAAGCAGACACGTAAAGCATGCAGAGCGGAATGTGGTGCAGAGACCGGATAGAAGACATCCTAGAGGTTCTGACTGGGTTGAGCTCGTTGTCAACCAGTCTAGAGTAGCGGCCAGGGGTCCAGAAGAACCTGGGTTAGCAGTCTAGAATCTCCAGAAAAGCAGCTACACGTCTTCCGTATCAAGAAGAACCTTTAGCAGGAGTTTACACTAGCAGAGACAGCAAACCGGCTGCAGATCAACAGAGGCAGTGAAACATCACTCCAGGTAGGAAGGGCCCTCTTTCTGGACAAGAATGTATGCAGTTAGCAGAGTCGGCAAGCAGTTATACCAGTGAGCAGATATGCAGTTGGCAGAGCAGTGCAGATGGCGGAAACGCCCAACTTGCAGTCGAGATGTTCGCCTGGCAGGCAAATACGGCTGACTGAGACTCTATTCAACCCTCCTGATGGCAGAGATACTTCAAAGTTGCAGACACTTCACCTGAAGAGGCGGTTGGAGCGAGCCGGAAGAATACGGAATTTGATGGTTGAGCCGGAGCCGGACACCTCCCGGTTAACGGTTGAGTTTTTGACTACTTGTGACGTCACTCCTGTGGCAGCCAATCAGCATGGAGCTTTTCCAATCACGTGATTAGTGAGAGTATAGAAGGGCCTTGAAAACGGACTTTGACAGCAGTTGGAGAGCAGACCACGAGCTGTGCACATCGGTGTTGAAGTTTGACGGAATCGAATCAACTAGCAGACTTTTCCGGCAGAGCAGATTAGCAGAGAAGAATACAAATGTTACCCGGAATTGTGGAAGCAGTTGAGCAAGATCACGACTTCTGTTTCCCGGCCTTCCGGATGTCAAACCGATTGGGACAAGGCGGCGGGCCTAACGGGACCAGTTTGGGCGCCCGGAAGATAGAGGCATGGCGGTATTGCAAAAAGTGTGACCAGAACTTTGTGGATGCGAGGAGCAAGTGGCAACGTGCCTGTCCAATGCAGAAATACTACTGTTGTCTTTGTGTGATGTATTTCAACTGGGCCTGTGATTTGCGGCGACCATGGGGTAGGATGGTCCTACCCCGTGGAAAACCGTCCTCCTCAGGACGAATGGACGCTGAACCAAGTCGGAATGTTCGACTCCGCCAGGAAGAGAGCGGCTACCAAGGGCCGGTAGGCCTGTTTCGACCGGTACAAGGACCTCCCTCCAAGAAGACCTCCAGCTCCAGTCCCGACGATCAGGCAGCTCGAGTACGGAACGGACTGGGATGCCGGAGCCGCCATTCCCAGTAGGCAGCCAGAGCCGGTAAAGGTTCCTGAGTGGGTCCTGGACCGAAGGGGGTGTCTCCGGGCAGCAGCAGTTCCTCCATCGGAAGACTGGGAGCAGGAGATTTTAGCGGAGCAGTGCGGTCAGGCACAGTCGGAGACCGGGAAGACTAGGACACGTAGATACTCGACTGGGAGTATCGTCCTCCGACTCCCATACTTCTTTCGAACCACCCGGATATGGAGTCGAAGGCGTTCGACTATTGGACAGCGGATTAGGGCGACCTGTGAAAAAGCAGATGCAGTCGGCAGGGATGGACAGCGGTGGTGGTGACGGAGGCGGAATGGCAGTAGCAGATGGCAGTAACAGATAGCAGTAGCGGATAGCGGTGGTGGAAATATGTTATTCAAGACCTTGGTGTCCTCCGGGAAGCGGACTTTGCAGGTGATTGCCACCAGAGGGAGTAGCAGTTTGCTGAGCAGCCAATCATCATGCAGAGAAGTACGTCACATGACAATTTTGGTCCAAAGCTGGTGCTGAGCAGATTCACCGACGTGACCTACGAGATTGCGGAGAGTGAAACTCGGCAGAAGGTGGTTCACTTCGACTCGCTGAAACCGTATTACTGTGTCAAACATCCGAGATGGATGAAGCAGAGAATGGCGGATTCCTGAAGGCAGATGGAACCGCCAAGGCAGAGAATTATTCTGGAAACGGAAAATACTGTGTTTGAGTCGGACACGGACTCAGTGGAGATAGCTGAGACCCTGGTAAAACGTTGAGTACCGGCAAAGTGCGACCGCTACAGGATATAACAGAATGCAGTGCTGATTCCGGAAGCAGACACGTAAAGCATGCAGAGCGGAATGCGGTGCAGAGACCGGATAGAAGACATCCTAGAGGTTCTGACTGGGTTGAGCTCGTTGTCAACCAGTCTAGAGTAGCGGCCAGGGGTCCAGAAGAACCTGGGTTAGCAGTCTAGAATCTCCAGAAAAGCAGCTACACGTCTTCCGTATCAAGAAGAACCTTTAGCAGGAGTTTACACTAGCAGAGACAGCAAACCGGCTGCAGATCAACAGAGGCAGTGAAACATCACTCCAGGTAGGAAGGGCCCTCCTTCTGGACAAGAATGTATGCAGTTAGCAGAGTCGGCAAGCAGTTATACCAGTGAGCAGATATGCAGTTGGCAGAGCAGTGCAGATGGCGGAAACGCCTAACTTGCAGTCGAGATGTTCGCCTGGCAGGCAAATTCGGCTGGCTGAGACTCTATTCAACCCTCCTGATGGCAGAGATACTTCAAAGTTGCAAACACTTCACCTGAAGAGGCGGTTGGAGCGAGCCGGAAGAATACGAAATTTGATGGTTGAGCCGGAGCCGGACACCTCCCGGTTAACGGTTGAGTTTTTGACTACTTGTGACGTCACTCCTGTGGCAGCCAATCAGCATGGAACTTTTCCAATCACGTGATTAGTGAGAGTATAGAAGGGCCTTGAAAACGGACTTTGACAGTAGTTGGAGAGCAGACCACGAGCTGTGCACATCGGTGTTGAAGTTTGACGGAATCGAATCAACTAGCAGACTTTTCCGGCAGAGCAGATTAGCAGAGAAGAATACAAATGTTACCCGGAATTGCGGAAGCTGTTGAGCAAGATCACGACTTCTGTTTCCCGGCCTTCCGGATGTCAAACCGATTGGGACAAGGCGGCGGGCCTAACGGGACCAGTTTGGGCGCCCGGAAGATAGAGGCATGGCGGTATTGCAGAAAGTGTGACCAGACCTTTGTGGATGCGAGGAGCAAGTGGCAACATGCCTGTCCAATGCAGAAATACTACTGTTGTCTTTGTGTGATGTATTTCAACTGGGCCTGTGATTTGCGGCGACCATGGGGTAGGATGGTCCTACCCCGTGGAAAACCGTCCTCCTCAGGACGAATGGACGCTGAACCGAGTCGGAATGTTCGACTCCGCCAGGAAGAGAGCGGCTACCAAGGGCCAGTAGGCCTGCTTCGACCGGTACAAGGACCTCCCTCCAAGAAGACCTCCGGCTCCAGTCCCGACGATCAGGCAGCTCGAGTACGGAACGGACTGGGATGCCGGAGCCGCCATTCCCAGTAGGCAGCCAGAGCCGGTAAAGGTTCCTGAGTGGGTCCTGGACCGAAGGGGGTGTCTCCGGGCAGCAGCAGTTCCTCCATCGGAAGACTGGGAGCAGGAGATTTTAGCGGAGCAGTGCGGTCAGGCACAGTCGGAGAACCAGGAAGACTAGGACACGTAGATACTCGACTGGGAGTATCGTCCTCCGACTCCCATACTTCTTTCGAACCACCCGGATATGGAGTCGGAGGCGTTCGACTATTGGACAGCGGATTAGGGCGACCTGTGAAAAAGCAGATGCAGTCGGCAGGGATGGACAGCGGTGGTGGTGACGGAGGCGGAATGGCAGTAGCAGATGGCAGTAGCAGATGGCAGTAGCGGATAGCAGTAGCGGATAGCGGTGGTGGAAATATGTTATTCAAGACCTTGGTGTCCTCCGGGAAGCGGACTTTGCAGGTGATTGCCACCAGAGGGAGTAGCAGTTTGCTGAGCAGCCAATCATCATGCAGAGAAGTACGTCACATGACAATTTTGGACTATAAAATGGGCTGGTAGCAGTCTCCTCTCACCAGAAAGCAGTTTGCTGTGGCTGAGTCAACATCGACCCGGAACAGAGAAACACTATGCCGAAAGTAAAGACAACACCTTGCAAGCCCCGCTTGCACCTGTGTGGGGATTGCAGTCAAGAATTCAAGAACAAGCACACGCTACTTCATCACGTCACGGAACAACACACAAGTGAAATCACCGTCTTTTCCTGTCCGCAGTGTGATCAGTGAAGCAGACGGAAGGAGGGGATACAGAAACACATGCAGGCTCGTCACGAAATTGCAGCAAGTCCAGTTCGTCTCCGGATTGGCAGGGAGAAGTTCGAGGAGAAGGCCTTGAGGCCCAAAGCGGAAAATGAAGAAGACGCCAACTAAGAAGTACTCGCAGTTATCGGACACGGAGTCAGGAGGTTCTGTTTCATGCCGGACCCGGTACTGTTCCGGTACTCAGTCGGTTGCCATGTTGGCAGCAGTTCAGACGAGGAGTCGGAGCTGAAAATTTTGGCGGAAGAAGAGGACATGCAGGAACTGGAAGACCCTGAGCCGGTAGGACCACCAGTCACCTGGAGCTCCTCCCGATCCTCCTCACGGAAAGTCAGTCCAGAGTCATCCCGCAGAACCAGAGCAGATCGTGATCGAAACAGGAAGCGGAGCAGTAGTCGCAGCCGCTCCACGGAGCGATCTGACCGACATCATAGCCGAGAACGCAGAAAGGAGAGCCCGGAGCACACAAAGGACCACGGCGGAGAGCGGAGCCGAGCAGAGAAGTGGCATTCACCCCCTAAGTCGTCCTGCAACAGCGGCAAGGGGAAGAGCAAGGGAGTGTACGACTACAAGTTCCGGTTGTTGGAAGAGGGTTCCAGCAGAGCAGTGCCGGAGGTCAGGGTGGGGAAGGCAGCTTTCGGAGTCCGGTTCCAAGATCGACTAGCAGTGGCAGAGCTGTGAGCAGTGTTATCATCAGACCCGGTGGTGGAGCAGAAAGCAGAGCTGGTAGCAGAGCAGGTAACAGCATGGAGAGCAGAGCTGGCAGTGAGGCGGAGACCCGAGGTTCAACGGAGAGGACGTTGCCGTCAACCATCCAAGCAGTGGCCGGAGGCAGTACAAGTACCGCAGTCCGTGACCACGGAGTGGAGCCTTCCGCTTCCGCGTCCGACCGAAGCCATGTGGACATGCAGAGAGCCCGGAGGAGCATCCTGATGGACCAAGCCAGGGCTACTCCCGGAATTCTTTCCCCTGTGGAGACCCGACCTCGTCAACCTCCAGTGAGCGGTCCGGAAGGAGCCAGACCAGAGCCCCGACACAGAGTCCACCCTACACCTTCTACCCATTTGGCGGTCCTTCAACTCAACCTTGTCCGTCACACTGCTTTCCGGTGAATATCGGAGGAAGAAGTGCATCTATCTTTTCACCTGAAGTCCCGGAGCATGCCAGGTACTACGCTGTGCGGTGGGGCCCAGAGCAGTGGGGGCCCACGGAAATGAGGGACTCCGGCATCTACGTAGAGATCATGGAGCAGAGAGAGTCACCATTTGGTCTCGTCCCGATGCGTCAAGTCATCTGTATCCATGACGGGTCCATCCGGGATGAGCAGCTCCGGAACGGATTCTACGTGCCACCCGAGTGGAGTCTTCACGATCCTGACCTTCTTCCGGTTGATGCTCGCGGAACAAGCTACGGATGACTGTTATTTCCACGAACGATTCCGCCTCGTCCGCCGTCGGGGAGCAGCTCGCGCCGTGACACTGGTGGGCAGTAGTCGTTGCAAGTCGTTGCAAGTCGTCGCAAGAAGAACCGTTTCCCAGTGATCCTAGTATAGTTAAGAGTTAAAAGGGAAGCAGAGCAAGCAAGATATCCGGGTACAGTGACAGTAAAAATTGTTGAGGGATACCGGTACCCGGATTACGGAAACAGTTGTGTTTGTTACACGGACAGTTTAACGGTTTAGAAACTTGTATATATGTGTTAAATGATATCTGGAGTTTAAGGAAGGGGGAGTGTAACAGATTTGGGGTATTCCCAACGGTTCCCCCAAGGTGATTCGTACATTATTTCGCGATATTATGGTTGAGTAAGAGTTCCTGAAGATGTACATGTGTTTAACAGTTCATACGGTTTCATATTTGTGGTATTAGAGAGGTGTTCCGGTTCAGAACTTAGAATAATTTTTAGACGATTGAGACAGAACTGCCGGACACCCTCACGGTTAAGCCGGAGCCCCCGGAGTGCAAAAACGTTAAACTACGTAATTTCCGAAAGGTCACGTGATCAGCCTCATTTTCGGTTTAAAAGGTGACGTTGCAGCCACTGATTGGTTCTAACATGTTTTTGGAAATTCCGGAAAAATCAGTGTTTTCAGTCTGTGACGTCACAATCAGTTGGTCACGTGAGACTGGGTCTGGCGTCTATAAAAGCCCTCGTTCCGGCGAGGGTCAGTGGAGTTGGTGCCCTGACGTCGATCTGTTCAGACCCTTCTCCCAGAGCAGAGTACTCCCGGGCTCCGGCTTAGGTCATGCAGATGATTACAATTTATGTCTTCCGACTGTACACTTAGAAAATAAACTTGAGATCATCATCCGGGTTATTTTTCCGTGTTCCTGAAGAAACTTGAAGAATGATAAAGTAATGGTAATCGGTAAAGAGAGAAATACGGAGAAAAGATATACAAGTTAACAGTCGGTTAAGATAAAGCTGATAACGTCTGAAGGTGATCCAGAACCCAGATCATCAGAGAAGAAGACGGAGACGGAATCAACAGAGCATTTGAAGAGGCGGAATCAACGGAGCAGTTGCAGGGACGGTACCTGACGGAGCAGTTGCAGAGACGGAATTAACATAGCAGTTGCAGAGACAGAAACGACGGAGCAGTTGCAGAGACGGTACCTGACGGAGCAGTTGCAGTACCGGAAACGGAAACGCAACCGGAATCTACATTTCAGGTGCAGTTGCAGATTGCAGTCGGAAACGGTTGGCAGTCCATTCCAGACCATGCTACCAATCCTCAGAGACTTCTAGCCGTATTAACCGTGTAGCAGCAGTCCCGAATTTTCCGTCAGCTCCGATTGACCCCCAGATCCATTACAATACAGTAAAGGTTCTGGGGTCGATTTATGGGTAGCTACTGGACTTCGGTTTGAAGTCGGCTCTTCGGTCTCGATACACAGTCAAACTGGGTTCGGCTGTTCGGCTGCTCGGCTCTCAGAGACATTAGTTGTCATTTCACTATGTTCCAAGTGCTCGGCTGAGTGGCCGTTCGGTTGTTCGGCGGTTCGGCTGCTCAGTTGTTCGGCTGCACGGTTGTTCGATTGCTCTGTTATTCAGCTGCTGTGTTGTTCGGCTGCTCGGTTGTTCAGCTACTCGGCGGTTCAGCTGCTCATTTGTTCGACTGCTCTGTTATTCCGCTGCTCGAATGTTCAGTTGCTCGGTTGTTCGGTTGATCTGTTGTTCGGCTGCTCTGTTATTCAGCTGCTCTGTTATTCGGCTGCATGGTTGTTCGGCTGCTCGGTTGTTCGGCTGCTCGGTTGATTGTCTGCTCAGTTATTTGGCTGCTCTGCTTTTTAGCTGCTCTGTTGTTTGGCTACTCGGATGTTCGGCTGCTAAGTTGTTTGGCTGGCCCCTGGGAATGAGACATCCCACTGCTTCTATCGGATGACGTAGACTCTCGGAGTATGGACTCGGCTGGAGAGGAGGAGCCGGCGAGATCTGGCGTTGACGCTATGGACTCGAGATTGCTGCTCCAGGACACGGTTTTTCTCTTGGGCGCCTTCGGTTCAGACACATGGCTTTCTCGGGACAGACTGCTCTCTCTGGACGAGCTCTGGGTCGCTTCGTCTATGACGAGTCGACCCTCCTCTTCACTGCTAAAACTGAAGAACTCCAGATCGGCGTGAAGGCTGCCACTGCACCTGGGGTCTGACTTCTGTCGGGTGTGGGATACCTTCTGGGACATATCTGCTTTCGGCTGACAACTTCACAGATCCCTCTCCGACATTGGACTTGTATTTCTTCCGTGAAACTGCTTCTCGGCTGACTTATCAACTGGGTTCTCTCCCGACTAATTTTAACTGCGATGTGCATGCTCTAAGAGCTGTTGTCGATCTGACGAGTAAGTGCGGAAATGGGTCCTTTCTATACCCTATCTTGTCACGTGGTTTGGAAAGTTAGCTGCTGATTTGCTGATCCGAAAGTGACGTCACAAACACTAAAAATCTTCAAAAAAAGTTCAGCTTTCGGTTGCTTTTGCTTTTTTTCTGTATTACCGAACACCGATTCGGATGCGCTGATTTGAAGATCAACTCTCGGCTACAGTTCAAGGTTCATTGGCGAATAATACAGTTGAAATTATTCTAGATACATCAGACATGACTCCCCTCGGTTCAGTTACCGGGAATTGAACCGGCTGATGTCCCAGGCCCAAAAGGTGCCGACTTCCTCGAGTCGGCTGTATTTATACTTCTTTGGGGGTGGTCACGTGACCTCTCAAACAATCAAAACTTTGATATCTAGTTTTATCTACCGACAAAAATTTTATGATTGATAACCAATCAGAGATCGCCACGTAACAATATCTAATGTTCTATATGTTGTTACACTTTACGTTTTGACGTATGTTGGCCTCAGGTCTTGAGTTTAGCCGAAAAGCAACCGAAGTCACTCATTTAAAATAGCAAATAACATTTTGTTAACTGTCAGATATCCTCAAAGTACTGTAACCGTTCTAGGGGTCGATTTTTCTTCTGCAGTCTTTCATAGAAAATGGGTCCACCACCTTCTTTTTCGGGTCAACTGAGTGTTATAGAGACAGTCGTTGAGTGGCTGTTGCTCGTTCTTGGGGTAGCTCCAGGATTCGGCTGTAGGAGCACTTTGGAAGACTCTGGTGCTCCGAATGCAAGCCTCCTGAGTTGACTCTGGAACTTCGGCTGCAGTGGTACTTCGGGAGACTTCGTTGCTCTGGCTGCAGACCGTCTCAGTTGTCTCTTGAACTTCAGCTGCAGTGGCACTTCGGGAGTGCTCCGGCTGGGCTGCAGACAGTCTCAGTTGACCCAGGTGGGGTATTTCGGGAAGCTCTGATGCTCCAGCTGCAGGCCGTCTCGGTGGACTCAGGTGGGGTACTTCGGGAAGCTCTACTGCAGCTGCTAGTGTTCCCGATTGGGGATCACCTATCATGTAGTTCGATATTCGGCTCCTTCTCTCGACATCTTTTTCGGTTGTAAGTTCGGTTGATAGCTTGGGTTCACAGCTATCTCAGACGTTATCAGCTTTGATTTGAACCCGACTGGTCTTCCAGTCCTTTTCTCTTATTACTTTGGTTGACTTTACTTCTATACGTAAGTTCACTTCGATTGTCATTTCATCTATGTACCGGAATACAGAGTCGATTGGGCCGGCTCAAGGATCAACTCTCGGCAACAATTCAAGGTTTATTGGCGAATCATACAGTCAGTTGAAATAGTTGAGAATACATCTAGATATGACACCTTCGGTTGCTCGTCCGCTTTTCGGCCAATTTAACTATAGTACCGCGATGTGCTGTATTGTGTACTGCTGTACCACAATGCGCTCTGGTGGGTGTCCCAGAATCAAAATGCGCTGACTCCTGAAAGTCGGCGGTATTTATACATTTCGGGGTAGGTGTCACGTGACCTACCCCAACCAATCAAAATTTACTTTTCTTTCCGAAAAAAATATTATGATTAATAATCAATCAGAAACCACCACGTAACAATATGCATTGTTGTAAATCCGTTTCAGAGCACTTTTACGTAATCGCGTATCTTGACCATCAAGGTCTGATGTCAGCCGAAGAGCAACCGAAGCAGCCGAAAAACACCCAAACTTTGATAATCGTATGTACACACTTAGAATCAATTTAAAATTCATTTAACGACCGTAAACATTATGTAACCACATATATCATTAAAGACCTAGTAGCATGCCGATGAAAGTGCTTTTCATTTAGTCCTTTATGAATAGTTATCTGTAAATTCGAACGAATTTTACAAATACAATCAATGGGTTTCGAGATATTGAATCAAATAGGCGCTCCTTCCGTAAATTGCCGAAGATTTTGATCACGATTTTAGTATGGGTCACGTGGTTTGTGACGTCATTTAAGGCAGTACTGAAAGTACATGTAGCCAGCAAGGTAAACTGCATGTCGCATATTCATTCTCGTTGTGTATGTTTGACAATTCAAGTGAACGGGTGAGATGGTTTTAAATACGGCATTTCTTGTCTTGATATTTAGAATCAGTACTATTCATTCTCCCAGAAGGGAGGTTTGTTGAACTGCGAGATGTCCAGTATTTGTTGGTTATCATGTGTTTTCTTTTGAATCTCATGCATTTTGGAGTGGTTTTCTATCTTTGAGATGACCGCCCAAATTACGTGTTTTACGTTTTTGGCCAGCCATCAAAGCACATTTTGCCTCAACTGACGTCACGATTACGGAAACTGCCGAAGCTATTTTTTTTCATCGGCATGAGAAGGCGATTGCAATACTGGCTCAATATACTCGATTATATGTCGCTGTTATTAATTACCAATTAACGCGAACATCTTTTTTATCACCAAATGTCCACAATCCCTTTATCTGAACAGGAATAAAACCATATAATGATACCTTCCTACTATGACTTTAACAAACAGGTAATAAAACTTGGCCGAACACAATTTTTCAGGCTAAAATCGTTACAGTATACAAAAAGATAATGAATTTTCAGATCCAAAGACTGGCGTTTTAATGTCTATTGTACGTGACCCCTTGAGGTCAGACTGTCATGCACAAACATTTCACGTTAATTGACCATGCCACTTTCCAGAAAGCCGGTTTCCCGCTTCAGGTGTCATGTGTTCATGTGACTTTTTGCCTTCATGGAGTAAATACATGTATGTATTTTTGAATAAAAAGAAAATTTCTTAAAGTCATAGTAGCAAGGTACCATTATATGGTTTTATTCTTGTTCAGATGAAGCTATTGTGGACATTTGGTGATAAAAAAGATGTTCGCGTTAATTGGTAACTAATAACTGCGACATGTGATCGAGTATATTGAGCCAGTATTACAATCGCCTTCTCATGCCCATGAAAAAAATAGCTTCGGCAGTTTCCGTAATCGTGACGTCAGTTGAGGCAAAATGTACCTTCATGGCTGGCCAAAAACGTAAAATACGTAATTTGGGCGGTCAGCTCAAAGATGGAAAATCTCTTTAAAATGCATGTGATTCAAAAGAAAACACGCTAAAACCAGCGAATACTGGACATCTTGCAGTTCAACAAATCTCCGTTCTGGGTGAATAAATAGTACTGATTCTAAATCAAGACAAGAAATGCCGTATTCTCCGACTATCTCACCCGTTCACTTGAATTGTCAAACATACACTAGCGAAATGAATAGGCGACATGAAGTTTACCTTGCTGGCTACATGTGCTTTCAGTTCTGCCTCAACTGACGTCACCAACCACGTGACCCACACTAAAATCTCGATCAAAATCTTCGGCAATTTACGGAAGGAGTGCCTATTTGATTCAATATCTCGAAATCAATTGATTGTATTTGCAAAATTCTTTCGAATTTATTGAAAACTATTCATAATAGACTAAATGAAAAGTACTTTCATTAGCATGCTACTAGGTCTTTAACTTTTTATGATCATCAGAACGATATAACAACGTGCTATACCATCAACAAGCAACAACATAACATAACGACATAGAACGTTCAATAAACATGTAGGCTACTATGCTATACATAGTGATAACCGAACAAAATTTTTCGGCTGAAAACTGTATTTCTTTTCCCAGCTCTTCGGTGATTCCGGCCACATCTCGGTCGTCGGCTGCCCCTCTTCCTCGGTTATCAATGATTCGGGACCCGGTTGTCGGCTGTAAGCTTCGGTTCTGATCGGCTCTCTAGCTATCGGCAGGCCATCCGGCCCCCGATCTTCGCCCGTCTGTCGGATGAATGGGTCTCCTATCATCGACTGTCGGTCAGGATCGAGTTGATGGCGTTGGCCTATTATTGACTTATTCTTCCATCACCGTCATTGATAGCCTGGGATCGGTTGAATCGGCTCAAACTTCTGGCTCAACATCAGAGTTTGGACATTCTGGTGATCTTACAGTCGTTGGAATGAAGATAAAACATCATATATCATAGATGTTTCCCTTGTCGTTTCCGCTCTTCGGAAATACATGTACTAGTATGAAGCTTGGCTGTCGGTTGAAGTTGACTCGGTTTCCAGATATGTGAACCCTCTGACGTTCAAGGCACGAAAAGCGCCGGCTCCAATGAGTCGGCCGTATTTATATAATTTCGGGGGTGATTCACTGGACCTCACCAACCAATCAAAAGATTTTACCGACGGTGTCATATCACAATATGCTTTGTTCTGAATAGGTCTCGCGTGATCTTTACGTAATGAAGTAATTTGCACCACAGACAACCGATCGAGCCGATTTTAACCGACGTACAACCGAAAGATTTTAAAGCCTACCAAATCGTTATACCAGGAGGTAAACCATTCTAAACGACATACATAGGCTAACAACAAATTACAGTAACGAATTCACAACAATGTAATGTAAACATATTATAATTCCGGCTAGCAATTCCGGCTAGCTGTGATAGATAAATCCATTACACTATGCTTCGCGTCCAAGGCACATACCTACTAAACCGGCTCCCGCTAGTCAGGTGAACTTATACTATCCACAGACATAGAATAGTCACGTGACCCTATCCGACCAATAAAACTTTTTTTCGACTCTCCAAAACTACTTTTAAACAATCAGTGGCTGTTTCGTCACACGCACCATTGAAAAGAATCACGTCACCAAAATCGAGTAGATTTGAAGCCGACTTCACCGACAGTCCAACCTGTTCGACCAGTGGTTTATATCTGGGTTTTTTATAGCATACCATGTCTAACACCCTGCTAGAAAGGCTACGTCCGCCGACAGCCTAAGCCGAAGCGAACAGCTGACGGCCGTATCCAGACTCGAAGTCAACTGAGGTCAACAGCTGAGGATCCAACTACAGCCGAAACTGACAGCCAATAGCCGTGTCCAGACTCTACTTGAGATCAGGTACCAACCGAGACGGGCCGCCGACAGCCTGAGCCAAAGACGTCAGCCGAACCAACAGCCGACGGCCGTATCCAGACCCGAGGTCAACTTCAAAGCGAGCCGGTCCGCCAAGAGCTGACGAGCCGACCACAGACGAAAACGACAAAAGACGGCCGTGTCCAGACCGTACTGGAGGTCAAGTACCAATCGAGACGGTGCGGTCACAGCCGAAGCCGAAGACTTCAACTGAAGCGAACAGCCGACGGCCGTATCCAGACCCGAGGTCAACTATCAATCGAGACGGTCCCCCGAGAGCTGAGGAGTCGAGTACCGCCGAAGCCGATAATCGACGGTCAAATCAAAATCTTAGGTCGACTCCTAATTGAGATCAACAGATAGCTGGTATAGAGACCTGAACCGTTACAATAGCAACGCCATAACTTCCTTTAAAATCCTCCGCAACACAAATTTACTACTCCTCTTGCTAGTTGCTAATAAATACAACACCACTCTGGTCTATGTAGATAAAAACAAAAACGGTTCCACCGAACAAGATATAGTCCATTGTTCAAAAACGCGATTGAAGCCACACCAGAACCACGTATACGGCTCAGGCCAGGTTTCAAATTCAAGGGGATTTGAGTCAAGGTAGATCACTTTTTGTTACATAAGGCCTCTTATTCGCAGTAACCTCTGATCCTGCTATGCACTGATCTGGAGCGCCATCTGACGAGCAAGCTTATTTTTTGTTTGGTGTTTTTTATTATTAGTATTCACAAAACGGTGTCGGAATGAAGGAAGAATTCGCGGACCACTTACGTAAAGATCGCCTACGACAACGCGACTGCGTATGAATTGTTCTACATTTCTCCGATTACCTTGAATTTTCTCGATCAATGACTATTGACTGGACATGAAATGTGCAAACAAACAGGCTGTAGTTTGATCAGCGTCTTCTGTCTCGATAAAAAAAATGTGGGTCCCCCAGTGCACAAGGTGGCCTACTTCCGTGGCAGTGGCGAATGGGAGAATACAGAATAGACAGGCTACTCACATCATTGTAATCAATGACGTCATTTGAAAGTATATCGTAAAATGAACGCTCCATCAGATTACTTTTTTTGCCTCTATCATATAATCCACACATGTTATCCTAGCATTTTCACCATGGTGTATCATTCATTTAATACCATATCTAATATAGGCTTACCGCTGGACGAAATCATGCTGGACAAAAACCACGTGTGAATATTGTATTCTGAGAAACCAATCATTTCACATATATTCCACAAAGACCCACCAACGCGATACAACAGTTCATCTAGTTGCGTGGGAACACTGCAAAGAATAGGAGCTTTTATTATTAAACTATTGGAATTCAATGAATAGATGTCATGGTTTTTGATCCCTTTGTTGTAGTTATTGTGAATGGTCGTCCGTCTTTGGGTCACTGTGTCTGCAAGCATTGTGTGGTCTTCCGTATATTGATTGGCGTTGTGTCGCAATCAGACCCTTACATAAAGTGGTACTGGATGAGACTTTGAACTTCCAGCACACGGAACAGATATATGTGTGTATATCATATAAACATGTCCCAACAAAACTCCTCCTGCTGATGAAAAGATATCTCTAAAAATATCAAATACTACAATTTCTTCAATTAGTCAAGTTCTGAGAACATGCATTCGCACTCGGCACTGGCTTGGACATCATTTATTGAACGGGACGCTGATTGTACATCGTTTAATAAAGCTACGACGATTACACAGCCATTGCACCCTGACAATCCTCCCTGCTCGCCTCATGGATACTGAAGCTTCTCATGGAGTCACTCTCGGTGACAATTTGAGAGTCACATCCTAATCAGCCAGACTTACGGGCAGCATCCAGACAACTCAGTCTTTTGATTAGAGTAGACAATGGCTCGCCAAATGAAGAATCACTTCTGCTCCATACAAAGGTGAAATATCAACGAGATGAGGAGAGGCATTCAGCCACCTGAGCCGGGTTTCTATGCCTGTTCAGTGGATTGCCCACTGCTGGCGTTGAACAGCAGTCGAGCGTCAAAGATGGCGAGAGTTATTAACAGTGACATCTAGCGAGCGTTTAGCGCGGCCCAGCAGCGGAAATGAAGAGTCAATCGGGCGACGGTGAGCGCTGTTTTGTTGAGCAGTGATGCGCACGGGACTCCGGGATCCACACGGACGGCTCTGGTATTGTGTCGGGGAGCTCGAGGACTCGCCCCTCTGCTTCCTTAGGTATACCTAGGAATTAGACGGAACTACGGGCTTGACGGGCTGGAGACAATTTGGCCTCGGTCCCAATCCTATACCTCCGTGGGCGTGGAGTGAGTAAGCAATTTGTCAACCGTGAGATGGGGCGAACGGAAAAAATATCTACACGGGTTATTAACCGGCAGACGAGACATTTAAGGAAGTTTGCCAGATAAAAAATAGCACCAGAACTGGAGGAAAATTGTCATTATAGATTGTACGTCGGTTCCAAGTCTGATACCCTCTCACCAATCTTCCACATCCGGCTCTCAAACTTGCAGCACTTGTGCGACAAAGTGTGAGAGTAAAGCGAACGAGAACTTGGCGTTAACCTCGTTTCTCCCCTAATGCCGAGCGCCGATCATCGTAAGAGGCCAAAGTGGCAGCGCCGAGCACTCTTGAGCGAAATTCGCATTTTAGCGACAATCAGAGCGTTAATCCGCAGAAGCTAGCTGTTGGTCGCGAAAGACGGTCGGGATTAGATTCCCAGCTACAACCGGCGACGTTGTCGGGAGGTTCTGCCCCGCGTGAGGGAAAACAGAGAGGCCGAACATCCATTCTGTCATCCCCGATGCTCTTGAGTTGTCGGCACATTCAATTTTCTACACGGACGTCGTGGACCGAGTCCTGCCTCCCTCCTGCTTGCACTCTGTTCCTAGCTGGTCTGTCACAGAGCTACCGTAATCCCTCGTCCGGCGGTCACCACTCATCCCCTCCGTCCATTTAGCGCCATTGTCACCGAGCCCAGATTTAAATGCCAGTGGCATTCTCCAGCCGTCTGAATTCAATTTAGCGATCAGAATCTCCGTCCACGTCCGCTAAATGGCCGACATTCTTGAGTCGCGTCGAGGACGGGACAAGAGGCCAGTGTTTGGGGTCCGAGTCTGTAATCAGATTAGTGCGAATTCAATTTGACGCTGTCCTTCATACTTCGGATTGAGGTAGAGCAGATGACCGTCTATATCCCGGAGTGGAGTTCGGTGGTCACTATGAGGGTCCCAGGACACATGCGATCGTTTTCTGCCAGTCAGGGAGAAACTGTCTCAAAGTCGGGCACTGTATCGACATCTCGAGTCAGAAACTGTCCTTACATCCACAGTCAGAAACTGCTCCTACATCCCAAATCAGAAACTGTCCTTACATCCACAGTCAGAAACTGTCCTTACATCCCAAATCAGAAACTGTCCTACATCCCCAGTCAGTAACTGTCTCTAAGTCGCGCATTGTATCGACATCTCGAGTCAGAAACTGTCTCTAAGTCGCGCATTGCATCGACATCTCGAGTCAGAAACTGTCCCTACATCCCAAATTAGGAACTGTCCCTACATCCCCAGTCAGAAACTCTCCTTACATCTCCAGTCATAAACTGTCCCTAAGTCGCGCATTGTATCGACATCTCGAGTCAGAAACTGTCTCTAAGTCGCGCATTGCATCGACATTTCGGGTCAGAAACTGTCCCTAAGTCGCGCATTGCATCGACATCTCGGGTCAGAAACTGTCCCCACATCCCAAATCAGAAACTGTCCTTACATCTCAAATCGGAAACTGTCCTTACATCCCCAGTCAGAAACTCTCCTTACATCTCCAGTCAGAAACTGTCCTACATCCCCAGTCAGAAACTGTCTTTACATCTCCAGTCAGAAACTGTCCTTACATCCCCAGCTAGAAACTGTCCTTACATCTCAAATCAGAAACTGTCCTACATTCCGAGTCAGAAACTGTCCCTAAGTCGGGCATTGTATCGACATCTCGAGTCAGAAACTGTCCCCACATCCCAAATCAGAAACTGTCCTTACATCTCCAGTCAGAAACTTTCCCTAAGTCGGGGATTGTATCGACATCTCGAGTCAGAAACTATCCCTACATCCCCAGTCAGAAACTCTCGTTACATTTCCAGTTAGAAACTGTCCCTACATTCCTTGGACCACAACATCAGTCAGATGTTGACCTCCATTTATTGTGCATATAGCTAAAGTATACAGCCAAAACTTCATGTCCTTCAGTATTTATCTTCATGTAAGTATATAAAACTAATAGAAATAGTGGAGCGCCATCTAGCGAGTGTCGTGTCAAGCGCGTCAGAAAATGAACTTGTCACTGAAGTGTTCGACAGTTTCTGCTGAATTATTCATTGATTTTCACCAATTCGATGACGACCAACCCACAGGTTCGTCACCAGTGACATCACATACCAGATAATAAGTGAATTTGTGGGGGTAAACGAATCCATTTTTCGGATACCAATCAGTGAACATAAATGCCTTGAATCTATAAAAAAAAAACACTTGGACGCATGATAAGGGCCTCGTCAATCGTCAAGGTAGAAATTTGTTCTCAAATCAGGTATCATACATATTATACAGTCGTTTTACAGGGATGATGCTATAGATTTGTTGAAAATCAGTTCTAATGGCGTGCATTATAACTGTAGAGTTCACTCATAATATACATGTACTCCATATGCATTATCGCATCAATTTATCGAACAAGTTTTCATTTCAATACTAATATAGTTTATAGCCTACATCGAAAATTCTGAATGGGCAAATACAAATGAGGGCGAACTGTAATCATTTTGTGGAGCACCCTCGAAAACGTGGAATCCGAAGTTTTGTGATGAAATATCGTAATAAACTTCATTCGTGACAGAGCAATTATTTATTGTGAGGATGAATGTAGCAAGTGCATGTCGTGAGACCATGGAAGCACTCTGCCACAACACCCACGATCTCACCAATGCATGTGACGATTATTGCCGGTGAAATGACATACCTCATTGAAACGATCAGTCAATAATGGCTTAGAGAAATATCAACAGAATCTGCTCCGGGCATTTCTATCAGGAATCATCGGGGTGTGTTGGTCCAGATATGGAAATAAATGAGCTGTCGCGAAAATAAATACTTGGAGGGGGGATGTGCCGTTGAGTAGGATAACTGTGATAAATACACGTTCATTATCGAGACGTGTTACCGCAATTTGCACGTATTTTGGCAATATGGAGACTAGTTACTCTGTTCAATAACTAGAGCTGGAATCAATCCATTGTTGTGGCTATTAACCAATCAGTCGAAAATTGTGTGCTGCAAATCGCCCGAAGGCCAGGCCTGGGAAGGGAAGCAACGGACGCGAGAAATGCTCAAGGATGCGCGAAAGATCGTCATTACCCTCGCCCCGATAGGGGCAGAGGGTATTGTAATTGGGTCTGTCAGTTTGTATGTCTGTTTGTCTGTCCGCGCGCATAACTCAAAACCGAATGGACTCCGGTTCTATTCAAGATAATTTTTTCTAACTAATTTTGTATTTTTCTATGGTCAATTCCTGATCATATGATATATGGCCCGTGGTCGTACGACCAAAACTCTCCATTATCGCCCGATGTCGAAAAATTGGGGGTCACGGTTTCGAATTTTTTTGGCCAGCGACGTTTCAATGCAAATGTCTGCGCTTATAACTCAAAGGCAAACCGCCCGATCGATTTGAAATTTATAGGGCAAGAGTGCTATGGTGCTGGCTCAGCCCCTTCAGAATTTTGCTAAAATCGGATGAAAACGGTTGCCATGGCAACGGAAAAAAGAAAATCACATAATTGGCTTTAACTCCGGTTCTACTTGATATTAATTTTTTCAACTATTTTTGTATTTTTTTTTGGCCATTTCCCGATTGCATGGTGTACGACCGATGGTCGTACGACGAAAACTCTCCATTATCGCTCGATGTCGAAAAATTGGGGGTCACGATTTCGGTTATTTTTGGCCAGCGACGTTTCAGTGCAAATGTCTGTGCTCATAACTCAAAGGCAAACGGTCCGATCGATTTGAAATTTATAGGACTAGAGTGCTATGATGGTGGCTCAGACCCTTCAAAATTTTGCCAAAATCGGATGAAAACGGTTGCCATGGCAACGGATAAAAAGAAAATCACATAATTGGCTCTAACTCCGGTTCTATTTGATATTAATTTTTCCAACTATTTTTGTATTTTTCTTTGGCCAATTCCCGATCGCTTGCTGTACGACCGATGGTCGTACGACGAAAACTCTTTATTATCGCCCGATGTCGAAAAATTGGGGGTCACGATTTCGGTTATTTTTGGCCAGCGACGTTTCAGTGCAAATGTCTGCGCTCATAACTCAAAGGCAAAAGACCCTTCAAAATTTTGCCAAAATCGGCTGAAAACGGTTGCCATGGCAACTGAAAAAATAAAATCACATAATTGACTATAACTCCGGTTCTAATCAATATTTAATGTTCAACCTATTTTTGTATTTTTCTTTGGCCAATTCCCAATCGTATGGCGTACAACCGATGGTCTTAAGGTAGTCCGCTCCAAACAGCAAGGGGAGGGGGTCAAAGAGTTTTTTAAAATAAATAACTGTGTCAACATAATCTAGAGCTTCAAAATGATATATGTTATAGAGTAACTGTTCAGCATCCTAAAACTGAAAAGAAAATAGGGGGTCACCGTATCCGTTCTCATGGAAAACACGATGCAAGATGTGAAAATGGACGAAAAAATGTGCAAAAATGCCAGAATTTATGTCATTTTAGGTAAATATGTGTGATTTTGATCGAATATGTAGAAGAAACGAGCACGGTGACCCCCTATTTTCTTTTCAATATTAGAATGCTGATCATTCACTCTATAAAATAATGTCATTTTGAAGAGATAATATTCAAGAAATGACTTTTAAATTTTGACTCTCCGTTACCTCCATGTTTGTAGCGGACTACGTTAAGACCAAAACTCAATTATCGCCTAATTTTAGTGACTAAATCTGAAGGGCGAGGGTCTGCAATCTCTGATTGTCTCGTTTGGTAATGAAGAAGGCTTGGCTAGCGGGGGATAGTGGCAGTCAGCGGTGTACTCGGGTGGGTAATGGCCGATATGTACGCTCGCTCTGATGTCCTTCCGCTACACTGGAGACGCCAGGTTCTTGTATCAGCATCATGTCAACGACTCTTTTGTGCATAAAAACGTACAGAAGAATTACTACTAATCATGGGATTTGTGAGAAGCACGTGTGGAACTCAAAAGTTAATAAGAGACTTCAAATTACTCACAATGGGCCTCTGATAAAGAGAAGAGACATGATTTATTTTCAGGTAAATGTTCTGAAGCATGGAGGTATGCTGCACAATCCTGTTATAGACATAACGGTAAGATAGTAATTCATTAGGGATTACTCCTCGATGAATTATTACTGATGTTGCACTGCAACTGTACGGCGCTGACCTGTACCAGATCGGTGCGCTGAAGTACAGGCTATGGGACCTGACACAGGGACCGTGATTCCGAGGTCCGACGCCACCCCTCAGTCTCCGCTCCTCCACCCACCTGTCCGGCCTCGTTAAAGCGCACGCCGAGCGATAATCACGCATGTTTTGCGACACAAGTGGCTGCTCAGGTTTCGCCATCAAATCCCCATCTCGGACGGTGTTTGTCCATCTACTCAAGCGACCTTTCATGGACACGTGTCCGCCTCGGCTCGCCTCCACGCTCCGTAACCCCGCCGCCGCAAATCGCTGCCAAATCTTCCGTCGCATTTCAAGAATGCGCGCTATTTGTCGACCCAGTCGCCCTCGACAGATCGCGGCGAATCGGCGAGCATTCATTATCCTGAAGAGACACTTCAATCAGTGCATGGCTCCATTTCATTCGGTGCCACACACATATAGCACCGCGGCGGGCGGGTTTGGTGAGTGAGTGAGAGAGTGAGTGAGCTCTATGGACAGGTCTTTCCTATAGCTCCATCCTGCGTCTCGTAACCGGCGTGTTTGCCCAATGTCGCGGTTTCCGTTACGTATTCTGCTTTCTGTAATTAGTCGGACGTTTGTTTTAGCCGGCTGAAGGGCGTACTCACGTTTGACGTCGAGTGAGACAGAGGGATTACTTCCAAAAGCACACGGGTACTCGAGACTCAACATCATACCACTACATGCCTTTGGGTCCGGGCTGTGCTCTATTCCACTCCAGAGAGCCCGGGGACTCCCCCACCCATCCATCCTGGGGGCACTGAGGTCATCCGCATATGTCGCACAGTTGTGCATTTCCCAGATTTCTTATGCACAGTCGTAATAATTATATGGATATCAACACATGTAATCCTTTGTTCCATCTTTAGATCTCCACTTTCAAGTGGGCTTTCAAACAAAGCGAGGCAGAACCAAAGAGAACGCTTACTTCGGCCACACACTCAAATGGAAGGACCAAATAAACGGATCAACCGGGAAACTTGGGACAGAATGACCATAGGGACGAGATCTCGTTCATGTTACTTTGTATCGATCTTGTGTGTTTCTGAATAAACCGTATAAAGTCTGAAATCTACTAGGATACTGTGTAAAAGAATCAAACCTCTACTCGTAATTTCAATAGTTTGATTACATGAAACATACGGATTACGTGCAGACATTCATATCACAATCACAAATTGTTTTTATGTATGGAGGAGTATACTTCATTATTAATCGTGCACGAAGATGACATCCACAGTACATGGTACCCACAATCCCGTCCCATGTCCTGACCTTAGTAGGACACCTCCATGAAAACACCATTGCTTATACATGACAGCTATAAAGATAGTAACTAGTGAGTGTCAAGCTGCTCCTATACCACAAGGCAAATCATTCATATTCCACAAGGCATGCTCGACTTACGAAGAACACAGCTCAATGTGGTCCGTATGCATTCGTAACAATGCTCATATAAACATTATTTATACGCAACTGTGCAGAGAGTAATGACATACAATGAATAGAACTTTAGGAACCATAGTACATACATGTATAATAACACATTTGCATTGACTTCCCCAGAACACATAAACCATGCATGTCTTTTCTTGAATGTCACAATCAATGACACTTCTTTTATCAGTGAGTCCTATATATGGAGTATAATTATATTTATGAAATAATGTAACAGTAACAGTTAACCTCAACCTGTACTGTATGGTCTATACTGTATTGACACTGAGGCCTGATTCACCTCCATTAGTGTGTCCCAAACTTCCACACACAAAGTGCTAAACAAGAACAATTTACATTCCACAATGTTCATTGGAAAATTGCTGAATTGAATAAAATCATTTCAAGAAATGTCTGAATCATACTTTTTCTTGTGTTGGAACCACACCAAAAAGATAAATGCGAAACAGTTGCTCAAATGTACATATGGATTGCAAGTTCAACATCAAACTATATCACAGAGAAAAGAACAGAAAGTGCCAAACAAGAACAATTTCCAACATTTTCATTGGAAAATTGCTGAATTAAACAATTTTGTTTCAAGAAATGTCTAAATCATACTTTTTTGGAACCACACCAAAAAGATAAATGCAAAACAGTTGCTCAAATGTACATACGGATTGCAATACGCATCAAATTATGTCACAGAGAAAAGATCAGAAAGATTGGTTCCTTGTCCACCCCCTGGTGCCTAACAAGTGTCTTCACGTGGTCATTTAGCAGGTGTAAACATCAGATCAGTGTCAGTTCTATCCGTATCAACGCCTGGGATGGCGTGTGGAGTTTACCCTGAGCATGGTGCACCTTGTTTGTCCGCCACTCGCGCCAGTGTGTACTCGGAGCGCAAGTCACCTGGAGAGTTAAGCCAACTGGACCGTCCGCTCGAGAGACTCGGCTCGGTGCTGCAAACACAGCGAGCCTTTGATGCAGTTGTAAGGACGAAAGGGGAGACAGTTTGAGGCGTGTATATTGTGGGATCGTACACGTGTGCCAGCCATGATCACCAAACTTCAATTCCCACCCTCCTCTTCGATCATACAACTCAAAGGCGTTTCGTTTGCGCGAGTGTGGGAGAGGGGAGGGGTAAAAGACAAACTTTTGCCTGAAATCAAACTCCGCCAGTGTCCTGAAGAGCTTTGTTATTCTAGCACTCCACGTGTCTTTCTCGGAGCATTGAAGTCTCCCGGCCGTGCGATCTGTGTGTCCTCTAACTTGGAGAGTAGCACCTCGTCATCGCTCGAGTGTCGGAGAGGTAGTGTTTCGTCTTCGGTCACGCTCAATACATCACCCACGTCACAATCTGGACAAGTCCCTAATTGTCATTGTTGTTAGAGTAAACCGTTTATCCAGGTGTAAATGGACCACGCTCCCAGGAACAATGGCCGAATATCTCTCTGTTCTGGAGCACATCGACAAATATACGACGTCACCCGTGTATCAGCCACAGAAAAGAAATTCGTGTCTTGTTGGTACAGACTGAATCGTAAGGATTTCACCTCATTTTCGTTTCTGTGAACTTATTGTAGTGTACTTTTGTTAACATAATTACCTTGGCATAACATAATTACCTTGGCATAACATTATGCCATTCGTGGCACATTGTGGGGTAGTGTTTCATTTATTTCAATGGATTGTTTTTCTATTAAAACATCATAAGTCTATAGAGCAAAGTTTCACATCTTGCAATAAGTGTTTATTTGTCATAAACACGATAATGCATAGAGCAAAGTTACATATTCCAATAAGTGTTCATTTGTTATGAACACCATACATATTCAGAGAAAAGTTGCATTTTACAATGTAAAGTTACATTTTACAACGTATGTTTATCTGCTATTAAAACAATAAATGTACAGAATAAAGTTACATTTTACAACGTATGTTTATCTGCTAATAAAACAATAAATGTACAGAATAAAGTTACATTTTACAACGTATGTTTATCTGCTAATAAAACAATAAATGTACAGAATAAAGTTACATTTTACAATGTATGTTTATCTGCTATTAAAACCAAAGTACAGAGCAAAGTTACATTTTACAATGTATGTTTATCTGCTATTAAAACCATAAATGTACAGAGCGAAGCTACATCTTGTAATGGGTGTTTGTTGTTATGGACTCCGTGAATGTATAGAGCAACATTGTATTTAAAATGGCAAGGGGTTTCTTTGTTACAAAAACCGTAAATCTACAGAGTAAATTACATCTTGATATGAAGTTTTATTTATCAGGAACACCGTAAATATGTAGAGCAAGGTTACACTTTGCAATGCATGCTTATTTGTCATAAACATTGTAAATGTACAGATTAAAGTTACATATGTGATTTATAGTTTTTTCCCGTTACAAACACCGCACAGATATCCACCGCCCTGCAATAGATTAGCCGGTCTTTACCGTACACGAAACGGGTGGCAAATATGAAAACTGAATATTTAGAATGATGTTGTTATTGGGAACAGGCGTGTAAAAATACAGCTCACAAAGTCATAGTAACATTGGCTTTTACCTCACATGCAATTATCCTGTTATTTTCCTCCCAAACTCCGGCTTCTTACTACCACCCTCGCTCTTCGGAGTCAAAACACGAGCATTGAAACTTGTCAATAATACATAAGCGTTTGTTTTCCAGCAATGATTATTTATTCATCACTATTTATTTGCAAAAGTAGAAGTTGTGTTGTTTCTCATATTAATATAGACAACATACTACATACGCACGCTGCCTTCGGCAAGGCCACAAAATGTGTTTTCCTCTTTCAGAAAATAGTACATTGGAGAACACAGAGAAATTGTGAACATTCGCAGATCTTTTTAGCGATCAGATATAGTCAAATTAATTTATGATAAGCTATGGACTCCACAACATATTCGAATTATCTCAAGATCGTTATCGAGTTTTGAGATAACGATTCCTAAAAATAGTTCCGTGGCCTTTGGACTTTCAAACTCATTTTTAAAAATGTATATTTTCTTCAGCAAACCCACGCTCGAATTATAAATAGAAGAGACACAATAGCGTGAGACCGTCTGTCAGCGGAGTTTAACCAGTGTAAAAGGATATAATGTCACAGAATGGAAAGCGCCCCAGGCTGCAATTTGGCAGCCTTCGTTATGCTAATGAGGCTGCATCCGAAATAGGCAAAGTTAAAGGTTTTATTGACAAGAGTGTCACGTGACATGACCAGGGTCGGGATGGCTCAGTCCCAACTCCGTTATATAGAACGTGGAGTTGCAAAACTCATTTGAGCCATATCCATTTTGTTGATGTTTAAATATAATCAGACGATGTACATGTACAAAATTACAGTTGGTATCAATAGATGAATAACTGGGCCAAATCAGTGCATTGTGAATGAACTGGAAGAAATGTGCCCAAGCGCAATGGAGGATGGTTACTCATTATATCGCCATGTTTTGTTTGGACCTCTACATCTGATAAAACACAAAATCTGTTTTGCAAAACAAGTGATAGTTTTCGTTTTTTCCCCCTGACATTGGATTTTAGAAATTGCAAAAGTATATCATAATGGTGGAGTTAAATATTTGGGTCATGTTTCGCAAATCAAACCCACTTATCATAAATAAAATACTTCAATTCTATTAAAATTGAAAGGTATGGCTTGAAAACTAATACACCAACCTAATTTCGTGTCAGAATTAATGCAGTTGGAGTATACTAACAAATGACTTTGAACTTTACTTTTTGAAAGTCAGCTCGATTGGTGTATAAGGTAGCATATAACAAAACTATTATCGCATCCATTCCACACGTCTGGGGTATCAGGTTATCACGCTCACAGGCGTCATTGGGTAGTAGTATTGGAATACTATATCCAGGTATTAATTTATTTAATAGGCATATTTACTTATTTTGTGTACACGATGAATGGAAAAACAGTATCACATTCTACTAATTAAACAGATTTCGGAATTCAGAATATAAGTGGGCGATCTCATAACAATGATATTCATTGGCCCAAAAGTTGAACAATTTTGCCGTGTCGTGCTAAGGGAATAGTGATATCCGGAAATATGAGTTTTTGAAACATCAACGAGAAATTGATCTAATTGCATGGCTCAATCGATAGATATCATCTGTGTGACTTTTATGTGTGTCATGTTGAGGTCACACAGATATATGTATCCTTGTATATTTAAGGATGCGTGACGTTTGAGGTGTACATGTACTAACGATGAGCAATTTACTCGAGCTTCAATGGTATTAAGGTAGTGACCATAGCGATAACATTAAATTCCCCTTTACAATAAAAGTATTCTCAAACTCCAGTAGCAATTAGTTCATCCAGAGTGGACATGTGAATGTAGCTCATAATTTAGAGCCATTAAAATTATTTCAAACAATTCCCATATCGCGTTGACTATCGTGGCGGAATTACTATATAATTATGTATTCTTGCCCAGACAGCGTTTAGTCTCAAACAGAAATTGTAATAGGTTAGCCGCGAGGCAAGCAGCAACTCCGAATGTGTAAATGACCCAATCATAATATTATCTGTTTGGATCAGGCACAGAGAAAAAAAAACCAAAGGGCGTCGTCAACAGATGTCAAATGCAAGGTCGGTACTGTAATATAAATTAATATAAAGCCGGTGAGAAATTAATATGTATATATTCAGACTATTCCAGCAGACGTGCCATGTGAAAGCGTTGCTAGGTGAAGTGGATTTAAGTAGATGTATTCACAAAGCCAAGACTTCTGCCGTCCGTGATACGATTGGTAAATTAGATAGCGTTTTCCTCTACGATTATCTCAAGCCGCATCTGCATGCTATTTTCTGATCTTTCGCCAGAAGCAAGACATCGAATTAGTGAAAAATCACCCGTGAATATAATATAGAATACCATTACCAGATGCATGAGCTGGATATTGATTGATTATATCACAATTGTTCTGTGAACAGATGACACCAAAAAAATCCGATTCCGGATAATTTCAGATGTGAAATGGTTGTATAATACTCACCGGAACTTGACCGTGTATTATTATAAATGATGGAATGACAATTTTGGTGAATTTTAGGAAGTTGTTCAACACTAAATGTAAAAAAAACATTGTCGAATTTGCGAATAATTGGTGAAAAAGTGCCCAATAAATGTCTTGGTAACAGGTTCAACACCAGCATAGTTACAAATCTGCACTTTGTTCAATGACTTTTCACACACATCATACTTTTTTCCCGTCTGTTTAGTCATTAAAGCAATATTACGGTATTTGTATGCAATTTCATCGCCCCTTATATGGTTAAAGGGATGGCATTGGTGGCCAGTTTTTTGCTCCGCCCCAGAGTAAGAATCGACAATAATCCACTGCTTCAGGGGCTGTCTATTCGGGATGATATTAAATTAGCAAAAAAAAAACTGCCTCTGAAATATTGACGGTTGTGAGTCATTGAGCCGAGTTTCAACCGGGAACAAAGCAGCGAAAATTTTAGTATTATGAACCATTAGAAATTGGCAGCCGAAGAAGTCAATTAATTTGCTAGGTTTATATTCTGCGCTGTTTTGGACCATGACAACGCGAGCGGTCGGTTAAAAGTGTTGTCACACGCGGTCAGACCATTGCTTCGCTTTATGGAGCATTGCGATTTGCCGCAGAATTCGAGGGTATTACCCTCCCGAGCGGAGATTCAGTTTACTATCGATAATAATATCGATCTATTGTTACGTGCGTGAGGCCCGTCTCCCACCCAAGCGGTTAACTCCGACTTGCAGCTTGCTTCAAGACGGAATTAAATGTTTAGTTTCAGGCTTAGAACTCCAACAATAGAAACAACAATTTGAAAGATAAAAATTCAGTAGAAAAGAAAAGAAAACTCAGCGTTGCATGGCAATCATTTGGAAATATGAATAGATAACGAATGCAGAATATCATCCCAAAGGATTCGTTTCACGCCTAATCCTAAGTGATGGCGTTATGAAAGAGCATTATGTGACGGGTCCGAATATTGGGGCAAACACACTGGTTTGACGAGGAGGCGTCACCCATGTATAAGAAATACCCCGGAGCGGATCTCTGGAATATATACAACGGCATTGTATTAGGCGGTGAATAACACGGCACTTTTTTGTGTTTCTCTGTCGCAACGGTCCAAACATTAAACCACGCAAACCTCCTTTCTCACAACATGTGCTAGTTTAGAGCTTTGTTCAATTTCAATATGTCGAGTCGGTGAGCGGAGATCTGGCTGCCATAACGTATTCATGCAACTAAAATTGAGCAGCACATGATAGTGGCCCAATGTTCCGTAGACAGTCGCGTATGTCGCTCAGTACACTGCGGTGTCTGACCCACATTCTCCCTGGATGTGTCCAAGACACGATGTAGATCAAACTGACGACCAGACCAGAACACGACTCGTGGTAATCTACATAAAAACCCTCTATTATTATATATTATATTATGCAGTTTGCTTATATGTGAATGTTTCAAGCCTGGGCCCCGGGGGCAATGCCGCCGTTGTCGACTCGCACAATTGCCGAGCTGATAGGGTGTTGTGTAGTGCCACTCTCGCACGCATCCGTTTATGAAACTTTAATTTATTAATCGATAACCCCCCTCGTGGCACAATACTTAGCTTAGAGAAACCCCTCTCCTCGCACTCAACGGGTTTAAGAACAACAAAAAAGCCAATGACGTTCGCGTTAGAGCACTGAAGTTGATAAGTTGCAAGGTCAGGAACTATTACGGGAACAACGAACCAAGGTGCTCGCTATTCTATTTGGAGATCCATCGAGTTATGATATCTAACTTTTCCAATCAGTGACTTCCGTGAATAATCAAAACCACCAATTTAATCGTCCTCCCCAACCGTGGTAGATCGAGAGGCGGATAATAATGATGCTCGATTCTGAAACAAAACACCTTTCGAGCAGAGTGGTTTCCACTGAGGTTTTCCAAATTGACGGGTTTCGATTCCGACTTTAATTACGGCCGCGTACACATCATCAGCATAATTAATTTGCACCTCATTCGTGTTATCAAACAGCTCGGTGCCTATTTAACTGATTGCGGGTTACGTCTCTCTGTATGTATTGGACTACACGTTATGCTGCCCTGGCATTGTCCCGTGGTCCGTGATCGGGCCTCGTGAGCACCATCAGTCGCACTATAATGTGAGTCTGAGCACCATCCAGACATACTTTCCCGGGGCTACGAGTGTCATCTCTGGCCATTCTCTCGGGGAATTAGCCACAATGTTAGTCGAAGTGTTGAGGGATTGATGCCGACGCTGGTCATCGATTTCTCGGCGGTCTTCTTTTTTTTTCATTGTGTGTTGCTTCACATGTGTAAACAACTTAACTCTAGCGTTCTATCTGCTTCTGTAGACATAGTATTTTGTTCTCGTGAGCCAGATTCATTCTCTCTTATAATTGGAGAGAAGGGACTTGAGTATTTTTCACCGTCGTTGATAAGTGACCGTGCGCTATATATGCTGTTTACCCCCGCTGTAACACATGGGCATGTGTCTATACATGGGATCAATAAGTCCCTGGTACTGGGGCCCGGGGTGGGAAGGTTGACTCGGAGACACGTGGTCGCGGGACTACAGTGTCACAGTTCGTCATAATAACTATCGACATACCTCAACAGCAGTCCGCAATTTATGTCATTTAACACTAACTTCGCAACAGCAATCCCCCCCCCCCCCCCCTCCCCTTCCCCCTGCCCTCACTTGTTCATGTCGCTTATTTTACTTTGTTTGTAAAGATACAATTAGTTAATTCAGTAATATTGACTGGCGCTGCTGTGTCGCGGTCAACTTTTGTTCGGGACGAAGCAGGAACACAATTCACTCGATAGACCGTCAACGTTGGCTCAGCAAATGTTGTAGATATTCCTTCAATAAATTATACTGGATTTTCTACAACACTTGGTGCTCCACGTGCGCTGTTATGTAACTGTTCATGTGTTATTGTCAAAACACGGAGGCGTGTTATAACTGCTTAAATTAGTTTCATGCAATGATTACCGTTAAAAAAACAGTGTATATAGTCCCTACTGTTACTAACGTTCACGTACCGCATACGGTTACAATGTCCTTGTAACGTATAGGCCTATATAAAAAAAATATGTATACATGAATTGATATTACAAAAAAAATCAAGTTCTCAACAGAACAAGCTACGCCCAAGCTATGGTATTACCATAGAAATTATATGACATATCCAAAGGGAGCACAATTTGGCACCGTGCATGAAAAGTACTTGCCGCTCACATAATAATGAACTTCTGCCCGCGTGAGAATATAGGACATACTACAAGGAACGATCATTCGGTTACTGTTTACATTTCTTAACATATTCCTTCGATAAACATGTACCCTTACAAACCTGTTTATATTGTCAATTAGAGCCTACTCCGGGCCCGTATTTTTCCCATCAGCCCCCGCGGCGGTATTTAGTGTGACGTCATAATCGTCAGCACCTGCACACATGAATATAGACTGAGCTGCGAGCGAATGGTAGATGTGGTTTTTGTGGTACACGGACTTGGAAACCCCATCGAATAATATCACGAATTGTGTATATTATCATCGAAATAAAATGTGACTCGGAAATTGTTGCACATTTTTAATTGTGGAAAGGTATTTATGTTCGAATAAATGTACATTCATCGAGTAGTACTTTGAACGGGTATACATACACCATAATTGCTTGATTTGTTCAGAATCATGGCTGAGATTTATGTGCATTTGGCGTCTGATGCACACCAACAAAAATCAGGGCATTGAATTAGATTCTTATTTTCTGCCCTCTGTATCAGTAAAACTTTGATCGGGAAATTACGGAGGGCAATACACTTGCATGGCAAGGTACATATTAATTTCGAATTAATTCCACTGCATGTCCCGTGGTGACGAAGCTGAGCTCTGCACACTTGACTAGCGAACAGCCCGTACTTGCTGTGAAAATGTCACTTTGCTCTGTAGATAAAGATTCCGCCGGGTAATGTGCGTGTACCATGAGCCCACCAGCCTCACGCGTCCCTGCCTCGCAGCGCTCATAATCGATGGTGATTTCAATTCCCCAATAAAGATACGAACGCCATGTTCAACAGAATATCGAGTGATGACGAGAAGCTATTGAATGATCGTGAAGGGTTGAAATTTTGATATTTGCCGACGTTATCAGAACTTCTCGTGTCCTGTTTGTTTCTGTCTTTATACATCACGTTTATGCCCGTCGTCAGTCGATAATATTGTTTTATTAACATTTTGCTAAATTAGCGACCGCTATATGTTTCCCAACGGTCATGTTTCAGAATTATCCACTGCGAGGGGAGGCACGCAATGACTCGGGCTGACCATGTGGATTTATACCTGTGAATGTTATTTTCATCTTTATGTGAAGATAACGCCAAGAATTTCAAACTGGGCAAGCTGTCACACAACGCAGACAAATATGGTATATTGTAATTCGATTTCGCAAATCTATTCCATGACGGTTTTTATTTCTTAGCAAACATCTAACACATCTGGATTCACCGTAACAGCGACGTAACTTGTTGTTCTGATGGCAGTAATTATATTTTTGCATCATTTCAGGATGTTAACAGTTCTTGATTGAAGCCAAAAACAAATCCACGCAATAGCTATTTCGAACATGGCGTGAGTATGCATGGGAACTGGTCCATCTTGTCCAATCTTGCAGCCTGCATGGGCAAATGCTAATTACTATGCAACACACGATCCATTGATTTAGTTATCAATTCGCTAGAGCCGTCAAATCGCGTACACGGTCACTCAAGGTGGACACAATCTGGCTGGCTATATATCGTGATAATAACCGACCCCTCAGCCATTGTGGGACCCACCGCGGCATGTGACGTTAATGATTCGGGGTCATTGTGCTGGCAACACACAAGTGGTACTTCAATATGTCCTGGCAATTAATTACCTAGCATGGGGCATTAACTTGTACCACAGAGCTAGACTCAGTTCGCCTGTATGGTTCTGTCAGAAACAGTTGGTCCGATTGTTGCATTTTTGAAATCACGTAGATCCACATTCACGCCTGTGTATCCATTTTAATATTTTTTGGCATGTAGTATATGTATGCACATACACTACATTCGCATACTGTTGATCGAAAATTGAAGTAAAAACAGAAATTATAGCTACATATTTTGTCTCTCAGAATTATAAGAACCATATATCCCATAATCGATATATCATTGTCTTGCATACTGTATACATACTCTTGATATGTGCAGTTGATGATAATGAATATGCGAGAAGTTTTTAAAAGGAAGAAAAATTTCAAAATTGCAACTGCTACAAAATACTTTCATTTCCCATGAAGCGATGACGCAATTCCGAAATGAACAATCATTTCTACGAGCGTGTGCGATCTTTAATATTTCTCATGCTTCTGGGTGAATTCCTCGGGATCCAGGGGTCAAATACTGCACGTTACTCGGTTTTTTGTCTTCCTGTTTGGGGTGTTCTGCATATTCAATTGGACATAAGATTCATTAAGAATTTGTATGAAAAGCAGTTCCTCATATAGCTCCATTAAGCACTATTTCGTATTACTACACAGGGCATTTTGGAGCAATAATTCGATACGAGGCGTCAATGGAAAGTGTAGAAATTGTTGTTTGTTTTAAATACCATAACTTTTCGAGGAATATTAAGGAGCTTTGGATTTCTCTCGTTCATCGACCACCCAAGGAACTGACTGTAACTCTAGAACACAGCGAGTCCTTCCTTCGGGGTGGGTAAAACTGGCTCCGGCTTCATCCCTCTTACCCACCGACAACATTCGCCCATTAGCAATAAATAATCAATGCCATTATAACCCTAATCCATTTGTGTGGCATTCCCACGGTTCATCAACATAATGTGTGTATGCTCCAATCATTGCAAATTTTCAAAACGGCGAGTACTACTTTGTCCGCGCCCGGGAACGTGTTCCGTCCTGGCAGTTATCAGGCTGGCGTCACTACCAGCACGTGACTGCTTGGATATACAGTGATCGCCGTATAGTCTACTGATCCTAGAGCGTGCGGGCGATCCTAGCGGTCGAATAATCCAGTAAATAAGTCGTTCTTGACAATGCTGCAATACAAAGAACCACATGAGGATCCAACTCTGTTATATGATTGCTATAATTGTGGGAAGGAACCAAAGAGACTAGCGACACTCCTTTGTGACGCGAACACTATCCCTCGTCACATGCTGGCCGCCCGCAAAGTCAGCTCAGTCATCCCACCTCAAGTACCCTCCAAACCATCGTCAATAGATATTATTTCGCATCTAATATTAGCAGTTTCATTCTATACTTTTCCTAATCCCTTAAATTAAGCCAGGTTTGTTGCATTGTCTGAGTTCTATCCTTGTAATCTCGTAGAGTACATCTCCAACTAAACCGTCCTCAAATTACTTGGATAGAATGTTCAAAGAAAGTACGAATCCTGGTCTTTGTACTTCTTCTTTTCTTCTTCTTTTTTATTTTTCTTATTTTTTTTGGTTCCTGTTCTATTATTAATAATATTAATTCTAAAACTTTAGGATCTAACGATATATTAAAGCTACAATGACAATGAAAGAAAACTGGCACGGTTGAATTCTTGATACTTGTTACATTTGAACTGAACATTTATACTTCTAAACCTTTCCTTCGTCATACATTTTGTGTGATTGAGCTTTGAAATTTATGAGTTCACTACTTTTCCTCTTGCTTCCACTTTTTAGTTTATTTATACTACACGGCCCCGGTGGAAGCGCAATGTTATGGAATGACACATTAGAGTTGTGATTGTTGTCACTTGAGCTGTGCAAGTTTGATCGCGGCGTTATTAGAACAAACCCGCTACACGAGAGCCAAGGGTCATTTAGTCGAAGTTGCTTAACGCCTTGTTCTTTCATCACCTATTTTTCTTAATCCGAACACATGGCACTTGGCGTGTTGCTTTTACCTCGTGCTACTGCAAGCTATCCCTTCGCAACACCTCTCATCAATATTTAAAGGTCTTGAACTCAATTTCGTCAACAGTCATTCACTCGTGCACATACATTTCCTTGAGAAAGGATTATTGTTATGGAAGCGCATTGTCTGACGGTAGGCGCGAGGTCGGAGGTGACTTGTACTATTGCCTGAAGAGTTCACAATGAAACCCGCGACTTGAGTGTCTCTCTCACTCTCTCTTCACCAAGGACGAAATCACTTCTGAATTGTGGCGGCGGCTCGCTACAGTGACTCCCAGAGAGGCCTATATCGCTGACTGGCCTCTGACGCCGGTCGGGGCTGCCGTCTAGATCCATCGATGTTTTCGGTCGGTCTGGGCTTCGACTCCGGGTCACTCGGTAGGACTGGTCAAGACCTGGCCAGGGAGAATCACTCAGGTATGGTTGGAGCGATGTTGGAGCCCGACGGTGCAACAGTTTCAGAAATACATGTCCATTCTTCAGTGACTGAAATACTAATTCAAACATCGAATACGAGAGGAATTAGTAATTAAACACGCATATTAAATGAATATTCCCCTGTCCAATGCATTTCAAGGTCTTAACAAAGAGCTTCACTGGAACTTTTGTCTTAATTTTGAAGATTTAACACGACAAATACGAATTTTAGGACATCTTGTCGACGTGCATTTAAGACGAGCTTTAAGACATATTTTCTACGTGCATTGCATTTTATTCAGTCAATGAATTAATAATGACCTTAGTTAACGGATGCATGTACTAAGTTATTGCCCGGTTTCTAGCATATGGTATCATGTATAACTCGATAGGACACGCCTGATGAGCCAGTAAGTGTAGCAGTTGTAGCCGTGTAATATTTGAGTATCAGGGACGCTGAGGTGCCAGGTTTCGAGTGGCTGTGATCCACGGGGGTCCGGGTTGTCATTTATACCGACAACATTCTAAAGCCGCCTACAAAAGGAGAAGAAATTTGGATGCAGACTAATTTACTGCGAGAGCTTTATTCACTGGAGTGCTGGGCGCAATTGTCAAGAAGTGATGCTCCCTGCCGAGATACTCGCTTCTGAAACGTCTAGGTAAATATTGCAGAAGCCCCTCCACCCCCCCCCCCCCCCCCTTGCTCTTGGTCACCCCACCCTCACCTGCTGCCACCCAACCTTCCAGTCTCCGTTCGCTGACCATGTACCACTACAACTGGCCAACGAAAGTGGTTCCAACATTTTCTCAGATGTCAGACAGACTCGAGCTCTGATAGAATTATCTATTTCCTGAAGTGAAATGCATGTATTGTATCACCACGCCGCACTGAGAATCTCGCGGCAGGTGCGATATCCCCGACTGTGTCTCTAGCTCTAGATACAACCGACCTCTTCCACGGAGAGACAACAGAAAACACAACTAGCCCCGCCGAGAACAACGAGCATCCAGGCGAGATGGCTTGACGTGACAGCATCAAATCGTTTCTTGTGATCCCTCGTAGTAATAATTCACACCTTGGCGTGCGATATCAAAGAAACATCTTCCTCCTGATTACAGTACCTCGTTGCCACTGTGGCCCTGGCTTTTACTATAAACCCAGTGGAAGAGAATCTTGGAGGAGAGGGGAGGAGGACTTGTCAGCTGATTTCACAACCGTACAATAACAAAATAGACTCCGCTCTCAACGGTGCGGTCTTACACAGACAGTGACATCCTAACATAATGCTTTATCTGGCAGACTATTTGCTCGGCGGAATAATTCTGATTGTGTGTATAATTAATTACGCTGTAGAGAGTCACTAGAAGCGCTGTGTGACTAAGGACAGGTGCTCTAGCAAGTGCCCCCGACACAACCCTAGATCTGCTTGGCTGTCAGTAGGGTCAGACACGAGGGGATTACAGCTCCCCACGCTAACAAAACACTCCACAATGCACCAAGGTGCGTAATTTTTCAAAACAAATTCTACATCGCCGTTCTATTCAGCAGGCCACAAAACACTGGGTATTTTGGGAATAGGAAGTATAATGAGCGGGTTGTTACACGGGATAAGCCGACATTTAATTATAAACCTTGAGTGGCCGTCATGAGTGATGAGTAATGCTGGATATTTGGCCGGTTCTCGCCATGCACGGCGGGGGTTGCACGCTGGCACGTTCTCTCTCTCTTCAGTGCCTGGATTGACAGCACAAAAAAGCCCGCTGTCAATTTTCCACCAGCGGGTTCGTTTCTGACGATTTGGCCTCGGGAAAGTTCTTGCTTTTTATATTGCTGTTTAGAAGAGTGCAACTAACTGGTGGAGAATCCGGGTAGCGGACAGAAGTAGAGTCCGCCATTTCTGGGCCATGTGCGCGGTGCTGCATGGGATAGCCGCAGTCTGGTCCTGTCCTCTCCCAGCACCCCCCCCCCCCCCCACCCCCACCCCCACCCCAACAAATTCTGTACCCCAGGCTGTGTGGCTAAGTCCTCGGCGCTCAATAATGTTTGTGATAAACAGCGCCGACTGGGAAGCTTTTAACATGTGTGAGAGTCCCTCAGACAAGTATGGTCCCGGTACCAGTTTAATGGACCACCCTGTACTAGTAGACCACCCTGTACCTTAAGATCCGCCCTTCTTCGTGTTATCGACTGTCACAGATGTTAGATAGTTCTTGGTGTGAAAAAAAATCAGGATTGATTTGTTACATTCCTCAGTTTGACACAGGCTGGAAAATTGGTTGTTTGGAAATTCAATTTGAAGTGAACACTCTCTTCCGCTAACTTAATTAGCTTCAATTGATGCGCGAATGATTTTAATAGAGTACTGACGATATGTTAAAGAGGTGCTCAGCCGCTGCCAGTTCATGTCAAACTGCCGTATTCTATATGCCTCCTGTGACATACAACCTTTAATTGATGTTGACAAAGCGGGTACAATTCTGACACTCTGGCTGGAGAGCTCTACTCGTGTACCCGTCAAGTACTCTTCTAGTACAACAATAACAAACCGATTACATCCTAAACCGGCGGCAGTTTTATCAACTACGTCATATCTTTAGCCATGTAACCCACGGGATCTACCACTATATGTCCATGTGACCTTGAACTATAGCCTCGCGTTTTTATACCCGTAACTTGTTGTTTATTCATAGTCGATTTGCATTATCAGCACAACACTCAGGGATGACAAGCTGCCAGATATTTCACATATACTTTGCACGTGCATTCGTACACCAGCTACAAATATATGCAAAATAAAGCTCGTTAATTTTTCAAACGAACAATAACGAAGATAAACTACAATGACGTTGATAAGTTAGCATGTTTTGGTTGTGTGGTGGAGGCCAATACAATAGGGTAGCAGCGTGCTGGAAGGTCATGCGAGTATAGATCAGATCTGAAAACGATATGAAAGATGTATCTATCGATAGCGGATTATGTATTATATATGATGTATAGCCTCCTCCAAACACTGTGTTGTAGAGTACTTGCCGTGCTCACAATAAATGTCAGCTTGTGTACGATGTATTGTCCCACAAGTGTACTCCAACCCACCTACAGCGCTTCAAATGTGCCGATAACATTTAGTCAGAATGATGATCGACTCACTCTGCAATAACAAGTTGTTCTGAAATTGTATCAAACAAATACAAAGCACCACTCAATTTCACTATAATTTGATTATAACCTCATTTTGTTCTTCGCGAATTTCTCCTCTATTCACAATTGTAACAATGTTTTTCTAACGAATATAAAATATATATTCATGTATACATCCGATTGGGAATTTAGCATGTTTCCAGCATAAACATTATAGATACTGTATATGCAGCAAATATTGCCTTTCAAATAAAAAAAAAATTAAATCTAGTTGTGTAATAATTTGGTCTTTTTGTTATTTCGTCATTCTGTACAGTTTGAAATTTTCAATTACCCCTGGTATATAATTATCACTCACATATTGAAATTATTTTATTTCCTATTCATCATTTTAAATTTACTACTCGATATCATTTTTTTCATTTGGCGGCGTTCAGATTCACTGGCAATTCTGAAAACCAACTGCAGAAGATAGATAAATAAGTTGTATATTGGTGAGAGTTATATATTTTTAAAAAAAATATGTATAGATCTAGTCACAATTTCTTTTTTAGAACCATTTCTTGTTTCGGGCAATGCAATATTGTTGTTTTTACACTGTTTGTTTGCTTGCTCATGATGTTTTTCTCTCATTTATTTCATGCTTTTGTTTCTTGATTAATAATTTATCAATATTGTATTATATATCAATACAGTTTTAAAAATTATTTTTTATTAAATCATTTCTATACATGTACAACATCGGTCGTCATAAAATACACGTGGGCCTGACAGAAAGTCTCCAGAATTTCTGCTGCTGGTAAAAACTGCCGTGGAACTGATCATCTCCCGTGTCGTTGGAGAGAAAGCGCACTGTTTTCTTGCTATTTGTTTCTAGGTGTTGACATAAACCACACCAGTCTTGGCAAAACAAACACAAGTCGACGTGGCCAAATGGAAGCACATAGTATCTCACAGTTTGTCGATAGACGTAAGAACGCTATATCGATCAGTTGTATATAGATACACGAAAAAACTCAGGGTCAATGTGCTAAGCTCCCCAGAGTAGCTTCCTCCAAGTCTGCTTTATCACAGCAACGGATCCAAAACTCCTCCAATCGAATAGCAGTTAGTTAACGAAAGGAAGTCATTATTCCCCCTTTGTCTGTGAAATTCGTGAGATTTCCACAGAGGCATAATAAACAAGGCAATAATTCGACAAGAATATCTCATCATTCGCTGACAGCGGTCGTGACTGTGTTGTCAGCTAGCCCGTGGTCTCTCGAGTGGCTTGGTCCCTGGGCTGTGACATAGAGGACACCCGGGAGTCCATCGACACTTGAAATAGACACTTGGATGCCCTAATACCCTCCAAGCACCTCCATTTGTCATCTAGACCCAATTTAGCTGACCTTTGTAGATGAAACCCGCGAGTTGTTGAGAAGTTTCTGATTCGGTGTTTAATTAGAGCAGTTGGCGAATGGAGGCCACGTCCGCCTGCCCAATGCCTTCCCGACATGCCTTTGGCAGTCCAAAGAGAGGCTCGTTATAGACCACTCATTCCCTCGCCAGCTTTGTCTCCGGGTCGCCACTTGGTCACGGAACCTCGCGCAGAGACCTTCACATCCGCGCAACTACGGCCTCTCAATACACCGTCACGGCTCCCGTTATGCAATAAAATATCGTTACGACGTTACGAAATTACTTCGGCGATGTATTAATAATTGTTCAACGTTATTTACCGCGTTTCACGTGCTGCTTATTACGAGGAATGCCCGAGTACCCCCGTCTGTTCATGTCAGGCAGCGGCCAGCCTTGTCTCGATTGAGCCTGGGACTGGAATATGGAGAAAGGAGCCATTATGGCAGTGTCTGGTTGAGTTGCAGTGCCCGTGTCGTGACGAGTCCTTGTCGCTGGTCAGAAGAGACTCTACACTGGCCCAGCCCAGCCTCTCCAGTGCCCCCACTGTCACTCGTCCAGTGTCTCCCGTCATGAGTTTTAATAACGTGTAAAGTAGTCGTGTCGAGAACCTCTAAATCACTCTTGCGCCAAAACTGCAATACCCTAGTGAGAGTCGTTCAAATGTCCTAGAGTATTTAGTCCATTGGAAGGAATGCTACAGTCGAAGCCGCGTAAAGTTTATTGTGTTTGAGATATCAGAACGAAGGCACTTTTCTGTCTCAAGTTCACTTGACATGAGCTTTCCGGGACAGCAATACCGTTCCCCAGCCCTATAAAAGCGCGGCAGTCCATTGTCAGTCCATCGTTATAGTTCTAAGCTCCAAATCGAACACACATTTTTCTCTCATTCTGAAATTTAGAAATAACACATGAAATAGTCAGTTTACAAACCGTGTGGATATCCGGATATTTCTGTACCCTCACAAGGCATTCGATCCAGCACGACATATCATTTATAGCGGCCTCTCTGACAACGACTGTTACCGATGTGCACCCAATATTCTACAGGCTGCATGAAGGTACAATTTGGAGGTCTCAGGCAGCATAACCATATTACAGACGTGTTTACCAGACGTCTGAACAGAATTCGACACTTGATTTCGGGAAAAAAACTCTGCGATATTGTCACCTTTAGGTTTTCCCAGCTGTGGCTATTGTTGCCGTGTTAGTTTGAGTTGAGTGGCGCCGAGTAGTCCCGTGTCTCTGTACGGTTTGGCGTTACTCATTGCTACACTCTCACCTTTCAGTGGGTGAAAAAAAGTGGCCGTCAGTTTAATAATTTTTAAATAGTTAGCTTATATAAAGGCAGTACCCTGGGACAGAGTATCTGCAGTACCGCTCAGTTGTCGCCAGTATCAACACGAGGTTAAGGAAGGTGTCCACACAGGAAACGAATCTTGGATATCGTTCTCCAATTGAGTGTCAGACCCAAACCAAGGACACTGTCAGATGGCTAAATAAATACATATTTCAGCCGAAAAATATTGGAATGGATAAGATGAAGTTTATCGGTTTTGAGTGTATTCGTTGACAGCTACAAACGGTAGCTAACTGCGTCTGTTTGACAGTGTGTGATTATTATGTGCTTTATCAAGGCGTTATCGGACAAGGAAAGGAAACATTTGCTCGGCTTGGACAGGTGACAGCAGCAGGCCTCAACTACATTGCCAATGTCATCACGAAAACGGACTACGGATGTGTCAACTCAATTAATTACCAGTGGCGCCAGATATAAATTATGATTGTGAGTGGATGATATCGCGGGAAAACTATACGCGCTCGCTCGCCATGGTAACAATGCAGGACCTAGCACTATCGTCTGCTCTGTCGCGGGATCGGGAAACATCGGTAAAGTTCGGATCACCTCCTGGGATTCTCGACCTCCTTGTGTGAAATTGTGCCCTATATACCTTGGATTATATCGGTCAGCGGGATTTTAAACGCGTGTAGAGCTGCAACTTTTCATTCCGCGAAAAATATCGACAAGCGTATATTTTTCCCACTTTAGCATGCAGCTGATTACTACTGATCTTTGCGCAGTCATGTCCTGCTCGGTTTTATAAATTTACTGAAGTGTCGAAACTGAACACCAGTATTTTTGTGTGCGCCTGTGCATATAAATTAGCGGAATTTTCGTGATGATTCAGGCATGGTATATGTCTTCGGCATAACCGACAATTCCTGTAAACATACGTGAATTAAGGGTAGTGAGTAACATGATAGTAACTGCTATATTCGTGTGAACAATTTTACAAAGTAAATTATTTTAAAATTATATGAAATATCCAAACTTAATAAATGGATTTAGATAGTGTATCTACACCACGAAATGCGGATATCAAATAAATATCGCGCACACATTTAAGTTTCATTCAAACGACATTGATCAGCATACAGTATAAATGGTAAATTTGTTGGGTCAATTTGACAAGACGAGAGACGAAATAAATGTCTCATGTTTCACAGACATTTAAAAATTATTTCATATAAATATGAAAAAAAATATTCCCGCAGTAAAAATGTTTTAAATTGGATACATCTGCTTTGTGAATTGATTTTATCTGCTACATTTGTCGTTGTTAAACACTTTATTAAGTGTGATTGATTTTCGATGATCAATATTGCAAACCGATATGAATTTATCATAATTAAAATGCTGAAAAAAATCGTTATAATATATTTGTTTCGAGTTCAAAGAATTTTTTTCAGAAGCAAATACAATTCCTGAACCTATAAACACGTTGGTGTGTGCATGCAGAAACGATGTGGCTTTTGCTCCTATCGAGATATACGATTTAAGTTCATTATTTATAACGTAAATAATATTTATCGGCGATATTAGAGGGGCTGTTGATGCTGGCTAGCGATGGTGTGGCTACAATAACAGAGTACTTGTCAAGACCCACTAGTCTAAGCGAGTGAGTGGCGGAGAGAGGCCTCACAGCCGTGTGTGTGTATCCTCGCCAGCTCCATCATAAATACCTATGTTTTAGTCGCAGGGATAGAGACCACGTCAATAACAAAACAGGAAAGAATAGGGAGAAAAAAAAACAATTCTCAATCAAAGAGCTATGGATATTATTCTTGAAGCGGCGTGGATTCTTCGGCAACAAAACCCAGGCAAATAACTGTTATCGATTGGCCTATATTCTCCACGACTGCTGCTCGATAATGGCGCACTCCGGAACCCGTGAACACGGCTTCCAACGTGTGTGGTTTCCCAAAAAGTTCTCTTTTTTACCTTTTGTGGGAGCGTATTGAGCGTGATATGCGGTCTGCGACATGAAGCCCAACTTAATGAATATATTGATGAGAGTGCTGTGGCGAGCTATATTCACAACCTTCCGCATAAACGCATGGCGTACAACTAACAATGGCAGCCCAACTCACGTGGACCAATCATTATTCACGCTCCCTCGAATTGATAAAATGAAAAGTAAAATGTCCGTAAATATACTGTGTGGACAATTCAAGTAAATTAAGTGATCCCATAAGGGTAATAAAAATTATCATAGATAAGTTTCGCGATGTTCATGCCGAGATTTTCTGTTAGTGCTGTTGTTGCAATCATATAATTGATTTTTCAGCACGATATATTGACAGAACAGCAAAGCAGAAGGTATTCTACACTTCAGTTTAGTTTTAGGTATTAATTCTGTCTTGGTTACCGCCCATTTTGTGGTTACAAACAATGATGGACCGTTTCTTTGTTTCCGCAGCTCATGAAGCAATAAGCCCTTAAACAATATACAGTATGGATTATTTGCCGGGATCTAACACAGCAATACTGTCTGTGCTACGTATAAAATCAGACAATGGGCCGATATTACTTGTGGGCATTAAACGGGAACAATTTCTGCCAATAACTAGCGGGTCCAGCAGCCACGCCTGGTTTTGTACAGCTCCACACAAAGCATTTAGTAACACAAAGAAAAATTCGGATATCCCTTGGACATTCATATACACAAGAAAAAATATTATTCACAGTATTATGGATTTGTAAGAAAACAATCATCTGTACAATTGAAAAATAGCTATTTACTTTTTATTTATTTCAACACTCGAAGACCATTTGTCAATCAGGTTATTGTTAATGAATAAAACTTCATATATGGATTATTTATTCAATTTTCATTACAGATTCTTAAGCTAAATTCTATTTTTGCAAAATAATTTTCGTTTTCAGATGAATAAGAGTGACAGTTGAGTATCGCGATCTTTTAAAACAAGTTCACACTCACAAATCTACAACAAACAGAAAATTATTTATTTGTATACACGGTCGTCAAATAACAATCCACCGAATATTGACCTGATATAAGACACAAAAGTTGGAAACTCAACACACATAGAAGTTCCCTGTTGTTAAGTGGAAGCGAACCAAAACATACAAACAAGACAGGAATTAAAAAGTTACAAAGCACGTACATACAAACTGGAGAATTGGTGATCCCGATACTGTATCGATTGTGTCTTTGTGAGAGCTGAGCGCTCTGTTTGCTCCTATGGAATCTGGGCGTGTATCGTGATATTTCCCATTTCTATAACACAGACGCAAAGCCAATTTCAGTAACATTTATTTTGTGAATAGGGGATAAAAACAGAACAGGATATCAATAGTAATGGTAAATATTGATGTGGGATTTCATTACAAAACGCCCGTTGGAGCCCGATCGCTGATGGGTAGAGTGGATGCGTTTACAATATACTCGGGTTCGTTTTGACAGCTTTTAAACTCGACCTATTGTGGTGGGACCCCACAACACTCCGCAAACACAGAATCTGGTTTAGCCATTAAATAATTAGTGAGTAAATTAATCAAGCGCTTTTTCCGTAAGACGATTTAAAGTTTTTGTTTGGGAAAATTATCTATTTTTCTAGCACATAACCTTTCAGTCCCACCCCCCCCCCCCCGACAGATGAACCCCCAGAATTACATAAAGTGCTCGGAGCGCCCCGCTATTCGCTTAGAAACATTAATCATTCAAGATAAACGCGCCGGGAGCGAAATTAGTCACGTGACACAAAAGGATTTCACCGAGGAGGAGCAGCTTTAACTTTATTTTTCATCTCGGTTCCCGTTCAATAGCAATAAGTAAATTCCCCGGCCGAGTTGTCTTCTGTAGCAAAGATGTATTTAAGTCGCCGGGGCTGGGACTAGAACTGGGGTGGGCCGGGCCGTGGGGATAGTGGGCTGGCGCTGAGGCGGATCGATCGATACCAGGTGACCCGGTGCTGATCGATGACACTTTAAATAGATCCGCTCCTGGCTTGGCTGAGCTCTCTGGTCGAGCTTGCTTGGTCAGCGAGCGGCGAGCGGCGGGGAGGGGCGGTTGTGCAAGAGCTCGTGGATCGCGACGGCGGCTCCGTATGCTCATTGACGGCGCGAGTGAGGGTGTACTCACGGCGTCAGTACACCGTCCCCTCCACCTCCCCCTTACGACCAGAGTACACCAAGCCCTAACCCCCCCCCCCCCCCCCTCCCATCTCCAGAATCCACCGTCCCGTCACTCGAAACCTTCAGCGTCAGCCACCCGCAACACAACACCCCGTGTCCGGTGTAACTCTAGATCTCAGCCATTAAATAAACAAACAATTAAACATCGAGTGTCTCTATCGCATGCCCTGTATAACTAACGTACAGACAGGCCAAAAAAATGTGTCTTGAAATATGTGATCATCGGACATTTTTATCTGCATCTCAACCGATTCATTCCAATAAATATGATCATAGTCAGGCAAATTTATTTCAGATTGCATAACAACTTAAGGTAAACAACAAAATTTCCATTTTACTATGAGATTCCATAAACCCATCACAATTATGGGTTTTATCTGACAGTTCACTTGAAATGGAAAAAAAAATCATCCCTTTTTTCTCTCAAAGTCTGACAGATGGCAACCAATGGCGAGCCTCCTAGCGGCGTTATTCAAGTTCTATTCCGATCCGCCGTGATGATTTTTGCTAATATTTGCCTGAATGTTTGGTCAAAGTGGAGGCTTTTGTTTCCCGGTCTGTTCTCGTTGTTAACAGTTCGATCTCTCCGCGAGCAAGCGTTTTTAGGTAAGCTTCCAGGACGGTTCCACTGGGTTTCTGGGCTGGGAGGGGGAGGGTGCCGATCGGGCGAGAGCTGTCAGCATTGACCGGCTAAACCTGAACACGGTAATTTTACATTTTAAACACGTTAAGTATGTAGAAGGACAAACCGTGTTATTTAGTCGGGCAGACATTAACATGTATTAGTATTCCATCCCGCCACGACTTGGCGCTCGAGGGAGTGTTGAAGAGGTCAATCCTCAAAATACAAAGCACAATAAAAGTTACGCAAAAAAAAATCAGGAAATCGTCAGTAAACACATCGCACACCCTCATTTGCATATCGCTGACACGACCAGAATGTAAAGAATGAGATCTGCTATGTGCCAACGTGAGACTTGAACAAATAAATGTTAACACCTTTTGGAGGCTCAACTTGTCATTACATCTCCTAAAAACAATGAAATAAAACTAGGCCTATGTTAGGAGTTAACATAAACTTATTGAAAAGATTGAATCGCCAATAAATTTAATATGGCTTACGAATGGAATTATGAAAAAAAACATAACAATGAAAGCTCATTATAACATAGGGAGCTAGATTTTTCTCCATATCGGCATAAAAAAGCAGATCGGAGATGAGAGCGGTGGTGTCGTTAGAAGGTTCCCGAGCCACGGAAGGATTTGCCCCGTTGTTTTCCCCCACTCACGGATCCCGCGCGGGACTCCCAAGTCATGGATTTTCTCTCGCTCGCGGCTCCTTCAGTCTTCCTGTGTTGATGCAGTCAGTAAGAGCTCAAGATTTTAGCCAAACATCCCCGACTGGGCAGCTTCTATACCGCGCTTTTCGAAACATTGTTCTTGGCGACAAAGGAACCCCCACTCACGACAGAAAAAAAGAAGAGAGACGCGTATATATATGTCGATGCTGTAACGTTGAGCCCACATCCCCGTTTTACACGTTGTTCGATTGGCAATTTCAAGCAATTAATAACGTGAGACTTTTTTTACGCCCGCGGATGCAGCCAGCGTAAAAGCGAAGTTCTCAGCAGAAAAAAAATGGCGAAATGGATTTTTTTACGCTTTCGGATCTACGGTTACTTACAATTATTTGCTAAGTGTAAAGTGGTCTTTTAAATTGTTTCAACACAGAGACATCATGGATCACAAGGGAAATTATACACTTTTGATTAAGTGCATGTCAACTGTTATGTGATACCATTGGCACATACTCGTCACTGGATATGTCGAGTTACATACAGCATGATTGTTATGTATATGGCTCTTTGGCAATGCATTGTTCTGGCTTAAATTAAACTACTACGCCTCCGACTCATTCCTTGATTGATATTTTTTCTCTTTCCCATCAGTTCTCATGAGCATCGTGTCAAGTAATCCTCACTGAACACCGAGCTCTAAAGTGACCTCTCAACAAACCACACCTCGCGTCATCAAATTTGTGTTAGGGACCTACTTTTGTCAAGCTGTGGGATACCTTCACATAAATATGTTGATACAAGGAGCAAAGCCGTTTTGTGGACAGACAGTGTAATTTAGAAGACCCTCCCCCGTTTGAAATGATGATATATTTAGCCAATCCTCTGATAAAAGATGTATGGGGTGGGTAGATACTTTGCCCTCTGAGTCTACACTAAGGACACATGATCCTGTAACTTGGTGGGTTCAATTTCAAAGAATTTCAAAAGTTTTCAATTTACGTGAAGATATCTCCCACAGGGTTCAAGTGGTGTCGGGGGTCAGCGTTTTCCTCGCTGGGAGCCGTGGCTGTGTTTCGGCGACAATGTCACGGAAATAAACGTTCTTTTTACAGCAGGTGTCGTGTAGCCATCAACAACTGAAAGTTCAGCAAAACCACAAAATACATCTCGTTCGTCGTTTGTTCGACAAAGAATACAGTGTACAGAAAATAGTTAGCACCACGACGAAAGCCGCGAGATTGGCACATTGTTAACACCAGACAGAAACCGCAAAAAAATTATTCTATTTTTTAATAATTTTGAAATCTAAACAAAATACTATCCGCTCTCTCATTGAATGTATGTACTACGTTTGCGATAAGCCCTTGAGTTCACTATTATTTCTGCGCATAAAACCGAGGATCATTGTGTGTTGATACCGACATACTGACGCCAATCGTTATAACCTAACAACTGTTCCTATTGTAGTCTGACAACATGTAAACATATGCAAGGGTTCAACATGACAAAAAGACACTGAGACGATTTAGCATTTTATTTCTATGACATCTTAGATGCACACACATTATTTTCTTTATTCATTTTACAATGTCACAATGAATTTTGTCGGAATTGTACGGGTCATTACTAATCCACACAGCTCCATGTCTGACTACACATCTCACAAGTGTGCCTTACGAAAGCATTTGATAAGCTTGTTTCCTTCATTTTGCCAGTCTACATTTTTCAATTTCATCTGCTCACATACAACTTGCATATATATCCATCATATTTGTATATTTTTCACATATTTTATATTTCTAGATTGCATTTGCCAAAGTGAATGGAACCTCTTCACTCGCTATTGTTCTATTTAGCAAAACAGACGTATTCTTAATTAATACAACATAATGTACCCATTTCAATTTAATTGATTATCTACTTTAAAACTGTATCGGTTAATGAACAACACTGTCTGAGCGTTGATGTGCTGATGTGCTGGGTCTTTATTCAAATGCGTGAAACAGGTCTGGGTACAGCTGGACAGACTAGGTCGAGTGTAGGTCCCACATCTCTAACTATTGAAATGACGACAAAACATACTAGTATTCAGATTGTCTGAACTACATCAAACACGTCCAGACTATGAATAATTAAATTGTGATTATTTTCCGTAGTGCAACGTGCAATGTGGGCCATGTGTCTAGGATATGCTGTGCATGTTTGCCGCACACCGATGTCCTTCTCCCGACCATGTTTAGCTAGGCTCTTTGTACAACGTGAACTGCAGTACTGGAGTCCTCTTATAGTGCTCTTGCTGTAGCAGCTCGTTGATAAATCGCTAAAAGGAACAAAGGCAATCTGCTCATTAGGAGCATTTGATGACGAGGGATGAAAGACGTCGATGACTCTCAGCCATAACGGAAATCTCTTGGTCTTTTGAGTCTTCAATGACCATTGAGATTTGTGCTATGTTGCTCGGGTGGAGGTTTGTAAGAAATCATTGTCTCTGTTCTTGCTTTGACTTTGTTCCGAGTGGCCTCGGCATTGACCCAGATCGCGGATCAATGCTACACATGTAACTAGACCCAGTGGCCAATCAGGATATCGCTGGACATTCTGCCCGGTCCTATTGTTTCGTCATTTCCGCTCTGTCTTGTACAGCACATTGTGTGAAGTAGTTAAAGACTGACCCAATGAATCCAAGGTTGTGACTTATGACCCCCATTTGAATATACACAGTATTTTTCATCCAAATTTCACTTAGATAATCTTTTTTGCGGCAAGGACTTTGAATTAGATTTGAGTGAGTTAACTACTTTCATTCAAATTTTTAGGATCGGAACACACGAGAATGACACGAAATGTTCGTCATTAGTTCGTGGTTTGTTGTATCCTGAAGTTTGTTGAGCGGTAGAACATTATTGCCTTGTGAGTTTTGTTCATTGTTTTTAAATCGTGATAATAAACAGTGTATAATCAACAAAAACTGTAACTGCTTTAGTTAACTGCGAACTTCATGTTGTTGGTTTTTTTTTAGCTGAAAAATTTCGTACATAACTTATTTTTCGAAACCATTTCCTCTAGCCAAACAAATAATTATCTCCACTTTTAATAGACTACGTGTTTCCATTATCTTCACACTACCAGCTCCCAGTACTCCGCCCCCACCCCGATATCTGCTGCTTGTCACTGGGTACCCGGTGAGCATGCGCAATAGAGCCGTCAAAAATGTCAACAATGCAAGAGCATATAAAGGGTTGTTGGGACATGAGATGTATTATCTGTCTCTATTCAAGAGGCTTGTCCGCCACAACTCGTGATTTAAGGGCACACGATATATCGGTATATTTACAACACAGCGTGTTGTGCTTATGTATGGGCGTGGATTCATTGGTGAACAATGATACTGTTCAATTATGTAAGTGCTCGTTGGAAATGTCACAACTTACTCTGGTACACAAATTCCTAAATATTTGCTGAACGACTGAGTATTTATTGGTATCAATAATACGATATCCAATTAATGCGCAACTCAACCTGGATCAACAATTTATCGCCAATGTTTTTTTTCCAAATAAGTAATAAAAAGAACAACACTCGACGAACATCAGAACAGAAACCAATTTGATACAAACATGTTATCGATACATTTGTCATTGTACGTTTTTGTGAAACAGTGATTTTGTTCCTGCTGACTTATAAGTGTATTAGGTTGCATTGATGAGGTTTTTAGGCAAAAAAAATGCTTTCGGATTCTCAATTGGAAATGTGGGCTTTCTTGCTGATGTGACACTTAATTATTGGAGTCATTCTGCGCTTTAAACACTCCAGACGATAGAATAAATAAACAGCTCTTGTGGACTCGCACAGGTATTGCGGTGGCTCCACCTGGCGGCCAGTGTCAGGTTACATCTCGCGAGAAGAGGAAATTGAAATCTCGTGGCGGGATAAATGACCTCGGATGAAAGGAGCGTCTTTTCTCTGTGCTGTGTCGAGTGTTATTCCATAGCCAGCGACACGTCAGCCCAGATAATAGCCGTGTTTAGACTATAGTAGCCCGTGAAACGCAAGGGGCGGGAAAACGTCAAAATAAACATAGATTGCATTATTCCGACAGCCCACATTAGCACAATGTAATAAAGCTAGGGCGATGCTTTAATATGAGCATACCTCGTCTTAAAAGCCTATCAATTTGTCAATAAAGGGACGGTGGGGTTTTAAAAACTGCCCTCGCTTAATTTAGTGTGTTCAAATGAATGTTGTTCCAGTAATGTCGGGGGTTATACTGAGTTTGGTCGGTGAACCTTGTAAGACATGGACAAGACGGTCATGATATCAAGTGATAGACGTGAAAAGTGTCTGTTTTCGTCCGTGTACAGGGCACTAAAACGGAGATTAGACCTTGGCAAAATATTTTGTTTTTCATGTTCGCAGTCGTTTTATCTGCAATATCGGGAGCACTGATGTGTAACAGACATCTATACGAACATTGTCCTGACACCAGCAGCAAGGGTAAACCCTTTGATAATATTGAAAACTGACGGTAGTCATGGATATTATGATGCGACATTTGTGCATTATTATTTTCATTCGGTATCGTGTTATGTGGATTTTTCAGCAACACTATATATATCAAAGAAAACATTATGTCACCAATGAAAAATATTGTTAAAATATCTGTTCGAGGCATACACGTTCCAGTAAAAACCTCATCGCGAATAATATTGAACAAGAACAAAAACAGACGCAAGGAAATGTAGGGTTGATGTCCATAAAGTGTATACGGCCTAATTAAAATGCATCGGCATACTAAAACAATAACAACAAGCGAAACGCGGAAATTTCTAATTATTCCAAAGTTGAATTCTGAGTACCAAGGACGCTAATCAGTCAACACTCATTCTCATCTTGACTTGAACTAAGCGATCACATAAAATCCACACGCTTTCGTGGATAATTAACCGAAAAGGGGGCATGTTTGAGAGCTGTTTTTCTAGATTCTGCGAATATTGAATTTTGCGTTTTACGTCTTTGCGCATGCACTATAGAGACATGCAGGCTCTACGAGAGAGTCGGGGTACGAACGAGATCACTGTCCCGTGTGCGGGGTGTCTCTCTGATGAGACAGGGCGGCAACACAAGCGGCCGATTGTACTGGCGTGTCCTACAAACCCAGTGCCGTGCCACCTCCGTGCCGTTGGGGTCTCTGAGGTCCTGGGCCTGGCTGACGGGGACGCGAGACGGTATAGAGATCGCCGAAGACCGAACTCAGTACACCAGAACAAGCCCTCGGGCTCTCGGCCCGCTCTTTCTCTCTCTCTCTCTCTCTCTCTCTCTCTCTCCCTATCCATATATGGCGGCACTGTGCCATCTCAATATTAATTCCCTGAAAGCGACGAGTTAGCATCGTTTTCGGGCTGTTATTATTACGACATTTTATAGTACTGCGGAGCTACACTTTCTCTCCTTTTATGAACAGAAATTGCCTTTGGGGTCTTGAAATTTAGGCGTCTATTTTTGTACACATTTTTGTTCTGTATCCGTATGTAAGTATCTTATCTTTTAAATGTGGCTATTAAAAATTCAAACGGTTCCAAAAAAGGGGGGGGGGGGAATAAACAAATACAAATATCCATCTACCCCCACTTGTATCAAATGTCCACTTAAGAGTTTACATGTTGTTCTCCCATTGCAATGTGATATGTAACTACCAATGTAATAAAATATTATTGATTTATAATTTGTGACGCATCAGCTTAGCTGTTTTATTCAATTTACTCCACTCGTGGTTGTTCATATCCTGCGATAGCCCTCCCCAACTATTTATGTAGTGGCATCAAGTTACCGGGAATATAACGGGACATATCCATACACCTGTAATATAGATAGGTGTCTTCACGTGGCCACGAGTACTCTCATTGTCGGGGATTTTTCCCTCCTTCACGAGGCGCGGACACAAAAACACTCACCCGACCCCTGTTGTATGATGAACTGACGGGACACCTCCCGCAGTGCCTCGGGTGCCAGATCCCAGGGACTCCACTCTTCCATGTAGCACCCTTGCACCTCTTACCTCAACCCCTCGCCACGGCAAATCACCCCCACGAGCCCTCTCCACGGCTATCCTGTTTCGCTCTTCAGGAGCTAGGCCCGACCCCGAGTGGGAGGGTCGGTCGGGTTAAGCCGTCTCTCTCGTGGATACAAAATTAATTCATCTCCAGATATTTTACGATGGCGGCGGCTGGTGTGCTTGTTGTTCAGAGGGTTGCATTTCAGGGTGACACTTACCTGGGTACCAAAGAGGAGGGGCGTTTTTTTTTTCTCCTCGAGTGGGATACGAGCTCCTTCTTGTTTCAATTTGTAACATTTAAGGGTGAAATTGTAACTTCGATGGATCTCAGATGACCTCAGATACTCGGGATATTTTCCAGCTTGTAAAAACGACCAAAAAACTAAAAAGAATCCAAGGATGCCATCACGTAATGTGCCTTCTCGATTCGTTTGTTCTCCGGAGATATCACAAAATTCAATTTATATGACGTCATGCAGAGAATGCAATATGCTGCAAATAGTAGTATGCATGCTGTAACGGAAAAGAATACATGGGAAAAACAAAGAGGCAAAGCATACACAAATTGAAAATTTATGAATTATAAGAAATTATGCAAAAACATAGAACAAACAAGAATCAAAATATACAGAAATTGAAACTTTATAACCAATCAAAGTAAACCTTTTTTGATTTTTTTGACAGCGTATAAACGTGTTGCACTAGTGGCACTATGTTACTCACAGTGATTTGACAAATACATAAAATACATAATGCTGTTATAAACTGGCTAGATATACGCGGTCAAAACAAACTTCGTACATATAGACTCTTCAAGCACCATTACTCCTGTGAGAAGTACTTGTCTCAGATCATGCCCTGTAGTCACCGACGAGCATTGGCCCAGTTTAGGTGTGGCACAGCTCCATTACGCATAGAAACGGGCCGTTATGAACAATTGCCGGTACAAGAAAGAACTTGCTTCGCGTGTCCAGGGGTAGTCGAGGACGAGTGTCATGTGGTGACGTCATGTTACTTATACCAGGACCTGAGACAGGAACTATACAGACATTGCTGTAATGCGACACCTGATTTTAATAGTATGTCGGACATTGAAAAGTTATGTTTTATTTTATCTAATGAATCAGTCATTAAGATCAGTGCCAGAATCCTTTGTACCATTTTACACAGACGGCGAAATCTTTTATACACCCGTTGAGTTCTGTTAGTCATTTAATATTTTTCTACATCTGAATGTGTTATCTTTACTGTCAGTTTTTATGGTCTCTCATAACTCTTTTTGAGTGGCCGGTTTACATTGTCAAATGAATTTTAACATGTATATTTAATCAATGTAAACTGGGTGAGACCCAAATAAATAAACAATACAATACGCGTATACAGCCGGCTGGTTTGTGAAACCTTTCAACTCTGTGCCAGCTGGTTTATTTGAAGGTCAATTGAAGGCCACTTGTGCTACTAAAACCGGATTAGTTGTGCCAACTACAACATACTTTATCGTGGCACTGTCGTCAGATCTCATAGGCCTAGATATTGGTTTCTTTCGGAAACAAAGACTTGACTGGAATGTATATGTGTGTGGGTGCAATGCGTTACACACAATACAAGTTGTTAGTACATAATCAAAGTATATGTATAAACGATAAAGGAACATAAACATTCCTATTAAATCCCCGTGAGAAACGGGGCGCTAACAGTGATAGCGTTGATATTAGTTAATTTCATTGTAACGTTATTCCAGACTGTGTAAGTTAAAACAGTTAATGGTAATTAGTGTTGAGGCTTGTCATTATATAAGAATACTTGATAAAAATTGTCCGATATTATTATTGGTATTATTATTATTATTATTATTATTATTATTATTATTATTATTATTATTATTATTCTCGCAGTAGCAGCAGATGTGACGCCATGGGCGGGCTGACTTCCTTCCTTTCCGTTTTGTAAACCTTTCCAGCTCACAAACAACATAGTATTAGCTGCCAAAAAAACTACTCTGGCTGAAAGCCTCGCTATTCCATAGGTAGTTTTTTTTCTATATTCTACACATTTCGTGGCTTAGAGAGACATTCGTCGAATGCCTCGTGGGGCAGTTTTCTGTGTGGTTCCATTGAGCCAGTCCTTATTTTCCAATACAATTGACTTTGAGCGCGGGTGATAGACAGGCGTCAAGGCTATTGATTTGGTAGCGCGAGGGTTAAATCTCTAGGGTTGTCAAGTGCAATCCCTATGAATACAATCTCATGTTTAGAACTAACATGGTGTAAAAATGCATTCAACTGGCCCTGTATTTTCCTCTTTTGTCGATGTCAGAATATTCGCCATTTTGTTTGATCTGCTTCAACTAAACGAGTGGCTCATAGAGTTTCAGTATAATGGAGGCTGTGAGTGATTCACGGCTAGAGCTAAAGCAAATATCTTGAATAGTTGTCAAGTTTTCTAAATATTTAAATGATTTGCCAAGGAAAAAATAATAAAAGAAGAAATAATGCAATACGATAAAGGGCATATGTTTCCTCCAAAAAGAGCAAACTCAAAACTAAACCGCAAGTACCGACTGAACTTATTAAATACGGCTGTTTCCTCGTGAAACACGACTCGCTTCTCACTCACGCAATTCCAAAGGCCTCTTGTTAGTTTTTGGGACGAGTGTACACAATCCCGGTAAATAAATTTGTTCACAGTACACAAACATGCCTGTGACCAAAAGAAGCCGTATACGTGTCCTACATTTACCACGCATGCACTGTGTCATTTTCTGGGAGAATTTTTACGGGACAAACCCAATGTAAAAAGAATACACTGTAGTGACAAATATATAAGATATATGCAGCACATAGGCGGGGTTAGGCTGACCTATAAGTGGCAATGTTGATGTTCCATTTATTTAGGCCTAGGCTAGATCTTGAGGGTTGATCGAGTTTTTGGGTCTTATCTGATTCTCATGATCTGGATGAGTGCACCGAACTAATGGTTTGCTACATTTCCACTTTTTCCACTCAACGTGGTTCTGTTTCTAGTTTTTTTCGGACGATGTTCCTTATTGTTGTGACAACCATTTCCCACCCCCACACGCCCTTTGCCGCCCCATTCACACGTTCGCCTCTAATGACACCGGACGGCTTTTGTGTGAACGGTATAACACCTTCAATGTGGCGTGCGCCGACCGTCGACGTGTTTCACCGAATGTCGTGTTTGGCAAGGTTCCTCCCTTACTTCCACGCGACACAACGCAGTCTCGTCAATGATTAAATATCTCAATATCCTAATAATTGAAAAATACAGCAAGATATAAAATAACCCAATTAGAAGGCTGGCGCAGTGAATGGCAAGGTGTTGGGAACTAGGCGGGCTCATTATCCCGGGACCCATTGTCAGCAGGAATTGATCGCCTTCCGTTTGTCACAAACCGTCTTTCCCGAGGTGTTATAAGCAACAGGAAGCCGCCTGAAAGCAATCTGCCTTGATGAAGACCTCTACACGCTAGCCTATTGTATTGTTCCCCGGGGACGGTCATTGTAAATCCCACCATTATAAGCGGGAGAAAAACCAGACGAGGCAGTGAACAAAACTCGACAAATCGCAGCTTGTCAACGATACATGTTTGACAAGTGTTTGATGTGGAATATTGACGATCACCTACAATATGTTAAATTTGTTATTTTCGCATATGGTTTGTGGTATCATGAGTTCATTCAGTATATCACCGCACACTTTCTACTTGTAGCATTATATATGATTGTCTCAAAATATCTTTGACTGGCACATGGGATTGTGTTTTATTGAACTATCTGACTGAGTCTTCGTGCCTTTTAATCAGTGTCCGAGTCGTAGAAACCAGTGATCTGAACTAGACCCGGTGAGTCACTAGTATAAGCAATATCTTTGCAGAAAAAAAGATCAGCGGAATTGCAGACGGTGCAATATGACCCGCTGTTTTTTTGCCATGTTCAGTGTTCGCCTTCTGGCAGTTCGACATCAATATACAGAGGCGATAATAACGCGACTCTCCAAAATATATTGAAAGTTTTCGGTCAGTTATCAATAGCGGTGCACCGCGAGGACCTCGCAATATAAATAATTTATCGCTCGCCGCACAGACGCTTCACTCAATACGTATTGAATAATTTCGATTTGGACAATTAATTCAAGAGATATTGGGGAGGCGATGAAAGTATACACGGGAGTATAATTTCAAAATAACCTGAAAGCCCTTTTAGAATTTTCAAGTTGGAAGTTGTCTGACAAATATATGCGTAACTAACCGGTAGCGGGTAGACCGTTTTATGAAATTTGCAATAATGAAATAAGTGCCTCGAGGGGCCGTTGTCGACCGTTATGAAATGTTGGCCTAAATCGGCTGGAACGATGTTGTATTGTGTGGATTATATAAGCAGACGTATACAAAGCCAGCATCAGGCAAAACTTCCCCAGACACGGGTCGGGTCTCTATATATTGTAATTCTGCACCTTTTGACCAGATTTAAATGAAACACAATATACTGCGACGACTTCGATTTTTAGCAACATAATTATCACAAACCGGTTAGTAACTATGGTGGACAAATCAATTCAAGTTTTCATCCCGCTCAGCTGGATTAAATCAAGATATATCTCTGAAGTCATACTTGCATAATACATATGGTATATTTCTCCTGTGTGTTCTTGGTGTTTGTCTTTCGTACGCTGTTCAGACTTGCTACATGTCACTGTACGTGTGAATGTTACAAGTAAAAATGTCAAAAAAAAATCCATTTCCGTGAAGTTTTCAAAGGGCAAAAATAACATTAAACTTCATGGCTCTAAAAGTTATCATGTCTAATGTATAGATGTATGTACATGTATATGTAAGTTGTTGTCTCCAGACAGAAATGTCTCTATAAACCGCTAGGTAAACATTAACAACACGTATTTTCGACGAAAATATCATTTAATGATTCCTTAAAAGCAATGAAAAAATTGGAACTGGGTAGTTTTCTCACCCGTATAATAACGTCACAGACATACAGACAGTTTCCTAGAATTGTATAAATGTACATACCATAATGCTTGAGTGAACCTAGTGCCTGGCGTGTACACACACACACATGGGTATATCAAAGCACACTATCTGTGTAAAGGGTGTCCTCAATGTTCCATTGTTATATATGTAGTCTATTCACTTTATACGTACAGTCTGGGGGGGGGGGGGTAATGATCCATCTTATAAATTACTAACTGCCATGGATTGGGGGCACATGCAAGTACGTTCTACTAATACTTCTGAATAAACTTGTAGCATCATTCGGGATATCAACAAAAATCAGCTGGTGTATTTACATTCATTTCAACAACGAAACACACGATCTGACACGATACTGGTTTAATACATACTCAAATACGACTGTCAGTGGTTATAACCCAAAACAAAGCTGAATAATTGAACCGAACATACAAAACACGCCCCTTGGGGGTCCGCGTCACACAACATTTATAATATTATGCCACATTCACGGTTAACACAAAGGATGCCTGAATTATCATAAATACACTGTGTACCGATCTGAACACTTAACGCATGCACACATTATATATTATGTATATCAATGGACACACATGAGTTTTCAAGCAAATGTGAAATAAAAGGAAAAAAAACAAACGTTCGAGTCTAAATGCCAACAGCATGATATAATATATATAGTGATTAAGTGACTCGCAACTTCGTCTTAATTTCGCGATTGTTCACATCATGATACACATAATATGTTTTCAAACAGATCGATTTGCTGCTATAGTGTTTAGAGATCTGACATGGGTGCTAATTTACAATACAATCAAAATAATCAATTAACAGTAATTTTGGGTGCGTATAAGCAGGAGAATCTCTGACATATGTTACATGCGTATGTAAGCTCTTTGCTTATATATAGATGTGCATGGATATATATTTTAAGTATATATATACGAATATTTACAACTAGCTCTAGTCCCTCAATATGCCATACAGAGTTTCGTTCAAAAGCACCAATGGTTGGACCAATATGAGAAAGAAAATTAAATAAAAGTAACAAAAATGCACACACAGCCAAAAGTCTCCATTTTATGAATGTACAATACAATGACTGTATTTAGTTCAGGTTATATATCTCTCACTATGTATACGTATATATGCAGCACGCTGATGTGACACTGGTTTGGAGTCCCGTCAAATCCCCATCTGTCGACGACAGACAGTCAGCTTCGACCTGACGACGGAACAACAGCTACACTGTAAATACACGACAGAAATAATAAACATTAGCGACAATATCAATTTGTACACGCAGTTTGATAGCAATTGGTTAATATAGATTAGAATTGGTTCTAATTTTAATTTATAAACAAATTATGAAAATTTTTGGAGTAAAGTCACCAACATTTAGATGTGGAAAATTATGACACACACATATTGCACACACGTACATACAACACACACCGGGACAACAAATTATTTTCGGACGGAGTACACACGAAGAAGTTCTACATAATACCATATCGACGCAGTGGCAAAACCCATCCCCCGCATGGAACCATGTAGGTACACTTTCAGTTTTCTCCACACGTAACTTCCGCTCCGCCCCCTCCGGACCCCCCGATACTTTTTCACGTATTATTGCCCGTAAGAAAAGCAGAAGGCAGAAGACCATTATCTCGGCACATAGCGAGGAATTGTCCCCGTACCACTCGGGGGCCGAGGGTCGATTTCTCTCCAAGAACTGATACTTCCCGTCAAAGACTAGAACCAACAAATGGTATTGACGCCCGATCCCCCGCAGTGGCAACTCGATCTCACGTCGACTGGCAAAAGTCGACAGTTTTTATCAATGTGAAGGGTTCTGTAAACACGTAGGCAGGGCGATTGGGTTGCAGAGGTTATTTGCTCGCCCCACCCACCCCTCCAAGTGAGAGAGAGAGAGAGAGAGAGACACCGCTGCCCGGGGTATACCATCCGTACGTTGGTATCGTGTCCATCGGAATCTGACGGACACAAATATATCGAATGGCAGTCACCGGATAGTACACTAAAACGTTGTATACGTAACCGACCGGTCCAAACATATCTGCTATAGCTCATTTTATTTCTCAGTCGGATAGGGTTTTATCTGTAACATTTCAAATAGTGAAAGTTTATGACTGACATGCTCGATTTTTTATTTCTTTTTTTCTGGTAAATTATATTATTTCCGTATTATTTGTGCAGATTGAATTTTGTTGAATATATTTATTTTGTTGAATATTTGTATGACCTACTAGCATGAATGATAAATTCTATTTAATCTTTATTTCAGTTGTCGTTGTCCAATAACCAGATATTTCATGTTGAGTTCCTTTCTCTTCCTCCCATAGTTCTGTATTATATTGATTTTCTAGCTTCATTATATGCTTTATTGTGGACTTACGCCTAGCTCCCGGCCACGGGTTCCTAACTGTACTAACACATGTTGATGGCATATGTCTCGCCACCCATATTGGCCTGTGTATTACAAAACCTACGACGTCACCGGTCCAAAACGCGAGGTCATCCTATAGCTTAGTTCAGTCCATTCAATTTTAAACACCCCCTGGAACGATATGTTCATCACTATATGTTATTGGTTTTTTTCTATTATTTATTAATAATAACAAGCCTGGATGCCCATGGTCAAAGCTTCCCTAACTCCCCGACCCCCCCCCCCCCCTCCCCCCTCGCCAGCACCAATGTCCCCCATGCTTCCCAAGAGACCGATACAGACACAATAATATCCGCCACCATCTTGCTGCCTAGAGCGTAGGGCAATACAAAAATACCACTTATTAAAAACCGTCAGCTGGCTAGAAATTATTATTAAGATCGATATTGCTTTTATATAACTAATATTCACCGTTGCCTTTTCAGTAAATGGCGGCCGATATTGACTAAAGCGTTTTCATGACCGACTGATCGCAGGCTTACGGGGGAGTCGGGTGCTGGCCATAGACATCACAGAACGCTATCAGCTTTTGTATCGATATTTTTGCTGCTTGCCGTGTATCTCTATAAACTCAACGGCGGCCTCGGTCGGTTCACGCTTCCACTTAACTGGAGCCTGAGTGCACTCATAGTGAATACAACGCTCCCCTCAACCAACAGATACCGGGCCAGTTCAATTGATAATTAATTTTAGTAAAATATCTCAAAACCGACTGTGAAATATACACCGATTTGAACTTGAGGGACACTTCAAAGCGCTCGAAACCGCTTCTAAGCCCTATTGATGTCGAAAAACAGGTTTTATAGGCAAGAGGTTTTGGTTGTAACATCATTCATCCAATATAAAACTTCCACATAGGACACCGCAGAAAATCTATGCCAAACACTTCGCAAAAATTTATACATGGAAAAGAATGCATTTTTTTAAGTTATGTAATTGAGTGTTATTACTATAATTTCAATTATTTATCAATTACAATGTTCAGATATTTATCGTTTTACCATAACTTCATAACATAGGACACAAATCATACGTGGAATAACATAAAACTGCATTTTTGTGTAAATCTAGTCTTGTAGCATGCTTCTTGTGAAATTGTTTTGACACAATACACAGTTATAATGATCTAAATAGCCGAGGTGGCTTGTTTACACGAAGGCTTTTGTACTTTTCCTGTGATTTTTAGTTCTGTTCCACACATTAGGACACCTCAAGTGTTACTTTTAATGGCAATGGTCATTAACTATAAGGTGCTGAGTGTATACAAGGCTATTTCGCGAATAAATATTGAACGTATAATTTACGGACTGTGGGTTTATCCCCTGTATGTGTTCACATTGCACGCCCCATGTACGTGATTTCGTTTGAGCGTCAGACTCGAATAGGCGACAGTGTGGCCGCGAGTCTGGCCAGGAAAAACAAACCACATGGGACGAAAAGTGTCCACGCATATTGCCCCGTATTCCCCCGTATAAACTGAAGTATAAGTTTTTATCTCTTCAAGAGCTATACCCGGTCTCCGCTCCATCTTTCTCTCACACCGCCCTTAATTTTCAACCGGTCTTGAAGAAAGCTCCCTGTGTTATACCGTGCGACACAAAAACATGTCGTCTTTCACAAAGCCAAACAGTCACGGGAGGTTTATACATTTATGCATGCAAACACACCACTGACAATAAAAGCAAGACTGGTTATCGCACATTATGGTACAGCAGGGATGTCTGACAAACCTACCTAAAGATACAGTAGTTCATATCCCGAATAGTCCTCGTCCAAAAGCATATAATGAAATATTCGAATAAGTCAGCAAAGTGGTCAGTATCTATAAGTGTATATATATAAATTCCTAGATTGTCTGTGCGTTCGCTTCAGGAGTTGATTGTGACGACAGTTTTTGTTTTCACCAGGTTCTGTTGTTGGTGAAAATACAGCTCCTGGAGATATCGGCGCCGTGCGTGGCGTAATTCAAGGGGACGTTGCTATGCGACGTGTGGATTGCTCCCCCGACCCCGAGGCTTGACTGGTTGACGCCATTACCGTGACTGGAGAGACCCACGGGGCTGGGCAGAGAGTTCCGCACCCCGGAGTTTAGGGAGGTTTGGGTGGCGCTGTGCGGCGTGCTGAGGGCCTGCGAGCCCGCCGATGACCCGCCGGTGCCACCGCCGCCGCCGGCGCTCGGGTTGTGATGGGCCGGCTGGGGCGTGATACCCGGCTCCGACTTGGAGATGGTCACCTGACTGTGGTGGTGGGACTGGACTGAGTCACCACTGGAGCCCGTGGACCCCGTGCTGTTGGCCCCGCAGGGCTTACCGTCCTTGACCAGCACGGGCACCGCTACTCGCTTAGGCGACGGCGGTGACGACTTCTGGTGATGTTCAATCTTCTCCTTGTCCTTCTGGGCCTTCTTCGTCTTGTAGCGGTGATTTTGGAACCAGATTTTGACCTGGGTGGGGGTGAGGCCGATCATGCTGGCGAGGTGCTCGCGCTCGGGCGCCGACAGGTACTTCTGCTGCTTGAAGCGGCGCTCCAGTTCGTAGATCTGGGCCTGGGTGAAGAGTATCCGGCGCTTGCGGCGCGAGGCCAGTGAGAAGGGCATGGCGCCGTAGCGGTTCTGGTCCAGGCCGCCGAACGTCATGTTCATGTGGTTCATCCCCGAGGCGGCCCCCGTCATGTTCATGTTACACGAGCTCGGACCCATCAGTCGGGATACTGCAAGACATAAACAACACCACATCAGACACCAGAATACATCGTTATACAATACGTCTTATCATCAGAGGGAACAGAAATTACCATAATCAATTTGATGCAATATTATTGAATGACTTTATATATTAGGCCATGCATATATTTATATTTGTTCACTTCTTGAAAGTGCATAAGTGTTGTAGACCTACATAAAATATTTGCAAAATAGTTTGTTCCCTAAACGTTTTATTTTTTCAAACCGTAGTAAATGTACGGGCTATATTTGGTGTGTGCACTATTTCAATTTATACAGCATTTTTTTGTCTTTTTTATTTCACCTGTCATTTCATACTTCAAGGAAGGTTTTGCTTCATTATACCCACAATTTTCTTGTTATTAGAAAGTATTCGGCGAGGGAGTGATTATTGTTTGTGTGTTGTGCACGTGTCGGAGAGTGGCCGTGTCTTGTAGCTGGTAGGGGAGCTACCGTTTGTTGACGGGGGACCAGGTGCGAGGTGCCGTATTGAAGGGTAGCCAGCCATGGAATGATCGAGGCCCCTGTGAGACCTTGGCTCGGCCTGGGCTTGGTACAGGGACGTTCTTATGGACAGGCGGAGAGAGAAAATACTGTCGCTGTCAGTTCGGTCGGTCGGTGATATCCCTACAAGTAGCGACCATTAAGCGGTTGCATTGTTGGAGCTTTATTTGCGATCTTTTGTGTGACAAGCGGTGTCGCGGTGCGCCCCTCCGGTCCACGCCGATAATTAACCCATGATTCTGTGGGCTCGATGATAGCTCACACCTTCCACCCGACACCTTGGGCTTTGTGTGCAACGTGGACTGTATGTTTTGTAGCAATTTTACGCTGTTTGTAATTTACTTAAAAGACACAAGGGAGTGAACATGACGATTACATGAGCTGTTGGTTTTCAATGCAATATTGGTCTCGGAATACTATTAACGCTCCAACACCTCCGTATATCGTCTACTTCTATAGGCCACCGGTGGCAGACGTGATATTGAATGTCTCCAAACTTCATATAACTTGATGAGAAATATGGAACTTGCACTGACATTGTGGGAAATTCAATGGTCCAAATATTCTATTTGGAAATGTAGCAACAAGTTTTTTTTTTATTTTCAAATTATTGTTTACGTCATTGAACAGCCATATATATATATATATATTCGGTTACAAAGATGATACTGATTATTAATGTTAGCATTAACAAATCACTGTTTATATTTGGAACTGACCATCTATTTATGAAGAAGGCCCTTGACATGAGTGGTCGTTTATCAGTCATTAACGCTATCATTTCCAACGCCTAATCATACATGTATGTACCACGTACAATACACTCGGGCAGATACTGACAAGAAAAGTCAGGAGACAAAAACTTGACTTGTATTATCAGCCAGTGTCTCGTCTGTATCAGCTATATCTGGTGCAGCCTGTAGGTCCGATAGCCGGAATGTAATGTGTATGTTTATCTGTGAGAAATCTAGGATAAATTGTACTCGAGCTGTGCTGCCGACATCAAGTCCACTCCATAGATCGATTGGAGTATCCCTGCACAAGCGTACTTGTATCGTAACCGTGATAACGTAATACACGGTGTCGATACATTCCTCTCCACAAAGCACCAGCGTGAACATGTTTCGCCACATGCTGAATGCATCTCAAGTTTTCAGCCCACAATTATGTGCGTTTTGAATAAGGTAGCGTTTATCTACACGGGAGATTCGCATGAGTTGTATAAGCATTGAGCAAGAGGCCCTAACGAAGTTAACGGGCACTTAATGTTGTCAATACATCCTTAAACGCCGACCACAAACACTATAGAAATCTGCTACAGTAATCCCGATCGTTTAGCAGTTTTTTGCTACTTTAGTTTCTTTTCAGAACTGGAAACTCTCCTGAGAGGTAGCTCTTCCCTTGTATCCTACACAATATCAATTAGATGTATAATAACTGGAGGTGAGTCGGTGCGCTCCTCAGAACAGTTAACTGAGCATTTGTATTTTATTACATCAAAGTTCCATTTGTTTACAATATAAATTGATTCTCTGGGCATCGATCGGTCGCTCTGTGGAATATTCTCCATATTTTGTTCTCCGCTTCAGTTCTGCCTTCGATCCGGCGGGTTTTTTACCCCCTTCAGGTTCTAAAGCGGTCCTAGGATAGCAGGTATGGCAGCTGCTCAGTGCAGCTAGGTTGGGTGATCAGAGATAGCCCGAGTCCTCCCGCACGCCTAGTTAAACATACGCTCCGCTCTTTTATTGTCTTACAATCGGAATAAAAGGGAAGATGGTTTTAATTCCAAACAACTTCTGATTCACGTGGGATCGAACCTGTTTTTCATACAGGGCGGTGTTATTTTTTATGAGGAGAAATACTTAGACGGGATGCGTGAAGAGTCCCGTGAGTGACAAAAACGGAACTACGTGTAAATAATGATGCTATCTATAAGATAACTGGATTATAGAGCGCTGACACTTAATTGGTAGTGTCGGTGTTGACGTAGTAAGCCTCTACGGGGCCTCTTGCTATATCTATCTAAATACACAGGGGTCAATTAGGCTTTGGCCAGATTGACAATAACTTAAGTAGGAGTACATTTATTACAGGCTTACCTACAAACAAACATCTAAATGACCAACCGAGAATGCAAAGTTCAGCTCTAGGGTCAGATGAGTTAGTGACGTGAAAATATTGCACACGTCGCTGTATCTATCTAAACTATAACAATAGATCGCGCACTTGCTGTGGTATAAAGATTGCACGTGCTTCTGTGATTTCCACTTTTGTAAATACTAAAAAAACACAACAGGCACAGAAAACTATGCATACAGAAAGCTGATATTGAAGCGAACATGTCTATTGTCGGTGTGTCTTGCTGCCATGATGGGGTTTTATGTCACAACATTAATATTTCATACGGAATACACCGCACACTTTTCACGCCACGAAGCTAGGCATTGTGTTTTGCTTCAGTGCTGGTGCAATTTCACACCGTTTGCATTGTATTTGCGCGAATACGACACATTTGTATATGGGAGGGGGAATTTAGTGAAATAAATATATAGATGTGTTTTGCAAATATAATTACGTTGCGCAAAACTATCACTATGCTCGTGCAAAGGACCAATATTACGACTTCGATGTGTGTGTACATTAGGTAGTGAGCAAATGAAGCAGAAGAGAGTAAATAATAAAAAACGGTAACTTACTGTACTCACTTGCAAGTCTGGGGTCCGACGGGTTGGTTCCGTACCATCCTGCGGTACTGTTTCTTACCCCCTGCATGGGGTCACTACTATAGGGACTCAAGTCCGAGCCATTGCAGTACTGCGAGCCGAACGACGACGTGTGATGACTGAGTTGCGACATGTAGTTGTAGGGATTAGCTGCCATCGTGCTGTTCATGCTCCCCATCGATGCCATGTTGGACTGAGTGGTCGTGGCGGTGCTAGTGCTGGTACTCCCCCGATGATGATAGCCCGGGATCAAGGGAGGAATCGCTGCTTCTATACTTGTCTTCTTGTAGTTCTCTTCAAACGGGCTGAGGATGTCGGTGACGGAGAACGAAGTGGTCGTATGCTGCTGCTTGGGACTCAGGGACATAGCCACGGGACGGCCGTCTAGGAGAGGCGTTCTCACCCGTGGGGCAGACCTCTTCCCAACCTAAAGAAGACAGACAGCAAAAACTGGCCAATATATCTTGAGCGCCGGTCACAAGTCCTCTCCTCGGCGCTCTAAGCCCTCTGCTGGAGACCAGTCTTACGTGTGTACGATTGTACTTTAGCCAGGCCCCGTCTAGAGCCCTTGCCGTGACAAATTGCCTTTTGAGGACTCTCCGCGCACGCGCAATGGCTGAAGGAGTCCCCGGCCGCGGCGGCTGTGATTGGCTAGAGGCGCTCTGGCACAACCCACCGCCCTGCATACATTATCGATTGCCTTTATGCACCGATGGCTGCTCGCTGTAAAGCACACAATGGACCACCGACCAACACTACAGCAGCAGGCAATGCACCACACCGTATGGCAAATTCGTGTGACACTGGTTCTCTGCAAAGTGGCCCGATATATTTGAACCAAAGCTGGTGATGGATATAGACGGCGGAGCAATCTTTAGCTGAAATCAGACTTGCAGTAATTGCTAGAGCTGACAGCCAAATATGGGCCTGGAGCCTGGAACCCCATCATCTACGGTCTGTTCACAGCACCGACATCCGCTGTTGTTTGCTTTCAATATTCAGGGGCGGGGCTTAACTGTATGGTATAATATTCTAACTATGCTATCTTCCCCAATCAATCCATATGTTCCATACAGATGATCATCCTGCGAATCAGGATAAGACAGATCTCCTACGCATCTTAATGATCTCATAGGCCTTAGAAATAAACGACATCCGTTTGACAAACAGAACTTACACTGGTCCAAAATATTCTCAGTTCGATTTGAATAAACAAACTTCCAGCAAGGTAATCATGAGAATATACAACGTAGATTTTAGGTAATAAATATGATATTTTCATGTGTTGAATCGATAGTATTTATTGAAACCGCAAGTTGCATATTGATATATCAGTCGAACAACTCATGAAAATCACGCATGCTAGGATTATTTTCCATATTTTCGTGGCCTCCTATGGTGTTCTCTGGCCGAATTATTTGGGTCATTTCACTTCTAATTGCGTGGATTCAAATAAAAATTAAAAGGGTAAAAGTGAAATAATGATCCCAATTGTCTTGCTGCACGCTTCATTGACTGTCATCATTTGGCTCAGTGACACCAAAGTCACTAACTTATTAACTAAAATACCATCGATATAATTTTTCTATACCTCTTCATATAGTAATTGAAACCACACAATAAATCATTATATCGCGTGATGCACCGCTGTGCCATTGGTTAATGTAATAATGGTATACAGCGTAAAGTGAAGGTCCTGTCCCCATTACGGGGCCAGCGAGATACTTAACAGGGGAAACGCTTTTGTTTGTCAATGGCTCGTAACGAGTCATTGCAATTAATTGATTTCATTCAGGGTTTGAAACAATAGATTTTACACCTAGCGCGCGAACTTGCCTCTGTCAAATCCCCTTGCCCTGAGCCTGGCCTTTGTCACTCGATGATAATGACAAGTGCCCACATTAGTGTCCTTTGGGCCAGATATATGCTCATTGTTTTAGAGTGAAAGCGATTTATTGGTATCGATTGAGATCGATTGTAGAGGCGTTACAATAACAAATTAGACCCCGGGGAGAGAGATGCCTGGTAGATTCCCACGTCCTCTGTATACATGACCTGAGCCTCCCTGGGTCTGCCACTTGTCTCTTCTTGAGGCCTCTCCATGGGGCACCTGCTGGACCTGGCGGGGATGACAACTCTATCCCTTGGAGAATATCGTCCCTGACATTTATTCTTAGAGCACATACTGAAAGGTGTCCTTAAGTCGCTATGGTGTTGATATCTGTCTTATGTGCATGTGTGACAAATTCGTTCTGTATTGTTTTGCTACGAGGATGAGACCTTGACATTTTGTATCCCATCAAAGCCTCTTCCTATAGCTGGTATTCCACTGGCAAATTGACAATCAGAAAGAACCAGATTTTGTCACCTTACGGTAGATCCTGTTTGTTCGGCTACTTTCCCTCTTGAAATGAAGATAATTGCATCCTTAATTAGGTCGGCGTACACAATTCTCTAATTAATTAGGCCTGTCGGGCCATTTCACGAGTCATTTGACAATGTTGTGGTGTCCGTATGTAATGCACTCACCATCTTGGATGACACCAAGTGGTCGGCTCACACTGAGATTCTTCGCAGGAATTGGGGGAAGTTTATACAAACTTTCAACTCCAGTACGAAATGCCAGTCGTTAATAAAGTGCCACGTAAAATATCTATATTTCCTCATCATTTCCAGCGTATTGTAGCAATACATACCTGCTTCATGTTACATATATACATACACAGCTACACTCCTACCTACGTATTCGCAGCTGTAAGGATGCAATACTAATATACTAATATGATCATTAGCAGATTTAATCTTCTGAAAAGCTCTAGTAATTATACCAGTGAACTAATAGTTCGCACTTACTCTTTCTAATCTCTGCCACATCCAACACCTGGGATAATGTACCTGGTGTGTGGCTTAACACATATAGGTGTGAATACACCAATCATTACGACATAAAACCATAATCGTCCACACGTTCAACAGAACCTTGGCACGCCATGATATCCACAAGTTTGTACGCAATTTGTGTAGGTAATTGTATTAGGCCTTCAATAATCTCGGGATTATTGCCTTCAGATCGATGGGTATCAATTTGTTAGTCATCTGCCTAATTTATGTATGGTACTTTACTATATACTTAACTGTGCCCGATGAATACGTTATATACCCCTTATGAGCACATATATATGGGATACGATGATTGGTAACCATGACATATATTGGTTTATACATACATTTATCGTCAGCTATTTGTATTGTATTTGAAATGGTTTCTTTTTTTTCAGAAATAAACACAGCAAGTTGTGAACAACTACAAGTCTACAATGGGTAATTGCAAGTTTAGCAGTCTGGATTGTGTTCATCTGTAAGCAATGATAGTATACGTGGAAGTCTTGTATCCTCACATGAATGGTCACTTGTTGTGTGAAGTGTGGAACAATTATCGACACACGGAAAGCGAAAAGACAGCAAATCAACACATAGACTGTTGTCTTCCGAACGGTGGAAATACACTTGTCGGCTAATTTTTAATAAACATGTTATAATTTAAAAGTACTAGAGAGTCTCTTACGTTTGACCTGGGACCATGATACAATTATATTTGAAGTGACAAAGTCAATGTCGCGAGACCCTCAATCTCCACTCAGCAAGTGCTTCTGAGAACTGGTTCAGTGTCTGCGGAACGCCAAACCTTTGGCGGCTCCCAAACAACACCATTGAAGACGAGGAATAAAGTCAGGTTTATTTTAAAAATAACCAAATATTATCGAGCTTTCGGCTGGCGGTTCAAAAAGAGGACGACCTTTGTTATCTTAAATTTCTATGACATATTAAAACTAAACACAATTAGAAGAAATACGTCACCAGCTTACAAATGATGCCTTGTGTACTTTCTATAGAATACCTGCTCTGTCAGTGGAGGAATTTGATCGCGACCTGTCGCCTGTATGTAGTTGTTCATTCCACGTATAGCAACCGGTTTACTTTCACCAGAAGAAGGCATATTTTGTACGCCAAATTAAAGATAAATATATGATATTTGGGACGTGCGCTAACATTTTCTCAGTTTATAATGAGTGGGTAGTGAATGGATCTTCACAGTCTATCCACGTATTTCAAGGCTTTATTGCATGAGCACAATAACAACACAGGTCCATTGCCGACGGGGACCCTGTACACAAACTTGGTACTTCATAACTCTGCGCACCTGCCCCAGAGTAAACGTCGTTTATGAATTTAATATACACATTTATGATATAAAAAAACTCCGTGCGTGTCAAACTTTACTCTGATCTTTACGAAAATAGACCCCGAGGACATTGTCCGAACTGCTGGCAGCTCTAAGCATCAAAATATATTGTAAGTATGCTTCCTGTCACCCAGATAGCTAATAAATAAACCGGTCATTATACCGTTTTACGGTGTAGAATCTATATGTCCTGGACTGAGCATACACCAGGACAATCTGGGGTGAGAGTGGCCCATTGTAAACAGAAGAGAAAGCCATCCCTAGAAGTTAAAGCCACTCCGCTGGACACTGGTTTCCTCTACATTCAAGTGTCAGCTGAAGAACCCATGACGATGTGAACTCACTCCCCCTCTGCCTTTGTTATGGATATGTGGGGAAGGTAAAAGTAAATGTGGAATATTCAATATATTTTAATGAGCATAAGTTTCTGACACCAGGCGTCGTGAATTTAGTACATGTCGGAAACAATTTTTGAACCCCATTGCTTTATTGAACATCTTGGCAAATGGACAGCCATAATTCCCATGTGGTCGTCTGCTTCTAATGTGAATAAGACATGTTTTTTCACCTTTTGTCAGGGGTGGTGGGGTGGGGTGGGGAGGTTCGGTCAGAGCTTCAATGCCATACTCCATAACATGCTATCCCCAGAAAAGTGTCCCAAAACTTCTTGCACACCGACCGAGGCAATGCCTTAAACCGCTTGTTGGACTGCCTGTTGCGGCTGTCAACACTCAATTCAACACCAAATAGCCTTACGCATGTTTACAAAGTGTAATATCTTAAACGGACACCAACCGCTGGGCAATGTAAATTGATTTATAGTGCTATTGATGGGGCCGGGGTATTTCGTCCCCCCTCCGACTGTTATTTCCATGCTGTACGTGTGAAACCACAGGAAAATCTTCATGTTGTCTCTCCGTCCTCTCGTGTCATTCACATTTCTTTGCCTTAAAACATATTCAGTATTCACAACTAGTGTATATTCGAGATGAAATATCGTGAGTTACCAAAACAATTAGTGTTCCATGTCTCCATGGCAGGGGGTAGTACATCCATACTGTCAGGTCGCTGTGGTTCCGACAGTCCGACTAGAACATTCGGTCACTCGATCATGAGGTCTCAGTACACGTGTCTGTCACACCTAGCGGACAATAGGCTTCTCTTACATTATGGCACGCATGCGTTACCTATCTGATTAATGAGTGAGTTTGGACATCAATGCCATTAAATCTTTGGTATCTACGCGTCTTTGAACGGCAGTTAGCGTGAATGATCTGTCCTCGTGCTTTCTGACGGCGCGAGCGAGACGAGAGACGGGAAGATACGGTAACTCACGAGGGAGATTCGCTCGCAAATGGACCCAATTATCTCGGCTGTGTGTCTGACGGCATTGACGGTCGCAAATTGTCGCCCGCCCGTGTTTTTGTGTGTATCTGAGCCGCCGTGGGCGATAATACGCGCGACTGTGTAAGAAAACCTGCAATTTCTCCATTACGTGCAAATAAAGCACTAATTGGAGGGGCGGGTTCGGTGGGACCTCTTTCATTTGCCGGCGAGATTCGTGCCTTAGCCGTCTGTTGGTGACATGCACGTGCCCCGCGGCACCTAGGATGTCCTGCGAGCAAAAATCACCACACAAATCAAGCGATTACTCAACAAGGACAAAATCGTCCACGTGCGCGGCAGTGTGGTATATAGCACGGGGCGAGTCTCCAGCAGTACCGAGAAATAACTAAAAGATTCACATTGCGACATGTTACATCTAGTTATTACGATGAAATAGATTGTACAAGTAGCCATATATGCAGTTTGTGTATCTGTCCAATTAGAGGAACAAAGTGTGAAGAAAAAACTGATGTATGTCCCGTTGTGTATTGACTCTAGCACCGCCAGATCAATTAATTATCGCCCAGCACGTCTGTATGGGACGTAAGCACGTGCACCGGAAGTGTCATCCACATTTCTTTCAAGTGACCTCGACACCCAAAAACACACACATCTACAAGTCTAATTGGAAGAAAAGATTTCTGAAAAATTCAAGAGCGGTGTCAAATCTTCAACGACTTCTCTAGATGGAGTTGGGAAGTGAAATGACCTGGAATTTATTTACATTATCAAAAAGAATCTTTGCATAAGAAGAATTAATTTCAGACTCAAATATTTTCCGTTACAACAATATGATAATATTTTGCAGATACGCGATCAGTCTCTTGTCTGACTCAGATCACATAAGACAATCTGGAGAATTAGGGCAGTGAGATTTACTGCTGATTCCTCATGGTCCGGGCTAAAAGTTCACAAACTCGGCGACCATTTGTCGAAATCATTTCACGCTTTAATATTAAACAGCGAAAATTGCTCAGAGCCTCTCATTTACAAAGGTTACTCCAATTAAGGTGTGCATGTACCTTTTGACACGGCTAATATTGAAATCAGTCCCCGTTACAGAAGCAGGTAATTGGCAACGGTTTGAGTTTTATACAGAAAATAAACGTCCTATAATAGGGCGCCTATTACCTGGCGATCAATATGGTTTTTCATTTGGAATCGACATAAAACTTGCCTTTAATTGGGATTTGTGGGACAGTGTAACGACCCAATCTGATAGGCCTTACAGAGTAAGGTGACACGTCGGTGTTTACGAAGTTAGAAAATGTATATGTTTCATTTCTGAGCTGGCCAGTGTGAGCTAACAGCAATTAAAACTACTTTACGAGCATATTGCCAATGAACAGACTATACAGTTTTTCAGATCACCCATAACGAATTATTATTTTCTGTGAATAATTGAAAACTGTGTATTCTTTCATGGCTGCAGGTTCCACGCTAAACAACCAGATTGTTCCTGGAAGCAACAATAACTGTTGATTTCTTCATGACTGCATACGAAAACTTGTCCCTCTGTGTTTGGGAAATACTCGGAAAAACTCTCGAAACCTCTTCGGTTTGCTTTTGTTAGCTCGAGTAATTATGTATAATGTTGGTTTTGTATTAAACCCTGCCATACGACGTTCACGGTGCTGCCTATAGAGAGAGCCGAGGCCCTCCCGTGGCCGGAGGCTATGGGTGTCCCCACCGCCCCACACGGAACCTCACAAGCACACGACTCCGATCCACGCGGCAAGTGCGACATAGCCCAGTTCTCTCTCTCTCTCGTTCCCTCTCCCCACCATCAAACATTAATGAACTGGTAACAAACGTGACTTGTTCACTATTTGTCGCTGGCTCCTCGCTCGACGTCGCCAATGCAGAAACGACAATGATTTAATGAGCACAATAACACAGGAAACACGCCCGGTCGGCGGCCACGTCCTTCTCGAGGATGCTTCTGGAGCCTCTCGAAACAATGAGCTATGAGCGATCCGGTCGTTCATCCACCGTCCTAGGAATATATGCGGCGCTGATCCTCCAACGGGAATCTATGCGCCTTCCCTCGGTTTAGTTAAACACGGACCACCGCCGCAGTCGCCCCCATCCCTCTCCCCCGCCCCGTACCCTCCCTGTCGACCTTCCACAACCGCCCACCAATCCCTACCCCCCTCGAGCCTCTCCAGGAACCAAGGGGCCACGACAGCCGGGGAATTTAGCGCCGTTTCGAGGGGTTCTGGAGAGTGCTCTCCGTCTCTCACTTGAAGAAGCATTCACCTGGGATAACGAGTCTGAATCCTTATTGGGAGACTGGCCGGCCTTTGTTTGATCAAGTCTATCTCCCAGTTGTGCCGTTCACATAGCGCAAGGGCCGGGATTTATGAGCCGGCGAGCGAGCGAACGTCCTGTAAAAAGATCTGGGACCGAGGGACTAGGAAGACGAGACGACAGACCGGGGTCCATAAATCTGACCATCAGACCAGCCTTGGACACCCGCCACCCCTGCAGACCAGATAACCAAGTCCTCCTTGTCTTTTATGTGCCCCTATTTCCGTCTGGCATAAATCGTTCTGTAGCCGTTTGTTTCATAAAATATTGACATGGATTGCTGTTTTTATGGTGCAGTGTCCGCTGCCCGCTGTGTTGTCCTCTTTTGTTTTTATTTGTCGTGTTATTTGGCTCATTAATCACGATTGATGAGATGAATTCTTCATACAAGAAAAGAATTCAAAGGTTCGATGAAAGTGCATTGAACATATGATCGTTCCCCATGGACGAGAACAGTACTACCATAAACCAAATTTATTCCCGATGCAACTGAAAACAAACTCTATATCGAATTCGAACTGTTGTAATCTTGCCCACATGCTAGATGAATTTGTCTGATTTTTTTCACGCGTTTATTTTTTTTATATATATATAAGCTTTATTTAAGGATCCCCAAACAAGCAAAAGCTTATATTAATGGGTCTCAACAGCTTATATTAATGGGTCTCAACGTCTCAACGGTGCGTTTGTTTGTTTTGAACAAGTATAACTTTTGTACCAAAATCACATTAAGTTGCCACAGAGGTGCTGGACCTTGAAGGCCTGTCCTGCTGATGTGAGAGAAGACATATACGTGGTGGAGAATCCGGCTTGGAAGGAACTCCTTGTACACACAACACCGCGACCACAGGAAGTCTCGAGTGTTGTCACGTGACCTCTCCAGAGCAGCACCGGACAAAATGACGAGCGACTCAAGCGGCCAGTCAGTCACTCACGGACAAGAGGCCAATATCAATATTGTCCCTTGTGCGAAGCACGTTAATGAATGCGCGTGCGTTTCAGCGTAAAATCATATCTAAATATGTAGCTGTTCCGTGACGACGAGGGCCCTCGGAACATGAATATTCTATCTGTTCTTGCACTAATCATCGCTTGCTGTAAGCCAGTTACTTCTCTGATCATGTGCGTTTGCTGATTTTCTTAATCAGCCGCACTGATATTTTTTTTCGCCTGGTAAACATGTTTGAGCGATCAACATGAACGCATGATTACACCATACAATTCATAATGCATCTTCAATACAATGATGGTTTTTGCGAGCTATTTGCTGGAAGGGGAGCAATTTAATTGCACCAGAATTTTCCACTCTTTTTTTTTTTGGACTGTTCACCCGATTTCAGAAACATAAATGAAGTTGTACTTGCACATAACTGCATGAAAGGATCAAGGTTGCATTGATGACAACGCATTGACCTTGAATAAATTAAAGACTCTCATTGGTGCAAGCAAAATTTTTAGGGTTTATTGTTCCTCCATCACTATGCACCATGTACTACGGTGAGCACGCATTGCTCCACATAGTACTACGTAGTTTTATTGCCTGTTCATTGTAGAAAGAATTGCTGGGACGCCAAGGAAATATTTAATTAATGAAAACCCATCAGGAGTGCTTCAATTTTGTGGCTTGTCGACCACGGGCATTTAAACAATCTAAAGAAAACACGACACTGAATGTCAACTTAACCATCTGTGAGCGGTATTCCCCGCCTCGTAGGATCACACCTTCCATTATTGGCGAGCTTTCGGGTTCGCTTGCTGGGTTGCGTTTTAACGGACTGTGAATTTACGCGGGTTCACTGTCAAAACGACGGGTGTCTTCCATTCAAAATGGCTGACTGTAGTAAATACAAAATTTCGCACCTGCGAAAGCTTGGGCCAAGCGGGGAGTGTTCTAAACGAAAATATGTGTGCAATGGATGTTGGCCATAGGGTGAATACCTCGTGAATGGCTTTGGAAAGACGTCATGGGGATACGATATAAAGCACTGAAGAGGCGACAAGTCGTCAAGCAGGACCCTTGGCCTTTACAAGTTCTGCATGACGTAACATTACACATCGCTGGTCTCCTCTTTCTGGGACACATAATCGTATAGAAGTCTAAATATGAGAATATAATACTTCAGAATTCGTTACCAACTTGAAACAATGGGTGACCAGTAAATTAGCACTTGTTCCTTTGAGGGTTGTGCCCTTGGTATTTTAAAGTGTCCCTTGTATAATACTGATGGCTACGTTAGTAATATGGAAGGACGTAGAGATTGCCCAGTTATTGAGATAGCAGTAAATAATGAATGGAAGCCCGGAGTTGGCCGTGCTTGCCGCCTCTCCAGGAGAACCCCGAGGAGCTGACGACGGTTTTGTTCCCACTCCCTCCAGACCCACTCGCGACCGCTGTAGTCAAGGTGGTCCAGTGAGTTTTGCTCGTTTACCAACCCTGTAATGGGGAGAATAGGATAACAAGTGGTTTTCGCCGGAGGCCGATGATTTCCTGACTCTGTCGCCGACGACAGGAGCCGATGTGTTAGCCACAGAGGGAACGCGTCAGCCCTCGACACTTTCATTACCACGCGCCGATGCAATCTGCTTTCCAGGTTTTTTATCTTCTCCCTCTCTTTTTCCCTCTCCTTTGCGATAATGGCGATCGTTCCTAAATTGGCTCATTTTGAAGCGCTCACAATTCGCGGCCAAACCGCGTCCGCTTTCTAAATTGTCCCATCAAAAGTCTTCCAAAGCTTCTTCAGTGCTATCATTTGAAGAGATAACGAGGTCTTCGCGACCTCAATTGATTTCTTCTTTGTGACGATCACAAAGTCATCGGGCCAAGCAATCATGGAAATGAAAACCCATTGTGTGCGGTACTGGCATTTTGTCCTGCGATCATTCTCTCGCTGACGGCTAGATACGGGGGATAGAGCCACAAATCCTCGGACAAATCCGCCCGACCGCCCGCAAGCAAGCAAGCGAGGGTTTTTTTTACACGATCTGCTAATTGAACATTTTCACGTGAAAAGAAACCGCCATCAACTCCCGTGTGCTACGAAGAATAATTTGATGTTGTCGATTGAAAACATCGTCTATACAGGAGAGCACAGACCGCCGAGGGTATTTATACTAATGTGATAGCGCATTAGTCCTTGTATGGGGATCCGGGGGACGGGGGGGTGAGAACAATATTGCACACTGGAGAGCTGCTGCTGTTGTTTTCTTACAAATTTACCTTACAATTCACTGCCACCGCCTCTACGTATATGACACGCACCGATATAATCTGCAATATATGATTCATGTGAAAAAGGCCATGTATCGATAGCTGTCGCGAACTAGGCCTATGAGACCTATGTAGGCCTACGTAATAAGTTAATTATTTATTGAGTATATAATTAATATACATACATTAATTTCGATTGTGCGCCACATCACGACATGTCTGTTTAATACATCGGACTACCATAGTGATTAAGTGGATTATCGAGTCGGTTTAATGAATTGGAATAACAAAATAGCATCTATGAATAGTACAGCACAGAATCTATAGCAGTAACGGCCACATACGATCCAAAATGAAAACTCAAGCCATTCAAACGCGTGAACTTTCTGAACTAAAGCGTCAACACATTACAGGGTCATAGTGTTGCGTGATACAATTCCGTGTGTACACATTTCATTAACTTAATGTGGTTACGAAATCCTTGTACATACTGAAGGTGTCAATGTTTATCTTTGGGAATAGTGCACTGCGTTGGCATTCATTGCCCGTTGAACAATTGAACAATATACGGTGTTGTTTGGGAATGAGATTCGACATTGAACTGAAACTGTACTAACACTTGAGTTTGTTCTGCCTTTAGGGGAATAATTTTAATGGAAAACAATGCATGTTATGCTCTGTATAGTACCTGCCTATAAGTGAAACCCCGATCACTGTTACCGGATATTAGAGAGATCATGGGTTCTGCTGTTAACTCAAAGGCACCTTTTTGGTACAGCTTACAAAATAAATTCCATAACAACCATGATTCATCGTAGTTCGAGTGAGCATCGTCGTATTATATAGATCTTCATGTTTGTGATAACCCACCGATTATCTGAGTACCAGGTAGTAAGATTTAATTGTTGTTGATATTTCCATTGTGACGTAAACATTATCAATAGCGAATAAACAACGTTAGATGAGTAGGTAATATAACCAGGTATAATAATACAAAGTCAGCATTGGTTTTATTCCGTTCTCCGTACCATTTCGAAGCCTGATTCCTATCATCCACGATATTGACATATGTCTGGTTTATTATTTATATCACAAAAGGCTAATACAGATGCGATCGCTATTATCAAATCCATTATCAATAGGTTGTTATCAAATTCAACACCATAGTTGCCTGTCGATCTTTTTTTGTCGTTCGACATTTCACAAGCCAATAAAGATATACGTATATCTACCCTTAATGTAAATATGATGCTGTTACAATCTAACGATCGCGCTGAAACAATGCAGATACGATGGCATTGCATTTCATATATTGTTGTAAGAGCAGCTGACGGCCAGACATCGGCCATAAATAACCTGAGAGTTTATGACTGATACAGAAAGGTTCATAAACATCAGCGTATGATCAGCATATATACGTTTGTTTTGAAATTTAATACACATTTACTATAGTGTGTAGGTTGTGTTTTGTGTAAGGTTGTTCACAATGTATAGGCTATGTGTTGTACAGTAGAGATCCGAAGTGACGGCCAGATGGTGATGTAGCACACCACGAGTAAAACTTCTCGGACACCTACAGGAGAACCACACACCGGCTTATAATAACACATCAACCGGCAGTCACAAAAAAATCTCACTGGTCCTAGCTGCCTTCAAACAAGGCGAAGGAGACAAAATGAAAATAAAGTGGCATTTATGTTCTTCACGAGGCAGGTTCTTTTCTTTGGTAAAAGCCGCATGGATCGATTTATTGTCCGCGTCCAAAATTGCACGTTTTACAATGTTTAGAAAAGCATAAGGTGGTCTGCAATGCAATATGAACAACGGGGCCATAACGAGGGTGCTTATAGAGCCAATGCAAAGCCATCGCGGCTGTTTTAATAGGACACCATGCTCATTTATGCCGCTTTATGGTGGTATTATGATACGTGTTTGTAAAACTAGCGAGCGCCGCACGCCGAAAACTGCGTTAAAGTCTCTACCTTTTATGCTAACTCCTTTCGACGGTGTGTTTGGGTCAAACGCTTGACTATATAAATGTGAATTGTAAAACGGTGCTAATGTTTTATCATAACACTTTCGCTGAGTCACGAGTCGTTCATGCAACCCTCACAGAAGTTCTAGAGCACTTGAGTGGTCAGTCCGCATTTCACCCTGGTTTTGTCCGACACAACTATACATGGAAACCGCATGGTGGCATATTGTTTTATTTGACACACAGATAGAAATCAGACAGATATTGGATGTGGGGGTTTTGCTAAATGCAGATTTACAAGTAAGACAAAAGCGGATTACAAACCACGGGTCATTTGATCCCGTTTGAAGTCCGCTTGCCTTGGGACTACTTTATTGGCGGCAGGTGACCACAATTGACCTGGGGTCAATGGACAGGATGCATAATTGTTCCTGTCAATGTTAACCGTTTATGATAATCAGTACTGAACAACCAACGACTCAAATATTATCATACCTGAGCCCTCATTTTATCATGCGGGGCAAATATTGTAAATTTGTCAAACTCAAATCTTATAGACAGCTGTTCGACCAGTCCACTATCGGTTTTCGCAATAGACTTTAGTGTCCACTAGTCGTACACTTGATTTTCTGTGCTAGAAGGTAATTTCGAGTTGGCTCAGGTTACAGTTAGTCTAATTTCAAATGCCTCTTTAAAATCATCTCTACTAAAAACACATATTGTGAAACTTCGAAAGGGATGGTTCCCAATACTACGTTTTATGATTCTGATGATGAAATATTAGACAGAAATGCACCGAAACCATAAACATTTCTGCCCCACAGGGTCCAGTTATCAGGACATTCTATAATCTCCTCTTTGGTAGACAACATATGCCCCCACACACGGTACGTTCTATAGGCTGACTCAAAATCTGACCACCAATCTCACTCTGCATAATCTGGCAACATGAAAGGGCTGCGAGAGTATGGAACATGGTGTCGGGTTTCGTCTAATCCGCGCATTAACTTTTAGCTGGATGACTGGCCACACGCGAGGCATCGAAGGCCACGAATCGAACGTTATCCGGGCCGCAAATCCGACCACCCGAGGGTCATCGTGGCGTACTTGTGGCGATTTGGGTCCACTTCTGGATAAAAGCCTTGAGAGGCCATGACAACACTTCTAGAAAACAGGATTCGCTGGACCCCCGAAGTAGCCGGATTATGGGACACGGGGGGAGGAGGTTCCCAGCACGTGCCCCAGGATAAGATACGCTGTTTGATCACCTGTCCATTTCTAAGGGTCAGGGGTGGGGGACCTCTGCCCTCGGCCCCCTTTAAGGGTACTGCGGACCCACTCTGCCAGCCCTGTCGGACGACACAACAGTCCTCAGAGGACAGATAAGCGAGTGACCGACCCTGCCAGAGAGGAGCCATCGGCCACACTCGAGAGCGCGTTTACATCACTCCTGCTCGTTCAAGGTGGCTCATGAGGGGACTTGTTGACCATAACTTGGCCCTAAATGTCGCCGTTATCGGCCTCGGCTTCCTCTAGAAAGGGTTCGAATTGATTTCGACTATCAACGATGCCTGATAGCGGTGGCATAATCCACGCGTGGACCCAATACGAGCGTTCGGTACGGTATAACACAGGCAGTCATCTGTTATCACCAGGGGACACATGCCCGCTCTATTGGCGACTATAATTTTCATCTGCCAGTTGAAGAACGGAAAAACGCTTCAAAAGAAGTGTTATGGCATTTGAAGTGTTCTCAAGTGTGTATTAAAGTTTAGTGCAGTTAACATGTAACTTGAACGGCACAAATAGTCACGTACATCCAGGGTACGGGTCCATGTGCGCACTGTAATAATATTCCGACCAAAAGAACTCGCTATCTATTCATTTCTTTCATTATAGAATCAATCTAATACCCCGGATTTTCTAAATTGAATGAGCTATTGTACCACCACTGGCTCTTTGTGGAACTCAGCCGTGATGCATATATAGGGAATTATATAGGGGCCTAGGTAGACATTTCCTGCTTTCAGACGTATTATACGATAATAATATTAAATGCATGATAACGAGAACGTGGTAATTTATTTGTGATATCAATTCTATGTACTTTAATGGCACCCAAATATGATTTTGATATGTGATTATTTTATGCAGTTCATACACAATACCAAGTTCCTTCCCATGGAAGGCAATGACAATTTCGTAAGTGACCAGAAATCAGCAACATAATGCTACATTATGCAATTTCAAATGTAGGCCTACATTTCAAATGCGAATAATATATTTCATTCACAGCAACATTGATGTTGTTATAACTCACGTTATAACTGTGTCAAATGCTTTAAATATATGATGGTGCCCTGACCCATCAGCAACTGGTATAGTCATTAAATGTCATAATATTTTTTTTAAAAAAAACAGACACAGATAGTGGATTAAATTAATGATATCACATAATGCCAATTTAAACACATATTTACATATTGCATGCAATTACCATGTCTTGGACGAAGAAACTGATATAAATCATTCATAAGGAACCAAGTATCTATGTAGTGTGCATGTATGTTGACAAGTATGCAGTCTCGATTAATTCAAAGTTAGCCACATAGGACAAATGTGCCGATCTCTATCACAAGTCCCCCTTGGAGTGGACCACTCGAGGCGCACACGCCAGTAGTCTGTGCAGTGTAAATCTAAGGATTAAATGGCGAATCGCTGTCAACAGGACACTTGTCCCAGGCCATTGTGCCTTTCATCGAAAACACACAAATCGCCGACGAGTTCTCGAAAATTTGCTGCGGTCCTCATTACAACTCGTCCATTAGCCGTTTACAAGTCCTCGGTTTTTTTGTTTTACCGCCCAGTCAATTGTCGTATTTGTTGGTAATATAATTGCTCTTTCGTTGGAAATCGTTTCCAGCTATTATTCTGTTTTGCGTGGAACTACATAGAGGAGGGGAGAAAAAAATGGTACACACGATTGCAACACCCTCTCAAAATGCTAGTGTAGGCTGTTTCCAGTTCGACCCGTATTTATTTGGCTCTATTGTTTATGTTTGGCAATGATAAAGACTACTGTAGCAGCAATAAAATCCTACAGACCGTGTTTCCACGGGTGTCGATTAATGTCACATACCGTGCCTGAGATATGGCTGCAATGTGTACAGTGTGGAGATTTTGGGGGCAACAAAAAGAGATAAAAAAAAAGCACATATATTGGTGCGGGTAGTACACTAATATTTGCCATTATTGCCCTCTTGTTCAGTTATCTGCCAGTGTTATTGAATACTCGATACATCACATGCATTCATTTGGAAGGAGACCATATGCTTCATTGTTCCCATACATGCATGGAATTGTAATACAAATGTAAACTAATGTATTTGTTTTATTGTCATATTCCTATACGTCCAATATAATATGCATAGTCCATGATAATGTGAATATATATTTATCAATAGATATGAATATAATCCATTGATAATCCAGTTCCAATTCCAATTATTGATCGAGTTCAAACGTTTGAAAAACTAGATATTTCCAGCAATTTTGAATTGGGGTTTAGGGGCCTATATTGAAACTTTTAACGGCCATAAATTTTGTAAAATACACAAATTTCCCAACTTCCTGGCGTTCAATATAAATGCAACAAGTATGTACCGTCGCTCCTGGTAACACTTGAATAACACGGCGAACATCCTGCATTAAGCGTGAGTTGTGACACGATGCACAGATTGTTGTCCGAGGTCTGTTTGCATTCTCTGACCGAGTCTTTCTCTACGTTTTCCTGTCCATCCCTCCGAGCTCTCGGCTCTTCTGTTAGGTTTTCCGGGTTGAATACAGCACGCGGACACGGGTATTTAACAAATTTCCCGAGCAAACAAGAATGTGACTTGACTAAAGTGTGTCTATCCCATGTAAACAAGATGGACACTGGACAACTGCCATGCAAATCTCACCTCACCCCGGTGTAACTTTCTCCCCTTCCCCCGTGCTCTAAGTATGCTGACAGGTCTTAGCAAACGTAATCTGGCCTCGCGAGTTATGTTTGTAATGACCCTTTTTGTATGTTTGTAGAAAGCATTGTCCACTTGAAGTGGACCCGAGCCCCGGGGTTTACGTTGAATGGACGGAGGGACGGTTGTCCATTGTGTCGGACATACGGTGGCCATTCATTACTTCCTCCGTGTGACATTTATCCCGCTAGGGTGGAGACCTCGGTCAAGCCCACATCGAGACGCATATTAAAATCCAAATTGAAATGTCTATAATGGCTCAGCATAAGGTCGCCCGCCTTGAATAAAACATGGCCAATATTTGAGGTTGTCTCTTCAAGATATTGCCCAAGTAACGTGATATATATAAAACGTGTGTGATTTTTACCCCCGTGAGGTCCATATTTAATAATTTGGCACGTCCCTGATAAAAGCCCATGAGTGGCAATATATTTGGGGATGATGCCAGCCATATGTAAATGAGTGTCCTGTTCTATGACAAAAATCGTTTTATTCGCAGTGTAAACATTTGCCAAAGGTCCAATTTTTATTATAATCGTCCAGTTTCCCGCGCAATTTGATTTTTCGCACCTCGTCGAAAAGTGACATATATATGCATTTATTGAGGAATTGTTGGATCAGCTATACGCTCAAATATATGAAGAAAGCATGTGCTGCTTACATTGGTCTGATGTTGAATTTGATATCTCAGACATTTGAAAATATCCGAGATAATTGGTGGTAAGGGATTCTTGCTTCACTGATGCAACCTTGTCTTCAAATGTGGAGCTCTTGAGTTTTGAAACACGTGTAAATTTGCAATTCAGATATCAGAGTGTTTTAATGTGAAAATTCAACAAAATGTATATCGCTTTTCTTGGGTCTGACGCCGACTGTTCTAAATCTCGGTGTCGATCAGGACGGAGACTGGACAGACAGGAGCCGGGTGCATGTTTGGTCCGAGTTTTATATTACAGTGGCGCTCATCACCGATTCTGTGTAACTCTGTATTTTTACCTCAAGAAATCCGTCATCCCACGACATGCGAAGATCAATAGAACTTGAAAAATATATGTACTAATATGCCAAATCCAAGCACTCGAGAGTCAGCCATGTTTTGTGAGCACAAACAGTCTAGGGCAGCATTGGGGCGGAGCAAGAACCGATTACCCCTGTAAGCTGACAAGGGATAGCTGGCAAATAACCCTGTCAAAGTTGTCCAATTTTGTGTATCTAAATCATCAAAGTGTCTGGGGATTCTTGTACTGACGATATTTCCATGTTTTCATGAATCATCATATATCTGATGTCTTGAAATTGATAGTTATATGGGTTGTTTTTGGTGTTTTCGTGGTTTGTGTTTATTTTTCAGTCTAATGTTCAGAACCAGACATATCCGTTTTCTTTCGAGTTCCATTTTCAAAGATCAGTAAAAAAAAAATTAATCAAACAGTCACATTATCACTATTGTCCGTCTCTATTACCTTTCCCTATTACTCTCCTCTTAGGAAGAAGCTTACGAGTACCATGTTTGAATATCTTGAGTTGATACTATATCACCTGACCATGGTGGCCCATGGAGGTCAGACCCGAGAGTCGGTACAAGGCTATAAATCCAACTTTACCCACTGAGTTCAGGATTCACCTCCAGCGAAATCTCAATCTTAGAGCAAATATGGCCAAATAACTACTTTCATCAACTGATATACCAAAAAAACTAAAATCTATGCATTTTCAACTAATCCCTGCTGGATAATCTCCTGCAAGACCATCGCCATATAATCATTGTTTCAGACCAATCCTCATTGGCAAGGACGAGACCGTCCGAGTATGTTGATACAAATGGATTGAACATGTGAATGTTTGATGAACAACTACTCTTCACGCCCAAGTGGAAATTGACTATTGAGATTCCTTAGCTTTTAAAAACAATATATAGCGTATTATTACAATGTTTTATTTACATATCCAAACCAATTATCCGTGCACAAAATATGGCGTAAATGAACATGTGATGCTGATCTGGACGGAGGTTATACCAGCAAGATTGACCGGCTTCCGTTCACTCTATTATTGTGTAGGTGCGTCGAAGCTTTATCAATATTAAAACTGTCCTTGTAATCATGACTTCCCTGTACTATCATTCGGGAAAGTTATAAACTTTCATCATTTTATATGGAATTTTCTCCAATTCAATCTGAAGAAAGTTTCTGTCGCGAAAACAAATATGTGCTGAATATTTCGGTGTATGCATCCATTCGCATTATTCAGCATTATGGGTAATATATACCAATACATCTTCCATGAACGTGTAATAACAAAATGATTTATCACTTGTCCGTCGGCCATACATCGAGTGTCGCCCTCTGTCGATAACTGGTTGCATAACATTTTAATATCAGTCTTGCATCAGTTATTTATCCCCTCAACGATCTTGAATAACATCCGGCTCTGAGTTCAAAATTTAATGCACGCACTATATCCATAGTTATGGCCATTTTATCATTTTTCCCTCTCACTAGATAACAACGGTCAGGTTAATCTATGTCATTGTTTACAAAAATGATTCCGACTTTCAATATTTCATAACTAGCCCACTACTGTTTCTGCACATTGAGTGAGCAAGCGGCGCTGAGCCTGGTTCAGACGATTCACTCTAAAAGCCTTTTTGTGTTAACAGACAGACGGCTGCCACCCATATCACCCCACACAAAGGAACATTGAGTCATTTTCATTGCACAATAGTCGCCCTTGCATTTTTAACGAGAGACAATTAATTTTGAGCGGGCCGATGTCTAGCGCCCTGATTGGCGAGCGGTCCAAGCCGAGAGCTGTGGGTGGTCTCAGGCACAGAGCTGACACCTACCGGACTGAAAGCATGGTACAGTATTTACGGAGATTTTTTGTGCTTAAAAAAATATACCGATCTACTTTTTGACTTGCAACGACCCCAATCTACAAGTGAAGCGAAGTCCACAGCGTGCAAATAGGTGCACTGTAATTTAGAGACACCTGGCGAATGAAACATTAATATTTTCACATCAAGAAATATTATTTAAATATTGAAATTATTAAATTATTTTATTTAAATACTTCAATTATTTTATTTGCCTAATTTATGCCTAATCATAAATCGCTTATTATAATTTTCTATTGATTGTCCATCCATTTATAATTTATTATTATTTAGATATATTTTTATTTGTTTTTTGTATGTTTATTTATTTATTCTTTTATTTTTTTATTATTTATATATTTCACGCGGATGTAAATCATATCTTGTATCATCTGTTCATGTATAAATGTAAGAATCTCAACGAAATCTTTGAAACCTTGCAATGATTACTTGAAAACTTATCGTGAGAATAATAAGTATATAAATATATTAACGTTTTGAAATAAGAGTGAATGGCACATCCACAATTCACAATATAATTAGAGTAGAAATAATCGATATGAATCAATATCAGTTTCAATTTGGGAAATAAATCAATACGAAAACTAAATTGGCAATAACAAGCCAATAATGACTTCACGAACAGAAATGAAACGCAGCACACAAAAACCAGTGTTAGGCACGTAGGCCTACAGATATGGGAAACGGATTGAAATTTCATTGAAACCATGTTATAAAAAAACGAAACAAAGATAACTCACACAGAATCGATGTGTATCAAACATGTGATTGAGCAAACGGGATCATACATGTGTGAATGCTAATACTAATGTAGTGGTAACATGCAGGAACTGGCCTCTCGGACATTGTCATCGTCTGGTCAGCCAGTGTCTGACAATACATGTGTGTCCTGGCCTGGTCATATCACCCGGTCCCTGTCCCTAATTAATAAAGCAGCCTCGTGTGCTGACTGTCGCCCGGTGACAACTCGCGACTCATTAGGCAGATGAGACCGAGTGATTAACGGTTTGAATCTGCACCGTGTGACAAATCTTTATCATCCAAATGCCACGGCAAAGTATTTACTTCACCCTCCACCCCCCCCCCCCCCCCTTCAACAGCGCTCCGTATCTAATGCAGTGTTTTCTATTGTTTTATCGCGGATATCTATTATCGTTCTCATGAGATTATTGATGAGCTCTGTGTAGGATATGCGCAATTATTTGTGCAGATTATCAATGGGAGACCCAATAATTTGAAGCAAAGCTTGCATGTGCACAAATCTGTGTTGATGTTTTACAATACCTCAAGTCTGTAGCACTTGACAAACTATGAATCAGTTATTAAGTTTAGCTCACATATATTCTAGCAGAATAACATGTCCAAATAAATATCCTCCATCAAAGAATATACATGTTCTTTTCCGGGTATGTGTCCACTTCGTTACAAAAGTATAGATATGTAAATTAGTATGGATATGTAAACAGTCAAGATTGCATGAAAGACAGGGAATGACATCACTGCCTAAAAGTATACACACCGACTCACTTCTTGCATGGCGGTTTTTACATCAAAGCAACTAGAATCTAACTACTACCCTTGCCTCATAGTGATTTTTATTTGAGGTGACCGCGTGAAATGTCTAGTTAGTAGTTATTATATATTAAATTTACTATAAATGTAATACTGTTTCAAGTTCTGAAAACTCATTTCCCAGTACATAAACTCAAAAGGCTGTTTTAACTCCATACTTGGAGGTTATTGGAGATTATTTCTTTCTCCGAAAAGAGGTTTGTACTGTGCACCTAAATTTTAATCAGTAATCTATTTAGTCTATCACCAATGTTGACTCCGAACCAAAAAAATTCTATCGAGTTTGCAATGTAATCTTCCACCTAAACACATTAAATTAATCCATGCACGTGTTTAAATGACATTTGGATTACTTTTGAATATTTCTTCAATTGCTTACGAAGAATAGTAGAAAACTTACTGAACAGGCCAAAAACATATCTGATTATATCCACTGCACATTCTAAATGGTTAACAAACATCAATTCATGGACACGTGCATGCAACACTTCAATCAAAATTTATATCTTGTATCATTGATGCCATGATAAATTATGCACGTTCATCTCGCGGAGATGATTTTGGGAGATCTCTTTATTCCATGTGATTGCACGTGTAGATCGATAACACAAAAACAGTTCATTAACATGTTCTCTAAAAAACATGATGTTTGCACAACTGTACAATGTCAACACTAAATATACTCTGACTATGTATATTGCCAACTTTTTTTCAATTTTTGCGATAGAAGTCCGAAATTCGTTAGAAAATTGCCGTTTGACTCCCAGGTGAAGCACATGCCAAGTTATAATACAACACCATTTAGCATCGTGAACATATCGGGGGAAAAACAGTGTAAACGAGCTGGAAAAATCAGAGTTTAAGCTTGCTTGAACTTCAGCATGGGTATTTCAATCAGTTATTGGTTTGTTTCGTGGTGTTGTTATTGTGAGTGCTGCATGCAAAAAACCTCTATTTTCTTTTGCTTGCAACAGAATGAATGAATCTCTATGTATGTGACATTATGTATTCCGTAAATTGATATTACGGATTTCGGTGTTGTGAAATATACAAACTGAAATCTGGCAGGAGATATGTAATCATCAGTCGACGGTACCAAGGACCAATCTTCGTGGAATATTTAGTGCCCATGTAGTACTGCTATGTGATATACTTCGATTTTTTTCCCCTGTTTACATACGTTTTTGTTCGTATTTCAACTGTAGAACAAGATATGATCCTGTAACAAGGCATATTTCACCTGAGAGTCAAATGGCGATTCCCTACCAAATTTCAGACGTCTATCTCGAACAGTTGGCAAAATACTCCCAATTGACTTTAAATTTCAGTTCAAACTTTGGTCTCGGGTATCTGAGCAAATGTTGGGATTTGGTCATGTTTACATCAATGAGGAATGAAAGTATCATTAAAAATTTGGAACAGAAGATATTTTCGGTTGTGTCCTAGCCACACATGTTAACAAATCAAGCAACGACACGAACTGTTATTCGGAGCCAAAAATGTACATGATGGAACTGAAATTACTATCGGGGTGGCTTGCTAATTTGTCAACAACAAAAACACCACCTGGATACCTTTGAGCGTCGCTGCAATATGGTCGAAAACGTTCGTGAACATGTTTTTTAGAATCTGAGTATGTTGTATTCTGATATATTGGAAACATAATACAATTACATGATATGGAATGAGTCTATACGAGAAGGGGAGTCTGGCTAAAACTATACTATACTATGTTATTAGTCTATTACTATAAATTCAACATAGAGGAGAAGATAAGCCAGACTAATTTCGACTATTCGCAAACTCTGCTATACTTAGAACCTATCCCAAGCTGTTTCTGATATTCACCGTCTATTTTGTTGATATTCCAAACGAATGTACGAGAAATATTGTTGCTGTTATACATACAAGGCGTATTTTTTCAACTTATTTATTGTTGCCATGTACAAAATTGTCGTATACAAGGGTATATACAGGAATGTTCACAGAAACCAATACACGATTGTTAATACAAACACTTGTTGGAATGGCCGTACGAGTGCTTTACATGAATGTTGGCAACGCATTCGCTTTGGGAAAATTCATTAGAATATTATAATTGGGAAGAATTGAGCATGCATGCAATGTTCTTCAATAACCAACGATATGAAAATGGCATGAAGGGCAAAAGTTATACAAAACACTTGCTCCAGACCAGACCACAACTACAAACTTGACATGATGGCTTATTGGCTGCCTCTCCAGACCACGTTATGTGTTGGTGGTACCTTATTGGGTAATTTAGTTACTATATGTACGTATGCAGGTACACACTACACTCCCAAAATGGATGTGGGCGAATCATATTTATTCAAGAACATTACATACAAAATCTGCTTGGGCAACTACTCGGTGCATTTAGACCTACCTGTTGCTTCACTTGCACTCAATTCATTATCAAACAAAGGTGGGTAGATACAGATGTAAAAATGCAATATCAAATATCTATAACAAGCATCCTATATTGTATGTATACAATACCGAATCTTCCCTTGCGATGTAAACTTATGGAATGATGGGATTGTAATCCGCATGGATAACTGGCTACATTTGGACAACATCTTCCCCTATATGCGACCTAGTGCACCTATATGTTTGACCCAACCCTGAGACCCAATTGACTATATATATCTTATTAAGGTAGTCCGCTCCAGACAGTGAGGGGAGGGGGTCAAAGCGTTTTTTAATATAAACAACTGTATCAACATAATCTAGAGCTTCAAAATGATATATGTAATATAGAGTAACTGTTCAGCATCCTAAAACTGAAAAGAAAATAGGGGGTCACCGTATCCGTTCGCATGGAAAACACGATGCAATATGTGAATATGGACAAAAAAATGTGCAAAAATGCCATAATTTATGTCATTTTAGGTAAATGTGTGTGATTTTGATCGAATATGTAGAGGAAACGAGCACGGTGACCCCCTATTTTCTTTTCAGTATTAGGATGCTGGTCATTTACTCTATAAAATATGTCATTTTGAAGAGATAATATTCAAAAAATGACTTTTAACTTTTGACTCTTCGTCACCACACTGTTTGTAGCAGACTACGTTAACCCTTATAGACCTATGCTATCAGTGCTATATTCAAGTACTTAACAGTGCAAGGCATTCGATAGTTGTACACTGAACACCTCGTTTCACATCAAATTCGTTGATAGAAGAACCAAAAAACAGGAAATCATTTCATGAAAACTGCACACAAAACAACAAAACGAGATCAAATGAACAGTGATACAAACATAAATAATACAAATTTCTTCGTAAAGCATCTCTCGTGAATACATTCATTATGCTATATATACATAAGTCTTACTACTATACATAATTCTGTAAAATAATATCCGTAACTTGAAAACATATTTGGGATAATATTTGAAGCGTAGCATAGTTCTATTGCACGAGTCATTCCAACAGTATACAGAAAATATGGAAAGGGAACAGTATAACTGATCGCGAAAACACGATCATAAATGTGGCAATGTACATTTTTTGTTCGTAATTTTGATGCGTTCGCACTTAATATGGTGTAGATCCAAGCGTCTGACAATGATTATATACGTAAAACGTAGAATTCACCAAAAATCACGAAAGTTAAACATTACATTACGGATATTCATGATGGCAAACGGCGAGATAAATACAAAACTGACTAAGTGACAAAACACTCATGTTTCGAACATTCGGGATCAAGAACTGGGAATAAGAAGACTGGGAAATTCCCAATAAGTTCATGCACATTTTTTTGTTCTATTATTATACATGCAGTCCTATCTTGGGTTGTGTGATTAGGCAATACCCGATGCAATATCTAATGCTGTGTATATTTGTTCCTGAATTTCAACAATATTCTAGTATTTAGTTTTACTCTATTCCTACGACTCTCATGACATGAACAATCTTTGGTGTACACATATTAATCCATATCCTGGTACGGGCCATCGGACACCACGCATGTGCGTCTCGTTCTTCCGGTACACGCCGGATGTTGATATGTTGCAAGGTCAATACAGGTAACACGTGGTCCCATATTATCGCCCGTTTCTGCTATGCCATTCGATATCATCAAGTAAGTATCACCAGCTCTTCGTGGGAGGTAAGACGTAATTTCCGGGGATGGGATTTCCCGGGGTGTAGTAGTTAGCCGGGTTGTAATGAGCTGACGTGTTGAGCGCAGCCAGGCTGGTGGGCTGCGTGGAATACGTGTTCATGTTCATGTTGTTGGGCAAGTAGATAGGGGCTTTGACGTCGCCGGCCGTGCCGTTGGGAAGGTAGACGGGCGGCTTGAGCTCGGGGGTGCTGCTGTGGGTCGGAGGGATCTCAACCTTGAGCTCGTGCTCGGGATCGTGACCATGGTGACTGTGCGGCACGTGTTGCATGCCGACGGCGGACGACTCAAGCTTGACGTGACTGTTGTTGTTGTTGTGGCCGGCAAGCAGGTCGGCGGGATGGGACATGGGTGGCGGCTGGGCGCTGTCGGGGGCGACCCCGGGCGTGGGCGGCTTGACAGGCTGCCGGCGACTGTCGTCCGGACACTGGCGCTCGTCTTGTTCCTCTTTGACGGTCACCTGGCTCTGGACGCTGGGGGAGCCGAGGTGGTGCTGTGAGCCACCGGTGTGGTCCGCGGCGGGACTAGGTGTATCGCTGTCGCATCCCTTGGAGCCCGGGCTCGCCTCCGACTGGTCCTTGTCCTTGGCGTCGGACTTCTTCGTCTTGTAGCGGTGATTCTGGAACCAGATTTTGACCTGGGTGGGGGTGAGGCCGATCATGCTGGCGAGGTGCTCGCGCTCGGGCGCCGACAAGTACTTCTGCTGCTTGAAGCGGCGCTCCAGTTCGTAGACTTGGGCCTGGGTGAAGAGCACACGGCGCTTGCGGCGGTGCATGGGGAGCTGGACATTGGTCGGTCGCATGGACTGGTCGTAACTTCCGAGGGACATGTGGTTCATCCCCGGGGACCCCATCGGCGACATGGAGCCAGGGATGTTGTGACCGGGACCTCCCACCAACCGAGGGACTGGAACATTAAAGAAAAATCGTTAATGGTCGATGGTGTCAATTAAATACACTCGCCTAATCGGGAATCGGATGGCCATTTGAAAATGAAATGTACCGAGGAATTCATTAACTTATGACGTTGTATACTCAAACCGAATCACGGATACGTCCGTATCAAATTGTGTAATACTCAGTAAATATTTGCACCATCGTATAACATGTCGTGCCGTGGGTTACAAGTAAATGAGACTCGCTGTATTTCATGTAGACAACAGATCTGTCGCGATTTTGTTGACATAGCGTAAACAATATCCTCTAACTTATAAAATATTACACCCGCCATAAAACAGGTTTATGATAGGGACGGGGCATCATTCTGTGTATATCTCTGTGTGTTATCAGTCTATACACCTGTGGGCTAGCGTGTTTGCGGAGCTAACCGTATCAGATGCCATACGTGAGTAAATTTACCCTTTTTTAATATAAAGTGCTCGCCTCTGAGCATTATCGGTCATTTTTTAAATTTCTTGTTCCAAAATTCCAGGTACTGAGTACATGTAACAGACCAAAGTAGTACTCTTTTCTGTTCCATATTGTCAACTATATGTATCACATTAGCAAAATCGATGGCAAGTTAGGACACTAGTCGACGAATTACGTTACAGACACGTTATTGGAGCTTGGTTTGACGCAAATGGGAGCGACTGGGAAAAAAATTCGCATGTAAAAAAGTCTAAATCTTTCATGATGATTCAAAGGGTCCAAATAGCGTATGCTGCGCTTCCTTTTATTTTCAATCAAGATTTTTTTTCCAAAAAAAGTTGAAAGACGGATTAAATAGCATTCATTTGGTGGACGAGTAGTATCAGAGTGCAGCATATCCTACTTGGGCCATTCAATGGCCAAATTTCTTTACCATATTCGGTTTTCTATCACTTCGGGAGCAGGGAATTCAATACTTGTAAACATATAATTAACGGACAGAAGGTTTTGACAACTTTGACACACTTTACCAGAATCTACATGTGTGTAGACTACTATTTTTGGCACACTTTGGTGCCACGCTTGTATGTGATCTTGACTTCTGCGAGGGTTTGTAATCAAACCTCAATCTATTCATTCAAATATACACCGTGAATGAAGATTTTACAATCAAGCACTTGGAGACCAGGTCGTCCACAGCTAGAGTGGATTACGGGTGGACTGGAGTGCTGTTTGGCCAAACTCTCGCCCGGCTGTACTGGCTTGGATTACACTTTGTCTAGTGGTGAAATGATTAGCTTTGAGTAATGCAGGTATGTGGGTATTGTGACTGCATGATGTAATGCTATACAAAAACATCAAGGTGAACAGTTGGGAGTTTAATTTCAATTCAATAGTGGATTATTATGTGTATAACTGGGTTGCACCGACGATTTAAGCTCCACTCCATGATAGTCACACTGGTATGAATTTATGATTGTAGGCCTACATTGTGGTGCACTGGTTCTGCCAGTGTCACACACAAAATGGCGTATTGACAACTGTTGACATTTTGAGTATCTTGTTCTCAAGTATCATTGTGCACCCGTATGACAAAAATAACGTAAATGCTTATAGTGTTGGTCCAGTCACAATGAAGTGCCTTAATTTTGACATGTGAAGAAATGCGACTCATGGATTAAGGCAGTTTTTTACAGAATGTTGATATCTCAATTCATTGAAAAGTTATGGCGACATTTGTGTACATGTATAACTTTCCCGCCAAAATTGACACCTTATTAAATATTTTAATGAGTATTCGTGACGTCACACCAGTCATGTAAGATAATTGGTAATATACAACTCTCAATATTTTACCTTTCGTTTACATTTCAAGTCTTAACAAATATTTTGTTGCATTTGGCATGAAACATAATCAGAATTTAATTATCTGATTTCGTGACCAAGGTAACAACGCCCGAAATATTGCCCTTAGCAACGGTGGTTGCTATGGGCTCAAATTTTATGGATATGATATTTTTTTCGACAAAAAAAACATTATAACGTGTATGCCTTTCTTATGAAAGATAAAATAAATGCCTTTTCACCATGATAGCTTATTTTAGTTATGAGTAAAGGTCCCTAGCAACGACGTTGCTAACTTGCTATGGGCAGTATCCAAGAAATGGTTGCTATGGCGATGTTCAAGTTCACATGCTTATGGTATATTCTTCATTGTGACGCCATATAACAACATATGTGATGATATATAACGAAACAATGTTTAGCAGCCCAATATAGCTAATTAAAAATAGTTATACTGGTGTGACGTCATGAATACTAATTATAATACATAATTAGGTGCTAAATTTGGCGGGGAAAAAATTAAATAAATGATCATAACTTTGGAACAAATAGAGATATCAACATGCTGCAAAAAACACTTTAGTTCACATGATTCACTCTATATCCATCCAAAAATAATGAATTTTCTACTTGGACCAGACTCTATGGAATGTTAATGCATTCTATCCAAATTTTGACAGATATCCAAACTCAAATCAAGGGCGAGTGATGCAAATTAGAATGTCATGTCAAACATGCAAATTGGGGTTTTACTTTTTCACTTTTCAGGAATTATTTACATAACATCGATAGTGAGCATTTTGTCAGGGAAAACCGGAAATCTATTCACGATACAAATTTGCATGCCATGTTTGAATTGTAAGGCCCTTTTAGTGTATGATACAAGCACACATTGGTCTGTTTACTTTGAATAATGTACACTAACCAGGATTCGGGGTAGACGGTTGATGTAAACAGGCTTTTAAAAATTTTCAAAATTTAATTTAGTTCTTCCAAAAAAGGCTTTACATGTCAGTAAAAGTTATCTTCTATAAATGTTAAATTCAATAAATCCAATTCATAACATGAAATTATTTTCTTAACTAATCACACGTATAAATCATGTGCCTGCAATATTCTTTATATAAATCTGGGGATATTTTATCCTGTTGACTCAGTGTGCAAGCATACAGTATAGAGTACACTGTTTAACTGATTAGGTATTTCGCCGAGCAATTCCTGTCGTTAATACGCGTTATTTATCAAGCGTCGTGTCGACTGGGACGCGGGTAGTGGAGTGTCGACAAACAGCGTTATCACACACCCCCGAGTGTCACACACACTGCACCCCGTGTACATGATAGTTACCTCACGTCAGCAGGTGAATTTGTGCGGGAGATATTCCGGTGACACGCACTGTGCTTGGATATGGATAGACATACACATAAGTTAAACAGTATATATATACATCAGAACTAGCCAATATATAATTATAAACGAGCCTTTTCCCGACAACGCTGGACAGTCGAAAGTCACCCCCGGTCTGGCAACCGTTGCCAGGAGTTCACACGAGCATTGAAGTCTCCGTTGCGTGGTTTTTGGTCACTTTCATTGCAAATATTGATTTATTTAATCTCATCTGTTGTCTGAATTCCGATCCGTTCTCTACTGTTTGATATTAAGAAGAAAAAACTTCTGGTCTCGGTGTTCTCATTCACCTTTTCACGTCGGGAGTTTTTTTTTTCACTCGGCTTGGCGGTTTAGGCCTTTTTGTCAATTTTAAGCCAGTACATTATATATTTGAAAAGCGGATTAGGCCCAGGGGGAGCCGGTTTGTCTGCGGTGGCCGGGTCGACAGCTCACCACACACTGACTTCTGTGTGTCGATATGTCAGCAGGAATTTAATGAACACCTGAACATTTTTGTCTATATCGTGTCTTGGGGTCTACCGAACAGATAAGGAAATGATTCGAGTGATACATTTTTATATACATGTTTTCCTTGTACTCGTAAATTTAAGTAAACACTGCATTTATAATAACGTTACGTACAGGTAACTTTTGTAAGCAAAACGTCGATTTTACGACTACAAAATTATTCTTGAGTGGAAAAGAGATATTATTTGATGTTGTAATACAAAGCTGCTTTCTGACTGATTTAGTAAGTTTCGTGAATATATGTATTCATATTTTCAATTACATGTTCTTATTCCAGTAATTTCATATCGAAATTCGATCCAAGACCACCTTTCTATATTACCCTGCACCACACGTTTCAGTAAACACTCGAGTTCATTAGAATTATTTGTACAAAAATTTCAATTGTCACTGTTTTAGAAAAAAAAATGGGAATGTCATTTATGCTTTGGCACGTTTGTCAAAATCAAGCGGTATAATTATCGTTTGAATGTGTAATGAAACGATTTGTAGATGTTGTTATGAATGTAATCAAATTTACTTCAATTAACGTGAATGATCTTCACACATAGTTGTACAAATAATAAATGCCATGGACGCAAACACCTCTACCATTACGTTACATAAGCTGTATCAGGGTATGCCAAAGTCACCAGCCCACAGCCCAAGACTGGTAAAAAACATCCTGGGCTGGTAATAATAACAGTTTCACTGGCCCAGGTGGCCGGAAAGTTTTCATCAGCAAAAATATCATAACTCTAGTAAAATAAATTTTTAATATAGTAAAATATTTCATTTGTCAGTAACATATTATTCAACCAGATCTCGGATCTTCAAATCATGAGCATGATACGCCTCAGCTTGAGGCTGGGGGTAGTAAGACGGCTGATTGGAAATATGCACAATTCAAGCTGACAATGTCAATTTATTTGCTAAATATACTACAACGGATCTACATATCGCCATGCATATCTCAATTCTACTATTTTGTTGGGTGTGACTTATGAATTCTGGGCCAGTAAAAATTGCTCTGGGCTGGTAATATCGAAATGTTTACTGGTCCAATGGACCAGTAATTTTTTTCCCACTTTGGCATACCCTGAGCTGTATGTAGCCCTATGACCATAGGCATAAGTTTATTTTTTCCAAAACACACAAACGAATTCGAAACTTGCAGAATTTTTTTTTTTTTTTTCAGACTTATGAAAGTTCAAAAATAAAGATGTGCATCATTGTATAGTCAGTCCTACATCCGGTCTGTACACGGAGTATATCCGTCCGTATAATACAAATACCCCGGACGCAGATACAATAATTAAACTCCGTTGTTTATCAACAAGGATATGTGATACCGTCTGCGTGTTCGGAATTCGTTTCAGTTGTTACGAGCACTTGTTTTCATTAACATAAACACCGGTGTGTCTGTGTGTAGATCGGTGCTCGATACTGAGTATTGTAACATCAGGGAATTGTTGTGAATTCCATGCGGTGTTCCATGCTTCATAAACGTTAGTTAATTAAACTCTAAATCCACCTAATAGGATTTACTCTATCTTACTTAAAATTAATGTAAGTTTAACAAATACAAATAAAAATATATGTAAATAATATTACTCACTGGAGAATCTCGGGTCTGTGTTGTGGGGTGGGTACCAATACCCCGCCGTGTTCCGTCCAGCCATGGGGTCGCTAAAGGGCGGGATCTCCGAGCCATTGCCACAGTATTGCCCAGACATCACGGGGGCTCCCGAGTGGGACAGCTGGTAGTTAGAGTAGGGAGACCCGGACATCCCGCCGTTCATGCCTCCTAATGACGTCATAGTGGGGGTTCCCTGGGCGGCTGGGGGAGTCCCGGGCGGGTCCTGAGGCGGAGGCGGGGGCGGCACGGAGTCCGGGGCTGGGCGATACGTAGGGTACAGGGCGTGTAGGTGCTGCTCGCCCGGGGGCTGGTGTGGTGGTTGCTGGGGCGGCTGTCCCTGACCCAGGGGATCGTCCACCAGTCTCACGCCGTCACCCTCTCGGACGTCCAGCGGGTGTTTCTTCCCGTACTCCGGGTCCTCTTGGTGTTGTTGTTGTTGCTGGTGTTGTTGTTGCTGCTGCTGCTGCTGTTGTTGAGCAGGCGTCAACAGTTCTGTGACAGAGAAAGACATGTTCGACATTTTTACTCACTCTCGTTTTTCAACAAGTCCTTCGTTTTCCTTCAATCAAAACAAACAAAAGTCATATATTCCCGAGGCTTTCTGTTTGTTGTCTCTGCTGTAAGAGATATTCTCTCAACAATCACATGGGTCAATAGTAGAACCGCACTTCATCACACGGGACAAGACGTTTGACTTGGCCCAAGTGTACTCGAGAACGAGTGTTTATATGGAAGCTTGTTTAGGGTCATCCAACACTATGTCGTGGATATTTATTTATTACGGCACGATTTGACCACTCCAGGCCGTACTTGGCTGGTCACTAGGTCGATTGTCGTGTGGACTGTCCGAGAAGTGTGGTCGGAAAATCCCCCGTCAGAGAGAGAGAGATCGAGTGGATGACCAGAGAGCGTATCAAGTCAAGTTCTGGGGGTGCCGCGAATCGCCCGAGCCAGCGATGAACAACTCTCCAGCTCCGTCGAAGGAGAGGCAGTCTTTACACCGACTCGTAAAGGGAATCTCTGGAGTACCACTTCACCCCGTCGAGTAACCACTCTCCCCCTACATAGGCATCGCCAATTGTTAATATTTGTCAGTATGAATATCAAGAGTCGCTTTAAACGTCCTTATTTTCAACAGTGATCCTGTGGGTTTGTCAAAGCTTGAACAGTCTCACTCGGGAGTCAGAAAGGGTCTTGAGCGACCAACACTCAACAGGTCTCTCTCGCAGAGTGAGGATCTCAAGGCGTTAGCTGGTCTTTCTCCTGGCTCAAAGGGACTCGGGCCCTTCGCTATTGACACTTGGATACTTCTAGGAACGACTCACGATGGATCGGAGACAAATCACTGCACATCGATCATGGAACACGTCTTCTTGGTGGATAGTCAAGTTCCCGGGAATATCAACGATTGGGTCAATTTCGTCAAAGTGAAGTGAATCTTGTGAATCCCGGATAAACTCCTTCTCACACTTTCGGTTTCGTGGATATATAGAAGGCTGTGTCCATTTTCAATTGAGATCCAAACAACGGAAAGTCCGTGAAAAGCTTCTGGGCTTTAATCTTCCTCTCGTTGTCTTCAACACGTATACACTCATAAAAGTCTATTGTTGAACGAGTCAACATTGAACGTCTTCGATGCCGTTTGCTATCAGTTATGAGTGACCGTCTATTATTGCGCACCATATACCCCCAGGTGTGTATACGGTGTATATCCGCTTCTGTGGGCTAACCCTCCAAGATTGCCTAAATACGTTTACTTTGCATCAACATTGTCACCCCCGCCGAGATCGTACGCCTCCGTTTGTATACCTTTGGGTGTAGTAAGTAAAACCGGAGATATCTCTTGGCTCGACTGGGCTCTGCCACTTGCCAGCAATCACTAAATGGAGGACTTTGACTCGACTTAGTCAATCCTCCGTGTGGCGTTTTGTGGGTACAGGTAGCTCTGGTTTAGCGCACGGGAAGTCCAAAGTCCTCTGTGGAGCCGATCTGATCTGTACGCCTCTAAGTTTTGAAGGTGGATCAGGCTTTAAATCACCACACGTGCTCTTGCGATATCAGTGTCCCTAAAGTTACCTGGCGCGCTCAGTAACCCCCATCTGAATGTTCTTCCCCCATAACAATGACCAAACCGGAAAAATCTTGCCCCCACTCGGAGCCGGTAGAGATGGAGACAGAGTGGGGGCAGTGCGACTAAGTAAAAACCCAACACGACCCAAAACCTAAACAGGCAGTCTGCGGGAAAGAAATTATGAAAATACACCAATAATGGACCAAGAGGCCGTGTTAGGGGCATTGTTTGCCTTGCGCTGACGAAATTCTGCAAAAGTAAGAGACCTCGGGTCGATTGTGTTATCAGGCAATGAAAAAAGAATTGCTTCGACTCACATGCAGGCAGACGGGTTCTCAACTTCTAAGATAGGTAATTCTCTCCAACCACTCTTTTAGAACCCCCAGAAATACGTATATATTGTCCTGAGATATAGGCCCTCGGGGCATTGCAACCACGTGACCGAGAGATGTCGTCATGGTGCTTATGTCAACAAGCACCTGCCTATCACACGGGGTCGAAGGCTTTCTGAGATCCCGGCTCCCGCAAAACCGAGGCGAGGTGTTCGGTATCACTACGCTTTGATATGGACTTTTTACTTGTTGGAAATGTCGTAGTATTTCAATGGTAGTAACCGTAACTGTGTTGACATAGACAGATTATAATAGATGTATGTGCTAATAGATAGAGTACATTCTCCAGTCAGTCAATTAAAACCGAACATTCCCAGTCATATCAGGTAAAACATATTATAAATCTGAATTTATGAAGATTCTATTGTATTCTACTGCAGGTTATATTCAAATAAAGGACATAATTATGTATAAATGGATTAGTATAACGATAACATGCAGTCATGAAGTATTTGTAAAACGTTAGAAATCGCAAGTCATCAAAATTTCCATACATGTAAATTATAACTCCGTGTCTACAACACTGTGAATGCTACAGAAAAACTAGAGCACATACATTATTTATATATTCTTAAATTTCTCAGGTCATGAACTTCACCATCAATGTTTCAAACGCAATCTGTTGTCTGCAAACTGTTATTAAATTCGAGAATGGAGTTTTGATATGTAACCCACCATGGACCTAATTGTGTTTGATGGTCTATGCATTAGTCATGTACATGTGAATAGATTAGCAAGTTAGCATATGTGCAAAACAAATATAAATTATATAGTTTTTTAGTTAAAAAAAAAACAATTGAATTCCAGTTGACAATATTTACATGTACCTGTATTTCTATTGTTCCCGTGTTTGGGATGAATCATTAGATGCGCTATGCTGGTGTACTTTCTCAGTCAGTGCCACTCTACCGAATGTATAGGCCTATCGTACATACTCCAGGCACTTGTTCGTGTAGTTGGGATGTGGATAACGTACAAATCCCAATGCTATTGTCATCAATGCAATTGCCACACAATCGAAACTGTACAATACATTGCACAGGTCTAATGTCATTGTGACAATTTATACCACTCTGTGAACAAGTCGTGCCAAAACATTGGAATAACTTTGTTATGTGTGATGAAAATGTAGATTACATGTAGCTTAATTCTGGAAGTGAGTTTCGATTGCGTTCAACGAGAGAAGTCAAGATCATAACAATAAGCATAGGCCCCTGTACGTATGTTTCTTGAGAACCTTAGCACACCGTTAGACGCGCGGTGTTATTCACTGTCGATGCGTTGAAGTCTCCACTGATGTCCCACTCGCCTCTTTCTGTCCCACACGCTGGAGCCCTGACCCCCGAGCAAACATACACTCCTCAGACCTACTCTCGAACCAGAGAGCTCTGCAAAGCCCAGACATATTTAAACATACTCGGCTTTTCCTGCCTAATTTGCTCTAGAAGGGCTCCCCATCCAGCCCCGTATGCTGCGCTCGTGATATCGTGTTACCATGACATCCGTCCCGTCACGTGGCTTGTGATCAAATCCGACTGCTGGTGTCAGGTAAAAACTCTGCGAGGACATACCGGGACTCCATAAAATTTAAATTAAACCGAGATTGTGGATTGAAAAATCAATTAGTGCCAGATGGAATGTTTTAAAAAGGTAAACCCGGATTCGTATGCAGTGCAGGTCTCGGAAATTTATCATTTATTTACACAGAGTATATAAATTTACATGCATCCGGTTCATGAGTAAACGAAATTCGTGTACATTTACACGTACTAAAATAACTAAATGCAGTGCACCAAACCCCTTCAGTGGCGAGTACTCGCTTTTCCTCATTTTTGCAGATGGCTTCTTCCTTGTGATGTGAAATTAGGTAGAGCAAAAAAGAAGAGGGAGGAGGTTTTCAGTTATTAAAGTAACCTAAACAGCAATGAATAAAAGAGTGTTCGTTATAATAATATTCATAAAACTGACTCTGTATGAAAGATAAGTCCTGATGCTGCATCCTTATCTGATTCGTTATTGTTTATTGAACTTTGAACATCAACAACAATGCTAAAAAAATAATCAGATATTATTTGACATCGGGTAACATTTAACGCTTTTATAATTTTGAATAAAAGCAATAAATGTAGGCCTAGCGTAGGTTAACCACTCCATAAAACTTTTCCGGTTGAACAGTGAGTTTAACTATACGGGAAGACATCGTTATATGATATCTGTCGGTGGCAGATGGCACACACAATATACTCACATTTTCAAATATATATATATTTTTTAAGTCAAGAACATCTTCATCTGTATAATAAATACGCAGATATTGCATGCACTCCGCCGTTCCTTACACTCAGGGGTACAGCAACAGTGTCACCGTGCCCTGTTTGCAAATATATGGGTCTAAATTGATACATGTTCAGTTACTTCATATATACATTACCTTGTTAAAATGTGTTTCACCTGCTCTTATAGGCCTACATTCTATTTAATATATGTAGTAATCGTAATTTGTTCGACTGATTCGAACAAATTTGCACATATTCACGAGTGAATTAAATAGCAGTATAGACGCACAATAAAGATAACTACTTTTTGCTCTTAATTTTTTTGCAGCTAGAAATACATGTACACGATGAGAGCGCAAATAATTTATGTCGTTGTTCTACGCTGACGTCATACGTAATAGTGTAAAGTAGGCTGTTATGTATAGTATGTGAACGGACGTGAGTACATGGAAATTGATTAATCATAATTGTATTGGAATGTGATCATCAAAGACCATTATTAACCTATGTGTGAAAAGACCGATACACATATTTCGGTAAATCTTTGTTTCAAACCTCGCCCAAGTCATCATTCGGCTCATGCATGCTGATCATGAATCTATTTACGTCACTAATTGTGCGATCTGGAAGCCATTGTTGTCTAATTACAAGTTACCGCCCATTATAATTGCTGGGACAATTGTCGAGTTATCTAACGACGCGTGCTAGCGACGCGTGGTCAGTCCCGTGTCCAGTCTAGCGGCCACTCTATCGCCCGTCCCCTCACGTCCCCAAGCTCAGGTGGAGCAGGTGCCCGCTCTCCCTGACAAGTCCTCGACCTTTCTGCGGCCCCAGCCCTCCCTGTCCACTTATCCCCGCTGCCCCAGGCGTCTTCCCTGAGGTGGAGAGCCCTTATAGACAACGTGACCTCGCCCGTGGGCAAAAACTCCCCATTCTCTGGAGTGTGCGTCTGAAGAAAAAAAAACTGGACTTTTCGAGCTTGCGTTCAAATAAGGAACCTATTCTCAATAGTTCGCTTGTTTATCGCCGAAGTCTGTGATGTTGTCGAATTTCATATGAAGTTCACTTCGGTTATGTAGTTTTTTGCAGGGCTATTTTGGGCGTTCCAGGTCGTAAATTAGCTGGGTGGGTCGTTGACATGAAGGCGTTTTGGTTACATAACAGGTGTTTGTCGGCACGATGTCACGGATCGCCATTAAAGTGTAATGAATACGAATGGCGTGCTAACACTGTCACATTGCACACATGTATCTCAGGTGTTCAGACACTCTCCTCTTCCACCTAATATAACATGTACGAGTAGTCAGTTCACTTGTAGGTACATGAAAGTCACTAGTAGTATTACCCCGATATGTTGCAAAAAAAGTAGGTACTGACATGAGCTAAGTTTACTGCGGAGTATGAAACAGTATTGACCACCTCCTATATACATATCATTACATCACTATTTACTTGACCACAATCTTTACACAACCACTGATCTGTCCACCATCTTACGTGAAAAGTTTCCAAAATAAAGTTGACACCTGCAGTGACCGCACTTTTATGGGCAATTTATGCACTTTGGGCTTATAAACGTGCCATATGTGTAGTCATTGTACTTGATGTGCTTTTCGAAATGCATTAAGAGGCATATAATAAATTTTCCCCTGTTGTGGTAAATGTGAAATATTTGAAGAATGGTTAACGTGTTCTAAGAAGCCTGACTCCCCCACTCGATACTTGGTCTCGCTCAAGATATGACCATTGGGAGTCAGGAACTTCTACTACGCCTCAATCACTGCAGATCGAACAGATCAAATACAATCAGTCACACTGACAATGTCGCAAAAGTGTCCAAAGATCAAACATCCCGTTATCAATACTGTGCAAAGAATGGCTGTTTACTTTTCCAGCTTTTCCTGATAACCAGCTCCAGCGAGATAGGCTCATCCGCCTCGAGATGTGGATTTGATTTGGAGCTGTACACATCACACAGTCACTCGTTCCTATTGCTTGGTGTAAAGGCCTCAATACAATTATTATAGAATGTTGTTGAGATAATTGTAAAACTTCCACCGCAATTAATCACTACATCAGTGTTCATAACATCTTCGCATGAACATTGCAACAAATAGATCTATTACCCAAAACAAGTAGAAAAGTTTCTGCACGTTTGTTTCCACCGAAAACAACTAAAATGAATCCACCAATATCCAAAAATTATATCCCATGTTACAAATTATCAAGTTATTAAAAATAACTGAATAATTGATGTACATGAAAGTGCAGACAATTAAAATAATTTAATTTATTGAATTGCTTGTCTTTCTGTGAAAAAATCAGTTTGAGTGAATTCCGACGAAACAACAATGTTGCCCATTATAACTGATTTACTGGGATACTTGAGCAAAGGACACTCGCCTTTATTTCAATCAATTTAATGTGTAGCTAAAAACAACAAATCTACACTATATATATCACTTATGATTTGAGGATACACACCTCAAACCTACTTTTCTTGATTGAAATGAATATTCATTGACAAAATACCAATACACGTTTAGATGTTGAATGTTGAGCTAACGTTGTGTCCAATGCTTTGGATGAGTAGAGAGTTTCAAGTTGCTCAAGTATTTTATCAAATTCAAGAAGACAAAAACGTTTAGCTAAATGTGGTCTCTTGGTGGTTTTGTTTTTTGTTTCAAGGTTTTTTTTGTGGAAGTAGCATATTTGCCAATAGCAACATTTGTCTTCTGTTTGTTTGTTGAGGAAGCCCATCCTTAAGTCGAGCGTATACGTGCTTAGATGTAGTGTGAAAAGTTACAGATTGACACCCCTTCAAAGGCAATGGCGACTTCTTAACCACACTTTAATTTTGTTTCGCTCTTTTCACCTAGTCAGTATATTTAAGGTTTATTCTGACATAGGAAACACAAAAGGAAACAAAAGAACTATCCCGTTTTCAAACAAATACCATAGTGTGGTGTTAATTTTGTTGGACGCCCGTGTGTGCGCGTGTGTGGTGCTTTATGGCAACAGGGATGGTGCATGGATACACCCAGATTGTGTCTGGTAGTGTGATATCAAATAAAATTTGGAAATTATTGTTTCTATATTTGTATCTTTTGTCACCCAATAGCTAAGAGGAAGGGCGGATCCTCCTCGTCCATATATTTCCACAAAAAAGATGTAACGGCATTTCTGTGACAAATTTTCGTTGTCATGCAAACATACTTTCATGTAGATCGCCATTTGTTAAGGGGTTACATGTATGTAATTTTTTTCACTTACTGAAAGAGACTAAATAAATATATCAATTAGATTCTTAGCTAGTCAGTACAGATTCTGGCACACATTCCTCAAATTCTCGGAGGTGGAAATATTTTCATTTTTGCCAGTTTAAAACAGTACCTTCTATGCTGAGACAATTTTTTCAGCAGGATGATCAAGTAGATTTAACATATATATATGCGAAGTATTGAATTGATAGTAAAAAGTGATGCTTTATGGTATATATTTTTATACATGCAAATGCAAAAGTTTGTTATTTAGTTATCTAATTGTTTTTACACTTCTTTTTATTACAAAATAGCTTTTTGCATTTGTTCCAATGAAAGAGCGACAAAGCAGTCCGCCATACGTTCTTCCAATGCCGTTTTCTGTCCAGTTCCGGTGTCAGCAAACTTCCTGTCCCTTCTAAAACTCGTGTCACATAGCTTATGGTCAGCCAGCCAGTCACAAAGTGCCTAAACCCTGCCTAAAACCCCCTCGTAATCTGATTATGGAAGTGATATGGACGCGGCTATTCTGTCAGAAGGGATGTTCTGTCCGTGTTTCACTCTGGCCGGGTTAATTTCGCGTGTTGTTGTCGTAACCCGTTTGTCGGTGGCTTGCGCTGTTATTCATCAATTTTTGCTGCCGACGTCCGTGGCCTATTGACACAAAGTTAACAATTCTAATACGTTGGGCCGTCGTAAACCGAGACAGACATTTTCAAGTGGCCCTAGCCGGAGACACCGCAACCTCTTGACCCCGCGGAAGAAAATTGGCATGCACGCTTTTATTTTCCCAAATTTATACGCTGCTTCCATGCATGGGCATTTCGTTAGTAGCATACATGTATTATAATACGAATAATGCAAAGGTGTAAATAATGTGAGCCTTGCATGTACTGGGATTGAGCGGCGGGGCGCGCGCACATTAAACGTGTCCTATCCTAAATACACCGGGTAAGAAGATTGGAGTTACTCCGAATTCTGTCTCCCGTCTTGTGCCCTAGCTGCGTTTGAAGCTCCAGGCGATTTTATTATAATAAACGGCATATGGTTATGTATTTGGATAGCGTGTCTCCAGCTACCTGACCTAGGTACGCTTTGATCTCGGATGGAAACTAATGAAATTCAACATTTTTGTCTGCAAAAGAACAGAGGGCGTCTTATATTTCTCCAGCATAGCGCACGGTATGGCGTGTAGTGAGGCAGGGCCTACAGTATGGGAGCCACAGGTTGCAAATCACTGCACAGCCGCCATGCAGTAGGGTGTAGACCAATAAACTAAACTATGCACAGTATCGACATAAATACATATTACTTTGAATTTAATAATCATTATGAACCGTAATGATAATAACCTTAATTGGAATTCAAAGTTATGGTCATTTTGAATATCACGATCATAAAATTTATAAATATAATGCAAATGAAAATACTGGTTTCTACAGGTAATTTCGAATTATTCACATACACTTCAACACAACATTGACGTTTTAATGTGATGGATACAAAATATCGATTTATCAACGTCACATTAAATACGGCACCACGTACGCCTATATGCAGTATTCTATATTAGCAAGTATAGTCACTCGTGGTACTTACAATAAATATACAAACACTATAATTTAAGAAATTCATAGATGAAAAATTGATATGTCATGTTATAACAATTAAGTATACCACAAAAAGTAGTAACTCACCACGTTCATCCAATCATAAAGTTCAGAAGGATATGTCGTTATTTCAGAATTCCTCAGAAAGCCATGAAGTTGAATGGTAGGTAATTGAATAGTCCTGATGTTTAGCCGTGCTGTCCACCGTCCAGTGATTAGATCTAATCTAGTTTTTCTATACTCTCTGTAACGTCGCTGTGGTGAATAAATGATGTCCGTTGTTTTCTCAGTGTCCTGTGGTGATGGAAGATATCATAGTCACAACCAAGCACAATTGTGGTCACCGCGGGGAACCAGAACGCCGCCGTGCTCACGCACGTCAAAAACCCGCGGGGAGAAGCAAGCTGACTTCCTCCCGGGGTGGAGGCTAGGGTAGGGTGGGAGCCGGGTAGGTAGGCGCTGCAGGCTCAGTGGGGATTAGAGGAGGCTGACAACCACCTCAGCGCCACTTCCCAGCTCAACTTACAACCACCACTGTGGAACACGAGAGTTTCAAATCGCGGGTGATTTCGGCGACAAATCTCCGGACAAATCGAGCGGATAGAAAATGGACTCCAGATGCGGTAGCTAAGGAGCTTCCAATGGTTTCCCTCGGGTTTTACGCTGAGTTTCTACAGCAGCACTTTCGCGACGAACTGGAGAGGTTTTTACCCCCACAATGCTCTCGATACCGAGTACGACTATTTATCACATACTTCAGCGCAGATGCTGGAGCTGCCATTTACAAATCATCGGCAGGGACAATGTAATGTTTAACCCCCGGGACTCTGCCACCTCCACCCCCCACACCCACCATGCAGTTACTATAGTGCTGCGACGGTCTACGCTATCACCGCCAGCATTCACCCACCCGCCAATTGCAGAGGAGAAAGCCAGGACCTTATCTGCCGCAGCTTTTGGATGTTTGAAGGCGATTTTAGGGAGCCAAGGTGCTCGTGAAGTCGAGTGTCGCCTCGAGATCCAAACTCGATAATGATTGACATAATACTAGTGTGCTCGAGAGCAGATAGAGGACTGTCGATGGTTTGGACAAAATATTTTCCTCCTATTGTCAAAATCCTCATTCAGTGGGTTACCTTTTATAAATATATAGTCTTACGAGCGATGCGCATTTATTCATATAGATTAAACATTAAACAATCGAGAAATGCTTCAGATACAGAAATTCTTTTTTTACTTTCTCGGTTGGATGACAATGGATGAAGGAGTCAGAAGGTTAATTGGTACTGGATGCCTGGACTGGTAGCCTGTATCTGCGGCTGGCGGAGACATCCGTAGATCTCAGCGACCATGAATCACTCTCCGGAGACCTCTTGTACTCTGTGTAATGACGCCCGTCCTCACTCCAACCGCCGTCTTCACGACTCTGAGACTCCCCTTGAAAAGACTCTCGGCATTTTTCCGCACGCAACGCGCAGAAACAAGTACACTTTAATCGTGCATTCGATACAGTGAACAGGCAGAAAAATTCAACTTGATGCTCCGCCCCCTCAACTTATCTGTAATTCGATAGCGATTAATGATGTAGTTTTATCTTTCAAAAAATATGCGCATCCAAATCATCTGATGTAGTCTTTTTTCCGCCACTCTCATCTTCATCTGGAAATAATTTTGAGTGATATATTTCATCATCAATTATGTATCAATCTTCCGCTTTCTCACCAATATATTAGAGATGCGGAGGTATTTTTGAAATATGATGATCACCAAAAAAAATTACATATAAATAACAATTAACATACATTAAAAATCAAGTAAAATTTTCTCAACTATAGAAAGCGCACACAAAATTCAGTAGTGTTCCACGGGCAAATTTTTGATAACAGATAATTGGATTTTGGGTCATGTAGATCTATATACTGTGCAGAGCATCGTGATTTCTGTTTCCTGTATAATCATAATTCAGTTTTTGTGGATAATATCTCCATTTCAAATTTTAAACTCGTGCATTGAGTGAGAAGAATAATTTGATCACAACTAAATAAATGATAAAAAAAGTGTAAATGAAATTTTAAATAAAACAAACAACTGCTGTGAATTCATGCACGAAATATTTTCAAAATAGCTTTTTATTATTTATTCCTTTATTTACACATTACTTCTTTAAGTTTATTTATTTATTTATCATTCTTTACAACACTTAATGACGACTATTCTTGCAATGGTTCATTTTGGAATATCCGAATTCTAATTTTTGTCACACAGAAAAAAATATATATATATATTTATTGCGGTCGCCATATGCCATAATTTAGATCCAATATTTACATTCAATCAAAAAACGAAAATTACTACAAAGAAACCAGTGTACGCGGCAAGCATGATTATTTTCTCACACGCAGAATACAGAAATTCGTGTATCTAAATACATATTTCGCCGAGATGCCGCGGTAACGCGTTGAAATGAGGAGCTGGCGCCAAAAGCGGGCGTTAGCGACTGTCGGTCGGAGTTTTGTTTCTTTGTGATAACCTGATCGCTTCCACGAGATTGCTCATTTCCCGGGAAAAGAAGAAAAGGGTGTGTGCGGGGGGGGGGGGGGGGGGTAATAAAATATTATCAATCGCTGGATGTTTTATTCCATCATCACAAATTTATTACGATGGGTTTGAAGACTTTTATTATACACCGTATAGCATCAATGGGTACCAATTCAGCACGATATTATTTATCATCAAACATTTATTAGGCATTGATCGTTGATATTCATAGGTACCGTGTATAAAAATTCCGTATGTCATATATACATCCAATTATTTGTTATAGATTCACGTAACAGCTGTACCAAACTGAATTCAATATCAGATGAGATAATTACATGCACACCGTAACGGGTAGATAATACCAAAGTTGTTAAGTTTTATTGTTTTTTGTGAGAACAAAAATCAACAATTGTGAGGGAATAGTTTAATATAACAAAAAATGAATACTTGAAAACAAAATATGTCGATGTATACAAAATTGACAAATTAACCATACGCATGAATGTATATTTGGTTTTACATATTATATACGTATACAGAAAACTTTAGCAACCCACCAAAACTGGCACTTACATTTGTCTAATTGTGGTCTTCAAGTGGCCCCGTGGGGATGAATGTATCCAAATATTCCTTTCTCTCTCGCATTCGCTCTATTTCAGTTACATGTAGAACGCATGTTTCAGTGACATCGTTACATCATATTTGTTGTTGAAATCACCACAGGTTGTCCGCATCACAATAGTGTCAAATGCTTGAACGGTACTTGGCAGTCTTCAGCGTCCTCACTGCGGGGGATTGACAATTTGTAGTACTGGGTGATGTTATAAATAGGGATCTAATGTGTTATAATAGCGAGGATTCCTAAGCGAATATGTGTGTATTGTCGTTATGGATATCAATGGGGTGCTTTGCTCAGGGGAATATTTGTTCCACAAGTAGTATACCATGAAGACACTACCCCATGTGGCGTCGCGTTACTCGCGCTATTTGGTTTTCTAGCCCAAGAACTGCGACAGAAAAAGCGCATTTCATTCAATGGCATGGAGTTTTGTCATCAAGTACGCTGAATTGACCAATCACCGCTCGTGGATTTTCACTCTATAGATGGGACTTTGAGGTAAATTCAAGAGTCTATTCAAGCTTTTCAAGAAGGAATTCAAGCGGTGGCCCCAGGGATCAACGTCTATGACACTCGAAAACGTCTCTCATAGTGAATTCAAAATGTCCCCGTGTTTACCACAGGACTAGGGCCATGTAACGGTTGTCCATGGGCCTGGAGTGATACTCTAACACTCGGTCAATGGCTCAATTACATCTCCAACCGCTTTGGCTAGCTATCGAATACCCCGCTAAATTTAGACACGTTTAGAAGTCGATTGGGGCCAACACCACCGCACTTCAAGGTCATGTATTACTATAATTCCTGGCAATTATCACATATTTGCCATTGAAAGCTACTCACCAGCAGCGATCACGAAAAAGCGAGTAGCCCGAGTTCTATAGAGTGAAAGAGCTCTCGAAGTCGCTGAAGGAGTTGAAAGTCATATTTTATAGGGTGGTCACCCTAACCGGCCGGCCTACCGATCGAGATGACTGTCCGGACTCGAGTGTAGTGGTGACGGGAGGTCACTCGATGGCTTCTCTAAGCAGCTCCTTCACTCAGCCAACAACCCGAGAAAAACAGCCGTCATCATTTGTCGGCTCGTCACGAGATTTACGATAGGTTCATCTTCATATTACCGTGTATGGTGTCTGATTGCCTGCATCAGGTGGTGTGGGCATTGTTTTAAACACGGAGTACATTATTAGTTTATCGACGAATGTTCAGAAATTTCCAAGTATTGTGTAAACAGTAAACTCTCTTTGACAATATACACTTAATGCATGAAACATGTAGCAAAACAAGCAACAAGTGTACTGTTCCTTACCAGCAAATTGTTCAGATTATCGTTTGAATGGATCGACATGGTAAGAAAAACTTATTACGTGTTCAGGTTATCATTTCCTCGCAGTATTTTTTTTTTATCAAAATCAGGAACGACAGCTCTAAATGAAACAGAAGCTCCACTTTCTAGCTTAGAACAATTGAGGACTTCTGAAGTCACAGATAATGTCATCAAAAGGTGCTGAACACAGCTAACCTATTTGTACTGTCATAATGCAAAGATTTTAAGCTGTACAATCAAGGGTTTCCTCTATATTGAAGAGTTCGTCTGAACATAACCTCGAGATTGAGCATTTGATGCCATCTTATGTGAGTTCAGGCTCAATGAGAATCATATAATGACCCTCTTTTATGCCGACAAACCTGAGTTTGGTCTCCTTGACCAAATTACACATACATGAAACATACATGTTCTTCATTCAGTTTGAACATCATAATTTCAGTTCAACGTCACGGCACGAGTCAAGGTCATCATATCAGGTTGCACCCCACATGGTTTCACATATGTTCATAACCTATATAACGAGCATTTCGTGTACATTTAGTGAACAATTCACAGTTCTCAGTTGGGTATCACGTCGAGTTTGAGTCGTTAAGATCGTCTCAGGTCAATCTCAATCTCGGGGCAATCTCAAGTTCAAGGTCATCGAAAGATGTACCATAAAAGAGCTATAGTGCATTTTAGACAATTTTTGGCCTTCCAGGTCTACAATTCAGGCTTTTGAGTGATTCAAACAAAACCATCTTTATGCATAAAATGAATGGCATAGGTCATGCCACTAAACTAGAAATAAAATTAGCCCAAAGACTAAGAGAGGTTACCGGAAAATATATGTTTCATATTTTAGATATTAATCATTTTAGATATTGTCCAATCAAATTCAAGGTCATGACAATATTCAGCATATATCATTTCCTAAATGTCCACAATTGATTCTCAAGCTGTAAAGTTGATAATAAGCCAGATATTAGCCATTTTGTGCTCTGACCTTGAAAATAAGTTCAAGGTCAAATTCAATGTGGTCAAAATATTCGGACTTTATCATTTCCTAGATGTCCACAATTGATTCCCAAGCTGTGATTCGAAAATAAGCGAGATATTGGCCATTTTCTGCTCTGACCTTGAAAATGAGATCAAAGGTCAATATTCAGCATATATCATTTCCTATATGTCCACCATTAATTACTAAGCTGTAAATTCAACTAGACGCTTCCGGTCGCCTACGACCGCTTGGGTGTATCCCCCGTAGCCCCATCATCCCTGTCGCCCCAAATATTACTGATAAGCATGAAAAACTAGAGCAAGGGCTAAAAAAGTTTACCAGAGAAATGTAAAATCTTAACATGCTTAAGCCAAAACTTTTTAATTCCACCAAAATTGCTGCACTGACCTTTCAATATTACTGAAGGTCAAATTCAAGGTCACCACTGAAATCAGTGCATATGAATTTCTATTTCAACATGTTCGATAAGATAACGAAATTACAGCCAGATCAAGCTTTTCATCAAAAGTTATATTTCAACTCACATTAACTTATATTTTAACTCACATTATGTACCAAACTTGGTTTCAAGTTGAAATTCAAAGCAAAAGTTGACCAAAACTGCATTTCAAGATTACGAAGTTGGAGCCAGATCAAACATTCCACCATAAGTTATATTTTAACTAATAATTATGTGCCAAACTTAGTTTCAAGTTGAAATTCAAAGTAAAAGTTGACCAAAACTGCATTTCAAGATGACGAAATTGGAGCCAGATTGAACTTTTCACCTTAACTTATATTTTAACTCACATTATGTGCCAAACTTGGTTTAAAGTTGAAATTCAATGTAAAAGTTGACCGAAACTGCAGTTCAAGATGACTAAATTGGAGCCAGACCGAACTTTTCGCCCTAAGTTAGATTTTAACTGATATTACTAAGTATGTGCCAAATTTGGTTCCAAACTGAAATGCAAAGTAAAAGTTGACCAAAACCGAATTTCAAAATGATGAAATTGAAGCCAGATCAATGTTTTCACAAAAAAGCTCTATTTTCCCCCCGAAGATGTTACAAATTAGGTTTGAATGTGAAATTCCAATCACCTGGTTGAGCTCAATAATAAATGTTTCTTGTCTTGATTAATTTTATTGTGGTCAATAATAGATATAGGTGGCAAAAAATAATGTTAACTTATTTGGTTAAAGCCAAGGAATCTCTACTGGACAGAACTTTTACCTAGTTGTGCCCAATAATCAATATTTCTTGTCTTAACTATTTTTATTGTAGTCAATAATAGACCTAACTAGCAAAAATAATGTTAACTTATTTGGTTACAGCCATAAAATCTCTTCTGGACAGAACCTTTACCTTGCTGAACCCAATAATAAATATTTCTTGTCTGAACTATTTTTATTGTGGTCAATAATAGACTTAACTACTAAAAAATAGTGTTAACTTATTCGGTTACACCCATGAAATCTGTAGTGGACAAAGCCTTTACCTTGTTGAGCTGAATAATAAATGTTTCTCATCTTAACTATTTTTATTGTGATCAATAATAGCCTTAACTAGTAAAACTAACTTTAACTTATTTGATAATATTGTTCTGTTTTCACCAAAAACATCAGTTCTCCATTCTGAACAAGAATCCAGTGCCATTTGCTTTCATAGTACAGGGTATTGGAGTGATCACATATATCAGAGTGGGTATTTCAATGGTTGTAATAAATTAGTCCATTAACTAATTAATATTTATACGATCATTCTGAAAAACAATACGTTTCGTGAGACGGTCTTTCTTATCGAGCCCGTGCGATTTCATCATCATTCATCGAAAACTCCTACTCATAGAGCGCTCACAAGCCATGTGTGTTAAACAGGCTAATTTTAGCACAAAATGTGTCGGTAATCAGCCAATTTGGTTGCTATGGCAACCAAAATCGATAGGTGTCGTGATCTTACCATAAGACATGTCCATGTAAAATTTTATCAAAATCGGTTCAGATTTGCAAGCTGTAGCGCGTTCACAAGAAAGTGTCTGCGGACGCGGCGGCGCGACGATCGTAAATCCATAGTATCCGCCGAACTTTGTTCGGGGATCCAATAATAAGAGCGCTACTAACAGTTTTGTCCTGTGACCTTTAAAATGAGAAGGTCAAATTCAAAGTTAGGAGAATATTCAGCATATATCGTTTCCTATATATTCACAATTGATTCATATGCTGTAAACTCTATAATAAGCGATATATTAGCCATTTTATGCTTGGACCATAGAGCTATAACCCTATGCTTGGACCTTGGAAAGAAGGTCAAATACAAAGTCTTGAGAATATTCAGCATATATTATTTCCTATATGTCCACAAATTGATTCCCAAGCTGTAAGGATTATAATAAGTGAGATATTAGCCATTTTGTGTCCTGAACTTGAAAATAAAGTCAAAGGTGATGTGTAAAAGTTTATTTGTCCGTGAATCGCTCGAAGTGCGCCATTTTCCTAATTTTCAAAGTCACATGTCAAAATGGCTAATATCTCGCTTATTATCAACTATCATTTGCTGTACGCCCATAATTGAATCCAAAGTTGTAAAGTTGATATTAAACAAGATACTAGCCATTTTGTCATGTGAGACCTTAAAAATGAAGTCACAGGTCATTTTCAAGGTCATGGCAATATTCAGCATATATCATTTCCTATATGTCCACAATTGATTCCTAAAGGTTGATAATAAGCGAGATATTAGCCATTATGTGCTCTGACTTTGAAAATGAGGTCAAAGGTCAAATTCAAGGTCATGACAATATTCAGCATATATCATTTCATATATGTCCACAATTGATTCTCAAGCTGTAAAGTTGATAATAAACGAGATATTAGCCATTTTGTGATCTGACCTTGAAAATAAGTTCAAGGTCAAATTCAAGATGATCAAAAGATTCGGACTGTATCATTTCCTAGATGTCCACAATTGATTCCCAAGCTGTGATTCGATAATGAGCGAGATATTAGCCATTTTCTGCTCTGACCTTGAAAATGAGGTCAAAGGTCAAATTCAAGGTCATGACAATAATCAGCATATATCATTTCCTATGTGTCCACAGTTACCTCCTAGTCTCTAATCTCTAGTCTCTAATATTAAGTGAGATATCAAGCATAATGTGTCCCATTATTAAGCATAGGATAATTGAAGGATTGACTGCGGTTAACAAACCAAACACTGTGGTCAGCCGTTCTCCCATTCATTTGTAATGTAAACATAAAGGGAACAAAATCAGCAAGATTACCCAACCTTTCTTCCTGAAACTTCATTAACAGAGATATGTATAGCCATGGATGATGAACCGAGACATGATTCTATAAAAAGTATCACAGGGATTGTACAAAGTGATGATTATAGATATCACTTTTACACGCGTCAGCAAACGCGTCGTATCTTCAGCGTTACAAACAAGCTGTTGTTGGTATGTACGTTTTGTTGTGTGACCATTCAATAATAGATGCATATACGACTTGAATTTCTGCGAGAGGAATACAATAGGCGGATTTGGTGCACCCGAGCGCAACTCACCAGTGAGCTTTACTAGCATTACTAGTTGTCCGCAGTAGAAAATAATCCTGTCGTTGGGCATGTTTTGAGTGTACCTTGTCTTTTGAGAGATAAGTCACAAAATGACATTTGAAAAGGACAATTATCGGAAATTAATCATACTTAGTCAAGAACCAAGTGTCGGTTGGTGATCCTTGATGGCTATAGGTCGCCACAGCAAATTCTGGTGCCGATTGGATGTATGCAAGTTCATGATTTTGTTACCTTTATATTTACATTATAAGTGATTGGAGAACTGGCGCATTCCAGATTCGGGATTTTACATGCAGTAAGTCCCATTTGGGACCTGTTGAAACAATCCAAATGGCTGCCTCACGCAGACCAGCGATTCAAGGGCAATGAAACTTGTACACGTCACAGAGATATATGAGGAGAATCTTTTGAAACAAATACTTCAAAAGTGGTCAAACAGTTTTCGAGAAAATGGCAGCCGAAGTCCAAAATTGGTAATTTTTCGTCAAAAATGGCCACCATTTTGAAAAAGATGCGAAAATAAAAAAAAAAAAATAAAAAATACCTCCCTCTTGAAATATTTTTGGGTATTTTTGTGCAAACTTTCAGAAAAATTCGACTGTAAACTTTAGATAAAAATGTAGACGGACGACGACGACGGACGACGACACAACGCCACGGCAATAGGTTATCGGACCAAAGGTTCGGTAACCTACAAACTAGAAAATACCTCACCCTTTAAATATTTTTAAGCATTTTTGTGCAAAATTTCATAAAGATCCGATTGTAAAATTGAAAGCTATAAATGTAAGCGTACGACGATGAAGACGACGGATGACGACGGACGCAACGCCATGTCAATAGGTTATCACACCTAAGGTACGGTAACCTAAAAATGCAAATAAACATAATGGAAACTACATCCCTCTTGATGTATTCTTTATCATATTGTTCAAAGTTTCATAAATATATGACCGTAAACCTAGATAAATTTTGAGTAAATACCATGTTTTCAAAGTTAAAATAATTTGCCGGAAAAGAATGAAATAGAGTCATAATTCTAAAAAACAAAAATCAGTATGTGGGACTACATGTCCCCTTGGTGTCATCGTACAAAGTTTCAGACGATTCCATCAAGTGGTTTGGAGAAGAGTCGCTTGCATATTACTAAATCCAAACCCAGACATTTTTTGTCGAAATTGGTCACTATTTTGAAAATTTCGAATTTAAACTTCAAAGACAAAAACATTCCAAATTATCAATAATTTGCTCAAAGTGAAGAAAATCGCCGAAAAAAATTAAAGGTGAAATTCAAAATTCTAAAATGATCAGTTTGTGGGTACTGTGCCATTTTCAACACAAAATTTGGGAAGATTCCATGAAGTGGTCGCGGAGGAGGAAACTTCAGATAACCTAAGAACTTAAATAAAAGTGAAATCATTTTGCTGATTTCACTTTTATCTATCATTACCTTTATAAGACTGGACAGTAAGGCGTCACGGTGTGATTCTGGGGACAAATTAGTACACACCCATTGTCTTATATGAACAACTTTTATCGCGAGATAAAGGTGTACAAAAGGTGTACCGGTATATTTGTTTTTCCGAAAATCACACCGTATCGCCACGTGACTGACCAGCCCCATTTAATACTAAATAAGCTAACGGAAACCAAATTCTTCACCTGTGTTGTTGGGTTGAAAAAAAATATTTCTTTTTTTATCATGAAGAGTGTATCATGTAAATTGCATCATTTACTCTGATCCCAACAAAGATCTATGGGTTTTGTTTTTGCAAAACGCAATTTGCTCATTTTTTTTGGACATGGGGTTTGAGCACTAGCTCAACCAAAGGTCAAGTGCACCAAAATTATGTGAATTCCTCTAAGTTCAAGACACAAACTCCAAATTAGGGAGTTTTCCAACTTTGCACAATTTTGCAACAGGACACAAAACTGTAAATTTAGTGGAGACAATTTTTCATGAACCAAGCTTATTAGTCTTGCTCTATTTTAAGTGTTTTTCTTATGTTTTTCTTTTGCTGTATAACATTTAAGAGTTCATATATACTTGCGACAATTATAGACGATCAAGGTGTGACAGTACTCTGGGGGTGATATTGAAAAACAGCAAGGGTGGCAGCCAGTGCATGAATAAATGTTAAACAAAGAGCGTCTTTTGAAAGAGAAATTCTTACGTATCCTTCCAATAGTAATATCGTGGGGGTCATTAGGTACAATCTTTAGAGGAAATGCATCTGCACAGATTAAAAAGGTCAAATTACCAGACTGCACAAGGTCATAGGATATAAAGGGTCACATTAATTTGTGGTCACAATGAAGAAATCTATTCAAATGTGGCTGCAAACGTTTCATATCCTAACCTTGAAATGTCAAGTGATTTTGATGTTCATATCCAAACAAACAATAATATTCTGTGTAATAATGACACACAAGGCAGGGCAAATGAGTGCAAAGATATTGTCACAATATATGATAGGTTTTATTACCAAAACTCACAGGTGAACACAATTTTACTTTTAGATTTTAATACTTCAATTGTATGTAATTAGAGTAAAATACAGCAAAGAACACTGATACTGGTTATATCATCTTTGACAGGTAAATAAAAATCCTCAAAATATTCTTCTAATTGCATTTCTTCAAATATTGAAAGGGCTAAAATTATAAATAAATGTGCAACGAAATTGTAATAGAGATTCAGGAAAATTGAAATAATGTTTATTGATGTTCTCTGTATGTTGTTTGAACTTTCTCTGTTTCTAGTGTAAACACTGTGGCTTCCTAGAACACAGAGTCAACACACTTGCGAAACATTACAAATATTCATTGAAAACACTAATTCCATTTACACTAAATAATTATTTCTCTCTCAATCCTGAAATTCCAAACACATATAAGAATCTGCTGCTAAGGTTATCAGATTTTTTTATGTCAACAATAGCAAAATGTAAACTTCATTTCACGATACAATTGCACATTAATCATTCTGAATTGAAAATATCACCTGGTCTTAAGTCTCGAAAGTTCTAATACATGTATCATATGATATTATAATATGGATATTATATAATTTTATCCACATCATAACAAAATGGAAATTGATGTTCACCATATGCATACATGATATGATATACTGTGAAATGTGCAAACATATACAAACAGAAAATGCAATACATGTACATTAAATTTTTTTTCTTCAAAAATTCATCCTATCCTGGCACAGATTTGAAGCAAGTGGTCACCATGATGATAGGTAACCATGTCAACAGGTAACTATGACAACAGGTAACTATGGTACAAACAACAAGTGAACTGACGAATACTTACCAGGAAAAATAAAATTCAGAAGAGAATGTGTTGAATTAAATATATATCTCACATTCATTATTTATTTATATACATATTGTGACAAACTAATTGATGTATTTCACGGTAGGATTGTACAGTCCTACACTCTACAGGATAGAGTGTCATCAACACACACACCAACACTGCACATCCCATGTACTGTCTCTCAACCAATCATTTCTCGGATTGAACACCTCATTAAAACATGAATTATCAGCTTAAAATACACGCTACATATATGTACAGAGCTGCCCTGGTCGTGGAGCGAGACACTAGAGGTCACTAGCGTCGCCAGCTCGGTGGAGCTGGATAGGACCGTCGTCCTTGGTTGTACTGGTTTCCTTCAGGCTGCAACAGACAAAACGGCAAACATTCAATTATTTCCCCCGAGTAGAATTCAATAATATAATTGCATGGTTTTTATACATTCCATATTTTTAATGAACCAAACACAAAAGCACATGCATGCCAAACAATGACAACCAGACATTTCAACAAAAAGAAGTCAAAACTACCATGTTAGCACAATATGGAAATTATTAAGGGATAAGAGGGATAAAAGCAGACCATATTTTAATTGATGCCTGAGAACAACCTGCACCCTACAGAACCACAAAAATTCCAAAGGCACATGGTGTGACCTTCCGTGGTCGCACCATAACATTTGTGACCTCTCCCTACCAGTCCTAGCCCCCCAAGCTGTTGCCAGGTAACACCTTCTAACCTTGCCACGCCTCCAACATTTCTAAGGGCCCTCCCTAACAGCGGACATCCACCTAACAATCGGTCATGGGTCAAAGGTCACACAAAAGGGCACCGTATGATACCCCAGGTGCTAACAGCCGCAGCTATTCAGAGCCGAATGTGGACAGAAGCTGAAGTGTTCCGGACAAAGTTTGTCAACTCTGCCGACCTTTGTAGCCCTCGCGTGGTGGCCGAGGCTCAAGCATTCTCCAGACCATGGCACCCAACAACTTTCTCCCACGGTGAATTCTGTCTTATCTATTATTCTCCTACCACGAAATGCCACGGGAAGAGGGCGTACCAAAATATGTTGGTATTTTCTAATGCTGACAAAATCCACTCTAATCACGGAGTTAGACTCCATCGTTGTTCCTAGCATCAGACAGGAGAAACTAACAAAACTAATTGCTTCCCTCCCCTGCTAGTGTGCATGGAAGGACAGTAACAAGGCTACTTAAATAGATAGCATAATTAGAGCGAGTTCCCCACTGGTTGAGCACAATGTCTACCGTGCCAGCTCCCCCGCTGGGTTCTAGATCGACAGAGGTGTGAAAACCAACAGAGCCGCCACGGTCATCATACACAGCTCATTTACTTGACATTTCACACCCAACAGGGCATGAAATCAGTGAGATCTCCCCTCTGGACAGGTAGAATGTGGCCCGGGTGACCTGTCGTGGGCTCTAATTGAGGACCTGTGACCACAAGACACAGCCCTGCAGTGTGTCTCCGGTGATACGACTAGGGACGTTCTTGACGTTTACTCGTTGAGAGGAAGTCAGCAAGATTGGACACATATCGGCGGAGCTTGTCATTATTTTCAAGCTTTTAATTGCTCCTATCAATTCTTACCACACCACCCATAGGAGTCCTCATTCAAATCAAAATACTATGTACCCTATCCACACATCGAAAGGGAATAGTCTTCGGTATGTTGGATACATGTGCTTGCATGTGCTATCAAAGAGTAAAATATGACAATCCTCATAAAAAAATATGTTTGGAGTCCTGCAGTGCAAAAAAAAAATTTGGTTGGTGCGTTGATTTTTCAATTTATTTTCCCCTTTTGAGATAGAGACCTGACACGGGATATTTCAGACAAAGTTCATGACATTTGTTGTGAAAAGAAAACACAGTGTCGCATTTTTCTTGGAAAACTTCATTACCTAGACACATCATGTCAACTTTCTCTAGCCATGTAACAAGTTCAACAAAGTAATTTTCAGGGTACATTGTATTCAGCCAAGGAAACAGGAGTACCTTGCTTTTCACAGATCTTTGAAATGACATTCGCCATGTGTACTTTTCCACGTATTTCAATAACATGTACATGTGTCAGGTTTGACTTCGACTCTTCCAAATCAAGAGCCACTCGTCACACACTGAAACCATGGAAACGTACCAACATTCCATATCCAGAGTTGTTTCCACCGCGTCCACCGCCACCACCACCACCGCGGTTGTAGGTCACCTCTCCGTAGCCACTGTTGCCATAGCTACTACCCCCGTACTGGCTGCGACTTTGGCTGCCGTATGACTGGCTGCCGTAGCCACCAGACCCTCCTCCATAGCCACCGCCTCCACTCCGATGACCACCCTGTCGTCCATGGTAACCACCCTGATCCTGGTAACCACGAGGCTGGTCTTGTTGCCATGACGACTGACCTCCATAGGAGTGACTTCTGTTGTGGCCGCGGCTCCTGTTATGTGTGAAACGACGAAGTCAGTAATCAACGTCAGCAATATTATTTGGGAGAAAATTTTGATTTGCTAATCAGATGTCAGCATTCAAGTCTGTTCAACAAGTGATTTTTTTTTTTTTTTCGCAATTAAAACAATTTTGTTTTACTTCAAGATACATACATGATAGTGTGTGTATCGGGAGGCCATGGCTGAGATATTATCATTGAGTTACAAAGGTGCCTTATGACATTTATCGCTTCAGCAATGCACGGGGTATCGTCTGCTGGGTATCGGCCAGTGGGTCTGGATCTGTTACCATCCCAGCACACGGTTATACTCCTCACACATTACATACAGACCTGAATCTGGCACTAACTGGCAATCAGCTTAATTTGTTACAATATTTGGTAAAGGTTAATATCTATTATGTGCATGGGAGGGCATGCAACAGTAGATGATATCTATACATACCTGTTGTCATGGTAACTGCCACCATAGTCTCGACTCCTGTCATATCCATGGGAACCTGTAAACATAGCAAACAAGATTACAAAAGGGATAAACTCACATACCATGTAACAAGTACCGGTAAAGTAGATTATTTGTATGCATGTACATAATACATATGAAACTTTGTCTAACTGCACAGTTGCAGTCATGAAAATCACAGATTATCACTATCAGATAAACATGAAAATGATCCAAACAAACCAAAGTGTTCAGTGTTCAGAATGATAAATTGGTATATACACCAGCCTATACTCTCATATGTCCTCCCATTTTCCACCCCAACACTTCCTTCCTCCAGCCCCTCCCCCCTTCCCTGGCAAGAGATCATCCCTGGATAAACACCCCAACACTTCCTTCCTCCAGCCCCTCCCCCCTTCCCTGGCAAGAGATCATCCCTGGATAAACACAGCCAACACAGCCCGGCCGGCGACTTCATCAATAACTTTTATTAATATTCCTCGCAATCCAAGGCCCATTTATTACCGTCAAGGACGGGCTCAAGTGGCTGGATATTTTTTTTTACTTTCTTGCAAACAGTAATCAATGATCCTTAGAGGTCACCCCCCCCCAATCCAAAACTATCCCCCCCCCCCCACCACCACCACCACATCCCAGACTTGTCACCAACATGAGACCGTTTTTTGTCAAAGTGACCATAAACGCGCCCCGTATTTATTAGCGAGAATGTTTGTGGACATGACGACAGGGTTGGAGATACCCCGAGTTATTGTTTCTCAGAAAATAATCCAATAAACCTAGATAAATTATAAACCCTCGACGGAGGGGGAGCATGTATTTACTCAGGCGTCGCCCGCGCTCAACAAAACGCGAGCGGAACGAGGGTGTTGGTTGTCAGGAAGTGGGGCGAGGATTTATGGCGATCCGCGGTGGCGGAAATACCGCGAGAGACTGCGTGCGTACGAGGCCTGGCAGCGACATATGTCCCGTTCTCACCAATAAATCTCAAAAAAACTTATTAGCGTGAGCTACATAATTGGGAGATTAGGCTGCACACACAGAGACGGACGCAGAACGGAGAGAGAGAAGACCTGGGTGGCACCATCGAGTCGTGAGGGCGGGAAACATGGGGACACAGAAACTTGATAGCTAATAAAACCTTCATTGCACCCGCATCAAACATAAAGCCAGTCATTAAAACTCCTGTATCAGTCCCTGAGAACACGGTTCTGTCTGTGCGGATTAGCGCAGGCCAGGGATAAATCCCATCTCACCCATGGGTTTATTGCCATCGTCAGCAGAGGGCAAATGTTTACAGACCAGTGATACAAGCTTTATTGACCGTAGCATATGGGAGATAAAACAACTAAGATTGCAACGAGAAAGGAAACATTTTGGCCTCAGGTATGAAACACCCCTGAACTTTTCTCAGGTGAAATTCATCATGACCAATAGTTCTATGAACCGCCCTCAATCAGGCCCACGTTTTTCAGCTCAGGAAGAATACTGCTCATCCTTTGGGAAGTCCACAGCAATCAGACTGCAATGTAAGACATTAATCCGCCCGACATGACCATTGAGCGCTCCTCAGGGACTCCAAAAACCCGCGGAACAAAAGCCTAGAGACCCACGAGGACCTGGAGAGTCCAAGCCGTTGTCTTGGAGATGATCTCGTCCTGGGAGTCGAGAGATCATCCCGCGACTTGTCGCTCCGTCCTCGAGGGCATGGAGGACCTCAACTCTCCTCCACGAGTGAAAAGTCGCGACTGGAGAGGTGTGCCAAGTGGCCACTAGAGGACAGCACTAGGTCCATCTCCCAGCTCACCAAGTCCCTCCAGGAAACAAATTAACTAGCTACAAATCTCCGAGGGCTACAGTTTTATGGCCTTCGATTCTCCACCAATTTGTACATCATCAATGTCATGAGTAGGAAGTGATAGTTATTTTTTTCCTTACAGGTATATGTTCCTTCATTATGAACTTGTGTAGATTATAGTACCGGTATGTTGGAAGCTAAATATATTTTAAGCAAAAAGCAATATCTAAGCTAATACTGGTAGTATTCATGTACTCATACATATATTTGCCTAATCACGACACATGTAATTGCATCCACCACGTGGATTATTTGAGATTATTTGATACATGGAATTTTTTGTCCCCTTTACAGCAAAAGTAAATATTTCCACATAAACTTGTTGGGAGATTTTTTCAAGTAACGAAATAATTTCTGACTGATACCATGACTAGACATAGACTCTAGCTGATAGCAGTGATTTACTCCGACTATCACGGACTACTGCATACCGCCCACACCTAGGAATACTTAGAAGTTAGTACAATAAATCAAAACCTTAAGAGAGCATGGCTGCTATTTTTGGTAACATCTCTGTCATTAATACTGTCATCAAACGGCTTTGATCAGGCAGATCCTTGTCACATATTGCGGTAAGTACCGGGGCACATGTAAGGACATAAGAGGTACAATACAGAGACAAATATGACAAGTAGTTAATGGTCAAGAAGTGCGTAATGCATGCATGCTGAAATGCATGAAGAATCTGATTTTTTACACCATAAAGTGTAGGCAACAAAAACTTTGCAACCGGCTGTAATCCTTGACGTAACAGTGTGTAGGAGATGGAAAATGCGACTGCAATCGTTTCAAAATCACATTCTGTACTACCGGTACATGTACCAAGTGAATTTCACAGGTCAAGACCAACACCTAGAGAAACGTGAACACAGAATATTAGGATGTAACAAACTATGTTTTTCATGAAATATATTTTACAGGACACCTCTCTGATGTCACCAGCTGGTCACCATACCCCACAATTCAGAGGTATCAGCGATAGGTATACCATCACGTACTGTATATAACACGATATTACATGCCCCCCCCCCCCCTCCATTACCATTAGCAGGGATACCACCACAACATGCAAACATCAGGCTCCTCTCGAAGACAGGAAGTGTCATGTCTAATTTTACCAGGCCTTTCTGGCTAATTTGCCAGTCCTAATCTCACTCGACAAAGTAAATACACCTACTGGTATATGTAAATTGTGGTAGATTCATTACAGAGTATTATAGATTACAAGGCAAATATATGGTATTACCCCTGCAAATGCATCAGTCAATTCATAGAGTGATACACAGATTCTGATGAGCTGATTGTGATCTTGATCGTACCTGCACGAATGTACATGTACATATTTTGTACATTTATCATGTACATACTGCACAGAACATCATAATACAAATTGCTCAATGAATCATTGGCTCATTACGGCAATTCTTCACCCCAAAAATGGTGATTTTTAAGCATGTTAAATGCAACTGAATATGCTGAATAACTGAATATGTCGTTTACATGATCATTGGTACCCCCAGCCCCACCCCAACCCCCAACCCCCCTCCCTTAACCCTAGCCAGACTACAAAGTTTCGGTGAAGGATTAGGGTGGACAGGTCACAGGACGGAAGGAGACACAAGTGGTCCAGTGCGGCTCCTCAACAGCAAATCTTCAAAGGCCTTCCATAGCCAACCTCCGACGGAGGCTCCAAGGTGGGTGTCGGCTTATCAGTGGGTCAGCGGACTTCAGGAGAGACACCGACGGACGGACGGACAGCGCCGCGTCACAAGTATCACTCCCAGACCGACCCACAGACGCCAAAATTAAGCTTTTTGTTCATGGGTGTTTCTCTTCACCGAAAAACTTGGAGAATCACTGATATAGGATGATAGTACATCCCTACCATACTACTACATGTGATAGAATCTCTTCATAAGCATTGCAGACAATTTCAAAGCAGAATTTTTTTTTTCTGAGCGTTCAAAGAAATTTTTACTTTTGTTCAAAATGAATATGCATGTATGTGGGCATTGTGGGGACTGACACATGGTAAAGTAATCTCGATTATTGCAAACCTAAAGATGCATACCTCCATGTACTTGTAGTTGGGGGTTTCACCAAAAAAATTCATACATGACACTCTCTCAACAAACCGAGGCGCAGTTGACATTAAATCCGTAACATGGCGACAATTTTATCAGATTACTGTGAGGTTTGATAACGCTACTCACTACGCTAATCTCCTGTTCGCCCGTGCTCTGGGGATAATCCCCGCGGCCTGATAAAAGCTACCGCGTCCGACACACAGGGAGCCTCCTGGGGACGGTTACTGTGGCGGACTGACCCACAGGCCAACCGCCATCATGCCCGGACGGACCCCGGATATTTACTCAGAGCTCAATGTGATAAGCAAAACTGCACCTGCAGGGCCACAACTTGTGGCTGTTTAGAGTCAAAGCAGAAATAATACTGTATTAATCTGTATTTCTGGTCAGAGTCAGTGCTCAGAATTTCTGGTATTACCCGGCGCCATTGACTCAACTTTGTCCTGAACTCTGCATGGACTAAGAAAATTTGACACTAGTAATTTCAATTCAAGTTTTTGACTGCGAGTGACGTAAAACAAAAGATTATCGGGTAAACACAAATTGGATCTACATATTTACCACGATTGAGTATAACATGGTGTAATGTGCCATGAAAAATCGGTACTGCAACGTTGATCAAGTTGATAATTTTTCGTACAAAGTACAATGTATGTTCTACTTTCAACCATGCCCAATTCTCCTTCCCTTTGAAGATCTGCAATGCACTGTGTAATCTACAGAATGCCTTCAAGATCATCATGCTTGGTGAAGTTATGAGTAAATTGGGCAAACCAGTGCACAAAACGACCAAATTCACATCAGAGATGAAAGGTCCAGACGAACACAACCATCCATTCTAGCACAAACAGATCTTAACATACAAAGAAAATTATACCAAGCATCTCTAACTATGATGACCAAAATATACGATCTGAGAACATTCAATGATTGGTTCAGTTAACACGATCATGACGATCAACGAGCAATGGCCAACAGACTGACCAGTATAAGAACAAGAACATTCAGATGGCTGGTAGGCCTACATGTACTAATCTTGTTTTCTTGAAGGCAAGAAGAAAATCGAATCAGCATTATATCATGTATATAAGATTCGATGAGCATGTACATGTACTTGTACAGTTATTTTTTCCCGAAACCTTTGTTTTTTTCATCCACAAAACAGCATTCGAGGTATGTACCTGTGCCTCTCGGTCGTTAGAAACAACTAAACTTTGACGAAAAAATTCCCCTTCTGACATCAGTTCACAATGTTGTACATACCCACGATGCGAAGCAACCCTTCATACACCCTAAATTATAGGACTCGCTCACCACGATTAATGGACATTACGGACTTTGCAGTGAGTGTCGAGCGTTGACCGGCCGTGTAATCCCGCACGGGACACGTCCAGTGGCGATTTGTCTCTTTCACAATTGGGGCCACACAAGTTGGGGTCAAGTGTTGTCCGTGTGCAGACACCTGACATTACCGACACCCTGGGCCTGGGAACACCTCACAGCTACACGAGGGCACATGAGGGGTGAGGGAGATGCATGGTGGGGACTGGTGTATGTTGGCGGGCGACAATATGTACCCTGATCATGTCAATGCATGGAAAATGCTTGAAAAGTGGCAGACATCAGGTTTACAATATTACTTAAAGCTATAATCACTTTAAGAATTGACAAAATTTATTCAGTCTGCAATAGCTATATTTTGTCTATAGAATGAGAATTCATGCAAATTTTGGTCCGAAATATGTATTAAGTACCTAAATTGAGTTGCAAAAGTCGAGATTCAAACTCGGGCCGCATCCATTTTTTTCTCAAAGCGGTCCGCGTTGCGGACGAGTTCTACACACAATCTTGTGACGTCATTGGTATTAGTCTAGATACTGTGGCGACTGGCAATGAATGCAGGCCGATCATTCTCTATCTGATGTTTTCACGCACAGTTAACGGCAATTTTCTGATTATCTGTCGTCGAGTTGCAAATGTTTCCTGTATATTCCTGACAATCTCGAGATGTACTTTCAGGTTTGCATGACAAAGAAGAATGCTAGATTTGGATGATTTTAAAATTGATTCTAACTTATATAATACATTGTATGGTGGAACCTGATTTACTGTACATGGTTTAAAGATTTTATGACGAATAACTAATGGACTGACCTCCAATATTATTCTGCATTTCAAAGCATCACATTTGATCTGGAATAATGATATCCACTGACATGATACATGTAAGACATATGACATATGGCAGTTCCTATCATTTTCACAATATCTATCATGACCATGATGAACAGATTGTGTCCTGCTGGTCTACTGAAAACCCCTGACTGTAACAGATGATATGAAACAGAACCCCGCTGGGAATCATCACATACATACAATACAAAAGAAAGTGGAGGTCACTTTTTCCCCCATCACTTGATGGGGCACAGGGATAGAAAGGCCTCATCATAATCACATGAAGTTAGACTGGTAGAGAGACAGAGACTCAAAGTGAAGTGAGTTCTTCCCTTTCTGCCGTGCTGACAGCCCAATTTGTCGTGGAGAATTGTGCCCAATTAGGGCGGGTAGCAGTCGATGGTGCTTGAGGGTCGCCGGGCTCCATCTGTCCTCCGAGGTGACGCCGGGGATGGTCGCCACGGGGACAGGATCTCAAGGAGGCCTGGCACTCTGTCAGTCACAGACTGTGGGCTGGAGGGAGGGGGCTCTCCATCACAGGGTGGACAAACGGTTAGTCCAACAGAACCTTGTGTGGAGCATGGGAACTGTATGATACACACGGACAACTGTACCACGAAGTACAGCAGTCTGTCCAGACATATTGAGGGAGCATGTCTTGCCTCACATGTACTGTATGGGTTGGGGGTGGGGGTGACAGCAACTGGCTATGACAGGTACTTGTGCATGGGACAGGCTGCCCGCACTGGGGAGCCTGATTACTGGGGAGTCTGGGAGAGCTGGCCGACTGGAAGCGATTTTGTCGAGTGGCGCACGAGTACACTTCAGATCTGGACGGTCTTCCTCGGGAGTGTGACGAACTGGCGGGTCCCCGAATCTACCCGCTGGTCCATGTGGAAGGCTGGGGAGCTTGGGAGGGGGGGGGGGGGGGGGGGGGCTCATGCTATATTCCTCTAGTCACAGCAAATCAAATACATGTAGTTTCTCTATTAGTGGAGTTACAGATACCAACTTTTGTCAGAGACCAAATGGCACTTTGTTCTAGCTTCAACGCAAGCTGGTCTGTATGAGTTCTGTCCTATGAAGACGTAAAGGGAAGAACAAGGAGGAGAAGAGAAGGATGGCGGCAGGGGGGCGTTAGCTTCGGAACTCCAAAGGAATACAAAGGCCACTCAACTGACACAACTTGAGCACTCCACTGAATCAACTAATTGGCAGGAGTTCTTTTGAAATCCTTCCTCTGGGTGACATCGTAGATACAGTTTGAAGATATTAGCAAAGAACAAATCACAGCAGCTGCTGACCCCTGGACAGTTAGACTGAACAATGAAAGTCCTGAAAACCAATAAACGCTAGCTATTAGATCACTCTCTCACATGAACCACTGACCATACGACACATGTATGAGCAATACACAAGGTGCTGCAGTAATTGAAATAGTAATCATTGTTCAAAGCTGTCAACTAGTCTACTGTATAGTGGGGATGTTATAAACTGTTCACTGCCACATATCTGTATTTGTTTTCGCTGTGGTGAAATCACAAAAGCATTTCAGCTTCAGTGGAATGTCGTGTTAGTCAATTACTGTTAGTGATTTGGATTAATGAATCATTCTAAATATTTATTGCAAAGCATCTTTATCAAAATCATTTATTTGTCTAACAGATAATACTGAAGACTTGTATGTATAATAGATGGTACATTAATATCACAGACCTATACAATAAGCATGATATGTGAGCGATACCGTGCTGATTAATTGACTGCGGTTAATTGTGTCGGCCTGTACCACTGTATATTCTGTACAAATGACACTGGGCAAACAACTGGTTGTGCTAATCGTGCTAATAATATATGCAAGTTATAACATGATACAATCAGTGAAAGACAATGTTGAGCAAATCAGATTCCACTCAATGTTTCATTGACATCACACAGAGAAAGTGATGCAAGATCACGACAACAAGAGAATCGTTAACATTTGCTGCAATTTTCCAATGAAAAAACATGGAAACGATGGTCTTTAAAATCAGTTTACCATGTTTACTGTGATTACACGTGTGTGTCTTCTCGGTTTGTTGCTAGACTTGCTACAGACATGACCATGTAACCATGGTAACAGGTGCTACATGTATTGTATTGTAGGTGGCAGCACGGGATGGGTCAGACTGAGGACATTGACACACTTAGTCAGTGATGGTCAAGCAGCATTGCCATGGCAACCACCTACATGCTTCATGGATGGTCAAGAAAGGCAAATCATACCACATGATTGTACATGTTGTCATATTATTATTCTTTTAATGATGATGAATCTTCATTAAACCACATGTTAAACTGCACGTCCCAACTAGATATACCGGAATAAATTAAGTTTTCCTGTTTTGTATTGCTACAATGTTTCCTTTCGAGGAACTTTTCCCATCTTATCTTTGGTGTGACATCCCAAACAAAGCCATGTGCCAGCGACAGGAGAATTTCACACAGTCGGGGACGGCCTCCGACACTGATACAGAAAACCTTGCAACGATGATAAACCGAGATCACAGCAAAACTTGGGCTGGAACATGCGGCGTGTTATCTACAGGGCCCCGGGGTGAGGCAGCTGGTGCCACGGTGACAAATAAACAGTGCATGGGGTGGGGGCGAGGGGGAGGGAAGGGGCGAGATCATAGCAAGGCAAAACAAGAAAAGATGATTAAGTTGATAACTTTCTTGAGACAAGGTCAATAGTATCTGTTATCGCTATCATAATGCTTGGAGATCCTAACTGACAAGGTTGTCATAGCGACAAGTCCTGGACCGCAAGGCAAGTGTATCAGCAATGTACTACCGCTGTATCACCTGGAAGACTTACTAGTAAACTTGAGTAGATAGAATAGATTAATACCTGTATTCATTAATTATGTTAATTTCTGACATCAAAAGAAGTTCAGGAATATGCAAAGCATCAGACATCAATTGGTCTGGATATACAAGTCACAAATCCTACCATGATTCCAAATAACACAAACTGCCAATATCATCATAGTTACAATCTTTCCATGGCAAACGATTGTACTGTGATAACTCTGACCATTTTTGAATACATAAAGCTAGGAATAAGATGGTTATCGCCAAATTAACTTCCCACAATGTTAACTCTTATCACACATTGTCATGTTATATTCTTTTTACCTGTGAATTTTCTTCACACAAGTCCTAATCACCATAGCTGTCACTGCTGAAACATGGTAAATATGCTCTTCAATATATTCAAAAACCAGAGTAATTGTTCTCAAAATATGAGTGCTTCCTCCTACACAATTTGGGAGAACATTTAATAGAAAACGGCAATAACATTTATTCAATTTTCCTTGGGAACATCTGTCATGATACCGCTTCAAGAACCTGTTGAGATTTGTGCTCAGTTTCACAGCGGTTTCAAGATCAAAGCGTCCTCTGTGAGAACGGACTGTAGACCGAGGTCTCTATCTGCAAACACCACCACATCACATTAGATAAGTCAAATCGCTACATTCACCGATAAAGACAGGAATGACAAAAAGTTTTATTGTTTGCGAGAAACGATAAGAAAGACGGTTCACAAGAATTGATAAGAATGAAGAGAATTACAAAACTTGGGGTATATGGCTTGGCAATTTATCCATAATATCATGAATATAGGCTAGAATAGTATTCATGAGTAGTGACAATGTACATGTAATCACTCGGGAAGCAACAATACCGAAAATCTAATGATAACCACAAATTTGACAATATACATGCACACCTGCAAAAGGTGATGACCTCACATCAAAACAAACGACAAACACAACTAGACAAACAGTGAAAGTCCCACACTTAATTCGTTGAGCTGCTATGGCCTTTCTTCTAGGCCTGGATGATACTTTCTGATACGTTGATACATCTCCCGCTTCTACTCCACACAGAAGATTCTCTCCAGTAACTAAGGACTCTAGAGCATTAACCCAGCCACGAATGATGGGACCAAAGTTTTCTCACTCCACAAACATTTCTAGAAACAGTTATTGCTGGGGATTTCCCCGCAGTTCAACAAACGATCATCTCTAAAACGTATTTGACTTTCCCCCGCTTGCAAAAAGGGGTCGGGTCAAAGCGACAGTGGGATGACTTCTCGTGGGCGTGAAGAATCAACGAAACACCTTCTTCAAGACCATTGGTTGGGCGGGAAGTAAAGCCTCAACATTCGACAAACACAGCTCGACTAATCCTGAGATCTGTTTGTAGAAATATCCGCTACTTTCTGGAGGAAAAAACACCCATTCTGCCGTGCGTTACTCTGTCAGAGTCAACAGAAGCCAGAGGATATTGTCGGACCGAGGGCACAGAGCAGGAAATCACCCTGTAGGGTCGCGTGGACGTGCTCCAGTCTGTGGGAACCATGACACTGTATTTGCTCAGAGCCGGCAGGAATTTCATTTAGAGATACCACCGAGGATGATACACCATCACACCATAATGAATGGGAAACCGATGGAAGGCCACAGACAACTTGACAGCAAGCAGGGATCGCACCCGTCCAAGATTCTGTCTTCAGTGATGAAGCCCATCAAGTTATCAAAATAGTTGCTAAACTGAATCATTCCCATAATTTGATTTAGGAACAAATTGTATTTAATTTTACAAAATATCTTTTAGACAATAGGAAATGACACAATGTACACGTATATTTCTTTTCAAGAGAAATATTTACCAGTAAAAAATTTCCTTCCACATTTCCGAATCCATGCCAATAGCATTCAACTCAATCTTTAGACACAACTCACATCTTCTACAAGTAGTTGATACCAGACGATCCCAACGAAACAATATCATATCGTTGGGTCAATCTGTTTTTGTTGCAAGAGCTGTACTTGTCAGTGTCATCATAATGCTCAAAATATTCTAGCACAAATGTATGTTGACTACCGGTATCATAATGCCCCCGTTGTCTCCATCTGCCAATCATAATGGCCCCAGTTTTTACACACACATTGTGTTGTTCTGTAAAACACCATCAAACATTAAAGTTACTATGAAGCAATTGCCCTTTAGGCAGCAGCCATACAAGCATGCTGCACATTTTCAATGTTTGCAAAAATCTTCACACAGAACCCCAGAGACCAGACCGTCCGTCCGTCTGTCCGTTACTCACCCCGCTGACTGTAGTTGGGAGGCACAGAGCCGTACTTCCCACCTCCCCCTTGGTTCTGGCTCCCCATACTGCCTCTGTACAGGACAAACAGTCTCCGCATCAACATGTGGTCTTGTTAAGATGGTTAACCACAACATTCAAAATGGTTAACGTTTGAGACTTCAATCTGATAATCAATAAAGTGGCATTGTTCCATTTGAGATATTGGGAAAATATACATGCACTAATCAAATCATATGTCAGATACAAAAAATCATTCGCTATCAGATTCTTGTGTTATTATATATGTGTAAATTATGAAAGTTGAGCCTTACGTTTGAGCTTTACAACATAGTTGTATATACATTTATTATTCATGAAATTTCTCTCTGAAATTTTATTAGACTGAGCATAGAAAACGTCTTATAGAAAGCTTCTTACACCATAACTAAAACTTAACTACACAAAACTAACGCTGTCACTGTACAAAGATAACAATCGTGATCAAAGTTCCAAAAGTGCAAACAGTGTCATAAAAGTAAATATTTCAAGCATCACTAATTCTATCCCCTGGAAATATTACATTTTCTTGAAACTTGGATCAGGTTTATTTGTACATACAGCAACATACAAAATGGCTGTTTTATGTTAATAAAACTAGTGTTATATACTATACTTACCTCCAAAACACATTACGGGTTATGGCTTATTAGCCTTACTGACATAGGAGTTCTCCATAGAGAGAACCCCATTTGGAAAATGGGCTAGACAATGAATTGTCCAAGCCACTAACCCACGTGACCGGATGGTGACGTCATTCTCGTCGATTCTAGGAACCAACCAGAAGGAGTACGCGGGGCCAGCCGGGTGGGCACTCTGAATGTGTTTTGGAGGTAAGTATAGTATATAACACTAGTTTTATTAACATAAAACAGCCAGTTATATGCCTATATCTTACCTCCAAAACACATTACGGGTAAAATCAGAATAAAGATTGGAGGCGGGGTGCTCCAAAAAGAACTCTGACATAACCAAAAGCTCAACCCTAGGGCCTCAGTGAGGGACAGGGTGGGCTTTTCCCCTGAATGATTGGAGGAACCAAAGGAGGGTGTCCTCAGGGTCACCAAAACATTTATGGTTTAACAATAGGGTAAGTAGAAAAAACCACTTACCTCCGAGTGTCGAGTGACTGGCTTCCGGTCATAAGTGACGTAACGTATGTACATGAGGATATGCCTTGCTGACGCAACTGAGTCACAATGCATACCGAACTAAGGAGTACGACCGTACTGACATAGGAGACCAATTTAACGGTAATCGGAACCGGAACTCGCAACACGGAACTTCAACATATGTACAAGAGGAACGTATGTACAAGATGGGCCACGTCATCCTCAAGGGGTGACGACGCTCCGAGCAGCTACCACGGGCCCGAGGTGGTAGCCCTCACTCCCCGTCCACGTCAGGTCTCTAAGGTAGAAAGACGTAAAGGTGTTATGGGATTGCCATGAACATGCTTGCATGACCTGATCAAGTGGAACCCGTCCCATATATGCAAGAGAGGCCGCCATGGCCCGAACATCATGGGCGCGTACCTTGAACGAACAGGCGGAGTCCTGCTCGGCCAAATCGTAACAGGTGCGGATACATTTTTGAATCCAGGATGAGATGGTAGCGGAACGTATGTCCCGTTGGAATTTCAACTGATGTGAAATGAACAACAGTCGCTTGCCAGCCCGGAGACCTTTTGTCCGCTTAAGGTACAAGCGCAAAGCCTGCAACGGGCACAGGAGACAGTCTTCCTCGAGATTCGGGCCTACAGACGCCGACAAAGCCGGAATCGTGAAGGCCAGCGGGGGAGACGACGCCAGCTGGGTTTTCGCCAGGAAAGAAGGGATGACCTGCAAGGAGACCTGGAGGCCATCCTCTCGCCATCTAACTTTTGAGAAATCCAAGGCGTGGATTTCGCTCCTGCGACGTCCAGAAGCCAGAGCCAGCAGGAAGACTGTCTTCCAAGTAAGGAACTTTAGGGGGGCGGAAGACATAGGTTCAAAGGGAGCAGACGCCAAACGGTTCAAAACCAGGGATAGATCCCACTCCGGAACTGAGTTACGGGTAAGCGGACGTTCAACTTTAAAGTTATTGAGCAAGGCGCTCAGATCTTGATCCTCGCCGAGATTGATGCCAGTGTGAAGCAAAATAGTCTTGGCTAGAGCGGTCCTATAACCCGCTAATGTCGAAGGGGCCGCACCCGCTTGGAATTTCTCCAAGAGAAAATCAGCTACTGTCTGAGCAGAGGCGTTGAATGGATCAACCTGCCTGCCATCGCACCAAGCAGCGAAGACTCGCCATTTAGACTCATAGACTCCAAGGATGAGTTTCTATTAGGGCGGGCGATCCTACTGGACACTTCTGAAGAAAATCCCTTTGCGCGAAGGGATCGCTGGACAGAAGCCACGCGTGGAGGTTCAGGCTCGCGGGTCGGCTGTGAAACAGCTGCGCCCGGGGCTGTTTGAGAAGGTCGTCCCGAGGGGGTAGGGCCACTGGTTGAAGTTCTGGGAACCAAGGCCGCTGTGGCTGGTATGGAGCGACCAGGAGAATACGGCATGTGTGGGACCTGATCTTGGCCAAAACCTTGGGTAGCAGAATCGCCGGAGGGTATGCATACCCGAACAGGCCGTCCCAATCCGTGGACAACGCGTCGATGGACATCGCAAGGGGGTCCGGAAGCGGAGAGACAAACACTGGAAGCTTGTTGTTCCACCTGGTCGCGAAGAGATCCACTGTAGGGCGGTCCCACCTGAGGCACAGGGAACTGAACACCTGAGGATGGAGAGACCACTCTGTTGGCTGGATCTGCCCCCTGCGTGACAGCTGGTCCGCCAACACATTCAACCGGCCCGGGATGTGACGTGCACGCAAGTGAATGTTCCGAGACCGGCACCACAGAAGAAGCGTCGTGGCCTGCCGACACAGGGTAACGGACTTTGTACCCCCCTGTTTGTTTATGTAGGCCACGACAGTGGAGTTGTCCGTGGACACCAGGACAGCACGACCAGCACACTCCTCCTCCCAGTGGGCCAGGGCCAGGGAAACTGCCTCCAACTCTAAGCGGTTGATGTGCCACGAGCTCTCGGGCTCTGTCCACACCCCAGACACTTCCTTGAAGTCCAGGTGTGCCCCCCAGCCCTCCGTAGAGGCATCCGTAAATAGATGCTTGGAGGGAGGAGGCTGACGGAAGGGTGAGCCCCGAGTGAGGTTGGTAGCGGACATCCACCACAGTATGGACGCCTTCCCTGCTGGAGAAAGGACGACCGGTTGCTGAGGGCAATCCGTGGCTGCGATCCACTGGGAGCGAAGGTCGATCTGTAACTCCCGCATGTGGAGTCGACCGTAAGGAACTAACTTCTCGGTTGCTGCCAGCAACCCGAGCATCGACTGCCAGATCTGTGCTGACTGACTGGGCTCGTCCAAGAATCTGCGGAGTAAGGACCGTATCTTTGACAGCCGCTCCTCCGTGGGAAAAACCATACCCAGCTGTGTCTTGTACCGGTACCCGACAAACACGAAGTCCTGGGCCGGCGTTAGCTCTGATTTCTGGAGATTGACCAGCAAACCCATGCGTTTGCACAAGTCCAGGACCCACTGTAAGTGCCGAGTCAGAACCTCGGGAGACTGGTGATAGACAATCCAGTCGTCTAGGTACTGGTAGAGGAGGATGCCCTCCTTGTGGGCGAGTATCTGTAACTCTTTCACCACCATTGTGAAGATCCATGGAGCCGGGGACAGTCCGAATGGCAGGGCACGGAACTGATACACGGTGCCCCGGTGCACGAAGCGCAGATATTTGCGGGAGACCGGATGAATCGGGATGTGAAAGAACGCGTCCTTCAGATCCAGGGAGACGACCCAAGAGTTCTTTGGAAGGGACAAGCGGATCGATTCCGCCGTCTCCATGGCGAACTTGGGGGTCTTGACATGGCGGTTTAGAGCGGACAGGTCGATCACGGGGCGCCACCCGCCTGAGCTCTTGGGAGTCAAGAACAGGATACTGTAGTAACCTGGAGAGGAAATTCCTACTTTTTCGAGCGCGTTTTTGGCCAGCATATCGGCGATCTCAAGCGAGAGTGCTAACCGTTTGGCGTGAGCTCCGGGAAGTGAAAAGGGAATAGGCTCGGTAGCCAGTGCAGGACGCTGACTGAACTGGATGCGAAAGCCCCTGCGAAGGACCGACACGATCCACGGGCTGGCTCTGAGTGTCTGCCACTCTTGCCAATAATTTGTTAGACGGGCGCCCACAGGCTCGCTTGAATTTTGGAACGAGGGTGGGACAGCCCGAGGTATCGCAGGGTCCATCGCAGGGAGCTGATTCTGTGAAGTACTCACCTGCTGCGGGGGCGGAGGACTTCTTCTCCCCTGCTGGCTTGGGCTTGTCCTTGTGCTTCGACTTCTTGGTCGCTTTACTGCCGGCAGGGGCCCTCTGAAAGGGCTTCTTCTCCTTCTTCTCCTTGGACTTGGTCGGTGGAGGCTTGGAGGAAGAGGGGGCGTACGCCTGAAGAGGGGAGGCCAGACGCTTGGCGATCGTCTCCGTGAGACGCTTACTGGTCGAGACCGACTCCTCCTGACGGGCCAGCTCACGAGCTGCAGGCAGCTCAGACTCTAGGCCGGCGAAGAGAGGTGGAGGAGAGGTAAGAGCAGCCGCTGCCTCTGGATCTACGAGCGGGGCACAGCGAAGCTCCGTCACCAAGGCCGGGGGAAGCTTGAACCTAGCTTGGCCTAGAAAATCGTCTCTCCTCAGTAAGTGGAGGACCCACTCCACGTACGTGGACTGCTCCATCCGGTGGGCTGACGCCAAGTCACAAGACTCCAGGAGTTGGGACGCCGAACGGAGGTGGTCCCCCAGGGACACTAGCTGAGACGGTGGGGATTCCAGGTCTTCCAGCGCTGTCAAGGCAGACTGTAGTTGGCGGTAAGCCGCAGTACGGAACCAGTCCTCCAGGGAGGACACACAGGTGGCGGCGCGGACGGCGTGGTTCAGGGAGAGTAAGGTCTCCGGCTGAAGAGTCACGGGGCGAGCCTTGTCGCCAAGGTACTGGGCCGCCGCCTCGGGGAATACCGCTGGCTTATCCAGGTAGTCCGGGTTGGACGGGAGGTAGTCCTTCTTGTGGAAAGGAGGCCGACGGGGAAACTTCCCCAACTCTGTTTTCCCCTGGTCCAGTGTCTCAGAGCGGCGCCGGGAAAACTCCTCGCGGAGCCCGTCCGGGATAGGGAGACCCCGTCGAGGCTGACGTTCCGGGGAGCGCTGGGATGCCAGCAGCGACGTCGGACGCTTAGACACTGTGGGCTTCGGCTCAGCTGGAAAGAGGGTGGGCTCCAAGGTCGAACGCACGAGGTCGAGCTTGTGATCAAAGGAAAGGTCCTCCTCTCCCTCCTCACTGTCGGCCGGCTCGGCGTCAAGACGAGAGCGCTTGTCGCTGGGAGCCACGGAAGCCACGACGGAAGCTGGGCGCTTCCTGGAAACTGGAGCCAGTGGCGCCGAAGGAGTAGGCACATCCTGCCCGCACGCAAGCGACTCCTCCCCAGAGTCCTCATCAGACTCCTCCCCGAAGATCTCCGCAGGCAACTGCTGGGGAGGCTCCAAGGCCTGAGTACGCCGTAAGGCATCTGACGTGGGGGGAAGGGACACACCCGCGCGGGCGTCCAGGGCTGCCAAAACAGCCGTAACAAGGCTAGCCACATCCATCGCTGGGGCCGCTGGGGGAACTCCAGACGGAGAGGGGGGCCGAGAGACCACCGAAGAAGGACCTGGCAAGGAAGGCTGGGCCGCCGAGCTAGTCGTCACGGTGAGGGAGGCCGAAGAGGCAGTCAACGCCGATGAACTCTGCAAAGAGAAAGAAGCGGTAGAATTCTCTATAGAAGCAGCTGTCAACAGCATGCACTCAAGGGGGCGGGGGCCGACGGGGGCCGAGCCCCGAGCGGGCAACGGCAGGGCAGAAACAGCACTGAGAGTCGAGTGCCAGATCAGCACCCCGGGGCCCGGACCCCGTGGCACGGGGTCCGGGCCCCGTCGGACGGAGCCCGGCCCCCGTGACACGGGGCCCGGCCCCCGAAGCACGGGGGCCGGCCTCTGCGACTGAGGCTGTGCCAAGCGCAGAATACCCGAAGGGTCGGGGTCCGGACCCCGTACGGGGTCCGGACTCCGCGCCATCACACTAACCAGAGCACCGCTACGACGGGCCACACAAAGCCCCTGGACCGAAGTCCGGGGGCCGGACCCCGTACGGGGTCCGGACCCCGAGGGCCGGGAACCGAAAAACGCGGGAGAACTGGCCAGAAAAGGCGCGGGCGCAGCTGCAGGAACCTGTTCGCCGATAACAGTGGAGGTGACACGCGCAAACAGGATCCCCGCTGACGGTACATGAAATACACAGTGAATTGACTCCCGGGGCGTGCCACCGTGGGTCGAGTGCGACTCTCCCACCAGCAGATCACCCGCGGAACAAAACAAAGAGGAAGGGGAAGAAAACTTAGCTTCTAGGCAAACCAGGGTACGATCCAGCTTGCCCAGCAGGGCAGAAGTCTTCCTCTCCTGACGGCGGCGATGCTTGGCCGACGACGCGGAAGATGAAGAGGACGGGGCTGGAGACACTTGACGGGACAACTTGTCTCTCCGTGCGAGAACAGCTCCAAGAACCTGCCCCCACTCCTCCCGCGAACGGTCCGCACACGAACCGCACGTAAGTTGATCCGTATGCACCGGGTCCTGGCACGCAATACACTCTGAGTGTACTTCCCACGACGGAAGCTGCTGCCCGCATTGAGCACAGCGGCGCATCACGGCAAGAGGGGAGTCCGCGCTCCAAACACAAAACGAAGTCCGAGGAGCGGAAACTATCCACGCGAAGCACGCCAAAAGAGCGAGGAAAAGAAATATCCAAAAAGGCATGCAAAGAAAGTGTTCGTAAGACGATGAAAACTAAAAAATTCGCAAAGTTATGTCAGCAAGGCAAATCCAATGTGGTAGAGCAGCCATAGGAGACGAGAATGACGTCACCATCCGGTCACGTGGGTTAGTGGCTTGGACAATTCATTGTCTAGCCCATTTTCCAAATGGGGTTCTCTCTATGGAGAACTCCTATGTCAGTAAGGCTAATAAGCCATAACCCGTAATGTGTTTTGGAGGTAAGATATAGGCATATAACCAGCAAATTATTAAATATTGTTTGTGGAATAGCATCTATTATGACACTGCCGCATGGTAATAAAATGTAAAGTGCAAAACTAATGATCCGCCTTACCACTATGATCAATAACCAATGATTAAGTACGAGTTCTCATGATTACTTGAATTACTAGCACGATTATTCAAATGTTCACAATACATGACAATCTCTGTGTACATATGCTGTGTACATAAAACACCAGAAAGGATTGTATTATTGATTATTATTCATACATTCTCCTGAATCAATTGACAACAATCATCATGCAATTTCAAGACATTTTCTACTGGTAGCATACATAATATAACGTATTTGGGTTAAATGATGTCATCACTCTGTCATATTTTTCTTTTATTTCCAGATGCCAATTCCATTTTTCAGACATTTACACCAGGCATTGATGGAAACCACAACACACAAACTCACATAATAAATCAAAATCAACAACCATAGAAAATCAGGTTATATCCCCATGAATACTGACCGTATGAACCTGTTGGCGGCCGCGGGGTTGTAGGAGTCCCTGCCCCGGTAGCCGCTGTCCCTGGTAAAGCCGAGCTGGGGTCTGTATCCACCCCGGTCCCCCATCTGACCGCCCCGGAACCCGCCTCGTCCTCGACCACGCCCTCGACCGTTAGTCCGCGTAAACTCCTCCATCGCGTCAAAGTCAGCAGCCTTCAGCACTCGCCCAGGAAACCTACACAGTAGTTTTACAGATTTAATTATGTTAGTGATTTGATGTTTAACATAAACATACTGCAGAGAAAGGAATTTGTTTTGACATTTACATGTCAAAATATTTCCTTGTACATGTGGCTAACAACCTTTTACATCACAACTTAATCGTACAAGGCGGATAAATGCAATGTAAGCATCTTTATTTCCAATTTCAATTCCATATTGGCCCATCTGCTCAAATCAACAGCAGTGGTAGTTAAATCTGTACTCATACTCACTTGGCCCCTTCAAGTATCACAGCAGGAAATACAAAGTCAGGATCATACTCTGGATCTTTGAACTGTACACTGCAACAAATAACCATCAATTGTAGATTTCATTATTGAACTTTCGTTATATTTAGATCTATAAAACAGGTCAAAAGTTACTCCTAAAGCCTTGAACAGGTGATTGTACTTACGATATGGCAGTGTTGTTGGGAATGTCTCTTAAAGACGGCAGGGGTGAATTTATTGACCTGTAAAATATAATATATTTTATAGTATCTGTACATTTTCACAGATATATTTTATTATTTCATCGATATATTCTATTTTTCCATACTCGTCTCTTCTTCACAACAATATCTACCTGTAGATATTTTTTTCATGGAGTTGTTTTGTCACCAGAAATTATTTAAGAAGTGTACAGAGTTCTTTTTTACAATATTGACTTTCGAAAAAGAAAGAATTGCACATACTGTCCTGTCAAGTAGACGAATCTGTCAGACCAGACAGTGCCCTTGACTCCCTGAGTTTTCTGTGTGTCTAAGTCCACACCCTAGAAGACCATGGATACCAATATTTCTCTCGTTAATGCATGTTACACATCAGTGTAATCCAACAACAAACATCCCAAGATATTTATTTGGAAGAATCCATAATAAATCTAGCATGGCGATTAAATTCAGATCTGCAACTCCATCATTTTGTAACCTCACGAACACACCTGTGTGGTTTCGCCGCCCTCGTACAATCCTTCCAGGAAGTCGTGGGCCGAATGTCGTCCTGATACAAACAGGCGATCATTTCCGCGCACGTTCCTTGACCCTGGAGGAAAATCAGAAACAGTTCATGATACAATATTTCTTCACATCCAGATCTACTTTTCAACACACAATATGAAATGTTGTGAATTCAGTGAGTTATAATTGTAAGTAAGTGAATAAGCCACTTACTTTCATACTCGTTGATGTCAGGATAGACTTTACTGAGAGCGTCCAACAATCTCTTCTCATCCACGAACGGTAACAACGCCACTCCTAAAACACGCAGTGATCAGCGATTGTTAATCCACTCATTTACACACTAATTATAACTAATATGAAACATATTTCAAGTTTCTATACCGAAAGATATTACACAGGTTGAAAATAGAACGTAATGTATACAGCAATAGAAGATTCAGCTCACCTTGCCAAGCATATTTCTTGCCGTTGAGATCAATTTGGAAGTCTATCGGATAGAAATCTATGATCGGAGATTCCTGAGAAAGAACAATTGTTTCATCTATTGAAAACAGTAGCTTGCCACAAGTGACCATGCAACTATTAAAATAGCGATGAACATTTCCAATTTCAGCCGTTTACGGACCGGATTGTCCATGAGGTCCTGCCAGGTTTCCGGCAAGAACTGTTTGCTGGCTGCAGGAAACACACCCATCAGTTGCTCTAGCGGCTTGAACTGAAACACACGCGAACAGTCATCAAGTTCATAGCAGTGACTCTCAAATCTACCAGGGAAACACAGTCTGCTCACTATTATGATATACCATAATTTACACTTATGGAAATGAAACGCATAACGTTTATATATATTGCATTTGTGCTAAACAAGTATAAATATTAATAACATGAAGTAATTTCAGAGACTTACGGGTTCTGTGTTCTTCTCAAAATCACAGTTGAGGTCTCCAATATTCACGAAGTCTGATGCGAATGGTGCATAGTGGAAGGGGAAATACCACTTCCATGATGGACAACCCTGAAAACATTTGTATTAAATTTGTATTATCAATGTATTATCCCTACGCAATGTGCAACTAACGTGGTCAACTTTGAGCTTAATCATGCTAACATGTTCACATATCAATAGGTGAATTTTTCTAATTGTATGCGACTTACCTGATAATAATACCTGAGAACCCAGCAAAGACCTAATACATATTCATTGGCCTGAAAATGGAAGAACAGATGCATTAATCATGGAAATACAAATAACATTTTTCTACTTGTACATAGTAGTTTTCCATGGATGACCTGATACCATTGAAGCAAAACTGTGCTGACATGCTTGAGTCAGATGATAGCGAAATAATGAAATTGGAAGGATGTTACCTATTCCAGTATTATTCAACTTGTAATAATTTACACATCTGTCTCGAGCATGGCAGAATGATCCATAAAATATCAAACTATTAAAGTGAACACTTTAAAATTATGACGTTCGGATATCATCGATGCTCCAAGTTTGAACTGTAAAATATCAAAGTGTTATCATTACTGAACTTCACGTGAGATACACTCATGATAATATGCATCAATTTTCATTTATTGCCATATATAAAGCTTGATTTATGGATCATCACACCTGCTGCGACTGGCTGTTAGACAGTTAACTGACCACTCGGTGTCTGAACTCGATGTCGTCGGCCTCGACAGCAAACTTGCTCTGGTAGTAACGGTCCTTCCAGCCGTCCTCCCACAGCCTGCAAGCATGGTTACAGAAGAAAACACATTCTTTTATAAGTTTTTTTTTCATAGCAGTGATAGTAGATAACATAGTGGGTTACAGTCAGCTAGTGAAGGTTCTGGTGCTAACTGAACACTGAGAATCATCTGTCTGTCTTTGCATTTGTATACAAGTTGAATTTTGTTTTGTATATGTTTTATAACGTGTATAATAGTTTCTTCTTTTTTTCAGAGCTTCAGAGCAGTATTTATAATGAATTTTATGCTATGCAAAATACTACTACATATCATTATGTGGGTGATTTTATTCAAAACACCTTGAATACTGTCTAGGTGGAAATGCTTCTCTCAGAAAAATTTCATAAAATGCTGCGACAAAACTTTAATTTTTACAAAACATTATTCATCACTGGGCCAGTGCATGACGAATGACACAAGAAGCCGTAATACATACTTGACATCGTCTTGTGGCTCAGGCTCCTCATCAGAATCATCGCCCTCATGCTTCCGCTTCGTACCCTTCTGGTCCTTAGGGTTCAATGTAAAACATGCTGTCATAATATTGATATATACGAATGATATGCATCGCAACACTGATGTTTCGTATATTCTCTCAAGACACACACCACCTTGTGACCCATACCTCAGAGCCGTTGGTGAGCATCGAGCGTAGTGCGGCGGCCGCAGATTGGTTATCTGTGTGCATGGACTGGACGCGCATGTCTGCGGCAGTCTGGCGCGGGTTCTGGATGGACGGCACCCCGCCACGACTGACGGACTGAACGGAGGGAAATAAAATTGTTGATAAAGTGTTAATCAGTCTTGAAAACTGGCAGGACAAATGGCATTGTCTCAACAAGCAAATCTTGTTTTTGACATTAGAGCGTTGGGGGCGAAGCCCCCAACTCTCTACATGTCTATGTGCTGACTTTTTCATGGAGGTTTCATGCCAACCTATCGACGCCCATTTTGGCATGTAAACCTTTGTACACATACTTCAAATGAAGATTTTCTTCGTCCTTGACATGAAATCTCTCGATTTGATGGCAAGCTTTGAATATTCCACAGATATATAATGCATAAATCGATGTGTTAGGTTTGAGAAAATTACGCAAAATGGTCAGCTCGTCTGAAAAACGTCAAAATGGCGGAGCCGATGGAAATTCACGTTCCCAGAATGCAAAGCGAATTTTACCGCAATGACACGTACTTTGGAACGCACAATTTTCTGTGCAGCATTTCGTGCATGCATGTAAATGTAACCTTGCGGGTGGCCTTCTTTGGCGTTATGAAGTAAACACGATTCGTCTGCGATACCACGATTACATTTACCGTAATTTGACATATTTTATCACATGAGAATGTGTTCCGTGCTGGGTTGCGAAACCTTTTTATTTTAAACTGTTCTTTTAATTTGCTCAGTATGCATGTGTTTTACCTATATCATGATATCAGATGCAGATACTCCTCATAGTATACACTATTTAAGGATAGTTTATTGAGGTTCAATATCATTTTATCAGGCGTATCTGTTTCATTGAGTTCAAAATAAATGTTTACTTATTAAGAATATGATTGAAGTACGCCTATATGTTTCATCATAATATAGGGAATGAATTGGAATCATGTGGGGCATGATATGGTTCAATTTTCTTTTCTTTTTTTGCAGAGGGGGGGGGGGGTGTAACATTATGTAAGATACATTCAGCTGTCGTGGTGCTGATGATGTGCTCGAGCTCTAATGTCGTCTCCCGCAGTTAGCTGCATTTTCTTGTTTAAAATTATCCTGAAAGTATATACGAATTTTTTGCAGTACAGATGGTTGCTGTGAGCATTGAGAGCTTACCTGTGGTGCATATTGCCCTCCGAGTAATGCCCTTGGGGCATCTGCCTGGGCAAACTGTCAACAAAAACAATTCAGTTTTATATGTCACAGAAACAAGTGGTATGAAGGCTGTTATAAACCTAGAAACAATTGTTAGATCAAGGATGTAATTGTTGTCACATTCAAGTTTTCACACAACCAGGATCTACACAACTAAAAATTTACCACTGTAATCAAAACCCAAATGTTAGTACAAGTAACACATTGAAATTCAACAAGACATCCTAATTTGGTCTCATTTCCATCAAATATCTGCTCGGGAACAAAGCTAAACAGTTTTTGGCATGTTAGTTTCCTTAACTATTCTTATATCGTGTGGTAAATTGAACAAAAAGTCTTACGAGTCTAAGAGTTTACCATGTTTACCGACATCAAGCTTGGACAAGTAGCTCGACTGACAGGCCAAGATGCCTGCAAGTGATGCCACGGCAGTGATAACACTCAACCAAAACAGGGTGGAAATTTGAAATTCCAGTGTTGTTTGGCAACCTTATTACAGCCAGATAACACGGCATCCATTTCTTCTTACACCTGTTTTTTTTTGTGCTTGATATCCATTAGAGTCAGAAGATGCAATATTGTTCTTGCATGCAATATCAAATCAGTATTTACCCTCCTAGCTCGCTTTTTCTTTTCTTTATCTCGCCTTCTGAAGTCCAGCTGCAAGTAATCACATTCAAATGTAACATCCATAATCTCAAAATTTGTCGGTACATTGGAATCAAACTTTCACTCACGACACTACTCGTGGCCTCACCTCGGTTTCCCTCCTCTTTTTGAAGATTTCGTCTTCTGCCTCTCCGAGATCTGAAAATTCAGCTCACAGGTTTACAGGTCAGCTGATCAGGGACAGGTTGTAACTTTCAAATGTATGGATCCCAAGCTATCAATAACATTCATGTTCACTCACCCGACAAAACCAGCTGAACTCGCTCGCGATTCACAAAACCATTGTTCGTCAAGTACCCCTGTATACAACAAATTCCTCAGATATACTTGTACATATGCCTTCAAACTTGAGAACTGATCCACCTTCCAACATAGCAATCTGAGACGTATTCAACATACCCCTGTTTTGTACACAGCTTTCTTGTACAACCTCACTAATCTGTCTATGGCTCCTTCCCTGCAAAATGACAAAGTGACTTATCATGGAACACTGTAGACAATGTACTAACTCTCTTAGGTAAGTATGAGATTGCTCATGATCATTCAAATTCACGATTGATTTTTAGGTTACCGGACCTATGGTCCGATAACCTATTGGCATGGCGTTGCGTCCGTCGTCCGTCGTCCGTCGTCCGTCGTCGTCGTCCACATTTTTATCTTTTTTGTTTACGGGCGAATTTTTCTGAAATTTTGCAGAAAAATACTTAAAAATAATTCAAGAAGGAGGTATTTTTTAGTTTTTTGATTTTCGCTTTTTCTTCAAAATGGCGGCCGTTTTCGACGAAAAAGGCCTGATTTTGGACTTTGGCGGCCATTTTCTCAAAATCTGTTCAGTAACTTTTTTTCTCTTTGATACATAAGACTCCTCATATGTACTTCTATGATGTCTATAAATTTCGTTGCACTTGAATCGCTTGAAGTGGGCCATTTTGGCCCAAACTCGGCCCAAATGGGACATTCCCATGTTAAATTCTCCTATGCTTTATAATGGGACACATTAAAGCCTAATATCTCACTTAATATTGAGATTAGAGACTAGGAATCAATTGTGGACATATAGGAAATGATATATGCTGAATATTGTCGTGACCTTGAATTTGACCTCTGACCTTGGCTTCAAGGTCAGAGCGGCCGTTTTCGTCGAAAAATGGCCAATTTTGGACTTCGACGGTCGTTTTCTCAAAATCTGTTCAGTAACTTTTTTTCTTATTGATGCATGACACTCCTCCTATGTACCCCTGTGACATGTATAAATTTCGTTGCCCTTGAATCGCTCGAAGTGGGCCATTTTGGGCCCAAACTCAGCCCAAATGGGACTTTCCCATGTTAAATTCTCCTATGCTTTATAATGGGACACATTAAGCCTAATATCTCACTTAATATTGAAATTAGAGACTAGGAATGAATTGTGGACATATAGGAAATGATATATGCTGAATATTCTCGTGACCTTGAATTTGACTTTTGACCTCATTTTCAAGGTCACAGGACAAAATGGCTAATATCTCGCTTATTATCGACTTTACAGCTTAGGAATCAGTTGTGAACATATAGGAAATGATATATGCTGAATATTCTCGTGGCCTTGAATTTGAGCTTTGACCTCATTTTCAAGGTCACAGGACAAAATGGCCAATATCTTGCTTATTAGCGACTTTACAGCTTAGGAATCGATTGTGAACATATAGGAAATGATATATGCTGAAAATTCTCATGACGTTGAATTTGACCTTTGACCTCATTTTCAAGGTCACAGGACAAAATGGCTAATATCTCGCTTATTATCGACTTTACAGCTTAGGAATCAATTATGAACATATAGGAAATGATATATGCTGAATATTCTCGTGACCTTGAATTTGACCTTTGACCTCATTTTCAAGGTCACATGACAAAATGGCTAATATCTCGCTTATTATCGACTTTACAGTTTAGGAATCAATTGTGAACATATAGGAAATGATATATGCTGAATATTCTCGTGACCTTGAATTTGACCTTTGACCTCATTTCCAAGGTCACAGGACAAAATTGCTAATATCTCGCTTATTATCGACTTCACAGCTTAGGAATCAATTGTGAACATATAGGAAATGATATATGCTGAATATTCTCATGACCTTGAATTTGACCTATGACCTCATTTTCAAGGTCACAGGACAAATTGGCCAATATCTTGCTTATTAGCGACTTTACAGCTTAGGAATCAATTGTGAACATATAGGAAATGATATATGCTGAAAATTCTCGTGACCTTGAATTTGACCTTTGACCTCATTATCAAAGTTCCCGGGACAAAATGGCTAATATCTCGCTTATTATCGACTTTACAGCTTAGGAATCAATTGTGAACATATAGGAAATGATATATGCTGAATATTCTCATGACCTTGAATTTGACCTTTGACCTCATTTCCAAGGTCACAGGACAAAATTGCTAATATCTCGCTTATTATCGACTTTACAGCTTAGGAATCAATTGTGAACATATAGGAAATGATATATGCTGAATATTCTCGTGACCTTGAATTTGACCTTTGACCTCATTTTCAAGCTCAACAGGACAAAATGGCTAATATCTCGCTTATTATCGACTTTACAGCTTAGGAATCAATTGTGAACATATAGGAAATGATATATGCTGAATATTCTCGTGACCTTGAATTTGACCTATGACCTCATTTTCAAGGTCACAGGACAAAATGGCCAATATTTTGCTTCTTAGCGACTTTACAGCTTAGGAATCAATTGTGAACATATAGGAAATGATATATGCTGAATATTCTCGTGACCTTGAATTTGACTTTTGACCTCATTTTCAAGCTCAACAGGACAAAATGGCTAATATCTTGCTTATTATCGACTTTACAGCTTAGGAATCAATTGTGAATATATAGGAAATGAGATATTCTGAATATTCTCATGACCTTGAATTTGATCCTTGACCTCATTTCCAAAGTCACAGGACAAAATTGCTAATATCTCGCTTATTATCGACTTTACAGCTTAGGAATCAATTGTGAACATATAGGAAATGATATATGCTGAATATTCTCGTGACCTTGAATTTGACCTTTGACCTCATTTTCAAGGTCACAGGACAAAATGGCCAATATCTTGCTTATTAGCGACTTTACAGCTTAGGAATCAATTGTGAACATATAGGAAATGATATATGCTGAATATTCTAGTGACCTTGAATTTGACTTTTGACCTCATTTTCAAGGTCAACAGGACAAAATGGCCAATATTTTGCTTAATAGCGACTTTACAGCTTAGGAATCAATTGTGAACATATAGGAAACTAGACGTCAAGGCCTAAAGATGCCTTGGAGGCATTTCGGTGTGATGAATAATTTATAATACTAGATATCGACGAAAATGAAAAATGTCGACAAATTTCGGGTCAAGGTCAAAGTTCATCCATAATACCCGCTAGACATGTTTGTCTAGGGCGACGAGTCCGAAAATACCATCCGTTTCGCTCTACGACGCACAGTTTCCGAGATATCGACGAAAACAAAAACTGCCGACTCGGCAAAAAAATTTCGGGTCAAGGTCAAAGTTAATCCATAATACCCCTTAGACATGTTTGTCTAGGGCGACGAGTCCGAAAGTAACGTCCGTTTCGCTCTACGACGCACCGTTTCCGAGATATCGACGAAAACGAAAAATGCCGACTCGGCAAAAAAATTTCGGGTCAAGGTCAAAGTTCATCAATAATTCCCCTTAGACATGTTTGTCTAGTGCGACGAGTCCGAAAATAACGTCCGTTTCGCTCTACGATAATTCCCCTTAGACATGTTTGTCTAGTGCGACGAGTCCGAAAATAACGTCCGTTTCGCTCTACGACGCACCGTTTCCGAGATATCAACGAAATCGACGAAAACGAAAAATGCCGACTCGGCAAAAAAATTTCGGGTCAAGGTCAAAGTTCATCAATAATTCCCCTTAGACATGTTTGTCTAGTGCGACGAGTCCGAAAATAACGTCCGTTTCGCTCTACGACGCACCGTTTCCGAGATATCGACGAAAACGAAAAATGCCGACTCGGCAAAAAAATTTCGGGTCAAGGTCAAAGTTCATCCATAATACCCCTTAGACATGTTTGTCTAGTGCGACGAGTCCGAAAATAACGTCCGTTTCGCTCTACGACGCACCGTTTCCGAGATAACGACGAAAACGAAAAATGCCGACTCGGCAAAAAAATTTCGGGTCAAGGTCAAAGTTCATCAATAATACCCCTTAGACATGTTTGTCTAGTGCGACGAGTCCGAAAATAACGTCCGTTTCGCTCTACGACGCACCGTTTCCGAGATATCGACGAAAACGAAAAATGCCGACTCGGCAAAAAAATTTCGGGTCAAGGTCAAAGTTCATCCATAATACCCCTTAGACATGAGTCCGAAAATAACGTCCGTTTCGCTCTACGACGCACCGTTTCCGAGATATGCAGGATGAATCAAGGATGACTCAGCAAAAAATTATTTCGACCTCTAGGTCAAAGGTCGTTTGAGGTATCGATCCCAAAATCAATAGGGTTCTTCCCTGGTGATATATAAACCTCCGTGCAAAATTCTGCAACTATTGCCTGAATATTTTTTGAGTTATCGTCCGGAAACCAAGTTCCTCGATTTCATCCTCACGGACCTCACGGACCTCGGAGCCGGATCAAAAAAAAAAGTACACCCTAGAGATGTTTGTCTGGGGCGACGAGTCCGAAAATAACGTCCGTTTCGCTCTACGACGCACGGTTTCCGAGATATGCAGGAAGCCTCAAGGATGAATCAGCAAAAAATTATTTTGACCTCTAGGTCAAAGGTCGTTTGACGGATCGATCCCAAAATCAATAGGGTTCTTCCCTGGTGGCATATGAACCTCCATGCAGAGTTCTGCAACTATTGCATAAATATTTTTCCAGTTATCGTCCGGAAACCAAGTCTTAAAATTAGCCTTGATTTCATCCTCACGGACCTCACGGACCTCCGATCCGGCTCAAAAAGAATAGGGTTCTTCCTCATATCATTTCTGACTTGCGGTGAAAATTTGACAAGGATCCGTCAAGGCAATCTAAAGTTATCGTCCGGAAACCAAAAGTGGCGGAAGAAGAAAAAAAAGAAAAAAAAAAAAAAAAAAAAAAAAAAAAAATTCTGCTAAAACCATAAAGGCCTTAATGATATATGCTGAAAATTCTCATGACCTTGAATTTGACCTTTGACCTCATTTTCAAGGTCACATGACAAAATGGCTAATATCTCGCTTATTATCAACTTTACAGCTTAGGAATCAATTGTGAACATATAGGAAATGATATATGCTGAATATTCTCATGACCTTGAATTTGACCTTTGACCTCATTTCCAAGGTCACAGGACAAAATTGCTAATATCTCGCTTATTATCGACTTTACAGCTTAGGAATCAATTGTGAACATATAGGAAATGATATATGCTGAATATTCTCGTGACCTTGAATTTGACCTTTGACCTCATTTCCAAGGTCACAGGACAAAATTGCTAATATCTCGCTTATTATCGACTTTACAGCTTAGGAATCAATTGTGAACATATAGGAAATGATATATGCTGAATATTCTCGTGACCTTGAATTTGACCTTTGACCTCATTTTCAAGGTCACAGGACAAAATGGCCAATATCTTGCTTCTTAGCGACTTTACAGCTTAGGAATCAATTGTGAACATATAGGAAATGATATATGCTGAATATTCTAGTGACCTTGAATTTGACTTTTGACCTCATTTTCAAGCTCAACAGGACAAAATGGCTAATATCTTGCTTATTATCGACTTTACAGCTTAGGAATCAATTGTGAACATATAGGAAATGAGATATTCTGAATATTTTAATGATATTGAGTTTGACCTTTGACCTAAATTTCAAGGTCAGTCATTTTATTTTCAAAGTCAGATTACAAAATGGCTTATATCTCGCTTATTATCAAATTTACAGCTTAGGGGTCCATAGTGAACATATAGGAAATGATGTATGCTGAATAGTTTGGTGATCTAGAATTTAACCTTTGATCCCATTTTCACGGTTAGAGATATGGCGATTTCAGTGGTCACCTTGAATTTGACCTTCAACTTTCTCGGCTTAACTCTGTATATTTCTCCGGTAACCTTTCTAGCCCATTGGGCTAATTTTTAATCAGCTATTCTCACCTGATTTCTAACGACGGCAGATGTGGTAAGAAATCATTGCCGACAAAGAAACACATGAATACCCAGTCGTCTATGGCTCTCTGAAACAACGAAGCATCACAATCTAATGTCTACTCAAAGGCATTACATGTACTACTCTAATATCAACTGTAATATTATTGTCTCTGTATATCAGTATCCTTAATCATTCAGCTCAATCATCTGTCTTCAATACTACGGTTCCAGAGTGAGCATTTGGAAATCCCTTCACGTAAAACGTCCGCGAAATTTAGTCCCACAAATTTAGTGGCAGGAATCGCAACAAATCTTATAACCACTTGGTGATGTACAACGGGCATCACGCTGTTACCGCTAATGGTCAGTGCACGGTCAGAAGCATATATACCGGTATATTGATTTTGTATTCGCGGAAGTTACCACGAAGAGGTAACTGGGCATTCCTATGTGTATAGATACCTCGAGGTTCTGTTCGAAGGGCAGGTTTGGCATGTTGAGCTCCCTCTCCAAGTACTCTCGGAGTACACACAGTCGCAGGAAGATAAACTGTGTCTCCTCCGCCATGCTTGGAGCCAGCTCGTCAAACTGTGTGGACAGGCATTTATATCTATCAACTCCTTGGTTCTTCCAATGTACATAATCAACATAATAATATACATACTGACATGGATAAAAATCTTATTGATCAGGTGATGAGTGCATGCTGTATATTGCTGCACATGTATGTGCTTATGTACACATACTACACAATATTTTGATCTAACTATTTACCTCGCCCTGCTTCTCTTTGGGTGCTCCTGTACATTCCTTCATTTCATGCCCTAGAAATGGTATATAATCACCATGAAATATAAGCTTAATGGCAGGAAAAAGAATACATCACAGAAAATCTACTAAGTTGCACGGACCCGGCTGGTTACAGATGGGGCAGGGTCTGGGTTGGTTCGGTTTGAACTCCTCCCTGATGATGGTGAAGTTGGGTTCGTGAGTGGCGAGACCCAGCATGATGAGGTCGGCGTCGGCCCCGCAGAGACAGTGGTGTGTGTTAGGGTCGTGGTCGGGCTGGGCGCGCTGGCGACGGATGTAGTCCATGATCTTGTGCTCCCCCTCGCCCGGGACATTAGCGTCTGAGAGAATTACCTTCAGGTCCTTCCACGCAGGGTTGTTGTTCAGCCGGTCATGGATGTAGAACCGCAGGCAGTCAGCCAGTCGGAACATGAATGGTGTACCCTATACAGCGAGGTAAATCAACAATACTGTGTGTATGTTTTATTTTTCCAGTAAAGACGATGAAAGAATCTTTACACTGTATAACATTGTGATGTATCATATCGTTAATTTCGATCAATTCACCGTTTTGCTCACACACATAATATTTATTCGGATTATCAATGATCAGCCATACCGGAGTGATGCAGTTGCTGTCGAAGTGTTCACTGGCGGGCTTGTCTGGAGGAACATTGGCTCCCTTGGCACGTAACTCTGCCTTGATCCTTGCAATCTCTTCCCGGTTCTCTCTATTGAAAAGATGAATAGGAAGACAGTTTTAGCAATGACGCCAGAGTCAATATAAACATCTCAGACAATTACACTGAAGTTTTTTTTTGTGGTCTTATAATTATGTCAAGTAGCCTTTAATTCTTAGTTTACAAATTAATAACAGCACAAATACAACATACATGCTTTCTTTCGCAGCTCTGAATCTTCTGGATCTCTGCTGATTCATCTTAGCTCTAGGGGCCTGAAAATATCAAAATAATGTTCCAGACAATCAAGATCAATTTAAAAATCTATTTAAGCCATGTTGTAAAACCAGTAATTTTTATTTTAAAAAAAATATATACCAGCAAGAGGTTATAGAAACTTACCACACCATCTATAGCCATGTAAAGCAACTTTCTCGGTCGAACAATGGCCAATAGTCGATCAATGTAGGCAAAGATATCAACCATCATCTCATCTTCATTCTTTGGAGCAGGTCTGGCAAACAGTGAAATCATTTATCCATTCCAGCAACATTGCTATCTCATTGTAGTTAACTCATAACCATTAACACAGAATATGAGGCATGTTATTCAATTGAGATTTAAAAGACAGTTATAACGACTAACTTGTTTTCAGGATGACAGCATGGATGAATGATGCCATTCATGTCCAGGTAAAGATTGTCAAACTCCACATCGTTAGGATTTGGCTCCGCCATGTCAACAGGAATTGTGACTCCATCGAGCTCTTTTGGCTGTAAAAAGACAGGTAAATCTGGCCATTCACATTCAATACATCAATAATTTATCATCTGCAATATATAATTCTGACATTCTACATGCATTGTCTCAGTATGAGAACAGTGCCAGGAAAAATCCCTCTAGCACTCTGAGGTTCTCAAGTAAAATATATCATGTAAAAGAAATTGTTCAATATTAGCAAAGCTACACTCTGATTTTTTAAACTCTTTTACACAGTTACGAGTGGAGTCACAACACCCGAGTACTCGAGTTACGAAATCTGTACTTGTGCTGACCCCACTATCAGTAGTCCATGTACTTTAGACTATGTCATCATAGAGGATTACACACACGACTCGGCCGCCGAAGCGAATCCCCTATCGATTATCTGGTTATCCAAACAAAATAAGTCACAATAACTAATTTACAATCAAAAGGCGGCCGAGTTGCACGGCGGCCGAGTCAAAGTAGATCTAGATCCTAGTAGTGTAAGTAGATCTAGAACTAGAATTCTCGCACTCCACTGTTTCCATCCAATGGCGTGAGCAGTTCCAAGATATATTTCGATTTGGCACTCAAGCGAAGAAAATATATCATATGTTTGCTGTGATAGCTGTAAATTGGCATGTCGTGCGTGCGTCTAGCACTCTGATCACCATCTAAGCCTCGCCTAAAGGCTCGGCCTAGATTCGGTGACAGAACGCTAGATAAACCGATCTAGAACTCGAAACAATGCCATAATCTGATAATGCAGATATGCACTTTTAGTGAGTGAGTGACTCAAGTCAAAGAGTCACATGAACGACAGCCTGAGCGACGCGGTCACGCAGAGTGTCTGAGATGGCTGTCATTCACCCTCGGTACGGAAATCTTTTGGACATCTTTTCAACTAATAAATCAAAATATTCCACAACTGCGCCCTCTAGGCCTCATCTATATACCGTGAGGACATAGGGGATACATATTTGACAAACAATCAATGACTTTATCACTGAAATATCCCAACTTGGAAACGCGAAGCAGATTGTGACAACTTGACACATCTCATGGGCATGTTCATGGGCGCATCCATTTTCCCAGCTGTATTGGGGTACAGGTGATAAGGCAGCCAAAGTGATCAGGCCGCCATCAAACTACAGGTTAAGTGATGGATGATGAGTGTTATGACACTCGTGCATATGGGTATGATAACATGCGGCCTGATCGCTTTGGCGGCCTTATCGCTTGGTAACCGCTGTATTGACCTCACAATTCACTTGGCATGTCACTTGGTGGCGCCACTTCTCATTACTAGTATCCATGTGTTATCTGAGATCGAGTTGTGGCGCCACCAAGCGAATTCGATGTCATACTATTGGGAAAATGGATTAACCCATGACCCGGCCAAGAGCTTGTCAAAATCTGGTTCGCATTTTCAAGTTGAGATATTTCAGTGACAAAGTCATTGATTGTTTGTCAAATATGTATACCCTATGTCCTCTCGGTATATAGATGAGGCCTAGAGGGTACAGTTGTGGAAGATTTTGATTTATTAGTTGAGAATATGTCCAAACGATTTCCGTCCCGAGGGTGAATGACAGCCATCTCAGAGTCAGACGCTCCGCGTCGCTCCTGGCAGTCCTGCGTCGCTGAGTCGCTCAGGCTGCATGAACGACTGGGTGCAAAATAATTATGAAATTACCTTTTGTTCCACGCAGTGGACGACAATAGATGCATATTTCCGGCTCAGCCATCGGAAAAAGGCTGGAACACCCATTATTCGGTGTTTTGATCGCAAATACACAAGAAAAACCGATCAGCATGTGAAAAGTGAAAACAGAAAACACCGGATGCGCAAAGTACACCTTTTGTAAAACACGAACAGAGGAATCAACGGGAATGCCATCAACAGGAATGTCGCAGGGGCGGGTAGGATTTTGGGGAGGGGGCTGGGGACAAAACCTTTGATCGATACATAGCGGCGAGCGAAGTGGGCCCCTGTCGGCCGGGGGTCTGGGGCTCGCTCGACGGCCCCAGACTAGCATTGTGAGGCGCTAGCTGCCCGTATACTTTGATTTGATTTGATTTGATTTGATTTACGACTTGACCGACTTGCTCGTATACCCCAGTTCCACTGCGTTCCCGATGTTTCAAGATGCATCCCGACGACTGAATGATGAAATCTGGATAAATCAGCAAGTTGACGGGAATTTATGTGTGGTGGAGGGCTTGTTATGATAGTACCAAAGATTGTAAGAAGTACAATCTTTGATAGTACCACGAAGGTATTACGATCATGCCGAAGCGATGCACATTTTCCCCGACGCTATACAATAGAAACACTTATTTGTGTACGACTTGACCCTAATACCTCTCGATTTCCCCCGTTGTATGCAGAATGTATACCGAAACGTTCCTGATAACTGGGAAGGGGCTAGAACATAACGAGGATATGTAGGACAGAACTATGACGATACCGATTCAACCCTGATTTGTAACCATATTTCTCCCGATTGGCCCTTTTTGCCACTTGATAGCCGACCACCGTGGATGCTTCCCGATTCATGCATACCTGTATAAAACACCACCTTGAAGCAACCTGATACTTGCAGATGTTTTGCCGATAAGCACCGTTGCAAACTCGGGATTGATCAGCATATCGTCGGCATGCAGTGGAACTGGGGTATAAGTTAGCCCCAGACGCTGAAGGATCATGCATCCCCAATGATGTGTTCTATGGCTCTCCTTGGTCCAATTTCCATGACATAAGAGAGTTTATGAATGAATATTCTGGGGCGGATCCAGGGTTCTGGAGGAGAGTCAAGATGTGAAATGTCAAGAAGCTGGGTGGTTAAGGCGGAGGGGCTGGGGCCCGCTTAAAGGCTCCAGAAGCTGAAGGGATAGGCCTATGCATGCCCAGTGGTGTGTTTTCGAGGTTCCCTTTGGTCCAATTTCCATGGCATTGGATAGTTCATGAGTGCCTATTCTGGGGCAGATCCAGGGTTCTGAAGGAGAGTCAGTCAACAAGAAAATGCAGCTAACTGCAGGAGAAGACATTAGAGCTCGGGCATATCACCAGAACCACGAATTCAAAGCTGAATGTATCTTACATAACGTTACCCCCCCCCCCCCCCCGCCCCGCAAAAAAATAAAAATGGACCATATCCCCCACCACATGATTCCAATTCATGAAACACATAAGTCTACTTCAATTAAATAAATTCCTATAAACATTTATTTTGAACTCAATGAAACAGATACGCCTGATAAAATGATATTCAACCTCGATAAAATATCCTTAACATATTGGAAACTATGAGTAATATCTGCATCTGATATCATGATATAGCTAACACATGCATACTGGGAAAATTATAAGACCGGTTTAAAATAAAAAGGTTTCGCAACCCAACATGGAACACCTTGTCATGTGATAAAATACGTCAAATTACGGTAAACGTAATCGTGGTATCGCAAACGAATCGCTGTGTTTCCTTCATTACGCCAAAGAAGGCCACAAGCAAGGTTCCATGTACATGCATGCACGAAATGCTGCACAGAAAATTGTGCTTTCCAAAATACGCGTCATTGCGGTAAAATTTGCTTTGCGTTCTGGGAACGTGAATTTCCATCGGCTCCGCCATTTTGACGTTTTTTCAGACGAGCTGAGCATTTTGCATAATTTCCTCAAACATAACACATCGATTTATGCATTATATATCTGTGGATATTCAAAGCTTGTCATCAAATCGAGAGATTTTATGTCAAGGACGAAGAAAATCCTCATTTGAAGTAGGTATGCAAACGTTTACGCCCCAAAACGGGCGTCGATAGGTTGGCATGAAACCTCCACAAAAAAGTCAGAACATAGACATGTAGAGTTGGGGGCTTCGCCCCCAACGCTTTAATGTCAAAAATGTGAAATGTCACGAAGCCAGGTACTGGGCATGCGTATCCCTTCAGTTTCTGGGGCCCTCAAGTGGGCCCGAGAGCCTCCGCCTTCACCGGTGTGTTTTTGAGGTTTCCTTTGGTCCATTTTCCATTCCCCTAAGGAGTTTTGCATGGCTGATTCGGTGCAGATTTAGGATTTTGGAGGAAGGTCCAGTTGTAAAATGTTGCTAAGCAAGCTGAAGCAAGCCCCTGTCGGCCGGAGGCTGGGGCCCGCTCAAGGGTCCCAGAAGCTGGATGTATTCGCGTGCCTAATACAGCATTCCAGAGCTAACCTTGGTCGGATTATCAAGCATTGCTTTACTCCCATAAATGCATGTTCATTGTAGTTGAAATAAAATATAACATAAAATATTACTTGGTTTTGAGCCTTTGCTCAGGAATCAGAGGTCCTTTCCACAACGAAATCAACATTAGCTGCTTTACAGCTCTTTATGTCTCAAACGATAATTATTTTTTTCAATCTAACCATGACGAAGAACTTAAACAAATTGGATTTATTTATACTCCATCTGACTTTCAGTCGAATATAATTGGTGTAACCACCCTTCACTAGCCTAGGTGACGATTTATCAAATTTGTTTCTGAAAGATACATATCTCACATGAGCAGCGAAGACATGGCTATCGTCCAGTTGCGGGTTGTATCCCTTCCATAGTGAACCTAGAAATTGTTTTAACAGCAATGTGTTCCATTGATGAGAATTCAAATGTGTCTCCAGGAGATTTTGAACTTTGTTGGCACTGCGCCAACCTCAGGTAACATAATAGCCGCCGAAAGAAGAGGGTGCCCCCATGCTCCCAACGTAAACAAGGTAAAACATAATGTGGATCAATCCCAGCAGATGACACAGGCCATCAGTTTTCCAAACCATCGACCTTCATGAGAGCTCGTCCACTCTCAAGAGGAACTAGTTATGAAGGATGAGTAAACCTTGCAACTCCTGCAAGCGAAGAATATCAGTTTACCTGGTAAGATGAAGAATGGCCCAATTGTGAAAATACCATGGTAGCCTACATCACCCATAATAATCCGGAGAATTCACCCTCATTTGGGCATTTCGGCACGAAATCCCTCTTCTGAAATTTGACATATAGGTTGAAATAGTGTTGGAGAGGAACCCTATTGATTATGGGGTCAATCCGTCAAATGAAAACAATTTTGGTGCGTCATCCTTGATGCTCACTACATATCTCGGAAACAGTGCATCGTAGAGCAAAATGGACTTTATTTTCGGACTTGTCATCCTAGACTAACATCGTGTACCGGAGGTATGTTGCTGAGTCAGAAATTTTCACTTTCAGCCAAACCTCGGAAACGGTGCTTAGAGCGAAACGCACATTATTTACGGACTCGTCAACTTGTGGAGTACAATGTCGCATATATCAGTATATCAGAGAAGTCCATTAGAAAGCCCTACTTCACATTTTCTGTGAATGTAGGCCTACTCAGAAGTAAGAAACCAGCCCTTGAGATCAGAAACCGGGAACAGAAATTCAGATTCATCAAAAACAATCTTTATCCACATTCATTCACACAATCGAACTGAACACTTTTCATGTGCCGATTTTTGATTTTGGGTCATTGAAAATTTTTTCTACTGTCCGCATTTTGCAAAAATTGAAATGGGAATATTTTTACCCAATCAAAATTACGCTTGCGATTTACTTTCAGTTTCAGTTCAGGTGCAGTCATGGAGAGTTTGGAACTTCTTTGCAGTTCTGCGAAAATAGACAGAGATCGTGGTGTTCAGCAGCTGGAAAAGTATTTGGAAGATGCAGCAACTGAGGAAGTACGGACTGTGGAAGAGAAATTGCGACGCTTGTTGACTGACAGTGACGCGCACTGGGAGAGCAGACATGGCGCTTTGATGGCTGCAAAATCTTTGATCCAACGCACCAAAGATTCAACCGACTTTGCGACGTTTCTGGTCGACATTGCCCTTGTTCTCTTGGATGATGGCGAGGCTAGAGTCAGAATTGCGGCAGGTGATATTTGGGGAATGAACACTAGTCATGATACTTGCTGTTGATATCACTGTTTCGAAGAAAAATAATCTGCAAAAATAAATAGAAAAAAATTCAATAAAAGCCATAGATCTAAATCTAAATGTATTTCTAGATCGTATGATAGAATCTAGTTTAGCGTCAGGGTACCTAATCATCAACCCTGTCCTTAATCATCGACCCCTGCAAACACTGCCACACAGCTGTGCAAAACAGACATCCGACAAAAACCACGTTGAAAGTACTTCTAATACACATTTCAGCACATATTTTTACATTTTAGTTTATTCAAGTTTTGCCCAGCCGTTTGCAGGGGTCGAGGATTGGGGAGAAGGTCGATGACTAGGTGCCCGGACGCTATATTAAGTATATTTAGATAGTATATTTGTGACAATGTCACTTGGCCATTGGTTATATTAATCAGCTGGTGATACGAATGGAATAAGCCATAAAAAGCATTTGAATTGCAATCAACAGGGGCACATTGGTGGCAGAGACACGTATATCCCAGTAAATCATAGTCAGAGTAGATCAACATATCTATTGGTGCTCCAATACATGTAGATAGTCATGTTCAGGTAGTCATATAATGTTCTTAACTATGGCTTATGAGATATTGAAAACTAAGCTAACTGTAAGCCATGCCACCTCCTATAAGAAAAGTTCACAGTGAGAAATCTAATGGTTGATAAAATCCAAGTAGTAATAGATAAAATCCCCGTAGTAATAGATAAAATCCCCTCAAAAAAGACTCCCGTCCCCGTTATACAGACATTTTTGCATGACATAAGGATCAGTTTAACATATAAATGAACCAGTCTAATAAAACTTCCTTTCAGATCAAACTTTAATTTTGTGGCAGAAGCCTAAGGGTTGGTCTTAACTCAGTGGGACTACTGTACATGTAATCGAGAAAACTATCGTATGGTCTGAAAATTGAATGTCACTCATAATATATTCAGGTGAGCTGCTGGGATCACTAAGCAGATCAAAAGGTGCCAACATCTATGAACAATCAAGGGACAAGATCTTGGATGGAATCAGAAACAATCTCGAGAGAAAGCCGCTGGAAGAAGCTCTGACAGAACAAGACAAGGACGGCAATCTTGTGGAGAAACTTGCTGGAGAACCTTCTGCCAAGGTACTGGCTTGTGGTTATTGATCCCTGCAGCACCACTTACTATATTTTCAAAAATGAATGGCCTAATGTATCAGGCCAAGATACATGTAGGGTAGGTCCCTAGGCTGCTGGTTCATGTTTAATAAAATACAAAAGTTTACTGATATTTTTGGTGCAGAGATACACCTCAAAAATTACACACATTGGCCTCGATAGAGAAAGGTAACACTAAATGTTCACTCTTACCCGCATCATGAGAACGAATATATTTATAATATATTGCAACTTTTTTCTCCGTGAAGCAGAGGAGAGGAAGCGCAGATGCTGAGCAGATATTCCACGACACGGCTGGCTGGAAGTCCCTAGAAACCTACATGAAGTGAGAACTTGAGTAATTACTTCTTTTGTCAACTATTGTAAATCACAGTATGATGTATGGTGTTCATATTCGATGTGACAACCCCGAATAAATTTCATCTGCAAAACAAAAAAATATCATTATTGGACCAATACTTATTGTATCCCCCGAACAAAGTTCGGCGGATACTATGGATTTGGCTTCGTCGTCCGCGTCCGTGTCCGCGCAGAGATTTTCTTGTGAACGCGCTACAGGCCGCAATTCTCACCCGATCACCATTATTTTTTGCAGGCACATATATAATGGTAAGATCCCGACACCAATCGATTTTGGTTGCCGTGGCAACTGAATTGGTCATTTGGGGACACATTTTGCATTGAAAACAGCCTGTTTGAGACACATGGCTTGTGAACGCGCTACAGGCCGCAATTCTCACCCGATCACCATTATTTTTTGCAGGCACATATATTATGGTAAGATCCCGACACCAATCGATTTTGGTTGCCGTGGCAACTGAATTTGTCGTTTGGGGACACATTTTGCATTGAAAACAGCCTGTTTGAGACACATGGCTTGTGAACGCTCTACAGATGGCAATTTTTGACGAATCTCGATAATATTTGGAAGTGTTGTTGGGAAGGGCTGTCACACGAAACCAATCGTTTTTTAGAATGATCATATAAATATTAATATGTTAACAGCCTAACTTATTACAGAATTTTGAAATATCCATTTTGACATGTACGATCATTCCAATAGCCTGTACAATGGAAGGTAATGACACTGGTTTCTTGTTCAGAATGGAGAACTGAAGTTTTCAGTGAAAACAGGGCAGTATTACTGAATAAGTTAACATTAGTTTTACTAGTTAAGTCTATTATTGTCCACAATAAAAATAGTTAAGACGAGAAACGTTTATTATTAAGCTCAACAAGGTAAAGGTTTTGTCCAGTACAGATTTCATGGGTGTAACTGAATAAGTTAACATTATTTTTAATAGTTAAGTCTATTATTGACCACAATAAAAATAGTTAAGACAAGAAATATTTATTATTAACCTCAACAAGGTAAATGTTTTGTCCAGTACAAATTTCATTGGTGTAACCGAATAAGTTAACATTATTTTCACTAGTTAAGTCTATTATTGACCACAATAAAAATAGTTAAGTCTATTATTGACCACAATAAAAATAGTTAAGATGAGAAATATTTATTATTAAGCTCAACAAGGTGAAAGTATGTCCAGTACAGATTTCATGGGTGTACTGAAAAAGTTAACATTATTTTTACTAGTTTAGTCTATTATTGACCACAATAAAAATAGTTAAGACAAGAAATATTTATTATTGGGCTCAACAAGGTAAAGATTCTGTCCAGAAGACATTTTATGTCTGTAACCAAATAAGTTAACATTTTTTTTGCTAGTTAAGTCTATTATTGACCTCAATAAAAATAGTTAAGATGAGAAACAATTATTATTGAGCTCAACAAGGTTAAGGTTTTGTCCGGTAGAAATTTCTGGGTGAATAAGTTAACTTTATTTTTACATGTTAAGTCTATTATTGACCACAATGAAAATAGTTAAGACAAGAAATATTTATTATTGGGCTCAACAAGGTGAAGGCTTTGTCCAGTAGAGATTTTATGGCTGTGACCAAATAAGTTAACATTATTTTTTTGCTAGTTAAGTCTATTATTTATCACAATAGCTTTTTATGAAAACATTGATCAACTTTTACTTTGAATTTCAACTTGAGACCATGTTTGGCACAAATTATGAGTTAAAATATAACTTATGGTGAGAAATTCGATCTGGCTCCAATTTCGTCATCTTGAAATGCAGTTTTGGTCAACTTTTACTTTGAATTTCAACTTGAAAGCATGTTTGGCACATATTATAAGTCAAAATATAACTTATGATGAAAAGTTCGATCTGGCTCCAATTTCTTCATCTTGAAATGCAGTTTTGGTCAATTTTTACATTGAATTTCAACTTAATACCAAGTTTGGCACATATCATGAGTTGAAATATAACTCATGGCGAAAAGTTTGATCTGGCTCCAATTTCGTCATCTTGAAATGCAGTTTTGGTCAACTTTTAGTTTGAATTTCAACTTGAAATCAAGTTGGGCAGGTATTATGAGTTAAAATATAACTCATGACGAAAAGTTTGATCTGGCTCCAATTTTGTCATCTTGAAATGCAGTTTTGATTAACTTTTACTTTGAATTTCAACTTGGAACCATGTTTGGCACATACATGTATTATGAGTCGAAATATAACTTATGGTGAGAAGTTCAATCTGGCTCCAATTTCGTCATCTTGAAATGCATTTTTGGTCAAATTTTACTTTGAATTTCAACTTGGAACCAAGTTCGTAAAATATTCTGAGTTGAAATATAAATAGGTGAAAAGATTGATCTATCTGTATTTTCGTTATTTTATCAAACATGTCGAATGGAAATTCATATAAAGAGATTTCAGTGGTGATTTTGAATTCGACCTTCAATAACCTCGGAAAATCAGTGCAGCAATTTTGGTGGGGAAAAGAAAAAAGTTGTGACTTGAGATTTAACATTTCTGGTAATCTTTTTTAGCCCTTGCTCTAGTTTTTCACACTTGACAGTGATATATTTGGGGCAACAGAGATGATAGGGCTACGGGGGATACACCCAAGCGGTCGTAGGCGACCGGAAGCGTCTAGTTTTGTTTATAAAATGAGCCGTTAGAGATGGCAGCTAAATTTGGAGAAACGTTTGAGATTTGGAGAATTTTTTTTACAGAGCTCTGCAGTCTGTCATTGATGGATGTGGCTCAGGATTCAATCAGTTCATTGATCCAGAACTGTTAGCTCTGATCTCCCAGACTTTGAACCACACCAATAGATTTGTGCGGGAGACTGGATACTACGTCTGCGGATCACTGGTCAGCTGTAATAATCCCACAGGTGCATTTATATTGTAGCATTCAAACGATCCAGCGTAATGCGTTTCATGCTTAATGAATGTCGAAACAAATTTGTGTGCAGAGATACAGTCATATATAAGTTCGGTATCATTGTACTGTTCGGTAACTCATAAAACATGATAAAAGTGTGGGTGCCTTTGTATGTAGCTTGTCACCCTGATCTATCCATGTAGTTTCACGTAGTATTTCCTGAAGTGACTTGCCCTTTTCATGTCACTCAGATGGTGGAAGTTTACGTGCGGCAGAAGACAATGAGGTCTACAAGAATGGACAACACTTTGCTGAGCATCTCGGGCGTGGTCTCGCCGACAACTGGAGTCAGGTGTGTGAAAAGCATCTTGTTCAACTCAAAATTGATTTCATTTGCTGTAATGATTTTTATAGCGGGTATATCACAATTTGTATCAGGTGCGACTGGCTGCATCAGTAGCGACAAGGAAGTTCTTGGAAGGATTGTCCGGTGAGATGAGAGCGGAATTCTTCCCACTGCTGCTGCCTCCCATGTGTTTGAACAGGTATGCCATGTGCCATGTATTTATTCCTGATCACTATTTTATGGAAATATATCGTTTGAACAAAGATTTATTGTAAGACCTGTAACAATGCCTGTGTTGTCTTAATTTAGTGCAAAATTTCAGACAGAAAAATAAATCTTGGGCAGTTTATTTTGAGCATGATTCCAAATGAAAAATGCATTTGCTAATATTTTTCTGCCTGTCCCCTCAGATATTATGTAGCAGAAGGTGTACGGATCTACAACCAGGACACTTGGAAGGAGATCACACAGGGCCAGGGAAAGGAACTGTTGGAGCAGCACATCAAACAAGTGGTGAATACAAAATAAATAGGGCCCTCAACAAGCTGACTGAATAAATTAAATACGATAGAATCTAAATATAGGACCAGGCAAGAAAGCTGGTATTGACAGAATGCCTGTTTGTGGATAATTTCCGTGTTGTGTACTGAGATGATGTATACTGTTCCATCTAACAGGTAGAGTTTTACATCAGTCAGACGGAGGCTGACAACCATGCAGTCCGCGAAGCGGCTTGTGCCTGTATCGCAGAGCTTGGCTCCAAGGTACATGTAATCAAACAGTGGTCACTTATTAGGGCATTTCGGCACTTGGTTTCCGAGCGATAACTCAAAAAGTATTTATGCAATGGCGAGTATTCTGTGCATGGGAGTTCATATTCCACCAAGGAAGAACCCTATTGATTTTGGGATCAATCCGTCGAACGACCTTTGACCTAGAGCTCGGAAGAATTTTTGCTGATTCATCCTTGAGGCTTTCATGCATATCTCGGAAACGGTGCCTCGTAGAGCGAAACGAAGCTCAATTTCGGCCTCCTGGCACTAGACAAACTAGGCTTAGGGGTATTTTGAGTCGAGAAGGCCCCTGGTGTCGAATTTTTTTTTTTGTCGACTCGGCACTTCCTGTTTGGCTGTATCTCGGGAACGGTGCGTCGTACAGCGAAATTTCAGCCTCCTGGCACTAGACTAACTAGCCTAGAGGGTATCTTTGGTCGAGACGACTTCTGGTGTCGATTTTCTTTCGCCGACTCAGCACTTCCTGTTTGCCGTGTCTCGGAAACGGTGCGTCGTAGAGTGAAACGCAAAGATGCCTAAGGGCGGAGTATGTCACTTAAACTTTGACCACGGACAGTTACAGAGTCATCATGGTTCTAGACACGGTCTCTTAGGTATATGTTAGGTAGGAATATAACTCACACGAAATGCCCCAAGGCATCTTCAGGCCTTGACGTCTAGTTGCTTTCATGGCTGTTTATCTGTTAAATTATATCAATAATTCAAAAAATACCTATTGGTAATACACATTGATTTACGAATGCATGGATGCACTTTGTTTAGACAAATTTCATTCCCCAAAACATTTACTGTCTGATCATCTAGATAGACAAGGATGTTGTGAGACCGTACATCGTACAACTGCTCGATGCGCTGCTGGTGTGCTTCAAGGATGAGAGCTGGCCTGTCAGAGACGGTATGTGTGTGTGGGTGTGGGTGTGTGTGTGTGTGTGTGTAGAGAAGGGGGGGGGGGAGGGGGGAACCAGGGCTGGGTGATGTAACTTGTGTTCGTGGCCACTTGATGTTTCCAGATCTTGGTCATGATTTGAGAGTACATTATTTTAGTCGTCTTGTACAAAGCAAGAGATTTTCACATTGTGTTTGTATCAGTTCATGTCATGTTTATATTTCAGCATCCTGTGTGGCTTGTGGAAACTTTGTGTTGTGTTTCCCAGAAGAGTCAAGGTAATTCATACCATACCACGAATACACAAGATATCATATTATTAATCAATGTCAATGATATCCTCATTTTTATCCTCACCCGTATTCTACAGGTCGACTATGGATGCCCTATACCCACTGTTCTTTGAAAACCTGCAGGACAGTATTCCGTCTGTTCGCCAGGGGGCAGCACTTGCTCTGGCCAATGTGGTCCGGGCCTATGGTACTGTTTAACATGGGGAATCAGCATATTTACCTTCAAAATTTTTAACATTCTGAGGGGTAAACAACATAGACGCACACGAACGTACACAAATTGTCTGAAAGCTAGTTCTCTTCTGTTTCCCTGGCAACAGGTCAGGAAGCCCTTGATACAGTAGTTGCCAAGGTGAAGGAGGGTCTGGAAGGCGTCAAGGACCAGCCGGCTAACACGGAGAAGTACAGTGCCCTCGACAAGGGGCCTGCCACATACGGGGTGGTCAAAAAACTCCGGGACAACGACATGGAATTACACACTGACAAACAAGCGAGTATTTCATCATACTTCAATGTCTATTCATTCATAGCATCTTGGTCACTGTACATGTTTGTAGGTGCTTTCTGAAATATATGAAATTGCTGCAGGAAAACTTTCACTGTGCACATTTCAACTGCAGATGTACTCGTGTGGTTCCCTGGCTCCCAAGATGCACCGGGGCAAGAGAGGTGGTGGCTGTATGGACCACCAGTTCAAGCGACCCTCAGAGCCGTGGGAGATGGGAGACGGGTAGGTGTATGCCTGGTCTTGCTCTGCAATGTTATGAATACAGGTAGCTCTCAATCTGACTGTATAAAATCAATGTCATTAGGTCATTGCCATTTTCTTGTCAGGATGATCTATCCCAACTATATCGATTGTTAACGGTAGAATACCTTTAAAGAGTTGCATGTATTTGAAAACATTCTCATCACTATCACCTGGAATGTTATGACCACTACTGCAGGTGTATCAATGTGTTGGGTGAGCTGTCACAAGTGACAGTTGCCGTGGATACAGTTGCCAAGCAGCTCCCCCTGATGGCGAGAGTGGCTGGCGAACACCACTACACACAACATGTCCACCTCCTAGAGACTGTGTGTAAACAGGTACATATGCAGCGACTTTGTTTCCACTGTATTGTGAAGTTAATACACATATGATATATTGAAGACAATTTTTGCGGAGAATTATGAATAACCTATAAAATAGATTGTTCAGTGCAGCATTTACTCCAAATATTATCCATACCTTGCAGTAAAACAAAAAATTCAAATGCTCTGACTTCTTCAGTTACCAGTTATAGCAAAAGGAATTGGAAAGCGGCTATTCAAAATGAATTTGGAATTGTTCTTGGATGCGATATTCTACAGTATAGTGAGTAAAGTTTGGTACTGACATACATGTCGCTTAGTAATTAACGTAATGGTGAAAATATGGCAATGGCTTTATAATACCCAATGGAACAACACCTCCATTCGCTCATTCGCCACCTATACAGAACATCTATTGACCATGTACTGTGTGCTCCACAGCAATGTGACAATGCGCTGACTATCAATGCAGCCAGCCAGTGTCTACAGTTCTTATCCACATTCCTGGGCCCAAGTATCCTCAAGGGCAGAGTGGAACAGTTCAATCCCAGGTTGGTACTCTATTGACTTGGTATTGCCAGTATTTGGATGTTAAATGCATCAGTTCGATCCATATCTCACTTACGATTGTAACCTCAATATCTGTTTTATATTCATGACATTTCAGGTATTTGGATCAGTTGTCCACTGTGCAGTTTATGGCACCTTACTAACAGTAACAACAAGGATCAACATTTTCCAAGAATGTTTGTTTAGAATGTACATAGGTACTATCCAGTCAATAAATGTACAATTATATCGTCTGTAGATAAGACTTCATGCAGAAAAATTCCATACAAATACTTCATTGTGAAGTTATCAAGTTGCTGAAATGGCCCACCAAATATACATGTATTGTTGTGTGATATGAATGTGTAAGTGCCAACGTGTCTGCAGTTATTTTGCAAAATGTTGTACAAAAATTGTTCATGAATAGAAATAAAGTACTTCTTACACAGCCCAGACAAAAAGAATTTCTCTTTATCCACACAGAAATGAGCATTAAGGTAATCTGCTCCAAACAGTGAGGGGAGAGGGTCAAAGAGTTTTTGGGCGGGTTGCGTGCAACCAACCCGCCTATTAGATTGCCGTGTCCGTCTGTCTGTCCGTCCGTCCGTCCGGGCAAACGGAACGGAGTTATGGGGATTTCTTAGGGGGAATAAAGCTGAAAACGCCGTCCGTCTGTCCGGCCGGCCGTCCGTCAACAATTTCTTGTGAACGCGATAACTTACAAAGTTTTTAACGAAATACCGCCAAAATCATACCAGAGGTGCATCATGAGCAGATCTCGGACAAGTTCGATGATAGGTGACCTTGACCTATTTTTCAGGTCGTGGCAGGACTTCGAACTTGACAATACATGAAAACAGGACTTTGTACCTTGTGAACGCGATAACTTACAAAGTTTTTAACGAAATACCGCCAAAATCATACCAGAGGTGCATCATGAACAGATCTCGGACAAGTTCGATGATGGGTGACCTTGACCTATATTTCAGGTCGTGGCAGGACTTCGAACTTGACAATACATGAAAACAGGACTTTGTACCTTGTGAACGCGATAACTTACAAAGTTTTTAACGAAATACCGCCAAAATCATACCAGAGGTGCATCATGAGCAGATCTCGGACAAGTTCGATGATGGGTGACCTTGACCTATTTTTCAGGTCGTGGCAGGACTTCGAACTTGACAATACATGAAAACAGGACTTCGTACCTTGTGAACGCGATAACTTACAAAGTTTTTAACGAAATACCGCCAAAATCATACCGGAGGTGCATCATGAGCAGATCTCGGACAAGTTCGATGATGGGTGACCTTGACCTATTTTTCAAGTCGTGGCAGGACTTCGAACTTGATAATACATGAGAACAATGCCAATTCCTTCCCCTAACAGCCCTCCTCGATGCAACCCGCCCAATTGTTGCGGGCGCGACTTATACTTGTTAGGAAGAGCAGAGCTCTTCCTCTATGATGTTGGTTTTTTTTTTATTTTTGAAATTTTCCCTTTGTTTACATTCTTGAAAGTGCCACTTGGAACCACAACAGGCCATTCAACTGTGGCTAATTGGGAGGGCCCGGGGCCCGTTGGGAGGAAAATGACGCCCGTGTACCTAATCACGGTTAATGTAATAAGTTATTAGCGATAATAATCCCAGGAGACGTGTGTTCCGACCGTTTGTTTTTTTTTGTATGTCACCGTCTCATACCCATCACCAATCCCGTTTTGATCTTCACTGAAACAGTGCTTTCTTGCAATCATATGCGCTCAATGTTTTGGATATACATTCCGCACAATATATAGATACAGTATGCTGTTGCAAAAACGAAAAACAAGTTGATACGGCAACATAAAAATTGAAAATTTGTGGCGAGTGCTGGTATATCAAGTAGGCCAAATGCAATGACGTGTGGCCCCTTTCGTGTTCGCTCTACTTCCAGGAAGTAGTCCCGCGAGCCAGGCTTCGCCTACCGATAACCCCCCCCCATGCACCTCTTACCAGTGAAGACGTCGGCTGGCCAGTGGCCGCGGGGCGGGCGAGGAGAGGAGTCAGGTCTGCCGAACGGTCAGATGTGTTTTACCACTGTTTACCGCATTGAATATCTAAATTGTGTAGAAATAGGATCCATCTCGAAGTTATGCCGATGCCCAGAAGTTTTTGCGCAGGGCCGACTGGTCGTTGGCTTAGCGTGCCTCGTATAGCCTGATGAATAATTAATTGGATGGCAAGCGGGATTGAAATCTCGACAGGAAAACTTTGCAAGCCACTACAAAACCGTAACTTTTCATATATATAACTGCAGTAATTAATAATTAAAGGTCAAAGACATGTGCGTTGGACAAGGCATGACAATATCATTACGTGTTAATCAATTTAATATTAGGCCAAATTAACAATAAGCAAATCAGTTGGTAATGGGTCAGTTGGTACAATGCCAAAGCTACCGTTACAATATGACCACAACATATATGTACCAAATAACATGCAGTATTCCAGGGGTTTTTATGTGCAAACATTTTCAAAGCTCTTCCTTTGAGGCCAGTGGCCCTTGTTTAAAACAAATATCTGTATCACCGTAGTTCAGAGCTTCAAAATGACATATTTTATGGAGTAACTGATCAGCATCCTAAAACTGAAAAGAAAATAGGGGTCATGGTATCCGTTCGCAGACGAAAAATATGCAAAAATGCCATAATTTATGTAATTTTAGGTAAATGTTTGTGATTTTGATTGAATATGACGAAGAAACCAGCACGGTGACCCCCTATTTTCTTCTCAGTATTAGGATGCTGATCAGTTACAGTCAAACCTCCATTAGTGAACACCTCTATACAATGAACAACTCCCTACTGTGAACACTGTTTCATGGTCCCAAATATCAATTTGCAATACAAATGACCCTCTACTTAGTGAACATAAGCAAATGCACTGTAATCACACAGGGCAGAAAAATCTGTCTTCTGGGCAACAACAAGGTAATTAACACGTCTCACACACTGTTGTGCCTGGTTGCCTCTTGGCCTGGCTCCACTGACTGGTGTCTCACACACTGTTATGCCTGATTGCATCTTACCCAGATTCTGCCTAACTGGTGTTTCCACAGCCTAGATCATACAATAGGAAGCCACAAGTATTTACTGCAGGGCAGGGTGGCCTTATCTACTCAAGCATATTATCATCAGCTTGACATAGCATTGTTTTATGGGGCCTGCCCAGTGTGATGTTCATGTCTATGACATGCAGTACTTGAGCAGATTTCTAGGTTTCTAATGTGTTGCTCCAAGAGGGTATTTATACCAGATGTATTTCAGACTTCGTCAATGTTTCTTTCTCAGAAATCAAAGCTGTTATACAGTGGCCATGGCCTCACTCGCCAGACAAATCACTGACGACGTCACTGGTAACATGTGACAATGAATCTGTGATACAAGATTACATGTTCTATGTTTTTTTTTATCTTAATGTTACTTTTTCCGATTAGTGAACACCTCCATATAGTGAACATTTTTGCTAGGTCCCAAAGGTGTTCACTAATCAGAGGTTTGACTGTACTCTATAAAATATGTCATTTTGAAGAGATAATATTCAAGAAATGACTTTTAAATTTTGACTCTTCGTTACCTCACTGTTTGTAGCGTACGGAAGCCCGTTGAGGCCAGATACTGCAAGGTGTGAAAATATATTTAAGTGGCGGCCGCCACTTAATTATCTGGCGGCCGCCACTTAACTATCTAGCGGCCGCCACATAATTATCTGGCGGCCATAATTATGTGGCGGCCGCCACCTTAATATACTTCCACACCTGGCACTAACGGTCTTCCGTAGTAGCGGACTACGTTAAGCTTCATTATTATGAACATATTATACATAACTAGACGATTCGGTTGCTGACCGCGTGGGTGTATCCCCCCGATGACGTATTATCCCTGTTGCCCAAAATATGATAATTCAGACAAAATATCATTACTGTTAGAGCCAGTGTCTTCTATCAATATCAGTAATAAAAATACCAGGCCCTTAACTATTTTTAGGCCATGCAGTAATTATGTTAACAACTGAAATATTTGCTAACTTATTTCTTAACGAATATTTTCCACAGAAGCTTCCAAACGACTGGGAAATGAAATCCCAATCTTCAATATTACAGATGATTTCTGTACCCACATTCTCTGATAATAATACGTTTTAACTGTTGTAATAAGTTAACGATATTACAGATCAATATTATCAATAAGGTATCAAATCTATAAATGACAAGAGCTTTGCCTTGTTTTGTTCAATAATAAATGTTTCTCAGCTTAACTATTTTTTATTGTGGGCAATAATAGACTTAACTAGTGAAACTCATGCTAACTTATTCAGTAATAGTAAATGGTTTTGCACAAAGCCATCAGCTCCACATGTATACACACATTGAGTTTGACTTATCTTCAAATTACAATCAAATGGAATGATCTCGCACCTCAAACTGGATTTTCCACATTGTTGTAACGAGTTAACTGATTAACTTATTATTATTCATTTATTCTCTGAGAAATGGTAGATTTCATGTATGAGCATTGTCCAACATTCCTATTCAATATCGTGGCGATTCGCGTAAAATTGCCACCCCTAGAGCGCTCACAAGCCATGTGTGTTGGATGGGCTGATTTCATCACAAAATGTGTTTCGATCGACCATTTTGGTTGCTATGGCAACAAAAATCGATAGATGTCGCGCCCTTACCATACTGTATGTTCTTACAAAAAAATATCAAAATCGGATCAGAAATTTGACCCGTAGAGCGCTCACAAGAAAGTATCTGCAGACGCGGTGATGATCACAAATCCATAGTATCCGCCGACCTTCGTTCGGGGGATTCAGTTAAATATTTTCATTGCACCATAACATGATTTCAGCACCAGTCCCTGAGCTGTATATTGTAGCAAATCACAGCTTCGGGGATATTCTTTTGCATACTGTCCCGTTCGAAGAAGCAGCCACCAGAATTTGTCACACTATATCAGGAAGTCGAGAGATGTTTCTGGAAATGGTGAAATGGAAAGAACTGGAAAAGAACTCATGATGCATCTAACAGAAATTTTACGATCGATTCAAAGACAACACAAATTAAAGCCGTACAGAGAAAAGACCTTGTCACCACCTGCCCCGTCAATGAGCTGCACTGCGATGACACTACCTACCAGGGTGACGAGAGTGTACGAGAAGGCTGGGCTACCTATTTTGGCGATCTCGCAAACACACACACTGCTGCTGAGTTTGACGAAGTACATCTCAGTTTCATCTCAGCCTTGACTTATTCCCTGGTGGCCGAGGCGACACCTTGTGGTGCCTGTCAGCCTCAGTGTGACACTTTCACTGATGGAGATCTCCCTGGCCATTTCCAAGTTGAAGGTGGGAACAGCTGCAGATATCCATGGCGTCACAGCAGAACATGTCTTCAGTGTTCGGATAGCCCTTACCCCTTCATCACTGTACTGTTCAACTCAATTCTGAATTCGGATAGAGTCCCAGCAACTTTCAAAACTGGACTTCCGCTGCCACTTTTGTATCTCAGAATACTCAGATCGTGGTGAGGACCTGTGTGTTATCTTCCTGGACGCAGCTAGACACTTTGATTGTGTGTGCCACCAGGATCTCTTCCACAAGTTACCCCAGCTGGGAACCCCCGACAATTCTGAAATATCATCACGAGGAACTGGTACGACTACGAGGGCTTCATCAGCCAGGCCAGATGGGCTACTCGTCTCCCCCGTCCCTTGATATCCCCCAAGGCACCACCAGACTCCTTCAAAGTGGACATCAATGACATGTTACAAGAGGTAGAGCACCGACACATGGGAGCTTCCATTGGTACTGTGTGCTGTGCGATTGCCACATGTGCTGACGACCTGGCAGTCCTGTTCTCAGCTCTAACGTCTGATCTGGACCAAAGTAAAAGACCACTCCAACAGAGATAGGCGCTCCATCAACGATTCTAAGTCAGTTGTACTGAGGTACACATCCAGTGAAGGCGACAACCTTATCTCATCAATAAATGGTGAGACTCTTCCGGGTGTAACAGAGACCACTCATCTTGGCAGATGAGAGGCGATATACACTGCGATTAAAGCCCTGTACGCACTGTTTGGAGTTGGTCTGCATGGCAGAAATGGTCTCAACTTGCTTTCATCTCGCAAGATCTGGTCTGCAGATGTATTCTCTCGCCTTCTGTATGAATCTGAACTTTGGACGCTCAAGTCCAATCAGACCAAGCTCCTGGAGAACTTTCAGCATCAGAAACTTAGGCAACTTTAGGGTCTGCCAGATAAACCTTCCAACACAGCCGTCCTTTGCCTCATGGAGGAGCTCCTGGTGGGAGTTGCGATTGATCGCCAGGTGTTGGCCATGTTCAGGAATGTCATTACATGTAGCTCCCCTGACTCAGTCGGGGCTAAGATCGCCACTCGTCAACTTGCTGTCAAGTCTCTCCAGTCGTCGAGCTGGTTCATCTATGTCTTCCATACTATGGAAAAGTACCAACTTCCCAGCACTCATGAGCTCTTGATGAATGTCCCGAGCAAGGCTGCGTGGAAATACACAGTATGGAACAACCTCTCCTCCTACTGGAATCCCAAAGTTTTGGACAAGCCAATGTCCAAACCTCACTTCGACTGAGGACTCCTTGGATGTTCAGAACGCGGCACTCGTGTAGAGGAGCTCTATGTTCTCACACAGGGACACAGTCAAGGCCTTCATCAAAGTTCGCCTCCCTCATCACTGGCACCTACATACTCTAAGCACTCGAACTGATCTTCAACAAAGGATTCTCACTCATGTCGTCTGGCTGTCAACTATGCAACACCGAACCTGAGGATAAACTCCATTTTGTTTTCAGATGCCCTGCTCTCGAAGATGCACGTGCCCTAGGCATAAGATCAGTTCCAATTTGTGCTTGACATCTCTCACAGGTGCACTGCCATGGACAGATCTATTGCCGCTGAACGGGTCGAAACCATCTCCAGAAACCGTATCTGTACCACCTGCACCTGTTACGCTAGTGAACTCTGTGGCGTCTGAGTCGAGACAAGCGAAGAAGTACAGATCTCAAACAACTTAGCATCACAACTCTGTACTTGCTGCTTTTAGAGGCTTTTACTCTACTACCAAGATTGATCTTATGTGAACTGGACTATCAGCTCTACACTGGGCTCCCAAATGGGAAGAATCTCCAACTCAACAACAACAACTGTCTGTAGGGTGCTACAGCTCAATACTAGTATCTACGTCTACTCGACATATCAATGTACATTACTAACCACTATCCTATCACTCATAGTATACAGAGTCCGTATTATGGTTTTTTGGTCAGCTTCGTGTCTATATAATTTCATTCTACCGCCTAGTATTTTGTGCATTTAGGACAAAAAACTTTCCAAAGCTATGCAAAGTTGTATATATTACATTTTGACGACGAGGAAAACAAAATTCAATTACAAATGGAAGCATATGGCAAAGTATTAAAATTCAATCAGGAAAAAGACAGCTGAGAAGAATATTCGGAGAGGCTGGAAAGTTATGCTCTGTCAAAAGACATTTCCAATGTTTCTGCTAACAGGGAAGACACTACCACCTATGAGGAAGCAGAACTTCCCTCTAACTCTATCTGCTGATATGCATGAGACAGATCAAGCTTAGAGAAACCACAAGACGGAGAACAGCATCCTGATCCAAATACGTGACATTCACATCACAAGATCAACCCTACAAATACATGTAGTTCCACCAGTAGGCCTATAAGTCCTGAGGTTGTGAAGGTCCAGCACTTAACTCACTCTGTGGCCACAAAATCCTGATCGTCTCATTCATTAAGGTGACTACAGCACCTGTGTCTACATCAAACTTAACATCAACAACATTGAAAACACTGTTTATTCGCTGGCTTGGCTGAATCAACTGGTTTCAAGGAAACCAACGTGGGCAGAATGGCGAGAACTGCTAGACATTGATCGTTTACTGTCAACCTTTTGATCAAAATAACTGAAACATTGGTAAGGGCGTCTATACTGAGCATGTTAGGTGGACCAGCAGAGAGTGAGGAGCTCTTGGATGTTGTACTGGACGCAGTATGTTGCACCGTTCATGTCTGAAGATCACGAGTGACAACTTCAATGACTGCTCCCTCACAGGTGATAGTGTCTCTCTCTGTTAGCAGAATCATTGATGCCAAACACAATTCGATCATGAAGCTGTTCTTTCAGCTTATTGAAATCTCAATGTTTGCCCAAATTCTGAGATTGGCAAATAAAATAATTCACGGATTCACCACTACTGGTATTTCGAGAGTGATTGTTGGACTTGTAGCGAGAGATAATAACACTCTTCCGTTAGAGATCACAAGGTCGCAGAGATCTTTGAACAACTTGATTGAAGGCTGTAACACATTTGGGCTTTTGTTCGTGTGGTGGCGTTTTATTGTTGCCTAAGTGTACAGCTAACTATTTACGAAAGTTCCCAGCAATACATAGAGAAAACCAGATTTAGCAAGAACACATTATTTATTGAATAGACATATTAAACATAGACAAACACAATATATAGCCATGCACAAGATACTGAGATACTGCCGATATCCTGGCATTACATACTCCTGTCGATAATACTAGCTTATTAGAGCCACGCACTTTCACTAGTTACAAAAGCCGTGTAAAGATGTTTCATGTACGCTATACACCTAGTTACATTTATGTATCGATTAGGGACAAAACGAGTGAGTACCACTGCAATCCTGGGAAAATGCCCCTACACCTAGAACTACCCAAGCTAGTATAGCTGCCATGATTGAATGTGGATTAGCCAATGGCTAACTAGCCGGTATTTGTACTGGTTTGGAAGTGACGGTGAAAGTGCGCTTTTTCAACAGCCAGTGTGGACATACATGTTTTTCTCTTGGATATCTTTGCGCAGCGTGATTGAATTTGATACCATCTTGGGTGAGAAGTTCTATAGAAGTGACTTGAATTGCTGATGTGACGTATCGGGATCAGACCTGTTCAGGATCGCTAGGAACATGTGCCTATTTGCTGTTTTGAGAATAAAGAGACTTCCTTTGGCCAATCTCTGTAAAGCTAACCCATATTGGTCTCACAGCAAAACTTATCCGACTGGCTTGTGTGTATACAAGATGTTTTGCACAGACTAACATTTCAAACGAGAGCCCATAGGGCACACACTTGCCGGAACCAAAATATATGTCATATGCCAATGAAATGACATATGGATTTGAACAAATTGACGTAACTTTATTCCGTACTTACTACGTTTACTTACTTACTTACTTTACTTCAGTTTACTTCAATTACTTCACAAACTACTCATACTGTCACTGTTACCTCATTGAACGTCACAGCGCCAAAAATAAGACATCACTGGACTCAGGAGACCAAGAACTTTCTAACGGTATACTACTCGATATAGTGAGCTGAAATTCGCATTTGAATTTGACATTGAGCTCATTGCAAAGTCTCAAGAACAAGGTCAAAGGGCACATTCAAATCCAAATAAGAAAGGCTTTTTGATATGCTGCAATATGGTCCTAGTTTGAACTCTCTACATTGATTAGTTTCGAAGTTATGACCGTTTATGTGAGTTTGACGTAATTATGACGTCATTTGTCGTCAATTCTATACTGCAAACTTACTGTGAATGGATTCTTTTCAATATGCATGTTAAAATCGTGTTTATATATGTTATATTATCACCGGACAAGATCATAATATCGACAAGATCAAGATCATAATATAACAAGTTTCCTTTGAAATTTTATCTATTTGTTGCTACAAAAACATCAATTACGTCAAAATGGATATATCAATTGAGCTGAAAAATGACAAAGAGCATCACAGGCCGAATCCACATCGTTTGCAGGTGTCAGAACTGCAATAAACTAGACGCTTCCGGTCGCCTACGACCGCTTGGGTGTATCCCCCGTAGCCCTATCATCTCTGTTGCCCCAAATATATCGCTGTCAATTGTGAAAAACTAGAGTAAGGGCTAAAAAAGATTACCAGAGAAATGTTAAATCTCAAGTCACAACTGTTTTCTTTTCCCCACCAAAATTGCTGCACTGATTTTCCGAGGTTATTGAAGGTCGAATTCAAAATCACCACTGAAATCTCTTTATATGAATTTCCATTCGACATGTTTGATAAAATAACGAAAATACAGATAGATCAATCTTTTCACCTATTTATATTTCAACTCAGAATATTTTACAAACTTGGTTCCAAGTTGAAATTCAAAGTAAAATTTGACCAAAAATGCATTTCAAGATGACAAAATTGGAGCTAGATTGAACTTCTCACCATAAGTTATATTTCGATCCATAATACATGTATGTGCCAAACATGGTTTCAAGTTGAAATTCAAAGTAAAAGGTAATCAAAACTGCATTTCAAGATGACAAAATTGGAGCCAGATCAAACTTTTCGTCATGAGCTATATTTTAACTCATAATACCTGCCCAACTTGATTTCAAGTTGAAATTCAAACTAAAAGTTTACCAAAACTGCATTTTAAGATGACGAAATTGGACCCAGATCAAACTTTTCGCCATGAGTTATATTTCAACTCATAATATGTGCCAAACTTGGTATTAAGTTGAAATTCAATGTAAAAGTTGACCAAAACTGCATTTCAAGATGACGAAATTGGAGCCAGATAGAACTTTTCGTCATAAGTTATATTTTAACTCATAATATGTGCCAAACTTGGTTTCAAGTTGAAATTCAAGCTAAAAGTTTACCAAAACTGCATTTCAAGATGAAGAAATTGGAGCCAGATCGAACTTTCCATCATAAGTTATATTTTAACTCATAATATGTGCCAAACTTGGTTTCAAGTTGAAATTCAAACTAAAAATTGACCAAAACTGCATTTCAAAATGACGAAAATGGAGCCAAATCGAACTTTTCACCATAAGTTATATTTCGACTCATAATATGTGCCAAACATGCTTTCAAGTTGAAATTCAAAGTAAAAGTTGACCAAAACTGCATTTCAAGATGACAAAATTGGAGCCAGATCGAATTTTTCACCATAAGTTATATTTTAACTCATAATTTGAGCCAAACATGGTCTCAAGTTGAAATTCAAAGTAAAAGTTGATCAATGTTTTCATAAAAAGCTATTGTGATCAATAATAGACTTAACTAGCAAAAAAATAATGTTGACTTATTTGGTCACAGCCATAAAATCTCTACTGGACAAAGCCTTCACCTTGTTGAGCCCAATAATAAATATTTCTTGTCTTAACTATTTTCATTGTCGTCACTTATAGACTTAACATGTAAAAATAAAGTTAACTTATTCGGTTACACCCAGAAATTTCTACCGGACAAAACCTTAACCTTGTTGAGCTCAATAATAATAGTTTCTCATCTTAACTATTTTTATTGAGGTCAATAATAGACTTAACTAGCAAAAAAAATGTTAACTTATTTGGTTACAGACATAAAATGTCTACTGGACAGAATCTTTACCTTGTTGAGCCCAATGATAAATATTTCTTGTCTTAACTATTTTTATTGTAGTCAATAATAGACTAAACTAGTAAAAATAATGTCAACTTATTCAGTACACCCATGAAATCTGTACTGGACATACTTTCACCTTGTTGAGCTTAATAATAAATATTTCTCATCTTAACTATTTTTATTGTGGTCAATAATAGACTTAACTATTTTTATTGTGGTCAATAATAGACTTAATTAGTGAAAATAATGTTAACTTATTCAGTTACACCAATGAAATTTGTACTGGACAAAACATTTACCTTGTTGAGGTTAATAATAAATATTTCTTGTCTTAACTATTTTTATTGTGGTCAATAATAGACTTAACTATTAAAAATAATGTTAACTTATTCAGTTACACCCATGAAATTTGTACTGGACAAAACCTTTACCTTGTTGAGCTTAATAATAAACGTTTCTCGTCTTAACTATTTTTATTGTGGACAATAATAGACTTAACTAATAGAACTAATGTTAACTTATTCAGTAATATTGTCCTGTTTTCACTGGAAACTTCAGTTCTCCATTCTGAACAAGAAACCAGTGTCATTACCTTCCACTGTACAGGCTATTGGAATGATCGTACATGTCAAAATGGATATTTCAAAATTCTGTAATAAGTTAGGCTGTTAACATATTAATATGTATATGATCATTCTAAAAAACGATTGGTTTCGTGTGACAGCCCTTCCCAACAACACTTCCAAATATTATCGAGATTCGTAAAAAATTGCCATCTGTAGAGCGTTCACAAGCCATGTGTCTCAAACAGGCTGTTTTCAATGCAAAATGTGTCCCCAAACGACCAATTCAGTTGCCACGGCAACCAAAATCGATTGGTGTCGGGATCTTACCATAATATATGTGCCTGCGAAAAATAATGGTGATCGGGTGAGAATTGCGGCCTATAGCGCGTTCACAAGCCATGTGTCTCAAACAGGCTGTTTTCAATGCAAAATGTGTCCCCAAACGACCAATTCAGTTGCCACGGCAACCAAAATCGATTGGTGTCGGGATCTTACCATTATATATGTGCCTGCAAAAAATAATGGTGATCGGATGAGAATTGCGGCCTGTAGCGCGTTCACAAGAAAATCTCTGCGGACGCGGACGCGGACGCGGACGCGGGCGCGGACGCGGACGCGGACGCGGACGCGGACGACGAAGCCAAATCCATAGTATCCGCCGAACTTTGTTCGGGGGATACAATAATATAATCTTGCTCATCTGACACTCGATAGGTCTAAATATCAGTGAAAAATCATGTTTGACGTCATTATGACGTCAAATAACGTCCGATTCCAAAAATGACAACAGATTTGGAAAGTACTCTCAAAAACCTTTTAAACAAGCTACTACTCGATATTTTCGCAAAAGGTCAAGGTCAAGGTCATTTTTGAGGTCAACTTCGACCTCAGGCGCTTGCAAAGGCTATCGGTCTTAGGCCTTAGGCGTAAATACAAAAGTTCTTAGGCTATGTGAGTGCAACACCTTGGATTTACTTTCGTGTTTCCATCTTCCATCCTCCCCGAGATATAGTGACCTGCATGTTTTTCACTTGCAGGTCAATATTGACCTTGACGTTCGACCTTTGACCTTGAAATTTTGTGGCACAAAAGAACTCATCCCTGGCTATAAGTGGGTGTACTATTAGAATTTCATGCACATTATTAACGCTTTTATCGGCATGGACAGCTTGAAACATGCAATTTCGCTTATCATGGGACTGATTTCGTTGCCACAAAAACGTCAAAAACGTCAAAACTGATATATTGATTGAGCTAAAAATTGACAGAGAGCACCACGGGACGAATCCACATCATTTGCAGGTGTTAGATCTGCAGTAAATATTATAACTTTGCACACCTGACACTCAAAAGGCCTGAATGTCAGTCTGAAATCACGTTTGACGTCATTATGACGTCAATTAACGTCCGATTCCAAAAATAACAACAGATTTGGAAAGCACTCTCGAATACCTTTCAAACGAGCTACTACTTGATATTTTCGCAAAAGGTCAAGGTCAAGGTCATTTTTGAGGTCAACTTCGACCTCAGGCGCTTGTAAAGGCTATCGGTCCTAGGCCTTAGGTATAAATACAAAAGATGTTGGGCTGAGTGAGTGCAATACTTTGGATTTACTTCCGTGATTCTATCGCACTTAGTTCCCGAGATACAGTGACCTACATGGTTTTTACTTGTGGGTCAATATTGACCTTGACTTTCGACCTTTGACCTTGAAATTTCTCGGAACAAAAGAAGTCACCCTAGGCTATGAACTTTTGTATCATTAGATTTTTATGCACATTATTGACGCTTTTATCAGCATGGACAGCTTGAAACATGCAATTTCGCTTATCATGGACCAATTTTGTTGCCATAGAAACGCCAATCACGTCATAACGAAACGACCGATCGAGCTAAAAATTGACATTGAGCATAAGGGGCCAGTCGCACGTCGTTTCCAAGCATCAGATCGAAAATCGGAGGAGGTGACCTCCAAGGTCAAATATTCGACCTCAGGCGAGCTTCTCAAGGTCAAGGTCAAGGTCAAGGACACAAAAGATAGAACTCGAGCTTATCTACAATATGCACTTAATTTGAAGTCTCTAGGACCATTAGAACCGAAGTTATGACCACTTATGTGTTTTCAACGTTTTGCGTGACCTTGACCTTGACCTTTGACCTAGAAACACCAAAATAGGACGTTTTCTGCACGGTTTCCTAGAGAATGTCCACACTAAGTTTGAGAGAAATCTGGTAAGAAATGTGGACGCTAGGCTGTAAAGAAACAAACACATCCTCAAACAAATCCACGAACGAACAAACATACTTGCCGAAATCGAAGATTCCGGCAAGTAATTAACAATTCTCACCACAAATAAGTTTCTGAGATTGAATATGAAACTATGATATATTTTCAGATGCTCAAAGACATAGGTCCCCCACTCGCATCGTTTGCATTCAGAGAATCATTGCACGGTATATAGTTTTTTTTATTTGAGGGTATGTTTGTTTTTTCCGCCCTCCCTCCTAGCTCTTGATTTTCCAAAGGACGAGAAACAAAAAATTAAACAGGAGTGGCCTAACCATGATTGGTCAAAATCTTCTGCATGACCGTTGCTGACTTCAATTTTCACTATGAGATATCTGCAGACAGAACACACAGATGATGAAGGATATACTGGATAGTTTAGCTTGAAGCAACATGTTGTCGACCCTACACACACCAGCAACATGTTGTCGACCCTACACACAAGATCCTCGGTGATATCATTAACACCCTGAGTGTCCCTCAGTTCGTGACTGATCATGCTGCAGTTCATTGTGTTTTAACACTGACAGCCGGCCTTTATGAGGGAGACCAGGATGTACAGGAAACCATCAATGATGAGCAGTTTGCGAAGGATCTGGATGAAATCATCTCAAGCTCCATCACCCAGGAGATGGAACTCAATGACATGGTCCGGACTATGATGATACCCTCCAAGGACTGATAGATAGGCATGCACCCCTTAAAACCGGTGTTGTCATTGTGTGACCAAATCTACCTTGGTATGGTCAAGAAATCCACGAAGCCAAAATGCGCTGTCAACAGATGAAAAGGCGTTGGAGAAGATTGAGTTTGGAAGATGATAGAATGGTTTATAAAGAGTGTCGTAAAAACCTTTATAACCATATCAAGATGGCCAGGACTGAGTACTGCTCACAGTTGATTGCTGAGTGCAATGACCATCCAACTACCCTGGTTTTGATCTACCTGAGAAATTTCACAACTATTTCCAATTTCGCCTTGATAACAGCGAGGATGGTACAGAATAATCCTTAGCACCAATTCCATCAGATTTCTCCAATCTGGATGTATTCCACCAGGCCATAGTGGATGAGGTTGTCGAAATCATCTGTGCCTCCCCCACCAGGAGCTGTCCGCTGGATCCCATACCTACCTGGCTCCTGAAAAAACATCTTGTATCCTTGGCGCCGATCATCATCAAAATCTCCAATAAATCATTGGAGAGTGGGGAATTTTCCTCCAGCGATGAAACATGCACTCGTCAAACCTTTGTTGAAAAAGTCGTCTCTTGATCCTGACCAATATAAGAATGCCCTCCGGTCAGCAATCTATCATTTGTCTCGAAGGTGATAGAGAGGCTGGTGGCATCTCGCATTGCTGACCATATGTCTGACCATCAGATGTATGAGCCCATGCAGTCGGCCTACCGGATGAGCCAAGGAATGGAGAGGGCTCTACTCAGAGTACCAAATGACTCGGAGGTCAAGTTCATATATGTAGATCTGCGTACTTCCAATTGAGGAACATCTACAATAACCGACAGTGGCTAACACAGCAGACAGCTGAGACTCCGATACACGCCTTTGTTACATCGCGTCTGGACAACTCTGTTGTCAGGCAATTCCAGTCAGTCAATACGCAAACTGCAGTTGATCCAAAACACTGCTGCGAGATGTGTGCTTGAGCTCCGAAAACACGATCATATCACCGAATCATTGAAAGATCTGCACTGGTTACTGGTTAGCCAACCACCTCATTACAAAGTGCTGCTCCTGACTTGGTGAAAAGCTCTGCACGGCCAAGCACCAGGATACATACATGTAGCAGACCTGTTGATCTCCTATGAACCCGTTCGTTCACTCGGCTCAGCAAATAAATCACTCTTGAAGGAACCCCGGACTAATGTGCGCAGCTGTGGTGATTGTGCTTTTAGTGCTGTGGCGCGACGTCTATTCCGGAACATTTACGGCTGTGTGAGGAGAAAAACAGATTTAAATCCCAACTGAATTCACACTTGTTTGCCAGCGCCTTTGAAGGCCTCGAGTCTGATAAAGGCGCTCAACGAAACGCTGACTATTGACGATTGCTGACTATTGACTATTGCTGGCTATTTACTAAATGCTGACTATTGACTACGGGTGCCAAATGTGGGGTAGGAAATGCCCACTCTTTCCGTGACACCTTATTTCACCCCTTTATGTCCATAAATGGGGGTTCATGAAGTTCCATAAAATTTTCTCGATTTTGCCTGACACCGGACTTTGTGATTGGATAATGGATTTGGTTTTGTTTGCTCGGATACTATATACTTGGGTATTGTTTCCATGTTTATTTGGACAATGGATTTGGTTTTGTTTTCTCGGATACTATATACTTGGGTATTGTTTCCATGTTTATCGTTTAGCTGCCTAACTGGTCCTCTGCAGTAGGTCTAATGCAGGTTGGCGATTGCATCAATTCCCTTCAAGGCACTCATCAGCACCCTTGCTAGTCCGAATCATTGAACAGCACTGAATCGGTGACCAGCACCGAAGGCTCATTTTCTGAGCAACGTGTCTGCTCAAAAGTACTAGTGCCAATCCTCACCATACTAATGGTGTCACTAGATGGATCACTCATCACGTGGTACATGAGTGGTGGCGCCCTTGATGGCGACATTTACACTACCTGTTCTATGTCTATATATGCTAAAATTATTTTTCCAGTGCCATTTTTTAAATGTTCTCTTGGGTCATTTGGATGGTGTTATTCCATATCTGGGCATTTTTTCTCACATTTTTATCATCTCGATAGTCTCAGGAGTGTTCTTTCTACATGTATAGTGTCTGATGTATAGTGTTTGATGTTGATTTGAGGTTGTTCCTTTATGATCCCTTATACTATCTGGGATGATACACAAAAACACATCGTTTGCATGTAGCTCAGTTCAACAATGCCCCCTTCAATTTGACATCCTTGGTGTGAACTGGTTTGGACTGCCTTTAGGCTGCAGGACCAGGGTCGTTTCCGTGTCCATCTCCAGCTCGGGTTTGCTGTTCTGCAACTCATATTTCTGCAGTATCTGAAAAATGACAAAATCAACCAATGAGTATTGAACATTCTGGCTGAATTTGATATTCCTGTAGAGATTACAAATAAAATCTCAATGGATTATCAGTTCAACAACTTTTTCAAGGCTCTCTACTGACCCGAGAAACTAGCAGAAATATTTCCAACTCGGCAATTCTTCTCCCTGACAAAACAAAACTGTCATATCCAATACAAAAACATAATACAATTGTTGCATTGTCACATGTCGTCGATATATTATAATCACCAACCAGCGTGACATTTCATATTTATAATCTGTATCAATAAACAGTCATATCCAAACGAGACTAAGGCAATACATTACCGATACAAGCTCTGACACCATGTCCAAAGGGCAAGCTTGCGAAGGGGTGGATATCTTCTTGTTTGGTGTTCTCCGGCCCGTAGCCACCTCTCAGGTCGGAAAGATCCAGCATCCTTATAGATCTTACCGTCATGGCCCATGCTCCACAGCAGAACGATCACCAGCGACTGCCGGCAAAAAATAGAAGGAACATGTATATGAATATTCAACTACTAACTTGAGAGTAGAATACCGCCTCAGTGGCTTTCTAATTACTGATAACTTTACATAATTAAGTTATGCAGGCTTCTACAAAATAGTAACTTAGGCAGTAATTATCATCCTTTTGGCAGTAAAACAGTGCATACATCTTTGGGTATTTGATAGCCACCAATGACAGCGTCTTCCTTCATGATTCGGCTAAATAATGGCGCAACTGGATACAATCTGTAGATGTCATGAAGAATGAATTAACTTTTGCGTAAATTACCATGTCGAACTGTTCGAACATATATAGCACGTACATGGCATGTATCGCCATGGATCACCCCAGTGTCTCCTTGACAACTGCCTTGAGGTACTGCATATCCCGGAGCTGTTTCTGGCCAATGATCTCACCAGACGGAGCAACAAATTGGATTTCTTCCCACAACTTGCGTTGTATATCAGGGTATTTTGATAGCTGATACAGCAACCATACCACTGTATTAGACGTCTGCAAAAAATTCAAGTCAAATACATTGGTGTGCTCTGACTGGTGTAGTGCTTGACTGATGTCAGTGTAGAATATTTTTAGGACTATAACGACCCGTAATCCTCCCCCGCATGTACTCTGGCCCTACATACACTGCGCATGTTCAAGCACGTTCCATACGTGCACACTGACACATATTACGCGCGCATATACATGTATACACGTACAAAACCACTCGTTCAGACAATATCCAGACATCTCGTGAACATGGTATTGCGACATACATCCAACCAATCAACACACGCCACTGCATTCTGGCGGGAAAATACACACACCCGTGGTCACTCAGGACTTGCCCAGATATTCAGTGAGTAGAATTCAGAGAGTCAATGTCTATGGAGTTGAACGTGTGAAACTAGATATCTGCTGGACTTTGTTGAGTTTAATGAATTGGATAAAGCATACTCGGATTGATTAATTGTTGACGACCTTGGGATATTAGGAATACTGGACTTAATAGCGGTGTGAGAGAATTGCCGTGATCGTGCCATCTCATTCATTCGTGCCTTGAGTTGTAGTGCCGAATGAAGAACATTGTGCCATCAGCGATCTAGTTTTGCTCAACTTTCCACACCAGTAAATTCATGGAATAGAAACCGAACATACATGTATGGACTGTATGGTGCAGAAGGATGTTGCCATGACAATCACTCACAGTTTCCACTGCTGCAGCCATCAAGTCGACACAGTTCATATTGATTTCATGTTCGGAGAGCTGTCCATCCTTGACAAGCGTTCCAATGAGGCTGGTGACTTGACGGCCCTCATCCAGGGCTTCACGGACCTCCTGCATCTTCTTCCGTACCAGACCTTCCCCTGTAATGGGAGAGGGACAGAATGGTTAAGGTTTAGCTCCCTGGATAGTTACATCTCCAATATGCCTGTAGCCAGAATTCAACTGAAAATAATGAGAGCAAATTGAAATGTTCCCATTTGAATATTGATATATTGCTGAATAAGGTAACGTTGATTTTGCAAGTGTAGTAATTTTAGCGACTGTTACTCCCGTCCCTCCCGCGCACTACACATTTCCACAACAAACATTCATTCTACATGACTTACATACAGGACAAGTACACACTATACGATCACAGGTATAAACTCCATGTAGTCATGGTTACATACACAGGTCAAACCACGCACCTGCGGCCCCGCTAGCTCAGTACACTCGGCCCCGTTTACTCGACCTTGACCTTCACATGCACTGACTTCTAAACATAGAACTTGACACACATACTCCATACATCACGTGCACAGATACAGGCATTACAAGTATTGACACGAGCCGGGGAAACCCACTTTCCCGGTGACATCAGCGCATTGCACCACACATTCAACCTATCACAACACCGCTTACACTTGGCGGGAAATTACACAGCCACATGGTCCCTCGGCCCCAGTCTACTGCGCAGAAGAGTAGTGTAAATCCCAGTGACAGGACGTCTATACAAAAAGCTCCTGTGAAGTCTGTCGATTATTAATATACGAACTGAATACAAGTGATATAGAAACCATTGGATATATGTACAAGTTATATAAAGGACTATACTAGGAATATATACATTCGACTGGGATATCACCCGACGTAGGTGAGAGTGCGGCCCTGATTGTGAGTGACTGAATCATTGTTCTTATCACCACAATAAACAGTTGAATTGAAACTGCCGGCTTATTGAATCACACGACGACCCAGTTAAACCGGCTTAATATCGGCCGTGAACGATATTCTTCACATTGGCGCCGTTCGACCAGGATCTGAGCTAGTCTCGGATTATCGACCCAGACCTGACCGGCATTGATGACATTGGCCCCGGGAGCCTCCCGCGGTGAGCCACTCGACCCTACGGATGATGAAGTGACGATCAATCCGAATTCGGCCTTCCGACCTTCCGGCCCTCGCTCAGTTGCCATGAGCGATACAGTTCCACTGTCGCAGGAGCAACAACCGTCCGGCCTTTTCGACTCCATTGGCGACCATTCGTCCCTGAGATCGTTTTCGCCGCCTACCGACCTGGTGCAGGAGTTCCTAGACGAAGACCCGCTCGCGCCGTCACATACAGTAAGTGACATTCTGCGTGCACACGCTAGAGCGTACTCGGCCACGCCCGCTAGAGCGACTCAGAAAAGTGACTTTGCCGACAGAAACTATACGCGCTCACGTCAAAGAGCGAGCGTAGATCGTGATATCGACCCAGAACAATTAGCAGTGAACGTTCGGCCGGTAACCATAGACACGTCAATGGTTACGCACCCACCAAGTAACTCTCGGATACGACAGTGGGTTTGTCAGTCTGACAATGTTCCGGAATCGACCCCGCCGAACGCTTATTCGGCCAATCGACCCCTGGCGCCGTCCATGACGCCGAGACAACACGGCCCCGCGCCAGAAATGTACTCACGCATACCGACCGAGCCTACGGTGGTAGAGTACACACGACCCAGCCAGACGGGAGCGACATCCGAAGACATCCTGACGACGACCGCTACCCGGATCGTGACGCCGCTACGACAACAACGACCCAGCGACACAATGGCGGAATCTCGCGCCACCATGCGACAAGCGCGACCCCGACAAGCACCCTCGACATCAAGTCGCCGACCCTGCGACCCCGACACGCCGACTTCCGACACACGCGCTCCCGCGCCGACCACGCACCGACCATCGCCGACTACCGGAGAACAACCGCGCTTCGATCCGTCGCAAGATCAAGTTGTGTCTGCTCCGGCAGAAAATGTTGTGCCAATGATCGGACCTCCGATCTCACAATCAGTCGGAAACACCAACGGATATGGTGTACCGCCAGTCGGATACCCTGGCGCAACAAGCGGTGTTCCAAATGGAGTAGCTGTCGGATACTATTCACCGCATGTCGGCTACGCGAACCCACCGCCTGGATATGGTGGCGTTCCCAGCGTGATCGCTGACACCGGCTATCATGGTGCACAACCCGGATTAGTGTACCATGGTGCATGCCCAGATGGATCGGTATACCGATATCCACCACCGGCTGTATTCCCACCCTCAGTCGGGATACCATGGGTGACGCCTCCATACAGTCAACCGGCCCCCGCTGCACAAGCACCACACGACCCCAGTCACACGACGGCACCACCCGCCGCATCGCTCGCCGTCTCCGCGACGACAGCACCGACCGCCCCCGCTAACGCGACCCCGATCGACCCAGATACGACGGCTCCGGCGACTTCGGCTGTTCCGACTCCGACGGCCACTACAGCGACTACACCAGTTGCGGTGAGTGTTGACACGCCCACGCCACAGAGACTCACGTCTGAGCCCCAAACGTTGGCTACGGCTAAAATGGCTCAATGGCGTGCGACCTTCAAGGAGGGCAATCTCACTCAATACATTCGGAGTTTCGAACAATTCACTGCGGCCTTTACTTACTCCGACCTCAACAAGACGACGACCTTCCGGAGCACGCTACGCGGCCGCGCTGAAGCGCTAGCTCTAAATATCCCGGTCGCAACTCCCTGGGGAGAGTTCCGTCGCCAACTCCTAGAGGGCTGGGAACCCGAGCCCCGTCGACAGTCGAAACGGGACGATTTCCCGTTCCTCAAGCGGGAACGAAAAGAGGACGCGGAACACTACATGGAGCGACTCCAGGCCCTGGCGGAGCAAGTGTTCGATGACGTTACGCCAACGTCGCGGCAACGAACCGTAATTGCACAATTCGTGAACGGCCAACCCAACCCCATTGCCGATAAACTGTGTGCCCTCACTTTTAACAGTTACAGTGAGGCACTTACGGCCGTTCTCAAGGTAGAGAGTCGTCAACAGAGGACAGCCAGAGATCGACATCGAGGCACACGACGTGCTGACATTTCCGCAAGCGGATACGCGGAAGACGACCCTGTCAATGAGGAACTGTCCTGTGCCATGGGACAAGTCACTCAGGGGGAAACACTAACCCCAGAGCAAATTGCGGCCTACTACGACCCCGCGGACAGTGACACTACCGGCTTACAAGGTTGCGACGAACACTCAGTGCCAACCAGCTCACGCGAGTGGGTGGCTGAAGCCTTCCAGTGCGTCCTTAGTGACGAGAATGGATTATGCGAGGAAACGGCTATCTTCTCTGTCCTACGAACAACGGCCCCGATGAAAGGTGATCGACCCCCGCAACCCGGACGACCCATGGTGTGCTTCTTTTGCAAGAAGCCCGGCCATCGCTGGATGCGGTGCTTTCGGCTTAAGGATGTGCTAGTACGTAACGGCATGAAACCGCTAGCATTTCGGCCCAACGGTCCCGGTACTGACAGAAGGACAGCTCAAGTGTTGTCAGTACCTAACCAAACCGGTAACCAAACTAAACCGGCCCCACCAACGCCTCCGACCCCGTCGTCAAACCAGTAGGGGAAGGTGCTGAGGAGCAAGGACCTTCCAGACAACAGGACAACGTTCCCCGCTCCACATCTGCGGTTGTCACGACTACTGTACCGGTAACGACACCAATAACGACCCCGCAGCCGGCCCAGCCCACACCTCAGCTCCTTGAAGGGGTGTGTACCAAATGTCAAGCTCCGACCCCGAAATCGGCCTCTTTTTATGAAGGGGTGTCCGCACCGCGGCCACAGCGACCACCACGTGGAGACCGTCGTCCTGAAGGGGTGTCACCCCCGACCGCCAACGGCACCGGAACGGACAGCATGTCCGAGATCGAGTGGATCTCCGACGACGGAGGATTCTACGCTTTTCCGAGTGGACCGGAATCCAAACTGCCGCCTCTGCACACACTCTTCCGGCCACCGCTAGACGACCCCGAAATTCCGGCTGTCATCAACAACTCCAGCGCCACCAATCACAAATGCTGGAAGTTGCCGGTACACGTCGGAAACAAGACGATAAAGGCTGTACTCGACTCCGGAGCGCAGATCTCCCTGCTCCGACGCGATCAGCTACGTCACGTCCCCGCTGACCAGCGACAATTGCGGTCTACTTCGGCTATTATTCGTGACGTCACCGGACAGTCAAGCCCGATCGATGGACTGATCGACCTCTCAATACAGGTCGGAACTAACCATATGGTCGTAACCTTTTGTGTGGCTGACATACATGACGACATGATTCTCGGCATGAACTTTTTTCGGCAAGCTCACGCTGTAGTGAATTACGGTGAAGGGACGATACAGGTACACAAAGAAATCCTGTTCGCACATAAAGACATTGAGGCCAATGTTGTCAGAATGGCCGTGCGACGAGCTGTCACCGTCCCCGCACGCAGCGAAGCAATAGTGGAGCTGGTCCCGACTTCCCGAGTTCGACAACACCCGAGGATAGTCCAGCCACTTACGACCTTTCCCGAGGAAACCGACCTCATCATGGGGAGAACACTTACGACCCTGAATCGGCAGTGCGTAAAGGTGTCGGTAGTCAATCCAGCAGATACCGGCATTACGCTCACCCGTTCCGACCCTGTCGCCATAGCAAGCCCTGTTGAAAGTGTCGTCGGAGCTCTGCCACGACCCGGAGAGGAGCCCGACCCGGCCACGGTAGACGCCAGTCACTACCGCGACCTACCGCCACATCTACAAGAAATGGTGGATCGCGCCGGACTAGCGCCGGAACAGCATCGGCGTTGCGCCAACCTGGTTCACCAATACCAGGACACATTTATGCACCCAGACGGCCAACTGGGACGGACCCAAGTCGTCCAGCATAGAATCGACACCGGCAACTCGGCCCCAATTCGACAACGACAGCGACGCGTCCCTCAGGCGCAGCAAAGCATCATCGACGAGGAGATCGACAAGATGCTCCGATTGGGGTGTATTGAGCCGTCCGATTCGCCCTGGAGCGCACAGGTAGTGCTCGTGCGGAAGAAGAACGGACAAGTACGCTTCTGTGTCGACTATCGGCTCCTGAATGACGTCACCCGCAAGGACTCGTATCCCTTGCCCAACATTCATGACACTCATGACGCCCTGGCAGGCGCCAACTACTTCTCGGCCCTAGACCTGGCCTCTGGCTACTGGCAGGTTGAAGTCGACCCCAGCGACAGACCGAAGACTGCCTTCGCCACAAGGAAGGGACTCTATCAGTTTAAGGTCATGCCATTCGGCCTTAGCAACGCCCCGGCAACCTTCGAACGGCTTATGGAGACCATACTCCGTGGTTACTTGTGGACCCGGTGTATGTGCTATCTCGACGACGTGATAGCTTACGGCAGAACATTCGACCAGGCACTCGCAAACCTGGAAGCGGTCCTGGATCGAATCAGATCGGCAGGCCTGAAACTTCAGCCCAAGAAGTGTGAGTTATTCCAACGGGAAATCTTGTACTTAGGGTTCATAGTGAGCGGCCAAGGAATCCGAGTCGACCCCAACAAAGTCAAAGCCATCAGAGAATGGCCGACTCCGTGCGAGATCACCGACGTCAGGGCTTTCCTTGGTTTTGCCAACTACCACAGGCGATTCATCAAGGACTACGCTGAGATCGCTGAACCTCTCGTAGCGCTTACCCGAGGTGAATGCCACTTCACTTGGGGACCGGCCCAGCGACGAGCTTTCCAGCGACTCCGCGACGCCCTCATCAAGGCGCCCAAGCTCGCTCATCCGACCCAGAATCCGGAGGACTACTTCATCCTTGATACGGATGCAAGCGGCTTTGCTGTGGGAGGAGCCCTCTCACAAAGGGTTAACGGGAAGGAGATCCCCATCGGGTTCGCCAGCAAGACCCTGTCCCGGACCCAGCGGAACTATTGCACCACCTATCGGGAACTACTGGCAGTAGTTGAGATGGTGCAACACTATCGGCACTACCTCTGGGGTAGGAAATTCCTCCTCCGAACCGACCATAGCTCGCTAAGGTGGCTGAAAAACTACAGCGACGCCGACGGCATGCTCGCTAGGTGGCTCGCCAAGCTACAGCAGTATGACTTTCGGATAGAGCATCGACCCGGAAAATTACACGGTAACGCCGACGGCTTGTCACGGTGCCACAGTTGCAAACACCAAGACTGTCCCGGACGACTCGTCACACCTCCGACCGACCCAGAAACAAGTTCCGGAGAACTTCCAGTTCGTCGGATAACTGTTGTTCCGACCCAGACAAGGGCAGACCTCCTGGACAGTGATTCGATAACATCACCGGTCTTGCCCCAGCTAGTTTCGGCACGCCAAGTTGTTCGAGTCCGTGCTTTGGACGCCACACTTGATGGACAAAAATGGCTTTCGGACTATTCGACCCAGGACATTGTCGCGACACAGCAAGCCGACCCCAGCGTCGGAAAAGTGCGGCAATGGATACTAGCCGGCACCAAGCCCGACTCGCGAGAAGTCGCCCGCCAAGGAGAGGAGGTAAAGACACTGGTTTCTCGCTGGAACCTCCTGGCGCTACAAGACGGAGTGCTGGTTCGACATATAAAACCCGACCCTGCTGGACGGCCCGTGGTGCAAACCGTGCTCCCCGTAGCACTTAGGACACAAGTTTTGCACCAACTACACGACCTCAAGATTGTCGGACATCTCGGCATACAGCGTACCATCGAGAGAGTCAGGCGCCGATTCTACTGGCCCGGCTTGGCGCTGGACGTCGCCCGCTGGTGTGCCCGCTGCCCGCAATGTGTGACCCGCAAGGGTAAACCGGCCCCAAAAAGATCGCCCCTGACACAGCTACCGACAGGAGCGCCGTTCGACAGAATAGCGATGGACATCCTCGACACCCACAAGGTCACGGGAAGAGGCTATCGGTATGTACTAGTCGTGTCGGACTACTTTACGAAGTACACTGACGCTTTTCCGCTACGGCGACATACGGCCAAAAATGTTGCCGACACCCTGGTGAATCGGTGGATAGTCTACCACGGTGTCCCCAAAGCGGTCCATAGCGATCAAGGTACTGAGTTTCAGTCGTCCCTATTCCGGTATGTTGTGCGTCTACTGGGCGCTAAGAAGATTCGTACGACCCCATACCGACCCCAGAGCGACGGCCAGGTTGAGCGATTCAACAGGACATTGCTCAACATGCTGAGTGCGTTCGTCAGCGATCGTGCAAACGATTGGGACTTGCACTTGCCATATGTGTTAATGGCCTATCGAACCTCAGTACACTCGTCCACGGGATGCACCCCGCATCTGATGGTGTATGGACACGAGTGTAACTTGCCAGTCGACCTCATGTTTCCGACCTACGACCCTGAGCCTCTACCTCCGTGTGGTCCGGAGTATGTGGAGTATTTGCGGCAAGCCAGCAGAACGGCCCACGGTTTCGCCCAAGACCATCTCGCAAAAGCGGCAATTCGGCAAAAGATGGGTTATGACGCCCACGCGAAACCACGACCCCAGTTTCAACCAGGCGAACTGGTCCGGTATTATTATCTGCCACTCACGCAGAATAATAAGTTCGCTCGGCCCTGGACTGGTCCCTGGAGGATCATCGACCGTGTAACCGAGGTTGATTACCGAATCGCGCTGGTTTCCAACCCTCGGAACACTCGTGTTGTTCATCTGGATGTGCTCAAGCCATACGAAGGTGACAACCAAGCGGCCCACATCTATTCCGACCCTGTACGACCCACGTCGTCGTCAAGCAAGTCCGACCCAGAACAGTCACCCGACCCCATGGGACTTCTCAAGGAGTTCTATTACCCTTGGGAGGTAACAGTCCAAGATCGACATACCGATTCAGACCAAACAGCTGAGTCTGATTCGCCCACGACCCAGAATCGCCAACCGCGATCTCCGACTTCATCCGGCTCAAGTCGACATCGGCAACGGAAAAGATCACACAGATCAAGTTCCGACACTCCAAAACCGGCACGCAAGACACGCAGGCAAAAGCCTGTGGTATCTTCCGACCCTGAGACAAGCGCGGCTACGCCCCCGCCTGCACGACCAAATCGACCCAGACGCCACGCACGCAGACCGGCCCGCTACAGATAACCCTGGCCTTGTTATCTGATTGATATCATTGATGATGAATTATGCATGTCTAATGGACTATGATATCATGTCTTTCCCCATAATAATATATTATATTACAATAACAATATATGCATTTAATATGTACAAGATGTCAGTGAGGCAAATTCGTTATATACACACTAGATATGATATTATAATTATGATGCTGGTGGAAAAATTGGTTGCATTATGATATATGTTTCGACCCCGTATAACATGTACCATTGATCAAAGCGTATGTTGCGCAATGACTAAGATTATCATGTAAAGCTTCAATCCATGTGCCAGCCGAAGAGGATAAAAACCAGTCACACCGTGAGTAAGGCCACTTAGTTGTCGAAGAGGTGATAGTGTGATTCGTTCTGGAGTATGCGTCGACAGAGCCTCTACTCACTCCATGTAATATTCGGAGGAACGGCCCAGTGGTACGTGAACCAGTCACTACATAGCTATCATGCCAAGATGCGGCCTGTCATCAAATTCATCACCCAAAATATTCAAAGCGCCGCGGTGTGACCGACCCAGTTCATTGCAATTTCGACCCCTACAATATTTGCGGCCCCGTCGTCCTGTGAACTGGCTGAAAATGAATGGAACGATGTCCGCCCCTGTGAGTGATTGATATTCATATCTCAGCCTTTGATAACTGTGTGTCGTCTGTGAAACAGCAACTCGACCCCGTAGTTTATTGTGCGCTAATTTGTGGGAGAAGGAACGATAGACTGATTAGTTCACAAGGCACGCACGAGCGCTAATAAACATTTTAGCTGTTTACAGCACCTACATGAAGTCTCCCCTAATAATTACAATAGTGAGTCGTCGGGCAAAAAGAGCCCAGTAATCCGAACAGTCGACTAGTATAAATAGACAATGATTCGGCACGAGTTATCCAGGGGACGGCAGATGGACATACGGAAATCTGGACAGTGTGAGGACACCCCTACTGTCGTAATGGACTGACCCAAGAGGTCAGAGAAGGATCGCTCCGCGTTCCCTTGACGACGGCCCCGCCTTGCTGTGTGTACGCTTGGAACAATGATACATAGCGTAAAGACGTTTTCTATACATATAGAGAGCGCCCCCCGGCCCAGTTCTAAGAATCGAGATGCTGTCAGCATCTTTGTGTACGGCATTGAAGATTAGCGGCAATCAGGTCACTTGTGCCTGAGACTTTGAAGGAGGAAGACGGACTTGAAGTTTCGGCTATTGTGATACAGACTATCGTCCTAAAAACTGTGCTAATCAAACAATAATTATCGGCCAATAAACTGTGATATTATTGAAATCCTGGTCACAAGACTTTGGAGTTAATTCGGCTTGGATTATCGGCATTTGAACTAGGCTGGTTTTGAAGAAATCCAGACTTTGTTACAACCAGCCTAGTCAGTACTTGGGAAGTACTTCGGCTTGATTTCGGCCCGTCAGCATGGCTGACAAACCCGGAGACGACCGGGAAAATGGCGACCCAGGTGACAATCGGCCCCGCACAGTTAAGTTGGACGGCGATAACATCACCGTCCAGGTAATCGACACCGGGGATGAATCAGATCATCCCATAATCGTCCCCGACAACGAAGTTTCGTCCGGCCCCGACTCGCAGCCTGAGCAGCGCGATCCAGTCACGCTCAGTGACACGGCAAGTGGATCGGAAAAGGGAGCGCGACCCAAAACGGCCCGGAACAAGCTGGCGCAACGAGGAGAGCGCCACACACCGAGCCCGACTCCGGACGACATCTTCAATATCGACCCCGAACGCTTCCGCCGACTCGAGGAGGGCGGAAGTATCGTCCAGCGTGCAATTGAAGCACGACAAGCGGCCCAAGAAGCTCAACAAGTCGCCACCGCGAGCCGCCAACCCGACCCAGCAAATCAGGTGATCGCCCCGATCGCTCCGGCCCCGACTTCACCTGCTTCCGGTTCGGCGGTAGCACGACCTGCGGCCTCCCGTTCTCCAAACAAGAGAACTTATACTTCTTTCAAGAAGAAGCATGGAGCGGGAGCCCGATCGACCTCCAGCAGTTCGTCACGCTCCAGCGGCGGATCTGCTATTACGGCCCCGACCTCGACTTTCCGTCGGCAAGTGGCGGAATTGATGGAATTGGTGCCACCTCCCGTGACACCCTACGGAACTCGGCCCATAGACTGGAACAAGGTTCCACTCAGTAAGCGAAATCGAAGCGCTGGATACGGCCACATCCACAACTTCGATGAGCAGTCGACCCTGTCGGAGGGAAACCTCCTCACATTGGCCCCGCTACAGCGTGGAGACGGTCGATTCGAGTGCCCCTTCTGCATCGGCGAAGAGGAAGGAGCAGGAGAGCGACAGTGGTCCTCCGTGCCACGACACGGACCTTTTCGGACGGCCCAGAGTCTCGATGCGCACGTGCTAGCGTATCATTTTCCATTCCTGCGCTACTTCGTGTGTCCGGCCCGCGACGGCTTCCGGACATTGGCCCAGGAGGAGATGTTCCGGCATCTGTCTCAAGCGACCCCGCAACACGTGACGTCGTTCCCCTTCTACCAGGAGGGACGACTATCGGCATCCGGCCCCATGCTCGTCAGGTTCGCGCTACGCTGCAGAGTCGACATGCAGCCGAACCCGAATTATCGACCCCCAAGAGTTCCGGCCAACATCCCGATCTTCAGGAGGGATGTCAACACCGTCCTGACGTTCGGCATCTGGCACATGGCGCCAGAGCTCTTTGAGCAGTATCCGCCCAACTCGGCCCCGGAAGTGCAACAGGTACTCCGTCGACTGGAGTACAATCGTGCTTCGACCCCGGCAGACGAAATTCGACTTACCCGCATGGTCAGTGACATCGAGACCATGAACACGCGGGTTCGAATTCGACGACCCAGCACGATCTTCTTCGTTCGGCCCATAAATTACCAGACAACATCGGTGAGCACGGCGGAGGAGGTCCCGACAACGACCACCGGTGTTTCGGCCTCGGCAGTCGTCACGACGGCTTCGTTCGCGACAGTGGCGTCGCCAGCGACAACTCGACCGGTCACCACAGTGACATCTTCGACCCCGTCTAGAGCTCGGCCGTCGGATATCATACCCCGGCGGATGGTTGTGGAACGACCCACGGCCTCTAACGTCACGGACTACCGAGTCCGTGAGGGATTGGTCCCTCCACCTGAGGAGTATCCGCCACTCCCAAGTCGACCCCTGAATACCACACCGGTATCGTCATCAACCGGCAAGGAGACTCCCGAGCCGAAGAGTCCAGTTGAGGATCGGCCACCTCCACTCAGGGAGATTGCACCCGGATCTCCTGTACGTGCGACCCCGACACCGTTTTCGACCCCGGAATCTTCACCAGAGCCTTCACGACGGATGGTGGAACCCGTCCCGCTCCCGCCGTACCTCACGGAGGAAGTGGAACCTCTGTGCTCCGTCCCGACACGCGGCACCGATAGAGACCGGCCCCGACTCCAAGTGGACGACCCGGAGCAGCTTGAGTCACTCCACAGAGACCTCGACGAGCGTCTACCGCTTCATGGGTCCGGTGAGTTCGCGGCCGATTTCCAGTTCCTGCGGCAACACGGCAGACGTCTGGCGACCCGCTCGCTTCCCGGCCTGCAGGCACTACCCGGCCAGAACCCCGACCTCACAGACTTTCTGCGGGATGAGGACGCCCAGCGGCTCCCGAACTACCTCGGATTTCACGAGGACTTTTGGACGGCTCGTCTCGAACAGGCCGCCCATAACGCCGACCCCTTGCTCCTGCCGTCAGAACCGGAGGAGCACCTTCCGACCCTGTCCCTCGCCCGCGCTGACGATTTAGCGCACCAGTACTTGCGACTAATTCGTCGGGAGTATCTGTCGGCCCTGGACCATCACATCAGACAGGCAGAGTATAACGGCCTGTCTGTCGGCTTTGGGATGGGGGCTCTGCACGAGCGCCACCAGCCCACGTTCCCGGACGCCTTATCCGAGGAAAATCTACGGCTTCGAGTCCGTGTGACTCAGTTGGAGGACCAAGTCGCCCACCAACAACAGGAAATCACTCGGCTACAAGCGACTCCGGCCCCGACGCCATCGGAAGCACAAGCTCCGTCGACCCCGACTACACCGACCATCCCGGGGGAGTTGTTGGCCACAATTGTGTCCATCTTGCCAAGACTTCCCCCGGACGAGCAGCTACAGCTCATGCGGCAGGCGTCGCCAGCGGCCCCGCCTCCTCCCGCCAGCAGGCGTGAACGGGAGGGCAAGTAACATCTCGACCCAGAACTGTTCGGCCCTTGACTACGGCCCCAGCTAGCGACCGGTCATCCTGGTCACGGACTTGTATGTTATGTAAATAGTTGTATATATATTTTATCCTAGTCACGGCTTTTCGTTTTTATACATGTAATTTAGTTAGATTTAATCTACATTTTATTTCAGTTTAATAGACTCTTAAAGTTTTAGTTCCGTTTCACTTTGAAACGTCGAGGAGTTTTGTTTATCATTCCATCTCTTACATTCCATTTCTCATCAGTCATTGTTATGAATGTATTTGTATATGTATCATCGTAGAGACTGCTGACGGACTGACTGCTGACGTTTATTTTGACAGTTAGGAATTTTTATTGTATGCAGTGTTTTCGCATTTCGCGCGGCGTGTGTGTGTGAGTGTTTTTGGGTTTGACCTTTAGGACTTTTTAGCTTTTTATTGTTTAGTTTTTGGCGACGGTAGGGTCCGGGGAGGGTAATTCCGAGGGCGTAGAATTAATGAAGGGGTGTTATGTAGTAATTTTAGCGACTGTTACTCCCGTCCCTCCCGCGCACTACACATTTCCACAACAAACATTCATTCTACATGACTTACATACAGGACAAGTACACACTATACGATCACAGGTATAAACTCCATGTAGTCATGGTTACATACACAGGTCAAACCACGCACCTGCGGCCCCGCTAGCTCAGTACACTCGGCCCCGTTTACTCGACCTTGACCTTCACATGCACTGACTTCTAAACATAGAACTTGACACACATACTCCATACATCACGTGCACAGATACAGGCATTACAAGTATTGACACGAGCCGGGGAAACCCACTTTCCCGGTGACATCAGCGCATTGCACCACACATTCAACCTATCACAACACCGCTTACACTTGGCGGGAAATTACACAGCCACATGGTCCCTCGGCCCCAGTCTACTGCGCAGAAGAGTAGTGTAAATCCCAGTGACAGGACGTCTATACAAAAAGCTCCTGTGAAGTCTGTCGATTATTAATATACGAACTGAATACAAGTGATATAGAAACCATTGGATATATGTACAAGTTATATAAAGGACTATACTAGGAATATATACATTCGACTGGGATATCACCCGACGTAGGTGAGAGTGCGGCCCTGATTGTGAGTGACTGAATCATTGTTCTTATCACCACAATAAACAGTTGAATTGAAACTGCCGGCTTATTGAATCACACGACGACCCAGTTAAACCGGCTTAATATCGGCCGTGAACGATATTCTTCACACAAGTAAACTCTATTATTGAGTACTCTAAAAAAATAGTCCAAAAATGTTCAATAATGGGTTCAGCAAGTACAATGTTTTGGCTAGGATGTACACTAACGTGGGCTATTTTATTACCAACTAATTTCACATACTTAGGATCCTGAATGACAATCGGTTATGATAGAAAAGTGGGGTTTTTTTTGCAAACTAGATGTTCTTTTTATCTGTATCTATCATTTTGTGCCACTGATAAACTCATCATTGTCATTGACTATCATAGAGAAACAGGATTGTCCACTAATTTGTTCATGTCCTCCAATGTTTTGTCCAGTAGAAATTTTGTGGCTGTGATGAAAATAATAATTACTTAGTATCACAGATTTACCATATTAAATCATTAAGAATATATTATTGGCATACCGGTAGTATTGGACAGGGGATTCAGCAAATAATCGCATTCCAATCTTGCTCCATAGAAAATTGTTTGGTGAGAAATAAGTTATGAATTATATTAGCTGTTAACAATATTGCTACATACAATAAAATAGTTGAGTTCTGAAACTTTTATTACTTACACTGATGAAAGACACTGAATGAGCAATAATGATACTTTGTCTGTATGGACATAGGCCTACATGTATTTTGGGCGACAGGGATGAGGTGATGAGAAGGGATCAGAGAGATACACCCACGCCGTCGTCGGCGACCAGAAAACATCTATTAGTAGTTATTTCGTTATCCCAAAATAAATCAGAGATATATTCACCAAAGATTAAATGCATGTAGTTCCTTTCTTGACACGGGTGCTTCGTACAATCGCCCATTCTCTGAGGTTTCTCAGACCTGTTTTAATGACGACGTCCCAGTGGCGGCAGTGTTGTTTCCACAACGGCAGACTCAGAGCTCTTGCGACGGCGGCTGATACGACAAAGAGCTGTTCCGTTGTCCTCAGAACGCCTTCTACTGATCTGATTGCTTCTATGATACCAGGCGGGGGAGTAGGCAGCAAACAACCAAGACGCTCATCAAATATCACCATACAACTGGCTGCAAAATTATGGCGTCTCAACAAAATCAGGGAAATCGGGGGAAAGCAGGGAATCGGGTGCTGAACATCTTATGCTGTTTCCCCTCATCCCCCTATCTATTATCACGATGATTAAATTAGACATCACACAAATTGTGGTGCACATTTCTTCATACATGGATATGTGCAATCATGATAAATGTTTAAATGGGAAAAATAAACAATGATAATCTTGTCTGGCTATATGTGTCCCCAACAGTCCTTACATTCGAGGGCCCAGCAGAAGAGGAGTTTTTGCAGTTCGTGGACCTGGCCATGGTTTGCTGAGATCATCTGGTCCAGAATGTTGACCAAGTCCGTGACGACCGCGTTGAAGTCATCAGTGTGCAGAGCCACGTTCTGTGGTCGCATCATGTGAGCGTTCAGAGCATGTCGACATGCACAGTTATTAAAACACACCTAATACACAATACAATCAACTAGGCCTGCTCATTGATGACTCGCCTGAGAAGCGTCCCATGAGAGAGCCTGCGATCATTTCTGTAGAGCTTCCAGGAGTCAACGACCGTCCTAGATGGATACTTGCCCTCGTACTTCATCATCTCCTTGATGTGTTCGGGCTTCCGGATAAGCACACTTTGTACCAGGCCCAAGTTCTCACGGTATATCGATCCATGCTCCTCACTACGCTTGTCAAAAAACTTGTGCATCGTGAATTTCTCCATGCGTAGAAAAAAATCCAAGAACGACCCGATGTTGGTCCAGGCATGGTGTCAAATGGCTTGGGAGCAGCATCCGATGAGCTCATCCGACATGACTTTCCTGACCTTATAATAGCTGACTGGCAGTGCAACATGCCAAAAACAGAACGAGGATGATTCTGCTTGAGTGCATTTAGAGTAAACCTAGAGTGATACAACGCCATTCTGGAGTATGCATTGTGTGCATTTCGAGAATAATATTATATTCACAACGCAAATTCATGTGATTTTCATGGACTTGTTTTACGTAAAATATATCAATGGCGTGTGTTTCTGAAAGATCCACATAAAACACTTCTTTCATGTATATTTCAAACCTACGTACAATGGATGTGATGCTCGCAGGTTTATTTACATGTAGAAATATACATGTATATACACTACTAAAAAAAGTTAGGGATATTTCGATAAAATTGGCCAAAGTGAAGAATTTGTCTATAAAACCTGAAATTTTGAATGAAACATATTCCATTTTCAATATGTTTACTGCTCAGTTTTCAGTGAGTTTTTTTCACCTGGCCAAATCTTGTCCATTTTTGTGTGTGTACATGAATTGAAGTTGGCACAAAATGTTTCAACCAAAGGCCTTATTAGGGATTATTTTCTGTTTTTGGCATCTTGTTTTGGTTAGTTTTAGCGTCAGACACCATATTCTGACGCGAAATTGGTCATCTGGATACTGCGGGATGGCAGGTGTCAGGAGAGGTGGCTAACAAACTTGGAGTTAACCAAAATGTTGAATCCAGATTTCAAGAAGATTCCAAGCTGTTCCAAATTGTGGAACATGACTGATTTGGTGGAGAATCCATAATGTTCTGCGCAGGAATAAGCGTTGATAGTCGCACGGACTTTGTGGTGTTTCACAGAAGCGTAGTGACAGCCATAATTTACAGAGATGATATAATTCTGCATGTAGTTCAACCACGATGTCTTCTAAACGCTGGTACACTGGTATGCTGGTACAAGCATTGCAAGGTGCATGAACTCAACAATACTGCTCATTTCGTGTATGCCTCAATAAGCCTCACAATGCTTCTACCAGTATACCAGCGTACCAGCGTTTAGAAGACATCGGTTCAACCATATGTTGGAATAATTGGTTTCAATTTCATTTCCATGGACGATAATGCCCCAATTCATTGGACTCATATTGTTAGTGAGTGCCTCGAGCAGAAAATGGCAGAGATTATGGTCTGCCCTGCATGTTTCCCTTACCTGAATCTTATAGAATATTCATAGGATCAACTTGGCAGACTTGTTCGAGGACGACCAAACCTTCTATTGAACAAGATAGGCCTTGTGGGGGCTCTACAGGAAGAACGGTGGGGTTTGGGCAACAGGCCATCACCCATCTCATTGGGAGCATGCGCAGATGTTGTCAAGGTTGTACTAGTATTCAAGCATGTGGGGGTCACACCAGTTATTGACTTTTGGATTTAGGTCCAATTTATTGTGTTTTAATTGCTTGAACAAAATCTGAAAAACGCTATGTTCCGATGTTTACCTTGGAGTTTGTATTTCTTCAAGTAAAATCACTGTGACTGTGAGTTTTGACATTACGTTGAAATGTTGAAAAGGATATGAAAATAATATTTCCCCAATGAAAATTGCAATTTTAATCACTTTCTGTCATGCACGGGCATATACACTACACTATCCCTAACTTTTTTGAGTAGTGTATATGAATCAGATGCTTCGCTGTAATTGTACGCAACACTGTTGAACCTGCTAACCCCGCTCCGTCTTATTACTACTGCCACGATTCGCCTCTTACATACCGAAACCGCGACCAAGCGAAACATCAACTTTCAGTTGATGTTTGTTTGAAAGAAAAGTGTCATCTCGAGGTCAACGACCAGATTAATTTTTTGCCATCTTTCGAGCTTGCACTTGGGGCATAATTTTAACTGAATATAACCCCATGTTATGGTTTGTTATGGTCATGTCATAACATGTCATTGGCTAAATTGGTATTTGATGATCAGTATGAAAACGTTTGTCAGCAAAGATTGAAATCATTCCCAATTTGAGATGGGATGGTGGACTCTATAAGCCAACTGCCGGTACATTACGACCAGTGTATCCATCAGACCCGTCTTGGAAACATGGACTATGCCATTCGACTCACTAGACTAGTGTGAACATGTTATTCGTGTACATGTATATGTGTCATTGTGTTTGGGCCTATATGTCTTATGCTGTGTTATTTTGTACACGTTGTGTGCTATTTTATGTATGCATTCTCTTTTTGGAGGCTGAACAGAATGAATAATGTTCAAATTTTTACACTACATACATGCGCAGACTTGCGCAACATGGTCAAAACAAGACATTTACTTCCATCGCATCTCCCACACGATCATTATATACATGTATTTTGCTGCATGTACTCGGCCACATCATAATCAATACACAAGCCACAAACCATATGCACACGCATTCATAAATCACATACTTACTGCACTACATCACACAACAACCAATCAGAACACGACACACACCACTTTCGCCCACATCTTGCAGACTTGAAATGTTTTAGCCCCACCATCATTTAGAAATCTCTATCTCAATCCATATTCCCATGGTTGCTATGCCTCCATCTATTAGACACCCAACTGCACCTTACCCGAGGCAGCCTGGAACCACCCAGCTGCACCCATCTCCCGGAGTTCAGGCTCCAAACCCACATCGCCCAGCTAACATACCTCCGCTCCATGAAGGTGTGTCCACCATGCACCCACAACAGCCACCACACGCACCTCAGCGCCATGAAGGTGTGTTGCTCCCAAGCACTTGCAACACCAGCACCGACAGTACATCAGCGGTGGAGTGGATGTCCGATGATGGAGGATTCTATGCTTTCCCATGCAAACCAGACCGTCCAACGGCCCCACCATCATGGCTCCCTGGTGCACAATCATAATCCACTCCGAGCCGCTCATCATTGACAAAAACCGTGCAGCTCACGAATGTTGTTGACTCCGGAGCCCAGATCTCCCTCCTGTGCTGTGACCAGCGTCGTCATGTGCTAACTGACTAATGTCGAATATGCCTGATAGGTCCAACAATCTGAGACGTCAACAGCGACCTGATTCAGTCGATGGCTATCTCGACCTAACAATACAGGTCGGTACGAAAGAAATGACTGTGACATTCTGTGTTACCACAATTCACGACGAAATTATCATCGGCGTGAACTTTTTTTGCCACATGAACGCCGTCGTCAATTGCAGTGGAAGAACTAGAATGTAGTACAACTGACCATCTAACGAGTAGTGAAGCAATCATCAAAATCTTTTCAGTCCCCAAGTTCGAGGCTAAAATCATCAGTGCCTAGTAAGCCTCTGACCAACTTCCCAGAGGAAACTGATGAAGTGCATCAAGATGACAGTTGTTTGCTGATGACCGCTGACACGAGTATTACTCTCACCAACTCTGATCCCTTTACAATCACCAGCCCAATCGAGAGTATTGTCAGAACCCCATCCAAAACTGGTGAGGAGACCGACCCTTCTCAGACTTGTAGTAACCACTACAAGGATTAGCCACCATATCTACAAGATATGATGGATCATGCCAAACCGGCTCCTGCACAACAATGTCGCTGCTCCAACTTCCTCTACCAGTAGCAAGACATCTAGCATGTGCCCAGATGGTCTGATCACATGCACATGCATCCAGCATCATATTGGTACTGGTATCTCTGTGCCGATTAAACGACAATTCATTCCATCCCAAAAACTCAACAGTACATGTACATCATTGACAAAGAGGTCGACAAGATGCTACAGCTAGGATGCATCAACCCTCTTAGTCTCCATGGAGTTTTCAAGTTGTCCTAGTTTGCAAAACGAATAGTCAAGTCTGCTTCTGTGTGGATTACAAGCTGTTGAACGACGTCATGCACAAGGATTGCTACCCGCCCCCAAATATCCAAGACACCCATAATGCCCTGGCAAGACCAAAGTACATCTCTGTCTAGATCTCATGTCAGGCTATTAGCAAGATGAAGTATACACTGCCGATATGTCAAAAAAACATGTTCACCACCCAGGAGGGCTTTTGCCCATTCAAGGTCATGCCTTTCAGTTTGAAGAACGTGTCTGATTCTTATATATATCAATCTCCACATTTATCTGTAGACCTAGTGCATGTGGTACCTGGATGAAGTGATTGCCTACAGACGCATGCTAAGTAATGCTCTCGACAACCTTGAGGCCGTCCAAGACAGGATTCACAGTTGACAGGGTATCCGCATTCGTCCGCGATTGGCTGGCCCCGCGTTAAACCTCAAGTTGAACATCAAGAATTAACCAAAATGGCTGAACCACTGGCCACTTTCACCCGGAGATGAATGGCAGTTCACTTGGGGCTATCCTTTTGGAGGTGCTCTCTCGTCGTTGCTGGCAAGACGCTCTTGTGTACCCAAACGAACTATTGCACAAAGTACTGAGTGTTACCGGCCATTATGAAAATGGTGTAACATTATCGAACATGCCTGTGGAGATGCAGGATCTTATCGTGCACACATTAAAGTTCGCTCCGCTGGTTGAGGAAATATCATGACGCTGACGAAATGCTAGCCTGGTGGCTCAGTTGCAGCAGTATGACTTTCAACCCCATCCCAGCAAACAACAAGAGAATTCAGACGTACTGTCTTACCACCACAACTGCAAGAACTAGGACTGTTTCGGTTGCTTCCGAATCCCTGTCCCCAACCCAGAAACCAGCTGGAGTGAATACCCAATTTGCAGAAAAAAGGGTTAGTTGTACCAGAGAAAGACAACCTGGACTATGATCGCATGGAATCATCGGTCTCATCTCAAAGGATGTTGCTTCACCAGACCACTTGAGTGTGGGCCTGTGATATGGCCCTCTATGACAACAGTGGTTATCCAACTACTCAACCACCGACATCATCGCAGCTCCTAAAGCTGACCCAAGTCATATTATATCGATGTGTTGCCGCTCCGTCACCACACTGTCATGACGCAAGACAGTCACTGTGATCCTCATCAACAGTTGGATAATAAACCAAGGTGTAACATCAGCCATCCATAGCGATCAGGGTAGAGTTCAAATCTGCCCTGTTTCGACACTTCGAAAGCAAAGAAGATTTGCACATCGCCATACAGACTGAAGAGTGATGGACAGATAGAGAGCTTCAACAGAACTCTTCTGAACATCATCAGTACATTTGTCAGTGACTGTGCCAATGATTGGGACCTTCATCTCCCATTCTTCCTCATGGCATATCACACTTCATTCGATTCATCCACCGGGTGTACATCACACTTCTACGGTCGTGAGTGTAACTTGCTAGTCGACCTCATCTTCCCGACATATGACCAGGAGCCTCTGCCACCCTGTCGACCAGAGTAAGTCAAATTCCTGCACCAGCCATCAAATCGGCTCACAACTTCGCCCGTGACCATCTGGAAAAACCTGCCAGTTCCAACCAGGAAAATTTGTCAGGTACTATTACCTGTCTCTCACATGAAACACCAAGTTCATTATTGTCCATGGACTGGACCACTGAGAATCCTGGAGTGTGTCACAGAGGTTGGTAATCACATCACATTTGTGTCATTCATCTTGATGTACTCAATTCGAAAGGTGATGGACACCTAATGCCTCTCTATCTATGCCTCTCACAAATACCCCTTGCATGCCAAGACGATTGGTGGAGATACTACTATGAGGACCAATTGACCTATCGCCGAACCAATTTGTCCGAGTCTTTTTACACCATTTACGATGCATTCTGCAAAACGTTATTATTGGCCAAACTAAGATATAAATAGGAAAATTTTCAATAATACGCAGGAAATTAGTTAGTGGCAGTCTTGAACATTTTTTGAAACATTTAAGTAACATAATGGATTCATAATTGTGGAAGAGAATGCCGTTTGAAATAGTTTGTGTCCATGTTACATCACAAATCACTGTAAATCAATTCGGGATGTTCATATTTTGCCTCAAAAATATTAAAAATTGAATGTCAATGCTTTGGGAGGTATCTGTGGGAGGAAAGAGAACGTATGTTTGATTCTCACTTACAGTTGACACCATGATGGGTTTGCAAGTATGAAAAAAGAACCTAATATGACGCAATGTTGGTCAACTCTCACCTTTTTGTGTAAAAATTACGAGTAACAATTTCTGTTACAATGAAAATTTGGGAAGTTTATTTTATACATCACCAATCTAAACTACTACATGCTCCTTAGTATCGAAGGAGAGGCGGTGGGGCATTTTGTGCTAAAGACTCATGAAGTAGGCGATCAGTCAAGGTTCAAACGAATTAACCCAACAGAATATAAAGCTCATAAAAAATAAAGCATACATACCTGCATTCGGCGTTCACGCAATAAAAAAGTGCACATGAAACGCTCTATTCTGAGCGCTTGCACAGGACATAACAGAGCATCCGGCTCATTCCGCCCGACGTGACTGATGATAGACGGCAGCACACTCGGACTAAAAGCCTTCCCGCCCTCTACCGCAGCACGTGTTTTAGGCATGAAATCACGAACTGGGTAGAGAGAAACTGATCCATCATTCGAATATGCTACCCTAGTGAAATCGATAGCAGCAATATCCGATCGTATCCTCCCACTAATAAGACCAGAAAGAAGGTTTTCAAGGTTAGCCGCTGCAAAGAAACACTTTGCAATGGCTCCCACGGGGCTTTCGTGAGACAATATAACGCAAAAGAGAAAGCACCTGCTGAACGGAACTTGTTTCTCCATAGACGTCAGCAGGCCTATGATCGAGAGCACTGGTGTGCCGTAACGGATGGAAGACCCAAAGCCTCCTCGATCGCCATCTTCGTCTTCAGTACTTTCTTCCTGGGAGGAAGAGCTACTCCTCTCAGCAAATCGTACTCGACTCCTACGTATTTGAAGGACTGTGTCGGAGTGAGCTGAGACTTTTCCCAGTTTGGAATCCACCCTAGACTCGTGGCCAAACTGAGGACGAACCCGGACTGGTCGATTGCCTGCGACGGGGAGTCGGCTACCACTAACCAATTGTCGATATAATGGTGGAACTGAATTCCTGCCATCCGACACCTGGCTGCCATAGCCCGTACGATCCGAGTGAACACATACAGGGCTGTGGCGACCCCGAAGGGAAATACCCTGAACTGGTACACTACGCCCTCGAACGCGAATTTGAGATAGCGCCGAAAAGGGTGATGAATTGGAACGTGTAAGTACGCGTCCTTGACATTGATTCTCACAGCCCATTTTCCTTTTACCAGAGCCTTTTGAACGGAAAGCGCCAACTCCATACGAAACCTGGGTATGATCAGGAAATTGTTGAGGTTTGACAGATCGAACACGGGACGCCACCCGCCTGTCTTCTTTGGTACCAGGAAGATGAGAGAATAGAATCCTCGCTCATCTTTTACCACCTCGATCGCCCTCTTCTCTAGCAACTGGTCTACTTTGTGCTTCAAGTTCCCGGAGAACTGCACTAGCCGGCCCCCGACCGGACCAAAATGTGGGACCTGTTTGTTCGCCAGAACCAAAGATCCCACAGAGCCTATGCTTCCCGGCATCAAGTCACTTCTTATCCGACTTGCCCTTGAAGCGCCCACCTGCCTTACCACCCCGCTTGCCATCCCCCTGGGAAGAGGGAGGCTGAGCCCCCCGAAAGGGCGCCTGCGACGAAGAAGGTGCCTGCGGCTGTGCTGGCTTGTGGCTCTTAGCCTTCTTGCCAGACTGCCCCGCCTTGCCCACGAGTGCCTTGGCGGAAAGCTCGTCCTGGAGATGCTCACGGAAAACCGTGACATCAGCCTGGGAGAGTCCCCCAAAGACGTGACCCGAGAACAAAGGCCTCCCACACAACTCCGACTCATCCCTAGGGGTGACATCGAGAATGCAAAGGTCGGCAACACGCGCGGTGAGGTCCAAATGTGCGCCCAGGTGCGCACTAACCAGCCTGGAGCACTCCGGACAAAACTCCGAGTGCTGCCAAGATGTTGGCACGATCCCCATCCTCTAAGTCTGCCTCATCCACGAACTCCTGCACCAAGGTGGTGAGGTGGTCCGCCAATGATAATTGGCCCATCACTTGATGTGCCATCGTCTGCCAGTGAGCAAGGCATGCCATCTTCAAATACGCAGACCAGACTACACCCTGCTTCTGGGAAAGCAGGTGGAGGTTGGAGTCGTCGACCGGGATGGCCGTTTGACTGGCACCAGGCGTCTGTAACACTCTGTAAGTGTCAATCGACTCCGGTCGAACCCGACAAGTAGGGAACACAGGCTCTGAACGAGACATGTCCTTCCTCGCTGTAACCCCAGCATTGATCATGGTCATGACCTTGTTTAATGCCGGAGCCACAGGGAGCCAGACCAGTCGACGAACTGGCGCCAACACAAACCGTCCGGTCACTTAGAGGACACTCCATACCCCTTGCTATCTACTCCAGAGCCCAGCGAAATTTACAAACTTCGCCCCAATCATTACCCTCCGATGAGGAATGGTCTCGATCATCACCACCATGCCCCCCCCCCCCCCGCCATCGTTGGATCTGAAAGACCCGACCGACCCAGAGGGTCCGTCCTGAGAGGGACAAGAGGCCGCCTGGTCCCTGGTAGCGCCCGTCAAACGACTTACGCCAGAGAACACAGGCATTACTGAGCAGGGCTCTCATATACTGCACTGGCTGAGAGGGCAGAGCCTAGCCTCATGCTGGACATGCAGGCTGCAGTCAGTGAATACAGTAGCATGGCTCAGTCACAGTATTACATCTGCATGGGGGCAGGTGAGGGAAAAATTCCAAGTCCAAAAAAAAATACACCCAAAAATTTTTTTTCTCCTGGAAATTGCCTGAATCAAATTATGACATTGACAGGAATCGCCCGATTTTTTTTTCCAAAATGGCCGCCAGCGGCCATCTTGGATTTCGGATCTCGACGAAAAACAATAGGGGTTAGGAGCAAAGTATTTCGGATGAGCTGTGAAAATTTCGGAAAGATAGATCAAGGCGTTCAAGAGTTATGATCCGGAAACCGAACGGCGGAAGAAAAAAAAAAAAAAAAAAAAAAAAAAAAAAAAGAAAAAAAAAAAAAAAAAAACAGACAAAAACATAAGGCCTCCCGATTTTCAATCGGGATGCCTAATGATAATAGCTGAACATTACCTTTACTGGTAAACGTCTTTATTCCAACAAGTTAGAATATGTGCCAGTTGTTTGAAAACGAATGACACTGGATATGTCTAGAAATATAGGTCTGCTGTTACCACGGTTACCATGGTAACTGGAAAATTATTGATTATTGAACATTTTGCCATGTTCCCCTCCAAAACAGTCACCATTTATATGGTACATAATATATAGGTGTGCTCTAACTGGAAGAATATTGCTGATTAAGTTAACATCACTTTTGCAAGTTCAGTGTGTTATTTTATGTACAAAGAAATCGTATCCTAAATAGGTCGCTCGAACTGAAAGAATATTGCTGATTTAGTTAACATTGCCTTTACTACTTCAGTGTGTTATTTTATTTACATATACAGATAAACATGATAAATTGCAACAATTGTAACCCGAAAGTGTTCATTAATTGCTACTGCTAAATTTGTCAAAAGAATAACAACAATCAGTGATGCCACTGAAAGGAAAGTATGACATGATACCAGTTACCATTGGTTACAATGGAATGATATAGCTGAACATTACCTTTACTGGTAAACGTCTTTATTCCAACAAGTTAGAATATGTGCCAGTTGTTTGAAAACGAATGACACTGGATATGTCTAGAAATATAGGTCTGCTGTTACCACGGTTACCATGGTAACTGGAAAATGATTGATGATTAAGACCACATTGGTTTTACTAGTTCATTGCATTAACACTTGTGTCAGTAAGTTGAAAACAAATGGCAATGGATATGCGTGAAAGCCTTTTTCTGCTCTAACTAAGAATATTTGTGATGGAGTCATTACTTTCACTACTCCAATGTGTCATTTGATTTACATATACAAATAAATATTGCATACATTTCAGCCCCTACAGCAACGACAGTAGTTAATTACCTAGAACTGATAGATTTTGCAGAAAAGTAACAACATTCAGTGATGTGATTGCCAGGAAAGTATAGCATGATATCATTAACCATTGCCCAAAATGAATAATATTGAGGAATAAATGAACATGTCTTTGACTAGTCAAAGTTTTATTCCAACAAGTTAAAATATGGCAGTCAAATGCCCCTTAATATGTGTAGAAATATTGGGGTGCTACTTTTTCACCACAATGAAAGAACATTGCTGATTAACACCCAGGCCCATGTCTGATGTCACTGTTTGTATAAACCCCATTGTCTTTTGTCTCAGGCTTATCAGCCAAGTCATCTGTGACAGCAGTATCCACTAATTGCATATAACTGACAATATAAGCATCTTCTATGATGTTTATATCTAAAGCACAATCAGTGCCAATGTTGGGATCATTATCATTTGGTCGGATATTGCTTTGAAATGCTTGTCATTGTTTGATGTTACTGATATCAAAGGTCCACAAGGAAAACAATACTTGCTTCTCACCCAATGTACGCAGAGATTTATTTCTCAAAATATTCTTTGATTTCCGGACATATGTCCCAATGCATCAGAAATTGTCCAGTTTTCAAAGTTAATAGTGTTTTTCATGTGGGGGTATCAGCTCTATCTGACGGGCCGTCACTTGCCCGTCACTTGGAGAAAGGGGAGAAATCTTTTGTGGCGCTATAACGTCTATCTGACGGACGGTCACTTGCCCGTCGCTTAGAGATAGGCTAATCTTGGTATGTGGTGCTCCAAGGCCTATCTGAAGGTGACTTGCACGTCACTTGGAGGAAGACAAATGTTCTTATGTGGCGCTACAAGGGCTATGTGACGGACCGTCACTTGCTCGTCGCTTGGGGAAATGGAAATTTGGCTATGTGGCGCTATAAGGTCTATCTGACGGACCGTCGCTTGCTCGTCACTTGGAGAAAGGGTAATCTTGCTATGTGGTGCTCCAAGGCCTATCTGATGGTCACTTGCCCATCACTTGGAGACAGAGGAATATTCTTATGTGGCGCTACAAGGGCTATCTGACGGACCGTCGCTTGCTCGTCGCTTGGGGAAAGGGAAATATGGCTATGTGGCGCTCCAAGGCCTATCTGACGGTCACTTGCCCGTCACTTGGAGAGAGAGAAATGTTCTTATGTGGCGCTACAAGGGTCATCTGACGGACCGTCACTTGTTCGTCGCTTGGGCAGAGAAAATATTCTTATGTGGCGCTTCGAGGGCTATGTGACGGACCGTCACTTCCCCGTCACTTGGAGAGAGGGTAATCTTGCTATGTGGCGCTACAAGGCCTATCTGACGGTCACTTGCCCGTCACTTGGAGAAAGAGAAATTGTTTATGTGGCGCTACAAGGGCTATCTGACCGTCACTTGCCCGTCACTTGGGGAAGGGAATTATTGCTATGCGGCGCTATAACGTCTATGTGACGGACCGTCGCTTGCCCGTCACTTGGGGCAGGGAAATATTGCTATGTGGCGCTATAAGGTCCATGTGACGGACCGTCACTTGGCCGTCACTTGGAGAAAGAGAAATTGTTTATGTGGCGCTACAAGGGCTATCCGACGGACCGTCGCTTGGTCGTCACTTGGAGAAAGGGAAAAATTCTTATGTGGCGCTATAACGTCTATGTGACGGACCGTCACTTGCCCGTCACTTGGAGACAGAGAAATGTTGTTATGTGGCGCTACAAGGGCTATCCGACGGACCGTCGCTTGGTCGTCACTTGGAGAAAGGGAAAAATTCTTATGTGGCGCTATAACGTCTATGTGACGGACCGTCGCTTGCCCGTCACTTGGAGAAAGGGTAGTTTCCCTATGTGGCGCTCCAAGGCCTATCTGACGGTCACTTGCCCGTCACTTGGAGACAGAGAAATATTCTTATGTGGCGCCACAAGGGCTATCTGACGGACCGTCGCTTGCTCGTCGCTTGGGGAAAGGGAAATATGGCTATGTGGCGCTCCAAGGCCTATCTGACGGTCACTTGCCCGTCACTTGGAGACAGAGAAATGTTGTTATGTGGCGCTACAAGGGCTATCTGACGGACCGTCGCTTGGTCGTCACTTGGAGAAAGGGAAAAATTCTTATGTGGCGCTATAACGTCTATCTGACGGACCGTCGCTTGCCCGTCACTTGGAGAAAGAGAATATTTCTTATGTGGCGCTACAAGGGCTATCTGACGGACCGTCATTTGCAGGTCACTTGGAGAAAAGGAAAAATTCTTATGTGGCGCTATAACGTCCATGTGACGGACCGTCACTTGGCCGTCACTTGGAGAAAGAAAAAAATTCTTATGTGGCGCTACAACGGCTATCTGACGGACCGTCACTTGCTCGTCACTTGGAGGAAGGGAAAAATTCTTATGTGGCGCTATAACGTCCATGTGACGGACCGTCGCTTGGTCGTCACTTGGAGAATGGGAGAAATTCTTATGTGGCGCTATAAGGTCCATGTGACGGACCGTCACTTGGCCGTCACTTGGAGAAAGAAAAAAATTCTTATGTGGCGCTACAACGGCTATCCGACGGACCGTCACTTGCCCGTCACTTGGAGAAAGGGAAAAATTCTTATGTGGCGCTATAACGTCCATGTGACGGACTGTCACTTGGCCGTCACTTGGAGAAAGAGAAATGTTCTTATGTGGCGCTACAACGGCTATCCGACGGACCGTCACTTGCCCGTCACATAAACAGAAACAGTGTGAAGCGACGCTACAGGGTGGCTCTGACAGACCGCCGCATGGCCGTCACATAAAATTGCACTGGATAAGATTTCGTGGGAGCTAATTTCGCGTCAGCTTACCATGAACTACCTACCGATAAATTTGACAACAATCCCCAAAACAATCCCCAACTGGGTTTAGTACTGTAGGGATGTCACTGCCTTGTGGCGGCCATAACCCATGGTTCAAGGGAAATGTCATGTTCAAGGGAAAATTACGAAATCTATCCTCGAAGGATCAAAGTGCCCCGCCCACTTTTTAGTCTAATGGCAGTAATGACGTCCACAAAATTATAAAAAAAAAATCAGTAAAACTATGTGGTGTTACTGTTTTACATGATCTGCTTTTCTTGCACATTGTCGTCGAAGGCAAACGTACCAGTCGTATCTGTGTGCTGACTAAGATATAGGGCATCTTGGATAGCAGTTTTAAGATGATACACCCAGATAACTAGAATGCGACTAACTTTGACAGTTTGTTGTCGAGCGATAATCAGTGATTACTAACATTAGGCCGCTTATGGCATCAACAGTATTGAGCACCGAATCAAATCGAAACCACGGCCTTGCGTTTCCGGAACGATGTACTGAAAGGCACATTATTCAACTTTTGTAGCCTACCTACTATCTACTATTTTTGACATATTGCTTTAGAACCTGCTGACTTCAAACATGAACGAGAGAGCTTTCTGTGGATTATTATGGTTTTATACACAAATGTAGGATGTAAATATCTCAATTAGTGGTGAAGATATGGCAGTTTTAGTGGGAATTATTTTCTCAGTAGCTCAATTAACCGTTATATTGAGTATTCATGACGTCACAAGGGTAAACGAAGTTAAATAAGCTAATGAAATTTTCAACCATATATGTATGATGAAAACATATATATGGTTGAAAATTTCATTACATGTAGTATGAGATATAATCAGTGTTCAATTACCAGAATTGATTGTGAATGTATATTTGAGATATGTCTTATAGAAACCGCGGTTGCTAGGGGCGCACACCATGCATATTATATCAGATGCCACAAAGGTAGTGAACATACTCGTGTCAGAGAGCTCGTGTGACGTCATGAATGATACCTGAATTGCTTCAGGTCGGTATGAGAAATTCTGACATTGCAGCACATACACCACACAAATACAGGACCCCACTGTAAATATTAGTGCTTGCACTTCTGGGGGTTATCCCGAGGGCTCACCCCATGAGTAAATCAAATCCAATCCAATGGAATATGACAGGTTCGGCTCTAGTCTAATATACTTGCTTGCTTTTCCTTGAATCCATTTTTCAATTCATTTACATTCTGCCTTGGTTTATTATTATCATTTGCCTGGGCTCTACTGTCCGTTGACGAAACAATACACGCATGTCATTTACGCAACCGATGACACCAAATAACGTTTGAGGTCAGCAAATGCAAAGCGCGGCCCTGCAAGACGTGATGCCACTCTATTAATGTTGCATCGTTTACGCTGATAAAACTCTGGAAGCAGAATTGATGTACCGGTAGATAGATGGAAAGGTGCCAGGCGCGTAGCTAGGCGTACGCACGTACGCAGCTGCGTACACATTGATTGCTGATATAAAGAAAAACACTACAAAAAATAACGAACCCAATAGAATCATGCAACTTGTTATTTTATTTTCTTATGTATCCTGTACTTGAATGCCAAAAGATAGGCATAAATGGCATTGAATGTTAAACCGATTGCAGACTAAGACATTCAATATTGGATAAGGACCTTGATGTCAGTGACAGTGAAGACTGAAGTGTGATCAAGACACGACAAAAAATATTTCAGTTATGTTTCCAAATGGTAATGAATCATCAGTTTTTGCAAGCGATTAAAAGGTTACCCAAAAACAGTTACACCACTTACACGCCTCAAACGATCTCTTTCATTTGATCATTTACCAGTGATAATTCCAAAATCGGATTCTGTGAAATTATAAGACTACTATGTGCTGCATATACATGTATCCTGTTCATATACTTGAGGAAAATATATGCCAATTTTTAGCATAATATTCCACCAGCATTCACATGGCATAATAAGTCGCTTCTATACTTGTAAGATATCGGGAGAAAATGCTAAATATTTAACGTTTTAGCCAAAATATTAATTAATTTTTTTTTAATGTACTGCCTATTATAGCTTCGAATGACTTCCAAAAAGTGTTTAAAAAAATTAAAATGTTGAAAATATGTGAATAATTCTCAACATTTGTGGTCAAAATGTTGAATAAAAATCGTTGATTGTGCTGCTTAATATAGCTTCGAATGGCTCCCAGAAACTGTCAAAGTTCAAAATTTTCTTGGGGGGCTTACGGCGCCCCCCAATCCCCCAGACCGAGTTGTTTAGGATTTTGAGTACACTTCAATAATCTCTGGCTACGCCCCTGGGTGCATTCATAATGTAGTCTTTATATGCTTCACACAAGAGAGGCATTGCTCCCTGGGCATTGCTCGTTGACTAACAGCCTGTATTGTCACGGAGGAAGATTTTCGTTGTCTAAACATAGTAAGTCCAGGCAGCTGTTTTGTGGTTTGGCCAAACATATACATTCAAAGCTGATGTCTACACACGCCATTCTGTCATGGTCACTCATACTAGGCATAGTGGCATACCAATGATACCATGTAGGTTCAACGCGACTGATAGGGGTGGATCTCTTAGATACGATAATCCAGACATAGCTACATGTTGCTACAGGATTAGGATGCCGGGTTTGAGGCTATAACATCTTTCTCTGTGGAAACGACCAAAGGGTGATTTCGTTATTATTAGGCCAAGCGTGTTGTCAGGAACGAACTGTGTCGAATATACCGGTTGCTATCAGTCCTGAAAGGTCAGTATGTAATTAAAATTTGTCCAGGCATAGTCCAGCAGCAATTTTATGGTTTGACCAAACATTTATATTCAAAGCCACACTCGTTGCCACCAGGGATAGACAGCGTCAAATATAAAGTTGTTTTGCATGTATACATTCGATGGTACACACAACTACCGGTACATTTAAAGTTGGAATCAATTTTAAAATCAGCCAAATTTAGCATACTTGTTTGTCATGCAAACTTGAAAGTACATCTCGAGATAGTCGGGAATATGTAGGAAATATGCACAGTTCGACAACAGATACTCAGAAAATTGCAGTTAATCGTGCATGAAAACAGTGGATAGAGAATGATCGGCCTGCCTACATTGCCGGTTGCCACAGTATCTAGACAAATACCAATGACGTCATCAGACTGTGTATAGAACTCGCCCAAAAGGCGGGCCACTTTTAGGGGAAAAAATGATACAAATCTTGATCTGGAATCTCAATTTAGGCACGTAATACACATTTTCAGACCCAAATTTGTACGATTGATCATTCTATAGACAAAATAAAGCTATCGCAGAATGAATAAATCTTGTTAATTCTAAAAGTGATTATAGCTTTAAGATTCACCCTAACCCCGTGAAAAAGGTAGGCTACATGGGAAGTAGGTCTCCATGAGTATACCTGAGTAGCGATCAAACTGTGCACCTCTCTACACCTAGCAATAATGATAGACTCAGCCCTACTAAAGTCAAGTTCAACACAAAACCTCACATGATTTTTGGCGATAACTTCGTTTAGGATGGTCGGATCAATTTGAAATTTTATATGTTTCCATTTGGTATAAAACCGTATTTTTTCACCAAATTTCAGACTTCTATCTTGAAAATTGAAAAAGTTGGCAATCTACTCCAATGTAGATTGCCAATGGAAACATATAAAATGGAAACATATAAAATTTCAAACTGATCCGACCATCCTAAACGAAGTTATCGCCAAAAATCATAGGAGATTTTGAGTTGAACTTGAGTATAGGTGGCAATGACAACAAGATAATAATAATAATAATAATAATAATAATAATAATAATAATAATCCTGTAGGTATTATAAGGTAGAGAGTTATATATTTAAAATGAGACTAGGGATGGGCCTATCACTAGACAAATAGATCATAAATCCGCTGTATCAAATTTACGATACTTGATTACGGTTTGAGACGGTGTAAACTACATGTACATTCGTTGCTGTAAGCGGCTTTGAAACTTTGGTTGTCCGTGGAATTTGGACAAATGTCGCGTACGTTGACATCAGAGATGACAGTTCATTAAAGGTGTTTAGAAGTATATATTTGTTAGTTTAAAAGATTTAACAGACACTGGTAATATGCGATTTTTAAGTTTCAACAAGAATCTGCGGGAGTCATCATGCGCGTTCGCCGTTCATCTTCATATCATATGACTGATGACACGCGCCTGACACTCACACTTGACCTGTGACCAGGTCGCAGAGCACCGCAGATCGAAGTACGTACTTGCTTTGTAGTACGTACTTCCTTTGTAGTACGCCGTACTTCCTTTGACGGTCGCTGAGTTTTATCCACAGAGTGCATCATTAAATGTTGAATAATTAATTTTGTAAACACTCATGCCACCTGGTGTCCATTCTATATAGTGCGTGATATCATTGGCCAAGTTCGGCAAAAATTTTGATGTGGTAAGCGGCTGTGGGATAGCAAAACACGAGGTGGAAGTTGGCTGTTGTGGAATTGCGTGGCAAGTTCTGTGAGCAAAATGCACCAGTGTTGTATTATTTCCAAATGGGCAATGCTACAGAATGTGATATATGTTATATGAATGTTTTATCTATATTATCTCACTTGTTTTACATAATTTGTATGAACTAAACTCGTATTATAAAAACTTTTACCCAACGATCACTGATGTTAATGATACCTCAGTCTGTTTGTACTTCGATCCAAGTACGACCCTCAATCAAAGTACGTACTTCGACTGTAGTACGCCGTACTTAAATGGAAGTACGCTATGTCCCCATGGTCCTAGGACGATAAAATTATACACACAGTTTAACTTCAATATTGTATAATGTTCAGTGTTGAGCAAGAAAAATGCCACCAAAGAGATCTCCTCAGCAGTGAGTCATTAGATGAGGGTTATGTTGGCCATAACAAGCATGTTTCTTGTTCGTTTTGTTCCAGTTATTACTAACACTTTACTGACACACTGATATTGTCCATGTCAAATGAGTGGAATTCGGCTGTTCAATTATTTCATGGTTCTATATATTTATATGTCATTGACATGATTGATTATGTATGCCACAACACATTAAAATATGATGTATGAAAATGTACCGGTTGAGTCCTAGCTTGGAATTATTAGTGGTTGAGGTTTGTTTTGTATGACAACAAGTTTGTAAGGCTCTTGTCCTTGGAAAGGGCAGATGCATATGTTCTCAATGCTGCTGCATCAAGTTCTCCAAGTTCGGTCACCAAGCGTATCCTCGACAACGGATCTAAGGCCGTTATATCCACTGTATTTATCATTCCCGAGGCAGAGACCGAAGTAACTGATGACTCCCCCAGACCAAGCGCACCTTCAGGCATGTCCTCGTCACCCTGAATGGCTTCAACATCCATTGTGTCCTGTTCCGACTCGGACCCATCGCCTCCCAGCTGACGAACGATGTGGTTGATGCAAGCTTCACAAAAGTGTGGTGGTTTTTTTGTGTAATGGACAGTTTCTTTTTTCCCAGCGAGTGTAAGCAATCTGGTCTTCACGTCATTTGAAACCTTCGATGTTAGCTTTCCTCCGTCTGGACAGCCCAATTCACCGTGGATATTTTCAGAGGCGCATTTGAACTTGAATGGCATGTTGTTTGTCTGCAAAGAATATGGAATCTTGCAATATAATTGTTAATTTCCAAAATCGTAACTGGTCATTCGAGTTTCCAAAACGCAACCAAGCACAGGTGACACGTTTGGATAAATCGACATAGCAGACATATAGATTTAGATTACAGTGTCTTATGTGTAGGCCGAACAGTCGAACAAATTATGACTTAAGGACTAGCTTTAAACTCGTAGTTGACCAGTTATCAGCATTATATATCAGTACATGATTTATATATTATGTTGCATGATCAGTTATCAGTGTTATATATAATCAAAATGATTCATAGATATACTTGAACATATATAAATCGTTGATTTTCTTCAGCCGTACTTCGATTGAAGTACAGCATACTTCGATTGAAGTACGTTGGATTTCTGACCAAAAAACGAAAACAGAGGAGGTGACTTTGCCTTCCATTTGATCGCCTATAGTACATAGAATGTATTGCAAATGGAATTATTTTAGATTTACATATATTCAACTACCATTTTGTTATTTACCCTTTGCTGCCCTGTGACCTAAGTTTCCGTAATGGGCAAAATATGAGAGCTGTTTTCTCCTTTGTTTTGAGAGGTCGACTTTTGGCACCCCGTGGCGATTTCCCACAGCCGCTTGCAACATTGTGAATAATTCAGAACTGAAGCATAACGTTCGACGTTCTTAAAATTCATGCCTTCGGGCATAAAGTCGTGCATTTTAAGCATCTAATAACATTATTTCAACACCACCCCCCTTTCAAAACATACGTACTTCCTTCCAAGTACGCCGTACTACAAACGAGGTACGTACTACAAACGAAGTGCGTACTTTAATCTGCGGTTGCTCTGCGACCTGGTGACAGCCACAGGTTGTAACGCAAGATTTGCAAATATGGACTAGATCTAGATCTAATTCGAAATCACGCTGCATGATTCTCAAAATTTCAAATCGCACGCTAATTTCGAAATCGTCGTGCGATTTGAAAATGACAAGTATTGCGCGTTTTGACAATGGCAACATTGAACTATTCGCAAATCGTGCAGTGCTATTTGGAAATCGGTCGCCTCGAGCTCCCTTAATGTATTGTGAACAACTGTGAACTATTGAATTTATAGGCCTAAACTTATAGGCCTTTGCTGAAATGAATAGTCTCTACAGCTGTAACGGACGACATCACTTCACATGCAGCTACATGGACTTGTGGAAAACTTGTGCGATTTATTGTTGGTAAAATAAATTCTGAAAACAATGCGGCTGTTGTCTTTGTGCTTTGTGATGGGCCTAATACATGTATATTCAATAGGGCTCCCAGGATTCACTCCTCATACATCCCGATTCGAATCCCGATTTCACTTCCGAATCCTGATTTGAATCCCGATTATTTGCATATACTTCTAGAAACATGGTAAACCACATAATCAGGCAAATTTTGAGCTTTAATAGAGACTTTTAACAGTTTCTCTCTGTTCCCTGCCTAGAAAGAGATGGGATAATGACTGCCAGGCAATGACCTGTCCAGATCATCAATTTCTCCTTCCCCCAGAGAGGGCCTTAAAACTCTGATTTATAAGGGCCAGTGTAAAGAAATAGAGGTTCCTGCCTGGCACTTGCCCTGTGAGATGATGCATACAGGCACACAGACGACAGACGAAAATACAGACATACAGGCAGCATTAAACTGCAACCTCTGATCTATCCATTCCGACATACAACATACTTGTAAGCCACATTGACCAAGCAAACCCACCCCTGGCTGAGCATACTGCCTACCTACCCCCTCCCCCCCCCTTCCCACTTTCCTTTATCTCTGCCAGTAGATCTGTGGTCAGCCAGGCTACATGCAGTGTTCTGCTGCTGGCCACACTGCTAGTGATACTCTAATTTGCTGTCATAAAAAAAAGACTATAATCGTGCATCGTATCGGGAGGTGTGAATCGCGATTTATCGTTATCGCGATTAATCCCGTAAGCCCTAATATTCAATTATCTACTCTTAACAAATTTCCAAATACCAGTCTGGACAATATAGCAAAAGCGTATTTTAAAAAAAGCATTTGTAGGGCTCCATCAATCAGCGCCTGTAGCTTAATGAACGATCTGCCCAATACGCATACTAAATCCAATTCAGGTTGGGCATCAAACACAGACAGTGGGCACATTTCTTTGTGTCAGGTTTAATGTAGGCCTAGCACAAAATCATCAACAAATACAAAATGTAGATTAGTATCTAGGCATATATCTGTATATGAAGATAATGACATTAATAGAAAACACTGCGCCGCTTTTAAATCTGTGCATTTACTAGGTGTAGGCTATACATTTGTTTATGCCTTAGGTTGCCGTAGGCCTACATATGTAGCATTTTCAAATGCATGAACGATTTCGAAATCGCGCAGCGCGATGTATGAATGGCTCACAGTTGCCATTATCAAATCATGCATTATTGGTCATTTTCAAATCGCACGACGATTTCGAAATTAGCGTGCGATTTGAAATTTTGAGAATCGCACTGCGCAATTTCGAAATCGTGCTAATTGGCAAATGGCGCACAACACAGGTGACCTGGTGACACCGTCAACAACACTCAACGGTACTCGTCGTAGCCCTGTTCGTTTGGGGGCTATTGGGTATTTTGAAAATCACATTCTGGAATGGATTTGCATGCGCATTTCATCAAGAATCATTTACCAATCGAACAGAACGCGAATTCCAGTTGCTTTGTCATATATTGGGCTGGTATAATTCATAAGTTGGTGTCTTTTAATTGATAATCATTGATATGCTATGCAACTCAATCAGGTAGATCTATGTGTTTCTGGCTCTGACTGTTGTTACCAAGCGAGCACCATAACCACTGCACTAGCTGGCCTCCCCAGTGCTATCTCTGGGACATGTCACCTCATGCTGGGGCTCATGTGTAGCCTGCTGGTCAGATAATTAGCTAGAAAGGTGTTTGATTAATCTTCTTACTTCCCGCATGACACCTTTGCCAATTTTGACGACTGACTCTGATCTCAACATAGAAAACGTTGGGTTGTGCAAAAAACTGTGAGAAATATGTAAAATCATCAGATCACAGGAATCATCCTTTATGTATGTAATTCACATCGTTTATGTGTTGTCAATAGTGGAGATACATTCATCGTTTATGAAAATTACTGAGAATAACTTTATCACTTTTATGTTGAATTCAAACATGTGTGTAGTTGCTGTACATATGACCAGTATGTTCATGATGATGTGGGCCCAAGTATCATATCCTGCACTTTCCTCTATATTCAGTAAGGAGTAAAAAGGTGACAGACAGATTCAATCGCATTCATTTAGTGAGTGAGTAGTATTAAGGTGCAGCGTATGATACTTGAGCCATTAAATGTGAATAATAAAAGTCTGTGATTGGTTGTCAGGCAGAACGGGATTTCTGCAAAGAGTACGCATTTCAAAAACTAATTGGGAGACTGAGAAAAGCTGCACAGCAGGGTACTGACAGGCAGTAACCATGGCAACTGGTGGGTGTGTGGGTGGGTGGATGAATGTAGTCAGCGTTGGAGTAAATGTCACTTTACTGTTCTAATCAAATACATTGATGTTGTGCTTGGGTGTTTTGATGAGAAGCAAAATCAAAAATTTTAACAGGTATTATAACTGGTCTCATTTATCATGTTTATGTGTATCATGTGTACTTGTGCACATATGCATCAGCAATAACCAATATGTTGGGCAGAAATATTGGCATACCCCGGTACATGTATATGGATGATCATGGACTATCTAGTGTTTTAGCAAGTTTAGTACTCATCTCTGTTCTTATTCCTTCCATCATGTTCAAGTGGATCATTGTCATCTATCTTGATGCAGAATTAAACTGATGAAATATTTTCGTTTTCAGACTGGCAATACACACACTCCTGATGTCACTGTGACCACACTTCTAGATCTTCTGTCTTATGCGATTGAGCTGTACCAGCTTGTGACGAGATGGCGGTGACGTTTCTCCGTAACCACAGTAATGTGCTGATGGCGCTGGGGGCCGGGATCGCAGTTGGGGCGACGGTGACTCTGCTCGTGCACCGAGTCGGGAACACGTTCGGCCGAGACTTGATCCGCCTGGCCGCCCAGATCGAGGGCCTGAAGCGCGACCTGGAGCTCCTGCGCAGCACTCTGGAGCAGACGTCGGCTCGCAAGGCGCGTGGTTTCTACTCCGTACATGCCAGCAGCGGCGAGGAGGATGACGACGACTTCCAGGAGGCCTTTGAAGGGTAGGTATATGCCGGAATTCAGGTGAGGCGTTGTGTAGGGCAGAAACTCATAAATTCTTATGGGTTTCTGGTGAGAGTAAAGTAATTTTGACGATATAACTGAATCAACATGATCTGATCAAGCATCACTCAGTTAGTTTTGCAAAGAATATTTCACAGTACATTTTTGTACATGTATAATCGTTTTCTCATGCTTTCCTGATTAACCTGATGTTAATCTAACCATAACATATGAATCAGATTATCCAAGAGGTTTCATGTTCTCATTCCTTTATAAAACACTAGTCCTTACTGGGATAACTATGATCTTCTGGTCGATCTAGACAGGTAACGTTCACATCTCGACAATAACATGACAGGGTTTCCTCCTTTTGTTTTGATTCTGAGGATTGTACATATTTGGTTCTAGTCCAGATACTGTTTGTATATGAAATGTTGAGTGAAGGGAGATGGGTTTGATTCATATGCTTTTCCAATATGATACCGGTAATTATACGTTTGTGTGGGATTGTTCAATATGTTCAGGTACATCTATATAAGTTTTTGCATTTTTTGTCGAATAATTTTTGTATGGTTACTTCAGAACTTTGGTGGCATAATTTAATTAAAGTAGTATAAATACTGTGACTTTCCTCTGGCGTGTGGATGGAAGTGAAGCTGTTGACAGTCGGGCGATGTGAGATTAGTGGAACCCCTGTCTGTGGTCCGTGTGTGTAATCCCCCGCCCTGCGGGGTGTCCAAGCTCTGTGACGCACGTGGAAACAATCACGCCACTTCGGCTTACAGACCCAGCAGGGCGGGATCGGGTGGACAGTCTGACGTAGATGCTCGCGGAATTTTGGGTTTATATATTCGTATCAGGGTATTCTGCGTTCATCTGTTTTGAAACTTGGACATACGCAATAAGTAGAACTTGGGTTGATCATGTTGATGGAGTTCTAGAGTTGATGAAAATTGAAAATAGTATAACGGTATATGGAGTATGAAGAAATAAGGACTTGACTTCGTGCAAATCTTTGATGCCAAAGTCACAACAAATACTTTACGATAATCTGGATTTGATACATGTGACTTTCTAATTCGGCGTTGGAAGATTGCTCGTCTGTGTGCAAGGAGATATGTTTTTACGGGTGGGGTACAGTTTTTACAGACACTGCGCACTGTTTGTGTCATACAGAAGTGACTTGGACACACTGGGTGACCAGCAGAGCGTGACCAGCGATGAGTATGTGACCGCGAGATCTTCAGATTCCATCGCTTCGCAGGACGCTGGCCGACTGTTCAGGGAGGTGGACTCCCTTCTCAACGGCACGGACAGTGACAAGGAACAGGCGTATCAGCTTCTCTCGGAACAGGAACATACAGTCAGTACATGTAGTGGGACACTGGTATACTGCTACTGGGAGGATAATGAGAGTATGACAAACAAGCAGAAATTACCAGTATGACAAGATTGTGCTGAATCATTTGTAATGATTTCCCTATTACATTTGTTGAATACGTGTAGTTTTATACGATCAGGTTTTCTTGTGTTCTGTAACCATGGTTACAAATTTGTTTTGGCAATATGAATGTTTTGAGCTTCCACCAGTAACCATGGTAACCTGTATTTGCACACACAACAGTTGAGGAGGAACCCCAAATTCCTGTGGCGGATGGCGAAGGCTTCGTTCTCCATGTCACAGATAGAGGGCGCCAGAGGTAACCTGGAGGAAAAGAAAAGTCTGATCTACAAGTCGAAGGACCACGCTTTCCGCTCACTGGAACGCAACAACAGGGACTCTAACGCTCACAAGTGGTCAGTTTCACAGTTTAATACAAAACTGGTCGTTGTACCTGTATTAGTATACAATATTATGACAATGATCTGATCATTATGTTCTCATTTGCTGAAAATTTAGCGCACTGTTTATAAAATAATATTTGAAATACATATATCTTATCACTGGATGATATATGTATTCACCTCTTGTGAATTTTTTCACCAGGATTTTGTTGGTTAACTAATCGACAGTATGTTTTCTACCAGGTGTGCAATAAGTTTAGGAAGTGTTGGGGACTACGAGGGAACCCAGGCAAAAATACTGAATGGATACAAATTCAGAGTGAGTACACAATTCCAACACTGTTTAATCAATGCAATCATGATCAGGGATGATTACAGATTCTTATGCTTATGGTTAGGATTTGATTCTAGTTTAGACTATACATCACTTGTAACGTAATATAGACATTCTTGTGTTTCAGGAACATATTGAAAAAGCAATAGAAATAGAGCCTAATGATGCCTCGTCCTTGCATTTGATGGGCCGATGGTGCTATGGAGTAAGTTGCAGCAGTTATTTGGGAGAAAGAAGCTTGTTATGTACACCACGATGTGGACGATCTTTATGTACTTACCTGACATGTATCTGTGATAAATTTTTACATTAAGATTTAGGGAGAAAAAAATATGGAAGAAAATATATACTTTACACAAATTATCTAAATGTTGATGACTACCTGATATTCCATGCAGGTTTACATGTTATCCTGGTTGGAACGTAAAGCCGCAGCCACACTTTTTGCCACACCCCCTACTGCCACAGTAGACGAGGCCCTGGACAACTTCCTCAAGGTATTCGCTCACATGTAAAACGATTGGTTTATTTATGTGTGATCATGTGTCTGGATGTATGTGTTTTGTAGTATAACCTACTCACTGCATATGTTGATTTTAATGTATGTTGTTTATTGTAGGCTGACAGACTGAGCCCTATGAAGTGGAAAGAAAACATGTTATTCATAGCAAAGGTACTGGAATACAGGGTCCTGTGTACAATGAAATGATATGCATTTGAATATCTGCTTTGTAAATTATAAACAAATCTATATTCGATTGACAGTGTTACATTGAGAAGCGGGATTACTACTCCGCTGTCGAATGGTTGGACAAAGCTAAAGATGTGGAAAGTGTCAGTCAAGATGTGAGTCGACCCATGTCTGATATATTGTACTCCATTCACATGTGTACATATATCATGATTCGTCATAATAAACACATTTTAAATCACATATAACAGTAGGTAGTGTTCCAAAGTGTAGTACATGTAAGAGTTCAGCTCACAATCCTCTCTCCAACTTGATATGATGTTTTTGTTGCATTTATCTCATAAAATGTACTGTGTGAGACCATTACTGCTTGATTTTTGACAATAATCTCGTTTCTTGTTTCAGGATCGTGAATCACAGAAAGAGATTGACAACCTTTTATATAAATATAATGGTTACAGACGGTAGCCTGCATATCACTGGCATCAGAATTAACAATTTTAACTATTTTGTACTTTCACGTCGCTGTTTTATGTTTTTTTTTTTTTGAGAGGGATCAAATTCAGCAAAATGGTGTGGGACAATATGGCAAAAAAAAAATTTCAAGGATTATATGGTACATTATGGAAAGCCAGTGTACATGCGAGAAGTTTCTAGCTTGCAGTTCATATGTCGCAGGTTGCAGCTCACGTTTCTTAATGAGAATTCACAGCCTGTCCAATATTTCTCGCATGTCACACCGGCTTTCCTTAGTACCCAGGTACATGTACTTTGTTTTTAAAATCCTGCCTGTGTTTTGTTTGTTAGCTTTGTTCTAATATGTATATAATCAGGTTAGTCCTCAGGATTGGGGATAACTATCACTGATGATTGTAACAGTACAGTATGTGATACTTCACAAATAGAAAATACTATATGTGCAGTTTTCCTCCATTTTTGTGCCTCTAAAGGTGTCAAAATTTGCCAGTAATTAAAGTCTCTCATTAAAAACGGTGCAGAGAATGCATGACATTAGTTATTCGCCGAGTGACCTTTATTATCACTCTGTAACAAAACCTATTTTATTGGTAAAGGTGAAACTATGAAATCTCTTGTGGACTCCCCATGAACAGAATTTATGCACTTCAGTATTCTGATATCAGTTCAATTACAGTATGAAAAACCTTCCCATTCAATGAAGCTACATTTGCTGATGTAAGAGTTATCAAGTTGCTTTGTTGATCAAGTATTTATTACATGCTGTGATAGGAGCAGAATATGTTGATGTAAAAGAACAAATGTATATGAATAAACTTTGTTTACTTTATTCGTTTTGTCTGATTTGTCTGATCATTCACATACTGAGGAAATTAATAATCTGTACATGTTATCATTTGCTTGTGTCAGTCTGGTATGAATTACTGGTATGAATCATAGGCAATTTTAATTATTACATACTGACGAGAACGTTATGATGCAAAGTTACCTCTGCTGACACCTGTCAGACGTTTTTTCGCGATAGGTAAAACACTACGAAATATCGACTACATTTATAAACCGAATCCCCCTCTCCCCCCCCCCTCTCATAAATTATTCATTGTGCTAAATTATTAGTTAGTTTAATTTCACTATTTGTGGAATGATACATATCAGAGATGGTTCGTTTCATATTATAATCTATACATATGAACTACGATTCGTTCCATCGAGTACATGCTGCATTGCTGCCATAACATCTACAGCATGATGGTGCATTTCTGATGACTCGCATAATTTTTAGGCATGGATACCTAGCTATGAATAATGATAAATCGCCAATAAAAAATGTTGATGCAAAATATGTCGGATCTCGTTTAAAAATTATTGATTCCGTATTTCGTGAACAGACATGTGGGTAACGAATTTATCACTGACTGAAAACGAGTCTCGCAAGGGATACGGGAACTTGTATTGAAGGTGTCGCGTGTCAAATTAGATATTCAGGATACAGGTTTATATCACCGTTTCGATTGATCAGTCACAGTCTCGGGTTTTTGTTCAGTCAGTGATAAATGTGCGTATTCATAATAAGAAAATATATACTGCAATATCTTTAACATAATTTTACATAACTTAAAACTATAACTACACTCACATGCCGTATGTACAATGTATACATTATTTACAAAATGTATAGTAGGTAGATATGCCATATTATACAAATATTGACTTTTGGTGAGGTGAATACGTGAAAATATGTACCTCTCTTTGGCCAGAGGTACATGTTTTCACGTATTCACCGAAACCAAAAGTTAATATTTGTTTTATTATATAATACATGTGAAAAGTTCATGCAAATACTGAAGCAATGTTTATGTATGACGTGGATTTATGATATAAACATAATACATCTGAAATTATCATGTGTTGATTCGAATAAGTACTGCGCCAGTCACGCCTTTAGATTTCAGTTTGATGTCAATATTTCAGGAACACTATAAACAAAAGAGGAATGGTTTCTGAAACAAGCTCATTCAATTCACTATATCACTGGATACGCGATATAACAAGCAAGAAAAACCATTTGAGTTGCTCTTTGGCGAGAAGTACATATGTGATATGGACCGATCGGTGAATATCAAAAAAACTTCACCGGCTGGTCTGGTGAATATGTACTTTTATGCAAAGACACGTGACCTGCTTTTAACCAATGACAACGTCGGGATTCTTAGTAGTATATAATAAAATGTCATGTGTACAACATATGACGTATGACAAACATAACACATGCCATAATCACAATATATATTATATACAACTGCATGTTGTATGTATAGTATCGCCTTATGTGTCGTAATAACTGTAACTGTGGATAAGCCGCTCACCGTTGGTCACGGATGGTCCGCTCACCGAGGGTCACTGCAGGCGCAGTATTTACTTTAGAACGTTAACCAGGAGCAGCCCGCCCAGCGATCCCAGACATATGGACACCACTCAGATACAGGATCATCACCGTGGTGTTAACTGTGAGGCCGGCTCGCCGCGGTCTGCCACGGAGATGGAACCCCGGACAGCCCGACAGTCTGCCAGAGCCTGTGTCACACCATCCCAGGGCGAAGGACCTGCGATCCAAGGGGCGAGCCCCCGAGTCAGCGACGGTCCCCCTCCTGGGCCCCTATGAGAATTGTCCCCAGGGCCCTCGCGGGCCTCAGCCAGAGTGAGGACGTTGGACTCATGGTCGAGCCCTCTGTCGTTCTCTCGTCTCGCTCAGCTCTGAGATAACTCCACTAAACAACGCGGCTCCAAAGTATTTATAACCCTGAAGCACGAGATACAAGGGACGTGACGTAAGACCATTGTTACAGTATTATGGGAGAGAGTTAGAGGGCGTTGCTAAGCAGGAAAGTGTTTAGAAAGAATCTCCTGCCGTGATATTTGGGTGAAATGGCAAAATGTCATTGTATCATATTGTAATCTGTATCGTCATATTAATAGCTTGTACCTTGTACAAGTACGCCAAATACATACCATACAGTATCATTTCGTAGTGCACCTCTGTCCACATAATGCATTTATTATGTTGTGAATGTGTATATCTTTCTCTGTGTCACTTGAATGAAACCGTAGCTTGAGAACATTCCCTGTCTCACCCTAAATCCTATGGCTATGCTGTTATTTGTGTGATTTATGAAATGCTCACATTTTTTACTAAAAATGTATGTTTTGATGTAGTTTGACCTTGTGTGATTGCTAACTTTCAGTATTGTGAGTGTTGGCTTGATCCAAAACTATAATTTCGCATTTCAATATAACCCTTCTCAATCTCAACCAATCCACACCTGCCTGGTAAAATAGTTAGATTCTAGTCGGTTTTTAGAATCCTTTATCTGTATTCGACAGAGGTCGCTGCGATTTGTTTTGAAATGGCGGCTGTTTGAAAATTGTCGCTTGATAACAATAAACCTTGATTGGAACGCGCAGATAGATCAAGGTAAACAGGTATTGTCTGACTAATCTCAAATTGTATTTTTTCGATCTGATTCTAGTTGAGTAATTACAAATTACAGGCGCCAGCTACTGAGCTGGAAACGTGTGCCTCAACTCAGTCAACTGGGAATCAGTAATCAATGTCAGTCGGACGAGTTCAAACATGTTCGAGCCATCCGTCCTAAATTCGCCGCATCCCCAAATTCGCCAACTCAATATTGTCAGAGCTCAGTAACTTGTTTTATGGAAAACAACCTGCTGGTACAAAGATTGAATATCAGAGTCTCGATTGATGATAGAACTGGTTGGTTTCTTTTGCATTACAAGGTCTGAAAACTCTGTTGGTGAATTTGGGAATGCGGCGAATTTAGGACGGACGGCTCGTTCTTTTTTGGGCAGCACTGACTGTGTGACTAGATCTACAAGTAGACTACAACACTACAACACGAACAAAATCTACATTATGTACTGTAATATATCACAATGAAACGTTGTGCAGTGCCTCCCATTGAATGAACAAACCGCGCGAGATTTGAATAAAGTTCACGAGATTGTCATACTATATGAGGTCAATTGTCATCTGAAAAACATGCATATTTTATCCATACCTTAAAATTAATACTTGTAATTTGGTCCAAGATGCATAAAGGTATGAATTTCAAACCATAGTATCAAAATATAAAGGCGAATACTGAAAACAATAACCATTTCACTTCATCCATAAACGAGATGTCACTTGCCAACTGAAAAGTCGACGCGGCCCTCCACAGTTCTATCCGGAACGGGGTAAACACTATACCAAAACAAAGTTGAAGGTTTGACACACACGAGAAAAAGTCAGCGTTCCCCAACGAAAGTCACAAGGCTTTCAAATTGACACCAATGCAAACGAAGCTGAATAGCTCCTGCCAGGGGTGTGTTTCACAAAGGTGACTTAGGCTTAGCTAATCAGGCTACGGCTCGTAGTCGGCTACGCTAAGACAGATTAAGAATTTAGACTGTTTCACGAAAATGGTAGTCGACTACGCTAAGCCGGCTTTGCTAAGACAGGTACGTAGCTGGCTTAAGACATTTAAGACGGTTTTCATGGGACGCGTGTATATATGTAATATAGGAATTAGCGACTGTCAGTGAAACAAAACGATCTTTTTTCCTCAGCTACTGTCACTGTGGTGTCAAATCTTTTTTAGTGAGGTGTAATGTGTCCTTTATGGAATGGTTACATGTCCAAAATCATGCCACATACGTCATGTAAAATATTCCAATGCGGATGCGTGGAGCAGAATACAGGGGGGATATATTAAATAGGCATGCAACAAAATGATGTACAAAAGTAGCCTAGGGGGGACAATTTTTATCGGACAATTATTAGGGCATTTCGGCACGAAATGTCCTTATGGTTTTGTCAGAATTTTTTTTTTTTTTTTTTTTCTTTTTTTTTTTTCATTTTTTTTTTTTTTTTTTTTTTTTCACTTTTCGGTTTCCGGACGATAACTTAAGAACGCCTTGACGAATCTTCGAGAAATTTTCACCAGTTATCACATATATAACATAGATGAACCCTATTGTTTTGGAGCCGGCTTCGAGGTCCGGTTAGTCCGTGAGGATGAATTTTGAGTCAAATGGTTTCCGGATGATAACTCGAAAAGTACTTGTGCTACCATTCTGAAACTTGACATATATGTTGATATAGTGTCGCAGAAGAGCCCTATCGATTACGGGGTCAATACCTTGAACGACCTTTGACCCAGGGGCCAAAAACAATTTTGATGAGTCATCCTTGAGGCTCATTGCATATCTCGGAAACGGTGCGTCGTAGAGCGAAACGGACGTTATTTTCGGGCTCGTCGCACTAGACAAACATGTCTAAGGGGTATTATGGATGAACTTTGACCTTGACCCGAAATTTTTTTGCCGAGTCGGCATTTTTCGTTTTCGTCGATATCTCGGAAACGGTGCGTCGTAGAGCGAAACGGACGTTATTTTCGGACTCGTCGCACTAGACAAACATGCCTAAGGGGTATTATTGATGAACTTTGACCTTGACCCGAAATTTTTTTGCCGAGTCGGCATTTTTCGTTTTCGTCGTTATCTCGGAAACGGTGCGTCGTAGAGCGAAACGGACGTTATTTTCGGGCTCGTCGCAGTAGACAAACATGTCTAAGGGGTATTATGGATGAACTTTGACCTTGACCCGAAATTTTTTTGCCGAGTCGGCATTTTTCGTTTTCGTCGATATCTCGGAAACGGTGCGTCGTAGAGCGAAACGGACGTTATTTTCGGACTCGTCGCACTAGACAAACATGTCTAAGGGGTATTATGGATGAACTTTGACCTTGACCCGAAATTTTTTTGCCGAGTCGGCATTTTTCGTTTTTGTCGATATCTCGGAAACGGTGCGTCGTAGAGCGAAACGGACGTTACTTTCGGACTCGTCGCCCTAGACAAACATGTCTAAGGGGTATTATGGATTAACTTTGACCTTGACCCGAAATTTGTCGACATTTTTCATTTTCGTCGATATCTAGTATTATAAATTATTCATCACACCGAAATGCCTCCAAGGCATCTTTAGGCCTTGACGTCTAGTTTAGTTATATGTGAGCATATTATCTATACATAACCATGTTAACTATACATGAATATGTATATATATCTTTACTCTCAGATTTAATCTCTGAGATTCTCAAAATTTATCACAGAACATCCAGGGGCCGTTCGCTTCTGGAATCCTAGGCAGGCTCTAGTCCCAACGCCTGTTTTTTCGGTCAGTGTCTCAAAAAATGTTTCTGTCATTTTGATTAAAAGTATGAAATGGACTTGGACATCAAACTAGCCATAGCTTATTTCGGAAAAGCGATTGAGTGAGTTAGAATTACATTGTATTTATTTTATGAGAATTTCTTCACGGAATAATTTTTACACTGGGGAAATGTAATAGTGTACATGATGCCACTGTTGACATCAGGATGGATATACATGTCAACAGAAATGGTTGCCATATTCACAATATATTACCGTGGATATTTATGATACGAACTTAACATTAACTTGGAAATAATTGTATATTGTAAAGGTAAAGAAGATGTCTTGAATATCTACGGTAATATAGTTTATCTCATAGTTATATATATGCAACAAAAGGGGGCAGCACATCAAGTCCACAGGCTGGTGTCCTCGAGAGCTGCCCCCCATTAGGGCACCAACGAGGACCTGTATCCAGCAACAAGAAACAGGGGAAAATCGCGATTGTAATGAATTAATAACATTTTGGGAATTTTACTACCGAAATGCACGAATTCTGTAGTTTTCGTGTATTTTACTTCAGAAACTCTCTTTTCACATTGAATTAATGAACTGAGGGGCATATACATGGAAACACCGCTTTGAGTGACGTCACCGACACCTCTACTAGGCCTACATCACTGTCAATTCTACGCCAGAACCAAAGGGCGAGTTGACGAGCGAGTTGACGGGCGAAGAGCGAGGGCTATAAAAGCCGGTGACCGCACTCGGAGTGTGAGTTTGGGCACTTGACGTCGTGGACTTCACATCGACCTTTGGCCAGGGCCTGACCAGGGGTTTCACGTCCAATAGAACCTGGACTCCTACCAGCGCATGCAACGAAATTTGGGGAAAATATTTCAACTACTTTTGGAGTCTGCTGCTCTTTTAAGCATTTGCACGTGCTGGTCGACCAAGCGGGTAGGGAAACTCAACAGTGTCACAGGAATATCGGAGGGGCCTGCACTGGAACACTGCTGGACACACGAGCCAGCAGTGTACAGGCTTCTCAGTCCAGCCAAGGACTCTACACATAGACAACAGCAACCTCTACTTGCCTTCGAAATATGCCAAAGAATGACCGCCGACGGATGAAAGAAACTCGCAACTCACCTACCACGAAGCCTGTGTGTATGGATGTCTGAATGAGTGATTGAACTTTGAACTTTGTTCTGCTTTGTCTGGACGGGGACAGTCAGAGATTCAGGGGACTCCCTGGATTTCCTTCGCCGAGAGAGACGTCACTCCTACATAACAGCAGGGACCGTGATCCGAGCACGTGGCCTCAGGGAGAGAGAGGCTAAGGGGCCGGGGGCTGGCGAACATAACGGTGGGTAGACTTGTCTACTCGTGTCCTCCACAGCGGGCGGCCCCACGCCCGCCACAACACCAGGGGACAAGCGGGCGACCTAAGGGTTGCTCACAGCGTCTGCGGGCGAGTCACTTGCTCAGCGGGCGACCCCACGCCCGAGGGAGACCTGAGGGCAACCCCAGCATTGCCCACAACGCCTGCGGGCGAGTGGCTTACATAACGTGCGACCCCTAACTGCCCCTACACTGGATCAGCGGGCGTCAACTACAGGGAGTGATCGCTTGCACGGCAAAAGAAGATCTTGAGACTCTTTTCATGATTCTCTGATTGTATTGAACTGTTCTTGCATATTGTAAAGTGCTTGGTGAAGTCAATATAAACTAGCATTCACTGTGTGTGGAGTGAATGCGGAATGAATGTTGCAATCAATTGTTGTTGTTTTTCTGGAGAGCCTCTCGTTAGCCGTAAGGGCTAATTGGCAATGCCAAATAAATATGTTTACACCAAACTAGTTTTGACTGAATTTGATTGTTCGTAACCAGTTTGTTCCACCAGGGTAAATCTGCTGGAAAACAAAGGAGAATAAGTTCAACCTGCTTGCATGTCTCGGGGCCTAGGCCTTGTCCTGGGTCTAGGGTCTCGCAGGCTCGGGGACCAAAGAAGGTGGTCGACAAAAACTACTTTGCCACGTCTTGAAGTGAACCTGACGGTTTGCTTAGATCAAACCGTTTCTCGGACTTTTAGAACACAACGAGGGGTCCATAAAATAGAGGAGAATACGATCACACAAACTCTAAATCTTCAAGAGTGTGGTTCCCGAATTCGAGATCTGTAGCAACACAAGAGATAAGAGAAACCACCTAAAACACGCCAACATCAACCACCAAAAACCTCAAACTTCACCGAACACTCAACTCCACTACCTCAAAACGCTACATATACATGACATGTACATTATATACATATATGTATTATACATACATGCACATGCAGTATATATCATATGACGACATATAAAAAATCTTTCAATCTTTTTACATTTCCATGTGTTAGGCATTTTGCAGTAAATGTTCTTTTGTAGAGTTATTTTAGGTTTTAATTAACACTGATTGAAAAATATTTTACAGAACAACCTTTTCACTAGAAGTGCATAGCAGTCTTTTGGCTCAATCAACCCTGACGCGCCCCCTCTTAAATTCTGTGTCCGCCCCTGCATGACTTGTGTTCATGAACAACGGTAATAGTATATGTGATTTTCCTTGGAATATGTCATCCCATGTAAAGATATTTACAATAATGTTGACAAAGATGATCTGCTGCAATATACATGTACAATATCTCAAAATTATGTTCAGATATAAATTGTGTCCGGATGATCTAATCATATCGTTATATGAATACACGAAGATCCAGATGAAACTAAATATATACAGTATAGATAACAAAATAATGAGGAAAGATTTTATTTTTCGACACAGAAAATATGTGGGAGATGACATCAACAACATACTTTGTTGTCCCTGTTTTGCCGTGAATCATCGTGAATCATCACAATTGGCATACATATTCACTTATGTTTATATTAGGAGTGCATCATATTTATCAAAGTATATAGATCTATTTAAATCTATGATAGATGTATTCGTGACAGTGTGAAAATATTGCAGGGTGCCCAGTGATCACGGTAAAGGAACCATTGTGTATTTTGAATGTCGTACGTCGCACATCATGTTGTCATGTTTGGTAATCCATAGGCATCGTGCTGTCGCGTGTCAAACGAAAACAATCATTCGATCAAATTTACTTCTGAAACTCTGTCGGGAAATCCCGTTTTCGTTGCATATCTGCGCATGCGTTACTTTTGTTTCGATTTCTAAAGCCGACTACGTTAAGTCGGCTACGAATATTGGTCGTGAAACATTTAAGTCCACCAAAAGTTAGACGACTTAACGTAGCCTGATTAGCGGATTTAAGCCGGCTTAGCGTAGCCGACTAAACTCGTTCTTTGTGAAACAGGCCCCTGGGGATGTCCAGCCATCTTGGAAACTACTTTCGATGTCATAACTCCAGTTATATCTGACGGATTTCCACGATTCAAACATCTACGTGTGTGTTTTTGCCTCCTGGCCCGGCCTAGATTTACTGCGCATAAATTATATTTTACCCTGTTCCCATAGGTCCGATGCGCATGTTAATTGCGTAAACAAACTTGTGTCTCGTGCACGCGGATGCAACTCGACTGCGCATGCGCAAATCAAGGATAAAGTGCCACAGTGGGCGAATATTGGCACCACTGCCACTGTCAATGTGGCATATTAATATCTGTAATCGCCAGCTGCAGCACTGTTTTTGGGGAATCATGATGTCATTATTCTGTTTTTCTGGCGTTATCAATATAAACGAACTTAATTGGCATACGATTTCCATTAGTGGTTTGGCGCCAAAAATTAACCCCAATAACAATGCTGCTTCCTCAGCCATCCTGTTGAATGAGTATATGACATGCCCCATTGGTGCCATGATATATGACCAGTTTTCAACCAATCACAGCCATATATGTTTGTCAGAGTGAGATTGCCCTCATTACAATTAAACATGTTAAATGCACCTCGCATATATATAGTGATCAAGTTTATGATAGGCCTAGATCTTAGTAGAACTGATAGAATTACATGTACAGTGATTATTTGTTTTTTGTCTCAACTATTTCTACATTATATTTCAGTAGAAACAGCTTGAGTGATGGAGGATTTTGATTTCACGGAGGACGAGATTCGAGAGCAGCTGGAGATCCTGGGTTATTCAAGTGTTCCCCAACAGCGGCTTCAGGAGTTCAAACGAGGTGTGTAGGTTTTCATCGTGTGTCTTAAAACTAGGCGACCTTGTTATTTGACTGTTTGTCCTCTGAAAAGACACAAAATATCATATAGTTGATAGAGAATCATTGGAATACTGAATGTTTGTTGATTCAATAAATGTGCCCAAATTTTGATGTGCTAATGATTGTAAAATTTTCTCTCAGATTTGGAATCCCTTGTGAAGCATGAAAGGAGCAAGAACAGCAGCTTATTCAGTACATCTGAACAGTCATCCTCGTCAGGTAGTGAATTGTTATATATATGTAATACACATTTAACGGATCATGTTTATCACACTATCTGTCTCTCTTGTACATGCTGTAGTGTCCTTTCTATACCATATCAGATAGTGAAGTCCATCGTATCAGGCATCTTCACATGAATGGAAATAGTCGGTTGCCCCTGGATGATACCAATCACCGCCAGGTGTCCACATCCCATGGAAAGGTAACTAACCTTGAAGAATAACCTTTCTAAATTACTATTTCATGTGTTCAACAAGTTTACGGAATACTAGTACAGTCCATATTATCACTGATAACACCATCTTTCAGGTGGAACACTTGACAAACGGCAAGGAGAACATTTATATTTCGGCACCGGCGGCCGGCAGTGAGCCACACTCACATACACGTGCCCCTGAGGGTCTCCAGTCAGAGCGGTTGCCAGATTATGCACTGTACGCCCCCAGGGAACAGCCCCACAGCCCGCAAGCGGAGGACTCGCCCGGCCCCGACACAACACTCGACACGACCACCAGCACTGAGCGGCGCACCATCAAACGCAAAGTCCTCAGGTGTGTACGCTTGCTGACAGGATACTAGGCTGATTGATCAATATATAGGGCCGAGTGCTGATCCTGTACTGTAGTATAAAGAAATTAGCACTCGGCTGTTACGCGGTACTTACGTGAGATAGATGTGTGGGTGTGATTACTTGAGTATCCAGACTTACATTTCTCGTATTGATCATGGGTATTCGTAGATGCGTAGATATTCTCTGACATGCCACATGCTGTCATGTGGAATCAGAAAATACATACATGTATATTGTGTATCACCATGTTGTTTCATTTCTTATTTCAGAAAGAGAGATGGACATACAGAAATTTTTGAAACAGAAAGTGAATCAGGTGAGATCAATTTGTTGAATCATGTGAGAGGAATAATCAGTTTCCAGAGACACAGATGCATGAGTTAGTGACATGTTTACTTGCCCAATCTACATTGTATGTGTTTGTAATTTGTAAGACTTTCGATCTGTTTCTATCTTGAAGTGTTCTAGTGCACTGATCAGTATAACTGTACAAGTATGTGTATTGCGCAGGTGACATGGACAGTATACAGGAGCGTCTGCGTGACATCGGGCTGTCTGTACGCATCAGTCGGCCGTCCACCGCCCCCACTAGTCGACCGAGATCTCGCAGCGCCGACGCTCAGCACCGCCAGCAGCTCTCTGCCAGGGACACGGTCAGTCTGTGGACTTGCAGCGTGTATACATGCGCCTGGGGCTGAGCTCTGTCTGATAATGCTAATATCATTAAGCACAACACTGGATTAACGTACACTTGACTTACCAATTGTTTATTTGTGTTTCAGAACCCATGCTACAGGTTACCAGATGATTATGAAGGGTTGAAAGCTTGTAAGTTTTCATTATATTTCTTACTTTCCTTCATTCGATGGAGTATTAGCTGTTAATTATACATTCTTGGGCTCTGTTCCCCTGCATTTTACGAAGTTACACAGGTAATCTTGATATGTATAAAGTTAATAATGATACACATTTCACTACTAAAGCATGACATGTTATGAGGGAGACGCCATCATAATGCAAAGTGTACCCAGTCATAATGCAACCTGCCTCATAATGTACACAATGTTTTGCCAGTGATCCGCCCCATGAGCTGTGAGCCGAACCAGAAGAACGTGAAGAAGATGGACCCTGTGTCCCGGTACCAGCAGTATCGCTCCAGCTGGCAGTGTCATCGCGCCCCGGGGGAGAAGGCACACAAAGGCCTCCGCTGGGGCATACGCGAGCAGATGCTCTACCATGACCAAGTCGTCAAAAAGGTGATTATATTTAATAAGATTCCTTTTCCATTTCTACACACGTGCTCTCGTTAATCCTCACCAGCCGGCTCGCTAATCAATTTTGCGTTTTTTCGTCGGCTAGCAAAAGCTGGCTGACAATGGAGTCGGCGCGCTCCCGCTCGCTAGATATTTCTTGGCGAAGTCATAACGCGCACAAACCCGCGGACTCACAGGCCAGCGAGCTTAAACTCGCCAGTGATTTCAAAACTCTCTTCGGCCCGTTTTTATAAAGTGACACATTTGTAAGCGCGTTTGACTCGAAGTAAAGCATTTGGGCTCTGAATTTCCCGCAAGACACCAGTCTGTTTTATGCGCGTATAAATGGCCTTGACCTTCAATTAGGCTGTGAAATACGTCACTTCCGGTTTCGAGTTTGCTTGATGTCATGGACTGACTGGTCACAAGAAGTTTTCTCAATAAAAAAAGTTGAAACTAATACGACTAAAACAGAATGAAGAATCCTATTTATCGATGGTCAAAAGACTGAATCATGAAGACGTGGTTTTGCAAACTGGCTTCGGCGCACTTACGCTCGCCGACAGATTTCATGCTAGCGAAAACGAGCTTTGAAAATGTTGGCTAGCAAAAACGCGCGGACATAATTGCAAACGGGTTTACGCGAGCGTAAACGAGTGAGGTAAAATTTGGAGGCGGGTTTATTGTGGCCGGCTCCAGTCAACTAGCTTCAGCCAGTTTTAGCCAGCTGACGCTCGCAAAACTAGTGAGGATTAACGAGAGCACGTGTGTACCTAGATGGGTGTGAGTAAAATACGAACATGATTTTTTTTGTCATTCACTCTGATGACAGTTGTGCGAAAAATGCAGAATTCAAGCAATTTTGAAATCTTCAAATATACAGTACATATATATATATAGTGGAACTTAAGTTGAGGCCTAAGATGTATCAGTACAAAGATATGAATTGTGTAAAATGTCATTCTGACTTGACCAGAATTTTAAGTTGCCACAAGAACAGTACACAAGAAAGATTACTGTAAACAGATTCATTTGTGAGGTTTTATATCTGTGGTTCCATCATCTCTCATATAGATCTATTATACATGTCCTTATTTAATTTTGTGGGGATTTAATTTCATGGTACCAGTACCACGACTACCTCAGATTCTGCAAAATAGGCCCAGCATGATGTAAAAAAAAAAAATGTTTACAGTATCCTAGTATTATCTCGATCATTCTAACCTGAAGGTTGGTTGAGGGCCAAGTGCGGAACTCACACTTTAGGCACAAGTGTCCCTTGTCCTATGTATTTATCATTGGCAAACTGATAGACCCTAAAATATAATTTGCACACTTCAATGGCCCTTACTGTATCAGATATCAACCCGTAACTGCGGGGGTCTGATAACATGATATTGCCCTCTCTTGCATTAAGTGGATAGCAGTGGCTTACAGTGTTGGGTATGTGTTACAGTTACTGACCGTTCACATGTAACAGATATGCTTGTGAACAACACATACATTACAGTTTTCCTCTGTTTTCAGAAACCCCACAAGACCTACATACCCAATGGCTACACCGTCCCGTCCGATAAAAAGCGCAAGGACCTGCGCTGGCAGATTAGAAATGACCTCGCACAGGGCATTGTGCCTCCGTCCATGTTCGACTGATGTCAAACAGCAGCACTGTCAGATATGCTCAGCTGCTCAGTGAATGTGAATGCTCAGTGTTGTCTTGATTAAATTACTAGGAACATTTGTGTACACATTTTGAATTTTGGCAAGTTTTCCACCAAGAACTTCACATTTTCAGACAAGATTACATTGCAATCAAGAGTAAAATTGAGTGTGTGTTTGCAACTAGAATACTGCTCTGTAAAATCCTGACAGTTGTATAGTAGGCCTACAATTTATTAGACAACCCATATAACCATCTCCACAGCTTTATTGCATGTACTGAATACTGGTCTCGATTATAATACAAAGATCAACAGTGTTAGATTCCAAATATTCTATTTAATGTATTTAACTGTCCTGTCCACCTGCGAGTCTGTCACTTTATGTACATGTATTTATTGGAACATAATTTGTAAATAAATATTTTGTATTAAACGTACCAATGCATTACTCCAAAATACAAAGTACAATCCTGTCTGCGGTTAGCCTCACTGTAATTCGCGTTCTCGTGTCACTGTGAAAATGTGGAACGAGTGTGCTGCGTGTGAGTGGAAACGTGGTAAAAGGGCATGTGTACATCATTTTGCGTGGGACATTTGAAACGCGAACATAAAAACTGAACATGCGGTTGAGTTTTCCATCAGTTGCTGACACGCGAATGTACCCTACGCGTATCGTTTTCTTGCAGAAATGTGTCACTACTGGACGATAAATGGAGATTCGAAACTGAATACACATGGAGTTTCTCAGAAGTAGGGCAGTGTAACAGTCTAACCGCAAGACAAGGTCAAGATCGGGTGTATGGCCGTGGGTTCGCGGGTTTTTAATGTAAGAATCTGATATATTCAGTCTACTTTACCCATTGTTTGTGGAGCGGTTTCGAAAGAAATGGGCCCGTTGAGATGTCAGACACCTACACTTGTTTCAACAACATGCATAACAGGCAACACGCAAACTGACAAAACCTACCGCGTTTTCGTAAATGTTATGCGCGGTTGGTGATTTTGTCATCTTCATCACTATTCATGTGGGTCAGTGACGCATACAGAAATGCGTCAGTGATATCGGCAAACACGGTGTTCAAAGTAAACTGCTTAATAGCTACCGCGGAAGGATGTACACGCAAAATGGACAATTTCTATGTGAACAGTGGGGTGAGCCTAACCGCAGACAGGAGTGCATACAAAACCATGCACATTACACATACGGTTCACCTGTCTTATCATGCTTATGGAACACCTGGAATCTTCTATGATTCTGAAAACTTTGAGACCATTTGGAACTCCTGGTAGTTGAATAAGTGAAGAATTTTTCCGAGTCTTGTTACTACAAATGTATTCCAAAGTTATGTATTTGAAATTACCGGCTGCTCGTTGATTTCGAAGTCACTATAATTTCATTATCCTGTGATTTTGCTTCCATTATGCGTTCAGCAGTCGTGACAGTACAATAAAAAGTCATTTCTTTTTAGGTTAAAAATACGAGTAAGTGACACAGTTGTAGGCGGCCAGTCTGTAGATAGACTCCATGAGAGTGTCTTTGTTGTTGTCGCTCATGTCCTTACAGACCTGTACCAGTTTAAACTGATGCTCTCTCTCGTGATCCTCGTGGAGTATTGCCTTCTGGATCAGGTCGTCCCAGGCGCGAGTCATCCCATCGTTTTGCTCCAGGATGCTCCGGTCAAGCTCCGGGGAATCCTGGACGAGGTAGACGATCAGCAAGGCACATAGAAAGGTTCTGACCGCATGCATTACGTCCTCATCATTAGCCAAGCATGGCAGGATGTTTCCCAAAGCCCAGCTGCCTGTTACTCCATGCAGCAGGAAAAAATCATTCTTCTTCTCTGCTGTGACGTACACAATGATGGCACAGTCTATCAGCCATTTAACCAGCTCAGGGAGTTTGTCATGGGTGAAGTCTTGGGCACTCAGTCCGACAGGAAATTTGATTTGGTGCACCAGTTCAGCAAGTCGATCTGATTCTTTATCTATAATGCGAGTTGACTTGGCTGAAAACCGAGCATTTTCCTTTAATGCTGCTTTCACTTGTCTGACCAAGCCCACAAGAGACTCATCCTGTCTGACAAGGCTGAGAACGTCTAAGATGTGCTTGTCACCGCAGCCCAGAGTGGCCAGTTTGGGCAGGCACTTTTTGAACATGAACGGTAAATATGTGGACTTCAGGTATGCTAACCCTTCGACCACGAACCAGCCTCTACGTGCAGCATACCCATACCCAATATGTATGACACCATGCAATGCAGAAGCCAGCATCCCGTCACTCAATTTGGGAAACTCCACTCTAATCAGCTCCTCGAGATCACCGGAATATTTGGCTTCAAGCAGTGCCTTGTATTCGCGCAGGTACGAGTAGTACGTCAGGTCGGCTGCTTGGGGCTTCTCTCGAGTCTTGGAAAGCTCCGGTTGCTCCAGTTTCTCGCGGGCGCTCCAAGCCACAAAGTCCTCGGCAAGAGCCACGGGCGCTTGTAGCCTGTCCAAGGCGTACAGTGCGTGAGACAGGTGGTTAAAGAGACCTCCGTTGTACTCAATGAAATACTTCTCCGTGTTGTTCTCATCCAGGAGCCGGTATCGCTGCTCATGTGCATCGCCTGAATCCATGACTCACTGGAGGCACTGCCACACAGAGACGGGGAAATTTGGTTAATTCTTCTCACGGGGAAATGTGGTTAATTCTGCTCATTCTAAAGCCTATGTACATTTTCAGAGGCGATTTGAGAGGTTTCATGCATTTACGTTGCGGATTCTGAACATTTTCAGATTTAAATTTGAAATAGACCACGACTGGCAGGGTCATTATTCTGTTGCTGCCTCTTAAAATTGGTTCCAATTTTAATCGATAAAATCTACAATGTATTTGGTTGCTGTACAAGTATAAGTGGATCTCTCAACCATTTGTGCACTGGGAGGAAAACCTTCAAGACTACCCTCAGGTTACCCAGTAAATAGAACTGAGTTCTCATCACGAATATAAATACATGGTAGCTTAATAGAGCAAAAAAACACCAATTTTGTTATGTTCGATATACGTACGTGAACGAGTATTATAACACGTTTTAGTATTGTGTTCGCAACGGCAACTCTAAGTACTTGAATCCACATACCCGGTATGTTATATTACAGCTCAATATAAAGTAGGTTTATATTCATTCCGTATCACGAGATGAAATTTGACCTGTGTGACAGATCAACCTACATCCTTGGGCTATATTGCGACTGGTGATAACAGAACAGCGAAAAAAATAATTATCGTCGCCTTTTGACCACTGAGCAAAGTACAAGCAGTTTCAGGTCAGTCATCGGGTCAGTCTGTACAAGTTTTGGAGAGTTTTTGGAACTGGTCATATTTAAATACTAGACGCTTCCGGTCGCCTACGACCGCTTGGGTATATCCCCCGTGGCCCCATCATCCCTGTCACCCCAAATACTACTGATAAGCGTGAAAAACGAGAGCAAGAGCTAAAATGATTACCAGAGAAATCCTAACATGCTTAAGCCAAAACTGTTTTTTCCAACAAAAATTGCTGCATTGACCGTTCAAAGTCATTGAAGGTCAAATTCAAGGTCACCACTGAAATCAGTGCATATGAATTTCCATTTCACCATGTTCGATAAGATAACGAAATTACAGCCAGATCAAAGTTTTCATAAAAAGTTATATTTCAACTCAGAATATTTGACAAACTTGGTTTCAAGCTGAAAATCAAAGCAAAAGTTGATCAAAACTGCATTTCAAGATGACAAAATCAAACTTTTCACCGTAAGTTATATTTTAACTCATAATATGTGCAAAACTTGGTTTCGAGTTGAAATTCAAAGTAAAAGTTGACTAAAACTGCATTTCAAAATGACGAAATTGGAGCCAGATCGAACTTTTCACCATGAGTTATATTTTAACTCATAATATGTGCCAAACTTGATTTCGAGTTGAAATTCAAAGTAAAAGTTGACTAAAACTGCATTTCAAGATGACGAAATTGGAGCCAGATCGAACTTTTCACCATGAGTTATATTTTAACTCATAATATGTGCCAAACTTGATTTCAAGCTGAAATTCAAAGTAAAAGTTGACCAAAACTGCATTCCCAGATGACGAAATTGGAGCCAGATCCAACTTTTCACCATAAGTTGGATTTTAACTCATATTATGTGCCAAACTTGATTTCAAGCTGAAATTCAAAGTAAAAGTTGACCAAAAATGAATTTCAAGATGACGAAATTGGAGCCAGATCGAACTTTTCACCATAAGTTATATTTTCACGCATAATTTGTGTCAAACTTGGTTTCAAGGTGAAATTCAAAGTAAAATTTGACCAAAACTGTATTTCAAGATGACGAAATTGGAGCCAGATCGAACTTTCACCGCAAGTTATAATTTAACTCATAATATGTGCCCAGTAATAAATGTTCCTCACCTTAACTATTTTTATTGTGCTCAATAATAGACTTAACTAGCCAAATTGATGTTAAATTATTCATTAACATCAATGATACTACACCATAAAATCACTACTGGACACAACCTTTTCTTCATTGATCCCAATAATAAATGTCCCTTACCTTAACTATTTTTATTGTGCTCAATAATAGACCTAACCATGTTAACTAGCAATACTAATGTTAACTTATTCACGAATATCAATGGTACTGCAGCCATAAAGTCAGTACTGGACACAACCTCTACCTTGTTGAGCCCAATAATAAATGTTTCTTTACCTAACTATTCTTATTATGGCCAGTAATAAACTTAACTAGTAATTCTGATGTTAAACTACTCAAATTTATGTTAACTTTTCAGTAAAAGTAATCTCTTCACACAAAAACATCAACTGTAAATTTGTACACATGTCCAGTGTGATTTGTTTGCAGGTATCAATCAACTGGAATGATAAGAGATCTCAAACTGGATATTCCACATTGTTGTAATAAGTTATCTCATGAACTTATTAATTTGTTAATAAGTTCCCGAAATCCCGAATTTATTCAATCTTTCCGAAAAACAATACATGTAGGTTTCGTGCCTGAGCATTGCTCAACGAGCCTGTTCAATATTGTAGTGATTCCTGTAAAATTACAACTTCTAGAGCGTTCACAAGCCATGGGTGTTGAAATTGCTGATTTTGTCACAAAATGTGTCGCCAATCGGCCAATTTGGTAGCTATGGCAACCCAAATCGATAGGTGTCGTAATCTCACCATAAGACATGTCCATATAAAATATTATCAAAATCGGTTCAGATTTGCAAGCTGTAGCGCGTTCACAAGAAAGTGTCTGCGAACGCGGCGGCGGCGGCGGCGCGACGATCGTAAATCCATAGTATACAATTACATTAATACAATTACATTATTTCATAGTTTGTTTTATATTGGCCCGCGTATGGTCCCTACATGCATGCATGTACCCGAGGGCCTGTTTTGGGGGTCATGAGGCCGAAATCAATGTTGGTTCAATAACCAATTGCCATGACGTCGCGTTCATATTCTGTTTGCTGGTGACTTTGAATTTGACCTCAGATGACTGGATGAAGAGTCATCTGGGGTCAAGACGATGACTTCGCGAGAAAACAACTTGAGACTTCAACGCCCCACACAGAGCTAATATTTATGGACTTAGTATCTGGACGACAACTTCTGGCAATATTCAGAAGCGTGTTTTGACAATGGCTGCAAAATTTTGCATGGAGTTCGATACACTACCACACTTTGATTATGGGGTCAATTCTGAGTCGATTCTGAGTTTTGCCTAACTTCACGTTCATCAGTTAATGCCCTCACCAAGTATTGCACACGGCACACAGTATTTGGAGATGGAGTTCTGTCTGTGTGACTAACGAAATATCACATGTGGCAGGTCAGTCTTTGGTGACCTCGAACTCTCATCGCATACATTTATCTTGCCACAAGAAGCGTTCATACGGGGGTCACATTAATGCACCACATACTGGCACAGAAAACAATGGCTTCTGGGGCCAAGTTTAGTATTTCGGGCAACGAATTTTCAGACAAAAATAAAAAAAAAGCAATAAGCAACAATTTATTATATGCAGCTCATGAATATATATTTCAAAAAACTTCTAAATACACCAACTAATTCCTACACGTACAGTTACATGTACGGCTAGAGACCAATTAGATCGATTGTATCCTACTTGGTTGTTCATTAGTTCACATCCCTGTCCATTATATATACATGTACCGATGTCTTCTAAACGCTGGTACGCTGGTATACTGGTACAAGCATTGTGAAGCTTATTGAGGCATACACGAAATGAGCAGTATTGTTGAGTTCATGCACCTTGCAATGCTTGTACCAGCATACCAGCGTTTAGAAGACATCGTACATGTACCGTCCTTTATAATCTACATTACATAATACATGTCTATGTTACATGAGTCAAAGACGAAAAAATACTGATATGAACGTACAGTATGCGAAGCATCCAGTTCAGGGTCTTTCATTCATAAGACACCGTACATTTTCATAATTCATTCAAACTGCCTCTTCAACAGTTTTGTCTTTAATGGCCAATTTACCCATCTTGAGGTACATGTAGTCATAACATTGCAAAGGAGCATGTAAGCAACCAAACTTTCGGGGAAATTGATCAAACAGATTTGAGATTTTGCGTTGACAGACGGCCGAACACACGACATATGGACGGACGGTCGCCGGAAGCCTACTGACCACATGTATTGTAAGGTGCCAAATAATCTCACCTGCCATAACATAAAGATATCACACAAGTGTATACATTACATATATACTCTATTCCTGTGCATTGCACGCATTTTACGTGTACAATATAATATACATGTAACTTCGGCCTTGCTCCGAACGTATTGACTTCGAGGTGTGACCGTGACAGTACTGTAAAAAAGCCATTTCTTTTAAAGTTAAAAGTACGAGTGAGTGATACAGTTGTAGGCGGCCAGTCTGTACAGAGACTCCATGAGAGGGTCCGTGTTGTTGTCGCTCATGTCCTTACAGACCTGTACTAGTTTGAAATGATGCTCTCTCTCGTGATCCTCATGGACTATTGCCTTCTGGATCAGGTCGTCCCAGGCGTGAGTCATCCCATCGTTCTGCTCCAGGAGGCTTCGGTCAAGAGGAGGGCAGCCCCGGGCCGTGTACGTGACTAGCAGGCAGCAGAGAAAGGTGTGGACGGCCTTGAGGACCTCAGTCTTGGACTGCAGCAATGGCAGGATTTGTCCCAGCGCCCAGCTCCCTGTCACCCCGTGCAAAAGGAAGAAGTCATTGGGCTTCTCTACCAGCACGTACACGATTATGGATATATCCACCAACCATTTGCTCAAGGCCGGCAAATTGTCCAGTGTGAACTCCTCGGCGTCCAGTCCCTTTGGGAACTTGGTGTTACTGACAAGTTCGCCAAACCGATCGCTATGGTGCGCCATCAAACGGTCTACCTGTTGGGGAAACCTGGGACCCAGCGCAGGGTCTATTGGTATGCTTGTAGTAGCTTTGAACACCTCCTGATCTTTAGCGAGCTGTTCAGCAATATCCAAGATATCTTCACGTCCACGGCCCAGCGCCAGGAGGTTTGGTGTGTATTCCTTGAACTTGAACGGTCTGTAGATCGACTTGAGGAAGGCGAAACCCTCACAAACGAACCAGTCCCGTCTCGACGCGTACCCGTATCCGATGTGGATCAGTCCGTGCAGTGCTGAAGACATCATCCCTGCTTCCATCTTGGGGAACTCGTGTCTTATAAACTCCTCCAGGGAACCGGAGTAGTTGTTCTGTAGCAGGGCCCTGTATTCATTGCGGTACTTGTAGAAGGTCCAGACGATGTCCCTGGGGAGTGGTTGAGTCTTGGCGAAATCCGGATCCTCAAGTTTCACCTCAGCCATCCAACTGACAAAGTCCCGCATGACACTCTCCGGGGCTTTGAGCCTGTCCAAGGCGTACAATGCGTGGGACATGTGGTTGAACCTGCCCTTCTTGTACTCAATGAAGAATTTGTCGGTGGTGTTCTGGTCAAATAGTTCATTAGTCCACGGCTGGAAATCGTCGGATGTCATCATGGGAAATTGCAATTTGGTTAAATGGCTAGGTACTCCAGTATATTCGTGTTGGGAAATTTTCCAAAGCTCTCTTCCGCCTGTCTTATTTCTGTCCAAGGCGCAAACTGATAAGGCAATCTATCGACTCGTCGACAGCGTTGGAATAATGTTCTATGTTGATCAGGCCCGCTACATCTATATATAACCATACTTGTACGTGCATGTAATTGCTCCACATATATAGGTTATACTAGTGCATACACGTAGAAAACATGGCCTAAATATCATGTCATCCATGTACAAAGGCTTTACAATTACATGCAGTGCACCAAGTTCAAAGGCAAAAAAGTATTTATCGCCAAACAATATTCCACAGGGGGGGGGGGGGGGGGAAGTGGAGAGCATGAGATGGGTGAGTATCTGGTGCGCTGAAGCCAGTATGTTGATTGTATGCAGGCAGAGAGGGTCAATCGATAAACCTACAGTGTACATCGTACATGGGTTGTTATTGTTCTGGAAGGGGGCAGCGGTATTATATGGTGTACGATGGCGGCCATACTACATTCTCGCTGTCTCGACTTGAATTTTTCACTCGAGGTTACGAGAGGTCGATGCGAGGTTGCGAGGTTACGATGCGAGGGATCGATACGAGGTTGCGAGGGGTCGATGCAAGGTTGCGAGAGGTCGATGCGAGGCCACGAGACATCGATGCGAGGCCACAAGACATCGATGCGAGGCCACGAGGTTTACAACTCGCAACCTTGCATCGACCCCTCGCAACGACCTCTCGCAACCTCGCATCGACCTCTCGCAACCTCGCATCGACCTCTCGCAACCTTGCATCGCCCTCTCGCATCGACCCCTCGCAACCTCGCATCGACCCCTCGCATCGACCTCTCACAACCTCGCATCGACCTCTCGCAACCTCGCAACCTCGCATCGACCTCTCGCAACCTCGCATTGACCTCTCGCAACCTTGCATCGCCCTCTCGCATCGACCCCTCGCAACCTCGCATCGACCTCTCGCAACCTCGCATCGACCTCTCGATACCGTGCATCGCCCTCTCGCATCGACCCCTCGCATCGCGCTCTCGCAACCTTGCATCGACCTCTCGCAACCTCGTGTGCAAACTGTTGCGCATGCGCAGATCTATTATGATTGATTCAAGATGGGTGATAACACCCGACGTACCCTTATTATGGCGGCCATACTACATTCTCGCTGTCTTGACTTGAATTTTTCACTCGAGGTTACGAGAGGTCGATGCGAGGTTGCGAGGTTGCGAGAGGTCAATGCGAGGTTGCGAGAGGTCGATGCGAGTTTGCGAGGGGTCGATGCAAGGTTGCGAGTTGTAAACCTCGTGGTCTCGCATCGATGTCTCGTGGCCTCGCATCGATGTCTCGTGGCCTCGTATTGATGTCTCGTGGCCTCGCATCGACCTCTCGCAACCTCGCAAGGTTGCGAGTTGTAAACCTCGTGGCCTCGCATCGATGTCTCGTGGCCTCGCATCGACCTCTCGCAACCTCGCATCGACCCCTCGCAACCTCGCATCGACCCCTCGCAACCTCGCATCGACCTCTCATAACCTCGAGTGAAAAATTCGAGTCGAGACAGCGAGAATGTAGTATGGCCGCCATCGTACACCATAGTATTACATAATCAGGTCCGTGTGCACTAGACGCTATTTCACTACCAGACACCGAACACAATAGTGTCTGGAGTACAATAAATCTGATATTGTTCTCTCTGGGCGACCAATATTGCACGGTCTGTAGCACACAGGCATTCTGACCGGAGTGAGTTGTAAATAAATGAGTTATTGTATTATGTCTCGAACTTTCGCTCGAATGGCCGCTCGCACAATAAGTACGCGAAAGTTCTCTACCCCGGGTTCTCTACATAATACAATAACCCATACTTAGCCCATCAGGGGCCTCGGAGGCCTTCCTCAATACATTTTATGTAGTTTTGCTCATTTCATTTGCTGCCATGGCAATATACCTTCGGGTATTCCTGCAACTGTCATCTACCATAGTTGCTAGGATTCTAGTTACCATCAGGTCAGAGCTGAATCAACGTATTACATTTTTTTCTTGCACATGCACCCCCTCCCCACGCTACCAATGGGGGCCTGACAGTCCCCCTGTTTTGTATGTAATATGTGTATACCGTTCAGTGATGCGGCAAAATGATGCCCAAAAACTGTGGAAGCGATCGTTAGAATGACAGGTATGCAGTTGGATCTACTAGAGACAATGGCAGCCACAGAAATTTATATGTAGCTATAGAATTACAGATTGTCTGTAAATCCGGTTCTCTTAGAAGAATCCGAAGTCTCGATCGGCAAGTCCATGTACACGTACGTCTATGGACTCCTGAGTCAAGCGAACGTTTGACCTGTCGCCACGATCGTTGGCCTCGTCCTCCGATTAGGAATGATCTCGATCATCACCCACATGCCCCCCCCCCCTCCTCTGGTTGCTGGACATGACCGATCTGATCGGGAGCCTCGTTGAGGGAACAGAGTCCACAGGACGCAGTCCTGAGACGAACATAAGGGCGCCTGGTCCTTGGTCGTGAGAACCCAGGACTTGTGATGTGATGGTTAACGACCCCCAACACTGCCTGACCGATTGAACCCCAATCGTGCACGATCGATGTTGCGATCCAAGAGTTTCGACTTCCGATTGTACGAACGTTTGAAAAGCCCGCTGCCCAAACCTTGGCAACTAACAGTAGCGGATTTACAGGGGTCAGGACCCCCCCCCCCCCCCCCCTCTTTTCGGAAAAAAAATACATGTATATGGAGGAAAAAAATACATATATATCAAGTTTCTATAGGCGGATTCACGCTTCCTGCCCGAAAAAATTATGTCGAAATATCATGTTTGAGAACAGGTTGATCATAGTGAATTTGTTTAAATGTATATTCAGGAGAGACCAGCAAGCTACCACAGAACATAAAAAAGGTTCTGGCTTCTGGGGCCCTTCAGCGGGCCCCAGACCCCCGGCCCAAACGTGCAGTTTCCCTAGCTTCTACATTTGTTTTACAAAATTTTCAGAACATAGTCATCAATGAATTTTTAAGTGCAATTTATATCTAGAAAAGGCCACTAAATTAATGCAGAATATAAAAAAGGCTCTGACTTTCGGGGCCCTCCAGCCTTAATTTAGAACATATTAGGCCCTTCAGCGGGCCCCAGACAGACCCCCGGCCCAAATGTGCAGCTTCCCTACCTTCAACGTTTTTTGTTTTGTTTTACAAACTTTTCAAAACATAGTCATCAATGACTTGCAATTAATGAAGTGCAATTAATATTGAGGAAAGGCCATTAAATTAGTTCTGAACACAAAAATGGCTCTGACTTCTTGTGCCCTTCAGCTGGCCCCAGACCCCCGGCCCAAATGTGCATCTCCTCTTCTACATTTTTTTCTACAAATTTGTCAGAACATGGTGATCAATAATTTTTAAGTTCAATTTATTTCCAGGACAGGCCAAAAAATTAATTCCGAACATAAAAATGGCTCTGACTTCTGGGGACCTTCAGCGGGCCCCAGACCCCTGGTATATGGCCCGAATTTGCAGCTTTCCTTCTACACTTTTACGAACTTTTCAGAACATGGTCATCGATGAATTCCAAGTCCAATTTATTCCCAGGAGAGGCCACAAAATTAATTCAGAACATAAAATTAGGCCAAGGGCCGAAGATAGGTTACCGGACAATGTTTAATATTTTAGATGTTAGCCAGGTCATTGGTTGAATTCAAGGTCAAGAGAATATTCAGCATATATAAGAGCATATATCATGTCCACAGTTGATTGCTAAGCTGTGAATTCAATAATCAGAGAGATATTAGCAATTTTGTGCTGTGGCCTTGAAAATGAAGGGGCAAAGGTCAAATTCAAGGTCATCAAAATATTCAATGTATATCATTTTCTATATCATGTCCACAATTGATTCCCAAGCCATACAGTCAATAGAGGAGCAAGATATGAGCCAGTTTGTACTGTGACCTTGAAAATGAGGTCAGAGGTCAAATTCAAGGTCCCGAGAATATTCAGCATATATCATTTCCTATATGTCAACAATTGATTCCTAAGCTGTAAAATTGATAATAAGTGAGATATTAGCCATTTTGTCCTGTGACTTGAAAATGAGGTTGAAGGTCAAATTCAAGGTCATCAGAATATTCAGCATATATCATTTCCTACATGTCCACAATTGATTCCTAAGCTGTAGAGTCGATAATAAGCGAGATATAAGCCATTTTGTGCTCTGACCTTGAAAGTGAGGTCAGAGGTTTGAAATTAGGCCAAGGGCCGAAGATAGGTTACCGGACAATGTTTAATATTTTAGATGTTAGCCAGGTCATTGGTTGAATTCAAGGTCAAGAGAATATTCAGCATATATAAGAGCATATATCATGTCCACAGTTGATTGCTAAGCTGTGAATTCAATAATCAGAGAGATATTAGCAATTTTATGCTGTGGCCTTGAAAATGAAGGGGCAAAGGTCAAATTCAAGGTCATCAAAATATTCAATGTATATCATTTTCTATATCATGTCCACAATTGATTCCCAAGCCATACAGTCAATAGAGGAGCAAGATATGAGCCAGTTTGTACTGTGACCTTGAAAATGAGGTCAGAGGTCAAATTCAAGGTCCCGAGAATATTCAGCATATATCATTTCCTATATGTCCACAATTGATTCCTAAGCTGTAAAATTGATAATAAGTGAGATATTAGCCATTTTGTCCTGTGACTTGAAAATGAGGTTGAAGGTCAAATTCAAGGTCATCAGAATATTCAGCATATATCATTTCCTACATGTCCACAATTGATTCCTAAGCTGTAGAGTCGATAATAAGCGAGATATAAGCCATTTTGTGCTCTGACCTTGAAAGTGAGGTCAGAGGTCAAATTCAAGGTCACGAGAATATTCAGCATATATTATTTCCTATATGTCCACAATTGATTCCTAAGCTGTAGAGTCGATAATAAGCGAGATATAAGCCATTTTGTGCTCTGACCTTGAAACTGAGGTCAGAGGTCAAATTCAAGGTCACGAGAATATTCAGCATATATCATTTCCTGTCCACAATTGATTCCTATTCTCTAATCCCAATATCAAGTGAGATATTAGGCATAATGTGACCCATTATAAAGCATAGGAGAATTTAACATGGGAAAGTCCCATTTGGGCCGAGTTTGGGCCAAAATGGCCCACTTCGAGCGATTCAAGCGCAACGAAATTTATAGACATCATAGGAGTACATATGAGGAGTGTTATGTATTAAAAAGAAAAAAAGTTACTGAACAGATTTTGAGAAAATGGCCGCAAAAGTAAAAAATCAGGCATTTTTCGTCGAAAACGGCCGCCATTTTGAAAAAAATGCGAAAATCAAAAAACTAAAAAATACTTCCTTCTTGAATTATTTTTAAGTATTTTTGTGCAAAATTTCAGAAAAATTCGCCCGTAAACAAAAAAGATAAAAATGTGGACGACGACGACGGACGACGACGACGGATAACGGACGACGGACGCAACGCCATGCCAATAGGTTATCGGACCATAGGTCCGGTAACCTAAAAAAAGGTTCTGACTTCTGGGCCCTTCAGCAGGCCCCAGACCCTCAGCTGAGACGAGCTCGATTCGTTTCTATTTTTGACATCAAATATCAAAGTATGGCGATCATTGGGTATTCAAGTGGGATTCATACCCACCAGATGCCATCAACTTACCACAGAACATGAAAAAGACTCTTGCTTCTAGGTCGCTTGAACGGCCCCAGACCCCCGGCTCGCTTCACTTCACTTTTTTTTATATATACCAGGGGCATGAAGTGGGATTTATACCCAGGAGATGCCAGGACGCCACCTCAGGACATAAAAAAAGATTTGGTTTTTGGGGCCTTTGAGCGGGCCCCTGACACCACGCCGTATAATGTTGGACCCCCTCTTTTCAAATTCCTGGATCCGCCCCTGACTATTAGGCCTAACCTAACCTGAACCCGACATAGTAGCCTATGCCCCCTCAAACCTCAAAACCGCGACTCGAATGACTTGTTGAGCATATTGCCATACCGAGTCATGTGTTGTCCATACCTGAGGTATAGCAAAAAAAAAATCGATGGAAGGGAATTTGCACAGCCACTCAGCCAAGTATTAACCCCAGCCCCGGTGGCTTTGGTGACCAGGATGGGCTGAGACGACATGGTTTCCAGCAAACTGTTTTGGCCAGAAGCCCAATGATGAGAGAAAGGGCTAAAAAGTGCATAAATCCAAGTCATTTCAAATACACGTTTGACATAGGCTGCATACATGGAGTGCATAAATGCACATTTGCTCCTTGGGGAGGGGTGAGCATGGTGGCAGAGTGCATAAATGCATAAATCGTGGTGCATAATGCAAAAATGCATAGTACATGGTCAATGCACGTTTGATGCATACATGGAGTGCATAATGCACATTTGCGCTCTGCAGGAGGGGGGAGGATAGTGGCAGACTGCATGAATTTGTTGACCAAATGCATACATGGTCAATGCACGTTTGACACAGTGTGCATACATGGAGTGCATAAATGCACATTTGCTCTATGGGGGAGGGGTGGGCCCTGTGACAAGGTGCATAAATGCATAAGTGCATAAATGCACAAATGCATACATGATCAATGCACGTTTGACACAGGGTGCATACATGGAGTGCATAAGTGCACATTTGCTCTATGGGGGAGGGGTGGGCCCTGTGACAAAGTGCATAAATGCACAAATGCATACATGATCAATGCACGTTTGGCACAGTGTGCATACATGGAATGCATAAATGCACATTTGCTGCCTGGGGAAGGGGTAGGGGTGCGCCCTGTGACCGAGTGCATAAATGCACAAATGGGAGCCCGGAGAATACCTATTTCACCACAATTCAAATAGGAAGGAATCCGAGGCACAAAAGACTCCAGCGACAAATACACATTTATTTTCAAGATCCACTCGTGGGTTGAACACGTCAGTGATTAGTATTTTAGAAAATGTTCAACAATATGGTTTAACCATATCATTTAAAACTAGACGATTCGGTCGCCGACGACCATGTGGATGTATCTCTCTGGTACACTCTCATCCCTGTTGCCCAAAATATTGTGGCGATTTTACCCTAAGCACGCGGCAGGTGATTGTAAACATACATGCCATTTATGTGGCCTTTTCGGTCTTGGCCTTGTTTTGACACACTCCGTTCGAGCGGGCGTTGCTACGGCAACGCATTGTAATTTACGCTCCAGTAAACTATAACAATGGTTTGATTACGCTTCGCGTGCAGCCTCTAGTGTATTATATAAACACTGGAAGCGACTCGGTCGAGGAGATTGTCCAAGGTCGAGTGACAGGATGCACTCGGAGAGTTCCCTGGTCAGGAGTAGTGGGCTCTTAGAGCCCTGGGGACGATTTCCATGGGGAGGCCCGGGCTGGGAGAGACAAGTTGCTGACTCGGGGCGCAAGCCCTGTGGATCGCCAGTTCTCTCCCTTCCCGGGACGGTGTGACATAGGCTCTGGCCAGCATGTCGGACTGTACGGGGTTCCGTCCCCGAGGCAGACCGCGGCTCGCCAGGCCCCTCCAGCTAACACCGTAGTGAATGAACCAGTTTCTGAACGGTGTCCGTAGGCCTGGGAGTGTCGGGTGGGCTGTTACCTGGTTACCGTTAATGCTAGAGTGGTTACCGTGTCCGCAGTGACCTCCGGTGAGCGGCGCCGCCGCAAGGATCCGGAATAGCGGATGCGCGTCCGCAAGGACTCGCGGTGAGAGGACTATCCTCGAGGATCCCGAAGAGCGGACGACAGTCAATAACTTTACAATATGCTAATTCAGACAATCATTACTGCCAGTGTGTTTCATCGATGTCAGTAATGAAAGTTCCGGACCTCAACTATTTTCATTCCATGCAGTAACACTCATAACAACTGATATATTCATTAACTTAATTATTTTTTTTACTTAATACTTCCGAGAAGCCGGTCACAGGAGTGGATTATGAAACCTTGCTCAATCCCTCAACATTTATGAGGACAGTCATGAAATCTCTGCTGGACAAAGTCTTTACCTTGTTGAGTCCAATAATAAATATTTCTTGTTTTAACTCTTTCTAGTGTAGTCAATAAAAGACTTAACTAGTAAAACTCCTGTTAACTTTTTCGGTTACAGCCTTGAAATCTAAACTGGGCAGAATCTTTATCTCAGTGAGCCCAATGATGAATGTTTCTTGTCTTAACTATTTTCATTGTGGTCAATAATATCCTTAACTAGTGAAACTAATGTTAATTTGTTCGGTTACACCCATGGAGTCTCCACTGGACAGATCCTTTACCTTGTTGAGCTCAATAATAAATGTTTTTTGTTGTAAGTATTTTTTTATTGTGGTCAATAATAAACTTAACTAGCAAAAATAATTTTAATTATCCAGTAACAACCATGAAATCTTTACGGTACAGGACAGAAACTTTACTCTGTTGAGCCCACTAATAAATATTTCTTGTCTTGACTTTTTTTGTTGTGGTCAATAATAGACAAAGCTAGTAAAACTAATGTTAACTTATTTGATATTATTGTTCTGTTTTCACCAAAAACATCAGTTCTCTTTTATGAACAAGAATCCAGTGCCATTTGCTTCCATAGTACAGGGTATTGGAGTGATCACAGCTGTTAAAGGGGCTATTTTAATGGTTGTAATAAGTTAGCCTGTTAACTAATTATTATTTATTTCTTCATTCTTAAAAACAAGAGGTTTTGTGTAACGGTCTTTCTCATCGAGCCTGCGTGATTTCCCACCCGTAGAGCATTCACATACCATGTGTGTTAAACAGGCTGATCTGAGCATAAAATGTGTCACCAGTCGACCAATTTGGTTGCTATGGCAACCAAAATCGATCGGTGTCGATATCTTTTCATAGGATATGTCTGTATAAAAATTATTACAATCGGTACAATAATTTGCAACCTGTGGAGCGTTCATAAAGAATCTCTATGGCAGAGGCGGCACGACGGAGAAAAATCCATTGTAAGTATCCACTGAACTTCGTTCAGGAAATACAAATATAATGTTCTATGAACCAATCTGTCAATTTTTTTAAATCTAAAATTGATAGCAACAAACTATCAAATTTTGAGAGAAATCTATGGAAACAAAAACTTAGCCCCAAAAGCCAGCATTGACCTTAAGCTCTATCTTGAAGTGTTCTAGGACTACACTCCATACAGTTCCCATTATGAAAGAAAAATTAGCCCAAAGGCTAAGATAGGTTACCGGACAATTTTGGTTTGGCCATGGCAGCATTGGCAGGTTACATACCTTGAGATTTACCAATCAAGGTTCGCAGTGTAAACATATGACCTTGGGATTTACCAGTCAAGGTCATCCGTATGAACTTCGATGTTACCATTACATGTATGTGTGCGGCATTTGATATTCTATATGTTGGGTGGAATCGTTTAGGCCGCTCAGGTCAATTTACACATTCCAAGTCAGACATTTGGCACTCAAGGTCATCTGACGTCAAGTTCAAGGTCATCATTAGTTGTGCCATATGTCTTCCTGTTCATAACATGAGCTCTCTCTGCAAGCATTTCATCTACAGAGGCAAATCTGGGCATTTTTAGACCCCAAAATGGCTGTTTTGACCTTTCAAGGTCATCCAAGGTCAGATTCAAGGTCAATACACAAGTCGCCATATATGACTTCCCATTTGAAAGTGCCAATTTCTAAGCTCTATCTTCAAGCGTTCTATGAGTACAGTCCTGACAGCTCCCATTATGAAGGAAAAAAGTGCCGAAAATTTTCCAAGTCCAAAATTTTTTTCAAAGGGTGAAAATTCTTTTCTGCCTAGAAATGGCCCAAAATGGATAGTAATGCAATTCGGGGTGAAAATTTTTTTTTCACCGACTCGTCAAAAATTCAAAATGGCCACCACAAGGAGATCGGCGATTCAAGGGCAACAAAACTTATACACTTCACAGAGGTATATGAGAGGAATCTTTTTAAGCAAAAATCTCAAAACTGATCAGACACTTTTTGAGAAAATACAGACCAGGTGCAAATTTGAGCGTTTTTCGACCCAAAAATGGCTGTTTTGACCTTTCAAGGTCATCCAAGGTCAAATTCAAGGTCACCACACAAGTCGCCATATATGACTTCCCATTTGAAAGTGCCAATTTCTAAGCTCTATCTTCAAGCGTTCTATGAGTACAGTCCTGACAGCTTCCATTATGAAGGAAGAAAGTGCCGAAAATTTTCCAAGTCCAAAATTTTTTTCAAAGGGTGAAAAATTTTTTTTGCCCTAGAAATGGCCCAAAATGGATAGTAATGCGATTTGGGTCGAAAATTTTATTAACCGGCAAATTTAGGGCAACCAAACTTATACATATCACAGAGGTATATGAGGGGAATCTTTTGAAACCAAAAACTCAAAACTGATCAGACAGTTTTTGAGAAAATGGCCGTCAAAGTCCTAAATTGAGCGTTTTTCGACAAAAACGGCCGCCATTTTGAAAAAAATGCGAAAATAAAAAAAAACCAAAAAAAACTCCTTCTCAAAATAATTTAAGGCATTTTTGTGCAAAATTTCAGAAAGATTCGATCGTTAACTTTAAAGATAACAAGGGCCACTGGCCTCAAAGGAAGAGCTTCGAAAATGTTTGCACAGAACTATTTGAAAACCCTTTAATATTGTATTTGATTTGGTACATATATGTTGTGGCCATATTGTAACTCTACTGGGCAGAATCTATACCTTGTTGGGCCAATAAATTTGTCATGTAACTATTTTCTTGTCATGTAACTATTTTTATTGTGGTCAAAAATAGACTTAACTAGTAAAACTAATGATAACCTATTCGGTTAGTCATGACTGGATAGAACTTTTTAGGGCCCGAGTGAGTCGGAAATTTCCGAACCCGGTACCTGTGTCGTCTGACCCGACCCGTCCAAATATATAGCAAAATTTGAATGATACTCACTGAAGCAATTTGTAACACGTAAACGCCAGACATTGCTCTTTGACACATATTATTTGTTTCGTCAGTAATTACCGGTATTTTCAAGTTTGAGAAAGATCACAATGTCATGACCTCATGAAACTATCGTTTTTTTTCCTGATGATTTCCTTGTCATTCTTGTGATTTTACTAGTGTTTATCACAAATATTCAAAACTATATCTTTATTTGTTCTCAAATACGAGTAACAAAATTCCGATCCAGGTAATTGTATGACCCGCCCCGAATTTGGGTACCTGTCAACTCGTCTGGGCCCCAGAACCTTTACATTGTTGAACCCAATAATAAATGTTTCTTGTAATATTTTTATTGTGGCCAATAAGACTTAATCAATAAAACTAATGTTACTTATTCCGTTACAGCCATGAAATCTCTACAAGTCAGAAGCTTTACCTTGTTGAACACGTTTAAAAACCACCCGACTATTTTTGGGACCAATGTGTAAGATTTTCAAGGTTCTGATTATGTTTTTCTGATTTAGGAGGCACAATGTTTTTTGAGCTTTAGTCTTAGATTTAAATTTCTTTATGGATTTTTTTTTAGTGTTTTGATTTGTACTGCAGAGACATTTCAGTAACTTGTCTGCATTTCCAATAATTCATGACATGCATGAAAGCTTTTTTCATCAATACGATCATGTTTCTCCTTGCCCAAATGTTGGTTTGAAGATCAGCGTACATGTTGTGTCAGTGTGCAGTGTGTAGTGTCAGCTGCCAAATACAAATAGCCCAGGCACACCCCCCACCCCGAATCGCCGCTCGTGTGACTGCTATCAAAATCAGCACTGACAATTCTCGTCGGCAATATGAAACTATCATAAACATGATAAAAGTGCTAGATCTAGTATCCATTTGTTTCTGCTTATTTTAGGAGGAAACTAAGTTTTTTCCCGTGTAAAAGCTCCGCAAATCTACCAAGTTTTGTTTGTTTGTTTCCGACTGTTCCTTTTAGTCAAATCCCGTTGAAATCTCGTTTCACTTCAATGGCATTTTTAATTAAATTCCCCCATAAACAAGCTTTCGGTGGTGATATTTTTATGAAGTATTACCAGTGAAGTAGGAAAGAGTCATAGAAAAGACCATTTATTTGGGTCGTAACAAGTATTTCCACAAATACCGCACTCAGTTGGACGATCTCTTGGCGGCTGGCATTTTGACCTTGACCCTGCAGCAATTTTTTGGGGCAGTACGCTAATTGGCGGGACTCGCTCACGTGATCATTTGCATATCATTATATCCACGTGTATTTCATAAACATGTGGGTGTGTCCGCCAAGACAGCTTCCCGATTGGACAATTCAGTGACTCTCTGGCTGGCGGGCCGACTGCCGTGACTGCTTATCGGGGCCACACGATAATTGAATTTGCCCACTGGAATATGGAATACCACCACTAACACATAATTATTATGTTGCCGTATCAACTTGTTTTTCATTGTTGCAATACCATACTGTATCTATATATTGTGCGGAATGTATATCCAAAACTTTGAGTGCATATGATTGCAAGAAAGCACTGTTCCAGTGGAGATCAAAACGGGAGTGGTGATGGGTTTGAAACGGTGACATACAAAAAAAAAAAACGGTCGGAACACACGTCTCCTGGGATTATTATCGCTAATAACTTATTACATTAACCATGATTAGGTACACGGGCGTCATTTTCCTCCCAACGGGCCCCGGGCCCTCCCAATTAGCCACAGTTGGATAGCCTGTTGTGGTTCCAAGTGGCACTTTCAAGAATGTAAACAAAAGAAAAAATTCAAAAATCCAAAAAAAACCAACATCATAGAGGAAGAGCCCTGCTCTTCCTAAAAATGTTAACGCCGGACGGACGGACTGACAGACGGACGGACGGACGACGGACGCAACGCCATGCCAATAGGTTATCGGACCAAAGGTCCGGTAACCTAAAAATACAAGTCCAAAATATTTTTCATTGGCAACAAGACTAACTTTTTGGCTGGAAATTGTTCAAATCAGAGTGCAGACCACCAGTTCAATAACAACAAAACTTATATCATAAGGGTACATATGGGGAGTTCCATGGATCAATTAGAGAAAGAGTTAATTGACGTGTTTTGCCACAAAAAGCCTTTTTGACCTTTCAAAATCATTGGAAAAGTACATGAAAATTTTCGAGTTCAAAATATTTTTCTACATGTATGGCAGGCTGGAAATAGATCGAAACAGATAGCGATTTGATTTGAGCTATAAATTTGTTCACACCCATCAAAATGGCTGCCTCGCACATGACCACAGACGCAATGCCATGCCAACAGGTTCTCGGCCATGGTCTGGTAACATAAGAATTGTCTGAACAGATTTTGCGAAAATGGCTGCCAAAGATTTTTTAATGGGGAAAAATAGAGATTTTTGCTTGTCATTTGTTTTGACAGAAAATGTAAAAAGAAAAGAAAACATCAAATAACAATAGCAAATGAGACTTTATTTGTACAGATATAGATGTACAAACCACACATTCTTAAAGGGATTCCTCAAACATACGGAACACACAGTACAAATTCACCAACAGTCACAGAATCAAACTTGCTTCGAGCGAGAGAACTTTGTGTCTCGGAACTGTTGCCCATGAATACGCTGTAACAGTTTCTGCTCAATCTTGTCCAGAGCATCAAGGGTCAGCACTAGGGTCTCATGCTTCAGCATACTGTACACATTCAGCCCTGGGTAGTGAGTAAATATAATATTTTATCATGAAATGTCTGCTCTGGGTTTTTCTCTCTGGGGAATATAATGAACTTACAGGTGCAAGATTTGATTTGAAATGTGTCTCCGAAAGCAACTTTTGCACCATGTAATAGAAACAAATACCCTACTCCAACATGAGAACATACTGATGTAGTCAAATTCACAAGTCAGTTATATCTCACCATAAACTGGCATCACTGTGTACGGTTTTATGGCCTCAGTTGCAAGCGCCATATTCTGTGAAATGATATCAGTACTGCAAAGGGAAAAAAATCAACTGCTGCATTAATCGAGAAGATGTAATTCACATGCATGTTATATTATTACATGTGCTATATCATGATACATACTCGTCAATGAAGAGGACTGACAGACCCCAGCCCCGGGATTCCACCACCTCCTCCAAGTACTGTGAGTCACATGAAAACAAAACGTTCATACTTCCTTATTTATTGGAAATACACTGGCAAATGAGAAGATACTATTCAATTTCCTACAGTCAATAGCCAGAGACAGCTCAGAGAAGAAGTACATTGTGAACTACAACAGATCCTCAATTGTCAAAGACTGTGTTGGATTTTAGTTATTACAACTTGTAGTTCTCTGACAAAACAGTACCTTGGGATCATCAGTTGGTAGATCCAGTGAATCTACAATGTGTAACTTGTCCTGCAAGTGGATGTAATATTACCGGTATTGGAGATAAACCTAACCAAGTTACACGTGAAATCACGATTACTGCGTGGACGAGTTGAATATAAACTTTAATCAAACAATTTCCAGAAATTTTTTTTAAACTAATTTTCCCAGGATCTTCAGTACTCATTTTCAAAAATTATATGAATTACATAACATCACTAGAAGATTCAACTGCTAAATAATTGAACGCCAATCATTGCAATGCACAGTTTCAATGCAACAGTACCAGACCTGTGCGTATTTGGTTGTGAGCGCTGTCTGTAGGCCCAAGACTCTGATACTGTCTGGTAACATGAAGAACCGAGTGGTTGGACCACGAGGGCCATGGGCCTTCCCACCTGTATCACACAAAAAACAACAATGTAATTCACAACTACTCAAGTGAATATATCAGTGCATGAATACAAAACTATTAAATATTCTTTTTAAAAGGAGTCAATCCAGACAAGCTTACACAACTAATATTCAGAAATGTTTAGAGTTCATATGAAAATCAACACTGCAGGATAGCAGACATGGTCATTGCACATACCTTTATGCCACAAAGGGCTGCGGATACTCCCATGCCGCGCTTTACCAAGACCCTTCTGAGGCCAGGGTTTCCGGCCGCCCCCTCGCATCTCGGCCCGAGTTTTCACTTTTGTGTAATCCTGAAAACAAGAAATGAAGTACCAATCCCAATATAGTCAAACAGCAATACATGTACATACATATATGTACAGGAAATATACTGGCCACTACGGAGCTCCTGAGGTGACATGTCAAAAATATTTTTGAATTTGTGTGCCCAAACACATGAAATGCTCATGTGTGCACCTGAAATACTAATTCGTGCCCACGAAATGACGATTGTTATTTTGTGGGTACAAATTGAAAAGCTATTCTATTTTGCAATAATTATTTAATCATGATTATGAAATTATCATGATGAACATGATAAAGCGAGCAATAACAACTGTTTTCCATGTTTTAACATTGCAACGCAAGATAGTTAACTGAAATTTGAAGCGGAAAATGAACAAGAGCATCACATGACTTTTAGACAGCAAAACTTACTATGGTCTTGTATATTTTCTGCCAGTAAACATTATACCAAAGGATGTCGATTCTAAAACATGAAATGCAGAATATCTATTACTATTCATATTGAAAGTTTCTTTAATATATTCATAGACAATAAATGACAACAACCCTAAAGGATCCTGATTCTGAGAAGTGCAATTTCAATTGAACTACAAATGTAGTTATTAACAATCAAACATTCAGATCAGCTACAGAATTATTTATAATTTGTATGGATACTATGCTATATTTCCAACAATATTAATCTTCAGATTCTATTATGTATGAATGTACCTAGGAAAGACTCCGAATATTTCTGGGTGGAGGTCGACCAATCCCAGCTTCTCATTCTCTGTCTGGGACAAGGTTTCCAACCACGCTTGCTTGGCTGAGAACCGGGACGGAAATTCAAACTTTCTGCTGGTCATCAGCGGCAAATCCTGACCAGCATATTTCGGTTGTGTGATTTCTGAATTAGAACAAAAATACAATTAAAAAAAAAATCAATTTATTCGTTGGAAACCTACATGTTCTTGTCGCATTTGTAGTTGAATTCCTTAAACTTTCTGAAAACATGTGAATTATATCAATCTTTTTCCATTTACACATAAATCTCATATTAATTTACCTCGTTTGGAAAATTTGCAACTTTATAACGACATAAGTTGCCTGTTTCTGACCTGTGATGTTTACAGTTGGCTCAGGATCCACTGGAAGATTCTGTCGGACACAGCCACTTGTTGAAATGGCCACCTGCATTCAGCAAAAACACAAAACAAATGTACTGTACATCACGTTTATTCATGGTTATGAGTTGTACACGAGATAAATGCCTTTGATTCAAACAATCAACAACTCACATGTTTATGAACGAGTCAGAAGATTTTGGGGTCTCAACAACAATAATTTTCTTGATGAAACAATCATTTGTACAGTTATACAATGTATGTATCTACATGTTACTTGTTGAAATTTTTAATGACCAATTACGAATGTTCCCCTCAGGAACTTATTCTGCGAAACTCACCGCAAAACAAACAAAACTAGTTATAATGAAACATAATACTAGTATATAACTTTAGCACAGCAAAAATATCAGCAAAAACACGGTGTAAACGAGTTTTCAAAATCTGAGATTTTTTTCTAGAACCAGCTCCCATTGAATGATTAAACTTTCTCGCGGCTGTCTCAATAACACTGATGGACCATATGCAATCTATCAGATCAGTTCTAGATATTATAGAGAACAGTGATAATGGTAATGCGAATTGCCCACACTTGTGGGTTTGGCCAGGGTTTGGGATGGAAATGGAATGCTGGCTTTTCCACAGCATGCATCATGCATAGTAAACAGCATCAGCATTGGTAATTCGCAATTAGAAGTACACCTTAGGCATTTGGACAGGACATTCTTCATGTTCTTGGGCATGCCCAGATTTTCCAGGAAAATCTTGGAATATAAAATGTTTTTTTAATAAATATTAGACGAAAACAGCAAACAATATTTACCTTTGAATTAAAATTGAGGAATATTAATTCAAACAATTTTCCCACATGTTTATTCATTGATTAAATACTAAAAATTCATATGGAGCCTTGTTTATTCGAAATTAATCAGTCAATTCCACCATGTTTCGTGAATCTCATAGCATTAATTAGCTTATTGTATAGTCCAACTCGATGATTAAACATAAGTTACATCAATATTTACTTGCCATATTGTCAAAATATTAATCAAAATCATCATGGTAGATGACCCTTGCAAAATGGCACCGCACCATTTTGGAATGCCATTGCCCAAGATTATCGTGGACCTTCTCGAGATCGTCCAAATTTCCAAGAATGACCATAACAGTCAACAGAGGCCTAGTCAGTGAGTAGATCCAGTACGCTGGTACATGTACGTCACAACATCAACTGATCAACTTGTGACCTATGAGATGTGACTTGTGACAAGCTTATCCATATTAAACTACTATTTTGTATGTCACAAGTCGCGAGTCAAAAGTTGATGTTGTGGACTTGTGATTTACGACTAGCACTGTAGATATGCTGATTACCATCGATTACCGTAACTTACGACTCGAATTTAAGTTCACCGAAAACAGGTTATTCTGAGGGTATCAGAACTAGGCGAGGGAGGCCTATACGATTCATCATGTTGCTTCTGCCAGCGATTACAAAATATATTGTATTGTTCGCGGTGAATTGTTACTTGCCGGAATCTAAAGATTTCGGCAAGTATATTGGTCTGTTCGTTTATTTGTGTGTTTGTTTGTTTGTTTGTACGCACTCTAGCGCCCACAATTATGGCTCGATTCTGCCCAAGCTTGGTGTGCATATTCGCTAGGATGATGGCTCGAGACTGCACGATTTTGGTGATTCTAGGTCAAAGGTCAAGGTCAAGGTCACGCAAAACGTTGAAAACACATAAGTGGCCATAACTCCGGTTCTGTTCGTGCTAGAGACTTCAAACCAAGTTCATATTGTAGATAAACTCGAGTTTTATCTCCTGTGACCTTGACCTTGGCATTTGACTTTGACCTTGAGAAGTTCGCCATGCGGTGAATGTCAAGGTCAAGTACGAAGGTCAGCGCACCATATCGAGTAGTATATCGTTGGAAAGGTCTTGAGCCCCTGATTGCAGTGATACCTTATTTTCGGCGCTGCGACGTATACTGACGTCACAATGACGTCATAAACGTCAAATTTCCAGAATTTCAAAAGGCCATAACATCGTCAATACTGTATGGAATCACTTGAAACTTGATATGCATATTGACAGCAATGACCTCTACGAATTTATGTACAAAGGTCAAAGGTCAAGGTCAAGGTCATCGAAATCCCAGAAAAACACGTTTCCGGTAATAACATCCATTTGAATTGTCGTAGGTTCATGAAATTTGAACCATATCATTCAGAAGAGGTATAGCAATCGAGCGTATATGTCAATTTCATGATTGACCTTGAACTTGGTCATTAAAATAAGGTCGTATGAGGAAAACTTCAAGGTCAAATTTCAAAACTAACTGAAACCTATCAAGTAGTATATCAAATGAAAGGTCTTGACTCCCTGGTACATACTTTCTCATCAGTTTTGAGATGTGACGTTTTTTGACGTCACAGTGACGTCATAAACGTTATTTTTTCGGAATTTCAAACGGTCATAGTGTCCACAAATCTTGTTCGATTCTGATGATATTATACAGGTATAATATATGTCTTTATGCACAGGCAATGCACAATTTTCGTGACTCAAGGTCAAAGGTCAAGGTCAAGATCGAGGAAAAGGTCGAAATCACATAAATGGTCATAATTTTGGAACTAATCGCCATAAAGAGTTCAAACTAGGACCAAGTTGTAGCATATCGAAAGGTCTTTTACTTATGTTTCTTTGAATGTGACCTTTGACCTTGACCTTAAGAAGTTCGCCATAGGTCAATGCCATGTACGAAGGTCAGTGCACCATATCAAGTAGCATACTCTTTGGAGGGTCTTGGTCTCCTGATTCCAGTGATATCTTATTTTAGGCGCTATGACATTCAGTAACATCACAAAGACGTCACAAACGTCAGATTTTCAAAATTTCAAAATGGCAAATCCGAGAAAAAAACATTCTTGGTAATAACTTCTGCTTGAATCTTTGTATGCTCATGAAATTTGAATCAGATCGTTCAGAACAGGCATGACAATCAGATTTATATGTTATATGCATGATATACCTTGAACTTGATCAGAAAAATGAAGTCACATGAGCAAACTTCCAAGGTCAAGTATTGAAAATCAGTGAAATCTATCAAGTATTCATTCCGGCAAGTGTGTGGCCTATGGCCTCTCGTTTTATTTTCCATTTTTCAAAAACTATTGTTGATTACCGTAACGTGTACTGATGATTAAAGTAACGTGAAAATGAATACCCGGAGCTGATTACTGTATCATAGAGAAGGTTGCATGACAAATACGATACCTATAATAATCAGATAATGACTTGTAGCTGTGATGCGATTCGTGTGTTGCGGACGTTTAGAAAATGTGGCAAATTTAATATAATAATAGCTCAATATTTAACTAGACATAAAAGCCTATAGGCTTTGTGGCATCCCCCAATTTTTCTTTTCTTTTCTAATGGTGAAACTTGACTGTTATTATAATACATATACCAGGATTATTGAACACAGGTGGGAGTGAGAGTTCAAATTATAGCAGTTGCTCACTAGACAAATGTCCATCAGATATTTGTTTTAATCTCAATAGGTATTAAATGTACAGACATGACAGACATTCATAATACAAGCAAAAAGGAAATTATTCTGGGTTCTGACTAAGTAAAACAATGATAATTTGGTCACTGCATGTGAAATACAGCTAGAAAACAAAACAATGCATGTAGTTTCATCCAGATAAACACAGTGCTGTTTTAACTGAATACAATAAACAATTGACCGGCAAGCAAGGCCCAGGCAGACCTTCAAAGCTGTTATCTTCAGTTTGGGTCATCATTATATAACCACCTATTGTTTTCTTTAGAAAGGGAAGGAGGGCATTGTTCCAACTTGTTGGTGTTAGTATAGTAAACTGGGGTGAGGGGACAGGAGAGGGGGGGGGGGGGGGGAGAGGGGCAGTGCATACAAGTCACTGATACATTGCTACATTCATATGCAGATTAGACTGGCTGACAGTGGAGGTGGGGGAGGGAGAGGGGGGGGGGGGTATTGCCTTATCACAGGCATTACTGAGCAGGGCTCTCATATACTGCACTGGCTGAGAGGGCAGAGCCTAGCCTCATGCTGGACATGCAGGCTGCAGTCAGTGAATACAGTAGCATGGCTCAGTCACAGTATTACATCTGCATGGGGGCAGGTGAGGGAAAAATTCTAAGTCCAAAAAAAAATACACCCAAAAAATTTTTTCCCCCTGGAAATTGCCTGAATCAAATTATGACATTGACAGGAATCGCCCGATTTTTTTTTCCAAAATGGCCGCTGGCGGCCATCTTGGATTTCGGGTCTCGACGAAAAACAATAGGGGTTAGGAGCAAAGTATTTCGGATGAGCTGTGAAAATTTCGGAAAGATAGATTAAGGCGTTCAAGAGTTATGATCCGGAAACCGAACGGCGGAAGAAAAAAAAAAAAAAAAAAAAAAAACAGACAAAAACATAAGGCCTCCCGATTTTCAATCGGGATGCCTAATAAGACAGTATAACATGCATAATATCTAGTATTATCCTATATACGAGGCAGCACACTTGTCAAGGATGGTGTGATATCCGATAGATGACTTTCTGACCAAAATTATTCTAGTCCAGATGTCAGTAATGTTCCTCGACATGAACGTTTTATTTTTCAGAAATCATCTTGTTATAAATCATCTTGTCATAAACGGGGCTCGAATCGAGGAGGATCTGCTTACAAAACCACTGCTTTACTAGTGAGCTATCGAGGCTTTGTAATTTCCCCCTAAAATTTTAATTTGTTCTATCACATTTTGTTATAATTATATTGATGAATGTTCATCTTGTCACATGTGTGCTAGTACAAGACATGCACTTTGCTCGAGTCTATATACATTTCGTATATTTATATGTCGTCTTTTTAAAACTGTTTTTGAAATGACTGAAACGTAATCTCAACATGCCAAGTTACTAGTATATGCGCACGATATTCTGACAATTATTGATGCATTTGCGTTCAGGGTGGTTGCACTGGTTGGTATTCTATTCATAAAAAACATTTACCACCATACTATCATCCCATTTTACGCTTATCATTCGTCTATCGTGAATTTGACGTTACGGTAATCACACCAAAAGTCGCCTTTCACGTTACCGTAATCACAATGAGAATTTTCAAAGGCTCCAGCCTCCATGTGTTGTGTTGAATGAAACGGCTATACGATTGTCAATCTACTACCGATACATCCAGTACAACATAAACTTATCATCCAAGTAGGTTTGATGTTATTATATACTCGTAGATAATTCATGATAAACAGGCCTGAAACTTTTCGAAGCAACATCCACCATTTTTTGGTTACCAGGTACCGGACTTATGATCCGATAACCTATTGCCATGGCATTGCGTCTGTCATCCATCCACATTTTTATCTTCAAAGTTTACAGGGGAAGTTTTCTGAAAGTGTGCACAAAAATGCATAAAAATATTTCGAAAGGGGCTAATTTTTTAGTTTTTTGACTTTCGCATTTTTCCCAAAATGGCAGCCATTTTTGACGAAATCCCTTTCAAATGGCACCTTCAAATGGGAAGTCAATCATATATGGCAACTTGTGTGGTGACCTTGAAAGGTCAAAACAGCCATTTTGGGGTCAAAAGATGCCCAAACTTGCACCTGGTCAACCAAAATTGTCCGTTAACCTATCCTAGCCCTTGGGCTAGTTTTTACGATTTTGTTTCGGTAATCGGTGTGTCAACAGTGACTAAGGTCTCCATACTAATCAGTAGTTTAATATGGAACAGCAACTCGCAACAATATGTGAGTTCGGAAATGTTTTCAGGTCAGGTCAGTGGAATTGGGTCGGGGTCAAGCGGTATAAACATAGCCAAACCATGCTGTCACGCTACCATTGTCGAGTCACTGTCACCAACACATTACTCGATTTCGCCTGTACAATACTAACCTCTTTGTGTACTTCGAGTTCACAGCGTCACTCACGTTTGAGCAAGGTGTGTACGAATGTTTTGTTTATACCATTTGACCTGACCTAGAAACATTTCCGAACTGGCTTATTCACAATTTGATGTCGTGACCGGCATTCCATAGATCCAGATCTACTGAAAATCCTACTTCACTTGCAGATTTACCTTTTGTGACGATAGTGTGCCATTGCGTAAACATCTTGAACATATCAATTGACCGAGTGTTGTCGAGTTCCGAATATGGATGGACATCATAATCTGATAATTTATAAACAAAACAGTTTAATGTGAAAGGCCTAACAAAACTTGACCCACGAGCCGGGCGAAATTCTAAGCCGTTATAACGATTGGCACATAGTCTATGGAACACTGATGTCATCATAATCGTGAGGGTGAATCCTCTGTAAATGTAAAACTATATTAATAGGCATCCCGATTGAAAATCGGGAGGCCTTATGTTTTTGTCTGTTTTTTTTTTTTTCTTCGAGATCCGAAATCCAAGATGAGATCATCTTCGAGATGTCGAGATCCGAAATCCAAGATGGCCGCCAGCGGCCATTTTGGAAAAAAAAATCGGGCGATTCCTGTCAATGTCATAATTTGATTCAGGCAATTTCCAGGGGAAAAAAATTTTTTGGGTGTATTTTTTTTTTGGGGGGGGGGACAGAATTTTTCCCTCGCCTGCCCCCATGCAGATGTAATACTGTAACTGAGCCATGCTACTGTATGCACTGACTGCAGCCTGCATGTCCAGCATGAGGCTAGGCTCTGCCCTCTCAGCCAGTGCAGTATATGAGAGCCCTGCTCAGTAATGCCTTACAAGATCAGCCACTCTGTCCAGCACAGCGATAGGCTCCGCCCCTCTCAGCCAGCCCTGCTCAGTCATGCCTTACAAGATCAGCCAGTCTGTCCAGCACAGCGATAGGCTCCGCCCTCTCAGCCAGCCCTGCTCAGTCATGCCTGACAATGACAAGTGCTATAGCTAGCATGTCCAACTTGGCCCCAGGCTCATATCCATGCATAATCCCTCACTCCCCCCTCCAAAGCCTGGTTTACTAGTGTGTGTACATGGTAAAAGAATGAAGTTCCACCCCACAGAATACAATGGTTGATTAATAAGCCAACACCACACATGACACAACATGCTTGGGAGATGATTTGCCCTGTCTGCATTTATATTGTACAAACATGTATTGTTTGAATGTTTTGTTATTCAAGTCTATTTCACATGCAATGACCAAATCATCATTGTTTTAGTTAGCTGGGAAATGTTTGGCTTTGGTTATAATGTGAATGCGAAAATTCCGCTGTATTGTACAAGTTTTGAAATCACAAAATTGGCCAAGATGACACAGCATTCTTTTAGTCACGTATCATTTTACATTTGACAGGAGCACCTGAAAAATATCACGAACATCCTGATTAAATATACTAGTACTCTGAATATTGGCTGGGTAGTACTCTGAATATTGGCTGGGTAATTGTCCATTCATTTTGGCTGGCAAATGTCTGGTGGGCCAAGTTGTCAAGATGATGGAAAGCAGTTCTGGTAAGAAACTGTCTGATGAGCTCTCACTCTTACCCACATACAATGGCCTATGTATCCTTTTTTCTCAGTCCAGTATGACCATTTGAAATGATAAGAACAAATTGGGGGATGCCACAAAGCCTATAGGCTTTTATGTCTAGTTTGCAAATGAATTAGAGTTTACGGTCGAATCTTTCTGAAATTTTACACACAAATACCTGACATATTTCCAGAAAAGCTTTTTTTAGTCTTGATTTTGGCATTTTTATTCAAAATGGTGGCCTTTTTCGACGAAAAACGGCCAATTTCTGACTTTGACGGCCATTTCCTCAAAATCTGTCTGAATACTTTTTTTTCAAAATAAAAATTGCATAAGATCCCTCCTCTGTGCTGGGTGTAAATTTCGTTGCTCTTGAATCGTCGGTCTGCACGCGGTGGCCATTTTGATCTTCTGGTGGGTCGTTCAAATTTTTTTTTCGCCCCAAATCGCAAACTATCCATTTTGGGCCATTTCTAGAGGAAGAAAAATTTTTACTCTTTGAAAAAAAAAAAGGTTTTAGAAACTTTTCGGCACTTTTTTCCTTCATAATAGAAGCTGCCACCACTGTACTCATAGAACGCTTGAAGATAAAGCTTAGATATTGACACTTTTAATATATATATCGATTTGTGTGGTTATCATAAAGTTGACCTTCGATGACCTTGAAAGGTCAATGTTCAAATTTGCTTCTGCAAACGAAATGCTTGTAGATAGAGCTTATGTTTGCAATATGAGCATAATATACATGTAGGAGGTCGAATGATGACCTTCTCCAGCCGATGAAAGAAATTGCTTCGGCAATTTCCGTAGTCGTGACGTCAGTTGAGGCAGAATGTGCTTTGATGGCTCGCCGAAAACGTAAAATACGTAATTTGGTGGTCAGCTCAAAGAAGGGAAAATCATTTCAAAATGCATGCGATTCAACAGAAAACGCACAAAAAACTGGACATCTTGCAGTTCAACAAACCTCCGTTCTGGGGGAAAAAATAGTGCTGATTCTAAATATCAAGACAAGAAATGCCGTATATATCCTTCACTTGAATTGTCAAACATACATCAGGGGAATGAATATGTGACATGCAGTTTATCCTGCTGGCTACATGTACTTTCAGGTCTGCCTCAACTGACGTCACCAACCACGTGACCCACACTAAAATCAGGATCAAAGTCTTCGGCAATTTACGGAAGGAGTGCCTATTTGGTTCAATATCTCGAACCCATTGATTGTATTTGTAAAATTCGTTCGTATTTATTGAATACTATTCATAATAGACTAGATGACAAGCACTTTCATCGGTATGCTACTAGGTCTTTAATCTAATATCATCAGTGGTATCATGTACACCATTAATATGCCCCCTCCATCCAATGTGAACTTTTTTTATGAACAAACTATTGATTTATGAACAAACTATGTCATTTGATTCCATCATTTCCAGACACAGAATGAAATATTTGGCAAGGTCCTTCAAGGAAATCTTCAAAAGAAAAAAAACAGCAATTTTTTTTAATTTACTGATAGGAACACAATACGCCATTTTTTGTTGTTGTTGTATTTAATATAGAATTCGGTTTTCTTGTACACTAAAATCATAATGTGCGAGAAAGGTGGCATCATGACCATGCGGCCAACCGCATCATGTTACAAGTATCGTTCCATACTACATTTTATGATACTTACTGGGTGACGTGTTCCACCATTTTCTGATTTTGCCGAAAGTAACTTTGGTTTGAGAAAAACACAAAGATTCGTTATGTTTTATCATGTGAGAGAAATTAACCCATAATGGCCATATCCCAGTCGTAGAGAGATCGGGCACCATATATGTTGTAGATATATACGATAATTTCCTGATTAGTTCAATGTAAATATGATATTTATATTTATCATGTTATACAGTATTTTACTGTATTATCGCTCACTCAGCAGCTCAGATATTTTCGTTCATCACACTTCGGCAATTTAAAAGGAAACTGTTTTGAAACATCACCTCATATATAGAGGATCTTAAATTCGTGCCTATTTGATATCAAATTATTAAACGAGCCAAAGAACTTTTGCTTTTTGCGAGTCTTGGCGAGCAAAAACAACAGTTCTTGGCGAGAGAAATCTTATCATGCGTTGTCCAATATCGTCAGGGTACCTAATCATTGACCCTGTCCTTAATCATCAACCCCTGCAAACACTGTCAAACAGCTGTGCAAAACAGACATCTGACAAAAACCACATCGAAAGTACATCTAATACACATTTTAGCACATTTCACATTTTAGTTTATTCAAGTTTTGCTCAGCCTTTTGCAGGGGTCGAGCATTAGGGAGAGGGTTGATGATTAGGTACTCTGATGCTACGTCAATTGATCAAACTAGCATAGTGGTTAGGCAGGGAATTTTTTTAGGAAGGTGCTATACTTTTATGGACCGTCAAAAGAACATCATTTAACATTGAGTTGAATGGCCAATTTAATTTATAATATGTAGCCTATATGACCTATAGACATGATAGCCCTGGAATATTTAAAATGGTGAACCCTATTTACCCCCTGGTATCCAATAATAAAATCAGGGGCATTTGCAATAGCGTCTTTTGCCACGTACTCTGACAGAAGTCTGTTCTAACTAAGTCCAGACCAGTTAAAGGGATAATGAATTTTAAATATTGATATAAATAAAACTACGGAAGCGTATTGCTATCAAGTGTGTAAAAATTTGTATCTCGTACGTACGACTTACTAACTCGTATGTTTGACTTATAAACTCGTACATACGACTTATTAACTCGTATGTACGACTTATTAACTCGTACGTACGACTTATTAACTCGAAGTTAGTTAGTACGTCGTACTTATGAGATACTAAGTCATACTAAGTCGAACATACGAGTTGATAAGTCGTACGTACAAGGGGATAAGTCGTACATACGAGATATAAGTCAAACGTACGAGATACATTTTTTTATACAATTGATAACAATACGTTTCACTGCTGGAGCGTTTTGCTATCGAGTGCTTAAAATTTCTCATCTCGTATGTATGAGTTATATCTCATACATTCCACTTATTAAGTCGTAAGTACGACTTATTAACTCGTATGTACTACGTAATAACTCATACGTATGACTTAGTATCTCATAAGTACGACTTACTAACTCGTACGTATGAGTTAGAATAAGTAGTACGTACGGGTTAATAAGTCATACGTAGGAGTTGATAAGTCGTATGTACGAGTTACTAAGTTGTATGTACGAGATACTAAGTCGTACGTAAGGGTTAACAAGTCGTATGTAAGAGTTGATAAGTCATATGTACGAGTTATTAAGTCGTATGTACGAGATATAAGTCGTATGTACGAGATAATATTTTTTACACCCTTGATAGCAATACACTTCCGTATAAAACAGTTCGTTTGGTGCTATAAAAAATAAAGAATGATGAATAGGTGCCGTCGGTTGGTAAAAAGTTGAGAAGATAAAATTTTTGAAGGAGAAAAGGTTTGGGCTGAGGTGGGAATCGAACCCATGCAGTCAAGATTTGTTATGATTCTGGGAAGCGGTGGGTTGCCACAAGTTACCAGATTTTGGTGACGTCACCTTCGGAAACTTTATCAAAATGAGGCAGCATAAACAATATCCGTGGCAACAGGACGTTGCACAGAGTACACAGCTGTCATCAGCATTTCTATATCTCTACAGCGTGTGATAAGGGGGTATTTAAGTAGAAACCTTACCTAGGTATACCGGGTACGCATGTATAAGACGAATTTGACCAGAAATCAGGCTCAGAAACGAACGGTGTTGACTGTAGCCGTGGTAGGAAATTGACTTCCTTCATAATTCTGCTGCAAACTGTGTAAACAACAAGAAAACTGCAATGGGGTAGGATGATTTTTTCAAATTTGATATAAAAAAAATGAAAATTGTAGAGTTTCTTGATATTACGTGTAGCTCCACAGACTTGACTAATCAAACTACATGTAGTCGACTAGTCTTTTGATAAACATTCAGCTATTTTACATGATTATTGACATACATGTAGGGAGGGGGTCGATGAATCCAACAGAGGTCGACGGAACCGCACAGGACAATACTACCAGTGACAGTGACTGACAGTGATTGGTTTTAGACGAAGGGTTATGTAACTACACAGTCATTTACTGCCGTTTGTAGGTGTCTCTGGAGCATGAAATCTTGCTGCATCCAAGATACTTTGGGCCCAAGCTGTTGAACATTGTCAAGGAGAAGCTGTTTACTGAGGTTGAAGGAACATGTACAGGAAAGTAAGTTCATCATTGCTCACACTTAACACCAGTACCTTATCACATGTACATGTAGTGTGATAAGTGTGATAACCTGGATACCATTACTCATGTTAATAACGATGCAATGAAGTGTCTACCGGTAGTATATTCTTAACAATATACATGTATGATCAACGACTGAGTACATACACACATACTTTTAGATGTAAACTGACTCTTTCGCTGTTGTTTCATACAGATATGGCTTTGTGATTGCTGTGACCACGATTGACAACATAGGTGCAGGGTTGATACAGCCTGGTAGGGGTATGGTGGTGTACCCTGTCAAGTACAAGGCCATTGTCTTCAGACCCTTCAAGGGAGAAGTGCTGGAGGCTGTTGTCACTCAAGTCAACAAGGTTAGACCAACCACAAATAGTACATGATAATGTGACATTTCAAGGCTGGTCCTGATTAACGGGTGTGATGTTTTTATGTAGGGCAATATACATGTATCACAATGAAGCAAAATCAAACATGCAACACGTGTAAAGTATATACGCCTGGTAGCATGTTTGACCCAGCCTCTGTGTAATAGGTTGTTGTTAGTCGTGTCAATCTAGATTTATTGCAATAAAATAGTGCTTTATACATGTTGATGTTAGGATGCTGTTCATATTTGTATATAAGCTGATCCTGCACAGCAAAGTAATGCCAAGTGAGTCAAAAATACCACAATTGTTGTTAGAATGGTACATGTAGATAAAAATATCTTTATCATTATGTGGCCTCAGCATTGAGAGCAGCAGAGGGAGAAAAATCCGAGAATACAAATGTATAACGTAGTATGTAATATGCCAGATTCTTATGTTCACTTACTCGACTGATATGTTGGTTGAAATTGGAAGACAAGTTCAAATTTATTACTGGTATGTTTTTATTACATGTATGTGTTTTATGAATCTTCACAAATTATCATCCCCATCAAAACTCAATGATTATATCAACATACATGTAATGTTATTATGGCTTTGTTATAAAGGTCGGAATTTTCTCAGAGATTGGACCACTATCATGTTTCATCTCAAGACATGTGAGTATTGTCTATACAATGTGTTTTGTAGATTAATATATTCTATATCCAATTATCCATATACATATATACATGTATATTCACTATTGTATCCTGGTTGCATGCTTTGTATTACATTCAGCAGAAACCCATAAGAGAGTCTCTCTTATCATGCTTATGGGTTTCTGCATTTAGTTAATTTTGCTAATACAAATGTACATAATATGTGCATGTATGTACTTGTGTATTTGAAAATATTTGAATCAATTAGAAGTTCTGCTAATTAAGGCATTTCGGCAGAAATGCCTTTATGGTTTTAGCAGAATTTTTTTTTTTTTTTTTTTTTTTTTTTTTTCTTCCGCCACTTTTGGTTTCCGGACGATAACTTTAGATTGCCTTGACGGATCCTCGTCAAATTTTCACCACAAGTCAGAAATGATATGTGGAAGAACCCTATTCTTTTTGAGCCGGATCCGAGGTCCGTGAGGTCCGCGAGGATGAAATCAAGGCTAATTTTGAGACTTGGTTTCCGGACGATAACTGGAAAAATATGGAGGTCTGCATGGAGGTTCATATGCCACCAGGGAAGAACCCTATTGATTTTGGGATCGATCCGTCAAACGACCTTTGACCTAGAGGTCGAAATAATTTTTTGCTGATTCATCCTTGAGGCTTCCTGCATATCTCAGAAACCGTGCGTCGTAGAGCGAAACGGACGTTATTTTTGGACTCGTCGCCCTAGACAAACATCTCTAGGGTGTATTATTTTTCTTGATCCGGCTCCGAGGTCCGTGAGGTCCTTGAGGATGAAATCGAGGCTGATCTTGAAACTTGGTTTCCGGACGATAACTCGAAAAATATTCAGGCAATAGTTGCAGAATTTTGCACGGAGGTTTATATATCAACAGGGAAGAACCCTATTGATTTTGGGATCGATACGTCAAACGACCTTTGACCTAGAGTTCAAAATAATTTTTTGCTGAGTCATCCATGAGGCATCCTGCATATCTCGGAAATGGTGCGTCGTAGAGCGAAACGGACGTTATTTTCGGACTCGTCGCCCTAGACAAACATGTCTAAGGGGTATTATGGATCAACTTTTACCTTGACCTTGAATTTTTTTGCCGAGTCGGCATTTTTCGTTTTCGTCGATATCTCGGAAACGGTGCGTCGTGGAGCGAAACGGACGTTATTTTCGGACTCGTCGCCCTAGACAAACATGTCTAAAGGGTATTATGGATGAACTTTGACCTTGACCCGAAATTTTTTTGCCGAGTCATCATTTTTCGTTTTCGTCGATATCTCGGAAACGGTGCGTCGTAGAGCGAAACGGACGTTATTTTCGGACTCGTCGCCCTAGACAAACATGTCTTTAGGGTATTATGGATGAACTTTGACCTTGACACGAAATTTTTTTGCCGAGTCGGCATTTTTCGTTTTCGTCGATATCTCGGGAACGGTGTGTCGTAGAGCGAAACGGACGTTATTTTCGGACTCGTCGCCCTAAACAAACATGTCTAAGGGGTATTATGGATGAACTTTGACCTTGACCCGAAATTTTTTTGCCGAGTCGGCATTTTTCGTTTTCGTCGATATCTCGGAAACGGTGCTTCGTAGAGCGAAACGGACGTTATTTTCGGACTCGTCGCCCTAGACAAACATGTCTTAAGGGTATTATGGATGAACTTTGACCTTGACCCAAAATTTTTTGGCCGAGTCGGCATTTTTCGGTTTCGTCGATATCTTGGAAACGGTGTGTCGTAGAGCGAAACGGACGTTATTTTCGGACTCGTCGCCCTAGACAAACATGTCTAATGGGTATTATGGATGAACTTTGACCTTGACCCGAAATTTTTTTGCCGAGTTGATATCTCGGAAACGATGCTTTGTAGAGCGAAACGGACGTTATTTTTGGACTCGTCGCCCTAGTCAAACATGTCTAATTGGTATTATGAATGAACTTTGACCTTGACCCCAAATTTTTTTGCCGAGTCGGCATTTTTCTTTTTCGTCAATATCTAGTATATATTATAAATTAAGGATTGATTGCATGTGATCGTCATGAACCTGGCGATGACCAGCTGTCCATTCACTTATAATGTAAATATAAAGGTAACAAATTCATGAATTTACACACTTCCAACCAACGTGAGACTTTGCCTTTCTGACTGTTAGCCGTCAAGGATTACTAACCGAGACTCTGTTTCTTACTAAGCAATGTTAAATTTGTTAAATTCATCGTTTTCATATGTCATTTTCCGACCTATTTCTCAGTCTACAAAATACACTCACAACAATGCGAGCGAAAGGATTATGCTGTGCAGCAAATAGCTAGTGAGGCCAGTAAAACTCACAGGTGATACATGCACTCAGGTGCACGGAGGTGTTTGGGATTATCAATGTTCAGCTCATTGTATTCATCTCACAGAAAGTATAGCCTTAGATATTCTCATTATTTTGACGACAACAAGGAATAAATATATGCAACAGCCAGTGCTTGTCAAGCAGAACACTCGAATCTTCGTTTTGGTGAAACGTATAAAATGATTTATCTAATCATCAAATTGCACAGCTTTCGTGATATCATTTATGAAACCATGTCTCGGTTCATCATCCATGAGTATATGTGTGTGTGCTTGCCAAGTTTTAGGTCAGGGGATTGTATTGTTTTGGTGATTTTGTTACCGTTACTTTCACATTATAAGTCAATGGAAAAGTGCCTCAGTGCAGTCACCGGTAAGTTACGTGCAATCACACCTTAATCATCACACCGAAATGCCTCCAAGGCATCTTTAGGCCTTGACGTCTAGTTCAACTCTATTTCGCATGCAATGACCAAATCATCAGTGTTTTAGTTAGCTGGGAAATGTTTGGCTTTGGTTATAATGTGAATGCGAATATTCCACTGTTTGTACCAGTTTTGGAATCACAAAATTGGCCAAGATGACACAGCATTCTTTTAGTCACGTATCATTCTACATTTGACAGGAGCACCTGAAAAATATCACGAACATCCTGATTAAATATACTAGTACTCTGAATATTGGCTGGGTAGTACTCTGAATATTGGCTGGGTAATTGTCCATTCATTTTGGGTGGCAAATGTCTGGTGGGCCAAGTTGTCAAGATGATAGAAAGCAGTTCTGGTAAGAAACTGTCTGATGAGCTCTCATTCTTACCCACATACAATGGCCTATGTATCCTTTTTTCTCAGTCCAGTATGACCATTTGAAATGATAAGAACAAATTGGGGGATGCCACAAAGCCTATAGGCTTTTATGTCTAGTTTTAACTGTAATTTTTTTTGCGGAGTCGACATTTTCCATTTTCGTCGATATCTACGGTAGTATATATTATAAATTAATCATCACACCGAAATGCCTCCAAGGCATCTTTAGGCCTTGACGTCTAGTATTATCTTGCAGTCAATTCCTCCGGACATGGAGTTTGATCCCAACTCAAACCCACCATGCTACAAGACTAAAGATGAGGTGAGGAATTTGTGAATAACTATTTCATGTATGTTATGAGGAAAATGGTTCCCATGTCAAGGTATGAACCAATAACTGCTTGTTTTCTACAGGACACCGTGATACAACAAGATGATGAGATCCGAGTCAAAATTGTTGGCACTAGAGTTGATGCTACGGATATTGTAAGTACCAGTTAGACATGATAGAAGCGTTCTGCTGAATGTGTCAGTTTTCTCACCATTTGTTCTCCGATCTATGCATTTCATATCACCAAATTCCATATGTTTGATGGAAAATGATAGCAAAATGGATATCTTTGAATGGATATAGGATGCCTGAGGCAATCAACCTTTCCACCAAACAACAACACTTGATTTTGTCCATGATTGTCCAGTTTGCTCGCCTATGAGGATGTACTGAATTGAGTTTGTGCAGTCCACTTAACGTATTTAACCATATTATCAAGTCTCCACCCAGTCAACAAAGACTTTTCTGTGGTGCATTTTGTGTGACAAATTAAAGTTCTTTTGGGATTACAGGTCCCAATCTGATATCACAGGGAGCAGGGAGGGGCAGATCCAGATAGGGGCCGACCTCGCCTCCCAGACTCTCAGTTGGGAGTAAACAATGGCTAGAATGTGATTTTTATCCATCAACACAATGCCTCTTGAGTCAGACTGGAAAAAAATTCAGATTCCAAAAATTTCTCAATACTGTGAATGTGATGAATGCACACATTCTGCCCTGAACCATCTCCACCCCCTCTTGTAAAAAGATTCTAGATACTTACAAGTACGTGCTTGATCAGTGCAACACATTTTGCAAACTACAAGTATAAGAACATGTTCATGTCAATTTATTCATGCTTGTATACACATTTTAAAAAGCACAATCACATGTGCATTACAATTTCACAACTTTGGCTTCATTATAATTACATGTTTGATGATTCCATTAGACATGTAAAGCATGTGTGTTTTTGATCCACTCAAACTAAACATATGTATTGACATTTTGTTTACAGTGGCTGATAAGTGACACTGTATAAAAAAAACTTATTTATTTTTTGGAGTAATCTTAACTATTCCATGTAAATAACGTTATTTACCCCCATCGACCAAGAGGAAGATAAAAGCATGTGTATGCAGTATTTGGTTAGTATCTCAAACACGGGAGGAGTAAATAATGTTATTTTTGCATAATAAAAATAACATTAGTTCCGTGTAAATGATGTTATTTACCCATGAAAAAGGGCTAATTCTGCATAAAAGAAACTTATTTCCGTGTGAATAAACTCATTTCTGTGTAAGGAATGTTATTTTGACGTAAATTATATTAATTATGTATCAGTCAGGATTACTTCGAGAAATAAAGTTTTTTTTTTACAATGTCACTTATCAGCCACTGTATTTGTTTGCATTACTCAAAACATGAAAAAAGTTATGTTCTTCTGATATTATGTAACAATGCAGTATCGAGATGCACACAAGGGTCGATTAGACGTTCATTACACTTACTTGCAGACAATGCTGGGATGACACAGAATAATATACTACCACAATGTTTCGCGCAGTAAACATACAGAACTAGTACCTATTGAATGGACAATATAATAAAAAAAGCCATCTACATATAAATATGGGAAGTCTCAAACAATAACAAAACCTCTGAGATACATATGACATGACATCCAGTGATGACAGACAGAGAAACTTCACAGGAAACCCAGTGTCGTTTCACCAAGCCACTGCTCTACGGATTCAAATACATTAGATGTATGTACGCCGGCAGTCCAGCTAGACCTGAAAAAAAACGGATATAATTAATTACTCAATTGGCAAATTTGGACTTGGATACGGCAGCTTGTTGGTGCCATCTAACTTTTATTAGTTTAATTTTTTTTCTTCTGAATCTTGGGAATTTCCCAGCAATTTAAACCAGGAAAAAAAATGATTGAAACCAGGAATAAATTTTTGAAACTGGGCACAAACTATTTTTTCAGGTTTAAATAGTTTTATTCCCGGTTTTAATAATTTTTTTCCCGGTTAGATAGTTTTTTCCTGGTTTGAATAATTATTTCCAGGTTTGAATAATTTATTCCTGGTTTGAATAGTTATTTCTCGGTTCGAATAATTTATTCCCAGTTTGAACCGTTTTTTCTCGGAATAAATAATTTATTCCAATTTTTATTAATTCTTTCCGGATTTAAATTACTGGGTAATCCCGAGAATTAGGCAGCAAAATACATTGAATACTTGATTTGATTTGAGAAAAAAATTATTAGGACTAGAAAAATATCATTAAAACCGGGTATAAATTATTAAAAGCTGGAACAAACTATCTTTTAGCTCACCGGCTGAAAGCCGTGGAGCTATTGGTATGGGTTGACACGGTGTCTTTATCTGGGTGGCTGTCGCCCCATGTTTTCCTGACTCGAATCTTTCAGAATTTTCTCTGTCTAAAGTGCTATTCCTATGGTCTCAAAACTTGAAATACCGCTCGGTTATTGTGTGCTCTCCAAAAGTTGTTCAAGATTTGCAGAAATTCTGAGGCTTTCCAATAAAATTTAGCATTAAACACCGAATTCATCATACATGTGCTTGTGTTTATACATACGGGCTGTGGCCGGGAATCAATATCATGTTAGTGCATGCGCGGACTGGACAATGCGATTGTTTATCTTCGCATATCGACAAAGAAACGTAATTTTATCCAATCATACAATTTTTGATAGCAAAAAATACCTGGATTTTGGTATAATCGTTGTTGATGTTTTGTAAATTGTTCCATACAGACAAGTTAGAGCTCATTGTTGTAATACATGTACAAAGTCATGACAATATAGGACCACATTATATTAGTAACTATCAAAATCCATTTGATGAAATATTCTGGTTTCCTTCCTGTGAGCTACAGGGCCTTTGGCCCCATGTTTCCAGGTTTAAGTAGTTTTTTTTTCCGGTTTGAATAGCTTTTTCCCGTTTAAATAGTTCTTTCTCGGTTTGAAGAATTTATTCCCAGTTTGAATAATTATACCCCGGTTTGAATAATTTATTCCAGGTTTAAATAGTTCTTTCCCGGTTTGAATAATTTATTACAGGTTTGAATAGTTTTTTCCTGGTTTAACTAGTTAATCCCCAGTTTGAATAATTTATTCCCGGTTTTATTAGTTCCCGGAATAAATGATTCATTCTCAGTAAGTTTTTCCCAGTTCGAATTATTGGGACATCCCTCAGATTTAGAAAGAAAAATTAACTGAACAAAAATAAATGGATGGCACTAGCAAGCTTCTCTACTTGGACGAGGAGTTCTTCAAAATATTAACACATAATGATAAATAAATCTGCGGTACATGTAAAGGTTTGCTGGTATTTTAGCAGACATCTTACAAGTAGTAAAGCAAGTTTTGATATCATTCAAAACGATCGTACGTGTATCACCTATATATATGTCCATTATGATGATCGCCTATAAGAGCACCAGTGCGATGTAGATTGCCACGCCTATGATCCCCAGTAGACCAATGACCAGCATGGCCACACAGAAATAGTGACAAGGTCCCTTGTAGCTGCCTTTGCTGAAGTACGGAACCTTGGACAGGTGGTCGTGCTTATGCTCCCTGGGAAAAAAAACAAAAAAAAAACATGAATTTTCAAAAAAAAAAAAATAAAAAACAACAACAACAATACGCATCAGCAACATCAACAGTGTTGTCGGTTTCCTCTATTGGGCATTTTTACTTCAGTTAAATCCCAGTCCTATATCATGTATATTGTATATAGTTGGGTTCCTACATGGCAATGGGTGACGCCAGATAGATGTTGTTTATCTGATAAAAGTCAGGTCAACTACATGTTACAGTAATACAACACTAAATATTATTTGTTTAATTAATGTACATGTAAATTAGAGAGCTTTAATGGTGACCGTGAAAATACGTTCATTCAGACAAGGATTAAGTTCCAACCCGTTGACATTAGCAATGGAATCGAATATGCATATATCTAAAACGAAACGAACTGAATAACACAAGAACATGTATGACTTAGCTTTCTACTCACACATATGATCCATGCTCAATTGTGATCATTCTGTCGACGTGCAAAAAATTGTGCAAAATATCTCCCAAATTGAATGTTTATATATCTGAGCAATATGTTTATGTGTCTAAAAAGCTGGCGTGTCGATCAGTCTAAATGAAATGTACGTGCACCAGTAGAAACCACAATATTGACCAGTCGTATACCGTGAAGTGCCAGGGGTGATGAACATTGAAAGGACTCCAAAAGTCAGTCAGTGAAGCGGAAAATATTACAAGTGCACCAATGGGATATTTGAACCATGACAGCCAAGCTTCGTTTCTTTCTCTCTGTTTGGCAATAGCCTCTGAATTCATATCTATAAAAACCAGTGCGGATATGGCCTGTGACCCACACGGGCCTCTGAGGATATCACCTAACTTGCAAAGGGTCAACTATTTATGGGTCTACTGGCCTCATGGCATGCATATCTGTACATTCTTGTTCTGACATTTATTATACATGTATGTTCTGTACATATTTACCTATTCAATATATCATGTAATAATATGTAATATGTATGTATAAGTGTATTTTAACGCAGTGTACGTAATAATGTAGTTTCAACCAATATGCACACAGAATACATGAATAAGTATTATGATTCTGATATGTTTTGTTTTCAGTTTGCCATCGGTACTCTATTGGATGATTACTTGGGTAAGTGCAACAGTTTGGTGTACAGTAGCAATGATTTCTTAACAATATTCAATATAAATTAATAATCATTAATTTGTAGAGCATGTATATCAGAGGGATACTGATCTTGCACAGATATCATGTGATGTGGATATATAGTTTCCCTCGTTTTGGCAATGAATGTTATGATTCGCACATTTATACAGGGATGTGATTCTGATGACACTGATACCACTTCATACCGCCGGCTGGATCCGTCCGGAAATTCGCACTGCAACCTGGGTAGAAATGACGCTGTGTGCTCGTGGTGGCGTGATCATCTATTGTATCACTCACCCAAATGTGCATTTCATTGGATCATTCTTTAATATTCATCACTCATGTGAAAAAGATCTCATGAACAATTCATGTTCATCAATATCACATCGGTATTCCACATGTAAATCATCAAATCCCAATATAATTTTCTCATCCGGTCCTACGTGTACATGTATGAAGTGTTGTACATTCTGAGTACAACCAATCAAAATATTGCTTATATGTAATACTGGTATAATAAAATGTTTGTACAGAAGCCACATATAGGGTTGTCTTATTGATATTTTTTTACCCCAAAAATGCAAAAATATGCACATGAAGTGACATAGACTAGTAATCTCCCCAGAACCATGAGCATCAATTACAGAGGAAAGGCTGTTCATATATTGGTCATAGAGTTGAGTAACGTTGTCAGAAGGCGATACAATGAAAACAGTATTTTGCAGATCATGTTGATCATGTGATTTACCTTGTTATACTGACGAAAGGTGATATATGTGCCAGATGGTTTAGTAGCTGAATCGATATCCAGTGTGTAACTGATGCAGAAATGTTCGCTTATACAACCCATCCTACACAAATTTTCCACTGTGAAATCGGATGGGGTGATAAGTAAATCAAGAGTGTGGCCATGGATATGGGTAGGGAAATTTATATGTTGAACAAAATTACAGGAATCAAGCATCATTTTGAAATCACAACTGGTGTTTGAAACGGTATCAATGTGGATGTTGAAATCACCACTGATTATATCACCTCGTTTTGGCAATGAATGTTATGATTCGCACATTTATACAGGGATGTGATTCTGATGACACTGATACCACTTCATACCGCCGGCTGGATCCGTCCGGAAATTCGCACTGCAACCTGGGTAGAAATGACGCTGTGTGCTCGTGGTGGCGTGATCATCTATTGTATCACTCACCCAAACGTGCATTTCATTGGATCATTCTTTAATATTCATCACTCATGTGAAAAAGATCTCATGAACAATTCATGTTCATCAATATCACATCGGTATTCCACATGTAAATCATCAAATCCCAATATAATTTTCTCATCCGGTCCTACGTGTACATGTATGAAGTGTTGTACATTCTGAGTACAACCAATCAAAATATTGCTTATATGTAATACTGGTATAATAAAATGTTTGTACAGAAGCCACATATAGGGTTGTCTTATTGATATTTTTTTACCCCAAAAATGCAAAAATATGCACATGAAGTGACATAGACTAGTAATCTCCCCAGAACCATGAGCATCAATTACAGAGGAAAGGCTGTTCATATATTGGTCATAGAGTTGAGTAACGTTGTCAGAAGGCGATACAATGAAAACAGTATTTTGCAGATCATGTTGATCATGTGATTTACCTTGTTATACTGACGAAAGGTGATATATGTGCCAGATGGTTTAGTAGCTGAATCGATATCCAGTGTGTAACTGATGCAGAAATGTTCGCTTATACAACCCATCCTACACAAATTTTCCACTGTGAAATCGGATGGGGTGATAAGTAAATCAAGAGTGTGGCCATGGATATGGGTAGGGAAATTTATATGTTGAACAAAATTACAGGAATCAAGCATCATTTTGAAATCACAACTGGTGTTTGAAACGGTATCAATGTGGATGTTGAAATCACCACTGATTATATCACCTCGTTTTGGCAATGAATGTTATGATTCGCACATTTATACAGGGATGTGATTCTGATGACACTGATACCACTTCATACCGCCGGCTGGATCCGTCCGGAAATTCGCACTGCAACCTGGGTAGAAATGACGCTGTGTGCTCGTGGTGGCGTGATCATCTATTGTATCACTCACCCAAACGTGCATTTCATTGGATCATTCTTTAATATTCATCACTCATGTGAAAAAGATCTCATGAACAATTCATGTTCATCAATATCACATCGGTATTCCACATGTAAATCATCAAATCCCAATATAATTTTCTCATCCGGTCCTACGTGTACATGTATGAAGTGTTGTACATTCTGAGTACAACCAATCAAAATATTGCTTATATGTAATACTGGTATAATAAAATGTTTGTACAGAAGCCACATATAGGGTTGTCTTATTGATATTTTTTTACCCCAAAAATGCAAAAATATGCACATGAAGTGACATAGACTAGTAATCTCCCCAGAACCATGAGCATCAATTACAGAGGAAAGGCTGTTCATATATTGGTCATAGAGTTGAGTAACGTTGTCAGAAGGCGATACAATGAAAACAGTATTTTGCAGATCATGTTGATCATGTGATTTACCTTGTTATACTGACGAAAGGTGATATATGTGCCAGATGGTTTAGTAGCTGAATCGATATCCAGTGTGTAACTGATGCAGAAATGTTCGCTTATACAACCCATCCTACACAAATTTTCCACTGTGAAATCGGATGGGGTGATAAGTAAATCAAGAGTGTGGCCATGGATATGGGTAGGGAAATTTATATGTTGAACAAAATTACAGGAATCAAGCATCATTTTGAAATCACAACTGGTGTTTGAAACGGTATCAATGTGGATGTTGAAATCACCACTGATTATAGTTGAGGTAGATAGGGACGATATGAAACCAGAAAAGGACATAAACTCTTCCAGGAAAACCGCGATACCAGAACCAGGGCGTCTATAGATTGAAACAAAATTCAATGTGTTACCACGCCCTCGTATAGAAACGACAATGTTCTCAAAAGAACAAAAACTGGGTGCTGCAACCAGGGCGACATCCAGGGTTTATTCTATTAGGAACCCAACACCACCGCCCGTCTTCTCAACGCAAGGGGAATGGAAGAGTCTATATCCACTTGGGGTTAGTTCACTAAGAAATGATGCAGTGTCATTAGTCCTAATATGCGTCTCGGTTATTCCAAAAATGTCACATTTGGTAGGTGTAACCAAGTCCGCGATGGCCGGACCTTTGTCCCTGATGGACCGACAGTTGCCACATGCAAAGTTAACAGGGCCGGGATTCGAGGCGATGTCACCTGCGAATATTAACAATGCGGATAAACCAAACACACGTACACTACTAGGGAACTGTATGCAGTTTGTCCTAGAAAAACGAGCAAGCATAAACCAGTTAACGGCATGTTGGTGGACCTGACACACCAGTTTTGGCATTATCCAGGTGTTCATATTGTAGGTGATTGTTCCTGGTGATAAAGAAAACTAGTAAAAGGATAATAATTCTTGAATTTGATCTTGAATTTGATCTTCAATGACCTTGGAAGGTCGAAACGACCTTTTTGTTAAAAAAATGAATTTTTTCTTCGGTGGCCATTTTCTTAAAACCTATTCAGGCAATCTCTCTCAAAATGCATTCTACCTTTGTGATGTGTGACTTTGTGATGTGTAGAAGTTTTGTTCTTTTTGAATTGACGGTCTGTGAATATATGTCATTTACAGTAAAAAAAATCTTTCAAGATGTAACTTGATTCCGTATTATAGTCCATACAGAAAATGTGTTTCCAGCAACATTTACAAACATGTGTTGACAATAGAGTTTAAGATCAGTATAACAATGTATATGTTGGAAAATCGATACTCGGCATTTCTCATGATTGCCGGTAAGCTACAGCACCATTGCTTTGTTGATATCTCAGAAATGGTGCGTCGTAGAGCGAAACGGATGTTATATTTGGACTTGTGGCCCTAGACAAACATATAAGGGGTACTAGGAATGAATTTTGACCTTGACCTGAAATCTTTTTGCGGAATCAGCGTTTTTAATTAGGCATCCCGATTGAAAATCGGGAGGCCTTATGTTTTTGTCTGTTTTTTTTTTTTTTTTTCTTCCGCCGTTCGGTTTCCGGATCATAACTCTTGAACGCCTTGATCTATCTTTCCGAAATTTTCACAGCTCATCCGAAATACTTTGCTCCTAACCCCTATTGTTTTTCGTCGAGATCTGAAATCCAAGATGGCCGCCAGCGGCCATTTTGGAAAAAAAAATCGGGCGATTCCTGTCAATGTCATAATTTGATTCAGGCAATTTCCAGGGGAAATTTTTTTAGGTGTATTTTTTTTTTGGACTTAGAATTTTTCCCTCGCCTGCGCCCATGCAGATGTAATACTGTAACTGAGCCATGCTACTGTATTCACTGACTGCACCCTGCATGTGCAGCATGAGGCTAGGCTCTGCCCTCTCAGCCAGTGCAGTATATGAAAGCCCTGCTCAGTAATGCCTTACAAGATCAGCCAGTCTGTCCAGCACAGCAATAGGCTCGCCCCCTCTCAGCCAGCCCTGCTCAGTCATGCCTTACAAGATCAGCCAGTCTGTCCAGCACAGGAATAGGCTCCGCCCCTCTCAGCCAGCCCTGCTCAGTCATGCCTGACAAGTGATACAGCAGTAAAACTAGCATGTCCAATATGACCCTAGGCTCATATCCATGCATAATCCCTCACTCCCCCCTCCAAAGCCTGGTTTACTAGTGTGTGTACATGGTAAAAGAATGAAGTTCCATCCCACAGAATACAATAGTTGGTTAATAAGTCAACACACATGACACAACATGCTTGGGGAATGATTTGCCCTGTCTGCATTTATATTGTACAAACATGTATTGTTTGAATGTTATTCAACTCTATTTCACATGCAATGACCAAATCATCATTGTTAGGTTACCGGACCGCATGGCGTTGCGTCCGTCGTCCGTCGTCGTCCGTCGTCGTCCGTCGTCGTCGTCGTCGTCGTCCACATTTTTATCTTTTTTGTTTACGGGCGAATTCTTCTGAAATTTTGCACTTAAATACTTAAAAATAATTCAAGAAGGAGGTATTTTTTAGTTTTTTGATTTTCGCATTTTTTTCAAAATGGCGGCCATTTTCGACGAAAAATGCCTGATTTTGGACTTTGGTGGCCATTTTCTCAAAATCTGTTCAGTAACTTTTTTTCTTTTTGATACATAACACTCCTGATATGAACTCCTATGATGTCTATAAATTTCGTTGCGCTTGAATCGCTCGAAGTGGGCCATTTTGGGCCCAAACTCGGCCCAAATGGGACTTTCCCATGTTAAATTCTCCTATGCTTTATAATGGGACACATTAAAGCCTAATATCTCACTTAATTGTTGAATTACCGCCTCTGTGGCCGAGTGGATGGGACCGGTGGCTCTTGAAGCAACGAAGCTCAGAGGCGGTAGGTGACGCGGGTTCGATCCCCGTCACCGGCACAAAGTAGGTGGAGTTTTCATCCTGGCAATGCAAAGGTTTCTCCATTCGAATGTGCTTTCCAAATTCTAAATTGTCACCCGACGGGGGATGGGGAAGACAGGCAGAATTGCCTATCATCATGGACCGTCGTTAAACAAATCGGATTATTATTATTATTATTATTATTATTATTAATATTGAGATTAGAGACTAGAAATCAATTGTGGACATATAGGAAATGATATATGCTGAATATTGTCGTGACCTTGAATTTGACCTCTGACCTTGGTTTCAAGGTCAGAGCGGCCGTTTTCGTCGAAAAATGGCCAATTTTGGACTTTGACGGTCGTTTTCTCAAAATCTGTTCAGTAACTTTTTTTTCTTATTGATGAAAATCACTCCTCATATGTACCCCTGTGACATGTATAAATTTCGTTGCCCTTGAATCGCTTGAAGTGGGCCATTTTGGGCCCAAACTCGGCCCAAATGTGACTTTCCCATGTTAAATTTTCCTATGCTCTATAATGGGACACATTAAGCCTAATATCTCACTTAATATTGAAATTAGAGACTAGGAATGAATTGTGGACATATAGAAAATGATATATGCTGAATATTCTCGTGACCTTGAATTTGACTTTTGACCTCATTTTCAAGGTCACAGGACAAAATGGCTAATATCTCACTTATTATCGACTTTACAGCTTAGGAATCAATTGTGAACATATAGGAAATGATATATGCTGAATATTCTCGTGACTTTGAATTTGACCTTCGACCTCATTTTCAAGGTCACATGACAAAATGGCTAATATCTCGCTTATTATCGACTTTACAGTTTAGGAATCAATTGTGAACATATAGGAAATGATATATGCTGAATATTTTCGTGACCTTGAATTTGACCTTTGACCTCATTTCCAAGGTCACAGGAGAAAATTGCTAATATCTCGCTTATTATCGACTTTACAGCTTAGGAATCAATTGTGAACATATAGGAAATGATATATGCTGGATATTCTCGTGACCTTGAATTTGACCTTTGACCTCATTTTCAAGGTCACAGGACAAAATGGCCAATATCTTGCTTATTAGCGACTTTACGGCTTAGGAATCAATTGTGAACATATAGGAAACGTTATATGCTGAAAATTCTCGTGACCTTGAGTTTGACCTTTGACCTCATTTTCAAGGTCACAGGACAAAATGGCCAATATCTTGCTTATTAGCGACTTTACAGCTTAGGAATCAATTGTGAACATATAGGAAATGATATATGCTGAAAATTTTCATGACCTTGAATTTGACCTTTGACCTCATTTCCAAGGTCACAGGACAAAATTGCTAATATCTCACTTATTATCGACTTTACAGCTTAGGAATCAGTTGTGAACATATAGGAAATGATATATGCTGAATATTCTCGTGACCTTGATTTTGACCTTTGACCTCATTTTCAAGGTCACAGGACAAAATGGCCAATATCTTGCTTATTAGCGACTTTGCAGCTTAGGAATCAATTGTGAACATATAGGAAATGATATATGCTGAATATTCTGGTGACCTTGAATTTTACTTTTGACCTCATTTTCAAGGTCAACAGGACAAAATGGCTAATATCTTGCTTATTATCGACTTTACAGCTTAGGAATCAATTGTGAACATATAGGAAATGATATATTCTGAATATTTTAATGATATTGAATTTGACCTTTGACCTAAATTTCAAGGTCAGTCATTTTATTTACGAAGTCAGATTACAAAATGGCTTATATCTCGCTTATTATCAAATTTACAGCTTAGCGGTCCATAGTGAACATATAGGAAATGATGTATGCTAAATAGTTTGGTGATCTAGAATTTAACCTTTGATCCCATTTTCAAGGTTAGAGATATGGCGATTTCAGTGGTCACCTTGAATTTGACCTTCAACTTTCTCGGCTTAACTCTGTATATTTCTCCGGTAACCTTTCTAGCCCATTGGGCTAATTTTTTTAGTTAGCTGGGAAATGTTTGGCTTTGGTTATAATATGAATGCAAAAATTCCGCTGTATTGTACAAGTTTTGAAATCACAAAATTGGCCAAGATGACACAGCATTCTTTTAGTCACGTATCATTTTTTATTCAGGAGCACCTGAAAAATATCACGAACATCCTGATTAAATATACTAGTACGCTGAATAATATTGGCTGGTTAATTGTCCATTCATTTGGGGTGGCAAATGTCTGGTGGGCCAAGTTGTCAAGATGATAGAAAGCGGTTCTGGTAAGAAACTGTCTGATGAGCTCTCACTCTTACCCACATACAATGGCCTATGTATCCTTTTTTCTCAGTCCAGTATGACCATTTGAAATGATGAGAACAAATTGGGGGATGCCACAAAGCCTATAGGCTTTTATGTCTAGTTTCTATTGATATCTCAGAAACTATGCGTCATAAAGTGAAGCGGACAATATTTTCGGACTCGTGGCTCTAGACAAACACAACTGAGGGGTATTAGGGATGAACTTTGACCTTGACCTGAATTTGTTTGCCGATTCGGCATTTTTCAATTTCGTCGATATCTCGGAAACGGTACATTGTGGAGCGAAACGGACGTTATTTTCGGACTGGTGGCCCTAGCAAAAAAACTGAGGGGTATTATGGATGAACTTTGACATTGACATGGAATTTTTTTGCCGAGTTTTTTAGGTTACCGGCCCATAGGGCACGTAAGTGAAAACGCTATATTCTCGAAATAAGCCTCAACCGGGATTTTCAGGTCTCAACGTATTATCGCCCACTTTTTGCCTAGCTCGATTTCCACATAAATCAAAAATCATTGTAAGAAAAACATATGCAATTAACGATATTAACCATATTCGTTTACTCTCGACCATGATTGGCCCCGATATTGTCAGTAAGACTTGAAAACAAAGCACATCAGCCGTTAACTTCATGCCGCTTATAAAATAGAATAAAGGGGCTTATATGCATGTTTGGTCTTAAAAGGTAGCAAATCGTTAGTTTTTCATCGCATGGTACAACACATAATTTACTGATTTGATATAACATTAATTATCAACTTAATAGCTATCACTCCATTATAAAGGATAGGACGATAGGACCAAAAGTTTTGCTCAACGAATATTTACCTGCGTTTCGAACGATATTCAAAACTCACTTACGCTCCCTATTGGTCTGATAACCTATTTGCATGTCATTGCGTTTGTCGTCGTCCGTCGTCCATCTACATTTTTATCTTTAAAGTTTACAATCGAATTATTCTGAAATTTTGCACAAAAATGCCAAAAAATATTTCGAGAGGGAGGTATTTTTTAAATTTTTTTATTCTCGCAATTCTTTCAAAATGGCGGCCATTTTTTGACGAAAAACGGCTAATTCTGGTTTTCTCGTTTTCTCAAGAACTGCCTGATCAGATTTGGGATTTTTGTTTCAAAAGATTCCCCTCATATACCTCTGTGATGTGTATAAGTTTCGTTGCCATTGATTCGCCGGTCTCCGTGTGGCAGCCATTTTTAGGTTACCGGACCTATGGTCCGATAACCTATTGGCATGGCGTTGCGTCCGTCGTCCGTCGTCGTCCGTCGTCGTCCACATTTTTATCTTTTTTGTTTACAGGCGAATTTTCCTGAAATTTTGCACAAAAATACTTAAAAATAATTCAAGAAGGAGGTATTTTTAGTTTTTTGATTTTCGCATTTTTTTCAAAATGGCGGCCGTTTTCGATGAAAAATGCCTGATTTTGGACTTTGGCGGCCATTTTCTCAAAATCTGTTCAGTAACTTTTTTTCTTTTTGATACATAACACTCCTCATATGTACTCCTATGATGTCCATAAATTTCGTTGCGCTTGAATCGCTCGAAGTGGACCATTTTGGCCCAAACTCGGCCCAAATGGGACTTTCCCATGTTAAATTCTCCTATGCTTTATAATGGGACACATTATGCCTAATATCTCACTTAATATTGAGATTAGAGACTAGGGATCAATTGTGGACATATAGGAAATGATATATGCTGAATGTTCTCGTGACCTTGAATTTGACCTCTGACCTCGGTTTCAAGGTCAGAGCACAAAATGGCTTATATCTCGCTTATTATCGACTCTACAGCTTAGGAATCAATTGTGGACATATAGGAAATGATATATGCTGAATATACTGATGACCTTGAATTTGACCTTTGACCCCATTTTCAAGGTCACAGGACAAAATGGCTTATATCTCGCTTATTATCGACTCTACAGCTTAGGAATCAATTGTGGACATATAGGAAATGATATATGCTGAATATACTGATGACCTTGAATTTGACCTTGACCCCATTTTCAAGGTCACAGGACAAAATGGCTTATATCTCGCTTATAATGGACTCTACAGCTTAGGAATCAATTGTGGACATATAGGAAATGATATATGCTGAATATTCTGATGACCTTAAATTTGACCTTTGACCTTATTTTCAAGGTCATAGGACAAAATGGCTAATATCTCGCTTGTTATCGACTTTACAGCTTAGGAATCAGTTATGAACATATAGGAAATGATATATGCAAATTATTGTTATGACCTTGAATTTGACCTTTGATCTCATTTTCAATGTCACAGGACAAAATAGTTAATATCTCACTTATTATCGATTTTACAGCTTAGGAATCAATTGTGGACATATAGGAAATGATATATGCTGAATATTCTCGTGACCTTGAATTTGACCTCTGACCTAATATTCAAGGTCCAAGGACAAACTGGCTCATATCTTGCTCCTAAATTAACTGTATGGCTTGGGAATCAATTGTGGACATATAGGAAATGATATACACTGAATATTTTGATGACTTTGAATTTGACCTTTGCCATCATTCTCAAGGCCACAGCACAAAATTGCTAATATCTCTTGGATTATTGGATTTACAGGTTAGCAATCAACTGTGGACATGATATATGCTTAATATTATATATGCTGAATATTCTCTTGACCTTGAATTTAACCAGTGACCTGGCTAACATCTAAAATATTAAACATTGTCCGGTAACCTATCTTTGGCCCTTGGCCTAATTTTATTTTTTTGACGGCACTTTCCCATGTTAAATTCTCTTATGCTTTATAATGGGACACATTTCCCTGATATCTCACTTAATATTGAGATTAGAGGAATTAATTGTGGACCTATAGAAAATGATATATGCCGGATATTCTCGTGACCTTGAATTTGACCTTTGACCTAATTTTCGAGGTCAGAGAACAAAATGGGTAATATCTCGCTTATTATCAACATTACTGCTTAGGAATCAATTGTGGACACATAGAAAGTGATGTATGCTGAATATTCTCATGACCTTGAACTTGACCATCGACCTCATTTTCAAGGTCAAAGAACAAAATGGCTAACATCTCACTTTTTAACGACATCACAGCTTGGGAATGAATTGTGGACATATAGGGAATGATGTATGCCGATTATTTGCTGAACTTGAATTTGACCTTCGACCTCACTTTCAAGGTCAAAGAACAACTTTACAGTAAGAATCTATTGTGCCCATATAGGAAATGATAGATGGTGAATATTCTCATGACCTTGAGGTTGACCTTTGACCTCATTTTCAAGGTCAGAGCATAAAATGGCTAATATCTTGCTTATTTTCGACTTTACAGCTTGGGAATGAATTGTTATCATATAGTAAATGATGTATGCCGAATATTTTGATGACCTTGAATTTGACCTTTGACCCCATTTTCAATGTCAGAGAAAAAATAGCTAATATCTCATTTATTATCGACTTCACAGCTCAGGAATCAGTTGCGCACATATTGAAAATGATATATGCTGAATATTGTCATGACCTTGAATTTGACCTTTGACCTCATTTTCAAGGTCAGAGAACAAACATGCTAATATCTCTTTTATCATTTAAATTACAGCTGAGCAATTGATTGTGGATTGCTGTAAAGTGATATATGCTGAACACCCTTGTCACCTTGAGTTTGACTAGTGACCTTATTTTCAAGATCACGGAACAAAACAGCTAATATCTAAAGTATAAAACATAAGTTGTCCGGTAACCTTTCTTAGCCCTTGGGCTAATTTTGTTGATGCCGTAATGTTATGCACATAAAATGTACATTTTTTGACGTTTCAACAGCCGTCACTCGACTGTTATTGATACTGTTTCTCTTATGATCCACCGTTACTTGAACATGGATGTTAACTTTGGCGTGAACACTGCTGAAACATCTTCCAGATATTAATATTCATATACATATAAGCTAGTTAACTCATAATTCAGCCTATTAATGACATATATATAGATATTGAATTTCTAACATATAACACTATCATCTAACGATTAATAGATCTACAGCTTCATGGTTAATTATGCGGAGTTTCATGGGTAGACGGTCAAAATCCTTATACATGTATATAATTATCATCCTGGGCCAGGTCTTGTTAACGTTGAAGTTCTTATTCCTCCAAACGTAGCACTTTCCAAGCAAGTACATGTATAATCTATCCAATTTTATGTCCGAGAAATGCAATCAACAAGAAGTGCGTTGAGATTGCCACACTAAATGCAAAGGTTACAGGAAAGTTTTGTGCTGCTAGAGTGTAGCACGACGACGAAAGTCAGCGATACTAATTAATAACTTCCCTCAAATTGGAACATGAAAGATTTTCATTTTCTGGAGAAATTTAGCACATGGGAACATATCTTGTTCGACTTGCCATAATTGCTTCTAGGTCACATTCTATAGTAATTTTGAGCTCTCACTCAAATCAATATTATTCTCCTAATTCAGATCTTCGCAGTTCCTCTGAATGAAATCCGCATTAATTGTTTGCATACTATGTGAGATAATCTTTTTCCAGTTCCACGCTATTAAAGAGAGTAGAAATTAACCAAATGTAGTAGAAATTAAGCTAATGCTCAATTTTTTTAGATACTCATAAAAAATCTGATTCGTGGTCCCGGCTGCCACGGCTAATTCAGACACAGGAACGAGTTGTGGGACCACAAAACGTAGTGTTTCAAAACGTAAATTGGCCAGATTTCGCAAAACGTAAGCAACTCGTAAAGTGGTGATGCAAATCGTAAAGTAGATTCACAAAACGTAAAGTAAAAGCAGCGTTTAAAATGGGGTCTAAAACACAAATCGTGTAGTGAATTGTTGAAGTTGAAAGAAAAGAAGAAAAACAATTGTCAATGGCGGCGCAACCACCTCTGGCGCCCGGGGTCGTGCAGTTTGGATATTTCAAAAATTACTAGCTAGCACAACTTCTCTCGACCTGGGGGTTGGTTGGATTAGGGGTGTGGGCGGCCAGGGGCGTAGCCAAAGATTATTGAAGTGTACCCAAAATCTTCAACAACACGGTCTGGGGGGTTGGGGGGCGCCGCAAGCCCCCAAGAAATTTTTAATTTCAACACTTTCTGGAAGCTATTGTAGGCTATATTAGGGACCGCAATTAACAATTTTTTTCAATATTCTGGCTACAATTGTTGAGAATTATTTCAAAATTTAAATTTAATTTTTTAGCACTTTCTGGAAGCCATTCGAAGATATATTAGGCAGCACATTCAACAATTTTTATTCAATATTTTAACTTAAAATGTTAGAAATTATTTATGCTTTAAAAAGTGAAAATTATATAGTATTTTCGCAATTTAGCGTTTTCTCCCGATATTTTACAAGTATACACATGTAGAAGCGATTCGCAGTCCGTTCAAGTAAAAATATTTCCAAGATTCGTATGCTGCACTTTCAATAATGCATAAACTGGAGGTATCATGTCATATGAATGCTGGTGGAATATTGTGCTAAAAACTGGCATTCGTTTCCTTCAAGTAGATAAAGAGGATATATGCAGCACAAGGTACTCTTACAATTTTACAAAGTTCGATTTCGGATTTATTACTGGTAAATTATCAAATGAAAGAGGTCGTTTGAGTCTGTATATTGAAACCAATCAAGGCTTTTGTCAAGGGAATTTTCAGGTTTGGCCAATTGGTTCAACACCATTAAAAACAAGTATGGACGACAAATGGGGCGGCCTAGGTTTTTACCTTAGAGAGTACCTATATAGGAGACTTTATATATATATAACAAAACACCAATGGGCTCAGTCTGAGCATATGTCTAGTCTGGTTAAATTAGTATAGTAATGTTGCGTGTAGGTTACTCAGTTCTAAAGTATGTAGTACTGTAGGCCTACTAAACGATCATGGTCAGACCGGCACTGCCGAGGAGGGTCGGGGGGAGGAGGCTATAGTAGGTAGTAAGTGGTGTAACTTGTGTTTTAGGTAACATTTGAGTCGCTTGTAAAACTGATGATTCATTACCAGGTTCCGTTTCTTGATCACACTGCACTCTCCACTCTCACTGACACCAAGGTCCTTATTCAATATTGAATTCCTTAGCATTCGGTTTGGCATTCGATGTCATTTATACATGAACAGGGAACATATAAACAATAATATAGCAAGTTGCGTGATTGTATTGGATTCGTTATTTTTGTGGTGTTTTTTTTATGTCAGCATGAATCAATGTGTACGCAACTGCGTACGTGCGTACGCCAAGCTACGCGCCTGGCGGCATAAGCCCCCAGAGAAAATTTGGGGATTTGTAGGATCTCAGATAATTTTTAGGTGTATTTTACAACTGTATTTGTACAATTTGGGTGATTTAGAGTTTTTGGACTTTCGCGAGTGCACTGCAAGCATGTCGAACACAGCTTGGACCTCTCCCCCCCCCCCCCCCCCGAGAAAATTTTGGAATATGCATTATTTCAGATGAATTCAGAGGTGTATTTCACAAATGAACTTGCACAAGCTGAAATGTCTTTCCGCCAGACAACAGAGAAGCGATGTGGAGCTGAGTATAGGGATCCAAACATCTCTACCCGCGTGTCTATATGCACGTTCTTAGGCCTAGAACCCCTGCCAGTGGTAGCGCTTACACGTTTTGTCTGTCTGGTAACCTCTCAGGTACTCCGGGCTATTTAACGTATTAATTCGTTAATTCAAGTTTACGTGAGAGTGGACACGGTTAGTCTCAACTATGCAAATATTCACTTTAGGATTTGTGTTTTAGACACCACTTTACGATTGTGAAGTTTTACTTTACGTTTTTGGGACTCTACGTCTCGATTTGCATCATCACCTTACAATCTTTTTCACGTTTTGTGGTCCCACACATGTCATCTGGCTGTTAATGTGTTACCCCAACCAATTCAATACATAATAACAAAGAAAGGCAAAGAATCCTCCTCATATACACGTCATGTAATTACTATTGTCACTCCTTAGATTTGAAGGAGTTTTTTTTATGACGTTATAGTAGACCGTTATCATAATGCCCCCGTTGCTTCGTCACTGAATGAAAATGCCCTGAAACCTATCGGTGTACATGCGTTATCGTCATTAAACAATTGGTACATGTAAAATCAAATTTTGTGTACAAATCCATGAACAAACGATCTACACTTTTATGGTTCGATGTTGGGATAAAGTAATAAGATTTCTACATGAATATGCCACAACCTACTCGATATATAAGCATGTACTAAATGGCTACTATCTATCATGTTTCATACTTGAGAGGCATTATTTACATGGTGATGTTGAGAGACATTACTCAGGTGGCGTCTTGTTAATGAAGGCTATCACCGGACAGTAGTCCATAACTGATGTTTTTTTTTTCGGTTACAAAGACCCAAAGGCTACAGACTGTTAACATATCGATGTTTAATTGAAGCCATATATTTTTAACTATACATCACCCTTTATCTGTTTCAAGGTTTCTTGTCACTGGCTCGGCCCGAAAATATTGCCAGGACCTGGCAATGTTTACTTTCCTATTGGTGGTGTCAAATCATTATGTCAAGTCGTCTGATAAGAGCAGGAAAAGAAAATAGAGTGGGGACATAGTACGATAACAAGTACATGGCTGGTCTGTCGGGGTAGCTTCTAACGGTAATGTTATTGCTAATATTGAAGAAACCCTTCATTGATTACGCTAAAGCTACAGGCATAGATTCAGGTAACAAATTTGTACACAAGTATTGTGTTTGTGATTGACTTAGGCAATGGAGTGTGGAATCTCAGGCAAGGTAAGAGTTTGTTTATAATGGTTCTCAAGTAGTTCATCCGTTTGATAGTATAATGTTTGGCTAATGATGGATGCAATTCATGTGAGATAAATGTCGACAAACGGGTATAACTTGTTTGACATTTTGTTTATTACCCACACACATTGCCCATTCTTATGACAACAGAAAGAAGTTACCATCCACGTAACATTTATAAAACTGGGAGAAATAGATACCCTCAAAGAATGTTTCGAAGCAGTCGTTCTCTTGAGGTCAAAATGGCGTGAACCATTGCTCGATGACAAACAGGTATGTCTGAACGTTATCAATTCACAATATGTTGACAAGAATTCCTGAAATAATCTCTTCATTAGTAGTCATTATAACCACATCATATTTGTCTTTATTTTTTAAGTTAAATCTTCACAAACACCATTTAAATGAAACTGGGTGAGTTTCAAATTGAGATTTATATGACATATTTACTTGTTCTTGTGCCAAGCAACATGATTTCGTGAAAGTCACATGATCCATGTTTCTGATGGTACATTTTGTGACGAAATGGTCGCTGATTGGTTCAAGCAATCAGTCGACTCGCGAATCAGCATCTTCCAAACCAGAGCCGAGTCTGCCGAGTAGCGGTGGAATTCTCACCGAGGATCCATATCTGATGAATCTTACAGCATTCTACTGCTTGTTTAGCATTGAATAATTAATTCAAATGACACCAATTAAGAGTTGTTCATACAAGGTACCCGTCCACAACATATCAGCCGAGTGAATAGAGAGAGAGATGGTGAGCAGAAAAAGATCAAAGAAAGCATTCGGTGGAGTGAAGCTGAAAACGTGTATGCCGAGATGTGTGTCGAGTCCAGATCATCAGCTGAGTGGGCAGATAGATGAGCAGGTCCCGAGAACTAATATAGACTCGATATCCAGAGACAACAACACTATACAACAGCCTAGTAGAGTCAGCCCACAGCTGACACCAGAGACTGGCGAGACTTGGCAGGAGTCAACCGAGAAGGAATCGCAGTCCCTTCACGCTAACAACGGAGAGGTCAGCTGGCAACCAAGAGCGAAATATTTCAGCCCAGATCCTTCAACAAATTGCAGTTAGTTAGCCGACGAGCGAGAGGGATCTCTACCCACTACATTCAACGACAGGTTCACCTTTCAAACTCCCTGACCCCTTCAGCAGCGTACCTATATGTCGTCCATTATTTGGAATCTCTCGAAATTGTGGTTAACAATGCTTTTGCCATGAATTCACCATGATCATGGTTGACAAACCCATGGGTACTGCGTCTGGGAAAGAAAATATCAATTTCTCCAGAAAACTGTGCTTCATGAATTTTCTCACAACATTCCAGTTTTCGCTTGCTACCGGACGTCGACAGTGGATCACATATTTGGTTGTCTTGTGAACCACTATTGCAAAGACTTGTTATCAATGCAAAAAAAATATCATGAAACATATTTTTCAATTACACTGTTACAAATTTTTCCTTAGCAATAATTACTCCCCCAACCCCCCACCTCAAAAACACCCCAATAGTATGATAGCAGACGCTTCCATTGACCAGTTTAACAGTCATAGCGATCCTGGTAGCCAAAAAATTCCTCATTACTCCTGCATCCTAACCCCACCCCCCAACTCCGCCCCCCCCCCCCCAAAAAAAAAAAAAAACCAACAGTATGATAGCAGACTTCCATTGACCAGTTTAATACTCACAGCGATCCTGGCAGCCAAAAAATTCCTCATTACTCCTGCATCCTTCATTTTGTGGTCTACAAATCCACTCCGTATGGTCAGGGGACTTCTGATACAGATCTGTCAGCTCTGTGGAAACCTCAGCTCTTCATTGAGAATGTTATCGGAGAACCGAAAGTGAAAGTGAACCTGCGAGTGGAGATGGATGATGTCGGTCATGCTTACCTCGTGGAGAGACGGTGGGTGAGCGGCAAGTTCATGGAAAAGTTGGAACTCATGCACTTCCCATTCGATGTCCAGGTGAGTTAGCAAGTCAATGCATTACGGCATTTCATTAGTCTACATGACGTATACAAAAATCCGATTGACAGTATGGATGTGATATCTATCTTACTCGTAATGCCAGGGGTGGAGGGCGTGAATTGACCTACATGAAATGATACTATACATAATTTTTCTCACAGGACCTTTCAATTTGTCTGATGTGTAAAAACTACTCCGATGTATCCATGGTGGAGGACCCCTCTGAGGTGCACCGCGTGTACAAGCAGTCCTTCATAGACGAGCAGGAGTGGTATCTTTACAAGTACATTGAGTCTATTCAGTCAGACACGGATCTTGACATCGACGACACGGGTGACACTGAGAAGAAATCCATACTCACAGTGAGGTGTCGTGCAGCTCGCCGCTCCGCATACTTCCTGTGGAACATATTCTCCGTCACAGTGAGTTGCCCTAGCTGTTCTCCATCTGTCAAATATTTGTGATACTCCAAGACAAAATACCACCTGAGGTTAGCCGGAAAGTCGAGATATATACAATAAGTACTTCCATAGAATATAGTTTGGTAGTTCCAATCCGAGCATGTAGATGTCAGCACTGAAAAACAAGCAATTGAAAACGGCTACATCTTTCCACTTCACATACAGAGGTGAAAAAGGAGCCGATCGGAAAGGAGTTTTTTTTTTTGGTACTGGAGTATTACACGCGTTTATATGTCGCATTTTTTTGACAAACTGCTCAAATCTGTCGTTTCTGTACATATTACGTTGGCATTGTACAAGGGTATACGCCGTTATTGCAGTTCCTGTTATGTTGTTTGGCATTTGCAACGTTTGCCGTGACTCCGGTGAAAGTCGAGAATCGTCTACAACTCTCCTTCACTCTCGTGCTAACTTCTGTCACCTTCAAGTTCGTTGTCAACCAATCACTGCCTAAAATTTCATATTTAACCTACTTGGTGAGTTTTTCTTTCATTCCTCATCAACAAATTCATATATATTCGAGCGTGTACGTAACTGCTCGTCACCAGAAGCAGTGCATACCAAGAATAAATAACCTTTATGTACCTACAGGATCGTTATGTGCTTGGGAATATGACGCAATTGGCCTTGGTTTGCACATGGCATGCTATCTTGTCGAAAGTCCCAGAAAATGCTAAAGAAAGGATTGACACGTTGGGTCTTGTGTGTTTCTGTGGCATTTACACCTTGTATAATCTCGCTTTCTGGATCAATATTTATCTCAAGGTCAGTTTGGTACAAATTGCATGAGTGAACCAGTTTCGACCCATTTAAAATTTAGAAAGAGTAGTCCAGTACAGATGACCAAATTATTCCTAGTATCAGGAAATTAAGCACACGGTAACAAAATAAAACGTTAGTACACCACCGAATGTTTTATGTTATCATGTCGTACGTAACGGGTTCATAGTTAGGGTATAATATATCATTCAAAATAAGTTGCAATGTTTCACTTGCCGGTATTTGCAGCCGTTCAGCAAAAGAAGAAGAATGCGACACAAGGAAATGGAATATACTGTACGTATATACAATCCAGTCTTTAATGGGACTATTCATTCACATACACGATATTCCCTGAAACATTAGAATCAAAAAGCTTCAATTGCAGGTTGAGGTAATCAAACAAGCAGAAACCAAAGCCAGTAGGCGACACAACACGGCCAAGTGTGGGAGAGTGGAGATAGAAACACTACTGCCAGATGCACTGACGACAGTTGAAGTGAAAGTTTCCTGAAAACTAAGTGAAAACATCTGCCCCTGCACCAGAATTGTGTCCCTCGATCTCAATCTTGCAACTTTGGAGGATAAACTGTACTTGGAATCAAATATGTAAAGTCCTATTTCTGTAAATATGATAACATAATGATATAGTTTTACGCTTTGTATATGCATACTGTTATTGTTTTCCGTGATAGACGGTTGAATTCTATGGGTATATATGTCGTACTTATATCTGGCAACGTCTGGTTTTACACAATGTGACTAAGCTTGTAAAAATTTAATTTAGAAATAAATGTTTCGAAACTGAATGTCCATCCCATGATGTACTTTAAATGCCTGCTATGATTTTATGTTTACACAAAATTTACAGAATACTACGGAAAAAGACCAGGCAATTTTATTTTTCTATTTCTCGGCTTACTTATCTTGATAAATCTACCTATTTTATCGACACATCGACTTATTATCTCGAAAAATCAGGACTGTATTTTGATATATCGACTTACATGTCTCGATAAACGGACTTATGGTTGGGCATTTAAAGTAGGAATAAAATGGAAATATGTTTCGAGCCAAAATACAAGCAAGCCATAGGACAAACTGAAGAACCTGATATCTGATATATGTTGAGAAATATACAATAACTACATCAAACACTGGGATAATACAGACCAATCTATCCAGATGAAGGACCGGTGCCACATGGCGTCACAAACATGGCGTCACACGTTTTTAACGTTTATACCAATTTCATTCAAAAGCACGTTGCAACTTTGAACAGATACTCATATACGGTGATGATTTAACCATAGATTTTAATTCAATGGGTTGGTCTGTATTATCCAATATATAATGTTACAATGGTCGACCATAATCAATATAGTTTTAAATATGAAAAAAATTATATCGTTTTTCCTGCTATTGTCAAGTTAACCAATGAATTGGTATGGCTCTCTTACCTATTGTGGCCCGAAACATATTTCCTTTTTACTTGTAGTTTACATGCCTAAGTCATAAGTTGATTTAACAAGATACGTAAATTGATTTCTCGAGACAATGTAATGTAAGTCGATTTATCGAGATACTACATCGATTTATCAATTTATAGTCTATTTATCGAGATAATATGTCGATACGTATGTCGATAATTAGAAAAGAAACTTTTGTTTGGGTGGCCCTAATCCTCTTCCGTAGAATACACTTGAAGTCTATAAGGTGGATGACTTTCGCTGACAAAAGAGTGGGAAATACACTACAGCACGATATAAAATAGATCAAACGCCAAGAAAGGTTTCCGTAGAAATGTAATGTTAACCCTCAAAGTCCCAAAATAGTATTTTTTGACAGAAAGACGGTTTGACCTTTCAGTGTAATGTTGACCTTTCATTGTCTTTTCGAAGTCGTTTCGAGTCAGATTCTAGCTGGGTTTTATGGTCTAGACCATGGTTTTGCTGAGCATGGTAATCGAACGGTATGAATAAAATTCAAGAATTCAAAAATAAAAAGCTACGATTTTTATGGTAAAGAAATTGAATGGTGTAAAAAAAATGCTAACTTGATCAGTAGTCCATAGAGAGTTCAAGATAGCAGCGAGTCACATTCACTAGAACATCCCATACTGGCCATAACTTCTGTGATATTTGTGTTAGAAAGATAATCGTCAGCTCTAGGCATAGGTATTCCCCTGACTAATATACGGACACATCATTTTGTTTGAAAAGTTTGCACATAACGTTAGCCAAACATAGAGGTTACTGGTACTGTCTGCAACAATTATCAAGAAATAACAAACGAGAACGGGAAACAATCTTGTACATTGCTAAATTTGGCAGAACAATCCTAATGATATCAATTCTCTACCCATCTTGTTCCTATAGAATCTAGTTTGTTATAGTGTTCGCAAATCCAATAGAGATTCACCAGATTATAACTTGGTAGAGCGCTTGCGTGATATACAGTTTATGTGATACAATTTCTCCCATTTGCATGCACAGCCACACTGGATGTATATCATCTGCATCACAACAGACATTCTCTTTCAGTAGAGTCTTGCATGATGGTTGTTCACGTCTGTTTTCACGGAGAAATTTGTATCTGGTACTTCATGATGTACATTAAACAACACATACGATGGACATTCACCTTGAACATGTATCAGACCAAAATACTCATTGATGCAGACAACAGCTTATCGCTGTGGTCTTTGACATATTTGACATTGACCATAAGAAGCTATCGAAGTGACCACACAAAATAGTTGATCAACGAGAATAAATCTATAATAACATTTGTTGTTGGCTTGGGTCTGGGCGAAAGTTTGGTCAACAACATGGGAAGAAAACCACTGTCCGGAATCCGTTTCGGCAGAAAATATTGGGAAACGATATTTTTCGGTTGGGAAACGATATGTTCGATTGGGAAACGCCAAGCTGCAAGGGGGTATGTGTTGTTTTCCTCAATAAAGTATGAAAAAATATGTGTAATCGTTAATCTGAAGAAAGACAAACATGTGCTAATGTTGTATAAAGTCTTCAGTGTCGACCAAACCTGCGATACTTGATGTAATATCATTTTTGTGACGTGAAATGCGCTGAAAATAACATCGTTTTGAACAAATTAACACTGATGATTAAATATGTGTCTGATGCACACAAAAAATAACACGAGTCAAGAGAAAGGTGTATTACATGATCCCCACCCAAAAGGAACATTTCAAATCGTCCCATTAATAAATATTTGCGGATTTTCTGAACAATTGATGTTTCGGTGGGTAAACGATACGTATAGAGAAGGCGCCGGTTGGTAATCCATGCTGTTTCGATTGGGAAACGGAAAATTTTGTACATATGAAAAACGAGATCAACTGTTATATATACGAGCAATACTGTGTGGTCTTTAGTGAAAGTTACCTCGAGTGAATTATTAATTATATGACTGCATGCACAACATTTCGGGTGTGAAATAAGGTGAATCATGTGTCCGGGCTCGACATAATAGAAAACGATTTAAGATTTTTGTTTCAAAACATGCTAATTTGGGTCCTTGACATTATGTATAAAGGTGAAGTGCCTTGAATCGATCGATAGGCCCAATATTTAGGCTCAAAAGGCCCAAAATTCAGTTTTTAGCTGTTTTCTCAAAACCTGTCTAATCAGTTTTGAGATTTTTGTTATGATTCCTCTTATGTACCTTTCGGAAGTGTATAAGTTTCGTTGCCCTTGAATCGCCAGTCTGCGTACGGCAGCCATTTTGAAATTTTGACAGGTCGGAGAAAAAAAAATTTTCGTCCCAAATCAAGTCACTATTCGTTTTGAGTGATTTCCAACCAAAAAAAAAATAAAATAAATTTTCCCCCTTTGAAAACTTTTTCGGATTTCACGCAATTTTTCCTTCATAATGGGAGCTGTATGGAGTAAACTCCTAGAACACTTCAAGATAGAACTTAAATATTGGCACATTCAAATAGGAATTCATATATTGTGGTTTCGGTGGTGACCTTGAATTTGACCTTCAATGACCTTGAATGACCTTAAATATTGGCACATTCAAATAGGAATTCATATCTTGTGGTTTCGGTGTTGACCTTGAATTTGACCTTCAATGACCTTGAAAGGTCAAAACGCTCATTTTCTGTCAGAAAAACAATCAATTTTGGACTTTGGTGGCCAATTTCCTCAAAAACTGTTCAGACGGATTTCAGATTATCATTTGAAAAGATCCCCCTTATGTACCTTTGCGACATGTATAAGTTTCCTTGCCCTTGAATTGCTCAAAGTGGGCCATTATGGCTCAAACTTGGCCCAAATTGGACTTTCCCATGTTAAATTCTCTTATGCTATATAATGGGACACATTATCGCTGATATCCACTTAATATTAAGATTAGAGATTAGGAATCAATTGTGGACATAAAGGAAATGATATATGCTGACCTTGAATTTCACATTAGACCTAATTTTCAAGGTCACAGGACAAAATGGCTAGTATCTCGCTTCTTCTCGACTTTATAAAGGAAATGATATATGCCGAATATTTTCATGACCTTGAACTTGAACTTTGACCTCATTTTCAAGGTCACATCACAGAATGGCTATTGTCTTGCTCATTTCGACTTTCCAACTTAGGAATCAATTGCAAACATATAGAAAACAATGTTCCCCTCGGGCAGATATTGTTGAAGAATTACCATTGCAGATTTGAGAGCTTAACGCTGTACATTTCTCCGGTAACCTTTCCTAGCCTTTGGGCTAATTTTTCCCTGTTTCCTCGTCGACAACGGGTCTCAGTATTAAAAAGGTTTTTTTCTTGTTGTTTGTCAAATACCGGTAAGTGTTTCACTGTGAAACCTTTACGGTAGTGTCTTAAGTCTTCAACCTTGGAATGACAGTGATAACACATGGCGTTGAAGCCGCGAGACGCCATCTGTTGGAAGAAATCATAAGTATGAAGGAATAGTAGCCAAAAACAAGCCTTAACGGCACATAGATTTCGAATAAAATATCGTTTACTAATCGAGACATCCATATCAGAACTGTTGTCCAATCGGAACAGTATCGTTTACCCACCGGAACATCAATGGTTCAGAAAATCAGCAAATATTTATTAATGAGACGATGTAAAATGTTTCTTTTCGGTGGGGATCATGTAATACACCTTTCTCTTGATTCGTGTTACTTTTTGTGTGCATCAGACATATATTTAATCATCAGTGTTAATATTTTTAAAACGGTGTTATTTACATCGCATTTCACGTCACAAAAACGATATTACATCAAGTATAGCAGGTTGGGTCGACACTGAAGACTTTATACAACATTAGCGCATGTTTGTCTTTCTTCAGATTAACGATTACACCTATTTTTTCATACTTTATTGAGGAAAACAACACATACCCCCTTGCAGCTTGGCGTTTCCCAATCGAACATATCGTTTCCCAACCGGATTCCGGACAGTGAAAACAGAAAACCATGTCTTCTATTATTGCGGCCTGTGCTCTTACAAATCACCCAACATCAATCCCTTATTACTCATGACATTCGCCCAAATCATGGGGCTCTTATATAACGGCTTCCATACAGTGAACACGTTCATTTAGTCCGCTCTTGGTGTTCATAATTCCTCCATATAATTCCTCCATGTTCATAGAGTCCCACTACCATAGTGTAAGTTGATTATGTGGCCAAACGCTATATGTGGAGTTTTAGCAAGTATTCTATGGTGATCACCGGTTCTAAATACATCTACTACGTTCCTAAACTTTCCTCATGACATTGGAAGACGGCTAAAATCGACGGAAGAAAGTAAAAGCAAACTTGCTGGTCGCAATTTTGTGACTCTATAGTTCTATAGGCCTATATACAGGCAACATGCTTGCAGATGGAGTTCAGGTTCATACTATCAGCATATAGGAAGTATGTTGGTGATCTGGAACTGTAGCCTACCTCACATGAACTGTGTTGAATCAGAGGACATACCGGTTTACGAGCTGGAACGTATAAATCAACATCTGCTTCGAAAACGTGTGTATTAGAGAGTAGCTTTGTAGTATCATCATATATGAGCTCTGCCAGAACCATGCGGAGCTGAACTGCAGTTCTCATAAAAAAATTAACTTAAAAATATTAAATTATTCCACCCTATTGCGTTTGTAATGTCGCACTGATGTTGATCTGTGACCATGTTTTTTTTTCGCTTATTATCTGTTCATGTACAGCATTGTGATATTGTCATCATCACCTTCTGTGACACTTGCGGCCTCATCGATTTGTCACGATTCACTAAGGTTTGGTTGCATTCATAATCGGGCCCGTGAATCACTCTAGGGTGTTTAGTGTTTCCGCCACATAGTTCGCGTCAAACACCACCACCAAAATAGAGAGAACGCATTCATTATACATATAGAACATGATAAATCGATGTGGAGTATGATTACATTCCTGCATGATGAAAAATGCAGTGTGATTTGGTTGTGGGGGAAATGAATACCTCAATGCGATAGCGAACCGGTATTTGCATCAATTGATGGATATCTAGACCAGAGGCTCCTGAGACATATATTCACATATTCACATATATTTACATCTCACTTCCAATTTATCATCGCTCCTGGCAAACAATCCACAGTCTATACCACATACATACATGGAACCAGAGATGATTATTAACTAATCGGTCGACCGAATACGCTATTCGGTGTTACAGTCTTTCATATAATATAAATATGACCATATATACAGTATATAGGGGCTGAAATCAGGTGTTCCGGTAAGAATGAATATTTCCTGGCTCACACCCATCATGAATTTTGAACAACTGTTATGTACATGAATGTTGTTGCAAAATTTTCATAGATATACTTTAATGGACAACTAGATAGTGATGACGTCTTCAGAAATTCTGGAAGGCAGTGTTCAGTCTACGGCTTTTCTTGTCAGAATAGCTCAGAAATCAACTGGTGACTTCGGTAAACAACGTCCTGATGTTCCAGTGAGTTCTGGAATAGTGTAAGCCTGTACGTTGCTACTTATGAGAATGACTATTGAATGTGGTGAAATCAAAACCATCCTGGTGTTTATTCCGAGAATACAAGTTTGTACTGTTCTATTGGTAATATCAAGCATCACAGAGTTCAACGTAAATTCAACTTGTACCACATGGGCCTATATATGTTTGTGACCTATTCAACTTAACGATGATACTATTTTGTTTCAAAAGAATTTTATATATTACAAAACTGTGATATTTTATGGTCTGCTACATGGATGGGGGTTGGAGGGGGGGGGGGGTAATTACCTAAATTAAAAAGAAACTTAACGGAAAAGAAATCATGCAAAATCGATTGGGAGAAATGAAAGAAAAATGAGGAAACTACTTATCATTAAAGTACTATGAACATGGAAATATGATGTGAGCTCAGATTAAAGCACCATGTGAGCTGATAAGAATGGTTTTTACAGCGTGTGAATATATCAATTACTTCAAAAGTTACAGTGCTTCAAAGTTCACATTGCCCAAGGTACAATTTGGGAAATCATATGACCCATTAATATGTAAATTTGTATGCATGACGTCACAGGGGAACAATTTTTAATTAGCTGGTTTTATTGACATATTAAAGTCTATAGTAATTGCAATTATTCAACAAAGCTTATTCCACATGCTATCCATACTTAATAGTCAATGAATTCACATCCGGATAGTTGCCAAGGTCACCTGTATTGATATAAGGCCCCTAGCAACCATAGTTGCTATGGCCCAAATCCACAGTCATATCAATATAACAAACAAACCTATAGGTGAATGTGGATTGACTCTATACTCATAATTGATACACAATAACCAAAATCTGTCAAAACCCCTGTTTCTGGTAGTTAGGACCCATTGCAACCAATGGTTGCTAGGGATTCCAGCAGGTGAATAGTAACCATGGTAACAGTAACACTTTGAACAACACTGATTATTGACAATGCCTATCAATGTGTAAAGTTTAGGTTTGCAATAATTCTGACCAGAACAATTAAGACTCAAACTCGCCTAATTGAAAATATTCCCCCTTCTACGTCACGAATACCTCATTTGCATACTAATTAGCATTCAAAACGCCATAACTTTTTAATCAATAGCGATATTGGCGTGTAGTAAACAACATTTTACTCAGCAAAACTAGATCTCTCATCTGAGTTCACATCATATTTTTGTAGAATATTTAGCGACTGTAACGGCCCGTCCCTCCCGCCTACTACATATCCATGTCACACACTCATTCTCTCACATGACATGGCACACTATACACGATCAATACACGATCAATACATGACATACATGACATCAGCACTTACCTAGCCAATCACACGACTCCGTATGCTCAAGACGGGAAATTCCATACGCATGTCCCTCGGTCCCGCGCACTTGTCCAGAGAGAGTCAAACAATATGGACGTGATCGTATAGAGAATATAGACGTTTACTTGAAGAATCTGTGATAGACATTAGAAGAATACAGATTAATATTTAATAAATTCGACTCGGGAGTATCATCCGGTCGTAGAAGTGTGAGAGTGTGTCGACTGTAGTGTGTTTGCGGCATTGGACTTTATCGCCAGAATAAACAGTTATTATATGAACTGCCGGCTTGTGATTCACACGACACGAAGTACATTTCGGCTCGGCCTGATATCGGCCTGTGAACGATATATTATTTTCATGTTCCTAGTAGGCCTACTTTAAAAATTTAATTTCGGAAAATGAAGGGTAATTTCTCAAAATCTATTCCTCAAAATGCAAAAAAATGATATCATGTACCTTTGTGATGAGTATTAACTGTTATATTGTCTAAAATTAAACAGGGTCTCCAAAAGTACTGTGAAACCATCTATTCTAGAAGTAGTATAAAGCAAATGTGGATATTAAAATGATCCAAATCTTTGTTGGAATATCTACATGCTCACACACTTTCAAAAGTAACGTTTATCAAAACATTTGATTTTTCCTTTTTGTACACAGCTATACCTCATTCTGGACTGAACTCTCAGCTTAAAAAACTCATCAATAATTCATTTTTCTCTAAAAAGGGACAACGTTATCATTTATTTTTAACGAAATTCTCCAACAATTACTTTTGATCCGTGTTCTACGATTCTGTATAAATAAAGAATCCGTTGCTTCCCTGAGTTTGGTCATAATCCGAATAACCCATTATGACGTCAATATATAACGTTGCCCGGTTAGCTTAGTTCGTATGTGGGCTGACATCTCACCAATGCAGTCGGTTGAGGAGCAGGTTCGATCGCCGACAGTGTGTGAGGTGGCATGTGGTCCCATAACCACACAACTGGGTTTCAACCAGGCTCTCTGGTTTCCTCCCACATTAATGACCACGCTTACGCCAAGATCCGAGCCAACAAGAGGTGTTAATATTTAAGCGTATGCTCATCGATAAATTAAGTTTAAAGTAATTAAATTATCATCTTATTGAATGAAGTCAGGTGACCACTTTGCCTAGTACGACAACTCCCCCCCCCCCCACCTCCGCCCCGGGGCGGATCGGTTGGACGGGGCCAAAGAGACCGAAGCTAGAGCCTTTGTCATGTTATATGTTAGTTTTTCATCTCCTGAGTTTACATTCCACGCAGATTAACTCAAATTATTCTCTTTCCGAACATATTTCAACTCTTGTGGGCGTGGAGCGGTCCCCTGGATCCGCCTATACTTGTCTTCTACATGTCTCTACGCATTGAACGCAATGTTTACAGCTACATAGGGCCCAAAACAGAGCTACCCCGTACCACTTCACGCTTGCATTGAGTGATACTTTTGATATACGAGCAATTGATTGCTGAAATAAATTGCCTCTGACCCTGAACGTCGCTTCGGGTTCTGTAAGCATGGTATAAATTATGTAGGTGTATGTATAGTATAAGTATGTCTCTGTGCCTCTTTTCAAGGATAATGGCAATATAACCTCTTTGTTTGCTTGTACTCCGGTAGCAAGCATTGTTGTTTGGCGGTGTGATGACCAAATAACGAGGTGTACAATTGTTGTGATGTATGACCGGTGAGATCGGTGATCCCACATCAACTCTGTAGCCTTTTAGCTTGTGATTAGGTACTTATGTACCTGGCATACCCCTATTTCATGGGGTTTGTTTCGGAGGTCCAATTTTTTAAAATATGTTTGTTGGACAGTTGTATACTAATTTCATCAGCTGTACAGTAGAAACAGCAAAATTTGACACGCTGTCTACCCTTGATGACGCCAGTGTGTCTTCAGATAAAACATTTGGTCGGGCTTCGTTTTACTGCAAAACCCCTTGGGTTCACTATTGGCATCTTTAAAATTTGAATTCAGGTGTTCTGGAAAGAGTGAATATCTCCTGGCTCACACCCATCATGAATTTTGAACAACTGTTATGTACATGAGTGTTGTTGCAAAATTTTCATAGATATACTCTAATGGACAACTAGATAGTGATGACGTCTTCAGAAATTCTGGAAGGCAGTGTTCAGTCTACGGCTTTTCTTGTCAGAATAGCTCAGAAATCAACTGGTGACTTCGGTAAACAACTTCCTGATGTTCCAATTAGTTCTGGAACAGCGTAAACCTGTACGTTGCTACTTATGAGAATGACTATTGAATGTTGTGAAATTAGAACCACTTGTTGTTTATTCCGAGAATACAAGTTTGTACTGTTCCATTGGCAATATCAAGCATCACAGAGTTCAACGTAAATTCAAATTGTACCACACACAGACATGGGCCTAGATATATTTGTGACCTATTCAACTTAACGATGACACTATTTTGTTTCAAATGAATTTTATATATTACAAAACTGTAATACTTTATTGTCTGCTACATGGGTGTTCCATACTATCAATATTTTTTTTCTGGGGGGGGGGGGGGGGGGCTATTACCTAAAAAATCATGCAAAATCGATTGGGAAAAATGAAGAGAAATGAGAAAACTACATATCATTAAAGTATTAGGAACATGAAAGTGTGATGTGAGCTCAGATTGATAGACGAATAAAGATACTTAGGCCGACAATGAATTACATAAAATAATCGGGAGTGATACCTGTTTCATATCAGGAATTGAAACCTTTTCAATGAATCATCCACTATATCGATATAAACCATGTTCATTTCTTCGATCCTCCACGTTGAAGATTTTGAATAAAAGTAAGTTACCAATAAGCTATTATGTTTGGGTTGGGACACGTTTTGCGGTATTACTGATTACATACAAGGTGGGAATGTGACTGGCGACAGTGACTAGCTCGGGTGACTTGCGAATGGCTTCGGCCATGTATTGTCTTTTCAGATGCGAAATGGCTCAGGTGACTGGCGACGGCTGGATGAGTAGAACTCACTATACAACCTGACCATCCACGTGGAGGTGACCCTCGATGTCAGATGCAGACTGGACATCAAGTCACATCATGCATTTAGAGATTTTATACTTGTTCATCATTCACTTCTAGAACTAAACGGTTTCTAGAACTAAACGGTTTTTCAACTTATAGAACCAACACGGTTTTGTTGTTGTTAATTCTTGTACAGTAGCGGTGAAATGCGTAGTAGGTGAATCAGGGATACCTAGCAAAAACAAGTATAAAAGTCTGTCTAAAATCGTGCATAGTTTGTTTCTATAATCATGTAGTTGTGTGCAAATATTCAACCCACCAAATTCCAAGGATAATATATCAGTAAGAAAATGACCCATATTCACAACATCCATGTATATATGTCCATATATAATCACTTGATCACGTGGCCGGGAGTTCATAAGTTCCTCAATTTTGCGATTTCTATTGACTCAGAGATGGACTTTCAGATTGGACCACAGGCTCCGGTTCGATCGTTTGGTATATGCTTAATACTTATTTACGGCCAACAATGGTTGCAGCTTGGTTATTATCAAACAGTTAGTTCACAGATTATACTTTTAGACAAATAACAATCCCCATCATTCCAAAGCCAGTACGGTGTTCCGCTATTGATTGTAATGCAGTCCTGGCTCAACGTGTTAGGTTGTCCTGGTTCCCACGAAGTCCACACCTGGCCAGAGACGGCTTCGGTGCTCTCCCAGTAGAAGTCATTTACTATGGTACTAGCGGCAGGTCTGAGACCAGAAGTCCAAACAGTGGTCACAACAGGATCTGGTGATACAAGCAAACTACAATAAAAATCCAATGACCACAGAGATACGCTAGAAATACAAAGATTTTAAAAGTAAATAGGTTGATACATTTAAGTACTTTGTGGATTTGTGAGGTAATTTCCTTTGAGGTCTACATAATGTGAATTCCATATGTATGGCGTCAATGATTTCAGTTATAGCCAGGTTTCATATATTCGATGAACAATATTCCGAGGTTTCTATGTTTCAAATTACCATTCGTTCAAAGAAAAATACTCACAATGAAGTGCCAAGAAATCCTGAAAGACCTCCTGTTCCTGTTGAGTTTGTAGATCCACAAGGTGTGATCCTTCTCTCAAGGAGTGACAGAGGTCGTTACCAGTCGTCCAACTGTAGCTCAAGTCTGGGAACACTTTGTAACACCGTTGGATATCCCGCATGTACCACCAGTCTATGTCTGGACAATGTTCTGAGCAAATTAAGAAAATAAACGTGCATGCATGCTGAATAGTTTGATTGGACATCAAATATCACCACCGACTCCAAATTAGGTACCCCCACTGCTCACAACTCCGTGCTTCAAGAAGTGTACTTTCTTGTTAGGTATTGCATTCACTCACCTGCATACACTTCGCACAAACTCCAGCTGTTGAATGGAACAGACAATGGCCTCCGAATTACACGGAGAGCCACGGGCTGTACCGCAGTGACGCTCGTACAGTTGTAGGTACACTCTTGGTCCATGCCAATAATTGCTGTGCTAGAAAGCTTGCATCCCATGACTCGTCCCAGCGCCTGTCCTGGGTTGATGCTCACGAGTGGTATAACAAACAGCCTGGCATCCGATGACATCTCATCGCAGTTGAGATTGGAGCCAAGAACTTTGTACAGACTTGGTTTGCTGTTGTTTGCAGCAAGAGGCACAGTTATGTCAACGTGCGCTGGGGGCGACGATCCTGACTCAAAAGTCAGAGAAGTAGCCGAGTCTCCATCACTAATGACCCTGAGGTCCTGTCCAGGGCTTTGTTTACTGGTGCTCGAGTAGAAAGCATCGTCATTTGCTGGAAAAACAGCACTGCTATTTGCTGGAAATATAAAGACGGTGTATACATGTAGAAGAAAACATAAACAACATTATGAACAATACTGTTATGTCCATCAGTGACGAATACGAAATCACTTACCACCAGTGATGAATATTGACGTTGCGAGAACTGAAAGCCACCATACATTTCCCCCTCCCATCATCCTGTGATGAACTGTGGAGTCACATGTCTCAACACCTTGGATAAAATGTGCACGGTGGCAAAACGCATCACTATTTATCAATGTAGCGGTATTTCCCACGAGCATGGATCGATGTTCCGCCTCGCAGCACGCAATCCCCTTTCCATTAAATGGTGCATGACCCTGAACGTCCGCTAGCTCTTCTGTTGCTCCGATATAAAAATTATATGGGTATATTGTGTCATGAATTATTCTGTTTTTGCATCTGTTGTGAAGTGGGGTGTTGGACATGGTCGACGAGCCATTGGCATTGATAGCAACAATCAAGACTGCAAAATATATGTAGAAAAGCAGATACAGCATACTGCACAGAAGGGTATTGCTGCCATACGAGATGGTTCTTTTGAACTTTTTTCCTTGCGATACTTTCTCAATCCTTGGAGATATTAATTCAAAATGTCGAGAAACTCAAAATATCAAGATAATAACTACACATTTCAAGATAATAGATGGACATTTCGAGATACTATGAATCAGATGAAACATCACCTGCCTGCAGTTAGCATTTCGAAATTTTGACTTCGTAGATATACATTAGACTACACAATAATTAATAATGATAATTTATTTAACCGTTTTGACTAATTTTGGTACTGTGTAATAAAGCCACAGAAAGACATCAAACAAATGTGAGAATAATCAAAACAGACTGTGTACAAAGAACAATTGTCGCAGTCACGTTTGCAGGAAATACAATGAGTGAACAGTATAATACATGACTGGCGAATGGCTTCGGCCATGTATTGTCTTTTCAGATGCGAAATGGCTCAGGTGACTGGCGACGGCTGGATGAGTAGAACTTACTATACAACCTGACCATCCACGTGGAGGTGACCCTCGCTGTCAGATACAGAATGGACATCAAGTCACATCATGCATTTGGAGATTTTATACTTGTACATAATTCACTTCTAGAACTAAACGGTTTCTAGAACTAAACGGTTTTTCAACTTCTAGAACTAAACGGTTTTGTTGTTGTTAATTCTTGTACAGTAGCGGTGAAATGCGTAATAGGTGAATCAGGGATACGTAGCAAATACAAGTATAAAATTCTGTCAAAAATCGTGCATAGTTTGTTTCTACAATCATGTAGTTGTGCAAATATTCAACTCACCAACTTCCAAGGATAATATATCAGTAAGAAAATGACCCATATTCACAACATCCATGTATATATGTCCATATATAATCACTTGATCACGTGGCCGGGAGTTCATAAGTTCCTCAATTTTGCGATTTCTATTGACTCAGAGATGGACTTTCAGATTGGACCACAGGCTCCGGTTCGATCGTTTGGAATATTATATGCTTAGTACTTATTTACGGCCAACAATGGTTGCAGCTTGGTTATTATCAAACAGTTAGTTCACAGATTATACTTTTAGACAGATAACAATCCCCGTCATTCCACAGCCAGTACGGTGTTCCGCTATTGATTGTAATGCAGTCCTGGCTCAACGTGTTAGGTTGTCCTGGTTCCCACGAAGTCCACACCTGGCCAGAGATGGCTTCGATGCTCTCCCAGTAGAAGTCATTTACTATGGTACTAGCGGCAGGTCTGAGACCAGAAGTCCAAACAGTGGTCACAACAGGATCTGGTGATATAAGCAAACTACAATAAAAATCTAATGACCACAGAGATACGCTAGAAATACAAAGATTTTAAAAGTAAATAGGTTGATACATTTAAGTATTTTGTGGATTTGTGAGGTAATTTTCTTTGATGTCTACATATATGTATATTCCATAGTCATGGCCTCAATGGCTTCAGTTATAGCCAGGTTTCATATATTCGATGAACAATATTCCGAGGTTTCTATGCTTCAAATTACCATTCGTGCAAAGAAAAATACTCACAATGAAGTGCCAAGAAATCCTGAAAGACCTCCTGTTCCTGTTGAGTTTGTAGATCCACAAGGTGTGATCCTTCTCTCAAGGAGTGACAGAGGTCGTTACCAGTCGTCCAACTGTGGCTCAAGTCTGGGAACACTTTGTAACATCGCTGGATATCCCGCATGTACCACCAGTCTATGTCTGGACAATGTTCTGTGCAAATTAAGAGAATAAATGTGCATGCATGCTGAATTGTTTGATTGGACATCAAATATCACCACCGCCTCAAAATTAGATATCACCACTGCTCACAACTTCGTGCTTCGAGAAATATACGTTCTTGTTAGGTATTGCATTCACTCACCTGCATACACTTCGCACAAACTCCAGCTGTTGAATGGAACAGACAATGGCCTCCGAATTACACGGAGAGCCACGGGCTGTACCGCAGTGACGCTCGTACAGTTGTAGGTACACTCTTGGTCCATGCCAATAATTGCTGTGCTAGAAAGCTTGCATCCCATGACTCGTCCCAGCGCCTGTCCTGGGTTGATGCTCACGAGTGGTATAACAAACAGCCTGGCATCCGATGACATCTCATCGCAGTTGAGATTGGAGCCAAGAACTTTGTACAGACTTGGTTTGCTGTTGTTTGCAGCAAGAGGCACAGTTATGTCAACGTGCGCTGGGGGCGACGATCCTGACTCAAAAGTCAGAGAAGTAGCCGAGTCTCCATCACTAATGACCCTGAGGTCCTGTCCAGGGCTTTGTTTACTGGTGCTCGAGTAGAAAGCATCGTCATTTGCTGGAAAAACAGCACTGCTATTTGCTGGAAATATAAAGACGGTGTATACATGTAGAAGAAAACATAAACAACATTATGAACAATACTGTTATGTCCATCAGTGACGAATACGAAATCACTTACCACCAGTGATGAATATTGACGTTGCGAGAACTGAAAGCCACCATACATTTCCCCCTCCCATCATCCTGTGATGAACTGTGGAGTCACATGTCTCAACACCTTGGATAAAATGTGCACGGTGGCAAAACGCATCACTATTTATCAACGTAGCGGTATTTCCCACGAGCATGGATCGATGTTCCGCCTCGCAGCACGCAATCCCCTTTCCATTAAATGGTGCATGACCCTGAACGTCCGCTAGCTCTTCTGTTGCTCCGATATAAAAATTATATGGGTATATTGTGTCATGAATTATTCTGTTTTTGCATCTGTTGTGAAGTGGGGTGTTGGACATGGTCGACGAGCCATTGGCATTGATAGCAACAATCAAGACTGCAAAATATATGTAGAAAAGCAGATACAGCATACTGCACAGAAGGGTATTGCTGCCATACGAGATGGTTCTTTTGAACTTTTTTCCTTGCGATACTTTCTCAATCCTTGGAGATATTAATTCAAAATGTCGAGAAACTCAAAATATCAAGATAATAACTACACATTTCAAGATAATAGATGGACATTTCGAGATACTATGAATCAGATGAAACATCACCTGCCTGCAGTTAGCATTTCGAAATTTTGACTTCGTAGATATACATTAGACTACACAATAATTAATAATGATAATTTATTTAACCGTTTTGACTAATTTTGGTACTGTGTAATAAAGCCACAGAAAGACATCAAACAAATGTGAGAATAATCAAAACAGACTGTGTACAAAGAACAATTGTCGCAGTCACGTTTGCAGGAAATACAATGAGTGAACAGTATAATACATTATACATAGCTACATAAATACGATATGGCAATACCACATAATGGTTAATTGCTAAACTCATTCACACATAGATGAGCTAATGGGAGGAAGTATGGGAAGGCCATTCGCATCTAAAAATCTAATTTAATTAAATGTAAGTTTAAATTTACTATAGCGCTCCAAACTGTATTTACAAATGACTGCATTCTTTGGCGCTGTACAAGAAATATAAACATAATATAAATTTTTTCCATTATATACAATGACAACTGTAATACAACTGCAATACAATCGATGTACAATATATACTCACAATATATACACACCACAGTGAAGTTATGATGTATCAAAAGGTCTATGACAGAGGTGGGTTTTGAAGGAATTTAAAATTGTAATATATATAGGGCTTACGCATACTCGGCCGGAGAGCTTTTCCGGACATGGACTCCAGACGGTTTGAGACGATGCTGATCGATCAGTTCATCGATGGCCAGCCTTACCACCTAGCGTACGGGCTGGCCACCCATGAAAAGCGATCGATGGAGGAGGCGATAGACTCCGCGCTTGCGCTTGAGATGGCTGTCCGTCCTAGACAGTTGCCTCCAGCCTCGGCTCCGGCCTCGGCTGTACCCGCGCAGGTGGCGACTCCTCCTCCGGTCAAGGCATCGCAGGTAACCCCGTGGCAGGACCCGGTCGTCCGGGAACCCGCCAGGGAACCTACCCAGCAGTGGGTTAGTGCGCCGGCACCCTCTCTGTCCGTGTCCGTGACAGACTATGCGTACAGCTTACGCATACTCGGCCGGAGAGCTTTTCCGGACATGGACTCCAGACGGTTTGAGACGATGCTGATCGATCAGTTCATCGATGGCCAGCCTTACCACCTAGCGTACGGGCTGGCCACCCATGAAAAGCGATCGATGGAGGAGGCGATAGACTCCGCGCTTGCGCTTGAGATGGCTGTCCGTCCTAGACAGTTGCCTCCAGCCTCGGCTCCGGCCTCGGCTGTACCCGCGCAGGTGGCGACTCCTCCTCCGGTCAAGGCATCGCAGGTAACCCCGTGGCAGGACCCGGTCGTCCGGGAACCCGCCAGGGAACCTACCCAGCAGTGGGTTAGTGCGCCGGCACCCTCTACAGGGGCGCCCGCACATGCGGCACCGGTCGCCGCGCCGCGCTCGCCTTCGGACGAGTGCGACATAGAGGAATACGACCTCGGCGCCGCGCAGATGATTGCGCACTGCGCCGGGCTCGAAGCTCCGGGAGCCGCAGAATGTTGCGCGTTCACCTCCGGACCAGCTCAGAACCGTCCCTGCTACTTCTGCGGAAAGCAGGGACACTTTTGGCTGAAGTGTCCGGAGTTGTTGGAACGCCTGCGGTCGCGCGGATACCAGGGAGCTCTCCCTGGCCCGCAACGGAGGAATTCCTTCCGGTCTGGTCCTCCGGGACAGCAGAATCGGAACCCGCGGCAGGGAAACTAGATCCGGACGTGGTGGCGACCAACACTGCGTCCGGGGATAGTTGTTCGGTGGCAAACGATGCCGCCCCACCCGCTGATGAGCAGGACGGACCCCAAGTGGATATGACTTCTCCGGAAGTAGTCCTTGGAGACCAGTCTAGCTCCTCCGCGGCTGAGGCGGATGGCGAGGACTCCGTAGATGAGCCCAGCGCGTGCGAAAGGTATCGCCCGACCTGCGCGCTGGTGAGGGACCCCTGCTGGTACCTGCCCCTGTCCTTCGGACGGGAGCCGGTCCGGTTCCTCATAGACTCAGGCTCGGAGGTGACCCTCGTGGCCGCCGGAACGTTTAGGAAGGAGCCCGCACTCCGCAACCTCGAGTTGCGAGATCCCGGACCGTACAAGCTCTACGGAGCGGGAGACAACCGCATCCGTATCCATGGCATCATCGATCTGCCTATTACCCTTGGGGACAAGGTGTATCTGACAGAGGCGATCGTGGCGGATATCGGAGCGGCCGGGATAATTGGGATGAATTTCCTACGGGTCCACCGGGTGATTGCCAACTTTAGCGCTGGCGAGTTCCGGATGGGAGAGGACACACACTTCCTCTTCCGCTCGGGCCCGATGCATTCATTCCAGATGCGGACATCGCGCACTGTAGTAGTGCCGCCGATGAGTGAGATGATCATCGAGACGAGGCCGCGGCGTCCCCGCATGCCCCTCGATGGTCGTCCGTGTATAGTGCAACCCGTGAGCAGTTTCGCCGCAGGAACTGGGCTCGTGCTGGGTGGGGCCCTGGTCATGTCCAACCCCCGCGCGATGCCCATCCTTGTGGTGAATCCTACGGATGCTCCGATTGTACTGAAGCGCGGATGCATAGCAGCTACTGCTATTCCCGCGGCTTCGAGTCGTGTCATCCCCGACGATCCGGTCTGCCGCGCTGCGTGCGCGACGGCGGCCGCCGGAGATGATCCGTTCACCCTGCCGGACCATTTGGAATCTCGGGTTCCGAAGGACCGGTTGGATGAAGAGCAGCGCCAAGCGCTCCGCAGACTGCTGCGGCAGTATGCGGATGTGTTCATGGGTCCTGATGGTGCGGTTGGCAAGACTGACGTCGCCAAGCACCGCATCGACCTCGTGGACGAGCGTCCTCTCAAGCAGCGTCTTCGTCGGGCAGCAATAGTGCACCAAGAGGTCATAGACCAGGAGGTGCAAAAGATGCTCGACTTGGACATCATCGAACCCAGTGACAGCCCTTGGGCCAGTCCGGTGGTTATGGTGAAGAAGAAGGACGGCTCGTGGAGGTTCTGCGTGGACTATCGGAAACTCAACGATGCCACGCGGAAGGACTCATATCCTCTCCCGCACATTGAGGATACCTTCGATGCCCTGGCCGGGTCGCACTATTTCTGTGCTCTGGATCTGGCCTCCGGGTATTGGCAGGTGGAGATGGAGGAGAGTGATCGGGCGAAGACTGCCTTCGTTACCAAGAACGGGCTCTACCAATTCAAGGTAATGCCGTTCGGGCTCTGTAACGCACCAGCGACGTTCGAGCGCCTCATGGAGATGGTACTCAAAGGGTTCCTCTGGAAGCGATGTATGGTCTACATCGACGATGTCGTCGTGTATGGCCGGTCGTTCGAGGAAACCCTCACCAACCTCCAGATGGTGCTCCATCGCATCCGCGGAGCAGGGCTTAAATTGAAGCCAAGTAAGTGCGAGCTTTTCGCGCAGGAAATCCTGTACTTGGGCTTCATGGTAACGGGCACCGGAGTGAGACCAGACCCCGCAAAGGTGGCGGCCGTGCAGAAATGGCCTCCGCCATGTAACGTGGCGGACGTGAGGTCCTTCTTGGGCTTCGCGAGCTACCACCGCAGGTTTATTCGCGGCTTTGCGGAGATCGCGCGTCCCCTCACTATCCTCACGGAAAAGGGCGCCGATTTTGTTTGGTCCGCCGAGCAGGCTAACGCCTTCTCGGGACTCCGGCAGGCCTTGGTAGTGGCCCCGGTGCTGCGGCACCCTCGTCCGGACTGCGAGTTCATCCTGGACACCGACGCGAGTAACTTCGCGCTTGGCGGTGTCCTCTCGCAGATCGTGGATGGGCAAGAGCGGGTAGTAGCTTATGCGAGTGTGGCCTTGAGCCGCTCTCAAATGAACTACTGTACCACTCATCGCGAGTTGCTCGCGGTGGTTACGATGACCAAGCGCTTCCGGCACTATTTGTTGGGACGCCATTTCCGCTTGCGGACTGATCATAGTTCGCTGAGATGGCTCCTCAACTATAGTGAGGCCGATGGCTTGGTGGCGCGGTGGCTCGTCAAACTCCAAGAGTATGACATGCAGATAGAGCATCGCGCTGGTAAGTTGCACGGCAACGCGGACGGCCTGTCCCGTTGTCATAAGTGCAAGAATCCGGGTTGTGCAGGGATGGCACCATTCCAGCAAGCCGCGGATTCGTCCTCAGACTCGGAATTGGACGTTCCGGGGAGACCGCAGGCCGCCGCCCCCTCTAACAACACGGCGGCCGGAGTGTCTAGGGCTCATCTCCGCGCGCGGACCCGCCGATATCGGCGAGGGCGTCCCGCATATGAAGCGGAGGTGCGGCTCAGCTCCAGCGAGTCTTCCTCGAGTCCGGCGGTGTACTCCTCGTGGGTACCCTCGTCCTCTGGAGAGTCTGAGTATGAGCGGTCCTTGCCCCCTGTGGTGATGGCCGCTGCGGCGCAGCCGGACGCGACGGATGAGGAGCCTAATTACTTGGGTGGCTACTCTCCGGCGCAGATAGCTGCGGCGCAGAGAGCTGACAGAGCTCTGGCACCGGTAATCACAGCCCTTGAGGCCGGCCAGAAGCCCTCGAAGGATGAGCGAAAGACCTACAGGGAGGAGACCTTGTCTCTAGTATCTCAGTGGGAACGACTCTCCTTGAGGGATGGCCTCTTATACCGGCGCTATGAGCCACCGACCCCACTGCCTCCAATATGGCAGTTGGTGCTTTCGGCGGAGCTGCGGAAAGAAGTACTCCACCAGTTGCATGACCTCCGGGTGACCGGTCACTTGGGAATCCGGTGGACCGTCCATAGGCTACAACAGCGCTTTCATTGGCCTGGTAGCGGATTGGACGTGCAACGGTGGTGCGCAGCCTGCCCTCGGTGTCAAGCTCGCAAAGGAGTCCCGACTCCTGGCCGCCACCCCTTAACCACGGTTAAGGCGGGCGCGCCGTTTGATCGGATAGCTTTGGATATACTGGATACCCACCGGGTCACCCCGCGCGGTTTCCGGTACATCCTGGTGATATCCGACTATTTTACCAAGTATACCGACGCCTACCCACTGCGCCGCCAGACTGCGGACGAGGTAGCTCGGTTATTGGTGAATAGATGGGTGGTGTACCATGGGGTACCTAAACAGGTACATTCGGATCAGGGCACGCAATTTGAGAGCAACCTGTTCCGGAACCTAGCACAGATGCTAGGGAGTACCAAGGTGCGGACCACCCCCTACAGGCCCCAGTCTGATGGCCAGGTCGAACGCTTTAATCGATCGGTCCTCAACATGCTGGCGGCCTTTGTGAATGATCGTGCGAATGATTGGGATGACCACCTCCCGTATGTCTTAATGGCGTACAGGTCGTCGGTCCACTCTTCGACCGGAGTTACTCCGCACGCGATGTTGTACGGCCGGGAGCTAAATTTGCCCGTGGATATTATGTATCCAACTGCGGCAGAGACCGGCGCAGTACCCCAGTGCGGTCCGGAGTACGTGGAGTGGATTCGCCGCGCCCTGGCGAACGCCCATGATTTCGCGCGCGCGCGCCTGGACAAGTCTGCCCTCCGGCAGAAGCGAGGCTATGACGCCCATGCTAAGGGTAGGCCAGCTTTTGCGGAAGGCGACAAGGTGCGCTACTATTATCCGCCGCTTAAGCAAGGCAATAAATTTGCTAAGCCGTGGATAGGCCCGTTTACCGTACTGAAACAGGTGACAGATGTGGACTACCGGATCCGGAGGGATTCCGATCCGGACAGGGTTCTGGTTGTCCATATCGATAATCTGAAGAAGTACGAGGGCCCGCTTGTCATGGATCCGCTAATTCAAGATGCGGAACCGGATGATGCTCCCGTATGGGATCCGTCCGGTCAGCATCCGCGGACTCCGGACGAGCGTGTGCGCCGTATGGTGGGCCTCCCGGACCTCTCTGACCCGTCAGATGATGGACTGGGTGGCTATCAGCCAGATGACGGCGATCCGCAGGTACCCCCACTCCCTCCAGTACCTGCGGATGACGGGCGGCCACGCCGGAAACCACGTGCGCCAGCCCGGTATGGGTGGGAATAACCTTCCGCCCATGCGGATGCGTCTGCGGTACCCGTCTGTCATACTATGGATGGGTTCTAGGTCGTTCCGTGAGAGTCCGCACGACTTACCTCCGCGGGTGGCTACTTTGTGGCCATCTTCGGAGTTGAGGTCCGCGGAGACTTTCATGTCGTAACGCCGCCGCTCCGCATCTGCCCTCCTGTAGTTTCTAGCGCCAGGGACGTGCGGATGGCCTGTCCGCACCTTATGGACGGCTGTCCGGCGTATTCCGCACAACGGTTACGCTGGCCGGACGAATTTACTGATTCGGCCGGACGCCCCTGGTCCCGGGACAACCTCTTATATGGCCAGACTGAGGTTGGGATTTACGTCCGCTACGGGAGAAGCGTCTTCCCACGGATTTGGGGAACTGGCTCTGGACGCGGGGATAGTGTCCGCAGATGAGGACTGATGTCCGCGGTTCGTCCGCGTGACTCGTCCGGCGTCCGCGGCGCTTTAAGATGACGCACTTCGGTGTAGTTATCCCCCGTGAGCCACTACTGTAATTGCGGTTATAGTAGTTTAAGGTTTCTTACGGCAGGAAACCGACTATCCATTATGATAATGGAGCGGTTGTTAAGTCCGCGTGTGCGGACCAGCCGCGGCAGCGGGTGACGCTCGTTCTCGTCCGGATCGTACCTTACAATACGCGGTCCGGCCGGAATGACCGGAACCCCGGCCTCCTTCTAAGAAGGGGGTCGTATATTACATGCGCAACACTTGTGGTGGCTTCTAATTCCAATTTCATCTTCATTGGATAAGGGCAATACGCCGTACAATGGTAGACGTCCGGCCTGGACTCCGTCCGCGGGCAGCCCCGGACGTCCGCCGGCTATTGCTTTCACCATCTTTGGGCGCCTCTAGATTGGGCGCCGGTATGAAGGGTTCGCCCCCTAACCAGTGCGGTTATGGACCATGCCGGCTCCGCGTCTAAATCTATTGGCTCCGCGCTCCGGTAGTCGTTTGAGGAGGCTCTGGGCTGGACCGGGCACCGCTCCGCGGCCGGGCAGTACGTCGGGGATGCTAGTGGGCGCTTTGCAAACGCCCATAGGGCGCCCGATTGTCTGTCCGGACGTCATGGGTATGTCCGATCGCCCTGTAAGCGTGCCAGCGGCTATGGGGAGTGATTTTGTTTATTTTCCATCTCATTTATTATTTATGGGAGGATTATAAGCCACAAGTGTGTGCGTGTTTCCCGTGGAAATGCTATTCTTACTCATTTATCCCATATATGAGAAAGTTTAGTGATATATCTTTTCCCTGGTGCAATAGAGAGTAAGAAATCGGGAGATTTCTGCTTTCGCAAGAGGGGTGTAGGAGATTGTGTACATTGTATCGAAGGCTGTATGCCGTGATCTATGAAAAGCATGCAAGCGGTGGTGGATTTATTTTCATTGCTGCTTGAGCGGTGTTAAATTTTTATTTATCGCTGCTGATAGGGTGACATAATCGTAACACCCACAAGTAGTTTGGCTTTTTGATACATTGTATACAATCTTTAACCTGCGAGGGTGATTAACTTCACGTCATTGATCGCCAGTGCGAAAGCTATTGCTAATGACTGCTGTTAATTACTGTAGTATTTTAGCGGGTTCCCCCGGGATGGCTTGTGTACACAAGCCACCCGTATACATGGCATGAAAGGAGTCACCGGGGGGAGATGCGTGTATGGGAATGCGGGAATGTAAAACGTCCTTTTGTGCGGACTTGCTAGTGTGGACATTGAGTTGCACCCGTCCTCGGAGATGCTTGCGTCTCTGGGCCCGGATGAGAGTACTCGTGCGGAAACCCGTCCGGATGGCCATAGCCGTCCGGACACCGGTTCCGCCGAGAACTCCTCGGTGTCCGCACCTGCGGAGTCTGGTCCGCACGACCAGAAGGCCCCTGGGACTTGGGCGGAGCAGGTTGACGCGGCTGAGGAAGCCGCATCCCAAGCGCCGCCTCAGGAACAGGAGTCTGGCTCGAAGGAGACCGAGAACCGAGATGACGGGTTTACATCGCCCGTCTCTAGGCGTACTCGCCGTCGAGCCCGGGAGATTGCTCAAAAGCAGTGGAGAGCCCAGCAAGAGCTGGAAGCCGCTGAGCGTGGGCAATCTGAGGCCGGATCCGACCCGGACCCGGCCTCCTCGCCTCCGAAGAAGAAGAAGAAGAAGCGGCCGCACCGGAAAAAGAAGTCCGGCGGCCCCTCGCCTCAAGCCGGATCGAAGTCCGGAGGACCTAAGCCACTGGCGCCTAAGCCGGGCGGCCAAAAAGGGTCATCCGCCAAACCCGGAGTCGCCAAGACGCCTAATCCCTCGGGATCTGGTGCGGGCGGCGCCTCCGCGGGATCCGGCCCAGGCGCGGGAGGTTCCTGTAAGCGGGTGCCTATCCAGGCACCGAAAGGAACCTCCTCTTCCTCTTCCTCCGGTACTAAGAAACCTACCGGAGCTGCGGAGGTGGGGTCAAGTCCAGTGGACAGAGGGCGTCCCGTGCCGAAGGAGGGAGATCTTCGTTTAGAACTCCTCCGGAAGCGCGCGGAGCAAGACGGGGTCCACCTGTCTGACGCCGCACTGGAAGCGGGAGCGCGGGCCTTCGTTGCGCAGCAACAGAGGGCCGCGCCCCCACGCGGGAAGAGTGTGCCCCGACAAACCAGGTCGGAGAATCGTTCGGGGGCGGCCAAAAAGAAGAAACGGTCGTCCTCGGAGCAGCCCTCTATCCAGAGGCTGCGGGCCGAAATGGGCCCCGAACTCCCTGGAGTCCGTCAGGGACACATGTTCCTTCCGCGCTATGGCAGGGATCCGCAGGGACGCCGCACCGCGGCGGCCGGCGCGGCGGCCGACACGCCTTTCACACGGCCTCGTCCACTCACGGACGAGGAGCGTGTCGGGTTGCCGCCCGAGACAGAGGCGGGCGTGATATGCCAACTCTGTCCGGAATCCCTGGACGGGTATGAGGACCCGCACCGTGCGCTCAATCGGGATCGTAGGTACCCTACCTACGACCACTTGAGTCGACATATTGCGGGGTACCACTACCCCTGGATGCAAATGTTCGTTTGCAAGAGGTGCTACTCCGGCACCCCTCAGCAACGATATTTCGCCAGTCTAGAGGCCCTAAATGATCACCGCTCGGGTGCACACCGCGGTGAGGGACTTCATATCGTTGGAAATGAAGTGGGGCCTGTATTCAATTATGGATACATACCACCGAGGGTGGCGTCGTTCATGACTACGTCAGGGACGGCGAATCACCGATTCTTTCACTGGGGTCCATGGCGCTTTGCACAGCGCATCATGGACGATGCCTGGAAGCAGTCTGGCGTTGTGTCCGCGGGCTCGAGCTACACCGCTCGCCTGACGGCTACAATGGGCCAGACCCCGGCGGAGTTCCAGGCGGCGGAAGCCGCCCGGACAGCAGCAGAGGCTGTCCGTGAACCGCCGGTGATCCAGGCCGGTGAAGAACGGCACCGGGTGACCATGATCGTGTCGGAGATGCCGCAGATCGCGGCCAAGACACGAGTGGCTACTCCTAAGCCGCGCCCCCAGCCAAAGACTCAGGGGAAGAGCTCGTCCGCCGGAAAGACTCCGGCCGGGACGACGCCCCTGCAGTCTCCGGGTGCGCTGACTCAGGAGGACTACCCGGGTTTGCTCGAGGTGACGGTACCCGCGGGTCCGTCTGAGGGACGGGTGGTGGCAGACACCTCCGCCTCCTCGAGTACCGCGTCGGCGGTCCCGCCAAGGACTCCACGCGTGACTCCCTCGGTTGCGAGCAGTAGCGGACGTGCGGTACCTCTCACGAGGTCGGCGTCCGCGTCCTCGTTGGTAGTTGAGGGGACGTCCGCAGGGTGGCAAAGCACCGCCTCCCTGGACTTGGACCCCCTCGACGCCACGGCGGACGTACGCCGGAGGCTCGGTCCCACGACCGCCAGCGTCTACGAGACTTTCCGCGAGTCTGTAGGCCAGGCGGTCGGCCATCGTCGCGATGGTATGGACCGGATCCCCGGTGATCCGGCGTTGGTGAACCTGCCGGTGCCTCGAGCCATTCGTGACTTGGGGTCCGCAGGTGTAGCCGCGTTGGTCCGCGCTCGGGAGGAGCACCCCTGGGATCACCCCCAGCGTGGTCGACTCACCCGAGCGGCGGAGTACCTTGTGGCGGAGATGGACAGCTCTCTGGATCGGTTCAGCCGGTGCCGCGCCGAGGCCTCCCGTGTCGCATGCGATCTCGCATACGACCAGGGCCTCATGGAAGGCACCCGGCGGAGCCTAGAGAGCTACCGGACTTTGTCGGCCGTCATTGAGCGGCGCGCGTTCGACCAGGGTCGGACCGCCGCTCTTGCCGAGCAGTCCGGGGCGTCCGCCCCCGCCCCAGAGGTGGCCGCACGGATGGAGCACCTGGAGGCTGAGAATGAGCAGCTACGGCGTCGTCTTGACGAAGCCGAGGCCGCTCGGACTCGCCTAATCCAGGGCGTCGATGACCCCGAGTCGTCCGCCCTGAACCAGGCGGCTCTCCGGCGCGCGGATGCCGCTTTGGAGCTGGCCATCTACCCATACCTAGTCCAGGTGTGGGGAGAACGGACGGCCGGTCCACAGCGCACCCGCGATACGGTGGAGATGTTCCGCGCCATAGCAGATCTCGGCGCGACATCTCTACCGGCCTCCGTTGTGATGGCTCCGTCAGGACCCGGGTTGCAGGGCTCACCACAAAAGCCCGTGCAAGCTCCACCGGGCCTGCCTCATCCGCCCGTGCAGCCGGCTTTCCCTATGCCGGCTCCGCTGCGTCCGCGGCGTAGGGACCCGTCACCGCCGCCAGACCCCAAGACAGGCGGCACGGATGAGGAGCCGATGACAACGGAGGAAGGCTAGGGTGCTAGCCTCGTCGCTGCACGTGTGCGGCGGCGTGCCGGAGTCGCTCCCGCGGCTCCGCCCTGCCTCAGACCCGTTCTGCGGATCTGAGGAGCCGGCCGGCAGGGCGGTCGGCAACATTTTAGAGGTACTATCACTTTTGATCACTCGGTGTGTCGTTTTACAAAATTTCTAAATTTAAAGTCTAACCTTAAAGATATTCCAAAGACTCGACACACCGTCCTTTTATAATGGATGACCTTTCAAGGTCATCACACGGTTTTGGACCACCTCGGTCAAAATTTTAGCTTGTTTATGAGGATTTATTCAAAATTGCAAAGCGCGTTATAGTTTACTCCATAAGTCCGGGGGTAGTTCCCCATTCTTCCAAAAGGGACTCTTAAAGTCCTAGTGTTTGCGCCGTGACTTCCGGGCGTTGCCATCGTGCCTTCTTCCGGCCCCCGCCATGCGAAGCCTTCGTCGGGTTTCGAGCATTTTGGGCGCGGGCGGAACATGTTGGGGACCAACATTGTAAGAAGGGGGTAATGTGGCGATTTTGCCCTAAGCACGCGGCAGGTGATTGTAAACATAAAAGCCATTTATGTGGCCTTTCTGTACTTGGCCTTGTTTTGACATGCTCCGTTCGAGCGTGCGTTGCCACGGCGACGTATTGTAATTTACGCTCCAGTAAACTATAACAATGGATCGATTTAACCTCGCGTGCGCCCTGCAGTTTCTGGTGTATTATATATACACTGGAAGCGACTCGTTCGAGGAGATTGTCCAAGATCGAGACTAGGACGCACACGAGGCTCGCCATGAGCTTTGTGTTCCCTGGGTCTGAGTAGTGGGCTCCTAGAGCCCTGGGGACGATTTCCGTGGGGAGGCCCGGGCTGGGAGAGACGAGTTGCTGACTCGGGGGCCTTCGGCCCTGTGGATCGCCAGCTCTCTCCCTTCCCGGGACATGTGACAGAGGCTCTGGCAGCATGTCGGACTGTACGGGGTTCCGTCCCCGAGGCAGACAGCGGCTCGCCAGGCCCCGCCAGTTAACACCGTAGGGATGAACTAGTTTCTGAACGGTGTCCGTAGGCCTGGGAGTGTCGGGTGGGCTGTTACCTGGTTACCGTTAATGATGAAGTAGTTACCGTGTCCGCCGCGACCTCCGGTGAGCGGCCCTGCCGCGAGGATCCGGAATAGCGGATGCGCGTCCGCAAGGACTCGGATGAGAGAGGACTATCCTCGAGGATCCCGAAGAGCGGACGGTAGTCAATAACTTTACACAACTATAAGAAGAATATGCCTCAGTATAACTGTCATACTTGGACCAGTTTAGAATTACTTTTGCAGTTAGGTTTTGGATCCTTTGAAAAGGAGTTAATGAGGTTTTAGGAAGATGAACGAGAAGGCTATTACAATAATCCATATTAGTGCAGCGGATATGTGTCAAATATGAGAAGGATTGTGGGTTTGGTGGTAAAAGCACCAAAATTGGTACAATTCAGGCTCAGTACATATATATTGATTTTAGCTACAATACCAAGCCAGATTTTGCCCGAATTTAGGAATATGGCCAAAAATCCAAGATGATCGCCATCGTCCATGTAAAAATGTTGAACTGGTCATATCTTCCGTGATATTTAACATTTCAATACAAATAAGGTGTCTACACCTATGTTTTCTTACCTGGGGAAGCCAACTAGACCATTCGATTTTGCATACAGTGAATCGCAAGGTATATAATGTGGCGACAAATGGATATAATGTGGCGATTTTGCCCTAAGCACGCGGCAGGTGATTGTAAACATACATGCCATTTATGTGGCCTTTTCGTACTTGGCCTTGTTTTGACACGCTCCGTTCGAGCGTGCGTTGCCACGGCGACGCATTGTAATTTACGCTCCAGTAAACTATAACAATGGATCGATTAGACCTCGCGTGCGTCCTACAGCTTGTGGTGTATTAGATATACACTGGAAGCGACTCGATCGAGGCATAAGCGCTTTCAGCGATGAAATGATGAAGACCCAATGAGAACCAATGTCTCAGCTGGGTCGAACGGGGTTACCACTGGGTCTGGCCGCAAACTGTCCTTCGGGATCATACATTTTCACAATGTAATTTCCGGTTTACTATGGTGTGTCAGTAGCAGTGCCAGTGCCGTGGTGATCAATTGACCCAACCCTAGTACTCTATACGGCCTACCCCGTCCCCCTAATTTAAATTTAAAGGAATGACCATTGGCAAAAGGAAAGATTCATCGCTTAATCATTTGACATACCTACTGAGAATCTGACCCAGTGGGACACTCATCATTTCATCCTTTCAACTGACCCAGTGGGAATCTGACCCAGTCAGACATTCATCGCTTTATCATTTCACTTGACCTAGTGGGACACTGACCTAGTGGGACACTCATCATTTCATCTTTTCAACTGACCCAGTGGGAACCTGACCCAATCAGACATTCATCGCTTCATCATTTCACTTGACCAGAAATACATTGGTCTTATGTATTTCTGACTTGACCTAGTGGGACACTCATCATTTCATCCTTTCAACTGACCCAGTGGGAACCTGACCCAGTCAGACATTCATCGCTTCATCATTTTCTATGACCCAGTGGGACATTCATCATTTCTTCCTTTTAACTGACCCAGTGGGAACCTGACCCAGCCAGACATTCATCGCTTCATCATTTTACCTGACCCAGTGGGACACTCATCATTTCATCCTTTCAACTGACCCAGTGGGAACCTGACCCAATGAGGCCTTCATCATTTCATCATTTTACATGACCCAGTGGGACATTCATGATTTCATCCTTTCAACTGACCCAGTGGAAACCTCATCGTTTCATCATTCCAACTGAACCAGCCAGACGTTCATTGCTTCATCATTTCACTTGACCTAGTAGGACATTCATCATTTCAACTGACCCAGTGGGAACCTGACGGAGTCAGACATTCATCGCTTCATTTTCAAGGCAGACACCATTAATGCCTTTATGCTTTTGTCAAAAAAAATTCTCTTTTTCTTTCATTTTCTGGTTCCCACACGATAATTTCAGTTTGCCCTGATATATCTGCCAAATTTCCACAGCTGGTCAGAAATGAGGTGTAGAAAAAGCTTATTGTTTTTGAACTGGCTTCGGGGTCCGTAAGGTCCGTGAGGATGGAATCAATATTTCTGGTTCCACATGATAACTAAAAAAATATTATGGCAATGACTGTGGGACTTTGCATGGAGGTCCATATATCACCAGGGAAGAAGACCGTTAAGGGCTTGAAATAATTTTAGCCGAGTCATCCTTGTGGCTCTCATGCATATCTCGGAAGCGGTGCGTCGTGGAGCGAAACAGACGTTATTTTCGGACTTGTGGCGGAGTGAAACATATTTAAGGGGTATTGGGGATGAACTTTGACCTTGACCTGAATTTTTTTTGTCCAGTCGGAAAAATGCTGTGTCGGCATTTTTCACGAAAAATGCTGTGAAAGAAGAAAAAACGAAAAAAATTTTTTTTTGACAAAACCGTAAAGGCGTATCTGCTGAAATACCTTAATGATGAAGCAATCAATGTCTGACTTGCTGAGGTTCCCACTGGGTCAGATGGAAGGATGAAACGATCAGTGTCCCACTAGGTCAAGGAAAATGATGAAGCGATGAATATCTGACTGGTTCAGGTTCCCACTGGGTCATTTGAAAGGATGAAATGATGAATGCCCAGTGGGCCATGTAAAATGATGAAATGATGAATGTTTCACTGGCTCAGGTTCCCACTGGGTCAGTTGAAATGATGAAATGATGAGTGTCCCACTGGGTCATGTCAAATGATGAAGCAATGAATGTCTGGCTGGGTGAGGTTCCCACTGGGTCAATTGGAAGGATGAAATGATGAGTGTCCCACTGGGTCATGTAAAATGATGAAATCATGAATGTCTGACTCGGTCATGTAAAATGATGAAATGATGAATGTCTGACTGGATCAGGTTCCCACTGGGTCGGTTGAAATGATGAAATGATGAGTGTCCCACTGGGACGGGTTAAATGATGAAGCGATGAATGTCTGGCTGGGTCAGGTTCCCACTGGGTCAGTTAAAAGGATGAAATGATGAATGTCCCACTGGCTCATGTAAAATGATGAAGCGATGAATGTCTGACTGGGTCAGGTTCCCACTGGGTCAGTTGGAATGATGAAATGATGAGGTTCCCACTGGGTCAGTTGAAAAAATGAAATGATGAGTGTCCCACTGGGTCATGTAAAATGATGAAATGATGAATGTCCCACTGGGTCATGTAAAATGATGAAATGATGAATGTCTGACTGGATCAGGTTCCCACTGGGTCAGTTGGAATGATGAGGTTCCCATTGGGTCAGTTGAAAGGATGAAATGATGAGTGTCCCACTGGGTTATGTAAAATGATGAAATGATGAATGTCCCACTTGGCCATGTAAAATGATGAATGATGAATGTCTCACTGGGTCAGGTTCCCACTGGGTCGGTTGAAATGATGAAATGAAGAGTGTCCCAGGGGGTCATACTAAATGATGAAGCGATGAATGTCTGGCTGGGTCAGTTTCCACTGGGTCAGTTAAAAGGATGAAATGATGAATGTCTAACTGGGTCATGTAAAATGATGAAGCGATGAATGTCTGACTGGGTCAGGTTCCCACTGGGTCAGTTGGAATGATGAAATGATGAGGTTCCCACTGGGTCAGTTGAAAGGATGAAATGATGAGTGTCCCACTGGGTCATGTAAAATGATGAAGCGATGAATGTCTGACTGGGTCAGGTTCCCACTGGGTCAGTTGGTATGATGGAATGATGAGGTTCCCACTGGGTCAGTTGAAAGGATGAAATGATGAGTGTCCCACTGGGTCAGGTAAAATGATGAAGCGATGAAATTCCGACTGGGTCAGGTTCCCAATATGATTCATTCGAAAGGATGAAATGATGAGTGTACCACTGGGTCATGTAAAATGATGAAGCGATGAATGTCTGGCTGGGTCAGGTTCCCACTGGGTCAGTTAAAAAGATGAAATGATGAATGTCCCACTGGGTCATGTAAAATGATGAAGCGATGAATGTCTAACTGGGTCAGGTTCCCACTGGGTCAGTTGAAAGGATGAAATGATGAGTGTCCCCCTGGGTCAGTTGAAAGGATGAAATGATGAGTGTCCCACTGGGTCAGGTAAAATGATGAAGCGATGAATGTCTGACTGGGTCAGGTTCCCACTGGGTCAGTTGAAAAGATGAAATAATGAGTGTCCCATTGGGTCACATGTAATGACAAAACAAATGCTCCTGGCTGTGCTCCGTTGGGTCTTTTCGAGAGACCCAGCTGAGACCTGTTGGTTGTCATTGGGTCTTCATAATTTCATCGCTGAAACCCCCTCTCGATCGAGGAGATTGTCCGAGAGAGAGTAACTGGGACGCACACGAAGCTCGCCATGAGCTTTGTGTTCCCTAGTTGTGAGTAGTGGGCTCCTAGAGCCCTGGGGACGATTTCCATGGGGAGGCCCGGGCTGGGAGAGACAAGTTGCTGACTCGGGGGCGTAAGCCCTGTGGATCGCCAGTTCTCTCCCTTCCCGGGGACAATAATTACAATAATCTAGGTGAACTGATGTTTTACTTGAAATTACAGTTGTAACAGATCATTTTTTTCTGGATACATTCTCTCTTTTAATACGTATCTTGTGAAAACCATGTTATAACATTTGCATAAACACAACATGACCGTCAAATATATTGTCTATTTCTTGGGGCCAAATTTAAGAACTCACTGATTTAAAATGTCAAAATCATACTTTTAGCACTGCTAATTCATCACTGCTATTAAAACAAATAAAACGCAGTGAAATCAAAATGGACAGGGTATTTTTGGAGCAATATATTTGAATCGAAGGGAACAAATTGATATGGTGCGTGTTCTGATGCCACAGACATAAAAATATCGTTTCATACCCGATGTTTGAGAATGAACATATGCAATGAACCAGTTGAAAGAGCTCAGGTCATATGGGATCGTGATCACCAAGTGACAAGTCGACACTTCTGAGCTGGTAAAGCTTATACCATGACACTATCTGCATAACTCTGTGTAGCACAGGCTATTTTTCCTGTACACCTCTTTTGACTTCAGTCTTCCTGCAGTCATATGAGATGATGTCCATTAGATTTGATGAATATTCTGAACGGTTTGTCTCTACTTGAAGACATTTCCATTGATGAAATGTCATCCTCGGTCGCCTCGGTTGGCAGTTAACAGTATGGTACTCGGCTGTGATGCTGCAACACTAGGCAGTAAAAAATGTAGTATTTGTAATTCTGATGCAGAAGTGTTCTCTGCAACTTTGTCACACAAGTGCCGGTATTTCAAGCTGCAATCTCCCAATCTTCAGTACTAGTACTTCCGAACAATGATACCAATGCTTTCTCCCCAATGTTTTTTTGTGTCTGGTTCAGAATGGTGAATATTTTCGCTTGCTCACGGAAGATGCCATGGTGTTCTTTGTTCCTTGACTGCCAAAACCTTCTTCAATCCAAAACGGTGGCAGGTTGTTGATTGATTGATTGAACGGACTAACAGCAAATGGTCGCATACAGGTTGTTGGACCCAGCAACTCTCGAGACTTGTTCATGGACCGGAGTCGTTTCTTCTCTGCTGACTACTTGGGTTCTGGTATCATGATATCATCTGAGTCCATTTCAGGATGACGACGAAGAAGAAACAACAAGTCATTGTAAACATTGCTGTGTCCCTCCGAGCTTTGGGTTGATCAATCAGTGTACATGTATATCTGCATCGTGACAGTCATACAACAACCAACTCTCTGCTATTGTATAATATTGGTTGCAAGGATCTTTCAGGTATGCCTCATTTTTCGACTGGTTGATTATTCCTTTATCAAAATGCACTGACACGGCAGAGGATGAACATCAGCTTCAGATGCTGATACTGAATTCAACGACCATCAAATGTGGAACCTCGATGCCTGAGTAAACGACGGAGTACAACACCTTTTAGTTCGGTTCATCGATTCAATAATCACGGGTCCTGATCAGTGAGAAGACCTCTGATGTCAGATTTGGGTCAGGTGTAACAACAAGACCCAACACTTACTGTGGGATTTAAACGTTATGTTCAAGTCAGATTGTGTAACCATCTGTTCAGTCAATTCAGCAGTAACTCTTAGAAACTAGTGATTAACACAAGGACACTCCAGATAGATAGATGGATAGATAGGTTTATTGACACTTGCATACAAAAGTACAGGGTAAGAAAGAGCAACATTCAGGTGAACAGTGTGTCCAAATTTGGTGAGGTCAAATGGAAATGAGTTCACGACAATATGAATGAACAGTTTGAAAAAGGACAAACATTGTATATATTACTAAGATCAGGTTACTGCAAAAAAAGTGAGTCACCTTGGTAAATGTATAATGTGATGGTTGTGAAATATAACAGTTATATACATGTATGTGTAGGTATCTATAAGTTCATGTTGATATACACGATAGTATACTAGTAGTTGAGATACTGAGTTACAACTACAGTTTTACAGTGTATCGATTGTTGATCATCCCTAGAGGGAATGGAAAAGAAATAATGAGAATCTAACATATAGTAGTTCCTATACTTGTGAGCATATTAACACAAAGTCAATGTAAGAAGGTTATGTTAGTCAGGGGCACCAAGTCTAAAGATTTCTATAATATGATACAGGACAAAGGCAATGTCAGATGTTCTTTGGACATCATTGATCTCGGAGACAGGGATTTGTTTACTAACAATCAATGTATACTATTGTTCAATATTGGTATAGGGTGACAGCTCGAGATGGAGTCAATGTTGAAAAATTAAAAGAAATGGGTCAGAAATGTCTGAAGTCGATGGTTTAGGGAGTCAGTGAGAAGTAAAATAGTGATCAAGCCAGGACACTTGCATCTCGAACAACCATGAAGAGCAAGTATGGAATCAGAGACTGATTCTGAAATGGGTCAGAAATGTCTGAAGTCGATGGTTTAGGGAGTCCGTGAGAAGTAAAATAGTGATCAAGCCAGGACACTTGCATCTCGAACAACCATGAAGAGCAAGTATGGAATCAGAGACTGATTACTGTGGGAGAATGCACAGCAGCTCAGGCAACAAGCAGTGCTTCATATATCTCCTGAGTAGCACATGGTAGCTGGTTGCAATCCACGATGCAAACACACTGATAACTGAAACAGTAATGTCTTCAGCTCCAGGGAATAGTAGGAAACAGTACTGACAAGGGAAGGCACCAACTTGTTGATTCCCCTGCTTCATTATGCTGAAATATGCTTGAAATAAACTTGATGATATTGTACATGACTTATTCATGGTACCAGAACCCAGCAAGCCAACACAGAAGGGATGATTCAATATATTGTCGAGAGTTGCCAGGTCAAATGTATGCGGCCATCTGTGTTCATCCTGTCAGTACAAGGATGTGACACATCCTGCCATATCTTTGGATTGGGAGGTGACTGTGAGCCAAAAAACCTATGACAGTAAGTGAAGATATTCATCACTTAGGACAAAGCAAGCCATAACAATTACAGGAGACGTAGCTTTGGTATCATTGTATGGAGGTGCTAAAGATGAAGGGATTGACAACTTCGGATACCAACAAAGGTTTTCTGACAAGGTAACGAAAAACAGCTCTGCACCAGGACCAAAAATGCTACCACCAACTGCTACATCTGTATGTCCCACAGCTTTCCTGTTCACTATGAGGTAATGCAAAGGGCAGGAACTTGCAACAACGTGAGGCCATCTGACTGGGAATGGTATATCATCAACATTTCCAAATACAGACTGACTTTCCAGCAGGCCCTTCAAATCCACTGGATGTCATCTTGTGTCACTGCAAAAAAAGACTGCAGTCGGAGGAGGTGGACCCGCAGGAAATATAATATACCATGCAGTGCATAGACGTGTGCAAAGGTTGACATGATACAAGCTTTACAAGCTCCAAAGTGCCAGACTTGCCACTTGAGGATGATAACATATAAACTGAACCCTGTGAACTGTCAACTGGTTGGCTGCAGGTGTTTATTCCTTTGCTGCAAACACATTGTTTGGAAAGAGTGTCGACTTTTAATTTACTGCATTTAATTTTACTGTTTTGTTGTCTCCAGTTTAGCCAGGCATTCCTATTGGATTTACGCAAATGAGCATGGTAACGGTGATAGTTCTTTTCAATTAATCAGTACCATCAATCAATTATTCCAAATTTTGAAATAAGTTGACTATATCATCTCGGACTCGGGAAATGGGCAGAAACTAATTTTTCACGGCCATTTATGCAAATTAATTACGTTGTATATTAGATGGTTTTCATGAGATATCATAAGACAGATTGTAGAAGGAAATACATTCCCTTGCATTTAACTCCAAGTGGACCATCAGTTTGCCAGGACTACATATATAGGACTATACCATCGAGTTATGAATTCTGAAGTTAAACGTCTGTGTGTTGGTGCGTCATATGGGGAATTGGCACCTTGAAGGTCACTGTATGTAGAATCTGAGTGTCTAGTTGGCTTCCCCATGTAAGAAAACATAAGAATAGACATCTTATTTGTCTTTCTATATCAAATATTAAGAAAGTTATGACCATTTCCATATTTTGACATGAGCGATGGCGGCCATTTTGGATTTTTGGCCATGTAAGAAAACATAAGAATAGACATCTTATTTGTCTTTCTATGTCAAATATTTTTCCTGTTACATCGTCCATGTAAAAATGTTGAACTGGTCATAACTTCCGTGATATTTAACATTTCAATACAAATAAGGTGTCTACACCTATGTTTTCTTACCTGGGGAAGCCAACTAGACCATTCGATTTCGCATACAGTGAACTGCAAGGTGCCAATACACCCCCCCCCCCCTGTAAAAACCACTGAAACTGGGACTCGGAAACAGGAGTCAAAACTGAAAAAATGGATATAATCTAGGTGAACTGATGTTTTACTTGAAATTACAGTTGTAACAGATCATTTTTTTCTGGATACATTCTCTCTTTTAATATGTATCTTGTGAAAACCATGTTATAACATTTGCATAAATACAACATGACCGTCAAATATATTGTCTATTTCTTGGGGCCAAATTTAAGAAATGATTTAAAATGTCAAAATCATACTTTTAGCACTGCTAATTCATCACTGCTATTAAAACAAATAAAACGCAGTGAAATCAAAATGGACAGGGTATTTTTGGAGCAATATATTTGAATCGAAGGGAACAAATTGATATGGTGCGTGTTCTGATGCCACAGACATAAAAATATCGTTTCATACCCGATGTTTGAGAATGAACATATGCAATGAACCAGTTGAAAGAGCTCAGGTCATATGGGATCGTGATCACCAAGTGACAAGTCGACACTTCTGAGCTGGTAAAGCTTATACCATGACACTATCTGCATAACTCTGTGTAACACAGGCTATTTTTCCTGTACACCTCTTTTGACTTCAGTCTTCCTGCAGTCATATGAGATGATGTCCATTAGATTTGATGAATATTCTGAACGGTTTGTCTCTACTTGAAGACATTTCCATTGATGAAATGTCATCCTCGGTCGCCTCGGTTGGCAGTTAACAGTATGGTACTCGGCTGTGATGCTGCAACACTAGGCAGTAAAAAATGTAGTATTTGTAATTCTGATGCAGAAGTGTTCTCTGCAACTTTGTCACACAACTGCCGGTATTTCAAGCTGCAATCTCCCAATCTTCAGTACTAGTACTTCCGAACAATGATACCAATGCTTTCTCCCCAATGTTTTTTTTGTGTCTGGTTCAGAATGGTGAATATTTTCGCTTGCTCACGGAATATGACATGGTGTTCTTTGTTCCTTGACTGCCAAAAGCTTCTTCAATTCAAAACGGTGGCAGGTTGTTGATTGATTGATTGAACGGATTAACAGCAAATTGTCGCATACAGGTTGTTGGACCCAGCAACTCTCGAGACTTGTTCATGGACCGGAGTTGTTTCTTCTCTGCTGACTACTTGGGTTCTGGTATCATGATATCATCTGAGTCCATTTCAGGATGACGACGAAGAAGAAACAACAAGTCATTGTAAACATTGCTGTGTCCCTCCGAGCTTTGGGTTGATCAATCAGTGTACATGTATATCTGCATCGTGACAGTCATACAACAACCAACTCTCTGTTATTGTATAATATTGGTTGCAAGGATCTTTCAGGTATGCCTCATTTTTCGACTGGTTGATTATTCCTTTATCAAAATGCACTGACACGGCAGAGGATGAATATCAGCTTCAGTTGCTGATACTGAATTCAACGACCATCAAATGTGGAACCTTGATGCCTGAGTAAACGACGGAGTACAACATCTTTTAGTTCGGTTCATCGATTCAATAATCACAGGTCCTGATCAGTGAGAAGACCTCTGATGTCAGATTTGGGTCAGGTGTAATAACAAGACCCAACACTTACTGTGGGATTTAAACGTTATGTTCAAGTCAGATTGTGTAACCATCTATTCAGTCAATTCAGCAGTAACTCTTAGAAACTAGTGATTAACACAAGGACACTCCAGATAGATAGATGGATAGATAGGTTTATTGACACTTGCATACAAAAGTACAGGGTAAGAAAGAGCAACATTCAGGTGAACAGTGTGTCCAAATTTGGTGAGGTCAAATGGAAATGAGTTCACGACAATATGAATGAACAGTTTGAAAAAGGACAAACATTGTATATATTACTAAGATCAGGTTACTGCAAAAAAGTGAGTCACCTTGGTAAATGTATAATGTGATGGTTGTGAAATATAACAGTTATATACATGTATGTGTAGGTATCTATAAGTTCATGTTGATATACACGATAGTATACTAGTAGTTGAGATACTGAGTTACAACTACAGTTTTACAGTGTACCGATTGTTGATCATCCCTAGAGGGAATGGAAAAGAAATAATGAGAATCTAACATATAGTAGTTCCTATACTTGTGAGCATATTAACACAAAGTCAATGTAAGAAGGTTATGTTAGTCAGGGGCACCAAGTCTAAAGATTTCTATAATATGATACAGGACAAAGGCAATGTCAGATGTTCTTTGGACATCATTGATCTCGGAGACAGGGATTTGTTTACTAGCAATCAATGTATACTATTGTTCAATATTGGTATAGGGTAACAGCTCGAGATGGAGTCAATGTTGAAAAATTAAAAGAAATGGGTCAGAAATGTCTGAAGTCGATGGTTTAGGGAGTCCGTGAGAAGTAAAATAGTGATCAAGCCAGGACACTTGCATCTCGAACAACCATGAAGAGCAAGTATGGAATCAGAGACTGATTACTGTGGGAGAATGCACAGCAACTCAGGCAACAAGCAGTGCTTCATATATCTCCTGAGTAGCACATGGTAGCTGGTTGCAATCCACGATGCAAATACACTGATAACTGAAACAGTAATGTCTTCAGCTCCAGGGAATAGTAGGAAACAGTACTGACAAGGGAAGGCACCAACTTTTTCCCCTGCTTCATTATGCTGAAATATGCTTGAAATAAACTTGATGATATTGTACATGACTTATTCATGGTACCAGAACCCAACAAGCAACACAGAAGGGATGATTCAATATATTGTCGAGAGTTGCCAGGTCAAATGTATGCGGCCATCTGTGTTCATCCTGTCAGTACAAGGATGTGACACATCCTGCCCTATCTTTGGATTGGGAGGTGACTGTGAGCCAAAAAACTTATGACAGCAAGTGAAGATATTCACCACTTAGGACAAAGCAAGCCATAACAATTACAGGAGATGTAGCTTTGGCATCATTGTATGGAGGTGCTAAAGATGAAGGGACTGACAACTTCGGATACCAACAAAGGTTTTCTGACAAGGTAACGAAACACAGCTCTGCACCAGGACCAAAAATGCTACCACCAACTGCTACATCTGTATGTCCCACAGCTTTCCTGTTCACTATGAGGTAATGCAAAGGGCAGGAACTTGCAACAACGTGAGGCCATCTGACTGGGAATGGTATATCATCAACATTTCCAAATACAGACTGACTTTCCAGCAGGCCCTTCAAATCCACTGGATGTCATCTTGTGTCACTGCAAAAAAAGACTGCAGTCGGAGGAGGTGGACCCGCAGGAAATATAATATACCATGCAGTGCATAGACGTGTGCAAAGGTTGACATGATACAAGCTTTACAAGCTCCAAAGTGCCAGACTTGCCACTTGAGGATGATAACATATAAACTGAACCCTGTGAACTGTCAACTGGTTGGCTGCAGGTGTTTATTCCTTTGCTGCAAACACATTGTTTGGAAAGAGTGTCGACTTTTAATTTACTGCATTTAATTTTACTGTTTTGTTGTCTCCAGTTTAGCCAGGCATTCCTATTGGATTTACGCAAATGAGCATGGTAACGGTGATAGTTCTTTTCAATTAATCAGTACCATCAATCAATTATTCCAAATTTTGAAATAAGTTGACTATATCATCTCGGACTTGGGAAATGGGCAGAAACTAATTTTTCACGGACATTTATGCAAATTAATTACGTTGTATATTAGATGGTTTTCATGAGATATCATAAGACAGATTGTAGAAGGAAATACATTCCCTTGCATTTAACTCCAAGTGGACCATCAGTTTGCCAGGACTACATATATAGGACTATACCATCGAGTTATGAATTCTGAAGTTAAACGTCTGTGTGTTGGTGCGTCATATGGGGAATTGGCACCTTGTAGGTCACTGTATGTAGAATCTGAGTGTCTAGTTGGCTTCCCCATGTAAGAAAACATAAGAATAGACATCTTATTTGTCTTTCTATGTCAAATATTAAGAAAGTTATGACCATTTCCATATTTTGACATGAGCGATGGTGGCCATTTTGGATTTTTGGCTATATTTCTGGGTTCGGGCAAAATCTGGCTTGGTATTGTAGCTGAAATCAATATATATGTACTCAGCTTGATTTGTACCAATTTTGGTGCTTTTACATCCAAACCCACAATTATTCCACATATCTGCTGCACTATATGGGAAACCACTAGTGCATTTGCAAGTTTGAGGCAAGTAGGTCGATCAAGATATTGGCGAAGTTTTTTTTAGGTTGTACATAAAAGTAAGGCATTGGTCGAAGAGCTACGGTGACTCATTACCGCCAATTACGTTCGTGTATTTCTCACCCCATTTATAATTATCACCTCACAATTTTCACCACGTTTATAATTTGCACCCAGTTCATAATTATCACCACAATTTTCACCGCGTTTATAATTTCCACCCTGTTTATAATTATCACCTCATAATTTTCACCCCGTTTATAATTTTCACCCTGATCATATTATCACCTCAGAATAATCACCGCGTTTATCACCGAGTGGGGTGGGGGATTTCCTTAATCAAAAAGAAACTAAAAGGAAAAGAAATCCTGCAAAATCGATTGGGAAAAATGAAAGAGAAATGAGGAAACTACATATCATTAAAGTACTAGGAACCTAAAATGTGATATGAGCTCAGATGATAGACGAATAAAGATACTTAGGCCGACAATGAATTACATAAAATAATCGGGAGTGATACCTGTTTCAATCAGAAATTGAAACCTTTTCAATGAATCATCCATTATATCGATATAAACCCTGTTCATTTCTCCAATCCTCCACGTTGAAGATTTTGCATAAAATAAGTTACCAATAAGCTATTATCTTTAGGTTGGGACACGTTTTGCGGTATTACTGATTGATTACATACAGGGTGGGAATGTGACTGGCGACGGTTACTAGCTCAGGTGACTGGCGACAGCTGGATGAGTAGAACTCACTATATGATCTGACCATCCACGTAGGGGTGACCCGCGCTGTTAGACACAGGCTGGACATCAAGTCACATCATGCATTTGGAGATTTTATACTTGTACATAATTCACTTCTAGAACTAAACGGTTTCTAGAACTAAACTGTTTTTCAACTTCTAGAACTAAACGGTTTTGTTGATGTTAATTCTTGTACAGTAGCGGTGAAATGCGTAATAGGTGAATCAGGGATACGTAGCAAATACAAGTATAAAAGTCTGTCAAAAATCGTGCATAGTTTGTTTCTACAATCATGTAGTTGTGCAAATATTCAACCCACCAAATTCCAAGGATAATATATCAGTAAGAAAATGACCCATATTCACAACATCCATGTATATATGTCCGTATATAATCATTTTGATCACGTGGCCGGGAGTTCGTAGGTTCCTCAATTTTGTGATTTCTATTGACTCAGAGATGGACTTTCAGATTGGATCACAGGCTCCGGTTCGATCATTTGGAATATTATATGCTTAGTACTTATTTACGGCCAACAATGGTTGCAGCTTGGTTATTATCAAACAGTTAGTTCACAGATTATACTTTTAGACAAATAACAATCTCCATCATTCCAAAGCCAGTACGGTGTTCCGCTATTGATTGTAATGCAGTCCTGGCTCAACGTGTTAGGTTGTCCTGGTTCCCACGAAGTCCACACCTGGCCAGAGACGGCTTCGGTGCTCTCCCAGTAGAAGTCATTTACTATGGTACTAGCGGCAGGTCTGAGACCAGAAGTCCAAACAGTGGTCACAACAGGATCTGGTGATACAAGCAAACTACAATAAAAATCCAATGACCACAGAGATACGCTAGAAATACAAAGATTTTAAAAGTAAATAGGTTGATACATTTAAGTACTTTGTGGATTTGTGAGGTAATTTCCTTTGAGGACTACATAATGTGAATTCCATATGTATGGCGTCAATGATTTCAGTTATAGCCAGGTTTCATATATTCGATGAACAATATTCCGAGGTTTCTATGTTTCAAATTACCATTCGTTCAAAGAAAAATACTTACAATGAAGTGCCAAGAAATCCTGAAAGACCTCCTGTTCCTGTTGAGTTTGTAGATCCACAAGGTGTGATCCTTCTCTCAAGGAGTGGCAGAGGTCGTTACCAGTCGTCCAACTGTAGCTCAAGTCTGGGAACACTTTGTAACATCGCTGGATATCCCGCATGTACCACCAGTCTATGTCTGGACAATGTTCTGTGCAAATTAAGAGAATAAATGTGCATGCATGCTGAATTGTTTGATTGGACATCAAATATCACCACCGCCTCAAAATTAGATATCACCACTACTCACAACTTCGTGCTTCGAGAAATATACGTTCTTGTTAGGTATTGCATTCACTCACCTGCATACACTTCGCACAAACTCCAGCTGTTGAATGGAACAGACAGTGGCCTCCGGATTACACGGAGAGCCACCGGTTGTACTGGAGTGACGCTCGTACAGTTGTATGTACACTCTTGGTCAATGCCATTAATTACGGTGCTAGAAAGCTTGCATCCCGTGACTTGTCCCAGCGCCTGTCCTGGGTTGATGTTCACGAGCGGTATCACAAACAGCCTGGCATCCGATGACATTTCGTCACAGTTGAGATTGGAGCCAAGAACTTTGTACAGACTTGGTTTGCTGTTGTTTGCAGCAAGAGGCACAGTTATGTCAACGTGCGCTGGGGGCGACGATCCTGACTCAAAAGTCAGAGAAGTAGCCGAGTCTCCATCACTAATGACCCTGAGGTCCTGTCCAGGGCTTTGTTTACTGGTGCTCGAGTAGAAAGCATCATCATTTGCTGGAAAAACAGCACTGCTATTTGCTGGAAATATAAAGACGGTGTATACATGTAGAAGAAAACATAAACAACATTATGAACAATACTGTTATGTCCATCAGTGACGAATACGAAATCACTTACCACCAGTGATGAATATTGACGTTGCGAGAACTGAAAGCCACCATACATTTCCCCCTCCCATCATCCTGTGATGAACTGTGGAGTCACATGTCTCAACACCTTGGATAAAATGTGCACGGTGGCAAAACGCATCACTATTTATCAACGTAGCGGTATTTCCCACGAGCATGGATCGATGTTCCGCCTCGCAGCACGCAATCCCCTTTCCATTAAATGGTGCATGACCCTGAACGTCCGCTAGCTCTTCTGTTGCTCCGATATAAAAATTATATGGGTATATTGTGTCATGAATTATTCTGTTTTTGCATCTGTTGTGAAGTGGGGTGTTGGACATGGTCGACGAGCCATTGGCATTGATAGCAACAATCAAGACTGCAAAATATATGTAGAAAAGCAGATACAGCATACTGCACAGAAGGGTGTTGCTGCCATACGAGATGGTTCTTTTGAACTTTTTTCCTTGCGATACTTTCTCAATCCTTGGAGATATTAATTCAAAATGTCGAGAAACTCAAAATATCAAGATAATAACTACACATTTCAAGATAATAGATGGACATTTCGAGATACTATGAATCAGATGAAACATCACCTGCCTGCAGTTAGCATTTCGAAATTTTGACTTCGTAGATATACATTAGACTACACAATAATTAATAATGATAATTTATTTAACCGTTTTGACTAATTTTGGTACTGTGTAATAAAGCCACAGAAAGACATCAAACAAATGTGAGAATAATCAAAACAGACTGTGTACAAAGAACAATTGTCGCAGTCACGTTTGCAGGAAATACAATGAGTGAACAGTATAATACATTATACATAGCTACATAAATACGATATGGCAATACCACATAATGGTTAATTGCTAAACTCATTCACACATAGATGAGCTAATGGGAGGAAGTATGGGAAGGCCATTCGCATCTAAAAATCTAATTTAATTAAATGTAAGTTTAAATTTACTATAGCGCTCCAAACTGTATTTACAAATGACTGCATTCTTTGGCGCTGTACAAAAAATATAAACATAATATAAATTTTTTCCATTATATACAATGACAACTGTAATACAACTGCAATACAATCGATGTACAATATATACACACCACAGTGAAGTTATGATGTATCAAAAGGTCTATGACAGAGGTGGGTTTTGAAGGAATTTAAAATTGTAATATATCTAGGGCTGTCTGGTAAGGCATTCCACAAGCGGGGTCCCGCAACACTGAACGATCGGTCGGTTGGCAAAGGTGGGGTGTTTAGTGAATGTAACATTGAAATAGATTCTGGAAGCACTTCTTGTCAGACCGTTGGGTACAGCTGGTGGGAGGAGTTCAGAAAGAGAAGGGGCTAGACCATGCAAACATTTGAAAACGAGAAGTAACATTTTATACTCAGCTCGAACAACTATAAGAAGAATATGCCTCAGTATAACTGTCATACTTGGACCAGTTTAGAATTACTTTTGAAGTTAGGTTTTGGATCCTTTGAAAAGGAGTTAATGAGGTTTTAGGAAGATGAACGAGAAGGCTATTACAATAATCCATATTAGTGCAGCGGATATGTGTCAAATATGAGAAGGATTGTGGGTTTGGTGGTAAAAGCACCAAAATTGGTACAATTCAGGCTCAGTACATATATATTGATTTTAGCTACAATACCAAGCCAGATTTTGCCCGAATTTAGGAATATGGCCAAAAATCCAAGATGATCGCCATCGTCCATGTAAAAATGTTGAACTGGTCATATCTTCCGTGATATTTAACATTTCAATACAAATAAGGTGTCTACACCTATGTTTTCTTACCTGGGGAAGCCAACTAGACCATTCGATTTTGCATACAGTGAACCGCAAGGTGCCAATACACGAAAAAACCACTGAAACTGGGACTCGGAATCAGCAGTCAAAACTGAACAAATGGATATAATGTGGCGATTTTGCCCTAAGCACGCGGCAGGTGATTGTAAACATACATGCCATTTATGTGGCCTTTTCGTACTTGGCCTTGTTTTGACACGCTCCGTTCGAGCGTGCGTTGCCACGGCGACGCATTGTAATTTACGCTCCAGTAAACTATAACAATGGATCGATTAGACCTCGCGTGCGTCCTACAGCTTGTGGTGTATTAGATATACACTGGAAGCGACTCGATCGAGGCATAAGCGCTTTCAGCGATGAAATGATGAAGACCCAATGAGAACCAATGTCTCAGCTGGGTCGAACGGGGTTACCACTGGGTCTGGCCGCAAACTGTCCTTCGGGATCATACATTTTCACAATGTAATTTCCGGTTTACTATGGTGTGTCAGTAGCAGTGCCAGTGCCGTGGTGATCAATTGACCCAACCCTAGTACTCTATACGGCCTACCCCGTCCCCCTAATTTAAATTTAAAGGAATGACCATTGGCAAAAGGAAAGATTCATCGCTTAATCATTTGACATACCTACTGAGAATCTGACCCAGTGGGACACTCATCATTTCATCCTTTCAACTGACCCAGTGGGAATCTGACCCAGTCAGACATTCATCGCTTTATCATTTCACTTGACCTAGTGGGACACTGACCTAGTGGGACACTCATCATTTCATCTTTTCAACTGACCCAGTGGGAACCTGACCCAATCAGACATTCATCGCTTCATCATTTCACTTGACCAGAAATACATTGGTCTTATGTATTTCTGACTTGACCTAGTGGGACACTCATCATTTCATCCTTTCAACTGACCCAGTGGGAACATGACCCAGTCAGACATTCATCGCTCCATCATTTTCTATGACCCAGTGGGACATTCATCATTTCTTCCTTTTAACTGACCCAGTGGGAACCTGACCCAGCCAGACATTCATCGCTTCATCATTTTACCTGACCCAGTGGGACACTCATCATTTCATCCTTTCAACTGACCCAGTGGGAACCTGACCCAATGAGGCCTTCATCATTTCATCATTTTACATGACCCAGTGGGACATTCATGATTTCATCCTTTCAACTGACCCAGTGGAAACCTCATCGTTTCATCATTCCAACTGACCCAGCCAGACGTTCATTGCTTCATCATTTCACTTGACCTAGTAGGACATTCATCATTTCAACTGACCCAGTGGGAACCTGACGGAGTCAGACATTCATCGCTTCATTTTCAAGGCAGACACCATTAATGCCTTTATGCTTTTGTCAAAAAAAATTCTCTTTTTCTTTCATTTTCTGGTTCCCACACGATAATTTCAGTTTGCCCTGATATATCTGCCAAATTTCCACAGCTGGTCAGAAATGAGGTGTAGAAAAAGCTTATTGTTTTTGAACTGGCTTCGGGGTCCGTAAGGTCCGTGAGGATGGAATCAATATTTCTGGTTCCACATGATAACTAAAAAAATATTATGGCAATGACTGTGGGACTTTGCATGGAGGTCCATATATCACCAGGGAAGAAGACCGTTAAGGGCTTGAAATAATTTTAGCCGAGTCATCCTTGTGGCTCTCATGCATATCTCGGAAGCGGTGCGTCGTGGAGCGAAACAGACGTTATTTTCGGACTTGTGGCGGAGTGAAACATATTTAAGGGGTATTGGGGATGAACTTTGACCTTGACCTGAATTTTTTTTGTCCAGTCGGAAAAATGCTGTGTCGGCATTTTTCACGAAAAATGCTGTGAAAGAAGAAAAAACGAAAAAAATTTTTTTTTGACAAAACCGTAAAGGCGTATCTGCTGAAATACCTTAATGATGAAGCAATCAATGTCTGACTTGCTGAGGTTCCCACTGGGTCAGATGGAAGGATGAAACGATCAGTGTCCCACTAGGTCAAGGAAAATGATGAAGCGATGAATATCTGACTGGTTCAGGTTCCCACTGGGTCATTTGAAAGGATGAAATGATGAATGCCCAGTGGGCCATGTAAAATGATGAAATGATGAATGTTTCACTGGCTCAGGTTCCCACTGGGTCAGTTGAAATGATGAAATGATGAGTGTCCCACTGGGTCATGTCAAATGATGAAGCAATGAATGTCTGGCTGGGTGAGGTTCCCACTGGGTCAATTGGAAGGATGAAATGATGAGTGTCCCACTGGGTCATGTAAAATGATGAAATCATGAATGTCTGACTCGGTCATGTAAAATGATGAAATGATGAATGTCTGACTGGATCAGGTTCCCACTGGGTCGGTTGAAATGATGAAATGATGAGTGTCCCACTGGGACGGGTTAAATGATGAAGCGATGAATGTCTGGCTGGGTCAGGTTCCCACTGGGTCAGTTAAAAGGATGAAATGATGAATGTCCCACTGGCTCATGTAAAATGATGAAGCGATGAATGTCTGACTGGGTCAGGTTCCCACTGGGTCAGTTGGAATGATGAAATGATGAGGTTCCCACTGGGTCAGTTGAAAAAATGAAATGATGAGTGTCCCACTGGGTCATGTAAAATGATGAAATGATGAATGTCCCACTGGGTCATGTAAAATGATGAAATGATGAATGTCTGACTGGATCAGGTTCCCACTGGGTCAGTTGGAATGATGAGGTTCCCATTGGGTCAGTTGAAAGGATGAAATGATGAGTGTCCCACTGGGTTATGTAAAATGATGAAATGATGAATGTCCCACTTGGCCATGTAAAATGATGAATGATGAATGTCTCACTGGGTCAGGTTCCCACTGGGTCGGTTGAAATGATGAAATGAAGAGTGTCCCAGGGGGTCATACTAAATGATGAAGCGATGAATGTCTGGCTGGGTCAGTTTCCACTGGGTCAGTTAAAAGGATGAAATGATGAATGTCTAACTGGGTCATGTAAAATGATGAAGCGATGAATGTCTGACTGGGTCAGGTTCCCACTGGGTCAGTTGGAATGATGAAATGATGAGGTTCCCACTGGGTCAGTTGAAAGGATGAAATGATGAGTGTCCCACTGGGTCATGTAAAATGATGAAGCGATGAATGTCTGACTGGGTCAGGTTCCCACTGGGTCAGTTGGTATGATGGAATGATGAGGTTCCCACTGGGTCAGTTGAAAGGATGAAATGATGAGTGTCCCACTGGGTCAGGTAAAATGATGAAGCGATGAAATTCCGACTGGGTCAGGTTCCCAATATGATTCATTCGAAAGGATGAAATGATGAGTGTACCACTGGGTCATGTAAAATGATGAAGCGATGAATGTCTGGCTGGGTCAGGTTCCCACTGGGTCAGTTAAAAAGATGAAATGATGAATGTCCCACTGGGTCATGTAAAATGATGAAGCGATGAATGTCTAACTGGGTCAGGTTCCCACTGGGTCAGTTGAAAGGATGAAATGATGAGTGTCCCCCTGGGTCAGTTGAAAGGATGAAATGATGAGTGTCCCACTGGGTCAGGTAAAATGATGAAGCGATGAATGTCTGACTGGGTCAGGTTCCCACTGGGTCAGTTGAAAAGATGAAATAATGAGTGTCCCATTGGGTCACATGTAATGACAAAACAAATGCTCCTGGCTGTGCTCCGTTGGGTCTTTTCGAGAGACCCAGCTGAGACCTGTTGGTTGTCATTGGGTCTTCATAATTTCATCGCTGAAACCCCCTCTCGATCGAGGAGATTGTCCGAGAGAGAGTAACTGGGACGCACACGAAGCTCGCCATGAGCTTTGTGTTCCCTAGTTGTGAGTAGTGGGCTCCTAGAGCCCTGGGGACGATTTCCATGGGGAGGCCCGGGCTGGGAGAGACAAGTTGCTGACTCGGGGGCGTAAGCCCTGTGGATCGCCAGTTCTCTCCCTTCCCGGGACGTGTGACATAGGCTCTGGCCAGCATGTCGGACTGTACGGGGTTCCGTCCCCGAGGCAGACCGCGGCTCGCCAGGCCCCGCCAGTTAACACCGTGGTGATGAACCAGTTTCTGAACGGTGTCCGTAGGCCTGGGAGTGTCGGGTGGGCTGTTACCTGGTTACCGTTAATGCTGAAGTAGTTACCGTGTCCGCAGTGACCTCCGGTGAGCGGCGCCGCCGCAAGGATCCGGAATAGCGGATGCGCGTCCACAAGGACTCGTGGTGAGAGGACTATCCTCGAGGATCCCGAAGAGCGGACGGTAGTCAATAACTTTACAATAATCTAGGTGAACTGATGTTTTACTTGAAATTACAGTTGTAACAGATCATTTTTTTCTGGATACATTCTCTCTTTTAATACGTATCTTGTGAAAACCATGTTATAACATTTGCATAAACACAACATGACCGTCAAATATATTGTCTATTTCTTGGGGCCAAATTTAAGAACTCACTGATTTAAAATGTCAAAATCATACTTTTAGCACTGCTAATTCATCACTGCTATTAAAACAAATAAAACGCAGTGAAATCAAAATGGACAGGGTATTTTTGGAGCAATATATTTGAATCGAAGGGAACAAATTGATATGGTGCGTGTTCTGATGCCACAGACATAAAAATATCGTTTCATACCCGATGTTTGAGAATGAACATATGCAATGAACCAGTTGAAAGAGCTCAGGTCATATGGGATCGTGATCACAAAGTGACAAGTCGACACTTCTGAGCTGGTAAAGCTTATACCATGACACTATCTGCATAACTCTGTGTAGCACAGGCTATTTTTCCTGTACACCTCTTTTGACTTCAGTCTTCCTGCAGTCATATGAGATGATGTCCATTAGATTTGATGAATATTCTGAACGGTTTGTCTCTACTTGAAAACATTTCCATTGATGAAATGTCATCCTCGGTCGCCTCGGTTGGCAGTTAACAGTATGGTACTCGGCTGTGATGCTGCAACACTAGGCAGTAAAAAATGTAGTATTTGTAATTCTGATGCAGAAGTGTTCTCTGCAACTTTGTCACACAACTGCCGGTATTTCAAGCTGCAATCTCCCAATCTTCAGTACTAGTACTTCCGAACAATGATACCAATGCTTTCTCCCCAATGTTTTTTTGTGTCTGGTTCAGAATGGTGAATATTTTCGCTTGCTCACGGAAGATGCCATGGTGTTCTTTGTTCCTTGACTGCCAAAACCTTCTTCAATCCAAAACGGTGGCAGGTTGTTGATTGATTGATTGAACGGACTAACAGCAAATGGTCGCATACAGGTTGTTGGACCCAGCAACTCTCGAGACTTGTTCATGGACCGGAGTCGTTTCTTCTCTGCTGACTACTTGGGTTCTGGTATCATGATATCATCTGAGTCCATTTCAGGATGACGACGAAGAAGAAACAACAAGTCATTGTAAACATTGCTGTGTCCCTCCGAGCTTTGGGTTGATCAATCAGTGTACATGTATATCTGCATCGTGACAGTCATACAACAACCAACTCTCTGCTATTGTATAATATTGGTTGCAAGGATCTTTCAGGTATGCCTCATTTCTCGACTGGTTGATTATTCCTTTATCAAAATGCACTGACACGGCAGAGGATGAACATCAGCTTCAGATGCTGATACTGAATTCAACGACCATCAAATGTGGAACCTCGATGCCTGAGTAAACGACGGAGTACAACACCTTTTAGTTCGGTTCATCGATTCAATAATCACGGGTCCTGATCAGTGAGAAGACCTCTGATGTCAGATTTGGGTCAGGTGTAACAACAAGACCCAACACTTACTGTGGGATTTAAACGTTATGTTCAAGTCAGATTGTGTAACCATCTGTTCAGTCAATTCAGCAGTAACTCTTAGAAACTAGTGATTAACACAAGGACACTCCAGATAGATAGATGGATAGATAGGTTTATTGACACTTGCATACAAAAGTACAGGGTAAGAAAGAGCAACATTCAGGTGAACAGTGTGTCCAAATTTGGTGAGGTCAAATGGAAATGAGTTCACGACAATATGAATGAACAGTTTGAAAAAGGACAAACATTGTATATATTACTAAGATCAGGTTACTGCAAAAAAAGTGAGTCACCTTGGTAAATGTATAATGTGATGGTTGTGAAATATAACAGTTATATACATGTATGTGTAGGTATCTATAAGTTCATGTTGATATACACGATAGTATACTAGTAGTTGAGATACTGAGTTACAACTACAGTTTTACAGTGTATCGATTGTTGATCATCCCTAGAGGGAATGGAAAAGAAATAATGAGAATCTAACATATAGTAGTTCCTATACTTGTAAGCATATTAACACAAAGTCAATGTAAGAAGGTTATGTTAGTCAGGGGCACCAAGTCTAAAGATTTCTATAATATGATACAGGACAAAGGCAATGTCAGATGTTCTTTGGACATCATTGATCTCGGAGACAGGGATTTGTTTACTAACAATCAATGTATACTATTGTTCAATATTGGTATAGGGTAACAGCTCGAGATGGAGTCAATGTTGAAAAATTAAAAGAAATGGGTCAGAAATGTCTGAAGTCGATGGTTTAGGGAGTCAGTGAGAAGTAAAATAGTGATCAAGCCAGGACACTTGCATCTCGAACAACCATGAAGAGCAAGTATGGAATCAGAGACTGATTCTGAAATGGGTCAGAAATGTCTGAAGTCGATGGTTTAGGGAGTCCGTGAGAAGTAAAATAGTGATCAAGCCAGGACACTTGCATCTCGAACAACCATGAAGAGCAAGTATGGAATCAGAGACTGTTTACTGTGGGAGAATGCACAGCAGCTCAGGCAACAAGCAGTGCTTCATATATCTCCTGAGTAGCACATGGTAGCTGGTTGCAATCCACGATGCAAATACACTGATAACTGAAACAGTAATGTCTTCAGCTCCAGGGAATAGTAGGAAACAGTACTGACAAGGGAAGGCACCAACTTGTTGATTCCCCTGCTTCATTATGCTGAAATATGCTTGAAATAAACTTGATGATATTGTACATGACTTATTCATGGTACCAGAACCCAACAAGCAACACAGAAGGGATGATTCAATATATTGTCGAGAGTTGCCAGGTCAAATGTATGCGGCCATCTGTGTTCATCCTGTCAGTACAAGGATGTGACACATCCTGCCCTATCTTTGGATTGGGAGGTGACTGTGAGCCAAAAAACTTATGACAGCAAGTGAAGATATTCACCACTTAGGACAAAGCAAGCCATAACAATTACAGGAGATGTAGCTTTGGCATCATTGTATGGAGGTGCTAAAGATGAAGGGATTGACAACTTCGGATACCAACAAAGGTTTTCTGACAAGGTAACGAAACACAGCTCTGCACCAGGACCAAAAATGCTACCACCAACTGCTACATCTGTATGTCCCACAGCTTTCCTGTTCACTATGAGGTAATGCAAAGGGCAGGAACTTGCAACAACGTGAGGCCATCTGACTGGGAATGGTATATCATCAACATTTCCAAATACAGACTGACTTTCCAGCAGGCCCTTCAAATCCACTGGATGTCATCTTGTGTCACTGCAAAAAAAGACTGCAGTCGGAGGAGGTGGACCCGCAGGAAATATAATATACCATGCAGTGCATAGACGTGTGCAAAGGTTGACATGATACAAGCTTTACAAGCTCCAAAGTGCCAGACTTGCCACTTGAAGATGATAACATATAATCTGAACCCTGTGAACTGTCAACTGGTTGGCTGCAGGTGTTTATTCCTTTGCTGCAAACACATTGTTTGGAAAGAGTGTCGACTTTTAATTTACTGCATTTAATTTTACTGTTTTGTTGTCTCCAGTTTAGCCAGGCATTCCTATTGGATTTACGCAAATGAGCATGGTAACGGTGATAGTTCTTTTCAATTAATCAGTACCATCAATCAATTATTCCAAATTTTGAAATAAGTTGACTATATCATCTCGGACTCGGGAAATGGGCAGAAACTAATTTTTCACGGCCATTTATGCAAATTAATTACGTTGTATATTAGATGGTTTTCATGAGATATCATAAGACAGATTGTAGAAGGAAATACATTCCCTTGCATTTAACTCCAAGTGGACCATCAGTTTGCCAGGACTACATATATAGGACTATACCATCGAGTTATGAATTCTGAAGTTAAACGTCTGTGTGTTGGTGCGTCATATGGGGAATTGGCACCTTGAAGGTCACTGTATGTAGAATCTGAGTGTCTAGTTGGCTTCCCCATGTAAGAAAACATAAGAATAGACATCTTATTTGTCTTTCTATATCAAATATTAAGAAAGTTATGACCATTTCCATATTTTGACATGAGCGATGGCGGCCATTTTGGATTTTTGGCCATGTAAGAAAACATAAGAATAGACATCTTATTTGTCTTTCTATGTCAAATATTTTTCCTGTTACATCGTCCATGTAAAAATGTTGAACTGGTCATAACTTCCGTGATATTTAACATTTCAATACAAATAAGGTGTCTACACCTATGTTTTCTTACCTGGGGAAGCCAACTAGACCATTCGATTTCGCATACAGTGAACTGCAAGGTGCCAATACACCCCCCCCCCTGTAAAACCACTGAAACTGGGACTCGGAAACAGGAGTCAAAACTGAAAAAATGGATATAATCTAGGTGAACTGATGTTTTACTTGAAATTACAGTTGTAACAGATCATTTTTTTCTGGATACATTCTCTCTTTTAATATGTATCTTGTGAAAACCATGTTATAACATTTGCATAAATACAACATGATCGTCAAATATATTGTCTATTTCTTGGGGCCAAATTTAAGAACTGATTTAAAATGTCAAAATCATACTTTTAGCACTGCTAATTCATCACTGCTATTAAAACAAATAAAACGCAGTGAAATCAAAATGGACAGGGTATTTTTGGAGCAATATATTTGAATCGAAGGGAACAAATTGATATGGTGCGTGTTCTGATGCCACAGACATAAAAATATCGTTTCATACCCGATGTTTGAGAATGAACATATGCAATGAACCAGTTGAAAGAGCTCAGGTCATATGGGATCGTGATCACCAAGTGACAAGTCGACACTTCTGAGCTGGTAAAGCTTATACCATGACACTATCTGCATAACTCTGTGTAGCACAGGCTATTTTTCCTGTACACCTCTTTTGACTTCAGTCTTCCTGCAGTCATATGAGATGATGTCCATTAGATTTGATGAATATTCTGAACGGTTTGTCTCTACTTGAAGACATTTCCATTGATGAAATGTCATCCTCGGTCGCCTCGGTTGGCAGTTAACAGTATGGTACTCGGCTGTGATGCTGCAACACTAGGCAGTAAAAAATGTAGTATTTGTAATTCTGATGCAGAAGTGTTCTCTGCAACTTTGTCACACAACTGCCGGTATTTCAAGCTGCAATCTCCCAATCTTCAGTACTAGTACTTCCGAACAATGATACCAATGCTTTCTCCCCAATGTTTTTTTGTGTCTGGTTCAGAATGGTGAATATTTCCGCTTGCTCACGGAATATGACATGGTGTTCTTTGTTCCTTGACTGCCAAAACCTTCTTCAATTCAAAACGGTGGCAGGTTGTTGATTGATTGATTGAACGGATTAACAGCAAATGGTCGCATACAGGTTGTTGGACCCAGCAACTCTCGAGACTTGTTCATGGACCGGAGTTGTTTCTTCTCTGCTGACTACTTGGGTTCTGGTATCATGATATCATCTGAGTCCATTTCAGGATGACGACGAAGAAGAAACAACAAGTCATTGTAAACATTGCTGTGTCCCTCCGAGCTTTGGGTTGATCAATCAGTGTACATGTATATCTGCATCGTGACAGTCATACAACAACCAACTCTCTGTTATTGTATAATATTGGTTGCAAGGATCTTTCAGGTATGCCTCATTTTTCGACTGGTTGATTATTCCTTTATCAAAATGCACTGACACGGCAGAGGATGAATATCAGCTTCAGTTGCTGATACTGAATTCAACGACCATCAAATGTGGAACCTCGATGCCTGAGTAAACGACGGAGTACAACATCTTTTAGTTCGGTTCATCGATTCAATAATCACAGGTCCTGATCAGTGAGAAGACCTCTGATGTCAGATTTGGGTCAGGTGTAATAACAAGACCCAACACTTACTGTGGGATTTAAACGTTATGTTCAAGTCAGATTGTGTAACCATCTATTCAGTCAATTCAGCAGTAACTCTTAGAAACTAGTGATTAACACAAGGACACTCCAGATAGATAGATGGATAGATAGGTTTATTGACACTTGCATACAAAAGTACAGGGTAAGAAAGAGCAACATTCAGGTGAACAGTGTGTCCAAATTTGGTGAGGTCAAATGGAAATGAGTTCACGACAATATGAATGAACAGTTTGAAAAAGGACAAACATTGTATATATTACTAAGATCAGGTTACTGCAAAAAAGTGAGTCACCTTGGTAAATGTATAATGTGATGGTTGTGAAATATAGCAGTTATATACATGTATGTGTAGGTATCTATAAGTTCATGTTGATATACACGATAGTATACTAGTAGTTGAGATACTGAGTTACAACTACAGTTTTACAGTGTACCGATTGTTGATCATCCCTAGAGGGAATGGAAAAGAAATAATGAGAATCTAACATATAGTAGTTCCTATACTTGTGAGCATATTAACACAAAGTCAATGTAAGAAGGTTATGTTAGTCAGGGGCACCAAGTCTAAAGATTTCTATAATATGATACAGGACAAAGGCAATGTCAGATGTTCTTTGGACATCATTGATCTCGGAGACAGGGATTTGTTTACTAGCAATCAATGTATACTATTGTTCAATATTGGTATAGGGTAACAGCTCGAGATGGAGTCAATGTTGAAAAATTAAAAGAAATGGGTCAGAAATGTCTGAAGTCGATGGTTTAGGGAGTCCGTGAGAAGTAAAATAGTGATCAAGCCAGGACACTTGCATCTCGAACAACCATGAAGAGCAAGTATGGAATCAGAGACTGATTACTGTGGGAGAATGCACAGCAACTCAGGCAACAAGCAGTGCTTCATATATCTCCTGAGTAGCACATGGTAGCTGGTTGCAATCCACGATGCAAATACACTGATAACTGAAACAGTAATGTCTTCAGCTCCAGGGAATAGTAGGAAACAGTACTGACAAGGGAAGGCACCAACTTGTTGATTCCCCTGCTTCATTATGCTGAAATATGCTTGAAATAAACTTGATGATATTGTACATGACTTATTCATGGTACCAGAACCCAACAAGCAACACAGAAGGGATGATTCAATATATTGTCGAGAGTTGCCAGGTCAAATGTATGCGGCCATCTGTGTTCATCCTGTCAGTACAAGGATGTGACACATCCTGCCCTATCTTTGGATTGGGAGGTGACTGTGAGCCAAAAAACTTATGACAGCAAGTGAAGATATTCACCACTTAGGACAAAGCAAGCCATAACAATTACAGGAGATGTAGCTTTGGCATCATTGTATGGAGGTGCTAAAGATGAAGGGATTGACAACTTCGGATACCAACAAAGGTTTTCTGACAAGGTAACGAAAAACAGCTCTGCACCAGGACCAAAAATGCTACCACCAACTGCTACATCTGTATGTCCCACAGCTTTCCTGTTCACTATGAGGTAATGCAAAGGGCAGGAACTTGCAACAACGTGAGGCCATCTGACTGGGAATGGTATATCATCAACATTTCCAAATACAGACTGACTTTCCAGCAGGCCCTTCAAATCCACTGGATGTCATCTTGTGTCACTGCAAAAAAAGACTGCAGTCGGAGGAGGTGGACCCGCAGGAAATATAATATACCATGCAGTGCATAGACGTGTGCAAAGGTTGACATGATACAAGCTTTACAAGCTCCAAAGTGCCAGACTTGCCACTTGAGGATGATAACATATAAACTGAACCCTGTGAACTGTCAACTGGTTGGCTGCCGGTGTTTATTCCTTTGCTGCAAACACATTGTTTGGAAAGAGTGTCGACTTTTAATTTACTGCATTTAATTTTACTGTTTTGTTGTCTCCAGTTTAGCCAGGCATTCCTATTGGATTTACGCAAATGAGCATGGTAACGGTGATAGTTCTTTTCAATTAATCAGTACCATCAATCAATTATTCCAAATTTTGAAATAAGTTGACTATATCATCTCGGACTCGGGAAATGGGCAGAAACTAATTTTTCACGGCCATTTATGCAAATTAATTACGTTGTATATTAGATGGTTTTCATGAGATATCATAAGACAGATTGTAGAAGGAAATACATTCCCTTGCATTTAACTCCAAGTGGACCATCAGTTTGCCAGGACTACATATATAGGACTATACCATCGAGTTATGAATTCTGAAGTTAAACGTCTGTGTGTTGGTGCGTCATATGGGGAATTGGCACCTTGTAGGTCACTGTATGTAGAATCTGAGTGTCTAGTTGGCTTCCCCATGTAAGAAAACATAAGAATAGACATCTTATTTGTCTTTCTATGTCAAATATTAAGAAAGTTATGACCATTTCCATATTTTGACATGAGCGATGGTGGCCATTTTGGATTTTTGGCTATATTTCTGGGTTCGGGCAAAATCTGGCTTGGTATTGTAGCTGAAATCAATATATATGTACTCAGCTTGATTTGTACCAATTTTGGTGCTTTTACATCCAAACCCACAATTATTCCACATATCTGCTGCACTATATGGGAAACCACTAGTGCAAGTTTTTTTTAGGTTGTACATAAAAGTAAGGCATTGGTCGAAGAGCTACGGTGACTCATTACCGCCAATTACGTTCGTGTATTTCTCACCCCATTTATAATTATCACCTCACAATTTTCACCACGTTTATAATTTGCACCAGTTCATAACTATCACCACAATTTTCACCGCGTTTATAATTTCCACCCTGTTTATAATTATCACCTCATAATTTTCACCCCGTTTATAATTTTCACCCTGATCATATTATCACCTCAGAATAATCACCGCGTTTATCACCGGGTGGGGTGGGGGATTTCCTTAATCAAAAAGAAACTAAAAGGAAAAGAAATCCTGCAAAATCGATTGGGAAAAATGAAAGAGAAATGAGGAAACTACATATCATTAAAGTACTAGGAACCTAAAATGTGATATGAGCTCAGATGATAGACGAATAAAGATACTTAGGCCGACAATGAATTACATAAAATAATCGGGAGTGATACCTGTTTCAATCAGAAATTGAAACCTTTTCAATGAATCATCCATTATATCGATATAAACCCTGTTCATTTCTCCAATCCTCCACGTTGAAGATTTTGAATAAAATAAGTTACCAATAAGCTATTATCTTTAGGTTGGGACACGTTTTGCGGTATTACTGATTGATTACATACAGGGTGGGAATGTGACTGGCGACGGTTACTAGCTCAGGTGACTGGCGACAGCTGGATGAGTAGAACTCACTATACGATCTGACCATCCACGTAGGGGTGACCCGCGCTGTTAGACACAGGCTGGACATCAAGTCACATCATGCATTTGGAGATTTTATACTTGTACATAATTCACTTCTAGAACTAAACGGTTTCTAGAACTAAACTGTTTTTCAACTTCTAGAACTAAACGGTTTTGTTGATGTTAATTCTTGTACAGTAGCGGTGAAATGCGTAATAGGTGAATCAGGGATACGTAGCAAATACAAGTATAAAAGTCTGTCAAAAATCGTGCATAGTTTGTTTCTACAATCATGTAGTTGTGCAAATATTCAACCCACCAAATTCCAAGGATAATATATCAGTAAGAAAATGACCCATATTCACAACATCCATGTATATATGTCCGTATATAATCATTTTGATCACGTGACCGGGAGTTCGTAGGTTCCTCAATTTTGTGATTTCTATTGACTCAGAGATGGACTTTCAGATTGGATCACAGGCTCCGGTTCGATCATTTGGAATATTATATGCTTAGTACTTATTTACGGCCAACAATGGTTGCAGCTTGGTTATTATCAAACAGTTAGTTCACAGATTATACTTTTAGACAAATAACAATCTCCATCATTCCAAAGCCAGTACGGTGTTCCGCTATTGATTGTAATGCAGTCCTGGCTCAACGTGTTAGGTTGTCCTGGTTCCCACGAAGTCCACACCTGGCCAGCGATGGCTTCGGTGCTCTCCCAGTAGAAGTCATTTACTATGGTACTAGCGGCAGGTCTGAGACCAGAAGTACAAACAGTGGTCACAACAGGATCTGGTGATACAAGCAAACTACAATAAAAATCCAATGACCACAGAGATACGCTAGAAATACAAAGATTTTAAGTGGAAATAGGCTGATACATAAATACTTTGTGGATTTGTGAGGTAATTTTCTTTGAGGTCTACATAATGTAAATTCCATATGTATGGCCTCAATGGTTTCAGTTATAGCCAAGTTACATATATTAGATGAACAATATTCCGAGGTTTCTATGTTTCAAATTACCATTCGTTAAAAAAAAAATACTCACAATGAAGTGCCAAGAATTTCTGAAAGACCTCCTGTTCCTGTTGAGTTTGTAGATCCACAAGGTGTGATCCTTCTCTCAAGGAGTGGCAGAGATCGTTACCAGTCGTCCAACTGTAGCTCAAGTCTGGGAACACTTTGTAACACCACTGGATATCCCGCATGTACCACCAGTCTATGTCTGGACAATATTCTGTGCAAATTGAGAGAATAAATGTGCATGCATGCTGAATTGTTTGATTGGACATCAAATATCACCACCGCCTTAGATACCACCACTGCTCACAACTTCGTGCTTCAAGAGATATAATTCGTTCTTGTTAGGTATTGCATTCACTCACCTGCATACACTTCGCACAAACTCCAGCTGTTGAATGGAACAGACAGTGGCCTCCGGATTACACGGAGAGCCACCGGTTGTACTGGAGTGACGCTCGTACAGTTGTATGTACACTCTTGGTCAGAGCCATTAATTACGGTGCTAGAAAGCTTGGATCCCGTGACTTGTCCCAGCGCCTGTCCTGGGTTGATGCTCACGAGCGGTATAACAAACAGCCTGGCATCCGATGACATCTCATCGCAGTTGAGATTGGAGCCAAGAACTTTGTACAGACTTGCTTTGCTGTTGTTTGCGCTGGGAGCGATGAACCCATAGCAAAGGTCAGACAAGTAGTCGAATCTCCATCACTGATGACCGTGAGGTCCTGTGAAGGACTTTGTTTACTTGTGTTCGAGAAGAAAGCATTGCTATTTGCTGGAAACACTGCATTGCTATTTGCTGGAAATATAATGATGTTGATGTATTCATGTTGCGGTAGGTGAACAAAATTATGAAAAGAATGTCTATCAGTGGCGATCAAACAACTTACCACAAATAAACAATGGCATTGCAAAAACGCAAAAGTATGCAAAGCTTCCCATCCTTCTGTCGTGAACTCGTGTTACGTGTAGACTGCGAATTGAGCGCAATGTTCACAGTCATATACCACATATGTCAGCGTCGCGGGATTTTCTACGCAACTGGATCGATAATTCGTCCCTCATCATATATCTGGGTGTATTGAAGTATGAATTATCTTGTCTGCGCATCTCAATTGGAGTGGAACGATGAACACGGTAGACATGCCATAGAGATTGACAGTAACGTAAATGTGGAAAACCTAGTTCTAGCTCATCAGCCTTCGAATCCACGGAACATTGTTATTGTGATACAGCAATAGTGTACTGGTACCCAAGTATAAATATTTGAATATGTGACATTATGGTGATATTTGGAAGCAACGTTTTGTGAAAACGGAAAGCCATCTAGGTAGATTCATAGGATTTTTAAAGTTTCATACATGTACATAGATGAGTCACATAAATAAAATAAAAAATTGTCGTTCTAACCTTTCCTGGAGTCACATAAATGAAATATAAAATTGTCGTTCTAACCTTTCCTGGTACAAAGTGCCGATCTTTATCCTATGCTGACTGGGTTATTTTCAGAGCCACCCATGGGAATCTGAATTAAAGTCTTTTCGTAATTAAAAGACGCCAACGTTTGGTGTAATATCTCCAGTTGTATGCACTTTACATTTTCCAGACTTGACGCAAAGTGAAAACGAAGCAATGATCGATCAAACAGAATTAGTCGTATATCGATGTTATTTTTGATGACATGGCAGTTAAATAATTTAATTTAACAATATAAATGGGATTTTACAATGGTAAGACGAAGGTGGGAAAGCCTGCCGTTTGACACAGCAGGCAATAGGAAGGACGGCGGCAATATGCACGATGTGGCTGACCAATAAGACGCCGCCAGGAAATGACCAGACGGAACCTGATACCCCCGAAACACATGTATTCACAAAAGTATAATTATTCGGATTTTTCTAACTCGTTTACATTGTTTTTCGCTAATATTTTTGTGATGCTAAACGCTATCGGTCTATAAGTTGGCATACTCCACCTGGGAGTCAAACGGCATCTTTCTATCAAATTTCAGACAACTATCGCAAAAATTGAAAGAGTTGGCAATCTACCCCAATGTTAAATTTAGCTCTATGCCCGCACACAATTTTGTGCATTTGCTCGGTTTTGTAGCGGAGCAATAGGGTTTGTAAGTCTCGTGCCGTCACGGTGTGATTCTGGGGACCAACAAACATACACCTTTTGTTCAATATGAGTAGAACTCCAGTCAGAACTCAAACTACTCAGGTAACACAAAAGGTGTATGTTTGTTGGTCCCCAGAATCACACCGTGACGGCACGAGACTTACAGACCCTATGTTTCAAAATCAACATAATTGTGTATAATACACTCCTTTGTATCTTCTGGTTCAAATTAACAAGAATATTTCGAATCCTGATGGATGTAAACAGGACCAATTCCTCGAATATGCTCAGATTCTCGAGATCCCGTTTTGGGCTGAAATTTAACATTGACGTAGATTGCCAACTTTTTCAATTTTCGCGCTAGCTGTCTGAAATTTGGTGGAAAATTTCCGTTTGACTCCCAGGTGCGGTATGTCAAGTTATAGAACGATAGCATTTAGCATCACAAAAATATTAGCGAAAAACAGTGTAAACGAGTTAGAAAAATCCGACTATAGTATGTGGAATTTTTCATTAATTTACTAAAATACAAACAATCAACAGTCCATAGAGCGACCAGATTTGTTAGTATCGTGCTAATATTATGTCTAGTATATAATGCGCGGTACAATTCTTCATTAACTAACAAATTTAGTATATTATCATCATCCTCGCTTTATTTCTGTATCTGGTAAAGCATTTATTTTGGAAAGCATACATTAGTTACGCATGGTTATTGGTTACAAGAATGAGCTTGGTAAGGACATGTATTCAAACTAGTGGAATAGTTTAGGGGACCTTTACAAAATGTCGTTGTGAGCTTGTAGCTTGTTGACAAGAATTGTGCGCAATAAATTTACTGACCGAGTGTGTAATCAGTGTCAGTGCAAACGAAACGATAGTACATGCATAAACATTGATTCTATATAATTATGTGCACAACTCTCCGTTGTGTGGTTTGCTCATATTTCAGACAATAAAAATGTTTGAGCTGCTTTGCTCTTTAGTTTTCCTGACACGCTTTTGCATATTCGGCGGCCATGCATCGTCCAAAATGGCATACTTTCCTAAAATCTGTCTAATAAAACTGTTTTAATATTTGTACTCGTGTGATTATCGCTTATCATGGCATTTGACTTCATGAAAATGGTTTGGTTGAACCACTGCAACGCTTGGATCATAGGCCCAAAAATCCGGATTGCACTGATCAGCTTCTGAACACCACACTCTCCAAGATCGAGCGTGTATAGGTTTGATTGAGCATACTGGAAGTCGTATATGTGGCATCGGTGACATAAAATTCAACCTGAGGTGATTCAGAGGGTTGAGGGTTACTGGAGGTTAATAATCCAGAAATTTCAATTACCCGGGGACAGTATAATATCGAAGAAGGCGCTTAGACGTCTATAATGAACATTGGAAATAATACATATTGCACTTGATGGTGATCTTGAATGTGAAGTAGGACGAACCCGAGTACTTGCTCATTATGTCATTGAGAGACAGAGTATACCCTCGACATTTCACATGAAAATAGGGACTCAAATAGGGTATCAAAGAGGTTTATCATTGGGGATTATGGTCATGGATTTGTTGTGTAGGCCAACAGGCATGTGTTGACATTTTGAAAGGAATATATTTTTTCGAAGTGCCACTTCAAGTCCCACGCAAAAAGTTCAACAAGGCAACGACGGCCAGGCCAATTTATTGTGGGTACAAAAAAACTCATACAATACGTACACATGAACAACATCATAAGTTCAGAAACACTTAAGAATACTGTACATAGCGATAAGTTTTCTGTTGATAAGTATTTCATAATTTTTACAACATGAGCACCTAACGTAATTGGGGTACCCACGGACTCGCTCAATCGATGCTTGAGAAGAATGTGACTGAAACTTATTTAATTTTTAAAGAATACCATCATAATGTATCTTCTATGTTCGGCTTTATCTAAACAAGTTACAAAATCAATGAACCCCAGATGGGGTATAGTGTATATGGTTGGAAATCCTGGGAGATATATCATGTACAATATGTTTAAGATTTTGTTGCGAGGTTGAATGTTGTGATTGTATGCACAATCAATGCTTACTTTTGTGGTGATGTTTACTTGTTTCTCGATCTTCCGATCAAATCATCTAGAAAACTCGTTGGGTGCAGAGTACCATTACAAATGTTATGCACTGCCATGGAAATTGGAAACTTTTTGTGCAAGCCTCTGGTATTGACAATGGAGTGGATTCTCTCAGCCGTCTTACGACCCAATAGAACACGTCCATGGAGCAACCTGACTGATTCCAGTTGCTTGAATGTCTGACTGGACGTTACAAACTCTTCCGCAATTTTCACAGTAATACTGTTTTCACAGAGTGCTACGGAATTTTCGAGTTCACATATCTTGGTGCATGCATCAGTCGACATATCTGATTGAAACAATCTGATGAATTGGACAATTTCCCTTATTCCGAGATGTATTATTATTTCCTTTCCTTCTTCGCCAAGCTTTAGACCAGTAGCAAATCCAGCCTCTAAAGCGACAACATACTTGAGTGCCGAAGGTTGAATCCCAAACTTGGCCAGCTGTTTGACTAGGGTGGTCTCCTGGCTTCTTGTCCTCGTTTCGAACGCTGAGGAAGAAATTTTATCAGAAGCATAACAAGTTTTGGTTGGGCTACTATCAGCTGGAGTAGACACAGCACGAACTGCAGGAACAACTACTCTCTGGTGTGTGTTGGCACGTGTGCGCCCATCTCGGAACGTGTATTGTTGGATGAGTGGCTTTGTCGATTGCATTTTCACAGATTTTCTGGTTGTGGACGAAACACTTCCGGCCGTAAGTGCTATACGTGATCTGACTGAAGGAGCTGTGTAATCGTCTGCTGGAGGATCTTCCTGTGTGACGTCTCCTCTGGAACTGGGACTCGCATGTGTCACATCCGTTGAAGCTCTGGGAGAATCACTGTTTTTCTTCCTTGGGAGGGATCGTGGGGTAAACAACTCTTTAGGGCTGCTTCTGTCAGCGACTATTCCCAGAGTTCCCTTGGTTGCAAAGTCGTCTCCAGTTAAATATTGCTGGTCATGTGACTTTGTCGACTGTATGTTCTCTGGTGTTCTGGGAGTGGATGTAAGCCTTCCAGACTTATGTGTCGCACGTGGTCTAACTGAAGAAGCTGTGCTGTCGTCTGCTGACAGATCTTCATATCGTATGGAACTGTGACTTTCATATCCCACATACGATGCAGTTCTTGAGGACTCATTGTGAACTTTCCTTGAGACTGGTCGTGGGGTAAACGATGCTTCACTGCTGCTCTTCTCGGAAACCCTCCCTGGAGTACTTTCAATTGAATAGTTGTCTTCAATTGTATTTTGAGAGCTTAGTTGGTCTAGCGGTTTTGTCGACTGCATATTGTCTGTTGGTTTGGGTGTGGACATAGAGGTTCCTGCTTTATGTGCTGTGCATGCTCGAAATAAAGGAACTGGAATTTCAACTGTTGATGAATCTTCATCTGTGACGTATGCTCTGGAGCTCTGTCTTTTATATCCCACATCCGATGTGACCTTTGGGGACTCATTGTGTACTTCTGAGTCTTTTGTAGTTGTGCATCGTCTGTCGAGTGGCTCTGACTGCATGTTGTCATGTGTTCTGACTGTGGGTGTAAGGGTTCCTGCCCTATGTGTTTTGTGTGATTTAACTAAAGGAACTGTGTTTTCGTCTGGCCACGGATCTTCTTGCGAGATATAAGCACTGGAACTGGAACCATATCTCATAACCGATGTAGTTCTGGGAGACTCACTCTGTACTTTCCTTGGGACGCATCGTGTACCAGCGCTGCTTCTCTCGACAACCCTTCCTCGAATCCCTCCAGTGAAGACATCTTCAGTTGTATAACGTTGGTCGAGTGGTTTTGTCAATTGCAGGCTGTCTTGTGTTTTGGGTGTGGATATATGGGTTTCAGCCTTATGTACTACGCTTGCTCTGCGTGATGTGACTGGGTTTTCACCTACTGATGAGTCTTCATGTGTAAAGAATCCCCTGGAGCTGAGACTTCTATAACGCACACCCGATGTAGCTCTGGGAGACTCATTCTTTACTTTCGATGGGATGGGTCGTGGGGTAATTGGTGCGTCAGGGCTAATGTTCTCAGTATTTGTTGCTTGAGTTACCTCGCGTCGTTCACTGTGCACTGTAGAAATGGTTCCCCCCGAACTCAGATGTTGTTGCCCCCTCGTAGACCTTCTCTCAGGCATGGCATTCTTATCAATGTTTGATTGATCATAACTTCGTAGTGCAAACCTAGACACAGAAGTTTTTGGACACCGTTCTTCTCTCAATCGGCGGTATTCCATCCCAGTAGGGGTCGCTCCATGTACTATATCCAGTGGCCTAGCCATATTGTGTCTCACCGCCGTCACTTGTGGTGTGGTATGATGTCTTGATGAAGCGAGCTCAGGGTTGGCCACATACCTGTCTTTTGTGTAAGACTCATGGCGAGAGCCTAGGCTGCGATGTGGGTTTCCTCTCCCGTCATGCAGTACGTCCCCCGTCGTGTTAATGTTTGGTTCAAATCTCACTGTATCCTCAGCGCGTTCAACATTTACCTCCGGTGTGACAGTAACGTGTCTGCGATTATTTGTCCGGAAACTGGTTTTGGGGTGTCTTTGACATTCATTGTAAATATTCACAAGGTTTTGATGGAAAAGTTGCTGGTTTCCGACATTCCTAATACGCACACCTTTACCATCGTTTTCCGTAGTATACGCATTGTCGAATTTCATCTGATTGAACGCTACGACATTCACAAGAATGGTGTCCAAAGCGCCGAGTTGCTGCAATGTCTTATATAGGTAAAGTCTACGATTACCATCTGCCGCCAAGTAATTCCCATTGTATACCATAACAGGTATTCTGGGGATGTAATTGATGTGTGAAATATCTCGTGCAAGTTGTCTGAAAGAGTTTTCCAATAGTGTCCCGTCTTTGAATTTATGTCGAATGCTGTCATGTGCGTATCGCACTTCTGATGGTGGAATTTCACGTATAACATTCATTGTTGGATTCCGAGTATTGCATGTCAAGGAGAGCAGATGCTGTTAGTCACAACATATCTCCACAGAATAAACTGCAACAATACTATGATTTATCGACTGGTACAGGAAAATATTCAAACCACTCTGGACCGTGGTTGTAAGTTTCCATTACTCATCAGTCGGGAAATTCCTACTTTCGTATGATAACCCATAGTATATGTGCAGGTAAACCGCCTACCAGTATTATCGATCTCTTCAAGTACACTGAGAAATCGATAATAACATTCATCTGTAGTTACATAATATACTGACATTATCATAACCCTTTACTACGTGCATTAATGTTACCAATAACTTACATGACTCCGGCCTGTTAAGGCGTGTATTATAGTTTGACGAAATGGTATCATTTACACAATAATAGTAATCTGCGAATCACATCATACAACCTTGTTAAGACACACGACTAAAACCACGTAAATGTACAATAATAAATGTAATTCGTGTACTAGATAACACCAAACACGTATACGTGCTTTTAATAACACGAGGGGAGTACTTCTAAATTGGGTTACAAATGAATCTCTACGCCTACAATATCTATGCATTTATTGACCCAAGGTATACTGCCCCCCCCCCCCCCCCTCCCCAAAAAAAAAAAACTAGTTGATGGTAGGGGTGGGCTACAGGGTACACACAATTCATACAATCGGAGTATTTACAGTATAAGAATACACATAAGACAAGAGGCCCAGTCACACTGAGTCGTACGATTTTATGGTCGCACGATTAGTTTTGATTTTGCTGAGTTACGACTGATCACCAGTGATCGCCACTACAATTGAAAGTGGCAGTGGCGGATCTAGGAATTTTATTGGAGGGGGTCGGGGGGAGCAGTGATCATACAGGCTCATGTATTGCGGGAGAGAGAGGGGGCCAGCTCATAGGCTTCAGAATCTGAAGGGGTTTAGATGTTCTCTGGTTGATTATGGGCATTTTAAGGACATCTGTTGAACCCACAAATGTTAAAACGCCCACAAATGTGAAAACCCACAAATTTGAAAACAAATTTTGTAAATCACCCACAAATGTGAAAATATCATTACCCACAAATGTGAAAAAAAATCCACCCACAAATGTGAAAAAAAAATTTAACCACAAATGTGAAAACGGTTTTTGTCATTTGCCCACAAATGTTAAAATCAAACACAGCATTAGGTTCCACATGAGGAATGTCTTTTATTGTTATGTCTTTTTACGGAACCTTGTTCTGATAACCCATTGCATTGCATTACGTCCTTCATCCGTCGTCGTCCGTCATACGTCTTACATGTTTATTTTTATCTCGAATTTACGGTCGAATCTTTTCGAAATTTGCGCTAAAATGCCTAAGAATACAGGGATGCACTTTTCTGAAATATTTTTGGGGCTACCGGACCATTGGTCCGATAACCTATTGGCATCGCGTTGCGTCCGTCGTCCGTCCATCCGTCGTCACATCACATATCATATAATGAATAATAATAGTAATGTTGCCGTTACGTGAGGCCCGAGAACCATGGGAGGGGTCCCCGGAACCACAACGCTTGGGCGTGTTGTTCGTCCGGCCTTGTTGATCCTTGGGCATCCTGAGCCCATTTCCTTGAAAAATAATTCTACTTCCGGTTTGGTGTCATTTGACACCACAGGTGTAATCTGATACCAAACCACACCTAGTATATTGCCAATTAGCCCTATGGGTTCGAAAATAATGTCCTTTTTGCTCTACGATCAATATTTACTGAGATATGAAGGTTTTTATGGAAAAATGATGATAATAGGGGAAAGTATTAATTGTGCAATAGGTTTTCAGAACAAAGGTCGGTAACCTAAAAACATTCCTCATGTTGAAGTTAATGTTGTGTCAGATTTTCACATTTGTGGGCAATTGACAAAAATCGTTTTCACATTTGTGGTTGATTTTTTTTTTCACATTTGTGGGTGAAGTTTTTTTCACATTTGTGGGTGAAGATTTTCACATTTGTGGGTAGTTGACAATAAAGTTTTCACATTTGTGGTTGATTTTTTTACATTTGTGGGTGATTTACAAAATTTGTTTTCACATTTGTGGGTTTTCACATTTGTGGGCGTTTTAACATTTGTGGGTTCAACAGACGTCAAACATGTCTCCAGATCTAACGATTTTTTGTGTGAATTTTCTGGAGAATGAAACTGAGATTCTAAAAATTGAGATTTTCACTGAGCAATCCATGACATTACATTCCATCGATGGCCGAACATGTTGTCTGATACATATTTATTCCAAGTTTAAGGATGGGAATCGCCTGCATTTGGAAATATCTTTAAAGCTATAACTACTTTTAGAATTGACAAAATTTATTCATTCTGTAGTAGCTTTATTTTGTCTATAGAATGAGAAGTTCGGGTCTGAAAATGTGTATTATGTGCCTGAATTGAGTTGCCAAATCAAAATTCAAAATCGGGCCAGTCAATCTCAGATCAATTTCTTCCTCAAAGCGACCCGAATTAGGGGCGAGTTCTACACACAATCTCATGACGTCATTGGTATTTGCCTAGAAACTGTGGCAACCGGCCATGTAGACAGGCCGATCATTCTCTATCCACTGTTTTCATGCACGATTAACGGTAATTTTCTAAGTATCTGTTGTCGAACTGTGTGTATTTCCTATATATTCCCGACTATCTCGAGATGTACTTTCAAGTTTGCGTGACAAACGAGAATGCTAAATTTGGCTGAGATTGCTAAATTTGGCTGATTTCAAAATTGATTCCACCTTTAATTTTGTATTGATTCATGTTAGTCTTTATAGCTCCGCCATATAAACACCAAACTGTCCCAAAAATTGATCATAGCTACTCTTAATCTGGCCAATGAATACTTTGGCAAGAAATTTATAATTTGTTCGATCACGCAATGAATACAGACAGCTGAACGTCACTGATAGATAACAAGGTAGATCCTCAATTCATTCAGTAATACATGCCTCGTGGGGAAACTTTCAGGATAGTGGGTAGCACATGTACAATATAGTGGGCAATCCTGTTTTTCTGTGATAATAATGACAATGATGAGTTAATCAGTGGCACAAAATGATAAATACAGATAAAAAGAACATCTGGTGTGTAATAAACACAATTTTCTATCATAACCAATTGTCATTCCGGATCCTGAGTATGGGAAATTAGTTGGTAATAAAATTGCCCACGTAAATGTACTTCCTAGCCCCGAGGCTTACTTTTTTGATGATGTCCATGGATATGTAGTATTTCAGTATTTATCAGATATTTACAAGCAAATTTAGCAGATGTAGCGGATTTGTCGGTGAAAGCATGCGGCATTCATAATATCTCACTCACTGCAGCGGTGGTGAAACCCTGCCGATTGTTGGCAGTAAATTTCACGACTTTAGTACCGCATACAAAATATGAGCATTTGTCATAAAACTTCTGGTAGTCCGAAGTGACTTTTTGCAGTTGGAGTGAATAGAGGAGTCATTTTCTTGTTTTAGAAAAATATACAATATTCGACCTGAAACGTCTGGATCATTCCGGATCATAACGATAAAGTTGGTAAATCCGTTCTCAATATCAACCACGTAATCTTTAGAATACATCGACTTTTTGCATAGTGGAGCAGTCAGTGTCTATGAGCCGAGAATTCCTTTTTGAATTTACCGCCTACATTTGTCACAAATTGCCCGACTGTCTTTGACACGTTTACGAAATGCGCCATTTTCAAAATATCACGTGGATTTGGACAACACACAGACTTGAAATATCATCTATTATTTTGAGGATTTTCAAAGAATGGCTGACTTACTTGGGATTGGTATATCGTAGACTCCATCACGAGCAGTCAGGAAGATCACCCATTTGATGCTATATAGGCCACTTGATGCTATATAGCATCATTTGGTACTACTTCCTGTCATACCAAATGGGACACACCCCCTCACTCCAGTATAAAAAGCGCTGTCGACGCATACACGGTCTCAGGGGGGGGGGGGGGGGGCGGGATGGTGCAGTGGCAGAGCGCTCGGCCCATGATCTAAAGGTCGTGGGTTCGAGTCCGCTCAGCGCCACTCGTGCCTGAAAACCTCCCACGCCAGTGCAGCCCGACTGGCGGTAAAAACAAAGGCCGGGTGGTGTCAGAGACTGTCTATGGTGTCTGTCGGTCTCTGACATTCAGGTAGTGTGGTTCGCATGAAGTAAGTTACTCATGCGTAAAAATACCAGACACCGCAAATTTCCGCAACAACGAAGAACTTATACTTGAATTTCGTAAAAGTGTCATCGCAAACGGGTGCCCATTTTCCAAACTGATAATACCTTATACACCTGAAGTTTAGAGGATCAAAATGAACGTAAAATGAACATCTCACCACAAATTGTCAATCCCGCTGTGCTTCTGCTTCCGGCGGCGGCTGCATCCGTGTGTATCAGGCGGAATATTCATCCTCATCAATTATCTCCTGAAAAGTATGGAGAGATTTCAGAACCATAATTTCCTAAAGATATGTTTAGATTTTCAAGTGACGATATTTCTGTATAAATCGATGACATAAACACAAGGAATGAATTTATTTATAATTTGTAAGCATTATATCGTCATACTGTATTATTCATAAGCCATTAAAGTCAGCGTCATTCAACTGTCACCCACTGTTTTTTCACGATAATTTCATACATTTTTAAGACAGCCACATGAAATTTTCACAGATTCCCTAATTGTTAACGCCCCATTTTTGTACCACATTTGCACCAAGAGATTGGGCAGTAAGTGCAACAGTTACCATATTTAGCCTATACATAACGTAATGAAAAAACCGTCAAAATGTTATCTACTACTATATGAATAATGCTACGGGATTGGCAGCGGACCTACGGCAAAATTCACCATAAATCTGCTATTGGCTAATTTGGCCAACTTTTTTACTTACTGTCCAAAGTCTTCAAAGTGTTATAATTAGGCTGCTGAGTATGATGAACGCTGTTGAAATTTCAGAAAGGTAATTCAGAAGTTGACGAAATTATAGCGGTAACCAAGTGGGTCACAGTTGAATGACGCTGAATTTAGCAACATGCATATTTTCATCCCCTGCTCAAGTTATGATGGAAAGCAGACGAAAAATGAAAAGGACAGCAAAGCTGCAACCGGCGGGAAAGAAACGCACGTGCACCCAGTATCGGCGGAAAAAGACATTTTTCAAAAAGGTTGTAAACAATATTTATTTGGGTATTTATTTGGGTAAGCTCTGATGTTAACATCCGGAAGTCCAAACTATTTACACTTCTCTGGAAAATTACACCTCTGAGCGTATCATCCATACTTACACTCAGGGCTGCACTGGCATATAACATCTCATACTGTTCCTCCAGGAGCGCCCACAACTCCATGAGTTGTTGCTTGGTGCGGGCACTGTGCAAAATAGATCGCTCGACGCTGGTGTCTGCCCCCATGTCCTCCATATACAGCAATAAATCACTGATCAACTGTCTCATTTCCATAGCTGTCTTGTGACGTATGTGTCTCTCATCAGGGGTGCGATAGACATCTTGTTTTGGCGTCTCCTGTTATTTCATTGAAATTGATGGGGTCAGAATGTTAGGCGCATTATAAAAGCACTTAAGGAATACTTATTGCTCTTGTAATAATTAAATCTTCAGTCAAAAGTGCATTGATGATATTACGAAATTCTTGTCTTTGAAAAGCTTGCAGAAACGATTGTAGTATGATGTTGACATCGTATACTTTGGGTTGGGGAATTATACACTAAATATCATTTCAGAACCAGATGTACAAGAGGGTAGGGCTATAAAACATTATCCGTCTATGACAGAAGGACCTTTATTGCTGACTGTATCTTGTCCATGCACGAAATGCGGTCTCGCACAGCATGTTGTCGGCTAAGACCACGAGCAGTGACCTCCAACAGCGATGCATCCAGGTCAGTCCCATCAGGGGATCGGAACTCCCCTTGCTGATGAAGATCATTGAGGAAGCCACTGCCCCGAAGAGTTGTCCTCCATGCCTCAACGTTGGCAGGGTCCGCCAGGTTTGTGGGCAACGCGTTCTGTGGTGGGGGGAGCTGGAGAGTTGATTCCACGTGCTGTCGGATCTGAAAATGCTATAACAATTACCCAAGGTCACATCATTAGCACAATGTTTGTGATTGTCACTGTATAAACAATATACTTCGTAGTCAAACGCCATCTATCTTAATTCACTGTTATTTCCTTTTAAATACTTGCCACTTGGCTGGTCATGCATTATTTTGTGCTTTGGGTGTCCTGACAATTGCACCATTCACTATGATATTTTTGCAATATAGTTTTACAACAGCTATGTGCCTATGTGTTTTATTCCACTGAAACATGTGGAATAACTGAGAAGTGTCATAAGTTCGAGTATTCTTTGTGAGAAAATAAATTCAGGACAAACCAGCTTCCAACTGCAAATAAACCAAAGAACATTACCATGAAACCTAAAATACCTTCAGGCTTACGAATTCAAAAATCCACTGAAATGGAGGTACGCGTGTGGTTAAAATCAAGCCAGGGGAAAATTTACACTTGGCCGGACAACACAGCATTCCCGTGCTCCAGGTGTGAGGGGAACATTGAGGCACCACAGTCAGAGGAGAGCCAGGAAGCTCAGCCCTCACAGCCTGAGGTTACTGATGCTGGGTCACCCATTGATCCAGAAGCCAATACGACTGCAGGCACAGTACGTTGACCTGCCACAAGGTTTCCAAAGAAAACAACCAAATATATTGCATGTTTTCTATTGGCCTCCTCATAGGATTAGTCTGTGAGTGACATGAGTATATAAACACTATTCACAGTCCACTGATGAGTGTCCCACGTGCCATCGTGCGTTCGAGCATGAAGAAGAGAACAAGGACCATGACGTTGCAAAGCAGGTATATTTGTACATTATGCTTCATCATAACTTCAAATTCCACTGGACAGCAATTATTATTCACATGACAACCACCCACCGTGCATATGCAGGCAAGTTATATGTATTGTGTTATTATACAGAACTCTGTGGACACATGCCCAGTATGCAATGTCAAGTTCGGCACCCCTGCCGATCGCAGAAAGGGTGTGTGGCTGGGGTGTGCACGGAGAAGGTGCACATACTGGTGCCACGCCATATGTGTTGGGCTGGACATCTCCAAAAAAAAACTTGATTCAATCCCGAACAAGTTTTGGTGCCCAAAACACATTCCAAGGAGCTATCCTGTGTTCATTTCTTAAATTGATAGAGAAACACATAATCCATCCTAAGTTACAACTGGCATCATAATTTGTTTAAGGCTAACTGGATAGTCACTAGTCGATAAAGAACTAGCCATTTAAATCAGACCTAGCAGTGTTGGTAAGTTTAATACACGGACCAAATTGGAATGATTGCACTTTTGGGGTGGTTGGTGTTCGTTTCATGTCCATGAAGTGGGCAAACAGTGATTTACATAATAACACTCAGGCTGATATGCTTGTGCCCAAAATAAGTATGTTTTGTGGTGTCATATATGGTGCTAATTCATGAGGTGTGGGCATGACAGACTCCAATTTGAAAATGAGGAATAATTCTGATTTGGCATGGTGAATGTATGAGGAGACAGATGAAGATTCATTGGTGAGAAGAAATAATTCCAACGCGGTGATAATACCTGAAGTATGCAGGACGACTGCTCACTGCAAACCATGTGAGAAGTTGTTGGTCATTTAGTATAAAATCACCCACCATGATGCGGATGTTTACAACAGGAATGGAAACTCGGACATTGACAATGTGCTTTTCGAAAAACTGAAGTATATTCCATTCAGTGCCTCACAGGTCTGCACTCTTTCAGCATCCACACATCAGTGCTTTGTTCCAGTACCAGTAGCAGTACAAACACAACAGTGGTTGTCATGTGCTCAGTGTCTTCTGTCCAATTTCTGTTGTGTCAGCAATATGTTCAAACATGGTAAGGAATGAAGAAATGACGGCATTATAATAATACAGTTATTTTCTTCAATTCTTGCGATGTTGGACTTGTGTGCTTTGTGTAAGGAAATCAATAACATGGCTTTGCAGCAAAAATCCCCATGTATTGGATATCCTGATATTAGATATTTCCACATAATTATGTGGAATCATGCTCGAATGGAGTGTGCTCGATGTGCAAGTACTGACGGTACACTGTTGAACAGTTGTTGTGCAACATATTCAATGTGACTTAGTTATGTTATCTGCGGTTCAGTGTGGAGAAAACCAGAAAAATTGTAGCCATCATACACAGACTTACCTCATGCAAGTCGTCCATGGTTCGGCACGCCTGAATCCACTGGGGGTTCGTCGGGACTCCTCGTGGCAAGCAGTGCTTCAGACGCTTGTTGCGGACTTCTAGGCGAGAGTCTCCACCCTCCCCTCGCATGCCAGACTTCTCTGCAAAAGTTTCGTTTGCTTCCAGTAACTGTTGAACTTCAGGAGGAGCCACATGTCTTGTTAAGGCATCACGCAAGTGCAATTCACAATATTTAGGTTGGTTCAATACGAAACAGAGTGGTGACACTGCGACAACACAAAATGACTCTGGAATGAGGGGTTATCAGAAATATCTGCAATCACCAGCTGGCAGCACTGCTTTATCAGTCTTATGACGTCATTATATTGTTTTTGCTGGCGTTATAAATATAAACGTAATTATCCCGCCAAAATGTACGTCATTAATGATTACAGACGATATCCGCTTATGATTTTGGCGCCAAAAAGGACTGATAGTACAATGCTGCCCTCTGTTGAATGATGTTTGATAACCCCCTATTGTTATTCCTCAATCCCTCCCGGAACACAAACAAAGCGAGGACATAACGGAAGATGAATTCGAAAAGGAATTGAAAACGACGACTTTGCACTGTTTTTACCCAAATATGCAGACCATCCAGAGATGGGTTGAGATTTGTGCGCTTACAATGTGACACATAACACAACAACAACTCCCGACTGCATCCATCAAGCAGGACAGCCAGGATCTGCCAGGACTTGTGATGGTCCTTGGCTGAGGCACAAAATGTCAGAGCTCGGTCCGTGCGAAAACCCATCAAAACAGCAAGGGGTTTTATCACTGCATGCCAACCTAGTTTGAATATCGATTTGGTAAAATTCATTTCCATGTGACCATACCCAGGTACCAGGAGAATGTTCCCGTACTTGACGAAACGGGATGGAAGCACACTGGATTTTTGGCTGCGTGGACCATGGCATTCCTGGATGTGTTCAAGCATTTCTTTCCAGCTGTTGACATTGCAGGTGCACTCCCTGCACACAAAACGTTTGTTTATCAAACGAGACGCCAGGAGATATGGTAGGCCATCACATCCAATGGCTACCCACTTCCTCCCCTCATCCTTGGTTAAGCTGAGCAGCAGCGACTCCAAGACTGTGGCGACTGTGTCATAACTGTTGGGGTTTACCATGACGGGTTCCAACATGGTGATCACTTGCTTCTCTGTGGGGAGGCAACACTTCACGTGGACTTTAGGCTTTACGTGCATTTTAGGTCTTTTGAAAGACACTGATAACCCATTATCTTCCTTATCATCGATGACGACATTGGGTTTGGGTACTTTGCATGATGATGATGTTGTGGGGGATGCTGAGGAAGTAGACGATTGGGATGAGCAAGATGATACGGACCCCGGAATTGTGCTGGATGTGTCAGGTCCAACAGAAGATATAACTGAGGATAGTGTGTTGTGTAAGTACTCATTTTGAAGAGTGATAAACTGGGCACGCAATTGTTCCTCCCTGGCTTCCAATTCATGCACAGAAGTACTATGTCTGCGTCGTGGTATGGAAACCAGTTGGAAGGGCTGAAGTCAGTGTTGTTTTGAATATTGGATGTTATGTTAGAATCAATGGAAATTATTGAAGTGATAATACTCGTTGGAACATGACAACCCACTGAGATCCTCCATGACCGACCAATGACCTGGCTATTGTCAAAGAAAAGGAGTAAATCTGACTTCTGATGACAAACCAGTTGGTTTGCAGACCGCTTCTTCAGCCACTGGTTCAACGTGTCATAAGATGGAGATGGACTGCATGCACTCAACAGATTGGACACAACTTTACTCCCAGACAAAAAATATATGACAAGTCCAATACTGAATGCCAATGGAGTGATTGCATTCCTGTTACGGCAATGCAGCAGATATTCAACAGAACGAGCCAATGCGACAATTTTATGCATGGCCGCCTTGTCATCAATGCCTACAATTCCCATCAGGAAACACAACAGGATTTTGTTGCGACAGTTCAACCATTGTTTTACTTCAAAATCATTCAGAGATGACCAAGTATGATGAGTCACCACACAGGCTAAAGCATCATCACCCAGAGATTTATACTGTGATGCTCCCAGGCAACGGCTGATGCGCTCTAGTTGCTGGTCTGTAAGCTTTCCCTGTGTTATTGCTTCACAGATGTCACTGACTAAACCCTCTAAATTGGCTGATCCTTGTAATGTGGCTGAATGACATGGACTAGTTGGAGATGTAGCACTGACTATATTTAGACCAGATGTGGATGGAGCAGATGATTCAGCAATATCATGATGCCCTCCCACGAAGGTTGATAAACATACAGAACAAATGTACGTTCCCCAACGGGGAATCTGACCCTGAGACACTAAGTCAGACAAAACTGACTTAGAAACCTTGCGAGATTTAATAACGTGATACAGAATATGTTTTTGCTCACCACACCAGACTGCGTGTTTATGACAGCAACAGCTGCGAGATGCCATCTGAAAAAGAACAAAGACGCATGAATAACATTATACTGTCCAATACGAGGAAGGATTGAACATATTATACATTTCTGTTTTTGGGGACAAAACAGAAACTGAACCTTCAAAATGTACAGGTAAGTTAGTATGTATGTAAGTGTTGGTATGCATGTCAGTGATAATGATCCCACGTCATATTCCTGTAAAGCACTTCGTGTATGTTTTGACACCAAACAGGGCTAACACAAACCCTATCATGTACGTAGCTTGATGTGTTTAACATAGTTGCATGTGGTGATTTAATTTTTACGGCAACAAGGTCAGATTCCGCAGATAACCAGTTCTTTGGCATTCAGCATTACCTACAGTGCATCATATGTTACTGGAAATTGTAAAGATATGTAGTGACCTGAAGATCTTCATAATTGTATAGGCATTCCATCCATTAAAATCCCACCTGGCATTATGTGTACATTTGAAATAATTTGCTCGTTGTTGTTATGTTTCAGACGCTGATGTGCTGGCATCCTGAGTGTGGGTGATGAAACGCAGCAATCTAACCCTTGTGACAATCTTGGGCCAATAAATGTCTGCAGTGTTTTCAATTGGACATAATGTCTAACGATACATTTCATTTATTGAAATCACATGTCATGAATCGCACATATACACTCGAAATCAATATCCAATTAAACGGTATTCCGAGAGAGCAAAACCGAGTCCATTATCCAATCTCAGAGTGCAGTGTCGGGTAAATTATCACGAAAGGTATTACATGAAAATTGTTCGAACATATGGGCGAATATGATCCGACATGGCACGCAGTCCTTGGGGTTGTAAGTTGGTTTCAAGAAGGTAAGTACAGCGAAGCTGTACTCCACCTCCTTGAACTGGACCAGCTTGGATCACCTCCCCAAGGTAGAAACAGTACGCATGCGACACACTGCGGTGTATATTCAGTCCGACGCTGATGATGTTACAGACATCTCGGGGGAACATGTCCAATATTCTGTCCTGCAATATCCCTAACTGTTTGTCTGTTGGGAGGCATTCGGGTTTCTGCATCATGCAGTACAATGGGGATATCCTCAAGAGTAGGTGCTATGACTTTACAGGCGAACCGGTCGTGAGGATTTGCGGGTTCCGGCACACACACCATCGGAAAATGGGTCCCTGGTAGGGGCCTGTTGTGGTACTGGTGATATCTGAAATGAAGCATTTGGGTGAGCACATCAAGGCAATGCATCTCACACATAAATGCATCCATTGATTGGTATAATGTTGTGTAACGAATCTTATCCTATCCCTACCCCTTTATGGTTGAAATGAATACAAGAGGATTCCCCTGAAATCCCTGTCGTTGACGGAAACGATGTACGGCCCATAACAGGCGTCTTCTTCGGACCATGATTTACCTGAATTGGAGATTATGAGAATGAAATGCTACCTTATTTACAAGTGCGAAATATGTTATCAATGGAACAGTAAATGTCAAAGAAGGATCCCTGGTGCTGGGTTAAACCTGGCATATGTTCAAACTCGTGTCATTTCATTTTGCCCTCATAACATGCATAATGACCCTTAACTTTCACCATGTTTGGAATGGAATAGTAAGGTGTGGAAATTGTTTTAGATAATGTGAAAATAACACAGAGTGTTTTGGTGATCATATATTGAGTTCATGTTTAATTTGTGCTCAGGAAAAGTGAGAAGCTAGCACAGGATATCAAAACCAGGCTGGCTGAACCACTGGTCAAGACGAGATGGCTTCACTTCCAATGGGGGTCCAAGCGGGACACAAGTACGAAGGGATTGTTTCAGACTCTTAGTTGCCTTGTTGGCTCGAATGATTGGCGAGTTAACTCATTTTGTATCTGGGCTAACTTCACACCAATGCAGTTGGTTTAAGCTCCAGTTCCATACCCAGCCCGACAGTATGCGATGCGGTAGGATATGTGGTTGCCAGAGCGGGCGAGTGAGTTTTCACCACGTGGTCTGCTTTGCTACAACATTAGTGACCACCGGTATGCCCCTCAATATTTTAGTTGCATTCTATATGTACTGTAATAATGGAATATAATGTAGCGATTTGGCCCTGAGATTCCGATAGGAATTTGGGCCTTGTCCACACTCCATAATTGTTTTGGCTGCTTGACGTTTGAAGCTTGTGTGTCTCCTTGGAGACGTATTGTCCTTGTCGCTCCACTTCACTGTTCCAATCACTGTGATGTGGCACACTCGCTGTCGAGTGCTGCTGCCTTTATATTTAGCAGCCCGTCTTGCCTTTTTTGAGTTGTCACAGAGCTGCCAAGGTGAAGGGACGACGGTAAGTGCGCTCATGTGCTCCTCATTTCCTTTGTCTTGCTAGAGGGTCCGTTAGGACCCCGTGGACAATTTCAATGGGAGGGGGGGGGGCAGGAGGGGTGCTACTCTGATCTGGGCGCTTAACCCCCCCCCCCCCCCCATGGATCCGTACACTCTAGTCCGTCACCCTGGGATGGTGCGTACACGCTCTAGCAGGTTGTCAGGTTATCCGGGGTTCTATCTCCGTAGTGGACCGTTATCAAGCAAGCGCCGTAGGTAGCGGGCATCAAACGTTACATTAATGTCCTCATTATTATAATCATTAATTTTTATTAATATTGCATGTACTTTCCTGACATAGTGAGCTAGCATGGGAAAGATAAATCTGCAACGAATAATAAACATGTTTGAATATATATTTATTGTTGGTGATGAAAAAAGTGCACATTGATTGGAATTGAATGCAATCCGTGCTTATTATGCAGAATATCTGAAACTGCACTTCTACAACACAAACTCAAGACATGTCAAGTCTTGTATATAACGAAATAATGCACAAGGAGTCCTATATGAAATTGATATGAATTAGACGTTGTTGAAGTTGTTGAAGTTATTATGCGCGAAAAACTGTTCCATACATTTCGCTTCGAATACATATTTATTAATGTTCGGACGTCATATATTTCTCAGAGACACAATCCGCCATGTCTGAATGTACGAGAACATTTTCCATGTGCTTCTTTTGAAGTTCAGTGCTTTGATTCATGGAGGTATTGTTCACGTTTCATTGTAATAATGTTTGTAAGTAGGTACTGTCGTGAAATAATATATATGCATTAATTTTCCGCATTTTCTGTCTGTTTTGCGGGAATAGACTGTGGGCGATAATGCACTCATTTCATATGTTCCACAATGCCTCCTACCTTCACTGAGTGTCAGAGACCGACTGAGACCGTGTATGCGTCGATAGCACTTTTTATACTGGAGTGAGGGGGTGTGTCCCATTTGGTATGACAGGAAGTAGTACCAAATGATGCTATATAGCATCAAGTGGCCTATATAGCATCAAATGGGTGATCTTCCTGACTGACGAGCTATCCACAGCCATGTGACAATGCGTTTTCCCGGATAAAATTGAGTCTGAACATCGGCTACTTTCAACGTCAGGTGCCACGAAATCGTGTTTACATATTTCCCAGGTCAAAGTTTGATATATCCTTACGCGAGACTTATCTTTGGTCATGTTGATTCTGGTAATCTGTATAATCCATTGATCACACAATATAAACCACTTTCTGAATACTGAACGGGACTACGGCAGAAAATGTTCGCAGTACGACACATTACATGTGTTTTGTGATATCAATTGGTAGCGGTCATCCTCGGAATATTTCCTTCGGTTGTGAAGACCATATTTTGCGACTATGAGATTCGGTAGCTTCGTCTCCAAATGTTTTCCCGCGAGGCACCAACAGTCCCATGTGTTATGCATGTATATCGGCATATGACGGAGGTAATCCCAGAAATATGTACATAATCGAAGACATATTAGTTCATAGACAAAGACGTGTTGTAGATCGGGGAATGACAAACACTGAAAACCATGTTTCCAGACGATAATTGACATATCGCTCACCACTTGAGTTTGTATTCGCTCCGGTGAGAAAGCCGTTGGAATCCGCGCATAGGGTTTTGAGTTCAATGTGAAGAACAATACTCACTAGCTGGTCAAGTCCAGTCTCGGTCAGTGATCGCATGGAACCACACGGAAAGTCGTCGAGCACATGTACTGGGGCGGATTATTAACCCTCTTTCGACACTTCTTGCACATTGTGAGTTCATTTTCACAAATAGGATAATATAATATTATATTTGTTCAGGAAGTACACGTAATTTAAGCGTTCTGTATATTGAAGCCCCGTCTCTATCAACACTGATCAAGTATCTATGAGTACCTATTCCATAAGTTCGTGGTTAAATACATTTCGATAACAAAATGAAGCTGTATGTAGATGTATATCTATATGTATGTCAAGAATTTAAATTAGGTGCCCTGATTGGCCCAAGTATATGAGGTAATTATCAATAAGCAGCTATAAGAGTTATATTCATATCACCAAAATTTCTCTAAATCAAGAAGTTCACTTGATTGTAATATTCAAATGATCAATTCAAGGCAATGTGATTGGTATCAGCAACAGAATAGAGTGTCATCTGACAAATCCATCATCTCATATTTTTCTAACTCCAGATGACTCCAGATGTTGCTGACAACTCCACACCGCTTTCCTGACAGCTCAGCCAGAAGACAACACAACCAGAAGCTCCTTAGCTCCTGGTTCAAGTTTCAATCAGAAGACAGACAATAGCAGCTCCACACCACTTGACTGATCCCCCAATGACAGGCACCCAGGAGCAATCACTCAAGTTGGCCAACAATATGGATTTCAAAGCATAACAACAACTTGTGTTTTAAAGTTTGCACCAATATATACATGTATATTAAAACAATATATATATAATTTCAAATTAAGTGCATGTTGGCCATGTTGGATCTGTAATTCTGAAACACCTGTACAGAATTGCACACCACCATTTTGGGTATTGTAATGTCACTGTAAGACAATTGGATATCTTATACAACAGCAATTTGGGGAATCAATGGCCAATTAATAATATTTTCATATTTTATATTTTAATGGATAAAGTGGCCAACACATTGTATGTATCAAAAAATTGTTATTGATACACATGTGTAGGTCAGAAATACATTATGAAGATTTGGATGGCAGTGTATCAAGTGGCCATGTGCAATATTGTTTGCCAATTATGATAAATTCAGAATCTTTTTGATTGGTTTTATGTTTGATTTATTTTGTTCTTGTTTACCTTCCATGTACAAATTTGTAAGATAAACATATGGATAAGGAGTATACTACCAAATACACTACCAAATTTATTCATGACATTTCTTGTCTGGTATGTTTGATATCATACCTGTGATCCATGTATGTCAAAAGATGAAGTGCTTCAATTCATAACTCATGAATTTTACTAATAAAATGCTACCACTGTGTGAATTTCACATCAATTATGTTGACACAACCTATGTGTAATAATGATACTTTAATGTCACATGTAATCATGATGACAATGAATCAAAAGCCTGGTGATATTTTTACATGTTATTGGGATCAGGATGTATCCTGTATCTAGCTTGGGGTTTGTGTTCTTTGTATGCATAGACGCAAGCATTATGCACAATAGGGTCAGTGAATACATACATGTACTGTTAGTTATTTGATGAACACAGAGTGTTATGAATTATGCCAAATGCAAGAAGATGTCATTTCCCCAGAAGTTTTAAACTTATAACTGTCACTTTGGAAATACGGGTAATTATCTGCATTGATCAGGGGAATAGAGTAGTGCCATGGCCCAATGCGCACAGAAGCCCTAGCATGTAGCAGTCTACATGTAAAAGCCAGTGTGAATTGTGCACAGTAGAGCATATGATATTGAATCCTCCCTCTCACTGTGGCAGTGTCTGGAAGGGTTAAAATGTAAGTATCAATAAAAAAAAAATAGTGCCTGTAATGGCCACTTGGGAAAAATGTTTAGTTGTCAATAAATGTCTGAACTTCAAAAATCATTTGTGATGCAATGGATTTGAATTTCAAAAAAATATTTCTCGGCTCATAAACTAGCATATGTAGTAATGCTCAGAAATATACTTGGAACATTCGTAATCAACTTTTTCTACAAGAACGGATGTCCCGAAATTTTGGTAGTCAATTTCACCAGTTTTAACATAAGATGCATAATACCTGCGCCGAAAATGCTTTAAATTAGTTATTAACATGATAATATAACATTTATGTGAAATATGTGTTCATTTCTTTAAAGAAAACCATTTTCAAAAATATTCAGTGCGCATCACTGACTAAAATATGGCGAGGGTAACAACCTCTTAAATGCAACCATCCAGGTTCTGATCCTACCAGGACTGTAGCTCCCCCTCGCCCCGCCCCAACTTTAAGACCCCAAGAATAGAAATCGGAACATGGACAAGAAAAAAGCAAAAGTAGAAAAGGGGGAAATGAAGGAGGGTAGAAATAATTGAATACAGTGGAAATGAAAGCAATATTTGTACTGAACAAAACGGTTTTTGCAGTGTTGGTATCCTGATCGGAACACTGATTCTTTCTTTTGTTTCTTTTTTTTTTTTAAATTTCAGCATTTATTGCTCTCAATACAATAACAAACATATACAGACATGCATGACACTCACTCGGATAAATATGAAAGGTGTGTTGCAGGAAGAATTATGTTTGTTTTGTCAATTTTTGTGTAGTATGTAATGCTTCTGTCGTGCAACACGGTGCAGGTGGGAGCAACCCCCGTTTGTTGCACTCCAGGTAAGTATATGTTGAGTTTACTTTATGTTTGGTATTGTTATTTTAGTGTTGTATGTATGCCCCTTCTCGAGGACATCAGTTCGTTGGGATCAAACGCTGAAGCCACTCGAAATGGGTTGATGGATTGGAAAGATGTAGAGATGACGTGATACAAAATAGCATGCGATGTTTGTGTTGGCGATGTTTCTGTGGCGATCAATGTACACATATATACATATGTTCAAGATACCTATACATGTATAGACATATATATATATATATTTACACTCGTTGTTGTTCTTTTAGCGGTCATTGGGGTAGACTACCCTCTCGCTAGCCCGGGGATTATTCTGCCCCTTTTTACATAATCGTTACATACAAAAAAAACACAACATATACAGATATACAGGTGCACCAGGAAAACCATTGTACAAAGAATTACATGTGTGCGTGCATGGTAGACATGATCAATTTTGCATATACACACGTACAGACCCAAAGTGCACATTACATCACATACACTTCACATCATATCACATTCCAGTTTGGATATTTCTAATTTTTTTCTCAAGTCCATACAATGTATTCAAACTTACATTTCCTTTTCTTGTGTGTGATGAAATACAATGCTTTGCCACTAAGATTAAATAATTAACCGACTGTAATATCTTGGATTCAATATCTGCAATCTTTATACCCAAAATTTTGTCTGTTTCCTCAAGCTCAACATTGTATCCGACAAGATAAGAAATATCTTTGTCGACCTCCCTCCACAACTGATTTAGTCTTTGACAGTTCGCAAAAAAGTGTTCCACAGTTTCAGAAGTTTTACAATATTCACACAAATCATCACTCACAATTTTCATTCTATACAAACGGTTCCGTGTAAAATAAGTGTTACGTAGTATGCGCCATTGCATAACACTCAGTTTTGTGTCATTACATACTCTAAATGGCAGACTCCAGGTATATTCTGAAATATCATCTCCGTAACGGGATTTCCAATGTTCAGGAGTGTTATCTCCAAGATTCCTCAACTTTATTAGAAACATTCGTATTGATTTGGAAAACATTTTAGAAATTGGTTTGTCACCTATAAATATTCTATTATCTCTCTCAGAAAACACCAACTCTGATAATACTAAATTGTTCCTTATGGCATTATACACCACAGTATATTCCAACCGAGTACTTCCATTGTCGCCTAATTCAGAAGCAACAGATTCATAACTAATAATATCACCGTTCATTACAACATCCGAGACATATAAAATGTCATGTTTTATCCATCTCTCGAAATACAATACATTATTCTTGTATGTTACAAATCTGTTATTCCATATACTCTGGGAACTATTTACAATTGAATGTGATGGATTCAAAACTCCGCAAGAAAACCATTTTTCTAACAAAGATTTGTAGAAACTGGGAAAATACCCCGATATATCTCTAAATGATGTGAATTCGACATTCATTTTGAATACAAAATAATCCGCACCAAACTTGCGAAAATATCTACACGGCAGAATCCGCCAAGCTCCATTCCCATGTTGTTGCAGTAGCGGTATCCATTTGAATGCTAATGTACGTTGGATGTCGAATACATTGATCATATTCAATCCGCCCTCCGATATTGGGGACATCATAACGTCCCTTTTCACATGTTCGACAGAGTGTTTCAATATGTCAGACTCTTTATAATAATTCTTTGTACACCATATATACCTGAAGAAAAATGCATTCATCCTTTTTATGGAGCGTTTTTAGGGTCAATATTCATTGACATGCATTGTAGATTTTCTTGTTGTGAATTATTATTTCAATCGCAAAATTCTTTATTCCACATTACTATTTCTAAACTTTCTGTGTCGAATTTACATATTCTTACTGCATAGTTCTAATTTCCATCTCCTTACTGCTTATTTCCAAGTTCTCACTGGTACTTTCTCAAGTCTTGATTAATCATGCCAAATTCTAACACCTTTGTTCATGCAAACTATTAAAAAACAAATCGCATCTGGCACAATGCATATAGGACTTAGCACATTTCACTTAGAATAAAGCACATCGCACGAAGAACAAAGCACAACGAATGAAGCATTTCATGTGCCAAAATTACTACTGCACTATTATGACGACAGACGGCGCTGCGGGTCGAGTGGCCACATTGGGAATGAGATACTGAAGACTCCCGGATGAAGGAAAGACCTTGCTTTGATGGACCGCTTGTCCGGTGCTGTATTTTTAGCTTACCGGCCCATGGCCCGATAACTTGGTTGAATCGAAGAAAACTTCTGGGGTTTAGGGGCTTGAAAAAGCTAAAGATAGCCCCTAAACTCACTTTTTATGAGCAGACGTGTATTTAAGGGATGAAATTGGGGATGAGGGGCTCAAACGGGAGAGGAAATTTAATATGGTGAAATCCCTTTAACCTAAAAATTTGGTACGTTCGTCCGACATCCGTCCGGCAAATAACTTTTTGTGCCTAGATGAATTTTTCTGAAAATTTACTAAATCATTCCTTGGGCTAATACTCTGAAACTACTTTTTTTTTCGTTTGATTTTTTATTCAATCCTTTTTGCCGATTGGCAGCCATTTTATATGAAAAGTGGCTAATTTTGGACTTTGATGGCCTTTTTCTCGAAAACTGTCTAATCAGTTTGAGATTTTTGTTTCAAGGGAGACTTGAATCGCCACTCTGCGTGTGGCAGCCATTTTGATTTTTTGACGTGTCTGCGAAAAAAAAAAAATTGTCCCAAATCGAGCCACTATTCGTTCTGAGCCATTTCCAGCAATTTTCTTTTTTGGCCATTGAAAAAATTTTGGGACTTTTTGGGGAATATTTTTGAGGAAATTTCACCCAATCATCTTTCAAAATGGGAGCTTTGCGGGAGTAAACTCCTAGAACTTTTCAAGATAGAGCCTAAGTATTGGCACATTCAAATGGGAAATCATATATTGCGGTTTGAATGATGGATGACCTTGAATTTGACCTTGAATGACTTCGGAAAGTCAAAACGACCTTATTTTGTCGAAAGAAACGATGATTTTTGTCTTTGGCTGCCATTTTTTCAAAAAATATTGACAATTTTCCTCAAAATGCATGAGATTCTCCCTATGTACCTCTGTGATGTGTATAAGTTTTGTTGCCTTTGAATTGACGGTCTGTGAATATAGGCCTTCAAGATGTAACTTGATTTCGTATTATATTCCATACAAGAAATGTGTCTTTGGCAACATTTACGAACATGTTTTGACAACAGGTTTGAAGATCAGTGTAACAATTTATATTTGGGAAAATCAATACCTTGTGTAATTCTCATGATCTGCCGGTAAGCTGCAGCACCCTTGGTGCTACATTGTCTCTTTATGTGGCAAACAGATAAATCCAATACAACTACCGTAGCGTAGTTGGACTCGTGCCAAATTAACGGCATGAAGAAATTATGATCGGAGAGATCATCATATTTAGCCTTGAAGGAGATAGCCATCAGTTCCTGAAATTTTTTTTCACATCTCAATTATCACTGTCCGATCTCAAGTTATCACCATTTTTGTGTGTTAATTTCAGGCCTATGTCATGATAATATCTGCACCTAACTAGCAACAGTGTATTACATTACAATGAGTATTCATGATGTCACATCGAAAATTGATTTCAAGGAGCATAGAAATCTTAATAATAGGCTCATACTAATCATCTCTCACTATTCTTTTATTCACAGGGAAGATTGCGGGAATTCATTGGGGCCTGTGCTCAGCTGAGTGTGGCACCTGTTGGTCGTGCCAAAAATTGACGTGTCCAATGAAGGGAGGTCTTAGTTTCTCATACATCATGTGGCTACGCGCGGCCAGCGCCTCCTGTCGTCATAATGTTGCAGTAGTAATTTTGTCCCCAACAATTACTACTGTATCATTATGACGACAGGCGGCGCTAACCGCCGAGTGCTTCATTCGTTGTTCTTTGTTCATCATGCGATATGCTATATTCTAAATGCAATGTGCTAAGTTCCATATGCATTGTGTCAGATGCGAATTTTTTTTGTTAGTTTGCATGGACAAAGGTGCTAGAATTTGACATGATGAATTAAGCATTGAGAAAGTACCAGTAAGGACTTGGAAGTAAGCAGCAAGGAGATGGAAGTTAGAACTATGCAATAAGAATATGTAAATTCTACACAGAAAGTTTAGAAACAGTAATGTGGAATACAGAATTTTGCGGTTGAAACAATCATTCACAACAAGAAAATCTACAATGCATGTCAATGAATATTGACCCTAAAAACGCTCCATACCTTTTGAGCACCCTGTCAGGCATTATAGTGCCTTGCATCATGTACAGGAATTGAGATAGCAGGTAGGTTTTAACAACAGTAATTTTGCCATTTATGGACATATGGCGGCCCAGCCATAACTTAATTATATTTTCGCATTTAACAAAGCGGTTTGTCCAGTTTTAATCAATATCACTTACCGCACAGTCGTTTTGAAAAATAACACCCAACATTTTCATGCGATTGTTCGGATATATGTTCCATTTGAGATTCCCAATTTCTTTCCTCTTATATTTCCAGCATCCTACCCAAATGGCTTCAGTCTTGTTGCGATTTAAATTCAGGCCAGAGAATGATGAAAAACGCTGTACTATATCTAGTGAATTTTGTATAGACAGTTCATCGCCTAAGAATAATGTGGTATCATCCGCATATTGAGCTATTTTTATAAAAGACTCCTGACTTAAACATTTCCCCAAGTGAATACCATTTATCAATGGAGATTGGCGTATTTTGCACGACAGTACCTCACACGCTACCACAAAGCACAGAGGTGAAATTTGACATCCTTGTCGAATCCCACACTCCAAAGGAAAATAACTAGATTTGTATCCATTATATAATATACAGCTGATGGTGTCTGAATTGATCACCGACATCCATCGCAAGAAAGAAGGTCCAAACCCAAAAAAGTCCAATGACCGTAATAAAAACTTCTTCGAAATAGAGTCAAACGCCTTGGAATAATCTAAGGAAATGATAGAACCAGGAATACCTTTGACATTAGTATATTCTATAACATCATCTATGGTACGTATTACGATGCCAGAGTGTCTTCCCTTAATGTACCCATTCTGATCTTCATTCACGATATCAGTGACTACGCTTTTCAACCTATTACTCAAACATTTTGTCAGGATTTTATAATCGGTGTTTGTCAGACTTATGGGTCTCCAGTTGCTCAAGTTGTTACGAGACAGTTGTTTACCTTTGTGCAATAAAACAATGATTCCTTTTCTTTGTGACAAGGGTAGAGTCCCGTTAATGAATGCTTCGTTGAAACAATCAACCATGGCAGTTTTTATATAAGACCAGAAAGTCCTATACCAAGATAACGTTAGGCCATCTGAACCTGGACTAGAGCTTTTTTTCTTTTTTTCAAGCGCCGCTTGGCATTCATCAACTGTAATGAGACCCTCACATTCACATTTATATTCATCTGATAGACGCGGTATATCAACATCTTTTATGAATTCATTCACATCATGTTCGTTGTATGGAATTTTATCGGTATATAAATCTCTGTAGAACCGTGTAATTTCAGTCAATATTTGCTCATGTGTATCTGCGATACTCCCATCCGGCCTACTCAGTGTAGAAATTAATTTGGATTTGGCTCTGGCCTTTTCCATGCTGGTGAAATATTTGTTACATTTTTCCCCGTGTTCAATAAGTTCGATTTTTGATCGTAGATGTGCCCCACGTTCAATTTCCAGTGTTAAATCATTAAGCTCAGATGATGCGTTATTGATAGCATCCACCAATTTAGAATCTTTTGGATTGAGCACGAGCTTTTTGTTCAATTGGAGTATTTTGTTTTCTAATACTGTTATTTGATTCCGATTTTGTTTGGCCCTCAATTTCCCATATGCTATTGAAAATTCTTTTGCTCGTATTTTACATAATTCCCACACAACAGAAATTGGTAGGTGATGCGGGTTGAGGAGTGTTTCCTGTATAATATTTATCATGTGATCAATATATCGTTCGTCTTCAAGAAGACAGTGTTGTGTTCCCAACACCGTTCAATTTCCAGTGTTAAATCATTAAGCTCAGATGATGCGTTATTGATAGCATCCACCAATTTAGAATCTGTTGGATTGAGCACGAGCTTTTTGTTCAATTGGAGTATTTTGTTTTCTAATACTGTTATTTGATTCCGATTTTGTTTGGCCCTCAATTTCCCATATGCTATTGACAATTCTTTTGCTCGTATTTTACATAATTCCCACACAACAGAAATTGGTAGGTGATGCGGGTTGAGGAGTGTTTCCTGTATAATATTGATCATGTGATCAATATATCGTTCGTCTTCAAGAAGACAGTGTTGTGTTTCCAATACCCGGGTCCCCGCTGGGACGTGTCTTTGTGCATTCTCATGAGCACACCTCGGTGGTCGGTTAAAGGAACGTCTACAATAAGCGAAGACACGGCAACGTTATGAACTAATTCATTCCCTAAAATATAATCTAATCGGCGAACTGCTGTCTTTCTTTTATTGGACCAGGTGAAATTGTGGGGTTATGTTCTTTCCATAAATCTACGAGAGACAGAGTAGAAACCAGATTTCTGAACGCTTTAACTTCTGCTTGATCGTGATCAAGACCTGATATATTGTCTTCAGGCTGTAGTGTGCAGTTAAAATCACCTGCTAGAATTAAATATGCGTCTTCATTTGTATATTTGGACACTAAATCAGTCAGATGTGTAAAGAAATTAATTTCTCGGTACGCTTATTCGGAGCATGTATGCAGAAACATGCGTAGTAATCGTCGTCATGTTTAAATTTTACTGCTAATATTTTGGCTTCTGAATGTTCAATTTGTATGTCATCAATATCAAACCCACTCCGTATAAGAATCATCATACCCCCGCTGTGTGTGGTACCAGACACAGCAAATAGCTTCCCGTCCCATTCATTACACCAAGTATCCCGATCAGACTCTAAGAAATATGTTTCCTGTAGGAAGATAATATCTGCTTTATATTTAATAACGTTGCGGAACAGGGCAGAACGGGATCGTCTCTGTCTCAGGCCACGTACATTGATAGTTATTGTACTAACCATAATGTGTTGTTCGTGTGCAAGGGTTATTCAATCTATAAAACTGACATTTGTGACATATAATACATAACATAGTCCGTGATGTTCCGTACAGAGAGGTATGAACAGCGTTGTAGAATATGACATATGAGATAAAAGGCAAAATGTTATACCGCAATTGTCCACACATTACTCGAAATCGACCAAGGAAATATGGAGACATACATACAAGGAAGATCAAGTAGACAGTTTTCTTCAAAAAAGTAACAGTAACTGCAATAACAGTTATCTGCTTAGGGAAGACAAGCCATAAAGTCCGATAACCAGTGATCATCGTCCGTTTCCAGTCCAGTTCGTCATTGTTACATGTCATCTGTGAGAGTGAGCATCATGTGCTATCGTTGTGTTTGAATGGCGTGGTGGGAACTTGTTCCGTCGATGAGGAGATCGGCCTCAGAGATTTTGAGCCTCTTACACCGTCAGTCTGTTCCGACATCAGAGGACTCGTGGGTTTTCGCTTCTGAGACACAGATGACCATTTGGCTGCCTCCTTTGGCGTTCTGGAGGGAGTGCATTCTCGAATCCACTCGTTGGAAGACATCCGGAGAAGAGGATGACCGCTGAAGGACTAAGTGCCAAGGTTAACAGCTCGTCCGCCAGTTGGACTGCTACCTCGTGTGACTTCTCCGAGATTAGACCGGAAGTTGAGCTCTTAACGGCACGGAGTTCCATCAGGAGTTGTCCCATCCTGTTTTGGCCGGGCCAGGTGTCAATGGTTTGTGTAGCCGTCGCACGTGGTGGTAGGCTAGATGCCCAGAAAACATTGGAGGTTCCTTCAACAAGAATTTTGCAGTCACTCTCCATTAGTAGTTTTCGGAATTCCGCACAAGCATCAAATTTTGCTGTTAGGATTTTGCGCATGATTTCTACTTTGTGCTTCTCCCAGTCAGATTCAAGGGTCGGTAGGCCATCCCCGATAAGTTGTGCCTCACGAGCAGATGGAGCAAGGAGGATGGTTTCTGCAGCTGTTTTATTTCCGATGAATAGGGCCTTAGCATGTTGGTAGGCATGCTCAGAGGAGGCAAACTGTTGATTGTTGAATTCAATTTCAACAGGGAAAAAGTTGGAGAGGGGATGGTTGACCCCGCGAAAGATTTCCAAATTGGGGTTATATGGTTTTCGAGAATTTCCGCAGTTTCTGGCCTCAATATCTAGCGATAGGCATTTACGGCAGTTAATCTCTTGATTCTCGTGATATACGGTGATCTGTACATCAATAGTGAGTGATGGGTCGTTTGGGTCAGGTATTGGGTATAGGGTGTACCGTGGCATCTTCACCAGAATCTCTGACACGTAGCAAAAACGATTCCCGTTAAGCAGCTTGTCGTGTTTCAGAGAGAGGCCAGAGTTAGACTTTGCTACACGTGCCTTCGCCTTCATGATTCGGGAAGAGCGAGCTGCCCACTCGTCTACCCATTTTCCAAGTTCAGTGTCACTGATGTTGAAGGGAATCCCATGAATAGAAACGCGACTATTGGGGGTATATTTGTAGCTTTTGTTACGCTGGGAGGTGAAATCAACCAGAGTGTACTGGCTGCCCTCGATTTCCACTTCACTCAGAGACAAGAACAGTAGTTTGGACCTTTCATCTCGACAGTAGATTAACCATAACTCTTCATTGGTGTAAACCTTTTGAACTGAAAGGATGTTGTCAAGAGACAGGGTGTTCACTGGATCACCGCCATTTTGGGCCGATTTTCCATGCCTTTGGACTTGATACCCAGCCATAACCGGCTGTCGCTCAGTGCCTCGTCCATGCCTAGGCTACTGCTGGGGCCTAACACGATCGGCTTTTCACCCCGGTTGGGTAGTAGGTGTCAAAGCGTGACGAGAACGGTGGCAGAGTCTGGTTAACAACGCGGTAACCAATGCAAACAATAATGTTCAATGGGCGATATAAGAGGGATGTCTCAGAATATGCAAACGTTATTCTTTAAAAATACTGTGTTATCAATAGTTTTGTACAAGAATGTGTAACACATATACTTTCCCACTTTCTCTGTGTCCGTGAAAGATGAGATCCCGTTCTTTACAGGTCTAATGCAATTTAATCACACACAGTTTCAGGAGAAATATGTATCCGTCCATATGTATGGAAAGCCACCAGCCAGGGTGGCTTCTTTCTCGAATATATATATTTTTTATTTGACTTTGGGGGAGCAATAGCTCCGGCCGCTCCCCCTTGGATCCGCCAGTGGAAAGTGGCGACTGTTGATATAATTAGTGGTATGCTTGGTTGTACGATCACTAAAAGAATGGAAACGATTGATATCAGGAAGCCATACGACCAATGACAGCGACCACCGACCTGTCGTACCTTCAGTCGTAGCGACCACCGACGTGTGGTACGACCAGTTTAGACAAAATGCTGAAAAGTCTGTTGTAGTGTCGTGTAAAGTTTTCTTCACTGCATGTTTTATCCTCGTCCCGGGAAGCTCCAAATGGGTGGTACCATCAATTGTAATGCCGTACTACCAGTCAATACAGGTAGTGAATAGTAGCATCACTGATCGTGAAGTTGTACGACTGATTGCACCACTATTCACCAGGTTGTACGACCAGTAGCACGACCACTTTGGCTAGTCAATAACACGCGACAATTCCCCGACTGGTGGCATGATTGTGCAAGACAAACGTGCCACCAGATATCGTAGGTTGGAAGTTTTGAACACATCCATCGACCTTTCTGCGACTAGGTTTACGACCATTCACGGTCACACTGAGGATACGTCCAATATAAGACCTTGCTGCGACCTTTTTGTAATCGTGGACAAATCGTGACACGAACGTAGGACTGGTCGTTAATTATGGAGCGTTTTTAGGGTCAATATTCATTGACATGCATTGTAGATTTTCTTGTTGTGAATGATTATTTCAATCGCAAAATTCTTTATTCCACATTACTATTTCTAAACTTTCTGTGTCGAATTTACATAGTCTTACTGCATAGTTTTAATTTCCATCTCCTTACTGCTTATTTCCAAGTTCTCACTGGTACTTTCTCAAGTCTTGATTCATCATGCCAAATTCTAACACCTTTGTTCATGCAAACTATTAAAAAACAAATCGCATCTGGCACAATGCATATGGAACTTAGCACATTTCACTTGGAATAAATCACATCGCACGAAGAACAAAGCACAACGAATGAAGCATTTCATGTGCCAAAATTACTACTGCACTATTATGACGACAGACGGCGCTGCGGTACGAGTGGCCACATTGGGAATGAGAAACTGAAGACTCCCGGATGAAGGAAAGCCGGTCACCTTGCTTTGATGGACCGCTGGTCCGGTGCTGTATTTTTAGCTTACCGACCCATGGCCCGATAAGCTATTGGCGTGTTTTTTCGTCCGTCGTCCGTCCGGGAAAACTTCCGGGATTTAGGGGCTTGAAAAAGCTAAATATAGCCCCTAAACTCACTTTTTATGAGCAGACGTGTATTTAGGGGATTAATCTGGGGATAAGGGGCTCACACGGGAGAGGGAATTTAACATGGTGAAAGCCCTTTAACCTAAAAATTTGGTACGTTCGTCCGTCGTCCGTCCGGCAAATAACTTTTTTTGCCTTGATGAATTTTTCTGAAAATTTACTAAAACATTCCTTGGGCTAATACCCTGAAACTGTTTTTTGCTTTGTGTTTTTTTTATTCAATCCTTTTTGCCGATTTGGCAGCCATTTTTTATGAAAAGTGGCTAATTTTGGACTTTGATGGCCTTTTTTTCGAAAACTGTCTGATCATTTTGAGATTTTTGTTTCAAGACATCTCCCTCATGTACATCAATGGCAAGTTTCATTGCCCTTGAATCGCCAGTCTGCGTGTGGCAGCCATTTTGATTTTTTGACGTGTCAGCGAAAAAAAAAAATTTCTGTCCCAAATCGAGCCACTATTCCATCTGAGCCATTTCCAGCAAATTTTTTTTTTTTGGCCATTGAAAAAATTTTGGGACTTTTGGGGGAAAATTTTTGGGGAAATTTCACCCAATCATCTTTCATAATGGGAGCTTTGCGGGAGTAAACTCCTAAAACTTTTCAAGATAGAGCCTAAGTATTGGCACATTCAAATGGGAAATCATATATTGCGGTTTGAATGATGGATGACCTTGAATTTGACCTTGAATGACTTTGGAAGGTCAAAACGACCTTATTTTGTCAAAAAAAAACGATGACTGCATAGTTTTAATTTCCATCTCCTTACTGCTTATTTCCAAGTTCTCACTGGTACTTTCTCAAGTCTTGATTCATCATGCCAAATTCTAACACCTTTGTTCATGCAAACTATTAAAAAACAAATCGCATCTGGCACAATGCATATGGAACTTAGCACATTTCACTTGGAATAAATCACATCGCACGAAGAACAAAGCACAACGAATAAAGCATTTCATGTGCCAAAATTACTACTGCACTATTATGACGACAGACGGCGCTGCGGTACGAGTGGCCACATTGGGAATGAGAAACTGAAGACTCCCGGATGAAGGAAAGCCGGTCACCTTGCTTTGATGGACCGCTGGTCCGGTGCTGTATTTTTAGCTTACCGACCCATGGCCCGATAAGCTATTGGCGTGTTTTTTCGTCCGTCGTCCGTCGTCCGTCCGGGAAAACTTCCGGGATTTAGGGGCTTGAAAAAGCTAAATATAGCCCCTAAACTCACTTTTTATGAGCAGACGTGTATTTAGGGGATTAATCTGGGGATAAGGGGCTCATACGGGAGAGGGAATTTAACATGGTGAAAGCCCTTTAACCTAAAAATTTGGTACGTTCGTCCGTCGTCCGTCCAGCAAATAACTTTTTTTGCCTTGATGAATTTTTCTGAAAATTTACTAAAACATTCCTTGGGCTAATACCCTGAAACTGTTTTTTGCTTTTTTTTTTTTTATTCAATCCTTTTTGCCGATTTGGCAGCCATTTTTTATGAAAAGTGGCAAATTTTGGACTTTGATGGCCTTTTTCTCGAAAACTGTCTGATCATTTTGAGATTTTTGTTTCAAGACATCTCCCTCATGTACATCAATGGCAAGTTTCATTGCCCTTGAATCGCCAGTCTGCGTGTGGCAGCCATTTTGATTTTTTGACGTGTCGGCGAAAAAAAAAAATTTCTGTCCCAAATCGAGCCATTATTCCATCTGAGCGATTTTGGGACTTTTTGGGGAAAATTTTTGGGGAAATTTCACCCAATCATCTTTCATAATGGGAGCTTTGCGGGAGTAAACTCCTAAAACTTTTCAAGATAGAGCCTAAGTATTGGCACATTCAAATGGGAAATCATATATTGCGGTTTGAATGATGGATGACCTTGAATTTGACCTTGAATGACTTTGGAAGGTCAAAACGACCTTATTTTGTCAAAAAAAACGATGATTTTTGTCTTTGGCTGCCATTTTCTCAAAAACTATTGACAATTTTCCTCAAAATGTATGAGATTCTCCCTATGTACCTTTGTGATGTGTATAAGTTTTGTTGCCTTTGAATTGACGGTCTGTGAATATAGGCCTATGTCATTAACGGAAGAAACCTTTCAAGATGTAACTTGATTTCGTATTATATTCCATACAGGACATGTGTCTTTGGCAATACCTTGTGTAATTCTCATGATCTGCCCGTAAGCTGCAGCACCCTTGGTGCTACATTGTCTCTTTATGTGGCAAACAGGTAAATAAGATATATATGTTAAATCCAATACAACTACCGTAGCGTAGTACTAGTGTATCTACTGTATACTGTCACGAGTTGGACTCGTGCCAAATTAACGGCATGAAGAAATTATGATCGGAGAGATCATCATATTTAGCCTTGAAAGAAATAGCCATCAGTTTCCTGAGATTTTTTTCACATCTCAATTATCACTGTCCGATCTCAAGTTATGACCATTTGTGTGTGTTAATTTCAGGCCTATGTCATGATAATATCTGCACCTAATTAGCAACAGTGTATTATATTACAATGAGTATTCATGACGTCACATCGAAAATTGATTGCAATGAGCATAGAAATCTTAATAATAGCCTAGGCTCATACTAATCATCTCTCACTATTCTTTTATTTACAGGGAAGATTGCGGGAATTCATTGGGGCCTGTGCTCAGCTGTATGAGTGTGGCACCTGTTGGTCGCGCCAAAAATTCACGTGTCCAATGAAGGGAGGTCTTAGTTTCTCATACACCATGTGGCTACGCGCGGCCAGCGCCTCCTGTCGTCATAATGTTGCAGTAGTAATTTTGTCCCCAACAATTACTACTGTATCATTATGACGACAGGCGGCGCTAACCGCCGAGTGCTTCATTCGTTGTGCTTTGTTCATCATGCGATATGCTATATTCTAAATGCAATGTGCTAAGTTCCATATGCATTGTGCCAGATGCGATTTGTTTTTGATAGTTTGCATGGACCAAGGTGTTAGAATTTGACATGATGAATTAAGCATTGAGAAAGTACCACTAAGGACTTGGAAGTAAGCAGCAAGGAGGTGGACGTTAGAACTATGCAGTGAGAATATGTAAATTCGACACAGAAAGTTTAGAAACAGTAATGTGAAATAAAGAATTTTGCGGTTAAAACAATCATTCACAACAAGAAAATCTACAATGCATGTCAATGAATATTGACCCTAAAAACGCTCCATAGTTAATGGTCACAAACAAGAAACTAGTTGCAATAAGGTCGATGAACATGTTAAAAACCTCCAACATACGATCTCTGGGCACACGTTGGTCTTGCACGATCGTGCCATCAGTCGGGAAAGGTGGCACCATCAATCGAACACTGTCGCGCGTTATTGACTAGCCAAAATGGTCGTGCTACTAGTCGTACAACCTGGCGACTAGTGGTGCAATCAGTCTTACAACTTCACGATCAGTGGTGCGATTAATCTTGACCTGTACCGACTGGTAGTACGACCTTAAAATTGGTGGTACCACCTATTTGAAGCTTCCCGTAAGGAGGATAAAGCGTGCAGTGAAAAAAAAATACACAACAACAACTAAACATTTCTCAGCATATAGACAAGTGGGTGGTCGCTACGTTGGTCGCTACGACTGAAGGCACGACAGGTTGGCGATCGCTGCCACGTGGTGGTACGACTACTTGCTATCAATCTTTTCCATTCTTTCGGTGATCGTGCCGCTAGGCGTAATACCAATCGTATGAACAGTCGCCACTTGCGATTGCAGTGGCGATCACTGGTGATCAGTCGTAACTCAGCAAATTTGAACCTAATCTTGCGACCATAAAATCGTACGACATTTTTGGACACTAAATCAGTTCAGACGCGGACAATCATCATTAACACCATTATTATATCCGGTGTTTTATTATTGTATGTAATTCTTACAATTTTTAGACAAACGAATACATCACCGACTGATAAGATATTAGAATCATTACAGGACATTACAGCTAACACATGTAATATTTCAAAATTTGTAATATGCCAAGCCTTCAACTCTTGCAATAATTTTGCTCGGACGGTGTTTTGCTCATTTTTACATGCTGTTTTCACGTAAATACAGGAACTGTATCCATCAAACTCAGATGTGAACAAAGTTTAGAAGTGCAAGATAGATTGACAATACCACGTACACCATAGTAGGCCTATATCACTGATTATTTTCTCATAACAACTGGAAAATGTACTCGATGTGCATTTGTTACATCGCATTTGTTTACATTCGGGTTTGATGGATACATTTTGATTGTTTATTCACAAAATCGGTACAACATGTGTATTGAAACGGACGAAAAGACAACTCGGATAATCATCAAAAGCGTTGAGCACACCTTGCATTAGATGTGTTGCACAAAAATTTAATTTTGAAAAAAAATATTGCATACATTCGAAGGCGGTAGCTTTAAGATGATGACCAAGTATTTATATAATTTTTGTGGTGTTTGCTCAAAACGCACCTATATCGCTGTTTGAGCGCCCTGCACGCGCCCTGCCAACGCCAGTTAATTCGGCATGGACACTGCAAGAACGCTGTGATCGCTGTACTAGCTCTGTGCAATCTCTGTCAGCGCGCAGTCTCAATGAATAAGACTTAGTGTAAGAGCAAGCGTAGTGTAAGCGCGGTGTACATGCCAGGGGGCGCGATACAACCGCAGTTACACACCCTGCAGCTAGCCGCCGAACGTTATCTGACCCAATTCTGTTGTGTTGGGGTCAGGTCATGTTTTTGTTAACGTTCTGTTGTCTTCAAAAGTCCGACACATGATGTAAACAGGTGAAAAATAACAATTTCCAAGTAAGTACACTTTTATAATCTATAAAAATCTAGCCGCCGAACGTTATCTGACCCAATTCTTTTGTGTTGGGATCAGGTCATGTTTTTGTTAACGTTCTGTTGTCTTCAAAAGTCCGACACATGATGTAAACAGGTGAGTTACACTTTTATAATGACCACGCACCCTGCTAACGCCAATTAATTCGGCATGGACACTGCAAGAACGCTGTGATCGCTGTACTAGCTCTGTGCATTCTCTGTCAGCGCGCAGTCTCAATGAATAAGACTTAGTGTAAGAGCAAGCGTAGTGTAAGCGCGGTGTACACGCCAGGGGGCGCGATACAACCGCAGTTACACACCCTGCAGCTAGCCGCCGAACGTTATCTGACCCAATTCTTTTGTGTTGGGGTCAGGTCATGTTTTTGTTAACGTTCTGTTGTCTTCAAAAGTCCGACACATGATGTAAACAGGTGAAAAATAACAATTTCCAAGTAAGTACACTTTTATAATCTATTCGATTCCATGTCCGAGGATGTTATGTAAAGTTGTGCATTAAGATTGCTACACTGGGACTAACAGTTTGGATGAAAAGTGTTTTGCACTGCGACGATGTAACACCAAAGTCCGGGATGGATGTAAACTTCCCTCAATTTGAAGCATAAAAAGTTAGTATTTTTGAGAGAAAATTAGCATACATGTTCAAAGGTTGTTCAGTTTGAAGTTTATATACAATACATCGTTGTATCTGTCCGATATTTTGGTTGTCAATTAATCCGTGATATGTTAACATTCTGAGGCTCGGGTAAACGTTCTGTTGATGCTTGAAATGTAATCATTGATTTCTACTCTCTCCATATGGAAGCAACATTTATGAGGTTGAGATTCTCGAGTTTTTAGGTTCATTGTTCGGTACATTGTATAGGACGAACTAAACTGAACAGCACTCACATATATTAAATCCTGACTAAAATTCGATCCACAGAACGTTAACCACGGTAGCAGAACGTCATTTCAACAACAAAACAATAATCACTCGTGTGTTACACCTATTCATGCCCTGTTTTCACATGCTATCCAATATGTACATTCAATGTTACATATGACATTTCACAATATTGTTTTAGGACTAAAATCAGGTACAAAAATACATTGAATAGTGAACGATGTTCGTGGAAAGTTTCAACACTATATGACACTTTTCTCAATAATGGGCTATAAAATTAAGACTCAGAGTAATGCATAAAATTCTAGGGTATTCGGGACATGGAATCCACATGTCGTCGATGCCCAAGTCCAACAATATGATGAGGAAAAATATATTTGGTTCCCGTATATCTTCATATCTGGTGCAATAGAACGTTAACATAAACATGACCTGACTCCAACACAATAGAATTGGGTCAGTTAACGTTCGGCGGCTAGCTGCAGGGTGTACATCTCCACGCGAGATCACCGAGTAATCGCCGCTGCCATGCTGGCGCGACCGTCGGGCGATTATGCGCGTCCCTGGGGCGTTCCCACAGAGCTCCTGTGGGGCGCTAAAAGACCTCACGGAGATGCTACGAAGATCCTACTGCGTGCATGCCAGAACGCCGTCACATCTCCGAGCCACGGCGTTTGTTTTGTGCATGCACAAAGTGCGCGCCATTGCACGGCGACTCAGGAGCATTGTTTACTATTATTTACCGTAGTCAGGAGCATTGTTTACTATTATTTACCGTAGTCAATATATCCGCAAAAAGTATACTATTATCATGATTAGCAGTGGGTTACCGAGCTGGAAAATCAAGCTATATGGCTATTGGTCACCATGACAATAGAGAAATAGTACAATGTCAAAGTAAGAAGTATCTGTTGACATCACAAATATGTGATTTGCATATTAATTAAACAAATGATTAAACAAAAGAAATCTATCAGTTTCAGTTATTGGAGTGATGTTACATTTGAAAGGAAAATAATATTAACATTTCAAGATAATTTCAGGTCATTGAGTGCGTTCATATGAGCTCACATAATTTTTCATAACGAACAAAATCTCGGATAATTCTTCATATTTATTTTCACATTCTTGTGATAGATCTTTAGACTTCAAAATCTTTGAAGTGACCTCGTATTTCATTATAATTGTCGTTTTTTTATAACAGCTCTTTAAAATCGTTTGATAAATCAGGATAACGACTTCAATTTCGAGACGACTTTCTGCTCTTTTTCACGCGGTGGTTATAATTTGCTCTCGTAAGGCAAAAATGAATGATGTTTTATGTCTAGGTCGATAATCAGCACGAGCAGACCAGTAGGTAAACATAGACGTAAACACAACCAATGTCCGGTTTGAACTTGTTCTGTCGCCAAAACACTGAAGAGATCATTACGCTAGGGAAGGTAAATATTCTTCAAAATTATATCGGGATTCTATCACATCACTGAAAACTCATAGGCATATTGGCCTTCTAGTAAATTTGAGAAGAAAGGTAAAACAAAACAATATATATTGTACAGTGTACAGGTAGGAATTATCTGGTGGGTCAAGAAAAACAACATGGCTAAATGGATTGGACCAGCAATGGCGATCGCTGACTGGTTGTACGACAAGTATAAAGATTATACTGGTTCTGGTACAAATGACACAGACTCAAGCACCAGGGATTCCACTGAAATACCAGATGGACAAACATCAGCATCTACAGCCGCATCAGTTCCAGGTGAGGAAGTCCAGCAAACAACTAGCAATGGACCGAGCAGCAGTGGTGTGCAAATGAGATCTAAACCAAAGGGGAATGTCATCACTAATGATACTGACAAGACGGCCATCATCACCATCACCAGAAGAGACGATGAAGATGATCCCGAGACTGTGAACCTGCTCCCCCATAAAAGCATCCCAGTGGGTCGAGGCGATGGTAACGACTTTCTCATGGTACAACTGATGGAAAACAAGAAACCAATGCACGTGGCTGCCAAAAACAAGAGGATGAATGCTGGCGAGTCTTACATAATCGTCTGGTGCGAGAACGACAGTATCGCCGGAATTCTCCTCCAAAAAATAAGAGATCCTACCATCTACTACAGCGTGTGTGGTGACAACCAATTCCGAAACCTGGAAACAAATGCAGTCGGGCAAAAACTTTCAAACCTTTTCCCATGAATATTGACGGGGGAGCAGGTTTGATTCAGGAAGATGATCACACACCACTAAAATATCTGGTAGCACTCTCCAAGAGATGCCGATTTCACTAGAAGGGAAAATCTGATGAATGCCAGGAAAATAGCGATAATACAAATATTTCACTTTTGCATGTCCCACAAAGGCCCTCCTGGACCCTATGTGTCATTTGAGGACTGCCACCTCAAAACTAAGTGTTTTCTAAAAAGATTTTTGAGAACAAGGCGCAGAATTATTCCATGGTGACTACATTGATAATGGAAATGTGACAATACCTGGTATGTTGGTGAAATATGAACATTTACTAATATCAACAAATATCGACATAATGTAAGGATACCTAATAAAGATAATTATTTTTGTATCTATTGAGGTAATACACTACAATAGTGTACTACACGTAATATAATGTATTGTATGTGTACTACATGTGTATTATTTTTTGTACATATTCTTAAACGGCGGTACTACCGACTGTGACCAATGTAACATTTCAAATACGGAATATATTAGTGAGCCCCTAGTGAGGGGCCCACTCAAATGGGATAAAATGTCGAATTCCCTAGATTTCAAGCACCAGGGATTCCACTGAAATACCAGATGGACAAACATCAGCATCTACAGCCGCATCAGTTCCAGGTGAGGAAGTCCAGCAAACAACTAGCAATGGACCGAGCAGCAGTGGTGTGCAAATGAGATCTAAACCAAAGGGGAATGTCATCACTAATGATACTGACAAGACGGCCATCATCACCATCACCAGAAGAGACGATGAAGATGATCCCGAGACTGTGAACCTGCTCCCCCATAAAAGCATCCCAGTGGGTCGAGGCGATGGTAACGACTTTCTCATGGTACAACTGATGGAAAACAAGAAACCAATGCACGTGGCTGCCAAAAACAAGAGGATGAATGCTGGCGAGTCTTACATAATCGTCTGGTGCGAGAACGACAGTATCGCCGGAATTCTCCTCCAAAAAATAAGAGATCCTACCATCTACTACAGCGTGTGTGGTGACAACCAATTCCGAAACCTGGAAACAAATGCAGTCGGGCAAAAACTTTCAAACCTTTTCCCATGAATATTGACGGGGGAGCAGGTTTGATTCAGGAAGATGATCACACACCACTAAAATATCTGGTAGCACTCTCCAAGAGATGCCGATTTCACTAGAAGGGAAAATCTGATGAATGCCAGGAAAATAGCGATAATACAAATATTTCACTTTTGCATGTCCCACAAAGGCCCTCCTGGACCCTATGTGTCATTTGAGGACTGCCACCTCAAAACTAAGTGTTTTCTAAAAAGATTTTTGAGAACAAGGCGCAGAATTATTCCATGGTGACTACATTGATAATGGAAATGTGACAATACCTGGTATGTTGGTGAAATATGAACATTTACTAATATCAACAAATATCGACATAATGTAAGGATACCTAATAAAGATAATTATTTTTGTATCTATTGAGGTAATACACTACAATAGTGTACTACACGTAATATAATGTATTGTATGTGTACTACATGTGTATTATTTTTTGTACATATTCTTAAACGGCGGTACTACCGACTGTGACCAATGTAACATTTCAAATACGGAATATATTAGTGAGCCCCTAGTGAGGGGCCCACTCAAATGGGATAAAATGTCGAATTCCCTAGATTGTTTTAGACTCTCAAACAATCATCAATATGACATTGTGCATTTAAAATAAAAGATAGTGAATGGAATATTCTCTACACTGTGGCATTATGGGTAATTTAACCCCCAAAATACCTCTAAAATGGGTCATTTTTGGCCATTTTCATTGAAAAAAGACTTTTTTTCTAAAACTGTGTATATATATACACGAAATGGTGTGCATGTTTTTGACATTAAACATATGGGGTCACCGACTTTATTTTTTTGCTCTATGTCGACAATTTTCTATGTCGATCTGATTTTCAACTGTATGTCCCCATATTTTTTCATATAAAAATATGCACACCAGTCCATTGATGAATGAAAAAAAAATAAGAAAAGCATGTGTTGTCGTTTTCATTGAAAACTTATTTTAGTGAAAATGGCCAAAATTGATCCATTTTGAAGGTATTTTTTGGTTGAAATTACCGATGAATCCACAAAAAAACCCTGTTTATGTGGATTGAATGCTGTAATGCCGCCCAGACAATTATGTGACATACGGAATGTTGAAAATGTTCTCAATCATAATATGAACACTTCTTGGTTATCACTTGTGAAAGACAAAACCAAAACTTCGCACTTATGTTAAATTCATGGATAATTTTGGTACTGAGTCTTATGTTTTGAATTATATGTCCCGCAAATGGCGAAGCATCTCAGCTCAATTTCGATTAGGCATATTACCTCTACGTATTGAAACAGGTAGATATAACAATATAGACTCAGGAAACAGATTGTGTGAATTTTGTAATGAAAATATTATTGAGGATGAATTTCATTTTTCAATTGAATGTCCTATCTATGAGGAAATAAGAACTCGTTATTTTGTGATATTTTACAATTTAATCTATATTTCATGTCTCTTAATCGCCACAGTAAATGTATCTTCATAAACAGGAATTGTCAAAAACTTGCACATTATTTATGTAAACTATGGCATATACTCCAATCACATATGTATATATTATAATCTTTAATGTTTGTATGCAGTGACTTATAGGCCTTGTGAGGCTGGTACGATGTTCATATTCATGCTCATATATTTGTTTCAAATGTATATGTCAATTAAATAAAGCATTCACTTCACTCACTTTGCTTTACTATTAATAAAATGAAGCAATCTGATTTGTGTATGTAATGACCAAGCGACTGTGATCACTCGACTCTTCATTTGTCAGGATGAAGCGGCATCAATAGGGCTCACTAAGCCATCACATTGACTTTTGAAGTTTTATCTACCACTGTAAAATACCACTAATTCTCATCATCAGTTTTCTCCAAAGAATATTCTCTCAACCGGGGGAACTCAGAGAAAAGCAAAATGTCAATTCAATACTTTATTGAACTTCCAAATTCATTTCAAACAGTCACACATCAATCATCATGTACCGGTACCAATCATAATGCATCATCATCAGGTTTCAGGCAATAGACATCACAATGTGTTTACAGTTGCATGCAGTGGACATCATAACGCATCAGATTTAACACCAGTAAATTATATTAAATATTCAGGTATTTACGGTGGCTCCAATATGACATAATAATTTTTTTTATTTACGATAATAAAAATTTTCTGAGGGACTTTACCGAGAAGGTTTAAAATAATCTAATTGGCGGGGGAAACGTTTACCCCACGAGAAAAACTATTTCCCCCGTGAGGGAAATGTTTCCCTCGCGAGGAAAACGTTTACCCCGCGAGGAAAACGTTTACCCCTTGACACTGATAGATTCCCCGTTTAACTCGCGGGATAAATGTTTTCCTCACGGGGGAAATAGTTTTCCTCGCGGGGTAAATGTTTTCCTCACGAGGGAAACATTTCCCCTGCAGGGAAAATAGTTTAACTCGCAGGGGAAATGTTTTCCTCACGAGGGAAACATTTCCCCTGCAGGGAAAAAGTTTAACTCGCAGGGGAAATGTTTTCCTCGCGAGGGAAACATTTCTCCTGCAGGCAAAATAGTTTAACCCGCGGGAGAAATGTTTTCCCCGTCAATTAGATTATTTAATATTTTGTTCCTTAAGGCCCCCAACAAAATTTTTATTATTCTAGAAAAAAATATTTATTATGTCATATTGGAGCCACCGTAGGTATTGAATACTAGGTTTGAACGCGGTGGCCAGTTCTATATAGTATGCAAATACGTCATCAGTTCATCAATGGTTGATCAACACATCAGTGGAGCACCCGATAACTTCATAGGGTTGCTCATTAATATTACTCGGACATCAGAAGATAAATCTTTATTGACAGAAAAGGATCTACATCATGCACTCGACCCAAAAGAAAATCACCAGACCCGTTAAATCTATGGGGTAGTCATCTATAACCCAGCTGGGTGGTCATATTTACCCTTGCCCCGTAGGGGGCGAGGGTATTGCAATTGGGTCTGTCCGTTTGTATGTCTGTTTGTTTGTTTGTCTCTCCGCGTGCATATCTCAAAGGAGAATGGTCCAATCAACATGAAACTGATAGGGATGAAGCTTGTCAAATTCGGACAAAAACTGTTGCCATGGCAACGGAAAATGTAAAAATCAATAGTTGACCATAACTTCGGTTCTAATCAAGATAATTTTTCTAACTAATTTTCTATGGCCAATTCTTGATCATCTGTTATATGGCCCGTGGTCGTACGACCAAAACTCTTCATTATCGCCCGATGTCGAAAAATTGGGGGTCACGGTTTCGAATTTTTTTGGCCAGCGACGTTTCAGTGCAAATGTTTGCACTTATAACTCAGAGGCAAACGGTCCGATCGATTTGAAATTTATAGGGCTAGAGTGCTATGGTGGTGGCTCAGTCTCTCTGAATTTTTGCCAAAATCGGATGAAAACGGTTGCCATGGCAACGGAAAAATAAAATCACATAATTGGCTCTAACTCCGGTTCTACCTGATATTAATTTTTCCAACTATTTTTGTATTTTTCTTTGGCCAATTCCCAATCGTTTGGTGTATGACCGATGGTCGTACGACGAAAATTCTCCATCATCGCCCAATGTCGAAAAATTGGGGGTAACGATTTCGGTTATTTTTGGCCAGCGACGTTTCAGTGCAAATGTCTGCGCTCATAACTCAAAGGCTATGGCGCCCAGTTCGTGCCACAAAAAAGAGAATTTATTTTTTTTCTAACTCATACGTATGAGTTACCAAGTCATACGTTTGAGATACTAAGTCATATGTATGAGAAAATAAGTCATACGTATGAGAAAAATAAGTCATATGTATGAGATACTATCTCATACATATGAGATACTAAGTCATACGTATGAGATACCAAGTCATACAAATGAGATAATAAGTCATACGTATGAGATAGTATCTCATACGTATGAGTATGTCATAGTATCTCCTACGTATGAGTTAGTATCTCCCACATATGACTTAGTATCTCCTACGTATGACTTAGTATTTCATACGTATGTGTTAGTATCCTACGTATGACTTAGTATTTCATACGTATGTGTTAGTATCTCCTACGTATGACTTGTTATCTCATATGTATGTGTTAGTATCTCCTACGTATGACTTGTTATCTCATACGTATGTGTTAGTATCCCCTACGTATGACTTTTTATTTCATACGTATGAGATAAATAAAAAAAATAACTTCCCTTTTTGGTGGCACGAACGGGGCGCCATACAAAGGCAAATGGTCCGATCGATTTGACAATTATAGGGCTGGAGTGCTATGGTAGTGGCTCAGTACCTTTCAAATTTGGCCAAAATCGGGTAAAAACGGTTGCCATGGCAACGGAAAAAGAAAATCACATAATTGGCTATAACTCCGGTTCTAATCAATATTAAATTTTCAAATTATTTTTGTATTTTTCTTTGGCCAATTCCCAATCGTATGGCGTACAACCGATAGTATTAAGTCCAAAACTCTCAATTATCGCCTAATTTTAGTTACTAAATCTGAAGGGCGAGGGTCTGCAATCTCTGATTGTCTGGTTATCCTATATGACCCGAAATAATTTGGGGTGAATCATCATCTGCATCTAGTGTGACCCAATAAATTAATGGGGTAGATCCATGTACAAGGCCAATAAACTACATGCTATGGGGTGGTCATTTTTACCCTCGCCTCCGTAGGGAGGGGGAGGGGGCGAGGGTATTGCATTTGGGTCTGTCTGTCTGTTTGTTACTGGGACACCCGAAAACGAGTTTCAAGTTCCAAGTTCCGAGTTCCGCATTTAAAGTCCCAAGAGAGTGCAGTTATCGTTTTTATATTTCTGCATCGGGTCTCTCCAACTCATTAAATCACTTTCTTGTGCCACCTTTCAATATCACAAAAAGTTAACCATCCAAGCTGATGCCTGGTACGCGCGGACCTCAGAGTGCCACGCGAGTATGATTTGAATTTTCGGATAGTTTGCGGAGTTGGGTGTGATTTTCGTTCAATTCTATTAGGTTCAAATGTATTTTTTATATCATTTCTATATTTTACATTCACAAAATTAAATACAAATGATGGGAAAATCGAAAACAAAGGGGAATGAAAATAATACTTATTGCATTATGATAGAATAAATTCGGATCTTGTGAATTTCTTTCATTAAATAATTGTTCAGGCATCACCAACGAACTATGCTGTGGATGACTGAACAAATATTTAATAGAAGAAGTTGATATTTATCATTTATTCGAATGTGTAACATATAGTGGTGCTGCGCCTTCAAACTGACGCCATGATCCCTCGTCTCTGCAACTTTTAGACTCAATGTTCAAAGAACTCCTGAAAAAGCGTGGCATGTGTAGAAATACCGTCTAATAGACGCCGGGTTTCTAATAGACGCCGGGTTCTAATAGACGCCGGGGGTTCAGGTATACTGAAATTAATAGACGCCGGGTTCTAATAGCCGCCGGGTCTAGAATGTAACTGAAATCAATAGAAGCCCGGGCGTTTATTAGAAGTTTTACGGTACTGACTGAACACCGACGACACCTTTTTCTTAGAACTTTAACGCGGAACTTGAAACTTGGAACTCGGAACTTGGAACTTGGAACTCGGAACTTGGAACTCATTTTCGGATGTCCCTTTGTTACTTGGCCAAATGAAATCTACAATTTCGGCAAGTATGTTGGTCTGTTCGTGGATGTGTTTGTTACTTGCCAGAATCTTCGATTTTGGCAAGTATATTGGTCAGTTGCTTTGTGGGTTTGTTACTTGCCGGAATCTTCGATTTCGGCAAGTATGTTGGTCTGTTCGTGGATGTGTTTGTTACTTGCCGGAATCTACGATTTCGGCAAGTATGTTGCTCTGTTCGTGGATGTGTTTGTTTGAGATTTTGTTTGTATGGTTGTGGACAGTTTAGCGTCCACAGTTTAGACGCGAATTGTCCCATATTACGTGGTCAATATGGAATGGTTACTGGGCAGGCACTGCACTGTTTTGGTGATTCTAGGTCCAAGGTCAAGGTCAAAGTCAAGCAAAACGTTATGGGAGTGGCCATAACTCCCGTTCTAATCGTCTAAGAGACTTCAAACCAAGTTCATATTGTAGATACACCCGATTTCTATCCTTTGTGACCTTGACCTTGACCTTTGACCTTGACAAGTTCGCCTGAGGTGAAACTCAAGGTGAAGTACGACGTTCAGCGCACCATATCGAGTAGTATATCGTTGGAAAAGTCTTGAGCTTCTGATTCCAATGATATCTTATTTTTGGCGCTGCGATGTACATTGACGTCACAATGACGTCAATAACGTCAAATTTTCAAAATTTCAAAAGGCTATAACATCGTCAATACTGTAGAGAATCATTTGAAACTTGATTTGCATATTACCAGCATTGACTCCTACGAATTGAAGTACAAAAGTCAAAGGTCAAGGTCAAGGTCATCGAAATCCCGGAAAAAACACATATTCGGTAATAACATCTGCCTGAATTGCAATAGGCTCATAAAATTAGAACCATATCATTCAGAAGAGGTATGACAATCAGACATGTATGTCATTTCCATGATTGACCTTGAACTTAGTCGGAAAAATGAGGTCACATGAGCAAAACTTCAAGGTCAAATTTTCAAACTGACTGAAACCTATCAAGTAGTATATCAAATGGAAGGTCTTGATCCCCTGATACTTACTATCCCATTAGTTTTCAGATGTGACGGTTAGTGACATCACAGTGACGTCATCAACGTCAATTTTTCAAAATTGAAAAAGCAATAGTGTCCACAATTCTTGTTCGATTTTGAGGAAATTATTCAAGTATAATCTATAGCTCCATGCACAGGCAATGCACAATTTTCCAAGGTCAAAGGTCAAGGTCAAAGTAAAAAAAAGGGTCAAAATATCATAAATGACCATAACTTCGAAACTAATCGTCGTAGAGAGTTCAAACTAGGACCATACTGTAGCAAATCAAAAGGCCGTTCTTGAATGTGACTTTTGACCTTCAGAATTCCGGCAAGTGCGTCGTCTATGGCGTCTCGTTTGCTACTTGCCGGAATCTACGATTTCGGCAAGTATGTTGGTCTGTTCGTGGATGTGTTTGTTTGTTTGAGAATTTGTTTGTATGGTTGTGGGCAGTCTAGCGTCCACAGTTTAGACGCGAATTGTCTCATATTAGGTGGTCAATATGGAATGGTTACTGGGCAGGCACTGCACTATTTTGGTGATTCTAAGTCCAAGGTCAAGTTCAAGGTCAAGCAAAACGTCAAAAACACATAGGTGGCCATAACTCCAATTCTAATCGTCCTAGAGACTTCAAACCAAGTTCATATTGTAGATATATGAATTCTTCAAAAATGCACACGATATACTGATAAATAACATATATTCATTGTTCAATGCTATTTTAGAATCGGGTGTATTTCCAATTCAGTGGTCAGATGCTATTATTTTCCCACTTCATAAAAAAGGTTCAAATGCAGACCCGCGAAATTACAGAGGATCGCTTCTGAGCTGTTTTGGTAAGATATTTACCAAAGTGCTAAATAATAGACTGGTAAAATGGTGTGAAATGAATGGTAAAATGCATGAAACTCAAGGGGCATATCGCAAAGGGCGGTCAACCTCGGATCACATCTTCTCACTTCATGCCGTGGTACATAAATATTTGCGTAGACAAGGCGGCCGTTTTTACGTCGCTTTCATCGACTTTTCCAGGGCATTTGATTCCATACCACATTGTTCATTGTGGTATCGGCTGTTGAATATGGGATTGCATGGCAGATTCATGAAGATATTGAGATCTATGTATGAACAAATGAGATCATGTGTAAAAGCTGGTATGTGTATGACAGACTATTTCACGTGTACAATAGGGGTTAGACACGGCTGTATGATCAGCCCTTTTCTATTCGCTTTGTACATCCAAGAATTGGTAGAAAAGTGTCAAAGTGGTGGTGTACCAAGTGTATATATTGACGAACATTTTCCCACACTTCACATGCTTTTATATTCTGACGATACTTGTATAATGAATGACAGTGTTGGCAGACTGCAAGCGCAGTTGAATATTTTGAACTCTTTTTGTAAAGAAAGTGGAATGATGGTAAATTTAGCAAAAACTAAGATTGTTGTTTTTAGAAATGGGGGACTGATGAAGCGTAATGAGAAGTTCTTTTTTGACGGAGCTGAAATTGAAATTGTTAGTCACTATCAATATTTGGGGGTGGTATTATCTTCTAGGCTGACTTGGTCAGCAGCTCTTACAAACCATGTATCACAAGCTCAGAAGGCATTGTTTATGTTAAAACATTTTATGAAAACTTGTAGTAGTCTTCCGATTAAACTATGCCTTGATTTGTTTGATAAAACTATTGTACCGATATTGTTATATGGTTCCGAAATATGGGGTGTACAAACTCTTGATCAAATAGAAAAGGTTCAACGTAAATTTTGTAGATATGTATTGTCGGTGTCGCAAAATACCACAAATGAGGCGGTGTTAGGAGAATTAGGTAGAAGACCATTGGCGGTTAGGTATAAATACAACTGTAGAAAATATTGGTTGAAAATTGTACAAGACAATAGCATAAGGGTAAGAAATTCATTATACGTGATGATGAAAATTCATGACGATAATGGTGGATATAATTGGACATCTGAAATTCGAATCTTATTTTGTAGTAACGGTTTTGGGGAAGTTTGGCTTCAGCAGGTGTGGGTAATGCTGATTTATTCTTAATCAATTTCAAACAACGATTAGTAGACATAAGTTCACAGATTTGGCATGATGAAATTTCAGAATGTTCCAAACTTCCCTCATATAGTACATATAAAACCAACTTGGAATTCGAAAACTACCTATCTGCAGATTTGTATTGGAAACACCGTATAGCCTTAACACGATTCAGATGTTCAAATCACGGCGTATCAATGGGGTACCTGCTGATGCCATGTGCTTTTGGGGCTCTGAAACAGTCTATGATGCCCAAGAAGTACAAAAAACGTCAATGTCCATTGTTTGTATTATGCAAAAACAAACATGACAAAAATTGTAACATTGTTACGTTTTTGTATGAATTTGGCAAGTAGACTGTTTCTATGGTTTGTCTATACCCGAATTACATGGTGGTGATCCTGGTGGCAAACAGGAATCCCATAGAGAAACTTAGAAGGCACAGGACGGATAGAAATGAACGTTGGTGTAAATACTGTAGCGATCATGATTTGAAAGTGGTTGAGGATGAAATACACTGTTTATTGTGCTGTCCATTATTCGAATTATTAAGGTGTATATATATTAAACATTATTTTGTTAAGACCCAAAATCTTTCAACAACTTTCGCAAATTTGATGTCGTCGACACAGCCCAAAATCATTCGGTCTTTGTTAGCTTTCATTTATCATGCTTTTAAACTACACTCAGATTATAATGCAAATTTGTAAATGGCACTTCTGTTGTATAACGAAATTGTACTGCACTACATTGTAAGCGCACACGAGCCAAAGACTTTCGTGAATAAAGAAAGAATATATGAATATATATACTCGATTTCTATCTTTTGTGACCTTGACCTTGACCTTTGACCTTGACTTTGAGAAGTTCGCCTAAGGTGAAACTCAAGGTCAACTACAAAATTCAGCGCATCATATCGAGTAGTATATCGTTAGAAAGGTCTTGAGCCCCTGATTCCAATGATATCTTATTTTTGACTCTATGACGTACACTGACGTCACAGTGACGTCATAAACGTCAAATTTCCGAAATTTCAAAAGGCCATAACATCGTCAATACTGTGTAGAATCATTTGTAATTTGACATGCATGTTACCAGCGTTGACATCTACGAAGTAAAGTACAAAGGTCAAAGGTCAAGGTCATCGAAATCCCAGAAAAACAACGTTTTCTGTAATAAGATCCGTTTGAATCATCGTGGGATCATGAAATTTGAACCATGTCATTCAGAAGAGGTATGGCAATCAGACAAATATGTCAATTCCATGATTGACCTCGAACTTTGTCTATAATCTGACAAAACTTAATCAGGACTCTGTGAGGATTTTGGATTTTACAGATATTTTTTATGTTTTCATGGCTCCAATTTTCACAAATTTACTGAACATTAATTTTAAACATTTCCTTGCAGTCAGTTGCAGTGTTAATTCTAGTTTATGGTCCATTTTTCACATTTGGAATAAATTGAAAACTCGCCGAGATATCAAAGTAGAAAGAGCAGTGGGGTGAATTCGATTCTCAATCCGTTCAGGTGCTAATAAGGTGTAGAAACGATTACCCCCTGTGGACATGTCCCCTTCTAAATATACACACTCGGTCGCGTAGTATATATGTATCCAAATGGTTATCTCAAACAACGTTTCTTTTTTTTTCAGACTCAGAGGTGTCCAACTGATATAATAAAGCCTGAAACTCATGTCTGAATACAGTCTGGGTCAAGCGACAGGCCACTTTATATCAGAACTTTATTACTTGCCAGAATCTTCGTTAAGACACCAGAATCCTTGTTAAGACACATGACGTGTACAATATTAAATGTAATTCGTGTGCTAGATAACACCAAACACGTATACGTGCCTTTAATAACACAAGGGAAACACTTCTAAATTGGGTTACAAATGAATCTCTACGCCTACAATACCTATGCATTTATTGACCCAAGGCATACGCCTCACTCCCCCCCCCCCCCCCAAACATAATTGATGGTAGGGCGTACTACAGTTTATCACACACTATAAACTACAATGCTACAGGACCCCAAAGGGTGTGATAACGTTTTCTGTATCACCCTACTTCAAATTATTCTGTATCACTCGCTGAGCCACATCGGGCCGAAACTACTTTTTTACGTGAAGATCGTTATTACGTAAAAGAACAATATGAAGTCATATATATGAAAACGATCTTAGCAACCGAAAGTCACCAAGCCGACTTGAGATTTTTCGGACATCACAGCATGCATATTCATGAATATTATAAAATTAATATTATTATATTAATGATCATTCAAAATTTTCGTATGATCTGCGACAATATCTAGAATTATGTCTGAACAGTTGTGTGTGATAAAATAAAAACCACGCTCGTGTGTTTTCCGCAAAAAGATATCGGTCTCGTTTGGTCTGGCGGATGAACACAGAATACACTCGTCCTTCGGACTCGTGCATCCTGAATTCATCCGCCAGACCAAACTCGACCGATATCTTTTTGCGGAAAACACACTCGCATGGTTTTATATATGTACCAAAGATTTTCCATACCAAGATAGCCAACTCACGTTATAACGTATTGCGACATAATGACGTAAACGCCATCTAGCGGGGTCTCTGTAACGGACACTGAATGGAATCTAAATTGATATCTCATTACCCAACAGTAGGTGTACGTATGAGTATCTGAACTATTTTATTCACCGAATGGGAAGTTTCTACAGGTAAATGTGGCGTGCCAGGACTATCTGTGTTTTGTCGGTTTCACGATCAGGCGAATATATCACGGAAAATCGCAACAGAACTTAACGCTACACTCGAGAATTGTCATTATAATAATAGCAGTCAATGTACAGTCAATGCTCTGCTTGCTCAGACCTAATGTTATCACCCGGTGTAGGCTTCTTGCAATACAACAAGGTAAATTGTCTGCAACCGCTGGTTCACTTCCGATATCAAATGGGAACTTTCGAGTTTTGTTCAATGTGCCTACAAATAGGCTACAACTCCGTTTCAATGCCAATAAAATGACACTCTGAAATATTTACTATATCAATATCTGGTATTTCTAAACTATCGGAACGATAATCTTCGTATTATCGAATGCAGTAATGACACCTGGAATGTCATTTATAGGGTTTTTGTGAGCATTACAGATTCATAAATTGTTTTACCATTTTTTAAAACATGTTAAATGTTAAAACAATTTGCCGAGTAACACAATGAACTTAATGATTTTAATAGAATTATCACCGCTGTGAAAATATGGAACGGGATATATCATGACTGTACATCACTTGAACACGTTCATTCATCCATACAGTAGGCATACCATTCGACATGATCAAGTCAAGTCAAGCCAGGTTCCAGGCTATATATTACTTATAAATAAGAGTGTCGCACTAATATATCTTTTGGTTAGCACATGTGCACGCTCCTATTCACGCACGCACGTACATGCACTTACAAATATGAATAAAATAGTGTTGTATCATTTAATTTGCATTCATACACTATAAGCCTATGTTGTCTCTCATATTCATTTAGCCGGTCAGCATGCTACTCCGTATATTCAAACCATATTCAAAAAGCAATGATGTAATGATGCAGATTTAGGTTGGCAATTAGGCGTGCAGGTTTAGGTTGGCAAATAGGCGACTTTTGTTCTGAATGTTCAGGGCAAGCAACTGCTGGGATGCCGTCACTAGGCCTATTTCGGATTAACTCATAGGGAAGGGTTTTTTCTCATGATAGGCCTACGCCCGCCATGTTCGATTCGCTCCTTCACGTTTTCGAATCTGCTTTCCATCAATCCATGTGTTCAGTCAAAGCCACGACAGACTCACTCACTTAAAACCTTCTTGACGACATTGTTCTGTTTGTTATCAATGAACACAAATTCATTAGCGTTTCCAGTTGTCACCGATCTAGTGTGCGTGAATTGCATGCTCCACCATATAGTTGGAGGATTCACAGTCCGATGATGCCGTGATTTGTCAAGTATCCATGCAGCGACATAGAAGATATAGTTCTGCTTATTATCACTAAATTCAGCCATGGACTGAATGCCAGCAAGGTCAGAGCTTTCTCGTCTGGTATTGGACTGTTGAGGAGTAAGCTTTTCCTGTATCACCGTGTACATGTCACCGACTTTCAAGACGAACTTGTCAACATCTTGGACGCAGTTCGTGTATGTCCGATGCGAAAAAGGGCGTCGACTAACGTGACCGACGATCTGGACGCGGCAAAAAACTGCGTTGCAATAGGTTTTGCGATTTTACCTAAATGTTGATATGTTATTCTGGGCACTTTGTGCATTAATTTTAGAGTGAAAAAAAAAAGAAAACAGAAAGCCGCCGTGGATCTTGAGGAAATGTTGGGAATTTTCTCTCTCCACCACCCCAACAAAAAGACAAACGAAAGTACCAGTATAGGATAACAGTAGCACCGCCATATCAGCTTCACTTGAAAAAAAAAACCCAACAATATCCGAATACACCTGTGTGCTAATCTATATGTATTGTTGTCATACATACAGTATTGAAAACGTGTTCCATCCTACAATTTGTCAGAAATATATCTACAAGTTTCAGGCACTTAAGATACTGACTTAAGCCAACGAAATATGACGTTTCACTTCTGACTTTCGATATAAGTACAAAAGGTACTTTGCCACATTTCTAACCCATAGAATTTATTAATATTTCACAAATTATTTTTTTTTTTTATCCTTATTAAGAAAATCAAATAAAAAGTGAGGGTCGTCGCGTTGGTTTTGTCACAATCCTGGACTGGAACAAGAACGTTCGGGCATCGGCTTCATAGTTTTCGTTGACATTGCCGCGACATTTTGAAACGAAGTCTCACGATGAGAGGGCACAAACAAATGTTTGCAACACGCCCATTCCTGGACGAACTGACTTGAAAATTTGCAAGCATGTTCAAGAGAGTATAAAGATGACACTGTTATAATAAAATATATGGTTAGGTTGAAAAATTCTGCACAACCCATGCCCTCACATGGTCGCTCTTCCGTCAGGTTGGATTTATCATGCAATAATCGTATAATATTTCCAGATGGTTGATGAATTATCACCCACAGGTAAAAACGTGTTCATCAGATTTCTTTCCAAATTTGTCTGATTATCACATGATATGTGTAGATTGAAATCGTTGATTAAAAAATAATGGTCGTCGAGTTGGATTTGTTGCAAAATACTTTTGAACGAAATTTAGCTAGCCTTCGATTTTCGAAATATTATTCACTTCAAAATGAATTAACAGCCCCAGAAAAAAATCCATACGGTAGAAACTTCCAAAATTTAGTCTACATGTCTAATAGATTGTACACATGTAATAAATGAAATAAAATGTGAGGGTCACTGCGGTAGAATTTTCGCAATCTGCATTTGAATGCTGCATGTCGAGCTTGAAATCATTTTTCAAAAACACTGCAACCGTTTTGAACTAATTTAAATAAAATACAAAGAAGTTGAGCCACAGACAAGCAAACCCACATACAGGCAGACTCCCAATACTGGTACAATACATTACGTCATTCAATTGACATATTACTATCAACTGACTGTTTTATTGAGGTGGGCGTTTACTAATCTTAAAATTGTTTACTCATCTTCCTTTAAACTAACATTAGATACGAATTTATGAAACGCATCGCTTAAAGCTACTGCTTTCGAATGTATGCAATATTTTTTTCAATACCAAATTTTTGTGAAAAACATCTAAGGCAATATAACAAAAGGTGTGCTCAATGATTTTGACGATTACAGTCCGTCCGAGTTGTCCTTTCATTCGTTTTAATACCCATTTTGTACCGGTTTTGTAAATAAACAAACAAAGTGTATCCATCAAAGCCGAATGTAAACAAATGCCCAAATCGCGCTTAAAATTCCACATCGAGTACATTTTCCAGTTCATGTGTGCAGTATAGTTATGAGAAAATAATCAGTGATATACCATGATGTACGTGGAATTGTCAGTCTATCTCGCACTTCTATGCTTTCTTTACATCTGCGTGTGACGGATACAGTTCCTGTATTTACGCGAGAACTGCATATTCAAATGAGCAAAATTTCACTGAGGACTGGTTGTTTTCATTACATTTGATGTGAGTATGTCTCATTTAGTTATTTTGACTAAAATATTGACTGGTTTCGAAGGCAGTTGCATTAACATGTGTATCGAAATATTATTGAAAATAAATGTTAAAAAACAAAAAAACAAAAGTTTGTCATTGACTCGATTACCTGCCGATCAAAGTCCTTGTCATTATTGTAACGTTACGATAACGAGGGTCGCAAAGGTATCAGTAGTCTGATTGACACCAGCTTCAACCACCCTCTTGTAAATACACGAGACCAACGCGACGTGCCAGGTAAAAAAAACGTGGTGCTCGATAATAATCATACGAAAGTGCATTTGGGCCAGGTGATAAAGCAGAATCATCAAGTTAGTCATATTCATTAAAAATTCATTATTATATCAATTCCTTAAAACTCGGTATGCATAAATCGTTATAACGCAGGCGAAATTCATTATCACGAGGAATATCGTTTTCTTGGTATCAAAATATAATGTCAAAACAAAATGAATATTAACATTTAGATATTGTGATTTCTATACTGAACCAACTGCGATGTCTGCAATGATCTCCATTATGTATACTAGTACTAGTAAGTATCTTCACTGATTCAAAAGTTACAACAATTAGAAACTGTCATGATGTCACCAATTTGTAGAATCGATTCCGCAACTCATATTATTTTAAGATGTGAGTGTTAGTCTATGGCGGCATAGTAATGGGCAAAATGCTATCTAAACTATTACCAGCTACGGGGCAATGATTCATAATGAACACAGGTAAACTCAGCATTGTTTACTATTATTTACCATAGTCAATATCCACAAAAAGTATACTATTGTCATGATTAGCAGTGGGTTACCAATATCCGCATTGACCACTAGCTGGAAAATCAGACTATATGGCTATTGTTTACCTTCACAATAGCGCAGAAATAGAGAACACCGCGTACAGTGTCAAAATAAGAAGTATATGTAACGGTTGGGTGTCACAAATATGTGATTCACATATTACCTATACAAATGATTAAACAGAAGAAATCTATCAATTTCAGTCTTTGGTATGGTGTTACATTTGAAAGAAAAATGATATTAACATCTAGTTAAGATAATTTTTCTCAGATCAGTGAGTGCGTTCATATGAGCTCACATATTTTACAGAGTAAAGTTTTTGGGAGTTCATGTTGATAAAAATTTAAAGTGGAATGTACAGATAAATTCAGTATGTAAAAATTTAGCTAAAAGTATTTCCATTTTGTACAGAGTAAAACACATACTAGATAGCTCAAGTCTTCATACGCTTTATTGTACCCTAGTTTTGCCTTATTTAAATTATGCTTCAGAGATTTGGGGAAACATTTATGGAAGTAGCTTACTTAATATTATAAAGATACAGAAACAGGCAGTTAGGTTGGTGGACAAAGCTCACAATAGGGAACACACAGATGCAATTAATATATAAAGATATAGTAAACTTGAAAACGCTTCTAATTGCTTATCAAGCTAAAAGTCACCTGTTTCCCCCTAACATTCAAATATTGTTTCTAGAGTCAAATTCAATCCACTCTCATAATACAAGAACAAATCTAAAAGGGAATTTTAGTGTTAAATATTGTAGAACCAATTTCAGATCAATGGCATTAAGTGTAAAAGGTGTTAAGGTATGGAATGATATAAATGAAGAACTTCGGAGCATTAGACATATTACTAGATTCAAAACTTGTCTGAAAGCAAAATACATTTCAGATTATAATCCAGTACAAGCACAAGATTGACATATTTTTTTTTCTTTATTTTTTTTTTCTCAAGTAACTGTGTTGTACATTACTACTTTCTGAAATATAATGTATCATAATTTGGGTAATTCTTATATTATTATTATTGTTATGGGGAATGCCTTGTACATGCTTTCGCTTCTTGCATTCTCCTTTCAACACAGTTATTTCAATTTTATTGTATTAACCATAATTGTAATGTTGGATGTTGTGTTGAATAAAACGAATTGAATTGAATTGAATAATTATTAATAATGTACAAAATCTCGATGACTCTCCATAAAAAATCTCGATCATTTTCCCATTCTTGTGATAGATATATAGAGCTCGATCATTTTCCCATTCTTGTGATAGATATATAGAGCTCACAAAAAACAACTTCGTATTTTATCATAATTATCATATTGTTATAACAGCTCTTTAAAATCGTATGATAAATCAGGATAACGACTTCAATTTCGAGACGACTTCTGTTTTTCACGCGGCAGTCTTAGAGTGCTATCATAAGGCAAAAAATGAATGATGTTTTATGTCTATGTCGATAATCAACAAGAGCAGGCTAATGGGTAAACACAGACGTAAACACAACCAATGTCCAGTTTGAACTTGTCCTGTCGCCACAACACTTGAGAGATCATTACGCTAGGGAAGGTAAATATTCTACGAAATTATATCGGGGTTCTATCACATCACTGAAAACCCATAGGCATATTGGCCTTCTAGTAAAGTTGTTGAAAGAAAAGTAAAACAAAAAGTTTATTGTACAGTGTACAGGTGAGAATTATCTGGTGGTTCAAGAAAAACAACATGGCTGCCTGGCTTGGAACAGCAATGACGGTCGGTGACTGGTTGTATGGCAAGTATAAAGATTATACTGGTTCTGGTACAAATGACACAGACTCAAGCACCAGGGATTCCACTGCAATACCGGGTAGACAAACATCCTCATCTACAGCCGCATCAGTACCAGATGAGGAGGTCCAGCAAACAACTAGCAGTGGGCCGAGTAGCAGTGGTGTGCAAATGAGATCTAAACCAAAGGGGAATATCATCACCAATGATACGGACAAGACGGCCATCATCACCATCACCAGAAGAGAAGATGACGATGATCCCGAGGCAGTGAACCTGCTCCCCCATAAAAGCATCCCAGTGGGTCGAGGCGATGGTAAAGACTTACTCACGGTCAAACTTATGGAAAACAAAAAAACAACGCACTTGGCAGCCCAGAACATGAGGATGAATGTTGGTGAGTCCTACATAATCGTTTGGTGTGAGAACGATGGCATCGCCGGAATTCTTCTCAGAAAAAGAAGAGATCCTACCATCTACTACAGCGTGTGTGGTGACAACCAATTCCGAAACTTGGAAACAAAAGCAGTTGCGTTCGGAGAAGATTTCTGAAAACAAACTGGAGCAGAATCTTTCCTTGATTATGGTAAAATGACAATATACTGGTATGTTGATGGAATTCTTATTAACAAGTATCAACGTTTAACGGTATTAACAAATATCAACATAATGTACATATACCTAATAAAGAGAATTATGTTTGTATTTAGCTAACATATGAATAGACCATTTGGCACTGCAATTGTGTATTCCACGTATAATTTTGTATGTGTACTACATGTGTATTAGTTTTGTACATATTCTTAAACGGAGGTATTGCCGACTGTCACCAAGCACCTTCGATATAACATGACACATCATGCAGAATACTTCAACTGATACCAAATTCTCGATCGCAAGTATCATTTTAATGAAATAAATCATTTCAATTTGTCTATATAATTTCTTGTTCATCCCAAATGATTCGACCATAATGCAATGCGAAGGAAAAATTGAACAGTTCCACTATTCGCTTTACACCCTCATCGTGGTTAGAACCAATATATAGAATGTTTTCCCATCAAAGACATCAACATCAAATCACACCGTTTGGGAGATTTCATGCAGTATCACGTTGAGCAGGATGTCAACTGCAGGTATTTGTTAGCCCCCCATCCCCCTCCAATTTCCCCCCTTGTAAGTTGCGGCATATAGGTTTGCATGTGGGTTTCAGTTTGATATTATTTAGTTTGTTCAGGTCCTACGTGATTTCTGCCATATTTGGCAAGTATGTTATGGCAAGTAGCTACTTGCGAGATATCGGGTGAAAAGTACAAAAGGTGAAAGTGCGAAGCCGTAAATTAGGCCCTACAGATAGCACATATAGAACAAAATAATTACAAAGAAACTCATATCAACTTCACGCTACACATCAAAATGGTCAAGAGAAAAAAACAAACATGTGCCTTTCGAACCAGACAGCAGGGTTGCAAATTTAGGAATATACACCCATTAATGAAGGACTTACAAACGTTACCATCATTTACGACTTTCTATAATAGTGTAACGCTTTTAAGCCGAAAATTATGTTCGGCCAAGTTTTAATACCTGTTTGTTAATGATATATATGTGGTTACATGATGTTTTATGGTCGTTAAAACATGTGTATTAGTTTTGTACATATTCTTAAACGGAGGTATTGCCGACTGTCACCAAGCACCTTCGATATAACATGACACATCATGCAGAATACTTCAACTGATACCAAATTCTCGATCGCAAGTATCATTTTAATGAAATAAATCATTTCAATTTGTCTATATAATTTCTTGTTCATCCCAAACGATTCGACCATAATGCAATGCGAAGGAAAAATTGAACAGTTCCACTATTCGCTTTACACCCTCATCGTGGTTAGAACCAATATATAGAATTTTTTTCCCATCAAAGACATCAACATCAAATCACACCGTTTGGGAGATTTCATGCAGTATCACGTTGAGCAGGATGTCAACTGCAGGTATTTGTTAGCCCCCCATCCCCCTCCAATTTTCCCCCTTGTAAGTTGCGGCATATAGGTTTGCATGTGGGTTTCAGTTTGATATTATGGAGTTTGTTCAGGTCCTACGTGATTTCTGCCATATTTGGCAAGTATGTTATGGCAAGTAGCTACTTGCGAGATATCGGGTGAAAAGTACAAAAGGTGAAAGTGCGAAGCCGTAAACATTTGAATGCAGGCTACATATCGATAGGTTTGTACACGTAATCTAGCGTGTACACGTACAATTGGACTTTCAATGGTAACGTAACCCTTTCCATGTTATGGAGATACAACATATTTTATCAGACATGTCACCCATCTCTTCACACCATACATTCTGTCAATATGCCCAAAATGCTATGGTATAGCTTCATTCGACAAAAATAGTACATAATAAAGTGCATTACATACGGACTTTGGGACGAGGTATATGCCTCCATGGTCTGTTGATTATGCCATTCAGTGGGCCAATCGCCCCCACCTTTTACACGGCCAAAATTTTCCCCGGTCGGCCTAAACCAAAGGCACCCACTTACCTCACCAGTCAGCACTGAAAGTTCAGGGAATGTCTCAAAAGCTCTAACGCATTGTGTGGTATCAGACGTAGAAGATAGACGTGGAATCAATATCTCTTTATACAGCATAATTATGTTCAGCTTTAAGCCCTACCGATAGCACATACATGTATAGATGAAAACACACAAAAAAACTAACCGTTGAATTCACCTCCGCATATGAATGCAGACCTCTTCAAGACATGCTTGAAGGCGGATAAGCAGGGTGTCGCATATCAACTTCACGCTACACATCAGAATGGTAAAGAGAAACATATGCCTTTCGAACCAGACAGCAGGGTTGCAAATTTAGAAATGTACATCCAAGAATGCAGCTGAATAACAAAGATTAACATCATTTATTACTTTCTATAATATGCTCATAGTACATTTTTAAGCTCTATAACTAAGCACTTTGTGTGAATGCAAATTTGCACATTTTGCGTCAGAACTGATCGAGGCCATCTGAGGTTCGGAAGGATATATCCCAGCACCCAAAGATGTTGCAACGTAAAATTAACGGGGGGAAATTAGCCAAAGGGCTAATAAGGGTGACCACTCTTTATGACTTCTCATAATAAGTTCATAATGCATTCTTATATAGTTCAATCTACAAGTGAATTTTGTGGATGCAAATTCGCACATTTTGAGTCCGGTCAAGGAAAATCAGCAGAAGATCCACCACATATGACTGCCTCTGCTCAAAAACATTCTTAAGCTTCATTTACAAGCATATTCTTTTCAGAGGCTGATTCACGATTTCCAATTTAAACATGACCTTGGCGTTCACCACTCAAGGTCGTCTGGAGGTTATCACTCTTTCATACTGTAAGTAGACAAAGGTCAAGTTCAAAGTCACCAACAGTTCCATCACGTATGATTCCCTATATGCCCGTAAAACTAGGTATACATAATTTATGTCATAATTTCGTCTGCACAGACCAGTCTACACATTTCAGGGCCTTCGGATTCACTACTCAAGGTCGTCTAAGTTCAACCTCAAGGTCACTAAAAGATGCCCTCTATGTGACTAACTATATGTTCATAATGCATCCTAAACTATACGTGCATGTCTTAAGCCACAAAAGCCAAGTTAACACATTTCGTATTAGATTTGACATTGAGATTTAGCCTCAAGGTCATTCGAGGTCAAGTTCATTTTGTATAACAAACTCTCAGGCATTTTTCGCTAGTGCGATTAGTCACGACTCCGGCGATTAGATCACTGTTTTTAGGGGTTTTTTTGGAGCGACAACAAGATGAACACACACACAGGCTCGCTCCTTTGGTCCTCAAATCACTTAAATCAGTTCCCGCAATAGCCCAGTCGTTATCAGTCACTTCTTTTTTAAACAGTCCCGATCTGCAGTATTGCTGGTACGAACATGGAGTAATCTTGTATATAAAGAATGGTATATAAAGAACGGAAAACTCCATCCAACTACCAACAATGGCGGGCTAAAAAAGTGAATGTATGCAACGTTAGGGCGGATGTAGAATGTGTCGTGCTCTGATTGGTCAAAATGTGAAGCAGTGCCTGTATGGGGAGCTTCCTTTGGTTATATGGTGAGTTGTGCGTGTCATGCGTGTCATTCGTCAAAATTTTTAAGCACAATTACCATATCTCATGATGGTTTTGCGTTTGTTCGTAGCTGAGTCTTATTATGTTGGATCAGGGCTCAGTACCCCTATTGTAGGGTTATGCGATGTGTCATAGAGTTCCAACATTTAGGTATGTCGTGCACGGAGTCTGTGAGGAGAGGTTTTGGGACTGAACTGCGAAATATTCACTGCACGTTGATGGCATCCCCAAAATTCACGATATTGCTAAGCCAAGGCTAAAGATGGGTTTCCAATGGCACTAAGTAAGTATAGGGAAATCTTAAGAGGAATGTCTATGTTATTTCACTGATTATTGCTGATACAAAGTCTGATATCGACATTTGTTTCACGATGAAGACTGACATAGTTGATTATTCTGGAAATATGGGTATAATTCTGTGAATTCTGTGAACAATGTTCTTTGCGAAATAAAAAAAGGCGTTTGATGTGACATTATATTCAACACCACCTCAGAATAACTGCTAACCAAATGCTTCAGAAAAAGTAAGTTGCTCTTCTGGTATTTGATTTACTCACGAGCACACACAAACGCCAAATAATGAAGGGAACACACAGTGGCCTCGAAATTATACACAGAGCCACCGGTAGTACCAAAGTGACTCTCGTACAGTTGAATGTACACTCCTGGTCCATTCCATTAATTGTTGCGCTGAAATCCGTCAGCTAGTATCATTTAACTCGTCCCAAAGCATGGCCTAGATTGATGTTCAGAAGCGGTATCACATATATTATGGCACCCGATGTCATTCCGTCACAATTGAGATCGGAACCAAGTACACTGTTCAGGGTCCGTTTACTATTGTTTGCGAGGAGTAGCACGGATATGTCAACGTGCGTGGGGGCGATGATCCTGACTCCAAATTCAGGCAAGTAGCCAACTCTCCGCGAGATTCGAGTAGGTAGCATTGTCATTTGTTGGAAACACAACATTGCTATTTGCTGGAAATATAATGAAGCTTTATCCATGTAGACAAAATGTGAAAAAGGTTATGAACAATATGTCTATCAGTGGCGATTGCGAAAGCACTCACAACAAGTCATGAACTACTTGACGTTGTGAGAATGAAAAGTCATGATAAGCTTCCCATACTTCTGCCGTAAACTTGAATTACACATCTCTATGATAGCTTTCCTGGCTGGGTGAAAAAATTACCACCTGGGCGAAAGCCTTTCCGCCTTGACGAAAACGTTTCCACCTTATCAGCCTGCTTACTATAGTACGTTATTCAATAGTTGTAAAGTATATTATTGGCAAGTGTGATGGGGCATGGGAGGGATACACCAAAATGTTCGCCAGCGACCGGAGAGTGCCTAGTTGATTATTTAATTTTGCGATAGATGGTTGACACAATTTGTTAAAGATAAATTTTATTTTGAGATTCCCAAACATGCCTAAAGACATGCACATATATTCAAGTACAGATAGACGGATAAAGATACTAAGGCCTTACAATGAATTACAGAAATTATTCAGGAGTGACACCTGTTTCAATCAGGAATTGAAACTTTTTCAATGAATCATCCATTATATCGAAATAAACCATGTTCATTTCTTCGACCTTCCACGTTGAAGATTTTGAATAAAGTAAGTTACCAGTGTACTATTATCTTTGGGTTGGGACACGTTTTGAGGGTATTGCTGATTACATACAGTGTGGGAATGGCTTCGGCCATGTATTGTCTTTTCAGATGCGAGATAGCGCAGGTGACTGGCGACGCCTGGTTGAGTAGAACTCACTATACAACCCGACCATCCACGTGAAGGTGACCCGCGCTGTCAGACACAGGCTGGACACTATCTTAGTCACGTCAAACATTTGGAGACTGTATACTTGTACACAATTTACAAACGTCTAGAACTAAACAGTTTTGCTGTTGCTAATTCTTGTACAGTAGCGGTGAAATGCGTAATAGGTGAATCAGGGATACGTAGCAAAAACAAGTATAAAAGTCTGTCAAAAATCGTGCATAGTTTGTTTCTATAATCATGTAGCTGTGTGCAAATATTCAACCCACCAAATTCCAGGGATAATATATCAGTAAGAAAATGACCCATATTCACAACATCCATGTATATATGTCCACATATAATCACTATGATCGGGTCGGGAGTTCAAGTCCTCAATTTTCCGATTTATATTGACTCACTTTCAGATTGGATCACAGGCTCCGGTTCGATCGTTTGGAACATTATATGCTTAGTACTTATTGGAACATTATATGCTTAGTACGGCCAACAGTGGTTGCAGCCTGGTTGCTACCAGACAGTTAGTTCACAGATCATACTTTTAGACCAATAAGACTCCGCATCATTCCACAGCCAGTACGGTGTTCCGCTACTGATTGCAATGCAGTCCTGGCTCAACGAGTTAGGTTGTCCTGGTTCCCAAGAAGTCCACACCTGACCAGAGATGGATTCGATGCTCTCCCAGTAGAAGTCATTTACTATGGTACTAGCGGCAGGTCTGAGACCAGAAGTCCAAACAGTGGTCACAACAGGATCTGGTGATACAAGCAAACTACAATAAAAATCCAATGATCACAGAGATACGCTAGAAATACAAAGAGTTTAAAAGTAAATAGGTTGATACATAAGTACTTTGTGGGTTTGTGAGGTAATTTTCTTTGATGTCTACATATATGTATATTCCATAGTCATGGCCTCAATGGCTTCAGTCATAGCCAGGTTTCATATATTCGATGAACAATATTCCGAGGTTTCTATGTTTCAAATTACCATTCGTTCAAAGAAAAATACTCACAATGAAGTGCCAAGAAATCCTGAAAGACCTCCTGTTCCTGTTGAGTTTGTAGATCCACAAGGTGTGATCCTTCTCTCAAGGAGTGGCAGAGGTCGTTACCAGTCGTCCAACTGTAACTCAAGTCTGGAAACACTTTGTAACACCGCTGGATATCCCGCATGTACCACCAGTCTATGTCTGGACAATGTTCTGAGCAAATTAAGAAAATAAACGTGCATGCATGCTGAATAGTTTGATTGGACATCAAATATCACCACCGACTCCAAATTAGGTACCCCCACTGCTCACAACTCCGTGCTTCAAGAAGTGTACTTTCTTGTTAGGTATTGCATTCACTCACCTGCATACACTTCGCACAAACTCCAGCTGTTGAATGGAACAGACAGTGGCCTCCGGATTACACGGAGAGCCACCGGTTGTACTGGAGTGACGCTCGTACAGTTGTATGTACACTCTTGGTCAGAGCCATTAATTACGGTGCTAGAAAGCTTGCATCCCGTGACTTGTCCCAGCGCCTGTCCTGGGTTGATGCTCACGAGCGGTATCACAAACAGCCTGGCATCCGATGACATTTCGTCACAGTTGAGATTGGAGCCAAGAACTTTGTACAGACTTGCTTTGCTGTTGTTTGCGGCTAGAGGCACAGTTATGTCAACGTGCGCTGGGGGCGAGGATCCCGTAGCAAAAGTGAGACAAGTAGTCGAATCTCCATCACTGATGACCGTGGGGTCCTGTGAAGGACTTTGTTTACTTGTGTTCGAGAAGAAAGCATTGCTATTTGCTGGAAACACTGCATTGTTATTTGCTGGAAATATAATGATGTTGATGTATTCATGTTGCGGTAGGTGAACAAAATTATGAAAAGAATGTCTATCAGTGGCGATCAGTTAAACAACTTACCACAAATAAACAATGGCATTGCAAAAACGCAAAAGTATGCAAAGCGTCCCATCCTTCCGTCGTGAACTCGTGTTACGTGTAGACTGCGAATTGAGCGCAATGTGCACAGACATATACCAAATCGCTTCTTGTCAGCGTCGCGGGATTTTCTACGCAACTGGATCGATAATTCGTCCCTCATCATATATCTGGGTGTATTGAAGTATGAATTATCTTGTCTGCGCATCTCAATTGGAGTGGAACGATGAACACGGTAGACATGCCATAGAGATTGACAGTAACGGTAAATGTGGAAAACCTAGTTCTAGCTCATCAGCCTTCGAATCCACGAACATTGTTATTGTGATACAGAATAGTGTACTGGTACCCAAGTATAAATATTTGAATATGTGACATTATGGTGATATTTGGAAGCAACGTTTTGTGAAAACGGAAAGCCATCTAGGTAGATTCATAGGATTTTTCAAGTTTCATGCATGTACATAGATGAGTCACATAAATAAAATAAAATAGCCCAAGGGGTAAGAAAGGTTACCAGAGAATTGTTTATTGTTGAACCACAACTTTGTTCACTGAAATTGTCGTTCTAACCTTTCCTGGTAAAAAGTGCCGATCTTTATCCTATGTTGACTGGGTTATTTTCATAGCCACCCATGGGAATCTGAATTAAAGTCCTTTCGTAATTAAAAGACGCCAACGTTTGGTGTAATATCTCCAGTTGTATGCACTTTACATTTTCCAGACTTGACGCAAAGTGACAACGAAGCAATGATCGATCAAACAGAATTAGTCAGATATCGATGTTATTTTTGATGACATGGCAGTTAAATAATTCAATTTAACAATTTAAATGGGATTTTACAATGGTAAGACGAAGGTGGGAAAGCCTGCCGTTTGACACAGCAGGCAATAGAAAGGACGGCGGCAATATGCACGATGTGGCTGACCAATAAGACGCCGCCAGGGAAAATGACCAGACGGAACCTGATACCCCCGAAACACATGTATTCACAAAAGTATAGTAGGTGGAATTTTTCATTAATTTACTAAAATATAAACAAACAACAGTCCATAGAGCGACCAGATTTGTTGGTATCGTGCTAATATTATGTCTAGTATATAATGCGCGGTACAATTCTTCATTAACTAACAAATTTAGTATATTATCATCATCCTCGCTTTATTTCTGTATCTGGTAAAGCATTTATTTTGGAAAGCATACATTAGTTACGCATGATTATTGGTTACAAGAATGAGCTTGGTAAGGACATGTATTCAAACTAGTGGAATAGTTTAGGAGACCGTTACAAAATGTCGATGTGAGCTTGTAGCTTGTTGACAAGAATTGTGCGCAATAAATTTATTGACCGAGTGTGTGATCAGTGTCAGTGCAAACGAAACGATAGTACATGCATAAACATTGATTCTATATAATTATGTGCACAACTCTCCGTTGTGTGGTTTGCTCATATTTCAGACAATAAAAATGTTTGAGCTGCTTTGCTCTTTAGTTTTTCTGACACGCTTTTGCATATTCGGCGGCCATGTATCGTCCAAAATGGCATACTTTCCTAAAATCTGTCTAATAAAACTGTTTTAATATTTGTACTCGTGTGATTATCGCTTATCATGGCATTTGACTTCATGAAAATGGTTTGGTTGAAGCACTGCAACGCCTGGATTATAGGCCCAAAAATCCGGATTGTATAGGTTTGATTGAGCATACTGGAAGTCGTATATGTGGCATCGGTGACATAAAATTCAACCTGAGGTGATTCAGAGGGTTGAGGGTTACTGGAGGTTAATAATCCAGAAATTTCAATTACCCGGGGACAGTATAATATCGAAGAAGGCGCTTAGACTTCTATAATGAACATTGGAAATAATACATATTGCACTTGATGGTGATCTTGAATGTGAAGTAAGACGAACCCGAGTATTTGCTCATTATGTCATTGAGAGACAGATTATATCCTCGACTTTTCACATAAAACTAGGGACTCTTGTTATCACAGAGGTTTGGGGATTATGGTTATGGATTTGTTGTGTAGGCCAACAGGCATATGTGTTGATATTTTGGAACGAATATATGTTTTCGCAGTGCCACTTCAAGTCCCACGCAAAAAGTTCAACAAGGCAACGACGGCCATGTCAATTTATTGGGGGTACAAAAAAAAAGTCATACAATACGTACACATGGACAACATCATAAGTTCAGAAACACTTAAGAATACTGTACATAGCGATAAGTTTTCTGTTGATAAGTATTTCATAATTGTTTTTGCCAATTTGTACACAATGAGCCCCTAACTTAATTGGGGTACCCACGGTTTCGCTCAATCAATGCTTGAGAAGGATATGATTACAAATCATTTAAAATGTTTTGAGAATGCATCTTTGTATTTTGAACATTGCCGTGAAAACCATGTTGATAATTTCGAATTGTGTCATAATGTGACCACTATCCACTTGGCAAGAGTTTCCCATCATGACATCATTCAAATACCATCATAATGTATCTTCTAATATATGTTCGGCTATATTTGAACAAGTTACAAAATCAATGAACCCCATATGGGGTATATGGTTGAAAATCCTATGAGAGATGTACAATATGTTTAAGATTTTGTAGGGAGTGTGACTGTTCCGGCTGTATGCACGATCAATGCTTACTTTTTCACATTGATGTTTGCTTGTTACTCGATGATCTACCAATCAAATCATCGAGAAAACTCGTTGGGTGCAGAGTACCATTACAAATGTTATGCACTGCCATGGAAATTGGAAACTTTTTGTGTAAGTTTCTAGTATTGACAATGGGGTAAATTCTCTCAGCCGTCTTACGACCCAATAGTACACATCCATGGGACAACCTGGCTGCCTCCAGTTGCTCGAACGTCTGGTTGGACGTGACAAACTCTTCCGCAATTTTCACAGTATTGCTGTTTTCAGAGAGTGCTACAAAATTTTCAAGTTCACATATCTTGGTGCATGCATCAGTCGACATTTCTGATTGAAACAATCTGATGAATTGGACAATTTCCTTTATTCCGAGATGTATTATTATTTCCTTTACTTTTTCGCCAAGCTTTAGACCAGTAGCAAATCCAGCCTCTAGAGCGACAACATACTTGAGTGCCGAAGGTTGAATCCCAAACTTGGCCAGCTGTTTGACTAGGGTGGTCTCCTGGCTTCTTGTCCTCGTTTCGAACGCTGAGGAAGAAATTTTATCAGAAGCATAACAAGTTTTGGTTGGACTACTATCAGCTGGAGTAGACACAGCACGAACTGCAGGAACTTCTTGTACAACTACTCTTTGGTGTGTGTTGGCACGTGTGGGCCCATCTCCGAACGTGTATTGTTGGATGAGTGGCTTTGTCGATTGCATTTTCACAGATTTTCTGGTTGTGGACGAAACACTTCCGGCCGTAAGTGCTATACGTGATCTGACTGAAGGAGCTGTGTAATCGTCTGCTGGAGGATCTTCCTGTGTGACGTCTCCTCTGGAACTGGGACTCGCATGTGTCACATCCGTTGAAGCTCTGGGAGAATCACTGTTTTTCTTCCTTGGGAGGGGTCGTGGGGTAAACAACTCTTTAGGGCTGCTTCTGTCAGCGACTATTCCCAGAGTTCCCTTGGTTGCAAAGTCGTCTCCAGTTAAATATTGCTGGTCATGTGACTTTGTCGACTGTATGTTCTCTGGTGTTCTGGGAGTGGATGTAAGCCTTCCAGGCTTATGTGTCGCACGTGGTCTAACTAAAGAAGCTGTGCTGTCGTCTGCTGACAGATCTTCATATCTTATGGAACTGTGACTCTCATATCCCACATACGATGCAGTTCGTGAGGACTCATTGTGAACTTCCCTTGAGACTGGTCGTGGGGTAAATGGTACTTCACTGCTGCTCTTCTCGGAAATCCTCCCTGGAGTACTTTCAATTGAATAGTTGTCTTCAATTGTATTTTGAGAGCTTAGTTGGTCAAGTGGTTTTGTCGACTGCATATTGTCAGAAATATGTATTTCTGATATTGTCTGTTGGTTTGGGTGTGGACATAAAGGTTCCCGCTTGATGTGCTGTGCATGCTCGGAATAGAGGAACTGGAATTTCAACTGTTGATGAATCTTCATCTGTGACATATGCTCTGGAGCTCTGTCTTTTATATCCCACATCCGATGTGACCTTTGGGCACTCATTGTGTACCTTTGAGTCATTTATAGTTGTGCATCGTCTGTCGAGTGGCTCTGGGTTTATGTTGTCGTGTGTTCTGGGTGTGGGTGTAAGGGTTCCTGCCCTATGTGTTGCGTGTGATTTAACTAAAGGAGCTGTGTTCTCGTCTGCCGACGGATCGTCTTGCGAGATATAACCACTGGAACTTGGAATTGTATATCTCATAACCGATGTAGTTCTGGGAGACTCACTCTGTACTTTCCTTGGACGCACCGTGCATCAGAGCTGCTTCTCTCGACAACTCTTCCTTGAATCCCTCCAGTAAAGACATCTTCAGTTGTATGACTCGGTATTTGTTGCTGGAGTTACCTCGCGTCGTTCTCTGCGGATTGTAGGAATAGTTTCTCCCAAACTCAGATGTTGTTGCCCCCTCGTGGACCTTCTCTCAGACATGCCATTCTTAATATCAATGGTTGATTGATCATAGCTTCATAGTGAGAACCCAGACACAGAAGTGTTTGGACACCGTTCTTCTCTCAATCGGTGGTATTCCATCACAGTAGGGGTCGCTCCATGTACTATATCCAGTGGCCTAACCATATTGTGTCTCACTGCCGTCACTTGTGGTGTGTTATTTCTTGATGAAGCGAGCTCAGGTTTTGCCACATACCTGTCTTTTGTGCAAGGCTCGGGGGGAGAGATTAGGCTGCGATGTGGGGTTCCTCTCCCTACATACAGTGCGTCTTCCGTCGTGTTAATGTTTGGTTCAAATCTCACTGTATCCTCAGCACGTTCAACATTTACCTCCGGTCTGACAGTAGTGTCTCTGTGATTATTTGTCTGGAAACTGGCTTTGAGGTGTCTTTGACATCGGTTGTAAATATTCACAAGGTTATGATGGAATATTTGCTGATTCCCAACTTTCCTAATAACCACACATTTACTTTTGTTTTTCGTAGTATACGCTTTGTTGAATTTCCACTGATTGAACGGTATGACATTCACATGAATGGTGTCCAAAGCGCCGAGTTGCTGCAATGTCTTATAAAGGAAGAGTCTACGATTACCATCTGCCGCCACAAAATTCCCATTGTACACCATAACAGGTATTCTGGGAATGTAATTGATGTGTGAAATATCTCTTGAAAGTTGTCTGAAAGTGTCTTCCAATAGTCTCCCATATCTGAACTGTCGTCCAATGCTGTCATGTGCGTATCGCACTTCTGATGGAGGAATTGTCAATTCACGTATTACATTCATTGTTGGATTCCGAGTATTGCATTTCTAAGATAGTAGATGCTGTTAGTCACAACAAATCCCCACAGAATTAACTGCAACAATAATACGGTATTAATCGACCGGTACAGGAAAATATTAAAACCACCCTGGACCGTGGTTGTAAGTTTCCATTGACTCGTCAGCCGGGAGATTCCTACTTTCGTATGATAAGCCATAGTATACAGTTACCTCCAAAAGTTTGGGCCCACTTGAAAATTTCGAGTTTGTTCCCATTGTATGCCACTTTCGAAAGTGTTTTCAGTTGCACCTAGTCCTGAGTGTAATTTTAGTATTTGTCAATGTGACAGTAAGTATTTCTGAACTCTTCTGAGAATTCGAAATGCATAATTCAACAATTGTGTAGGTTTAATCCACTTTGCCCTTATTTTCAACAGAAATTCATCTTTTCGTGAATATGGAAACCATGTTCATATCAACATGAACGACAAATCAAAGCAGCAACAACGCTGGAAAATAAAAACTGATATCAATATGACACAGTTGACACAGACACACAACAATTGGTCAATTTCGGTACTTGGTGTGGCCTCCTCGAGCCTGGATACAAGCCCAATCCAGGCTGGTATGGATTGCACCAAGTCCTCACACCTCTCCCTGGAAACTCCATTTTAAAAACCATGGATGTGGTCCTTCAGTTTTGCTAGGTTGGGCCTTTGACATTGACCTTCGGGGTATTTGAGCGATATCTGCCCACAAGTTTTGGATGGGGCTCAGATCCGGACTTTGTGACGGCCATTGTAGCACTGATTCCGTTGGACTCTTTCCCCTCGGCGACGAGGCGAGAGCGATGGCCGGGTGTGCCAACATCCTGCAGGGTGTTTTGGTATCCGAGCACGTGTGCTGATGACACCAGGCTGTCACCCAGGATGCCCCTGGCTGTTCCGTGTCCCCTTGATTGTGTGGGACAGACTGACCTTTCTGAATGACATGCATCCCCTGACCCCACACCAAGACACCACCACCAAACTTTTTTTTCGGCAGTGATGCACTGTGGAAGGTACTCTTCCCCAGCTCTGTGGTGGACGTGGACCCCTATTGATGTAGTAGAGGTTGAATTTGGAATCGCCCGTGAATAAAACCACTGACAAAACCAGACCTCGTGATAACGACAGAAGTCGAGCCTCAGCTGCTTTTGCTTTGAAGTGAGTTTAGGCTTCCTTCTGGCCATTATGACAACGGCTGCTTTCAAAGGTTGGCGAACTGTTGTTCGAGAAGCATGAGCACCATGGTCGCGCCAAAATGTACTGAACTCAGGAACAGTGGCCTGTCTGTTCTGCTCGCAGTGACGTACCAGGACCCGGCCATCCCTGGTAGTGGATACAGCAGGCTTCCCGATCTTGGGTGGTCTCCAACATCTACCGCTCTTCCTTAACAGGCTATAGAAAGGTTCACTCTCTTGCAGCAGTATCCATCTTCGGCTGCTATAGACCTCAGGCTCTTCCCTTGCAGATGAACTCCGCACATCTGGATCGCTCAAATCCGTTCAGCTCAGCCATGATCAGGAATACGTTGCACTAATATGAATAACAAGCTTCTGAAATGATTTGTGAAAGTCAATGATTTGTTTGCATAATCTTGTGGTTGTGTCTTGAATACTGTGATTTACATTACTTCCAACATTTTTACATTGAAAGTCACAGTATGGCCATAGAATAATAGAATAGAATAGAATTATGTTTATTCAGCAATCTCTGAAAAAGTGATAATATAAAGCATAATATACAGTAACAATACACCAAAAAATGAACGAATCTAATAAAATACTCTATTTTGATACATAAGTTAAATTCAGAGAGATGCTGAGAGACACATACAAAGCCTAGGGGCTGTATTACGTATGGCCTCAAACTAATAATTGAAGGAAAATAAGACAAATTTGAAGACATGGACTACTAACAAATTAATATTAAGCTGAAAAAAAGAAAAAAAGTACAAATACCCTTAGGCTGTGGGTGAAAAATTGAAATCGGGACTTGGCAAAAGACAAAATATTTTTGAGTAATGATGATGAGTATGTTACATGAGATGGGTTGGTATGAAATCTGACACTGGAGCGAAAGACGAAATATTTATCAGTTCTTTCGGGATGAGCAGTCACTACAAGACGGGTTTACACAATGAACAACATCTAAGTTATTGATTGCTTTACTTGTTTTTTCAATCGATTTAATGACCACGGATTGGGGAATATTCTACACCATTGTGGGCATTATATTGTTTCCTATGGGAACTGAAATTATATTTCTTGATCACGTTCATGAATACTAGTTATATTGCGATATAGCATGTGTATGCCATGAAATTGAAATCCTGTGGTTGGGCTCAAACTTTTGTAGGTGACTGTATGTGCATGTAAACCGCCTACCAGTACTATTGATCTCTTCAAGTACGTCGAGAATCGTATATTATACAAATATTGACTCTTGGTAAGGTGAATACGTGAAAATATGTACCTCTCGCAAAAGACATATTCACTCTCACACGTTCTTGTGAGAGGTACATATTTTCACGTATTCACCGAAACCAAAAGTTAATATTTGTTTTATTATATAATACATGTGTAAAGTTCATGCAAATACTGAAGCAATGTTTATGTATGACGTGGATGTATGATATAAACATAATACATCTAAAACTATCATGTGTTGATTCGAATCAGTACTGCGCCAGTCAGGCCTTTAGATTTCAGTTTGATGTCAATATTTCAGGAACACTATAAACAAACGAGGAATGATTTCTGAAACAAGCTCATTCAATTCACTATATCACTGGATACGCAATAGTAAGAAAAAGAAAACAAGCATGAAAAAGCATTTGGCCAGAGTTGCTCTTTGGCGAGAGGTGCATATATGTGATATGGACCGATCGGTGAATATCAAAAAAACTTCACCGGCTGATCTGGTGAATATGTACTTTTATGCAAAGACACGTGACCAGCTTTTAACCAATGACAACGTCGGGATTCTTAGAAGTATATAATAATAACATTTATCAGTAGTTACATAATATATTGACATTATCATAACCCTTTGCTAAGAGCATTAATAATACCAATAATTTACACGACCCAAGCCTGTTATGGCGGGTATGATAGAGTACACTCGTGTACATGTAGCATTCAACTCATTCGTTTGAAACGAAATGGTATCATTAACACAAGAATAGTTTTCTGCAAATCACATCATAAAACCTTGTTAAGACACATGACGTGTACAATATTAAATGTAATTCGTGTGCTAGTTATCACCAAACACGTATACGTGTTTCTAATAACACAAGGGAAACACTTCTAAATTGGGTTAAAAATGAATCTTCACGCCTACGATACCTATGCATTTATTGAACCAAGGTATACGCCTCCCCCCACCCAAACATAATTGATGGTAGGGTGTACTACAGTGTACACACAATTCATACAATCGGAATATTTACAGAGTAAGAATACACAGAAGACTAAAGGCCCAGACACACTGAGTCATACGATTTTATGCTTGTACGATTAGTTTTAATTTTGCAGAGTTACGATTGATCACCAGTGATCGCCACTACAATCGAAATTGTGGACATTATCATGATTTTACCCAATATCGCCTATGATGACACTACTGATGTTCAGATGAAGGACACAGGATTATATTTTCGCAGAATTTGCAACACAGAAGATTCAAACCAACATATTTCAGTTGTTTTGATGTCACTGCACGGTACTGTTTCGCGTGAAACTACGTGAAAGAAAAATAAATTTAAATTGTCTCATATTTGTGGTCCCATATGTCTTGTAGGCAGCTACTGATCAGTTTCGCATAGAAAATAAAAAAAACAGAGTACATGCCACTTAGGCATATTGACTAAACATTAATGGTCAGGAATGAATGAGATATAGTGTGTATAAGTTGAAAAAAAAGTTTTAGTCGGAACCGAGGTTATTTTCAATTAGGTGATATTGTCATATAAGTGATCATATCTTCAAAAAACACTGCAACCGTTTTGAACTAATTTAAATAAAATACAAAGAAGTTGAGCCACAGACAAGCAAACCCACATACAGACAGACTCCCAATACTGGTACAATACATTACGTCATTCAATTGACATATTACTATCAACTGACTGTTTTATTGAGGTGGGCGTTTACTAATCTTAAAATTGTTTATTCATCTTCCTTTAAACTAACATTAGATACGAATTTATGAAACGCATCGCTTAAAGCTACTGCTTTCGAATGTATGCAATATTTTTTTCAAAACCAAATTTTTGTGAAAAAACAAAAGGTATGCTCAATGATTTTGACGATTACAGTCCGTCCGAGTTGTCTTTTCATTCGCTTTAATACCCATTTTGTACCGGTTTTGTAAATAAACAAACGAATTGTATCCATCAAAGCCGAATGTAAACAAATGCCCAAATCGCGCTTAAAATTCCACATCGAGTACATTTTCCAGTTCATGTGTGCAGTATAGTTATGAGAAAATAATCAGTGATATACCATGATGTACGTGGAATTGTCAGTCTATCTCGCACTTCTATGCTTTGTTTACATCTGCGTGTGACGGATACAGTTCCTGTATTTACGCGAGAACTGCATATTCAAATGAGCAAAATTTCACTGAGGACTGGTTGTTTTCATTACATTTGATGTAAGTATGTCTCATTTAGTTATTTTGACTAAAATATTGACTGGTTTCGAAGGCATTAACATGTGTATCGAAATATTATTGAAAATAAATGTTAAAAAAACAAAAAACAAAACAGTTTGTCATTGACTCGATTACCTGCCGATCAAAGTCCTTGTCATTATTGTAACGTTACGATCACGAGGGTCGCAAAGGTATCAGTAGTCTGATTGACACCAGCTTCAACCACCCTCTTGTAAATACACGAGACCAACGCGACGTGCCAGGTAAAAAAACATAGTGCTCGATAATAATCATACGAAAGTACATTAGGGCCAGGTGATAAAGTAGAATCATCAAGTTAGTCATATTCATTATAAATTCATTATTATATCAATTCCGTAAAACTCGGTATGCATAAATCGTTATAACGCAGGCGAAATTCATTATCACGAGGAATATCGTTTTCTTGGTATCAAAATATAATGTCAAAACAAAATGAATATTAACATTTAGATATTGTGATTTCTATACTGAACCAACTGCGATGTCTGCAATGATCTCCATTATGTATACTAGTACTAGTAAGTATCTTCACTGATTCAAAAGTTACAACAATTAGAAACTGTCATGATGTCACCAATTTGTAGAATCGATTCCGCAACTCATATTATTTTAAGATGTGAGTGTTAGTCTATGGCGGCATAGTAATGGGCAAAATGCTATCTAAACTATTACTAGCTACGGGGCAATGATTCATAATGAACACAGGTAAACTCTTATTTACCATAGTCAATATCCACAAAAAGTATACTATTGTCATGATTAGCAGTGGGTTACCAATATCCGCATTGACCACTAGCTGGAAAATCAAACTATATGGCTATTGTTTACCTTCACAATAGCGCAGAAATAGAGGACACCACGTACAGTGTCAAAATAAGAAGTATATGTAACGGTTGGGTGTCACAAATATGTGATTCACATATTACCTATTCAAATGATTAAACAGAAGAAATCTATCAATTTCAGTCTTTGGTATGGTGTTACATTTGAAAGAAAAATGATATAAACATCTAGTTAAGATAATTTTTCTCAGATCAGTGAGTGCGTTCATATGAGCTCACATATTTTACAGAGTAAAGTTTTTGGGAGTTCATGTTGATAAAAATTTAAAGTGGAATGTACAAATATATTCAGTATGTAAAAATTTAGCTAAAAGTATTTCCATTTTGTACAGAGTAAAACACATACTAGATAGCTCAAGTCTTCATGCGCTTTATTGTACCCTAGTTTTGCCTTATTTAAATTATGCTTCAGAGATTTGGGGAAACATTTATGGAAGTAGCTTACTTAATATTATAAAGATACAGAAACAGGCAGTTAGGTTGGTGGACAAAGCTCACAATAGGGAACACACAGATGCAATTAATATATAAAGATATAGTAAACTTGAAAACGCTTCTAATTGCTTATCAAGCTAAAAGTCACCTGTTTCCCCCTAACATTCAAATATTGTTTCTAGAGTCAAATTCAATCCACTCTCATAATACAAGAACAAATCTAAAAGGGAATTTTAGTGTTAAATATTGTAGAACCAATTTCAGATCAATGGCATTAAGTGTAAAAGGTGTTAAGGTATGGAATGATATAAATGAAGAACTTCGGAGCATTAGACATATCACTAGATTCAAAACTTGTCTGAAAGCAAAATACATTTCAGATTATAATCCAGTACAAGCACAAGATTGACATATTTTTTTTTCTTTCTTTATTTTATTTTTTTTCTCAAGTAACTGTGTTGTACATTACTACTTTCTGAAGTATAATGTATCATAATTTGGGTAATTCTTATATTATTATTATTGTTATGGGGGAATGCCTTGTACATGCTTTCGCTTCTTGCATTCTCCTTTCAACACAATTATTTCAATTTTATTGTATTAACCATAATTGTAATGTTGGATGTTGTGTTGAATAAAACGAATTGAATTGAATTGAATAATTATTAATAATGTACAAAATCTCGATGACTCTCCATAAAAAATCTCGATCATTTTCCCATTCTTGTGATAGATATATAGAGCTCGATCATTTTCCCATTCTTGTGATAGATATATAGAGCTCACAAAACGCGACTTCGTATTTTATCATAATTATCATATTGTTATAACAGCTCTAAAATCGTATGATAAATCAGGATAACGACTTCAATTTCGAGACGACTTCTGTTTTTCACGCGGCAGTCTTAGAGTGCTCTCATAAGGCAAAAATGAATGATGTTTTATGTCTATGTCGATAATCAACAAGAGCAGGCTAATGGGTAAACACAGACGTAAACACAACCAATGTCCAGTTTGAACTTGTCCTGTCGCCACAACACTTGAGAGATCATTACGCTAGGTAAGGGAAAATATTCTACGAAATTATATCGGGGTTCTATCACATCACTGAAAACCCATAGGCATATTGGCCTTCTAGTAAAGTTGTTGAAAGAAAAGTAAAACAAAAAGTATATTGTACAGTGTACAGGTGAGAATTATCTGGTGGTTCAAGAAAAACAACATGGCTGCCTGGCTTGGAACAGCAATGACGGTCGGTGACTGGTTGTATGGCAAGTATAAAGATTATACTGGTTCTGGTGCAAATGACACAGACTCAAGCACCAGGGATTCCACTGCAATACTGGGTGGACAAACATCCTCATCTACAGCCGCATCAGTACCAGATGAGGAGGTCCAGCAAACAACTAGCAGTGGGCCGAGTAGCAGTGGTGTGCAAATGAGATCTAAACCAAAGGGGAATATCATCACCAATGATACGGACAAGACGGCCATCATCACCATCACCAGAAGAGACGATGACGATGATCCCGAGGCAGTGAACCTGCACCCCCATAAAAGCATCCCAGTGGGTCGAGGCGATGGTAAAGACTTACTCACGGTCAAACTTATGGAAAACAAAAAACCAACGCACTTGGCAGCCCAGAACAGGAGGATGAATGTTGGTGAGTCCTACATAATCGTTTGGTGTGAGAACGATGGCATCGCCGGAATTCTTCTCAGAAAAAGAAGAGATCCTACCATCTACTACAGCGTGTGTGGTGACAACCAATTCCGAAACCTGGAAACAAAAGCAGTTGCGTTCGGAGAAGATTTCTGAAAACAAACTGGAGCAGAATCTTTCCTTGATTATGGTAAAATGACAATATACTGGTATGTTGATGGAATTCTTATTAACAAGTATCAACGTTTAACGGCATTAACAAATATCAACATAATGTACATATACCTAATAAAGAGAATAATGTTTGTATTTAGGTAACATATGAATAGACCATTTGGCATTGCAATTGTGTATTCCACGTATAATTTTGTATGTGTACTACATGTGTATTAAGAGAATTATGTTTGTATTTAGCTAACATATGAATAGACCATTTGGCATTGCAATTGTGTATTCCATGTATTATTTTGTATGTGTACTACATGTGTATTAGTTTTGTACATATTCTTAAACGGAGGTATAGCTGACTGTCACCAAGCACCTTCGATATAATATGACACATCATGCAGAATATTTAAACTGATACCAAATTCTCGATCGCAAGTATCATATCAATGAAATAAATCTTTCTAATTTGTCTATATAATTTCTTGTTTATCCCAAACGATTTGACCATAATGCAATGTGAAGGAGAAATTGAATGGTTCCATTATTCGCTTTACACCCTCATCGCGGTTAGAACCAATATATAGATTTTTTCACCATCAAAGACATCAACATCAAATCACACCGTTTGGGAGATTTCATGCAGTATCACGTTGAGCAGGATGTCAACTGCAGGTATTTGTTAGCCCCCCCCCCCTCCAATTTTCCCCTCGTAAGTTGCGGCATATAGGTTTGCATGTGGGTCTCAGTTTGATATTTTGGAGTTTGTTCAGGTCCTACGTGATTTCTGACATATCTGGCAAGTATATTATGGCAAGTAGCTACTAGCGAGATATCGGGTGAAAAGTACAAAAGGTGAAAGTGCTAAGCCGTAAATTAGGCCCTACAGATATCACATATAGAAGAAAACAAATACAAAGAAACTAACCGTTGAATTCACCTCTGATGTGAGTGCATACCTCTTCAAGACACGATTGAAAACGAAAAGGCGGGGCGTCGCATATCAATTTCACGCTACACATCAAAATGGTCAAGAGAAAAAAACAAACATGTGCCTTTCGAATCAGATAGCAAGGTTGCAAATTTAGGAATATACACCCATTAATGAAGGACTTACACAATTGTAACCATCATTTACGACTTTCTATAATAGTGTAACGATTTTGAGCTGAAAATTATGTTCGGCCAAGTTTTAATACCCGTTTGTTAATGAAATATATGTGGTTACATGATGTGTTATGGTCGTTAAAAGTGTTTTGAATTGATTATAAGTGTGTATATATGATTATCAAAGTTCGGGTATTTTTCAGCGGCTTTGGTTGCTCTTCGGCTGACATCAGATCTTGATGGTCAAAATACGTGATTACGTAAAGGTGCTTGGAAACGGATTTGCAACAATGCAGATTGTTACGTGGCGGTTACTGATTGGTTATCAATCATAAATTTTTTTCAGCCAGAAAAGTCAGTTTTGATTGGTTGGGGTAGGTCACGTGATACCTACCCCGAAAAGTATAAATACTGCCGACTCACAGGAGTCAGCACATTTTTACACTGGGACTCCAACCCGAGCACATCGTTGTCCAGCCGAACTGGTCAAATTGGCCGAATAGCAACCGAGCAAGCAAAGATGTCATCACTAGATGGAATGACAACCGAAGTGAACTTAGAGAATTTACAGAAGTAGATTCAACCGAAGTAATAAGAGAAAAGGACTGGAAGACCAGTCGGGTTGAAATCAGAGCTGATAACGTTTGAGATAGCTGTGAACCCAAGCTATCAACCGAACTTACAACCGAAGAAGAAGAGATCGAGAGAAGGAGCCGAACACCGAACTACATGATAGTTGATCCCTACCTCGAGAATACTAGCAGCTGCAGTCCCGAACACGCTACCACCGAGACGGCCTGCAGCCGGAGCATTGGAGCTTCCCGAGGTATCCCACTTGAGTCAACTGAGACAGCCTGGAACCGGAGCACTGAAGCCTCCCGAAGTGCCCCTGCAGTCGAAGTTCCAGAGACAACTGGGATGGCCTGCAGCTGGAGCACTGAGTCTCCCGAAGTGCAACTGCAGCCGAAGTTCCAATCGTTCCAGACGTACATAATCGTCTGGTGCGAAAACGATGGCATCGCCGGAATTCTTTTCAGAAAAAGAAGAGATCCTATCATCTACTACAGTGTGTGTGGTGACAACCAATTCCGAAACCTATAAACAAAAGATGTTCATTCGGAGAAGATTTCTGAAAACAAACTGGAGCAGAAGATTTCTTTGATTATGGTAAAATGACAATATACTGGTATGTTGGTGGAATTCTTATTAACAAATATCAACTTTTAATGATATTAACAACTATCAACATAATGTACATTTAACTAATAAAGAGAATTATGTTTGCACCTATTTAGCTAACATATGTATAGACCATTTGGCATTGCAATAGTGTATTCCACGAAATATACTTCATGTGTACTACATGTGTATTACTTTTGTACATATTCTTAAACGGATGTACTGATGACTGTCATCAAGCACCTTCGATATAATATGACACATCATGCAGAATATTTAAACTGATACCATATTCTCGATCACAAGTATCATATTAACGAAATAAATCATTTTGATTGGTCTATATAATTTCTTGTTTATCCCAAACGATTCGACCATAATGCAATGCGAAGGAAAAATTCCATAACGGTTCCATTATTCGTTTTACACCCTCATTGCGGTTAGAACCAATATATAGATTGATTCCCATCAAAGACATCAACATCCAATCACACTGATTGGGAGATTTTATGCAGTATCACGTTGAGCAGGATGTCAACTGCAGGTATTTGTTAACCCTCCCCCCTCCTCCTCCCTCAATTTTTCGCTTGTAGGTTGCGGCATATAGGTTTGCATGTGGGTTTCAGTCTGATTTTGTGTAGTTTGTTCAGTCCTACGTGATTTCTGACATGTCTGGCATGAATGTTATGGCAAGTAGCTACTTGCGAGATATCGGGTAAAAAAGTACAACAGGTGAAAGTGTAAACTGTAAATTAAAGCTGTAAATATGCTATAAATAGGTGAACAACAATGTAAAAAAAATAGTTTTGATAATGCCCACGATGTTCCGCCATGAATAAAGTGAAAGTAAAACCACAGTTTTGATCCGCATGTGAGCGGCTCTATTCACTGGCGCGAGTCAGGCTGCCCACGATACAAGCCAGAAGCAGTCGGCTGTACGGCGGCCCGAGTGGTATGAAACCATTTCTGCGGTATGTGTCGATGGTCTTTCGACATGTTCCCCACAGCGAGATGTCAACATACACAATGCGAAATATAATTGAATAATATCCTCCATGGAACAGTTAGTCCTACCTATTTCCTCCTAAGCCGTAAAACACAAAGTATCTATAGGTGTGATGTATTTGCATGCCTTCCAGCAGAAACCATCTTTTCCAGTATTTCTCATGCGTAGATATCACATTTCTGGGTATCGTACATATTTGTACACAACCAAACAAAAGGGCCGTGTGTCCTGGCAAAGTTTGTACTCACGTGTTGTAGAACAGTGCTCACTTACTATCGTTAGTATGTTATACTAATAATGTTCGCTACAAATCGATAGGTTTGTACACGTAATTTAGCATGTACACGTACAATTGGACTTTCAGTGGTAACGTAACCCTTTCCATGTTATGGAGATACAACATATTTTATCAGACATGTCACCCATCTCTTCACACCATACATTCTACCATGATGCCAAAAATGCTATGGTATAGCTTCATTCGTCAAAAATAGTACATAATAAAGTGCATTACATACGGACTTTGGGACGAGGTATATGCCTCCATGGTCTGTTGATTATGCCACTCAGTGGGCCAATCGCCCCCACCTTTTATACGGCCAAAATTTTCCCCGGTCGGCCTAGGCCAAAGGCACCCACTTACCTCACCAGTCAGCACTGAAGGTTCAGGGAATGTCTCAAAAGCTCTAACGCATTGTGTGGTATCTCTTTATACAGCATATGTTCAGCTTTAAGCCCTACCGATAGCACATACATGTATAGAAGAAAACACACGGAAAAACTAACCATTAAATTCACCTCCGCATATGAATGCAGACCTCTTCAAGGCATGCTTGAAGACGGATAAGCCGGGTGTCGCTTATCAACTTCACGCTAGACATCAAAATGGTAAAGAGAAAAAAAAAACATATGCCTTTCGAACCAGACAGCAGGGTTGCAAATTTAGAAATGTACACCCAAGATTGCAGCTAAATGACTTACAAAGGTTACCATCATTTATGATTTCTATAATATACTCATAGTACATTTTGAAGCTCTATCTACAAGCCACTTTGTGTGAATGCAAATTTGCACATTTTGCATCAGAACTGATCGAGGCCATCTGAGGTTCGGAAGGATATATCCCAGCACCCAAAGATGTTGCAACATAAAACTAACGGAGGGAAATTAGCCAAAGGGCTAATAAGGGTTACCACTCTTTATGACTTCTCATAATAAGCTCATAATGCATTCTTATATAGCTCAATCTACAAGTGATTTTTTGTGGATGCAAATTCGCACATTTTGAGTCCGACATGATCGAGGTCTTCCGGTCAAGGAAGGTCAGCAGAAGATCCACCACATTCTTCAGCTTCATTTACAAGCATATTGTTTTCAGAGGCTGATTCACGATTCCCAATTTGAACATGACCTTGACATTCACCACTCAAGGTCGTCTCGAGGTTATCACTCTTTCATACTGTAAGTAAACAAAGGTCAAGTTCAAAGTCACCAACAGTTCCATCACGTATGATTCCCTACATGCTCGTAAAACAACCATAATTTATGTCATCATTTTGTCTGCAGAGACCAGTCTACACATTTCAGGGCCTTCGGATTCACTACTCAAGGTCGTCTAAGTTCAACCTCAAGGTCACTAAAAGATGCCCTATATAAGACTACCTATATGTTCATAATGCATCCTAAACTCTATCACTTTTCTAGCGCACTTCATACATCACACAAATAACAACATAGCCTTAGGATTTTGGGTGAGACAGGGTTTGCTCCCAACCTACTGTTCCATTCAAATGACACAAACAGACACGTACAAATTTACAACATAATAAATGTATGTGGACAGAAGTGCACTAAGGAATGAACTATATGATATGTATATTGTACCTATTATATATTGTAAAGATGGGATTATATTTTATGCTTACGTACTACTAGTATGCATTTTGTAAATAATGTAATATATTGTATATATTGTACATATGGCCTGTGAATGTTGTTATAATTTTAAATGGTGTTTGCTTTGTAAAAATATTGTATTACATATTTTCTGATTATATGCACATGTATATCATGCACCAAGCAGCGATCTTAAAATAGGGCTTGCCCTGCTGATCAATGCTATATTATCCAATAAATATGTTTAAACGAAACTCTACGCGCATGTGTTAAGCCACAGAGGCCAACTTCACACATTTCATATTAGATTTGATATTGAGATTTAGCCTCGAGGTCATTTGAGGTCAAGTTCATTTTATATAACAAACTCTCAGGCATTTTTCGCTAGTGCGATTAGTCACGACTCCGGCGATTAGGTCACTGTTTTTAGGTTTTTTTAGCGACAACAAGATGGATACACACACAGGCTCGCACACTTGGTCCTCAAATCACTTAAATCAGTTTCCGCAATAGCCCAGTCGTTATCAGTCACTTCTTTTTTAAACAGTCCGGATCTGCAGTATTGCTGGTACGAACATAGAGTAATCTTGTATATAAAGAATGGTATATAAAGAACGGATAACTCCATCCAACTACCAACAATGGCGGGCTAAAAACGTGAATGTGTGCAAGGTTAGGGCGGATGTAGAATGTGTGGTGCTCTGATTGGTCAAAATGTAAAGCAGTGCCTGTATGGGGAGCTTCCTTTGGTTATATGGAGTTGTGCGTGTCATGTGTGTCATTTGTCAGAATTTTTAAGCACAATTACCATATCACATGATGGGTTTGCGTTTGATCGTAGCTGAGTCCTATTATGTTGAATCATGGCTCAGTACCCCTATTGTAGGGTTATGCGATGTGTCATGCAGTTCCAACATTTAGGACATGTATGTCGAGTCTGTGAGGAGAGGTTTCAGCGAAAAATTCACTGCACGTTGATGGCATCCTAAAAATTCCCGACATTGCTAAGCCAATGTTAAAGATGGGTTTCCAAAGGCACTAAGTAAGTGTAGGGAAATATTAAGTTCCTCTTCTGGTATTTGATTTACTCACGAGCACACACAAACTCCAAATGTTGAAGGGAACAAACAGTAGCCTCCAAATGATACACAGAGCCACCGGTAGTACCAAAGTGACTCTCGTACAGTTGAATGTACACTCCTGGTCCATTCCATTAATTGTTGTGCTGAAAACCGTCAGCTAGTATCATTTAACTCGTCCCAAAGCATGGCCTAGATTGATGTTCAGAAGCGGTATCACATATATTATGGCACCCGATGTCATTCCGTCACAATTGAGATCGGAACCAAGTACACTGTTCAGGGTCCGTTTACTATTGTTTGCGAGGAGTAGCACGGATATGTCAACGTGCGTGGGGGCGATGATCCTGACTCCAAATTCAGGCAAGTAGCCAACTCTCCGCGAGATTCGAGTAGGTAGCATTGTCATTTGTTGGAAACACAACATTGCTATTTGCTGGAAATATAATGAAGCTTTATCCATGTAGACAAAATGTGAAAAAGGTTATGAACAATATGTCTATCAGTGGCGATTGCGAAAGCACTCACAACAAGTCATGAACTACTTGACGTTGTGAGAATGAAAAGTCATGATAAGCTTCCCATACTTCTGCCGTAAACTTGAATTACACATCTCTATAGCTTTCCTGGCTGGGTGAAAAAATTACCACCTGGGCGAAAGCCTTTCCGCCTTGACGAAAACGTTTCCACCTTATCAGCCTGCTTACTATAGTACGTTATTCAATAGTTGTAAAGTATATTATTGGCAAGTGTGATGGGGCATGGGAGGGATACACCAAAATGTTCGCCAGCGACCGGAGAGCGCCTAGTTGATTATTTAATTTTGCGATAGATGGTTGACACAATTTGTTAAAGATAAATTTTATTTTGAGATTCCCAAACATGCCTAAAGACATGCACATATATTCAAGTACAGATAGACGGATAAAGATATTAAGGCCTTACAATGAATTACAGAAATTATTCAGGAGTGACATCTGTTTCAATCAGGAATTGGAACTTTTTCAATGAATCATCCATTATATCGAAATAAACCATGTTCATTTCTTCGACCTTCCACGATGAAGATTTTGAATAAAGTAAGTTACCAGTGTACTATTATCTTTGGGTTGGGACACGTTTTGAGGGTATTGCTGATTACATACAGTGTGGGAATGGCTTCGGCCATGTATTGTCTTTTCAGATGCGAGATAGCGCAGGTGACTGGCGACGCCTGGTTGAGTAGAACACACTATACAAGCTGACCATCCACGTGAAGGTGACCCGCGCTGTCAGACACAGGCTGGACACTATCTTAGTCACGTCAAACATTTGGAGACTGTATACTTGTACACAATTTACAAACGTCTAGAACTAAACAGTTTTGTTGTTGCTAATTCTTTTACAGTAGCGGTGAAATGCGTAGTAGGTGAATCAGGGATACGTAGCAAAAAACATGTATAAAAGTCTGTCAAAAATCGTGCATAGTTTGTTTCTATAATCATGTAGTTGTGTGCAAATATTCAACCCACCAAATTCCAGGGATAATATATCAGTAAGAAAATGACCCATATCCACAACATCCATGTATATATGTCCACATATAATCACTATGATCGGGTCGGGAGTTCAATTCCTCAATTTTCCGATTTATATTGACTCACTTCAGATTGGATCACAGGCTCCGGTTCGATCGTTTGGAACATTATATGCTTAGTACTTATTGGAACATTATATGCTTAGTACGGCCAACAGTGGTTGCAGCCTGGTTATTATCAAACAGTTAGTTCACAGATTATACTTTTAGACAAATAACAATCCCCATCATTCCAAAGCCAGTACGGTGTTCCGCTATTGATTGTAATGCAGTCCTGGCTCAACGTGTTAGGTTGTCCTGGTTCCCACGAGTCCACACCTGACCAGAGATGGATTCGATGCTCTCCCAGTAGAAGTCATTAACTATGGTACTAGCGGCAGGTCGGAGACCAGAAGTCCAAACAGTGGTCACAACAGGATCTGGTGATATAAGCAAACTACAATAAAAATCCAATGACCACAGAGATACGCTAAAAATACAAAGATTTTAAAAGTAAATAGGTTGATACATAAGTACTTTGTGGGTTTGTGAGGTAATTTTCTTTAATGTCTACATATATGTATATTCCATAGTCATGGCCTCAATGGCTTCAGTTATAGCCAGGTTTCATATATTCGATGAACAATATTCCGAGGTTTCTATGTTTCAAATTACCATTCGTTCAAAGAAAAATACTCACAATGAAGTGCCAAGCAATCCTGAAAGACCTCCTGTTCCTGTTGAGTTTGTAGATCCACAAGGTGTGATCCTTCTCTCAAGGAGTGGCAGAGATCGTTACCAGTCGTCCAACTGTAACTCAAGTCTGGAAACACTTTGTAACACCGCTGGATATCCCGCATGTACCACCAGTCTATGTCTGGACAATGTTCTGAGCAAATTAAGAAAATAAACGTGCATGCATGCTGAATAGTTTGATTGGACATCAAATATCACCACCGACTCCAAATTAGATACCCCCACTGCTCACAACTCCGTGCTTCAAGAAGTGTACTCTCTTGTTAGATATTGCATTCACTCACCTGCATACACTTCGCACAAACTCCAGCTGTTGAATGGAACAGACAGTGGCCTCCGGATTACACGGAGAGCCACCGGTTGTACTGGAGTGACGCTCGTACAGTTGTATGTACACTCTTGGTCAGAGCCATTAATTACGGTGCTAGAAAGCTTGCATCCCGTGACTTGTCCCAGCGCCTGTCCTGGGTTGATGCTCACGAGCGGTATCACAAACAGCCTGGCATCCGATGACATTTCGTCACAGTTGAGATTGGAGCCAAGAACTTTGTACAGACTTGGTTTGCTGTTGTTTGCGGCAAGAGGAACAGTTATGTCAACGTGCGCTGGGAGCGATGAACCCATAGCAAAGGTCAGACAAGTAGTCGAATCTCCATCACTGATGACCGTGAGGTCCTGTGAAGGACTTTGTTTACTTGTGTTCGAGAAGAAAGCATTGCTATTTGCTGGAAACACTGCATTGCTATTTGCTGGAAATATAATGATGTTGATGTATTCATGTTGCGGTAGGTGAACAAAATTATGAAAAGAATGTCTATCAGTGGCGATCAAACAACTTACCACAAATAAACAATGGCATTGCAAAAACGCAAAAGTATGCAAAGCTTCCCATCCTTCTGTCGTGAACTCGTGTTACGTGTAGACTGCGAATTGAGCGCAATGTTCACAGTCATATACCACATCGCTTCTTGTCAGCGTCGCGGGATTTTCTACGCAACTGGATCGATAATTCGTCCCTCATCATATATCTGGGTGTATTGAAGTATGAATTATCTTGTCTGCGCATCTCAATTGGAGTGGAACGATGAACACGGTAGACAGTAACGTAAATGTGGAAAACCTAGTTCTAGCTCATCAGCCTTCGAATCCACGGAACATTGTTATTGTGATACAGCAATAGTGTACTGGTACCCGAGTATAAATATTTGAATATGTGACATTATGGTGATATTTGGAAGCAACGTTTTGTGAAAACGGAAAGCCATCTAGGTAGATTCATAGGATTTTTAAAGTTTCATACATGTACATAGATGAGTCACATAAATAAAATAAAAAATTGTCGTTCTAACCTTTCCTGGAGTCACATAAATGAAATATAAAATTGTCGTTCTAACCTTTCCTGGTAAAAAGTGCCGATCTTTATCCTATGCTGACTGGGTTATTTTCAGAGCCACCCATGGGAATCTGAATTAAAGTCTTTTCGTAATTAAAAGACGCCAACGTTTGGTGTAATATCTCCAGTTGTATGCACTTTACATTTTCCAGACTTGACGCAAAGTGAAAACGAAGCAATGATCGATCAAACAGAATTAGTCGTATATCGATGTTATTTTTGATGACATGGCAGTTAAATAATTTAATTTAACAATATAAATGGGATTTTACAATGGTAAGACGAAGGTGGGAAAGCCTGCCGTTTGACACAGCAGGCAATAGGAAGGACGGCGGCAATATGCACGATGTGGCTGACCAATAAGACGCCGCCAGGAAATGACCAGACGGAACCTGATACCCCCGAAACACATGTATTCACAAAAGTATAATTATTCGGATTTTTCTAACTCGTTTACATTGTTTTTCGCTAATATTTTTGTGATGCTAAACGCTATCGGTCTATAAGTTGGCATACTCCACCTGGGAGTCAAACGGCATCTTTCTATCAAATTTCAGACAACTATCGCAAAAATTGAAAGAGTTGGCAATCTACCCCAATGTTAAATTTAGCTCTATGCCCGCACACAATTTTGTGCATTTGCTCGGTTTTGTAGCGGAGCAATGTTTCAAAATCAACATAATTGTCTATAATACACTCCTTTGTATCTTCTGGTTCAAATTAACAAGAATATTTCGAATCCTGATGGATGTAAACAGGACCAATTCCTCGAATATGCTCAGATTCTCGAGATCCCGTTTTGGGCTGAAATTTAACATTGACGTAGATTGCCAACTTTTTCAATTTTCGCGCTAGCTGTCTGAAATTTGGTGGAAAATTTCCGTTTGACTCCCAGGTGCGGTATGTCAAGTTATAAAACGATAGCATTTAGCATCACAAAAATATTAGCGAAAAACAGTGTAAACGAGTTAGAAAAATCCGACTATAGTATGTGGAATTTTTCATTAATTTACTAAAATACAAACAATCAACAGTCCATAGAGCGACCAGATTTGTTAGTATCGTGCTAATATTATGTCTAGTATATAATGCGCGGTACAATTCTTCATTAACTAACAAATTTAGTATATTATCATCATCCTCGCTTTATTTCTGTATCTGGTAAAGCATTTATTTTGGAAAGCATACATTAGTTACGCATGGTTATTGGTTACAAGAATGAGCTTGGTAAGGACATGTATTCAAACTAGTGGAATAGTTTAGGGGACCTTTACAAAATGTCGTTGTGAGCTTGTAGCTTGTTGACAAGAATTGTGCGCAATAAATTTACTGACCGAGTGTGTAATCAGTGTCAGTGCAAACGAAACGATAGTACATGCATAAACATTGATTCTATATAATTATGTGCACAACTCTCCGTTGTGTGGTTTGCTCATATTTCAGACAATAAAAATGTTTGAGCTGCTTTGCTCTTTAGTTTTCCTGACACGCTTTTGCATATTCGGCGGCCATGCATCGTCCAAAATGGCATACTTTCCTAAAATCTGTCTAATAAAACTGCTTTAATATTTGTACTCGTGTGATTATCGCTTATCATGGCATTTGACTTCATGAAAATGGTTTGGTTGAACCACTGCAACGCCTGGATCATAGGCCCAAAAATCCGGATTGCACTGATCAGCTTCTGAACACCACACTCTCCAAGATCGAGCGTGTATAGGTTTGATTGAGCATACTGGAAGTCGTATATGTGGCATCGGTGACATAAAATTCAACCTGAGGTGATTCAGAGGGTTGAGGGTTACTGGAGGTTAATAATCCAGAAATTTCAATTACCCGGGGACAGTATAATATCGAAGAAGGCGCTTAGACTTCTATAATGAACATTGGAAATAATACATATTGCACTTGATGGTGATCTTGAATGTGAAGTAGGACGAACCCGAGTATTTGCTCATTATGTCATTGAGAGACAGAGTATACCCTCGACATTTCACATGAAAATAGGGACTCAAATAGGGTATCAAAGAGGTTTATCATTGGGGATTATGGTCATGGATTTGTTGTGTAGGCCAACAGGCATGTGTTGACATTTTGAAAGGAATATATTTTTTCGAAGTGCCACTTCAAGTCCCACGCAAAAAGTTCAACAAGGCAACGACGGCCAGGCCAATTTATTGTGGGTACAAAAAAACTCATACAATACGTACACATGAACAACATCATAAGTTCAGAAACACTTAAGAATACTGTACATAGCGATAAGTTTTCTGTTGATAAGTATTTCATAATTTTTACAACATGAGCACCTAACGTAATTGGGGTACCCACGGACTCGCTCAATCGATGCTTGAGAAGAATGTGACTGAAACTTATTTAATTTTTAAAGAATACCATCATAATGTATCTTCTATGTTCGGCTTTATCTAAACAAGTTACAAAATCAATGAACCCCAGATGGGGTATAGTGTATATGGTTGGAAATCCTGGGAGATATATCATGTACAATATGTTTAAGATTTTGTTGCGAGGTTGAATGTTGTGATTGTATGCACAATCAATGCTTACTTTTGTGGTGATGTTTACTTGTTTCTCGATCTTCCAATCAAATCATCTAGAAAACTCGTTGGGTGCAGAGTACCATTACAAATGTTATGCACTGCCATGGAAATTGGAAACTTTTTGTGCAAGCCTCTGGTATTGACAATGGAGTGGATTCTCTCAGCCGTCTTACGACCCAATAGAACACGTCCATGGAGCAACCTGACTGATTCCAGTTGCTTGAATGTCTGACTGGACGTTACAAACTCTTCCGCAATTTTCACAGTAATACTGTTTTCACAGAGTACTACGGAATTTTCGAGTTCACATATCTTGGTGCATGCACCAGTCGACATATCTGATTGAAACAATCTGATGAATTGGACAATTTCCCTTATTCCGAGATGTATTATTATTTCCTTTCCTTCTTCGCCAAGCTTTAGACCAGTAGCAAATCCAGCCTCTAAAGCGACAACATACTTGAGTGCCGAAGGTTGAATCCCAAACTTGGCCAGCTGTTTGACTAGGGTGGTCTCCTGGCTTCTTGTCCTCGTTTCGAACGCTGAGGAAGAAATTTTATCAGAAGCATAACAAGTTTTGGTTGGGCTACTATCAGCTGGAGTAGACACAGCACGAACTGCAGGAACTACTACTCTCTGGTGTGTGTTGGCACGTGTGCGCCCATCTCGGAACGTGTATTGTTGGATGAGTGGCTTTGTCGATTGCATTTTCACAGATTTTCTGGTTGTGGACGAAACACTTCCGGCCGTAAGTGCTATACGTGATCTGACTGAAGGAGCTGTGTAATCGTCTGCTGGAGGATCTTCCTGTGTGACGTCTCCTCTGGAACTGGGACTCGCATGTGTCACATCCGTTGAAGCTCTGGGAGAATCACTGTTTTTCTTCCTTGGGAGGGATCGTGGGGTAAACAACTCTTTAGGGCTGCTTCTGTCAGCGACTATTCCCAGAGTTCCCTTGGTTGCAAAGTCGTCTCCAGTTAAATATTGCTGGTCATGTGACTTTGTCGACTGTATGTTCTCTGGTGTTCTGGGAGTGGATGTAAGCCTTCCAGACTTATGTGTCGCACGTGGTCTAACTGAAGAAGCTGTGCTGTCGTCTGCTGACAGATCTTCATATCTTATGGAACTGTGACTTTCATATCCCACATACGATGCAGTTCTTGAGGACTCATTGTGAACTTTCCTTGAGACTGGTCGTGGGGTAAACGATGCTTCACTGCTGCTCTTCTCGGAAACCCTCCCTGGAGTACTTTCAATTGAATAGTTGTCTTCAATTGTATTTTGAGAGCTTAGTTGGTCTAGCGGTTTTGTCGACTGCATATTGTCTGTTGGTTTGGGTGTGGACATAGAGGTTCCTGCTTTATGTGCTGTGCATGCTCGAAATAAAGGAACTGGAATTTCAACTGTTGATGAATCTTCATCTGTGACGTATGCTCTGGAGCTCTGTCTTTTATATCCCACATCCGATGTGACCTTTGGGGACTCATTGTGTACTTCTGAGTCTTTTGTAGTTGTGCATCGTCTGTCGAGTGGCTCTGACTGCATGTTGTCATGTGTTCTGACTGTGGGTGTAAGGGTTCCTGCCCTATGTGTTTTGTGTGATTTAACTAAAGGAACTGTGTTTTCGTCTGGCCACGGATCTTCTTGCGAGATATAAGCACTGGAACTGGAACCATATCTCATAACCGATGTAGTTCTGGGAGACTCACTCTGTACTTTCCTTGGGACGCATCGTGTACCAGCGCTGCTTCTCTCGACAACCCTTCCTCGAATCCCTCCAGTGAAGACATCTTCAGTTGTATAACGTTGGTCGAGTGGTTTTGTCAATTGCAGGCTGTCTTGTGTTTTGGGTGTGGATATATGGGTTTCAGCCTTATGTACTGCGCTTGCTCTGCGTGATGTGACTGGGTTTTCACCTACTGATGAGTCTTCATGTGTAAAGAATCCCCTGGAGCTGAGACTTCTATAACGCACACCCGATGTAGCTCTGGGAGACTCATTGTTTACTTTCGATGGGATGGGTCGTGGGGTAATTGGTGCGTCAGGGCTAATGTTCTCAGTATTTGTTGCTTGAGTTACCTCGCGTCGTTCACTGTGCACTGTAGAAATGGTTCCCCCCGAACTCAGATGTTGTTGCCCCCTCGTAGACCTTCTCTCAGGCATGGCATTCTTATCAATGTTTGATTGATCATAACTTCGTAGTGCAAACCTAGACACAGAAGTTTTTGGACACCGTTCTTCTCTCAATCGGCGGTATTCCATCCCAGTAGGGGTCGCTCCATGTACTATATCCAGTGGCCTAGCCATATTGTGTCTCACCGCCGTCACTTGTGGTGTGGTATGATGTCTTGATGAAGCGAGCTCAGGGTTGGCCACATACCTGTCTTTTGTGTAAGACTCATGGCGAGAGCCTAGGCTGCGATGTGGGTTTCCTCTCCCGTCATGCAGTACGTCCCCCGTCGTGTTAATGTTTGGTTCAAATCTCACTGTATCCTCAGCGCGTTCAACATTTACCTCCGGTGTGACAGTAACGTGTCTGCGATTATTTGTCCGGAAACTGGTTTTGGGGTGTCTTTGACATTCATTGTAAATATTCACAAGGTTTTGATGGAAAAGTTGCTGGTTTCCGACATTCCTAATACGCACACCTTTACCATCGTTTTCCGTAGTATACGCATTGTCGAATTTCATCTGATTGAACGCTACGACATTCACAAGAATGGTGTCCAAAGCGCCGAGTTGCTGCAATGTCTTATATAGGTAAAGTCTACGATTACCATCTGCTGCCAAGTAATTCCCATTGTATACCATAACAGGTATTCTGGGGATGTAATTGATGTGTGAAATATCTCGTGCAAGTTGTCTGAAAGAGTTTTCCAATAGTGTCCCGTCTTTGAATTTATGTCGAATGCTGTCATGTGCGTATCGCACTTCTGATGGTGGAATTTCACGTATAACATTCATTGTTGGATTCCGAGTATTGCATGTCAAGGAGAGCAGATGCTGTTAGTCACAACATATCTCCACAGAATAAACTGCAACAATACTATGATTTATCGACTGGTACAGGAAAATATTCAAACCACTCTGGACCGTGGTTGTAAGTTTCCATTACTCATCAGTCGGGAAATTCCTACTTTCGTATGATAACCCATAGTATATGTGCAGGTAAACCGCCTACCAGTATTATCGATCTCTTCAAGTACACTGAGAAATCGATAATAACATTCATCTGTAGTTACATAATATACTGACATTATCATAACCCTTTACTACGAGCATTAATGTTAACAATAACTTACACGACTCCAGCCTGTTAAGGCGTGTATTATAGTTTGACGAAATGGTATCATTTACACAATAATAGTAATCTGCGAATCACATCATACAACCTTGTTAAGACACACGACTAAAACCACGTAAATGTACAATAATAAATGTAATTCGTGTACTAGATAACACCAAACACGTATACGTGCTTTTAATAACACGAGGGGAGTACTTCTAAATTGGGTTACAAATGAATCTCTACGCCTACAATATCTATGCATTTATTGACCCAAGGTATACTGCCCCCCCCCCCCCCCCCCAAAAAAAAAATAGTTGATGGTAGGGGTGGGCTACAGGGTACACACAATTCATACAATCGGAGTATTTACAGTATAAGAATACACATCAGACAAGAGGCCCAGTCACACTGAGTCGTACGATTTTATGGTCGCACGATTAGTTTTGATTTTGCTGAGTTACGACTGATCACCAGTGATCGCCACTACAATTGAAAGTGGCAGTGGCGGATCTAGGAATTTTATTGGAGGGGGGGGGGAGCAGTGATCATACAGGCTCATGTATTGCGGGAGAGAGAGGGGGCCAGCTCATAGGCTTCAGAATCTGAAGGGGTTTAGATGTTCTCTGGTTGATTATGGGCATTTTAAGGACATCTGTTGAACCCACAAATGTTAAAACGCCCACAAATGTGAAAACCCACAAATTTGAAAACAAATTTTGTAAATCACCCACAAATGTGAAAATATCATTACCCACAAATGTGAAAAAAATCCACCCACAAATGTGAAAAAAAAATTTACCACAAAAATGTGAAAACGGTTTTTGTCATTTGCCCACAAATGTTAAAATCAAACACAGCATTAGGTTCCACATGAGGAATGTCTTTTATTGTTATGTCTTTTTACGGAACCTTGTTCTGATAACCCATTGCATGGCATTGCGTCCTTCATCCGTCGTCGTCCGTCATACGTCTTACATTTTTATTTTTATCTCGAATTTACGGTCAAATCTTTTCGAAATTTGCGCTAAAATGCCTAAGAATACAGGGATGCACTTTTCTGAAATATTTTTTGGGCTACCGGACCTTTGGTCCGATAACCTATTGGCATCGCGTTGCGTCCGTCGTCCGTCCATCCGTCGTCACATCACATATCATATAATGAATAATAATAGTAATGTTGCCGTTACGTGAGGCCCGAGAACCATGGGAGGGGTCCCCGGAACCACAACGCTTGGGTGTGTTGTTCGTCCGGCCTTGTTGATCCTTGGGCATCCTGAGCCCATTTCCTTGAAAAATAATTCTACTTCCGGTTTGGTGTCATTTGACACCACAGGTGTAATCTGATACCAAACCACACCTAGTATATTGCCAATTAGCCCTACGGGTTCGAAAATAATGTCCTTTTTGCTCTACGATCAATATTTACTGAGATATGAAGGTTTTTATGGAAAAATGATGATAATAGGAGAAAGTATTAATTGTGCAATAGGTTTTCAGAACAAAGGTCGGTAACCTAAAAACATTCCTCATGTTGAAGCTAATGTTGTGTCAGATTTTCACATTTGTGGGCAATTGACAAAAATCGTTTTCACATTTGTGGTTGATTTTTTTTTTCACATTTGTGGGTGAAGTTTTTTTCACATTTGTGGGTGAAGATTTTCACATTTGTGGGTAGTTGACAATAAACGTTTTCACATTTGTGGTTGATTTTTTTACATTTGTGGGTGATTTACAAAATTTGTTTTCACATTTGTGGGTTTTCACATTTGTGGGCGTTTTAACATTTGTGGGTTCAACAGACGTCAAACATGTCTCCAGATCTAACAATTTTTTGTGTGAATTTTCTGGAGAATGAAACTGAGATTCTAAAAATTGAGATTTTCACTGAGCTAATGTTGTGTCAGATTTTCACATTTGTGGGCAATTGACAAAAATCGTTTTCACATTTGTGGTTGATTTTTTTTTTTCACATTTGTGGGTGAAGTTTTTTTCACATTTGTGGGTGAAGATTTTCACATTTGTGGGTAGTTGACAATAAACGTTTTCACATTTGTGGTTGATTTTTTTACATTTGTGGGTGATTTACAAAATTTGTTTTCACATTTGTGGGTTTTCACATTTGTGGGCGTTTTAACATTTGTGGGTTCAACACACGTGCGTTTCTTTCCCGCCGGTTGCAGCTTTGCTGTCCTTTTCATTTTTCGTCTGCTTTCCATCATAACTTGAGCAGGGGATGAAAATATGCATGTTGCTAAATTCAGCGTCATTCAACTGTGACCCACTTGGTTACCGCTATAATTTCGTCAACTTCTGAATTACCTTTCTGAAATTTCAACAGCGTTCATCATACTCAGCAGCCTAATTATAACACTTTGAAGACTTTGGACAGTAAGTAAAAAAGTTGGCCAAATTAGCCTATAGCAGATTTATGGTGAATTTTGCCGTAGGTCCGCTGCCAATCCCGTAGCATTATTCATATAGTAGTAGATAACATTTTGACGGTTTTTTCATTACGTTATGTATAGGCTAAATATGGTAACTGTTGCACTTACTGCCCAATCTCTTGGTGCAAATGTGGTACAAAAATGGGGCGTTAACAATTAGGGAATCTGTGAAAATTTCATGTGGCTGTCTTAAAAATGTATGAAATTATCGTGAAAAAACAGTGGGTGACAGTTGAATTACGCTGACTTTAATGGCTTATGAATAATACAGTATGACGATATAATGCTTACAAATCATAAATAAATTCATTCCTTGTGTTTATGTCATCGATTTATACAGAAATATCGTCACTTGAAAATCTAAACATATCTTTAGGAAATTATGGTTCTGAAATCTCTCCATACTTTTCAGGAGATAATTGATGAGGATGAATATTCCGCCTGATACACACGGATGCAGCCGCCGCCGGAAGCAGAAGCACAGCGGGATTGACAATTTGTGGTGAGATGTTCATTTTACGTTCATTTTGATCCTCTAAACTTCAGGTGTACAAGGTATTATCAGTTTGGAAAATGGGCACCCGTTTGCGATGACACTTTTACGAAATTCAAGTATAAGTTCTTCGTTGTTGCGGAAATTTGCGGTGTCTGGTATTTTTACGCATGAGTAACTTACTGCATGCGAACCACACTACCTGAATGTCAGAGACCGACTGAGACCGTGTATGCGTCGACAGCGCTTTTTATACTGGAGTGAGGGGGTGTGTCCCATTTGGTATGACAGGAAGTAGTACCAAATGATGCTATATAGCATCAAGTGGCCTATATAGCATCAAATGGGTGATCTTCCTGACTGCTCGTGATGGAGTCTACGATATACCAATCCCAAGTAAGTCAGCCATTCTTTGAAAATCATCAAAATAATAGATGATATTTCAAGTCTGTGTGTTGTCCAAATCCACGTGATATTTTGAAAATGGCGCATTTCGTAAACGTGTCAAAGACAGTCGGGCAATTTGTGACAAATGTAGGCGGTAAATTCAAAAAGGAATTCTCGGCTCATAGACACTGACTGCTCCACTATGCAAAAAGTCGATGTATTCTAAAGATTACGTGGTTGATACTGAGAACGGATTTACCAACTTTATCGTTATGATCCGGAATGATCCAGACGTTTCAGGTCGAATATTGTATTTTTCTAAAACAAGAAAATGACTCCTCTATTCACTCCAACTGCAAAAAGTCACTTCGGACTACCAGAAGTTTTATGACAAATGCTCATATTTTGTATGCGGTACTAAAGTCGTGAAATTTACTGCCAACAATCGGCAGGGTTTCACCACCGCTGCAGTGAGTGAGATATTATGAATGCCGCATGCTTTCACCGACAAATCCGCTACATCTGCTAAATTTGCTTGTAAATATCTGATAAATACTGAAATACTACATATCCATGGACATCATCAAAAAAGTAAGCATCGGGGCTAGGAAGTACATTTACGTGGGCAATTTTATTACCAATTAATTTCCCATACTCAGGATCCGGAATGACAATTGGTTGTGATAGAAAATTGTGTTTATTACACACCAGATGTTCTTTTTATCTGTATTTATCATTTTGTGCCACTGATTAACTCATCATTGTCATTATTATCACAGAAAAACAGGATTGCCCACTATATTGTACATGTGCTACCCACTATCCTGAAAGTTTCCCCACGAGGCATGTATTACTGAATGAATTGAGGATCTACCTTGTTATCTATCAGTGACGTTCAGCTGTCTGTATTCATTGCGTGATCGAACAAATTATAAATTTCTTGCCAAAGTATTCATTGGCCAGATTAAGAGTAGCTATGGTCAAATTTTGGGACAGTTTGGTGTTTATATGGCGGAGCTATAAAGACTAACATGAATCAATACAAAATTAAAGGTGGAATCAATTTTGAAATCAGCCAAATTTAGCAATCTCAGCCAAATTTAGCATTCTCGTTTGTCACGCAAACTTGAAAGTACATCTCGAGATAGTCGGGAATATATAGGAAATACACACAGTTCGACAACAGATACTTAGAAAATTACCGTTAATCGTGCATGAAAACAGTGGATAGAGAATGATCGGCCTGTCTACATGGCCGGTTGCCACAGTTTCTAGGCAAATACCAATGACGTCATGAGATTGTGTGTAGAACTCGCCTGTTGAACCCACAAATGTTAAAACGCCCACAAATGTGAAAACCCACAAATGTGAAAACAAATTTTGTAAATCACCCACAAATGTAAAAAAATCAACCACAAATGTGAAAACGTTTTTTGTCAACTACCCACAAATGTGAAAATCTTCACCCACAAATGTGAGAAAAACTTCACCCACAAATGTGAAAAAAAAAATCAACCACAAATGTGAAAACGATTTTTGTCAAATGCCCACAAATGTGAAAATCTGACACAACATTAGCTTCAACATGAGGAATGTTTTTAGGTTACCGACCTTTGTTCTGAAAACCTATTACACAATTAATACTTTACCCTATTATCATCATTTTTCCATAAAAACCTTCATATCTCAGTAAATATTGATCGTAGAGCAAAAAGGACATTATTTTCGAACCCATAGGGCTAATTGGCAATATACTAGGCGTGGTTTGGTATCAAATTACACCTGTGATGTCAAATTACACCAAACCGGAAGTAGAAATATTTTTCAAGGAAATGGGCTCAGGATGCCCAAGGATCAGTTATTAGGCCGTTTTGGTGTGTTTGAAGGCCAAAAATTTACACTTTCCCCTATTATCACCCACTTTTCCATAAAAACCTCCATATCTCAGTAAATATTGATCGTAGAGCAAAAAGGACATTATTTTCGAACCCGTAGGGCTAATTGGCAATATACTAGGTGTGGTTTGGTATCAGATTACACCTGTGGTGTCAAATGACACCAAACCGGAAGTAGAATTATTTTTCAAGGAAATGGGCTCAGGATGCCCAAGGATCAACAAGGCCGGACGAACAACACGCCCAAGCGTTGTGGTTCCGGGGACCCCTCCCATGGTTCTCGGGCCTCACGTAACGGCAACATTACTATTATTATTCATTATATGATGTGTGATATGTGATGTGATGTTTGTCTACTAACCATGCTATGACGGTACTAACCTGGTTGCTACTTAACGAAGTCACATTCGTCACAAAAATTTAAAGATAAAATTGTTTACGGACGACGGATGGATGGACGACGGACGCAACGCGATGCCAATAGGTTATCGGACCAAAGGTCCGGTAGCCCCAAAAATCTTTCAGAAAAGTGCTTCCCTGTATTCTTAGGCATTTTAGCGCAAATTTCGAAAAGATTCGACTGTAAATTCGAGATAAAAACGACGACGGATGAAGGACGCAATGCCATGCAATGGGTTATCAGAACAAGGTTCCGTAAAAAGACATAACAATAAAAGACATTCCTCATGTGGAACCTAATTCGTCGTTTTAAAGGTTAAAACTAGTATTATTTACTATACTTACCTCCATAATACTACACGGGTAACTCCTAACAGCCTACTTAAATTAGGCTCCCCCATAGAGAAACCTCTCATATGGGGAAGAATAAAGAATGACCCCTCCCTTGCTGCCACCAGGGGCAGCACCGTAGCCACTTCCTCCATTCCCAATTCCTTGTCTCAGGGACGAGTACAAAGGAAACGGGGTAGGTTGGGTTGGCACTTTGGTAGTATTATGGAGGAAAATATAGTAAATAATACTAGTTTTAACCTTTAAAACGACGAATTATTGTCCTATACATTACCTCCATAATACTACACGGGTAAAATTCAGAATAGACATTGGAGGTGGGATTTGAACCCGTCCCTAGAAGTCTACCCGGATAGTATCATTCTTTCATTATATATATATAAAAATATATAAATATTAGTGCAACATACCTTGTGAAGAAAGCTTCAGTTCGGAATCCTCTTCACTTCCACCAGACTTGAATTTCCATTCCATGGTATCCACTCACTCACACCGTGCGTGTAAGAGTCAAATCAATCCAAGTCCAAGGTAACAATGGTACTTAAATTAGGAGAATGTGGGAATCTTCCCTGAACAATATAACCAACTGAGTATATAAAGTTCATAATCCTTTGCACTAATATCCACAGAACTAAGGAATCCATCCGGATCAACTGAAGCGACACATAGTCCGAACAATCCTTGATGTTTTTGTGTGGTTTTCGTTGTTTGTTTTTTTTTATATAGTTTTTCAGTTTTTGACAGCATAAGCTCACAGTGGAGCAAAAAGGAAACCAAAATCCTCAATTAGCTTGATGTGCGACCGAGGATGACGTGCTGGCTGGCGAAGATCGAACCCAGGTGCAACCCGTCCTCAGACGTCCAGGCTATGTCTCTGGGATAATGAGAAGTAAACGTGTTATGGCAAGACCAAGAACATGCACTCATAATGTGAGATAGTGGTGTATTACCAATATAAGCCAATGACGCAGCCATGGCCCGTACGTCATGCGCCCGTACTCGAAAAGAACAATCAGTCGGCTGATCGCCGAGATCGTAACAGAGTCGAATGCATTTCTTAATCCAAAAAGAGATAGTCGGGGAGCGAATATTGTTCTTGAAGCTTTTCAGATAAGAGACGAAAAGAAGCTTTTTGCCTTGTCGAAAACCCTTGGTCTTGTCAAGATAAAAGCCCAACGCACGTACAGGACAGAGCTTCGCGTCACTCTCCAAGTCCGTGCCAAGAGAGGCATCGAGAGCAGGGATCACAATCGCCAATGGAGGGGCCATAGAGAGCTGGGTTTTCGAGAGAAAAGACAGGAGAACGCCCAGTCTGACCTGAGCATAGTTCTCCTTCCAGCTAATCTTAGGGCCTGTTCGATTGGTAATATTCTGGAAGAGGTAGATGCCTACCAAGAAGACGGAAGATGGTTTTGAATCGAATGTGTTCTGCCATTTTCAGCAGGGAATTAATATTAGAAAATGATGTGATATGGCGTAAATATTCATCAAACACTACAAATTTCCAAACGGTATTGACTCCGCGCATAAAATAAACATTCTGTGATAACAGGGTACAACTGATGTCTGGTACATTCCGATATTTCGACGATAACTGAGGGAGCACCATTTCGGCCGCCATTTGCAATTCAGCCCCCCCGCCATATTGTAAAACTCAGAAGATCTACCGTAAACCAGCCTCCGAGCTGGTAGAGCAGCAGAGGTCTTCCTCTTCCAGAATAACGTCTTCCGTGAGAATCTTGGTAAACTGGAATAGGAAGAGGCGAATCGAAGAGGCCCTTTGACGCATCCAAAGCATGGATCTCACCTCGACGCCTGTCAGAGGCTAGGGCAAGGAGAAAAACCGTTTTCCAAGTGACTAACTTGAGGGGCGCCGAAGTGGTTCAAGACCAACGACAAGTCCCACTCAGGAGTGGGGTTTCGCGCCACGGGACGATCTACCTCGAAGTTCTTGAGCAATAAAGTCAAGGCATGATCGGTCCCGTAGTCCACACCTTGTCGCGGCAAAAGCGTCTTAGCAATAGCCGTTCTGTAGCCTGCAAGGGTAGACGGCACCCGACCTTCAGAGAATTTTAACATCAGAAATTCAGCTATTAAAGGGGCATTGGCCGTGAAAGGATCAGTCCGCCTGCGCTCACACCAAGCACTGAAGACGACCCATTTCGACTCGTAGACCGCCAAAGAAGACCTTCTATTTGGTCGTGCGAGCCGAGAGGACACTTCCTCAGAAAATCACTTTGCGCGGAAGGATCGCTGGACAACATCCACGCGTGAAGGGCCAGCTGGCGTGTGTTCTGGTGAAACACCGGAGACCGTGGCTGCCTCAGTAGATCTTCTTGCAGAGGCAACGGCCTCGGAACATCGACAAGGAGATCTAGAAGCTCTGGGAACCACGACTTCTCGGGTTGTAGAGGCGCAATAAGCAGGATCTGACATTGTTGTGCTCGAACCTTGGCAATCACTTGCGGAATCAGAATGGCTGGGGGGTAAGCATATGCATACAGGCCCTCCCAGTCCATAGACAGAGCATCCACACCCCAAGCCAGGGGGTCTGAGATTGGCGACACAAAGGTGGGGAGCCTGTTGTTCCAACGAGTGGCAAACAGGTCCACATGAGGTCGATCCCAAAGGGTACATAACTGTCGAAAGACCGCTGGAGACAAGGTCCATTCAGTAGGCTGTACCTGACCCCGCCGAGACAGCATGTCCGCCAAGACATTGAGGCGGCCGGGAATGTGACGGGCACGGAGCATAATCGATTGGGCGTTGCATCACCGTAGCAAGGCCGACACCTGACGACTGAGTGTCAAGGAACGAGTGCCTCCTTGCTTGTTGATGTAGGCCACGACCGTTGAGTTGTCCGTGGCAACCAAAACTGAGTGTCCTGCTAACTCGGATACCCAATTGGCCAGGGCCCTAGATACAGCTTCCAACTCGAGAGCATTGATGTGCCAAGACAAATAATGGTCGCTCCACAAGCCCGAAATCTCTTGGAAGTCCAAGTGGGCGCCCCAGCCCTCCGTGCTGGCATCCGTAAACAGATGCTTGGATGGCAGCGGCAGATGGAAGGGAGAACCTTGTGACAGGTTTCTGATTTGAATCCACCACTGCACGCACTCGCGAGCCGCTGGAGACAACATTACCATCGTAGAGTCGGGGTCTGTAGCTTGACACCAACCCAAACTCAGGCAATGCTGCAGTTCTCGCATATGTAAGCGACCCAAAGGTACCAGCTTCTCTGTTGCCACCAACAGGCCTAGCAGAGACTGCCAGGTGGCTGCCGACTGACACGGATGAGCCAGGAAGGAGGCTAGAATAGGGCGCAATTTGGAAATTCTGTCCTGAGGTGGGAAGACCATGCCTGACGTGGTCACAAACCTGTAGCCCAGGAACACGAAATCTCGAGATGGAACGAGCTCTAATTTCTCGAAATTGATCACTAGGCCCATTGTCTGACACGTTTTGATCAACCAATCGCAGTGCTCCAACAACGTGTCCCTAGACTGACTGCGTAGGAGCCAGTCGTCGAGGTATTGATGAAGGAACAATCCCCGCTGGTGGGCCAGGCTCTGGACCTCCCTCACCACCATGGTGAATATCCAAGGAGAAGGTGACAGGCCAAATGGTAGAGCACAGAACTGCCACACACGACCCCGGAAAGCGAACCTCAGATACTTTCGCGAGGCTGAGTGTATCGGAATGTGGAAGAAGGCATCCTTCAGATCCAGCGAGATCGCCCATGCATTCTCTGGAAGCGCTAACCGAATGAACTCGGGCGTCTCCATAACGAACTTTGGAGTCTGCACGAACGGATTCAGAGGCGACAAGTCTATAACTGGGCGACAACCACCGGAACTCTTTGGAACCACGAACACGATACTGTAGAAACCCGGAGTCCGCGGATCTGCAGGTTCTACTGCCCCTTTCGCGATCAATTTTTTTATCTCTACATCCAAGGCTGCTCGCTTCGCCGGAGCCGACGGCAGAGTGAATGATTGGGGATGGGGGATAATGCAGGTTGAGTTATGAACTGAATCTGGAATCCCTTCCGGAGTACCCCCCCAGATCCAAGGGCTGGCACCCATCTCTTGCCAAATGGGCCAAAAGAGATTTAAGCGCCCGCCGACTGGCGGTTCTACGTGACCAAAATGAGCGGGAGTCGCCATTGGTGACGCGTGGTACTCGGAAAGTTCCCTGGCACTGGTACTTACTGTCGTGACTGGGCCTGGATGCCCCTGCTCCGCCCTTAGACTTGCCGCGGCGGCTGGACCCGGAGTGGCGACCACCACGCTTGGTTGTAGAGGCAGGGGCTCCTGAAAAGGGCTGCTTCTTCCTCTGTTTCTTGGGCTTTGAAGAAGAAGCGGTCTGTGGCTGCGGCCGTGGCTTCCAAGCCTTCTGCTTGGCAAGCAGTTCGGAGACCAGCTGGGCATTGGCCGACTGGATGCGGTCCGACACTTGCCGTTCCTCGGGGAGTTGGCGGCCTGGGAGTTGGCGGCCTGGTCCGTGAGCGCCTCCTGTGCGCAGGACAGCAGCATGGGGGCGGAACGTAGTCAGGATTTCAAATCCAGGGACGGCTTGAAAGTCAGGGACTTGAGGAAGGCGTCCCGTCGCCACTGCTCCATGGTGAACGCGCCGTAAGAGAGCTGGTGTAGGCGGTCCCGGATAGACAAGCCCGCGCTGGACAGAAATCCGATAGCGGTGGAGATCTGATCCTGAAGGGCAGCTTGGGGGACGGGTCCAGCAGAGGCTTGCTGGGCCAGGTTCTCGAGGAGATCCCGCGCGGCGGCTAAAAGCCAGTCCTGGGTGGAGTCGATGAGAACAGCTGAACGAATCGACTGTTGAACATCTGCTACCTGGGCAGGGGTCACCGAGATCTTCGAGGGGGCCGTCATATACTGAAGAGTCTTCTTGGAAGGCTCCGACGGCTTCTCCGTGAAGTCCTTGTGGGAAAGCAAGTATGAAGAGGAGAGCTTGGGTTTCTTTATCTTGTCTCCCTTGGCCTTGATGGAGGCTTGGCGACGAACCTCGAACGCCTGGCGTACGCTGCGGCTGAGAGGCAGTTGCTGGCATGAACTTGATGGCGGTACTGGCAGGCCACAAGAAACTGGTTCCACTGACGAGGAGGTTTCCGTCGGAGGCTATGGCGGAAACTGGGAACCGAGACACGCACGCGTGAGAATCAACTTCTCCCGGAACTGGAGATCCTGAGAGGAGCCACGTTCGTCTACCAGGGAAGGATGTATGGACGCGGAGTTCATATCCTCTTCTTCGTCCTCTTCTTCCGAGTCGGACTCCGGGTCGGGACAGCGACGCTTGTGTGAAGCCGAGGGAACGAAGCCGGAAGAGGGCAGCACCTGGAGCACCTGAGCCGGGGTGACTCCACGGGAAGATCCTGGAGTAGGGCCGACAACCTGAGCCGGAGTGGCTAAGAGCTGGTCCGGGGGTCTGGTGACTGTAGGGACTGGGTCCGCTGCAGAGGCGTGGATAGTCCACAGGTGGCCTCGCTCGCACGGCCTGCGAGAGGCAAGAATCCAGGAGGAGGAGCAGTCGGGGGATGACACTGGAGGAGGCTGTGCTGCACCTGAGTCGAGAGCTGCGAGAACATCGCTTGCATTTGTGCCGACATGCGAGAGGAGATGTCTAGTTCCAACTGCCGAAAATCCTGAGGCGCGGAGGAGGCAGGTGAAGGTAACATAACGGACTCCGCTGAAGAGCGGCCCGACACACGCACTGCCGAAGGGTGGCCCGAAGGCCCGGACTCCGCTGAAGAGCGGCCCACGAAGACAGTCATGAGAGGTTGGCCCGAAGGCCCGGACGTCGCTAAAGAGCAACCCGCAGTCTGGCCCGAAGGCCTGGACGTCGCTAAAGAGCGACCCGCTGTGGCAGGGTCCGTAGAGGGCATCCCGAGGGAGCTGTCTGGTGGCGAGGCTATCCGCTGGATCGGCGGCGGGGAAGGCCTGCTGCGCTGGGATATCGACTGGAAGAGAGAGTGAGAATTAGACATCATCATAACCTCCTCCCCCCCCCCCACTTTCACTGAAACATCGCGCCCTGAGGCAGTCAGATGCGGTGGAAGATGAGGCGAGCACTCACTGCTAGCATTGAAGCCATTAGTCCGAATAGAAAACGGAGGCTGGTCGGATCCTGGGATCTGATGGGAACCCGGGTCCCGGGCCCCGACAGGGGCCGGGAGCCGAACTAGCCCTGTTTCTAACTCGACCAAACCACTAGCGTCAGTTACTAATGCCCGAGGTGGGCATAGAAGCAACGCCGTGGTATCGAGGGACAAGCCTGAGCTGGTAGCGGAATGCCGAGGAAGACGCAAGCATGGTCTATCAGCATCTGATACCTTAACGAGAGTCGTGTTCCTATCGGAACCCGGGTTCCCATCGGAACCCGGCCCCGAGCGGGGCCCGGGACCCGAGCGCCAACGTGTAGCTGTATAGCTGACAGTGACTCGGAACCCGGAGCCGTAATCCCACCGGGACCCGGGTCCCAACTGGGACCCGGGAGCCGAGCACCGTCATCTGACATGAGCGTGACAGATGAGAGCACGGGAACGGACGGAGTGTTCCTGGGACCCGGGCTCCGAGCGCCCACGCAAGGCATGGACTCGGAAACACGACGCTCGGAGTGAATGGAGAGAAAACGATTAACCAGGCTAGCTGGAAAATCTAACAGACTCCGAACACTCAAAAGCTGAGGGCACAATGCCGAAAGCAGAGAGCGGCCCACCACATCACCCACCACACCTGACGGGGCCAGAGCCGCACACACAGGTGGGGGAGAGGGAGGGACAAACATGACATTACAATCAAAATTATGACAAATTCCTGTGAGTCTAAGAGGGACAGGGCGTCTACACTCACTGGGGATTGTAAAGCTAAATTAAGCCGAGCCGACTCAGTGTCGAAGCGACGGATGGCGGCGAGACAATGCACCCGGGCGGACCGACAGCAGTCAACATCAGGTGGGGAGGGACGTGAACGGAGGTGAAGTAAATCCCTCAATGCCCCATACACGGTTGACCAGTCTTCTGGTGAACGAGATTCGCACTTTTCGCAAGGAAAATCGTCGATGCAGAACGAATCCACACACCGCCAACAGAAGTCGTGGACCTCCCACGCTGGTAAGAACACGTGGCACCGCCCACACACACGCGTGGGCATGGTCAGCTCAGCTCACTCAAACAGGAAAACCTGGGCGTGGACTACCGTCAACGTGTTAAAAAGGACACCCCTAACGACTAAGAGTCCTTTCCTGCCGAGTTTCCACAGAGGTGGAACGATCCAAGCAATAAAATTAAACAGAAATATAGAGTAGGCATAAGTAGGTCTGCTTCCTTCAATAGGAGAATTGGGAATGGAGGAAGTGGCTACGGTGCTGCCCCTGGTGGCAGCAAGGGAGGGGTCATTCTTTATTCTTCCCCATATGAGAGGTTTCTCTATGGTGGAGCCTAATTTAAGTAGGCTGTTAGGAGTTACCCGTGTAGTATTATGGAGGTAATGTATAGGACAATAATGCTGTGTTTGATTTTCACATTTGTGGGCAAATGACAAAAACCGTTTTCACATTTGTGGTTAAATTTTTTTTTCACATTTGTGGGTGGATTTTTTTTCACATTTGTGGGTAATGATATTTTCACATTTGTGGGTGATTTACAAAATTTGTTTTCACATTTGTGGGTTTTCACATTTGTGGGCGTTTTAACATTTGTGGGTTCAACACACGTGCACCCAGTATCGGCGGAAAAAGACATTTTTCAAAAAGGTTGTAAACAATATTTATTTGGGTATTTATTTGGGTAAGCTCTGATGTTAACATCCGGAAGTCCAAACTATTTACACTTCTATGGAAAATTACACCTCTGAGCGTATCATCCATACTTACACTCAGGGCTGCACTGGCATATAACATCTCATACTGTTCCTCCAGGAGCGCCCACAACTCCATGAGTTGTTGCTTGGTGCGGGCACTGTGCAAAATAGATCGCTCGACGCTGGTGTCTGCCCCCAGGTCCTCCATATACAGCAATAAATCACTGATCAACTGTCTCATTTCCATAGCTGTCTTGTGACGTATGTGTCTCTCATCAGGGGTGCGATAGACATCTTGTTTTGGCGTCTGTTGAACCCACAAATGTTAAAACGCCCACAAATGTGAAAACCCACAAATGTGAAAACAAATTTTGTAAATCACCCACAAATGTGAAAATATCATTACCCACAAATGTGAAAAAAAATCCACCCACAAATGTGAAAAAAAAATTTAACCACAAATGTGAAAACGGTTTTTGTCATTTGCCCACAAATGTGAAAATCAAACACAGCATTATTGTCCTATACATTACCTCCATAATACTACACGGGTAACTCCTAACAGCCTACTTAAATTAGGCTCCCCCATAGAGAAACCTCTCATATGGGGAAGAATAAAGAATGACCCCTCCCTTGCTGCCACCAGGGGCAGCACCGTAGCCACTTCCTCCATTCCCAATTCTCCTATTGAAGGAAGCAGACCTACTTATGCCTACTCTATATTTCTGTTTAATTTTATTGCTTGGATCGTTCCACCTCTGTGGAGACTCGGCAGGAAAGGACTCTTAGTCGTTAGGGGTGTCCTTTTTAACACGTTGACGGTAGTCCACGCCCAGGTTTTCCTGTTTGAGTGAGCTGAGCTGACCATGCCCACGCGTGTGTGTGGCCGGTGCCACGTGTTCTTACCAGCGTGGGAGGTCCACGACTTCTGTTGGCGGTGTGTGGATTCGTTCTGCATCGACGATTTTCCTTGCGACAAGTGCGAATCTCGTTCACCAGAAGACTGGTCAACCGTGTATGGGGCGTTGAGGGATTTACTTCACCTCCGTTCACGTCCCTCCCCACCTGATGTTGACTGCTCTCGGTCCGCCCGGGTGCATTGTCTCGCCGCCATCCGTCGCTTCGACACTGAGTCGGCTCGGCTTAATTTAGCTTTACAATCCCCAGTGAGTGTAGACGCCCTGTCCCTCTTAGACTCACAGGAATTTTGTCATAATTTTGATTGTAATGTCATGTTTGTCCCTACCTCTCCCCCACCTGTGTGTGCGGCTCTGGCCCCGTCAGGTGTGGTGGGTGATGTGGTGGGCCGCTCTCTGCTTTCGGCATTGCGCCCTCAGTTTTTGAGTGTTCGGAGTCTGTTAGATTTTCCAGCTAGCCTGGTTAATCGTTTTCTCTCCATTCACTCCGAGCGTCGTATTTCCGAGTCCATGCCTTGTGTGGGCGCTCGGAGCCCGGGTCCCAGGTCCCAGGAACACTCCGTCCGTTCCCGCGCTCTCATCTGTCACGCTCATGTCAGATGACGGTGCTCGGCTCCCGGGTCCCGGTCGGGACCCGGGTCCCGGTGGTATTACGGCTCCGGTATTACGGCGACGGGAACCCGGGTTCCGATAGGAACACGACTCTCGTTAAGGTATCAGATGCTGATAGACCATGCTTGCGTCTTCCTCGGCATTCCGCTACCAGCTCAGGCTTGTCCCTCGATACCACGGCGTTGCTTCTATGCCCACCTTGGGCATTAGTAACTGACGCTAGTGGTTTGGTCGAGTTAGAAACAGGGCTAGTTCGGCTCCCGGCCCCTGTCGGGGCCCGGGACCCGGGTTCCCATCGGATCCCAGGATCCGACCAGCCTCCGTTTTCTATTCGGACTAATGGCTTCAATGCTAGCAGTGAGTGCTCGCCTCATCTTCCACCGCATCTGACTGCCTCAGGGCGCGATGTTTCGGTGAAAGTGGGGGAGGAGGTTATGACGATATGTCTAATTCTCACTCTCTCTTCCAGTCGATATCCCAGCGCAGCAGGCCTTCCCCGCCGCCGATCCAGTGGATAGCCTCGCCACCAGACAGCTCCCTCGGGATGCCCTCTATGGACCCTGCCACAGCGGGTCGCTCTTTAGCGACGTCCGGGCCTTCGGGCCAGACTGCGGGTTGCTCTTTAGCGACGTCCGGGCCTTCGGGCCAACCTCTCACGACTGTCTTCGCGGGCCGCTCTTCAGCGGAGTCCGGGCCTTCGGGCCACCCTTCGGCAGTGCGTGTGTCGGGCCGCTCTTCAGCGGAGTCCGTTATGTTACCTTCACCTGCCTCCTCCGCGCCTCAGGATTTTCGGCAGTTGGAACTAGACATCTCCTCTCGCATGTCGGCACAAATGCAAGCGATGTTCTCGCAGCTCTCGACTCAGGTGCAGCACAGCCTCCTCCAGTGTCGTCCCCCAACTGCTCCTCCTCCTGGATTCTTGCCTCTCGCAGGCCGTGCGAGCGAGGCCACCTGTGGACTATCCACGCCTCTACAGCAGACCCAGTCCCTACAGTCACCAGGCCTCTTACCCCCGGACCAGCTCTTAGCCACTCCGGCTCAGGTTGTCGGCCCTACTCCAGGATCTTCCCGTGGAGTCACCCCGGCTCAGGTGCTCCAGGTGCTGCCCTCTTCCGGCTTCGTTCCCTCGGCTTCACGGAAGCGTCGCTGTCCCGATCGGAGTCCGACTCGGAAGAAGAGGACGAAGAAGAGGATATGGACTCCGCGTCCATACATCCTTCCCTGGTAGACGAACGTGGCTCCTCTCAGGATCTCCAGTTCCGGGAGAAGTTGGTTCTCACGCGTGCGTGTCTCGGTTCCCAGTTTCCGCCAGAGCCTCCGACGGAAACCTCCTCGTCAGTGGAACCAGTTTCTTGTGGCCAGCCAGTACCGCCATCAAGTTCACGCCAGCAACTGCCTCTCAGCTGCAGCGTACGCCAGGCGTTCGAGGTTCGTCGCCAAGCCTCCATCAAGGCCAAGGGAGACAAGCTAAAGAAACCCAAGCTCTCCTCTTCATACTTGCCTTCCCACAAGGACTTCACGGAGAAGCCGTCGATGCCTTCCAAGAAGACTCTTCAGTATATGTCGGCCCCCTCGAAGATCTCGGTGACCCCTGCCCAGGTAGCAGATGTTCAACAGTCGATTGTTCAGCTGTTCTCATCGACTCCACCCAGGACTGGCTTTTAGCCGCCGCGCGGGATCTCCTCGAGAACCTGGCCCAGCAAGCCTCTGCTGGACCCGTCCCCCAAGCTGCCCTTCAGGATCAGATCTCCACCGCTATCAGATTTCTGTCCAGCGCGGGCTTGTCTATCCGGGACCGCCTACACCAGCTCTCTTACGGCGCGTTCACCATGGAGCAGTGGCGACGGGACGCCTTCCTCAAGTCCCTGAATTTCAAGCCGTCCCTGGATTTGAAATCCCGACTACGTTCCGCCCCCATGCTGCTGTCCTGCGCACAGGAGGCGCTCAACTCCCTGTTCCACGGAGAGGACGGTGCTCTTTCAGCCGAGGAACGGCAAGTGTCGGACCGCGTCCAGTCGGCCAATGCCCAGTTGGTCTCCGAACTGCTTGCCAAGCAGAAGGCTTGGAAGCCACGGCCGCAGCCACAGACCGCTTCTTCTTCAAAGTCCAAGAAACAGAGGAAGAAGCAGCCCTTTTCAGGAGCCCCTGCCTCTACAACCAAGCGTGATGGTCGCCACTCCGGGTCCAGCTGCCGCGGCAAGTCTAAGGGCGGAGCAGGAGCGTCCAGGCCCAGTCACGACAGTAAGTCCCAGTGCCAGGGAACTTTCTGAGTACCATGCGTCACCAATGGCGACTCCCGCTCATTTTGGTCACGTAGAACCGCCAGTCGGCGGGCGCTTAAATCTCTTTTGGCCCATTTGGCAAGCGATGGGTGCCAGCCCTTGGGTCTGGGGGGGTACTCCGAAAGGGATTCCAGATTCAGTAACTCAACCTGCATTATCCCCCATCCCCAAGTCATTCACTCTGCCGTCGGCTCCGGCGAAGCGAGCACAATTGGATGTGGAGATAAAAAAATTGATCGCGAAAGGGGCAGTAGAACCTGCAGATCCGTGACTCCGGGTTTCTACAGTATCGTGTTCGTGGTTCCAAAGAGTTCCGGCGGTTGTCGCCCAGTTATAGACTTGTCGCCTCTGAATCCGTTCGTGCAGACTCCAAAGTTCGTTATGGAGACGCCCAAGTTCATTCAGTTAGCGCTTCCAGAGAATTCATGGGCGATCTCGCTGGATCTGAAGGATGCCTTCTTCCACATTCCGATACACTCAGCCTCGCGAAAGTATCTGAAGTTCGCTTTCCGGGGTCGTGTGTGGCAGTTCTGTGCTCTACCATTCGGCCTTTCACCTTCTCCTTGGATATTCACCATGGTGGTGAGGGAGGTCCAGAGCCTGGCCCACCAGCGGGGATTGTTCCTTCATCAATACCTCGACGACTGGCTCCTACGCAGTCAGTCTCGGGACACGTTGTTGGAGCACCGCGATTGGTTGATCAATACGTGTCAGACAATGGGCCTAGTGATCAATTTCGAGAAATCAGAGCTCGTTCCATCTCGAGATTTCGTGTTCCTGGGCTACAGGTTTGTGACCACGTCAGGCATGGTCTTCCCACCTCAAGACAGAATTTCCAAATTGCGCCCTATTCTAGCCTCCTTCCTGGCTCATCTGTTTCAGTCGGCAGCCACCTGGCAGTCTCTGCTAGGCCTGTTGGCGGCAACGGAGAAGCTGGTACCTTTGAGCCGCTTACATATGCGAGAACTGCAGCATTGCCTGAGTTTGGGTTGGTGTCAAGCTACAGACCCCGACTCTACGATGGTAATGTTGTCTCCAGCGGCTCGCGAGTGCGTGCAGTGGTGGATTCAAATCAGAAACCTGTCACAAGGTTCTCCCTTCCGTCTGCCGCTGCCATCCAAGCATCTGTTTACGGATGCCAGCACGGAGGGCTGGGGCGCCCACTTGGACTTCCAAGAGATTTCGGGCTTGTGGAGCGACCATTATTTGTCTTGGCACATCAATGCTCTCGAGTTGGAAGATGTATCTAGGGCCCTGGCCAATTGGGTATCCGAGTTAGCAGGACACTCAGTTTTGGTTGCCACGGACAACTCAACGGTCGTGGCCTACATCAACAAGCCAGGAGGCACTCGTTCCTTGACACTCAGTCATCAGGTGTCGGCCTTGCTACGGTGATGCAACGCCCAATCGATTATGCTCCGTGCCCGTCACATTCCCGGCCGTCTCAATGTCTTGGCGGACATGCTGTCTCGGCGGGGTCAGGTACAGCCTACCGAATGGACCTTGTCTCCAGCGGTCTTTCAACAGTTATGTACCCTTTGGGATCGACCTCATGTGGACCTGTTTGCCACTCGTTGGAACAACAGGCTCCCCACCTTTGTGTCGCCAATCTCAGACCCCCTGGCTTGGGGTGTGGATGCTCTGTCTATGGACTGGGAGGGCCTGTATGCATATGCTTACCCCCCAGCCATTCTGATTCCGCAAGTGATTGCCAAGGTTCGAGCACAACAATGTCGGATCCTGCTTATTGCGCCTCTACAACCCGAGAAGTCGTGGTTCCCAGAGCTTCTAGATCTCCTTGTCGATGTTCCGAGGCCGTTGCCTCTGCGAGGAGATCTACTGAGGCAGCCACGGTCTCCGGTGTTTCACCAGAACACACGCTAGCTGGCCCTTCACGCGTGGATGTTGTCCAGCGATCCTTCCGCGCAAAGGGATTTTCTGAGGAAGTGTCCTCTCGGCTCGCACGACCAAATAGAAGGTCTTCTTTGGCGGTCTACGAGTCAAAATGGGTCGTCTTCAGTGCTTGGTGTGAGCGCAGGCAGACTGATCCTTTCACGGCCAATGCCCCTTTAATAGCTGAATTTCTGATGTTAAAATTCTCTGAAGGTCGGGTGCCGTCTACCCTTGCAGGCTACAGAACGGCTATTGCTAAGACGCTTTTGCCGTGACAAGGTGTGGACTACCGGACCGATCATGCCTTGACTTTATTGCTCAAGAACTTCGAGGTAGATCGTCCCGTGGCGCGAAACCCCACTCCTGCGTGGGACTTGTCGTTGGTCTTGAACCGTCTGGCATCAGCCCCGTTCGAGCCCCTGGCTTCGGCGCCCCTCAAGTTAGTCACTTGGAAAACGGTTTTTCTCCTTGCCCTAGCCTCTGACAGGCGTCAAGGTGAGATCCATGCTTTGGATGCGTCTAAGATTAGCTGGAAGGAGAACTATGCTCAGGTCAGACTGGGCGTTCTCCCGTCTTTTCTCTCGAAAACCCAGCTCTCTACGGCCCATCCATTGGCGATTGTGATCCCTGCTCTCGATGCCTCTCTTGGCACGGACTTGGAGAGTGACGCGAAGCTCTGTCCCGTACGTGCGTTGCGCTTTTACCTTGACAAGACCAAGGGTTTTCGACAAGGCAAAAAGCTTCTTTTCGTCTCTTATCTGAAAAGCTTCAAGAACGATATTCGCTCCCCGACTATCTCTTCTTGGATTAAGAAATGCATTCGACTCTGTTACGATCTCGGCGATCAGCCGACTGATTGTTCTTTTCGGGTACAGGCGCATGACGTACGGGCCATGGCTGCGTCATCATATAATGAATAATAATAGTAATGTTGCCGTTACGTGAGGCCCGAGAACCATTGGAGGGGTCCTCGGAACCACAACGCTTGGGCGTGTTGTTCGTCCGGCCTTGTTGATCCTTGGGCATCCTGAGCCCATTTCCTTGAAAAATAATTCTACTTCCGGTTTGGTGTCATTTGACACCACAGGTGTAATCTGATACCAAACCACACCTAGTATATTGCCAATTAGCCCTACGGGTTCGAAAATAATGTCCTTTTTGCTCTACGATCAATATTTACTGAGATATGGAGGTTTTTCTGGAAAAGTGGGTGATAATAGGGGAAAGTGTAAATTTTTAGCCTTCAAACACACCAAAACGGCCTAATAACTGATCCTTGGGCATCCTGAGCCCATTTCCTTGAAAAATATTTCTACTTCCGGTTTGGTGTAATTTGACATCACAGGTGTAATTTGATACCAAACCACGCCTAGTATATTGCCAATTAGCCCTATGGGTTCGAAAATAATGTCCTTTTTGCTCTACGATCAATCTTTACTGAGATATGAAGGTTTTTATGGAAAAGTGGGTGATAATAGGGGAAAGTGTAAATTTTTGGCCTTCAAACACACCAAAACGGCCTAATAACTGATCCTTGGGCATCCTGAGCCCATTTCCTTGAAAAATATTTCTACTTCCGGTTTGGTGTAATTTGACATCACAGGTGTAATTTGATACCAAACCACGCCTAGTATATTGCCAATTAGCCCTCTGGGTTCGAAAATAATGTCCTTTTTGCTCTACGATCAATATTTACTGAGATATGAAGGTTTTTATGGAAAAATGATGATAATAGGGTAAAGTATTAATTGTGTAATAGGTTTTCAGAACAAAGGTCGGTAACCTAAAAACATTCCTCATGTTGAAGCTAATGTTGTGTCGGATTTTCACATTTGTGGGCAATTGACAAAAATCGTTTTCACATTTGTGGTTGATTTTTTTTTCACATTTGTGGGTGAAGTTTTTTTCACATTTGTGGGTGAAGATTTTCACATTTGTGGGTAGTTGACAAAAAACGTTTTCACATTTGTGGTTGACTTTTTTACATTTGTGGGTGATTTACAAAATTTGTTTTCACATTTGTGGGTTTTCACATTTGTGGGCGTTTTAACATTTGTGGGTTCAACAGGCGTCTCCTGTTATTTCATTGAAATTGATGGGGTCAGAATGTTAGGCGCATTATAAAAGCACCTAAGGAATACTTATTGCTCTTGTAATTAAATCTTCAGTCAAAAGTGCATTGATGATATTACGAAATTCTTGTCTTTGAAAAGCTTGCAGAAACGATTGTAGTATGATGTTGACATCGTATACTTTGGGTTGGGGAATTATACACTAAATATCATTTCAGAACCAGATGTACAAGAGGGTAGGGCTATAAAACATTATCCGTCTATGACAGAAGGACCTTTATTGCTGACTCTATCTTGTCCATGCACGAAATGCGGTCTCGCACAGCATGTTGTCGGCTAAGACCACGAGCAGTGACCTCCAACAGCGATGCATCCAGGTCAGTCCCATCAGGGGATCGGAACTCCCCTTGCTGATGAAGATCATTGAGGAAGCCACTGCCCCGAAGAGTTTCCTCCATGCCTCCACGTTGGCAGGGTCCGCCAGGTTTTTGGGCAACGCGTTCTGTGGTGGGGGGAGCTGGAGAGTTGATTCCACGTGCTGTCGGATCTGAAAATGACCTAACAATTACCCACCTGTATAGTTAGACAGGTCCACATCATTAGCACAATGTTTGTGATTGTCACTGTATAAACAATATATTTCGTAGTCAACCGCCATCTATCTTAATTCACTGTTATTTCCTTTTAAAACACTTGCCACTTGGCTGGTCATGCATTGTTCTGTGCTTCGGGTGTCCTGACAATTGCACCATTCACTATAATATTTTTGCAATATAGTTCTACAACAGCTATGTGCCTATGTGTTTTATTCCACTGAAACATGTGGAATAACTGAGAAGTGTCATAAGTTCGAGTATTCTTTGTGAGAAAATAAATTCAGGACAAACCAGCTTCCAACTGCAAATAAACCAAAGAACATTACCATGAAACCTAAAATACCTTCAGGCTTACGAATTCAAAAATCCACTGAAATGGAGGTATGCGTGTGGTTAAAATCAAGCCAGGGGAAAATTTACACTTGGCCGGACAACACAGCATTCCCGGGCTCCAGGTGTGAGGGGAACATTGAGGCACCACAGTCAGAGGAGAGCCAGGAAGCTCAGCCCTCACAGCCTGAGGTTACTGATGCTGGGTCACCCATTGATCCAGAAGCCAATACGACTGCAGGCACAGTGCGTTGACCTGCCACAAGGTTTCCAAAGAAAACAACCAAATATATTGCATGTTTTCTATTGGCCTCCTCATAGGATTAGTCTGTGAGTGACATGAGTATATAAACACTATTCACAGTCCACCGATGAGTGTCCCACGTGCCATCGTGCGTTCGAGCATGAAGAAGAGGACAAGGACCATGACGTTGCAAAGCAGGTATATTTGTACATTATGCTTCATCATAACTTCAAATTCCACTGGACAGCAATTATTATTCACATGACAACCACCCACCGTGCATATGCAGGCAAGTTATATGTATTGTGTTATTATACAGAACTCTGTGGACACATGCCCAGTATGCAATGTCAAGTTCGGCACCCCTGCCGATCGCAGAAAGGGTGTGTGGCTGGGGTGTGCACGGAGAAGGTGCACATACTGGTGCCACGCCATATGTGTTGGGCTGGACATCTCCAAAAAAAACCTTGATTCAATCCCGAACAAGTTTTGGTGCCCAAAACACATTCCAAGGTGCTATCCTGTGTTCATTTCTTAAATTGATAGAGAAACACATAATCCATCCTAAGTTACAACTGGCATCATAAATTGTTTAAGGCTAACTGGATAGTCACTAGTCGATAAAGAACTAGCCATTAAATCAGACCTAGCAGTGTTGGTAAGTTTAATACACGGACCAAATTGGAATGATTGCACTTTTGGGGTGGTTGGTGTTCGTTTCATGTCCATGAAGTGGGCAAACAGTGATTTACATAATAACACTCAGGCTGATATGCTTGTGCCCAAAATAAGTCTGTTTTGTGGTGTCATATATGGTGTTAATTCATGAGGTGTGGGCAGGACAGACTCCAATTTGAAAATGAGGAATAATTCTGATTTGGCATGGTGAATGTATGAGGAGACAGATGAAGATTCATTGGTGAGAAGAAATAATTCCAACGCGGTGATAATACCTGAAGTATGCAGGACGACTGCTCACTGCAAACCATGTGAGAAGTTGTTGGTCATTTAGTATAAAATCACCCACCATGATGCGGATGTTTACAACAGGAATGGAAACTCGGACATTGACAATGTGCTTCTCGAAAAACTGAAGTATATTCCATTCAGTGCCTCGCAGGTCTGCACTCTTTCAGCATCCACACACCAGTGCTTTGTTCCAGTACCAGTAGCAGTACAAACACAGCAGTGGTTGTCATGTGCTCAGTGTCTTCTGTCCAATTTCTGTTGTGTCAGCAATATGTTCAAACATGGTAAGGAATGAAGAAATGACGGCATTATAATAATGCAGTTATTTTCTTCAATTTTTGCGATGTTGGACTTGTGTGCTTTGTGTAAGGAAATCAATAACATGGCTTTGCAGCAAAAATCCCCATGTATTGGATATCCTGATATTAGATATTTCCACATAATTATGTGGAATCATGCTCGAATGGAGTGTGCTCGATGTGCAAGTACTGACGGTACACTGTTGAACAGTTGTTGTGCAACATATTCAATGTGACTTAGTTATGTTATCTGCGGTTCAGTGTGGAGAAAACCAGAAAAATTGTAGCCATCATACACAGACTTACCTCATGCAAGTCGTCCATGGTTCGGCACGCCTGAATCCACTGGGGGTTCGTCGGGACTCCTCGTGGCAAGCAGTGCTTCAGACGCTTGTTGCGGACTTCTAGGCGAAAGTCTCCACCCTCCCCATGCATGCCAGACTTCTCTGCAAAAGTTTCGTTTGCTTCCAGGAACTGTTGAACTTCAGGAGGAGCCACATGTCTTGTTAAGGCATCACGTAAGTGCAATTCACAATATTTAGGTTGGTTCAATACGAAACAGAGTGGTGACAGGACACTGCGACAACACAAAATGACTCTGGAATTGTTATTCCTCAATCCCTCCCGGAACACAAACAAAGCGAGGACATAACGGAAGATGAATTCGAAAAGGAATTGAAAATGACGACTTTGCACTGTTTTTACCCAAATATGCAGACCATCCAGAGATGGGTTGAGATTTGTGCGCTTACAATGTGTCACATAACACAACAACAACTCCCGACTGCATCCATCAAGCAGGACAGCCAGGATCTGCCAGGACTTGTGATGGTCCTTGGCTGAGGCACAAAATGTCAGAGCTCGATCCGTGCGAAAACCCATCAAAACAGCAAGGGGTTTTATCACTGCATGCCAACCTAGTTTGAATATCGATTTGGTAAAATTCATTTCCATGTGACCATACCCAGGTACCAGGAGAATGTTCCCGTACTTGATGAAACGGGATGGAAGCACACTGGATTTTTGGCTGCGTGGACCATGGCATTCCTGGACGTGTTCAAGCATTTCTTTCCAGCTGTTGACATTGCAGGTGCACTCCCTGCACACAAAACGTTTGTTTATCAAACGAGACGCCAGGAGATATGGTAGGCCATCACATCCAATGGCTACCCACTTCCTCCCCTCATCCTTGGTTAAGCTGAGCAGCAGCGACTCCAAGACTGTGGCGACTGTGTCATAACTGTTGGGGTTTACCATGACGGGTTCCAACATGGTGATCACTGGCTTCTCTGTGGGAAGGCAACACTTCACCTGGACTTTAGGCTTTACGTGCATTCTAGGTCTTTTGAAAGACACTGATAACCCATTATCTTCCTTATCATCGATGACGACATTGAAATGTTTGGGTACTTTGCATGATGATGATGTTGTGGGGGGTGCTGAGGAAGTAGACGATTGGAATGAGCAAGATGATACGGACCCCGGAATTGTGCTGGATGTGTCAGGTCCAACAGAAGATATAACTGAGGATAGTGTGTTGTGTAAGTACTGATTTTGAAGAGTGATAAACTGGGCACGCAATTGTTCCTCCCTGGCTTCCAATTCATGCACAGAAGTACTATGTCTGCGTCGTGGTATGGAAACCAGTTGGAAGGGCTGAAGTCAGTGTTGTTTTGAATATTGGATGTTATGTTAGAATCAATGGAAATTATTGAAGTGATAATACTCGTTGGAACATGACAACCCACTGAGATCCTCCATGACCGACCAATGACCTGGCTATTGTCAAAGAAAAGGAGTAAATCTGACTTCTGATGACAAACCAGTTGGTTTGCAGACCGCTTCTTCAGCCACTGGTTCAACGTGTCATAAGATGGAGATGGACTGCATGCACTCAACAGATTGGACACAACTTTACTCCCAGACAAAAAATATATGACAAGTCCAATACTGAATGCCAATGGAGTGATTGCATTCCTGTTACGGCAATGCAGCAGATATTCAACAGAACGAGCCAATGCGACAATTTTATGCATGGCCGCCTTGTCATCAATGCCTACAATTCCCATCAGGAAACACAACAGGATTTTGTTGCGACAGTTCAACCATTGTTTTACTTCAAAATCATTCAGAGATGACCAAGTATGATGAGTCACCACACAGGCTAAAGCATCATCACCCAGAGATTTATACTGTGATGCTCCCAGGCAACGGCTGATGCGCTCTAGTTGCTGGTCTGTAAGCTTTCCCTGTGTTATTGCTTCACAGATGTCACTGACTAAACCCTCTAAATTGGCTGATCCTTGTAATGTGGCTGAATGACATGGACTAGTTGGAGATGTAGCACTGACTATATTTAGACCAGATGTGGATGGAGCAGATGATTCAGCAATATCATGATGCCCTCCCACGAAGGTTGATAAACATACAGAACAAATGTACGTTCCCCAACGGGGAATCTGACCCTGAGACACTAAGTCAGACAAAACTGACTTAGAAACCTTGCGAGATTTAATAACGTGATACAGAATATGTTTTTGCTCACCACACCAGACTGCGTGTTTATGACAGCAACAGCTGCGAGATGCCATCTGAAAAAGAACAAAGACGCATGAATAACATTATACTGTCCAATACGAGGAAGGATTGAACATATTATACATTTCTGTTTTTGGGGACAAAACAGAAACTGAACCTTCAAAATGTACAGGTAAGTTAGTATGTATGTAAGTGTTGGTATGCATGTCAGTGATAATGATCCCACGTCATATTCCTGTAAAGCACTTCGTGTATGTTTTGACACCAAACAGGGCTAACACAAACCCTATCATGTACGTAGCTTGATGTGTTTAACATAGTTGCATGTGGTGATTTAATTTTTACGGCAACAAGGTCAGATTCCGCAGATAACCAGTTCTTTGGCATTCAGCATTACCTACAGTGCATCATATGTTACTGGAAATTGTAAAGATATGTAGTGACCTGAAGATCTTCATAATTGTATAGGCATTCCATCCATTAAAATCCCACCTGGCATTATGTGTACATTTGAAATAATTTGCTCGTTGTTGTTATGTTTCAGACGCTGATGTGCTGGCATCCTGAGTGTGGGTGATGAAACGCAGCAATCTAACCCTTGTGACAATCTTGGGCCAATAAATGTCTGCAGTGTTTTCAATTGGACATAATGTCTAACGATACATTTCATTTATTGAAATCACATGTCATGAATCGCACATATACACTCGAAATCAATATCCAATTAAACGGTATTCCGAGAGAGCAAAACCGAGTCCATTATCCAATCTCAGAGTGCAGTGTCGGGTAAATTATCACGAAAGGTATTACATGAAAATTGTTCGAACATATGGGCGAATATGATCCGACATGGCACGCAGTCCTTGGGGTTGTAAGTTGGTTTCAAGAAGGTAAGTACAGCGAAGCTGTACTCCACCTCCTTGAACTGGACCAGCTTGGATCACCTCCCCAAGGTAGAAACAGTACGCATGCGACACACTGCGGTGTATATTCAGTCCGACGCTGATGATGTTACAGACATCTCGGGGGAACATGTCCAATATTCTGTCCTGCAATATCCCTAACTGTTTGTCTGTTGGGAGGCATTCGGGTTTCTGCATCATGCAGTACAATGGGGATATCCTCAAGAGTAGGTGCTATGACTTTACAGGCGAACCGGTCGTGAGGATTTGCGGGTTCCGGCACACACACCATCGGAAAATGGGTCCCTGGTAGGGGCCTGTTGTGGTACTGGTGATATCTGAAATGAAGCATTTGGGTGAGCACATCAAGGCAATGCATCTCACACATAAATGCATCCACTGATTGGTATAATGTTGTGTAACGAATCTTATCCTATCCCTACCCCTTTATGGTTGAAATGAATACAAGAGGATTCCCCTGAAATCCCTGTCGTTGACGGAAACGATGTACGGCCCAAAACAGGCGTCTTCTTCGGACCATGATTTACCTGAATTGGAGATTATGAGAATGAAATGCTACCTTATTTACAAGTGCGAAATATGTTATCAATGGAACAGTAAATGTCAAAGAAGGATCCCTGGTGCTGGGTTAAACCTGGCATATGTTCAAACTCGTGTCATTTCATTTTGCCCTCATAACATGCATAATGACCCTTAACTTTCACCATGTTTGGAATGGAATAGTAAGGTGTGGAAATTGTTTTAGATAATGTGAAAATAACACAGAGTGTTTTGGTGATCATATATTGAGTTCATGTTTAATTTGTGCTCAGGAAAAGTGAGAAGCTAGCACAGGATATCAAAACCAGGCTGGCTGAACCACTGGTCAAGACGAGATGGCTTCACTTCCAATGGGGGTCCAAGCGGGACACAAGTACGAAGGGATTGTTTCAGACTCTTAGTTGCCTTGTTGGCTCGAATGATTGGCGAGTTAACTCATTTTGTATCTGGGCTAACTTCACACCAATGCAGTTGGTTTAAGCTCCAGTTCCATACCCAGCCCGACAGTATGCGATGCGGTAGGATATGTGGTTGCCAGAGCGGGCGAGTGAGTTTTCACCACGTGGTCTGCTTTGCTACAACATTAGTGACCACCGGTATGCCCCTCAATATTTTAGTTGCATTCTATATGTACTGTAATAATGGAATATAATGTAGCGATTTGGCCCTGAGATTCCGATAGGAATTTGGGCCTTGTCCACACTCCATAATTGTTTTGGCTGCTTGACGTTTGAAGCTTGTGTGTCTCCTTGGAGACGTATTGTCCTTGTCGCTCCACTTCACTGTTCCAATCACTGTGATGTGGCACACTCGCTGTCGAGTGCTGCTGCCTTTATATTTAGCAGCCCGTCTTGCCTTTTTTGAGTTGTCACAGAGCTGCCAAGGTGAAGGGACGACGGTAAGTGCGCTCATGTGCTCCTCATTTCCTTTGTCTTGCTAGAGGGTCCGTTAGGACCCCGTGGACAATTTCAATGGGAGGGGGGGGGGGGGCAGGAGGGGTGCTACTCTGATCTGGGCGCTTAACCCCCCCCCCCCCCCATGGATCCGTACACTCTAGTCCGTCACCCTGGGATGGTGCGTACACGCTCTAGCAGGTTGTCAGGTTATCCGGGGTTCTATCTCCGTAGTGGACCGTTATCAAGCAAGCGCCGTAGGTAGCGGGCATCAAACGTTACATTAATGTCCTCATTATTATAATCATTAATTTTTATTAATATTGCATGTACTTTCCTGACATAGTGAGCTAGCATGGGAAAGATAAATCTGCAACGAATAATAAACATGTTTGAATATATATTTATTGTTGGTGATGAAAAAAGTGCACATTGATTGGAATTGAATGCAATCCGTGCTTATTATGCAGAATATCTGAAACTGCACTTCTACAACACAAACTCAAGACATGTCAAGTCTTGTATATAACGAAATAATGCACAAGGAGCCCTATATGAAATTGATATGAATTAGACGTTGTGGAAGTTGTTGAAGTTATTATGCGCGAAAAACTGTTCCATACATTTCGCTTCGAATACATATTTATTAATGTTCGGACGTCATATATTTCTCAGAGACACAATCCGCCATGTCTGAATGTACGAGAACATTTTCCATGTGCTTCTTTTGAAGTTCAGTGCTTTGATTCATGGAGGTATTGTTCACGTTTCATTGTAATAATGTTTGTAAGTAGGTACTGTCGTGAAATAATATATGTGCATTAATTTTCCGCATTTTCTGTCTGTTTTGCGGGAATAGACTGTGGGCGATAATGCACTCATTTCATATGTTCCACAATGCCTCCTACCTTCACTGAGTGTCAGAGACCGACTGAGACCGTGTATGCGTCGATAGCACTTTTTATACTGGAGTGAGGGGGTGTGTCCCATTTGGTATGACAGGAAGTAGTACCAAATGATGCTATATCAAGTGGCCTATATAGCATCAAATGGGTGATCTTCCTGACTGACGAGCTATCCACAGCCATGTGACAATGCGTTTTCCCGGATAAAATTGAGTCTGAACATCGGCTACTTTCAACGTCAGGTGCCACGAAATCGTGTTTACATATTTCCCAGGTCAAAGTTTGATATATCCTTACGCGAGACTTATCTTTGGTCATGTTGATTCTGGTAATCTGTATAATCCATTGATCACACAATATAAACCACTTTCTGAATACTGAACGGGACTACGGCAGAAAATGTTCGCAGTACGACACATTACATGTGTTTTGTGATATCAATTGGTAGCGGTCATCCTCGGAATATTTCCTTCGGTTGTGAAGACCATATTTTGCGACTATGAGATTCGGTAGCTTCGTCTCCAAATGTTTTCCCGCGAGGCACCAACAGTCCCATGTGTTATGCATGTATATCGGCATATGACGGAGGTAATCCCAGAAATATGTACATAATCGAAGACATATTAGTTCATAGACAAAGACGTGTTGTAGATCGGGGAATGACAAACACTGAAAACCATGTTTCCAGACGATAATTGACATATCGCTCACCACTTGAGTTTGTATTCGCTCCGGTGAGAAAGCCGTTGGAATCCGTGCATAGGGTTTTGAGTTCAATGTGAAGAACAATACTCACTAGCTGGTCAAGTCCAGTCTCGGTCAGTGATCGCATGGAACCACACGGAAAGTCGTCGAGCACATGTACTGGGGCGGATTATTAACCCTCTTTCGACACTTCTTGCACATTGTGAGTTCATTTTCACAAATAGGATAATATAATATTATATTTGTTCAGGAAGTACACGTAATTTAAGCGTTCTGTATATTGAAGCCCCGTCTCTATCAACACTGATCAAGTATCTATGAGTACCTATTCCATAAGTTCGTGGTTAAATACATTTCGATAACAAAATGAAGCTGTATGTAGATGTATATCTATATGTATGTCAAGAATTTAAATTAGGTGCCCTGATTGGCCCAAGTATATGAGGTAATTATCAATAAGCAGCTATAAGAGTTATATTCATATCACCAAAATTTCTCTAAATCAAGAAGTTCACTTGATTGTAATATTCAAATGATCAATTCAAGGCAATGTGATTGGTATCAGCAACAGAATAGAGTGTCATCGGACAAATCCATCATCTCATATTTTTCTAACTCCAGATGACTCCAGATGTTGCTGACAACTCCACACCGCTTTCCTGACAGCTCAGCCAGAAGACAACACAACCAGAAGCTCCTTAGCTCCTGGTTCAAGTTTCAATCAGAAGACAGACAATAGCAGCTCCACACCACTTGACTGATCCCCCAATGACAGGCACCCAGGAGCAATCACTCAGTTGGCCAACAATATGGATTTCAAAGCATAACAACAACTTGTGTTTTAAAGTTTGCACCAATATATACATGTATATTAAAACAATATATATATAATTTCAAATTAAGTGCATGTTGGCCATGTTGGATCTGTAATTCTGAAACACCTGTACAGAATTGCACACCACCATTTTGGGTATTGTAATGTCACTGTAAGACAATTGGATATCTTATACAACAGCAATTTGGGGAATCAATGGCCAATTAATAATATTTTCATATTTTATATTTTAATGGATAAAGTGGCCAACACATTGTATGTATCAAAAAATTGTTATTGATACACATGTGTAGGTCAGAAATACATTATGAAGATTTGGATGGCAGTGTATCAAGTGGCCATGTGCAATATTGTTTGCCAATTATGATAAATTCAGAATCTTTTTGATTGGTTTTATGTTTGATTTATTTTGTTCTTGTTTACCTTCCATGTACAAATTTGTAAGATAAACATATGGATAAGGAGTATACTACCAAATACACTACCAAATTTATTCATGACATTTCTTGTCTGGTATGTTTGATATCATACCTGTGATCCATGTATGTCAAAAGATGAAGTGCTTCAATTCATAACTCATGAATTTTACTAATAAAATGCTACCACTGTGTGAATTTCACATCAATTATGTTGACACAACCCATGTGTAATAATGATACTTTAATGTCACATGTAATCATGATGACAATGAATCAAAAGCGTGGTGATATTTACATTTACATGTTATTGGGATCAGGATGTATCCTGTATCTAGCTTGGGGTTTGTGTTCTTTGTATGCATAGACGCAAGCATTATGCACAATAGGGTCAGTGAATACATACATGTACTGTTAGTTATTTGATGAACACAGAGTGTTATGAATTATGCCAAATGCAAGAAGATGTCATTTCCCCAGAAGTTTTAAACTTATAACTGTCACTTTGGAAATACGGGTAATTATCTGCATTGATCAGGGGAATAGAGTAGTGCCATGGCCCAATGCGCACAGAAGCTCTAGCATGTAGCAGTCTACATGTAAAAGCCAGTGTGAATTGTGCACAGTAGAGCATATGATATTGAATCCTCCCTCTCACTGTGGCAGTGTCTGGAAGGGTTAAAATGTAAGTATCAATAAAAAAAAAATAGTGCCTGTAATGGCCACTTGGGAAAAATGTTTAGTTGTCAATAAATGTCTGAACTTCAAAAATCATTTGTGATGCAATGGATTTGAATTTCAAAAAAATATTTCTCGGCTCATAAACTAGCATATGTAGTAATGCTCAGAAATATACTTGGAACATTCGTAATCAACTTTTTCTACAAGAACGGATGTCCCGAAATTTTGGTAGTCAATTTCACCAGTTTTAACATAAGATGCATAATACCTGCGCCGAAAATGCTTTAAATTAGTTATTAACATGATAATATAACATTTATGTGAAATATGTGTTCATTTCTTTAAAGAAAACCATTTTCAAAAATATTCAGTGCGCATCACTGACTAAAATATGGCGAGGGTAACAACCTCTTAAATGCAACCATCCAGGTTCTGATCCTACCAGGACTGTAGCTCCCCCTCGCCCCGCCCCAACTTTAAGACCCCAAGAATAGAAATCGGAACATGGACAAGAAAAAAGCAAAAGTAGAAAAGGGGGAAATGAAGGAGGGTAGAAATAATTGAATACAGTGGAAATGAAAGCAATATTTGTACTGAACAAAACGGTTTTTGCAGTGTTGGTATCCTGATCGGAACACTGATTCTTTCTTTTTTTTCTTTTTTTTTTTTAAATTTCAGCATTTATTGCTCTCAATACAATAACAAACATATACAGACATGCATGACACTCACTCGGATAAATATGAAAGGTGTGTTGCAGGAAGAATTATGTTTGTTTTGTCAATTTTTGTGTAGTATGTAATGCTTCTGTCGTGCAACACGGTGCAGGTGGGAGCAACCCCCGTTTGTTGCACTCCAGGTAAGTATATGTTGAGTTTACTTTATGTTTGGTATTGTTATTTTAGTGTTGTATGTATGCCCCTTCTCGAGGACATCAGTTCGTTGGGATCAAACGCTGAAGCCACTCGAAATGGGTTGATGGATTGGAAAGATGTAGAGATGACGTGATACAAAATAGCATGCGATGTTTGTGTTGGCGATGTTTCTGTGGCGATCAATGTACACATATATACATATGTTCAAGATACCTATACATTTTTGTATTGTATTTTAATCGTTTATTATAGTGACCAAAGCATATAACAAGATTCAGATAACAGTAACATAAAATGAACAAATGCCTCCAGCCACATAGGGCTTATTAGTCACTACAAATACAAAAACAAATAATCGTGACACAACATTGTAAACCTGAGTTCCATTCACACAAACAATTTACTTTTTCTGATTTCCATTGCAGCACATATATACGTGGATAAGTGTTTTGAGCATCTCTGATTAATGAATTTGAATTGTTCATACACATCATAATTTTTAATATCTGGAATTAACTGTTCAACCTTATTATACAATATTGTGCGCTGTAAAACATACAAGGGACAAGTTAATAAGAAATGTAATTCATCTTCAATTTCATTTAAGTGGCATAAATTACAAATTCTTTGATCAGCAGGTACATTTGTGTAGCGACCAGTTTCAATATGAAGTGGTAAAATGCCTAACCTGAATTGAGCTAATAATGACCTATTGCGTTTACTCATATGAAAAGAGATGTAATCTTCTAACGATAAATTAGATTTGAATTTACAGTATGTTCGTAATTTAGGTTTACCATCTATTGCTAGTTTCCATTCTTCTTCATTCACACTCACTAGTTTTCCTTTCACACATTGAATATCACAGACACATTTTTGATCATACACATATTTCATATCTAGTTTACAAAGTATGTTTTTCACATCAAAACACCAATTATTTTTACATTGATCATAATCATAATTGAAAATTTTCTTTACAAGTCGTTCATCATTCATACTTATCATCCTGTTCCAGTAACGTAACATTATTAAAAACCTTCTATATTTACAGGTTGACCATCCAAAATCTCCTTGCATACCTGCTACTGGAGCAAATCTATGTACACCAAGATAATATCTCATAGCCCTGTTTTGAATATTTTCAGAAAAAATAAAGTTTTTATTTCCCCAAACTTCAGCCCCATAGTCACTAACAGGTGTTACTCCTGAGTAGTACAATTTTTCAAAAGTTTGAAATCCTAAGTCTTTAATAGTTCTATGTTTATGAATAATACCCCCTAGAGCCCTACCTGCTGCATCAGATAACATTTTTACACAAGGTTCAAAGGTAAAAAATTCATCCATAATAACTCCAAGATATTTATAATTATTAACGGTTTGTACAATACTGTCGCCAAATTCAAAAACAAAGTTTGTTTGTGATTTTCTTTTTGTACGAAAATGGATAACAGCTGATTTATTTACATTTAGTTTCAATTTCCATTTAAAACACCATTCATACATTACATTCAACAAAAATTGTAGATTTTCTTCACTCTCTGCTATTAGGACAATGTCATCTGCGTAGAGTAAAATGGATAAATTCACACCGTTAACATTGACTCCTTTGTTATTGTTTTTGATTTCCTCAGCTAAGTTGTTTATAAATAAAGAGAATAAAGTGGGCGACAAGTTATCTCCTTGTCGAACACCACTATTTGTTTCAAACCAATTACCATACATGCTATTCACATTTACACACGATGTGGTTCTACTGTACATGGATTTGATACATTTATACATTTTACCTTTGATTCCATACATTAATAGTCGATAAAATACAAGGTCACGATCCAAACAATCAAAGGCTTTCTCCATATCTATGAAGGCACAATATGTGGATTTTTTATTCTGTTGTCTATTCCTAATAATACTGTTTAAAGTAAATACATGGTCTATACAAGATCTATCTTTTCTAAATCCATTCTGTTCATCTACCAAAATACTATTTCTATCACAATGATCAACCACACGTTGATTTAACAAGGAGCTGAAAGTTTTTGAAATGCATGATAATAAAGAGATACCTCTGTAATTTAGTGGTACATATGGGTCTTTACCAGCACCTTTCGGTATTGGTTTCACAACAGCTTGTAACCAAATCGATGGGATGAATCCAGTATTAAAAATTTTCTTGAGCAAAGTATACAAAGCAAAGTGTATGCCCGGACATTTAATGATTTCATTTGGAATATAGTCTATACCAACAGATTTATTATTTTTCAGTTTCTTGATAACCTTCACAACTTCATCATAAGTGATATCTGTATTAATTTCATCAGAGCTCGGTTCTATTTCATTAGATTCATAACTATTTACATATAACCTTGCGTTCTCTTGAAAATCTACATTAAAAGAAGATATATTCGGATTATACAATTTTTTAAAACAGTTTGTCCATTCATTCAATACAATATTGGGATCATTTGTAACTCCATCTTCACACTTCACACATTCTGGCAGTTGTGAACTTTTTTTGGGACCTAAATTGTTGATATGTTTCCAAAATTCCCTAGGATTATTTGTACATACATGTTCGATTTCTACAATCTTATTTTTTCTATATTCCCTCTGACACACTCTTAGATATTTGTCAAAATTAGTCCTAGCAGTCACAAATTCATTTCTTTTTTTCTTCTTGTTTACACCAAAACCTTTTGTACGTAAATATGTTTTTTCTCTTGACTTCATAACGATCCACAATGTAGAGAGCTTATTATTCCAATAAGGTTTGTGGGATTTAAATTTTTTACGAGTAAGTTTACTACCACATTCCTTATACTTCAACAGTTTGTCCATCTCATTGAAAACAGTGGTACAGAGAGTATCATATAATACATTAATATCCTTTTGTGTAGTCTCTTTATACTCGATCTGCATAATGATATCATTGATATGTATTCCCCATTCAGGATTACACATAAAAGTTTCAGGGATACATTTAACATCATAACGTTTGTTACATAAACTTGTCTTTTTACTGAAGGTGTTCAAGTCATTGGGTACATTATGATCTGTTACATGGCTATTGACAGATTCAGTGTTATTCAATTCATTGCATAACATCTCACCTTGACTGAGGTTAACATCAACATATACAAGAGAGTGGTCAGGGGGCCGACTCAAATCTGTTATCAATTCTTGTAATGAAAATTTATCAATCAATTCTGTTACAGTACAAACATTAAAATTCTCATACATATCAAATTGGTTATGTACAACACAAATATAATCAACTACTGAACAACCTTTGTTTGAAATACAAGTGTAGTTGTCAACAGGAAAACGACCATTTAGGACACACATGTTTGTTTCGTGAAGAAATTCGACAAACTCTTCACCTTGTTGGTTTTTAATTTCATCGATAGGTTTTCGTTCAGGTACATCGTCAATATTTAAAATTGTGTCCGCTATGTTTCCAATGCGAGCATTCATGTCCCCACATAAGATAATTGCATCCGCATCCACATTTTCTACATATATTAAATTGCACAAATATGAAAATACAACATGAGAGTTTCTGCCTCTGGTCGAGTTACAGGGTGGTAAATAACATCCAATGAGAACAACGGTGTATGAAGTGACTTTATGACATAATTTTACCTTTATTATACCATCAATTGATTTGTCTGTTTCAGATAAGTTATATGTGTTCAGAATTTTATGCTTAATCAAAAACCCTACACCTCCTGAACTCTTTTTGGCATTTTTATGTATATCTTGTCTGTTATTTCCAAACCATACAAAGTGATCAGAAAAAATATTTCCCTTCTTTTTCAAATGGGTTTCACATACACATAGTACATCAATATCACATAAATCAATAATAGAGTGTCTGAGCTCACAATTCAAGGTTGTCCATCCATTGACGTTCCATGTTGCTATCCGTATCTTCTCCCTATGCGGCTGGGCGGTGACCTACGCTGGGTACTGGAGTGCGCGCGGAGCAGGCTGGCGGCCGAGGGAGCGCGGAGTGGTGTCAGAAGTGTAGAAGCCAGGAGGAGGTCCAACGGGGCTGGTCAAGGGCATGTCTGGAGGGTGCATGCAGTCTCTGTAGTTCGGCTGCGAGAAGGCTGGCGTACCTTGGAAACCTGCTGGTATCTGTTGAGTTACACTGCTGGGGGTTCCTTGTCCCTGAATGGGCAGAGGCCCTGGCATGTCAGGTCTGTAGTCCATCGTTTGATGTGGCGTGTTCGTCATCGTGTCAGGCATCTGGTTGGTCATCATCGGGTCACTATCAGGTGGGACTGGGGGCTGGAACCTCTGCCTGAACGTCTGCGTGGGTTGCGGTCGGTGCTGTAAAGGTGGTGGTGCGCTGGGAATCACTCGGTGGGGGTCAGTAGACCTTTCAACGAGTCGTCCATTACCCGCGAATCTGAATCTGCCCCGTAACTCTGGTATCGCTTCACAGACAGTCTTGATATTGTTTTGTGCCACACGCTCTTCATGTGTCGCTGAAGATCTGACATACACGTGTCCATACTTTATATTTTGTTTCAAAGACTGTTTTTTCCTTAGAGCTGCGATTTTCTGCTCTGTTGATGAAAATTCTATTTTCAGGAGACCAGGGTTCTTGCCGTGAGTTTGAAGGCGCTTGGCTCGCACGATTTCTTGGTCAACATTCAGACCCTCTCGGACAAATCGTTGCGCTTGTTGGTGGCATGTAACGCCACGTTCTTCCTGGAGACCCCTCACAATAATTGTTTTGGCGGGATTGAGCTGGTCTTCATCCACAAAGTTTTGAACAGTTTTTTCCACAAGTTCAACTTTGGACCTGATGACGTTGATGTCGTTTGCCACATCAGATCTGATTTCTTTTAGCTTTCTCTCGATATCCTGTGTGATATCTTGTCTACATTGTTCAATCTTTTCTGTCAGAGAATACCCGAGTGCATCTTGATCTTCTTTTATCTTTTGACACAATAGTTTCAGTCCCCTTACTTCATTGCAGATTGTCACCATCAGATCTTGTTTGAAATCAGTAAGGTTCGGTGGGCTATTGTCAGTCTCACCGTGGGTTGTCTTGTCATCATCAACGCTTTCGTTTGTGTGATCCATGACGCCTGTTGCTTTTGAGACGGCCCCTGTAGCACCGGCCATCGATCGACGATGTCGATGATTGCAAGTGTCAACAATCACGGCTCGATGACAATACACACTCGCGATTGCGTGAAAATATCCAAATTTTGTTAGCTTTCGTATCCAGAGAGTATCTGACACTTGTCCAGAGAAGCTTTGGTGCCAATTATCAATAGAAAATCGTGTAAATACGAAAATATTTGTAGAACGAAAACAATGTCGGCCATTTGTTTCTGTTGGTCACGTATACATGTATACATGTATAGACATATATATATATATATTTACACTCGTTGTTGTTCTTTTAGCGGTCATTGGGGTAGACTACCCTCTCGCTAGCCCGGGGATTATTCTGCCCCTTTTTACATACAAAAAAAACACAACATATACAGATATACAGGTGCACCAGGAAAACCATTGTACAAAGAATTACATGTGTGCGTGCATGGTAGACATGATCAATTTTGCATATACACACGTACAGACCCAAAGTGCACATTACATCACATACACTTCACATCATATCACATTCCAGTTTGGATATTTCTAATTTTTTTCTCAAGTCCATACAATGTATTCAAACTTACATTTCCTTTTCTTGTGTGTGATGAAATACAATGCTTTGCCACTAAGATTAAATAATTAACCGACTGTAATATCTTGGATTCAATATCTGCAATCTTTATACCCAAAATTTTGTCTGTTTCCTCAAGCTCAACATTGTATCCGACAAGATAAGAAATATCTTTGTCGACCTCCCTCCACAACTGATTTAGTCTTTGACAGTTCGCAAAAAAGTGTTCCACAGTTTCAGAAGTTTTACAATATTCACACAAATCATCACTCACAATTTTCATTCTATACAAACGGTTCCGTGTAAAATAAGTGTTACGTAGTATGCGCCATTGCATAACACTCAGTTTTGTGTCATTACATACTCTGAATGGCAGACTCCAGGTATATTCTGAAATATCATCTCCGTAACGGGATTTCCAATGTTCAGGAGTGTTATCTCCAAGATTCCTCAACTTTATTAGAAACATTCGTATTGATTTGGAAAACATTTTAGAAATTGGTTTGTCACCTATAAATATTCTATTATCTCTCTCAGAAAACACCAACTCTGATAATACTAAATTGTTCCTTATGGCATTATACACCACAGTATATTCCAACCGAGTACTTCCATTGTCGCCTAATTCAGAAGCAACAGATTCATAACTAATAATATCACCGTTCATTACAACATCCGAGACATATAAAATGTCATGTTTTATCCATCTCTCGAAATACAATACATTATTCTTGTATGTTACAAATCTGTTATTCCATATACTCTGGGAACTATTTACAATTGAATGTGATGGATTCAAAACTCCGCAAGAAAACCATTTTTCTAACAAAGATTTGTAGAAACTGGGAAAATACCCCGATATACCTCTAAATGATGTGAATTCGACATTCATTTTGAATACAAAATAATCCGCACCAAACTTGCGAAAATATCTACACGGCAGAATCCGCCAAGCTCCATTCCCATGTTGTTGCAGTAGCGGTATCCATTTGAATGCTAATGTACGTTGGATGTCGAATACATTGATCATATTCAATCCGCCCTCCGATATTGGGGACATCATAACGTCCCTTTTCACATGTTCGACAGAGTGTTTCAATATGTCAGACTCTTTATAATAATTCTTTGTACACCATATATACCTGAAGAAAAATGCATTCATCCTTTTTATGGAGCGTTTTTAGGGTCAATATTCATTGACATGCATTGTAGATTTTCTTGTTGTGAATTATTATTTCAATCGCAAAATTCTTTATTCCACATTACTATTTCTAAACTTTCTGTGTCGAATTTACATATTCTTACTGCATAGTTCTAATTTCCATCTCCTTACTGCTTATTTCCAAGTTCTCACTGGTACTTTCTCAAGTCTTGATTAATCATGCCAAATTCTAACACCTTTGTTCATGCAAACTATTAAAAAACAAATCGCATCTGGCACAATGCATATAGGACTTAGAATAAAGTCACTTAGAATAAAGCACATCGCACGAAGAACAAAGCACAACGAATGAAGCATTTCATGTGCCAAAATTACTACTGCACTATTATGACGACAGACGGCGCTGCGGGTCGAGTGGCCACATTGGGAATGAGAAACTGAAGACTCCCGGATGAAGGAAAGACCTTGCTTTGATGGACCGCTTGTCCGGTGCTGTATTTTTAGCTTACCGGCCCATGGCCCGATAACTTGGTTGAATCGAAGAAAACTTCTGGGGTTTAGGGGCTTGAAAAAGCTAAAGATAGCCCCTAAACTCACTTTTTATGAGCAGACGTGTATTTAAGGGATTAAATTGGGGATGAGGGGCTCACACGGGAGAGGAAATTTAATATGGTGAAATCCCTTTAACCTAAAAATTTGGTACGTTCGTCCGACGTCCGTCCGGCAAATAACTTTTTGTGCCTAGATGAATTTTTCTGAAAATTTACTAAATCATTCCTTGGGCTAATACTCTGAAACTACTTTTTTTTTCGTTTGATTTTTTATTCAATCCTTTTTGCCGATTGGCAGCCATTTTATATGAAAAGTGGCTAATTTTGGACTTTGATGGCCTTTTTCTCGAAAACTGTCTAATCAGTTTGAGATTTTTGTTTCAAGGGAGACTTGAATCGCCACTCTGCGTGTGGCAGCCATTTTGATTTTTTGACGTGTCTGCGAAAAAAAAAAAATTGTCCCAAATCGAGCCACTATTCGTTCTGAGCCATTTCCAGCAATTTTCTTTTTTGGCCATTGAAAAAATTTTGGGACTTTTTGGGGAATATTTTTGAGGAAATTTCACCCAATCATCTTTCAAAATGGGAGCTTTGCGGGAGTAAACTCCTAGAACTTTTCAAGATAGAGCCTAAGTATTGGCACATTCAAATGGGAAATCATATATTGCGGTTTGAATGATGGATGACCTTGAATTTGACCTTGAATGACTTCGGAAAGTCAAAACGACCTTATTTTGTCGAAAGAAACGATGATTTTTGTCTTTGGCTGCCATTTTTTCAAAAAATATTGACAATTTTCCTCAAAATGCATGAGATTCTCCCTATGTACCTCTGTGATGTGTATAAGTTTTGTTGCCTTTGAATTGACGGTCTGTGAATATAGGCCTTTGTCATTATCGGAAGGAACCTTTCAAGATGTAACTTGATTTCGTATTATATTCCATACAAGAAATGTGTCTTTGGCAACATTTACGAACATGTTTTGACAACAGGTTTGAAGATCAGTGTAACAATTTATATTTGGGAAAATCAATACCTTGTGTAATTCTCATGATCTGCCGGTAAGCTGCAGCACCCTTGGTGCTACATTGTCTCTTTATGTGGCAAACAGATAAATCCAATACAACTACCGTAGCGTAGTTGGACTCGTGCCAAATTAACGGCATGAAGAAATTATGATCGGAGAGATCATCATATTTAGCCTTGAAGGAGATAGCCATCAGTTCCTGAAATTTTTTTTCACATCTCAATTATCACTGTCCGATCTCAAGTTATCACCATTTTTGTGTGTTAATTTCAGGCCTATGTCATGATAATATCTGCACCTAACTAGCAACAGTGTATTACATTACAATGAGTATTCATGACGTCACATCGAAAATTGATTTCAAGGAGCATAGAAATCTTAATAATAGGCTCATACTAATTAGTCTAGGCACGTTTTCTATAAAGGGCCTTAGAAATGACGATAGGGGGGATGGAATGTTACTGCCTGTCACCCATGCTGGGGTCAAAGTAGGGTCCTTACTGGTCAATATTATCCCGGATGACATTCAAAATGTTAATTTTTTCATAAAATTCTGACAATTTTATATCCGGACGAAGCCGCGGTTATTTTTCTCGTTTTGAAATTCACATAAGAGACTGTTGAATCGTGAATAATGAAGCTAGAGTTATCATTTTGGTGTCAAAATGTCTGGAATTACATGGCGAATCAAGAAAAATACCAACTCCAGCAGTTCATGGTGTAAGTTTTGTATAATAACATGAAAACACATAATAATAAGTCCGGAATTGCCTTCGACTTCACAATCTGAGACCTGCGAAAATGGGTGTGACAGGTCACAAATCTATTTTATCTTTACAAAAACTTCACTAAAATTACCCCAGATTATATACCATACTGCCAAAATAAACCATTCAAAGGTCTTAACCAAGTTTACTGCTAGTAATCAAATGAACCTAACAATACCCCCTAGTGAACTCCGTGATCGCATGATATTCTCAAATTTGACAAAGCTAGTTATACTCTCACATATAACTCTGCTAGAATAATTATTTTGAAGTGAAATGATACGAATCATCATTTCAAACATATCATACAATAATCAGGTCGAGATGTAAACTTTTTCCCATCAAAACAAGTAAACAAATTCCAAAATTGGACCATAATGATTTACTGGTTGTATACAAAATGTAGGCATCTTAGAAAATTCACCATTTGTGGTTTAATAAATGTTCATGTGGTTAAGTGATATACCATTGATACTTGGTAGAATCGGTTACCAAGTGTACCAGCAGTAGTTTGCCAGAATCACCAGAGTGACCAGTGGTATTCTGTCCGAGAGACACCACAGAGTAACATGCAGACTGCACAAAGGGGGATTCTATGTTCGGCGATGTTAGGAATCTGTATTCCAACAAGCAGTTGTTACCAAACCATCGAACATACAATAACCTGGACTCTAATCAATCAGGGGGTATAGTTGGCATCTGTCTCAACTACGGTGGCTCATATTCGCCAGATGGAGGAATGCACTTTTTTCTTTACAGCGTTATAACGCTGTAATACAGCGTTATAACGCTGTAATACAGCGTAATAACGCTCTAATTTACAGCGTAATAACGCTCTAATTTACAGCGTAATTACGCTCTAATACAGCGTTATAACGCTCTATTACAGCGTTATAACGCTCTAATTTATAGCGTAATTACGCTTTAATTTACAGCGTAATTACGCTCTAATTACAGCGTTATTACGCTGTAATTTAGGCGTTATTACGCTGTAAATTACAGCGTTACAACGCTCTAATTTACAGCGTAATTACGCTCTAATTACAGCGTTATAACGCTCTAATACAGCGTAATAACGCTCTAATTAGAGTGTAATTACGCTGTAAATTAGAGCGTTATAACGCTGTAATTTACAGCGTTATAACGCTCTATTACAGCGTATAACGCTGTAATTAGAGCGTAATTACGCTGTAAATTACAGCGTTATAACGCTCTAATTTACACTGCCAGAGACATCATCGGACCTGCTAGTTCATCAGCTCAATCATTTGTAGGGAAATCTCAAAATTATTCTGATCTAGATATGTTTATTACAAATCACGATAATGGAAATATGCTAGGAAGGTGAACGGTTTAATTTAGAGCGTAATAACGCTCTAAATTAGAGCGTTATAACGCTGTAAATTAGAGCGTTATAACGCTGTATTACAGCGTTATTACACTGTAATTAGAGCGTTATAACGCTCTAAAAAAAAATTGTGCTCCTCTATGTGGCGAATATGAGCTTCCGTACTCAACCGTGGCCCTGCACAACGTTGGATAATCACAACCCATGACAGAACAATGATTCTGCAGATTTGCGAGAAAAATAACAGGCGTTCATATAAGAAATCCACAGGAAGATGTCAGTTGTACACGCAATCAGAAGGATGAAGGAGATATACACAAAGTGTTGGGCATCCTTGTAGGCTGGGTCTATCCATTGGGTACTCGGAGATGAACATAAGACTCTCGTCAACACAGCATCTGAAATCACAGTCAATGACACATATTACATGATCTACTACTCACTGCAGGAGACAAATGAAGCAGTTTTATTTACAAATGAAGCTTCATGGTGAATCTTATTTTGTTGAACGAAGTCAACTTGTTTTTCAAGACATTCAGCATCATCGTGCAAACAAAGACAACAAAGGTGATTGCAACATACCGGGGTTTTCCGTAATATGGCCCTGGGCGACCTTTCGGAAAACAGCATCTCACCAAATAAAAATATGTATGTGGTTATACAAGCTGATCGGAGTCTATTTGCAAAAATGCTAGTTATTGCTCCGAGTTGTCAACTGAACATGAAAGATGCAGGACCATATGGCCACTGCTATGGACATTGGCCAACACAGATGGTGTTCCTGCTTAAACAACCAAGGTGCCTCTGTTACACATCCTCGAAGATTACCATGAACCAGTTGAAGATGTTCCACAATCGGCAGTCCTCACTAATGATATGGAAGTACTGCACTTTGTGAAGAATGCTCCCAAGACACTTGGAGTTCAGGCTCAGTACATCTATCAACTGGTGCCTCCATGCTCACTCACAAAAGAGTCAACTATGTCATGGATCCTCAATCCGTTGTATACATCAAGAACTCGGAGCATGCAAAGCGTGCCAAACGGGGAAGCTTTCAAATCACAATCCAGGCAAAATAAAAATTGTCCAACACGGTCGAAGAAATTTATGTGACGTGAGTAACTAGACAAGTCGGTCTCACTTCCGCTTTGAATGAAAGCAGACTGAGTATGTAGTCTTGTACACTTGTTGTAATTACTAACACATAGTAAAGAGTACTACAACGTCATTGTTGGGCACAACACCATTCGGACTACTGGTTCGATCAGTTGAGCATCAAACAGGAGGAAGCTGCCAGCTTCAACAGCAAATAGCTGCTTCATCCTCAGGTCACCAGCACCTAAGTAGCTGTGTTGGCATGTGCGAGAGTTCTATCCTGCCCTGAAAACAAACAATGTACAAGGTACATCGACACCACAGCCATAGGCATCTCACTTGGCGTGGTCGTATGCAGTGATTTTGTTGCCAAAGGAAAGACACGGCCATTTCAGTCGACAATGGCTGATCAAAACATGTGTGATGTCAGGGAAAAAGATTGGTAAATCATTCTCCAACAGAGAAGAACTTATCGACGGCTGTGAATGTGTTTTATATTTCTCCAAGAAATTTCTCAAAAAAAAAACGAAGAATATTTCTGAACATACATAAATTCTGTCAGGTACAAACAATTCTGCAGCAAGAATGTGCGAAAATTTCATCTTGTACCAAAAAAAGCAAGCTCTCAAACACCACGTTGCATGAATCAGCTATTGGGCATTCATCTGGAGCCCAAATGATCATGGCTCGAGTGTGGTTGCTGAGAGCATCTCGATTCACCATCAGATGTCAGCACCAAAAGCCATCCGATTCAAATGTTAGGAGGACCATTGCACAGGAACATGTTCTCCAAAGAATGCAATGACCCATGATTGATAAGACCTTCAGTCTTATACTGAAGGTTATGTCTGTACAGACTGATCAAACAATCCCAACATGATCAACAATGACATGACCTTGGGCACGGGCTACTGTTCGACAGAAAATGAGAATGATATAGATGATATTTCATGGTCAAATTAATTTGTGTTGAGCTTTCCCATGTCTATGTTTATGCTGGCCATACCCCTTGAATATGCACATGTCATGACATGTACAATTAAAGAGGCTGGAAGAGAAATATTTTGTTGATCCGAAGCTTAGAAGAACATGTTGCTAATATTATTTGCAGAAGGTAAAACATGGGTTGGTTTATTGTCATAATTTTTTATAACTACATACAAGTTCATACATGTATAAATAGTGTTTTGCTCTGAAAGAAACTCTTCATTTTAGGCCGTATGTTTCAATTAGAACGGGTTTCGTATGATCTCATGATCAAGGAGTCAAGAAAGGGAAAAGATCCAACATAGGAAGTAAAACTGAATGTTGCAACATTTTCGTCAAATGACAAGTGATCTTATAAAGTTATATGAACCCTTAAGATTAGTGGTACGATTATGGACCACAAACTCACATTTTGTGGAGGCATGAATCTCCACCCACATGGACCAATTATACAATGTACCTCATCGAAATGGTACCGGTAATTAATTTCCTTTTTTGATTGTATATAAAATGTTAAGACTTCTTTGAATACTCGATCACAAAACAATATGAAATACATATATCCCCTCCTCTCAAACCCCTGTAAAAAATTCACAGGAGTTTCTATATTTACTTGGCGAATATTATGGATTCCAATATGTTAAAATTGTGATGAATTAAGCTACTGGTGACTATGTCGACTAAGTACCACTAGCAGAACACTTGACAACATTAGCAGTGAATAAACCACAAATGATCAACTTTCTAAGATGCCGACACAGTAAATAAATTATTGTGGTCAATTTTTGGTGTGATTTTGTAGTTTTCATGAAAAAAAAACATCTGGACTTGGTTTTTATACTTTGGGTTTGAACTAATGATTCCTATCATTTGATATCAAAATAATTACTCCATCATAGTTATTGGTAAGATTAATCATTAACCAATCAATAGTTATGGTCAACTTTTGGTGGATATTTCTTATGTTTTGATGAGAAGAGATTTCACATCTCTAACTGATTATTGTAGTGTATGTTTGAAATGATGATTCGTATCATTTGACATCAAAATAATCATTCTAGCATAGTTATATGTGAGAGTATAACTAGTTTTGTCAAATTCGAGAATATTATGCGATCACGGAGTTCACTAGGGGGTAGTGTTAGGTTCATTTGATTTCTAGCTGTAAACTTGGTTAAAACCTTTGAATGGTTTATTTTGGCAGTATGGTATATATTCTGGGGTAATTTTAGTGAAATTTTCGTAAAGATGAAATAGATTTGTGAGCTGTCACACCCAACTTCGCAGGTCTCAGATTGTGAAATCGAAGGCAATTTCGGACTTATTATTATGTGTTTTCATGTTATAATACAAAACTTACACCATGACCTGCCGCAGATGGTATTTTTCTTGATTCGCCATGTAATTCCAGACATTTTGACACCAAAATGATAACCCTAGCTTCATTATTCGCGATTCAACAGTCTTTATGTGAATTTCAAAACGAGAAAAATAACCGCGGCTTCGTCCGTATATAGAATTGTTGGAATTTTATGAAAAAATTTTATAAAATTTTGAATGTCATCCGGGCTAATATTGACCAGTAAGGACCCTACTTTGACCCCAGCATGGGTGACAGGCAGTAACATTCCATCCCCCCTAAAGTGTTATTTTGAGATTTTGTACCTAGTCTAAATCATCTCTCACTATTCTTTTATTCACAGGGAAGATTGCGGGAATTCATTGGGGCCTGTGCTCAGCTGAGTGTGGCACCTGTTGGTCGCGCCAAAAATTGACGTGTCCAATGAAGGGAGGTCTTAGTTTCTCATACATCATGTGGCTACGCGCGGCCAGCGCCTCCTGTCGTCATAATGTTGCAGTAGTAATTTTGTCCCCAACAATTACTACTGTATCATTATGACGACAGGCGGCGCTAACCGCCGAGTGCTTCATTCGTTGTTCTTTGTTCATCATGCGATATGCTATATTCTAAATGCAATGTGCTAAGTTCCATATGCATTGTGTCAGATGCGAATTTTTTTTGTTAGTTTGCATGGACAAAGGTGCTAGAATTTGACATGATGAATTAAGCATTGAGAAAGTACCAGTAAGGACTTGGAAGTAAGCAGCAAGGAGATGGAAGTTAGAACTATGCAATAAGAATATGTAAATTCTACACAGAAAGTTTAGAAACAGTAATGTGGAATACAGAATTTTGCGGTTGAAACAATCATTCACAACAAGAAAATCTACAATGCATGTCAATGAATATTGACCCTAAAAACGCTCCATACCTTTTGAGCACCCTGTCAGGCATTATAGTGCCTTGCATCATGTACAGGAATTGAGATAGCAGGTAGGTTTTAACAACAGTAATTTTGCCATTTATGGACATATGGCGGCCCAGCCATAACTTAATTATATTTTCGCATTTAACAAAGCGGTTTGTCCAGTTTTAATCAATATCACTTACCGCACAGTCGTTTTGAAAAATAACACCCAACATTTTCATGCGATTGTTCGGATATATGTTCCATTTGAGATTCCCAATTTCTTTCCTCTTATATTTCCAGCATCCTACCCAAATGGCTTCAGTCTTGTTGCGATTTAAATTCAGGCCAGAAAATGATGAAAAACGCTGTACTATATCTAGTGAATTTTGTATAGACAGTTCATCGCCTAAGAATAATGTGGTATCATCCGCATATTGAGCTATTTTTATAAAAGACTCCTGACTTAAACATTTCCCCAAGTGAATACCATTTATCAATGGAGATTGGCGTATTTTGCACGACAGTACCTCACACGCTACCACAAAGCACAGAGGTGAAATTTGACATCCTTGTCGAATCCCACACTCCAAAGGAAAATAACTAGATTTGTATCCATTATATAATATACAGCTGATGGTGTCTGAATTGATCACCGACATCCATCGCAAGAAAGAAGGTCCAAACCCAAAAAAGTCCAATGACCGTAATAAAAACTTCTTCGAAATAGAGTCAAACGCCTTGGAATAATCTAAGGAAATGATAGAACCAGGAATACCTTTGACATTAGTGTATTCTATAACATCATCTATGGTACGTATTACGATGCCAGAGTGTCTTCCCTTAATGTACCCATTCTGATCTTCATTCACGATATCAGTGACTACGCTTTTCAACCTATTACTCAAACATTTTGTCAGGATTTTATAATCGGTGTTTGTCAGACTTATGGGTCTCCAGTTGCTCAAGTTGTTACGAGACAGTTGTTTACCTTTGTGCAATAAAACAATGATTCCTTTTCTTTGTGACAAGGGTAGAGTCCCGTTAATGAATGCTTCGTTGAAACAATCAACCATGGCAGTTTTTATATAAGACCAGAAAGTCCTATACCAAGATAACGTTAGGCCATCTGAACCTGGACTAGAGCTTTTTTCTTTTTTTCAAGCGCCGCTTGGCATTCATCAACTGTAATGAGACCCTCACAATCACATTTATATTCATCTGATAGACGCGGTATATCAACATCTTTTATGAATTCATTCACATCATGTTCGTTGTATGGAATTTTATCGGTATATAAATCTCTGTAGAACCGTGTAATTTCAGTCAATATTTGCTCATGTGTATCTGCGATACTCCCATCCGGCCTACTCAGTGTAGAAATTAATTTGGATTTGGCTCTGGCCTTTTCCATGCTGGTGAAATATTTGTTACATTTTTCCCCGTGTTCAATAAGTTCGATTTTTGATCGTAGATGTGCCCCACGTTCAATTTCCAGTGTTAAATCATTAAGCTCAGATGATGCGTTATTGATAGCATCCACCAATTTAGAATCTTTTGGATTGAGCACGAGCTTTTTGTTCAATTGGAGTATTTTGTTTTCTAATACTGTTATTTGATTCCGATTTTGTTTGGCCCTCAATTTCCCATATGCTATTGAAAATTCTTTTGCTCGTATTTTACATAATTCCCACACAACAGAAATTGGTAGGTGATGCGGGTTGAGGAGTGTTTCCTGTATAATATTTATCATGTGATCAATATATCGTTCGTCTTCAAGAAGACAGTGTTGTGTTCCCAACACCGTTCAATTTCCAGTGTTAAATCATTAAGCTCAGATGATGCGTTATTGATAGCATCCACCAATTTAGAATCTGTTGGATTGAGCACGAGCTTTTTGTTCAATTGGAGTATTTTGTTTTCTAATACTGTTATTTGATTCCGATTTTGTTTGGCCCTCAATTTCCCATATGCTATTGAAAATTCTTTAGCTCGTATTTTACATAATTCCCACACAACAGAAATTGGTAGGTGATGCGGGTTGAGGAGTGTTTCCTGTATAATATTTATCATGTGATCAATATATCGTTCGTCTTCAAGAAGACAGTGTTGTGTTTCCAATACCCGGGTCCCCGCTGGGACGTGTCTTTGTGCATTCTCATGAGCACACCTCGGTGGTCGGTTAAAGGAACGTCTACAATAAGCGAAGACACGGCAACGTTATGAACTAATTCATTCCCTAAAATATAATCTAATCGGCGAACTGCTGTCTTTCTTTTAATGGACCAGGTGAAATCTTTTATTGTGGGGTTATGTTCTTTCCATAAATCTACGAGAGACAGAGTAGAAACCAGATTTCTGAACGCTTTAACTTCTGCTTGATCGTGATCAAGACCTGATATATTGTCTTCAGGCTGTAGTGTGCAGTTAAAATCACCTGCTAGAATTAAATATGCGTCTTCATTTGTATATTTGGACACTAAATCAGTCAGATGTGTAAAGAAATTAATTTTCTCGGTACGCTTATTCGGAGCATGTATGCAGAAACATGCGTAGTAATCGTCGTCATGTTTAAATTTTACTGCTAATATTTTGGCTTCTGAATGTTCAATTTGTATGTCATCAATATCAAACCCACTCCGTATAAGAATCATCATACCCCCGCTGTGTGTGGTACCAGACACAGCAAATAGCTTCCCGCCCCATTCATTACACCAAGTATCCCGATCAGACTCTAAGAAATATGTTTCCTGTAGGAAGATAATATCTGCTTTATATTTAATAACGTTTCGGAACAGGGCAGAACGGGATCGTCTCTGTCTCAGGCCACGTACATTGATAGTTATTGTACTAACCATAATGTGTTGTTCGTGTGCAAGGGTTATTCAATCTATAAAACTGACATTTGTGACATATAATACATAACATAGTCCGTGATGTTCCGTACAGAGAGGTATGAACAGCGTTGTAGAATATGACATATGAGATAAAAGGCAAAATGTTATACCGCAATTGTCCACACATTACTCGAAATCGACCAAGGAAATATGGAGACATACATACAAGGGAGATCAAGTAGACAGTTTTCTTCAAAAAAGTAACAGTAACTGCAATAACAGTTATCTGCTTAGGGAAGACAAGCCATAAAGTCCGATAACCAGTGATCATCGTCCGTTTCCAGTCCAGTTCGTCATTGTTACATATCATCTGTGAGAGTGAGCATCATGTGCTATCGTTGTGTTTGAATGGCGTGGTGGGAACTTGTTCCGTCGATGAGGAGATCGGCCTCAGAGATTTTGAGCCTCTTACACCGTCAGTCTGTTCCGACATCAGAGGACTCGTGGGTTTTCGCTTCTGAGACACAGATGACCATTTGGCTGCCTCCTTTGGCGTTCTGGAGGGAGTGCATTCTCGAATCCACTCGTTGGAAGACATCCGGAGAAGAGGATGACCGGTGCAGGACTGAAGGACTGAGTGCCAAGATTAACAGCTCGTCCGCCAGTTGGACTGCTACCTCGTGTGACTTCTCCGAGATTAGACCGGAAGTTGAGCTCTTAACGGCACGGAGTTCCATCAGGAGTTGTCCCATCCTGTTTTGGCCGGGCCAGGTGTCAATGGGTTGTGTAGCCGTCGCACGTGGTGGTAGGCTAGATGCCCAGAAAACATTGGAGGTTCCTTCAACAAGAATTTTGCAGTCACTCTCCATTAGTAGTTTTCGGAATTCCGCACAAGCATCAAATTTTGCTGTTAGGATTTTGCGCATGATTTCTACTTTGTGCTTCTCCCAGTCAGATTCAAGGGTCGGTAGGCCATCCCCGATAAGTTGTGCCTCACGAGCAGATGGAACAAGGAGGATGGTTTCTGCAGCTGTTTTATTTCCAATGAATAGGGCCTTAGCATGTTGGTAGGCATGCTCAGAGGAGGCAAACTGTTGATTGTTGAATTCAATTTCAACAGGGAAAAAGTTGGAGAGGGGATGGTTGACCCCGCGAAAGATTTCCAAATTGGGGTTATATAGTTTTCGAGAATTTCCGCAGTTTCTGGCCTCATTATCTAGCGATAGGCATTTACGGCAGTTAATCTCTTGATTCTCGTGATATACGGTGATCTGTACATCAATAATGAGTGATGGGTCGTTTGGGTCAGGTATTGGGTATAGGGTGTACCGTGGCATCTTCACCAGATTCTCTGACACGTAGCAAAAACGATTCCCGTTAAGCAGCTTGTCGTGTTTCAGAGAGAGGCCAGAGTTAGACTTTGCTACACGTGCCTTCGCCTTCATGATTCGGGAAGAGCGTCTACCCACTCGTCTACCCATTTTTCAAGTTCAGTGTCACTGATGTTGAAGGGAATCCCATGAATAGAAACGCGACTATTGGGGGTATATTTGTAGCTTTTGTTACGCTGGGAGGTGAAATCAACCAGAGTGTACTGGCTGCCCTCGATTTCCACTTCACTCAGAGACAAGAGCAGTAGTTTGGACCTTTCATCTCGACAGTAGATTAACCATAACTCTTCATTGGTGTAAACCTTTTGAACTGAAAGGATGTTGTCAAGAGACAGGGTGTTCACTGGATCACCGCCATTTTGGGCCGATGTCAAGACTGCCGTAGCAATGTCATTCTCAGACAAGTACGGCATGCCTTTGGACTTGATACCCAGCCATAACCGGCTGTCGCTCAGTGCCTCGTCCATGCCTAGGCTACTGCTGGGGCCTAACACGATCGGCTTTTCACCCCGGTTGGGTAGTAGGTGTCAAAGCGTGACGAGAACGGTGGCAGAGTCTGGTTAACAACGCGGTAACCAATGCAAACAATAATGTTCAATGGGCGATATAAGAGGGATGTCTCAGAATATGCAAACGTTATTCTTTATAAATACTGTGTTATCAATAGTTTTGTACAAGAATGTGTAACACATATACTTTCCCACTTTATCTGTGTCCGTGAAAGATGAGATCCCGTTCTTTACAGGTCTAATGCAATTTAATCACACACAGTTTCAGGAGAAATATGTATCCGTCCATATGTATGGAAAGCCACCAGCCAGGGTGGCTTCTTTCTCGAATATATTTTTTTTTATTTGACTTTGGGGGAGCAATAGCTCCGGCCGCTCCCCCCTGGATCCGCCAGTGGAAAGTGGCGACTGTTGATATAATTAGTGGTATGCTTGGTTGTACGATCACTAAAAGAATGGAAACGATTGATATCAGGAAGCCATACGACCAATGGCAGCGACCACCGACCTGTCGTACCTTCAGTCGTAGCGACCACCGACGTGTGGTACGACCAGTTTAGACAAAATGCTGAAAAGTCTGTTGTAGTGTCGTGTAAAGTGTTCTTCACTGCATGTTTTATCCTCGTCCCGGGAAGCTCCAAATGGGTGGTACCACCAATTGTAATGCCGTGCTACCAGTCAATACAGGTAGTGAATAATAGCATCACTGATCGTGAAGTTGTACGACTGATTGCACCACTATTCACCAGGTTGTACGACCAGTAGCACGACCACTTTTTCTAGTCAATAACACGCGACAATTCCCCGACTGGTGGCATGATTGTGCAAGACAAACGTGCCACCAGATATCGTAGGTTGGAAGTTTTGAACACATCCATCGACCTTTCTGCGACTAGGTTTACGACCATTCACGGTCACACTGAGGATACGTCCAATATAAGACCTTGCTGCGACCTTTTTGTAATCGTGGACAAATCGTGACACGAACGTAGGACTGGTCGTTAATGGTCACAAACAAGAAACTAGTCGCAATAAGGTCGATGAACATGTTAAAAACTTCCAACATACGATCTCTGGGCACATGTTGGTCTTGCACGATCGTGCCATCAGTCGGGAAAGGTGGCACCATCAATCGAACACTGTCGCGCGTTATTGACTAGCCAAAATGGTCGTGCTACTAGTCGTACAACCTGGCGACTAGTGGTGCAATCAGTCTTACAACTTCACGATCAGTGGTGCGATTAATCTTGACCTGTACCGACTGGTAGTACGACCTTAAAATTGGTGGTACCACCTATTTGAAGCTTCCCGTAAGGAGGATAAAACGTGCAGTGAAAAAAAAATACACAACAACAACATTTCTCAGCATATAGACAAGTGGGTGGTCGCTACGTTGGTCGCTACGACTGAAGGCACGACAGGTTGGCGATCGCTGCCACGTGGTGGTACGACTGCTTGCTATCAATCTTTTCCATTCTTTCGGTGATCGTGCCGCTAGGCGTAATGGGGCATGAGCAGAAAAAGCCTATTCGCCAGCTGGCAGCACTGTTTTAGTGGTAAAATGACGTCATAACGTTATTTATTATCAGGATACCATGGTTTTACTCCAAACATACGGAATTTTCGCGCCAAATGCCACGTGCATGGTTCACAACAGACGACATTCCCTAGTGATTTGGCGCCAAATTTACCACTATTACAATGCTGCCACCTATCGAATGAGCTTTGCCCACGCCCCATACCAATCGTATGAACAGTCGCCACTTGCGATTGCAGTGGCGATCACTGGTGATCAGTCGTAACTCAGCAAATTTGAACCTAATCGTGCGACCATAAAATCGTACGACATTTTTGGACACTAAATCAGTTCAGACGCGGACAATCATCATTGACACCATTATTATATCCGGTGTTTTATTATTGTATGTAATTCTTACAATTTTTAGACAAACGAATACATCACCGACTGATAAGATATTAGAATCATTACAAGACATTACAGCTAACACATGTAATATTTCAAAATTTGTAATATGCCAAGCCTTCAACTCTTGCAATAATTTGGCTCGGACGGTGTTGATGCAGTAAAAAGCTGCAATTAGCTGCAATTTGAAGCAACTGCCTTTGAATGTATGCAATTTTTTTTTTTGAAACTATTTTTCATATTATACATGCTAAATCAACTGAATCAGACATACTCAAACAAATGTAATGATTCTAACCAGTCCTCTGGGACGTTTTGCTCATTTTTACATGCTGTTTTCGCGTAAATACAAGAACTGTATCCATCAAACTCAGCTGTGAACAAAGTTTAGAAGTGCGAGATAGATTGACAATACCACGTACATCATAGTAGGCCTATATCACTGATTATTTTCTCATAACAACTGGAAAATGTACTCGATGTGCATTTGTTACATCGCATTTGTTTACATTCGGGTTTGATGGATACATTTTGATTGTTTATTCACAAAATCGGTACAACATGTGTATTGAAACGGACGAAAAGACAACTCGGATAATTGTAATCATCAAAAGCGTTGAGCACACCTTGCATTAGATGTGTTGCACAAAAATTTAATTTTGAAAAAAAATATTGCATACATTCGAAGGCGGTAGCTTTAAGATGATGACCAAGTATTTATATAATTTTTGTGGTGTTTGCTCAAAACGCACCTATATCGCTGTTTGAGCGCCCTGCACGCGCCCTGCTAACGCCAATTAATTCGGCATGGACACTGCAAGAACGCTGTGATCGCTGTACTAGCTCTGTGCAATCTCTGTCAGCGCGCAGTCTCAATGAATAAGACTCCGAGCAAGCGTAGTGTAAGCGCGGTGTACACGCCAGGGGGCGCGATACAACCGCAGTTACACACCCTGCAGCTAGCCGCCGAACGTTATCTGACCCAATTCTTTTGTGTTGGGGTCAGGTCATGTTTTTGTTAACGTTCTGTTGTCTTCAAAAGTCCGACACATGATGTAAACAGGTGAAACATAACAATTTCCAAGTAAGTACACTTTTATAATCTATAAAAATCTAGCCGCCGAACGTTATCTGACCCAATTCTTTTGTGTTGGGATCAGGTCATGTTTTTGTTAACGTTCTGTTGTCTTCAAAAGTCCGACACATGATGTAAACAGGTGAGTTACACTTTTATAATGACCACGCGCCCTGCTAACGCCAATTAATTCGGCATGGACACTGCAAGAACGCTGTGATCGCTGTACTAGCTCTGTGCAATCTCTGTCAGCGCGCAGTCTCAATGAATAAGACTCCGAGCAAGCGTAGTGTAAGCGCGGTGTACACGCCAGGGGGCGCGATACAACCGCAGTTACACACCCTGCAGCTAGCCGCCGAACGTTATCTGACCCAATACTTTTGTGTTGGGGTCAGGTCATGTTTTTGTTAACGTTCTGTTGTCTTCAAAAGTCCGACACATGATGTCAACAGGTGAAAAATAACAATTTCCAAGTAAGTACACTTTTATAATCTATAAAAATCTAGCCGCCGAACGTTATCTGACCCAATTCTTTTGTGCTGGGATCAGGTCATGTTTTTGTTAACGTTCTGTTGTCTTCAAAAGTCCGACACATGATGTAAACAGGTGAAAAATAACAATTTCCAAGTAAGTACACTTTTATAATCTATAAAAATCTAGCCGCCGAACGTTATCTGACCCAATTCTTTTGTGTTGGGATCAGGTCATGTTTTTGTTAACGTTCTGTTGTCTTCAAAAGTCCGACACATGATGTAAACAGGTGAGTTACACTTTTATAATGACCACGCGCCCTGCTAACGCCAATTAATTCGGCATGGACACTGCAAGAACGCTGTGATTGCTGTACTAGCTCTGTGCAATCTCTGTCAGCGCGCAGTCTCAATGAATAAGACTCCGAGCAAGCGTAGTGTAAGCGCGGTGTACACGCCAGGGGGCGCGATACAACCGCAGTTACACACCCTGCAGCTACCCGCCGAACGTTATCTGACCCAATTCTTTTGTGTTGGGGTCAGGTCATGTTTTTGTTAACGTTCTGTTGTCTTCAAAAGTCCGACACATGATGTAAACAGGTGAAAAATAACAATTTCCAAGTAAGTACACATTTATAATCTATAAAAATCTAGCCGCCGAACGTTATCTGACCCAATTCTTTTGTGTTGGGATCAGGTCATGTTTTTGTTAACGTTCTGTTGTCTTCAAAAGTCCGACACATGATGTAAACAGGTGAGTTACACTTTTATAATGACCACGCGCCCTGCTAACGCCAATTAATTCGGCATGGACACTGCAAGAACGCTGTGATCGCTGTACTAGCTCTGTGCAATCTCTGTCAGCGCGCAGTCTCAATGAATAAGACTTAGTGTAAGAGCAAGCGTAGTGTAAGCGCGGTGTACACGCCAGGGGGCACGATACAACCGCAGTTACACACCCTGCAGCTAGCCGCCGAACGTTATCTGACCCAATTCTTTTGTGTTGGGGTCATGTCATGTTTTTGTTAACGTTCTGTTGTCTTCAAAAGTCCGACACATGATGTAAACAGGTGAAAAATAACAATTTCCAAGTAAGTACACTTTTATAATCTATAAAAATCTAGCCGCCGAACGTTATCTGACCCAATTCTTTTGTGTTGGGATCAGGTCATGTTTTTGTTAACGTTCTGTTGTCTTCAAAAGTCCGACACATGATGTAAACAGGTGAGTTACACTTTTATAATGACCACGCGCCCTGCTAACGCCAATTAATTCGGCATGGACACTGCAAGAACGCTGTGATCGCTGTACTAGCTCTGTGCAATCTCTGTCAGCGCGCAGTCTCAATGAATAAGACTCCGAGCAAGCGTAGTGTAAGCGCGGTGTACACGCCAGGGGGCGCGATACAACCGCAGTTACACACCCTGCAGCTAGCCGCCGAACGTTATCTGACCCAATTCTTTTGTGTTGGGGTCAGGTCATGTTTTTGTTAACGTTCTGTTGTCTTCAAAAGTCCGACACATGATGTCAACAGGTGAAAAATAACAATTTCCAAGTAAGTACACTTTTATAATCTATAAAAATCTAGCCGCCGAACGTTATCTGACCCAATTCTTTTGTGTTGGGATCAGGTCATGTTTTTGTTAACGTTCTGTTGTCTTCAAAAGTCCGACACATGATGTAAACAGGTGAGTTACACTTTTATAATGACCACGCGCCCTGCTAACGCCAATTAATTCGGCATGGACACTGCAAGAACGCTGTGATCGCTGTACTAGCTCTGTGCAATCTCTGTCAGCGCGCAGTCTCAATGAATAAGACTTAGTGTAAGAGCAAGCGTAGTGTAAGCGCGGTGTACACGCCAGGGGGCACGATACAACCGCAGTTACACACCCTGCAGCTAGCCGCCGAACGTTATCTGACCCAATTCTTTTGTGTTGGGGTCATGTCATGTTTTTGTTAACGTTCTGTTGTCTTCAAAAGTCCGACACATGATGTAAACAGGTGAAAAATAACAATTTCCAAGTAAGTACACTTTTATAATCTATAAAAATCTAGCCGCCGAACGTTGTCTGACCCAATTCTTTTGTGTTGGGATCAGGTCATGTTTTTGTTAACGTTCTGTTGTCTTCAAAAGTCCGACACATGATGTAAACAGGTGAGTTACACTTTTATAATGACCACGCGCCCTGCTAACGCCAATTAATTCGGCATGGACACTGCAAGAACGCTGTGATCGCTGTACTAGCTCTGTGCAATCTCTGTCAGCGCGCAGTCTCAATGAATAAGACTCCGAGCAAGCGTAGTGTAAGCGCGGTGTACACGCCAGGGGGCGCGATACAACCGCAGTTACACACCCTGCAGCTAGCCGCCGAACGTTATCTGACCCAATTCTTTTGTGTTGGGGTCAGGTCATGTTTTTGTTAACGTTCTGTTGTCTTCAAAAGTCCGACACATGATGTCAACAGGTGAAAAATAACAATTTCCAAGTAAGTACACTTTTATAATCTATAAAAATCTAGCCGCCGAACGTTATCTGACCCAATTCTTTTGTGCTGGGATCAGGTCATGTTTTTGTTAACGTTCTGTTGTCTTCAAAAGTCCGACACATGATGTAAACAGGTGAAAAATAACAATTTCCAAGTAAGTACACTTTTATAATCTATAAAAATCTAGCCGCCGAACGTTATCTGACCCAATTCTTTTGTGTTGGGATCAGGTCATGTTTTTGTTAACGTTCTGTTGTCTTCAAAAGTCCGACACATGATGTAAACAGGTGAGTTACACTTTTATAATGACCACGCGCCCTGCTAACGCCAATTAATTCGGCATGGACACTGCAAGAACGCTGTGATTGCTGTACTAGCTCTGTGCAATCTCTGTCAGCGCGCAGTCTCAATGAATAAGACTCCGAGCAAGCGTAGTGTAAGCGCGGTGTACACGCCAGGGGGCGCGATACAACCGCAGTTACACACCCTGCAGCTACCCGCCGAACGTTATCTGACCCAATTCTTTTGTGTTGGGGTCAGGTCATGTTTTTGTTAACGTTCTGTTGTCTTCAAAAGTCCGACACATGATGTAAACAGGTGAAAAATAACAATTTCCAAGTAAGTACACTTTTATAATCTATAAAAATCTAGCCGCCGAACGTTATCTGACCCAATTCTTTTGTGTTGGGATCAGGTCATGTTTTTGTTAACGTTCTGTTGTCTTCAAAAGTCCGACACATGATGTAAACAGGTGAGTTACACTTTTATAATGACCACGCGCCCTGCTAACGCCAATTAATTCGGCATGGACACTGCAAGAACGCTGTGATCGCTGTACTAGCTCTGTGCAATCTCTGTCAGCGCGCAGTCTCAATGAATAAGACTTAGTGTAAGAGCAAGCGTAGTGTAAGCGCGGTGTACACGCCAGGGGGCGCGATACAACCGCAGTTACACACCCTGCAGCTATCCGCCGAACGTTATCTGACCCAATTCTTTTGTGTTGGGGTCATGTCATGTTTTTGTTAACGTTCTGTTGTCTTCAAAAGTCCGACACATGATGTAAACAGGTGAAAAATAACAATTTCCAAGTAAGTACACTTTTATAATCTATAAAAATCTAGCCGCCGAACGTTATCTGACCCAATTCTTTTGTGTTGGGATCAGGTCATGTTTTTGTTAACGTTCTGTTGTCTTCAAAAGTCCGACACATGATGTAAACAGGTGAGTTACACTTTTATAATGACCACGCGCCCTGCTAACGCCAATTAATTCGGCATGGACACTGCAAGAACGCTGTGATCGCTGTACTAGCTCTGTGCAATCTCTGTCAGCGCGCAGTCTCAATGAATAAGACTCCGAGCAAGCGTAGTGTAAGCGCGGTGTACACGCCAGGGGGCACGATACAACCGCAGTTACACACCCTGCAGCTAGCCGCCGAACGTTATCTGACCCAATTCTTTTGTGTTGGGGTCAGGTCATGTTTTTGTTAACGTTCTGTTGTCTTCAAAAGTCCGACACATGATGTAAACAGGTGAAAAATAACAATTTCCAAGTAAGTACACTTTTATAATCTATAAAAATCTAGCCGCCGAACGTTATCTGACCCAATTCTTTTGTGTTGGGATCAGGTCATGTTTTTGTTAACGTTCTGTTGTCTTCAAAAGTCCGACACATGATGTAAACAGGTGAGTTACACTTTTATAATGACCACGCGCCCTGCTAACGCCAATTAATTCGGCATGGACACTGCAAGAACGCTGTGATCGCTGTACTAGCTCTGTGCAATCTCTGTCAGCGCGCAGTCTCAATGAATAAGACTCCGAGCAAGCGTAGTGTAAGCGCGGTGTACACGCCAGGGGGCGCGATACAACCGCAGTTACACACCCTGCAGCTAGCCGCCGAACGTTATCTGACCCAATTCTTTTGTGTTGGGGTCAGGTCATGTTTTTGTTAACGTTCTGTTGTCTTCAAAAGTCCGACACATGATGTAAACAGGTGAAAAAATAACAATTTCCAAGTAAGTACACTTTTATAATCTATTCGATTCCATGTCCGAGGATGTTATGTAAAGTTGTGCATTAAGATTGCTACACTGGGACTAACAGTTTGGATGAAAAGTGTTTTGCACTGCGACGATGTAACACCAAAGTCCGGGATGGATGTAAACTTCCCTCAATTTGAAGCATAAAAAGTTAGTATTTTTGAGAGAAAATTAGCATACATGTACAAAGGTTGTTCAGTTTGAAGTTTATATGCAATACATCGTTGTATCTGTCCGATATTTTGGTTGTCAATTAATCCGTGATATGTTAATGTTCTGAGGCTCGGGTAAACGTTCTGTTGATGCTTGAAATGTAATCATGGATTTCTACTCTCGCCATATGGAAGCAACATTTATGAGGTTGAGATTCTCGAGTTTTTAGGTTCATTGTTCGGTACATTGTATAGGACGAACTAAACTGAACAGCACTCACATATATTAAATCCTGACTAAAATTCGATCCACAGATCGTTAACCACGGTAGCAGAACGTCATTTCAACAACAAAACAATAATCACTCGTGTGTTACTATTCATGCCCTGTTTTCACATACTATCCAATATGTACATTCAATGTTACATATGACATTTCACAATATTGTTTTAGGACTAAAATCAGGTACAAAAATACATTGAATAGTGACCGATGTTCGTGGGAAGTTTCAACACTATATGACACTTTTCTCAATAATGGGCTATAAAATTAAGACTCAGAGTAATGCATACAATTCTAGGGTATTCGGGACATGGAATCCACATGTCGTCGATGCCCAAGTCCAACAATATGATGAGGAAAAATATATTTTGTTCCCGTATATCTTCATATCTGGTGCAATAGAACGTTAACATAAACATGACCGGACTCCAAAACAATAGAATTGGGTCAGTTAACGTTCGGCGGCTAGCTGCAGGGTGTACATCTCCACGCGAGATCACCGAGTAATCGCCGCTGCCATGCTGGCGCGACCGTCGGGCGATTATGCGCGTCCCTGGGGCGTTCCAACAGAGCTCCTGCGGGGCGCTAAAAGACCTCACGGCGATGCTACGAAGATCCTACTGCGTGCATGCCAGAACGCCGTCACATCTCCGAGCCACGGCGTTTGTTTTGTGCATGCACAAAGTGCGCGCCATTGCACGGCGACTCAGGAGCATTGTCTACTATTATTTACCGTAGTCAGGAGCATTGTTTACTGTTATTTACCGTAGTCAATATATCCGCAAAAAGTATACTATTATCATGATTAGCAGTGGGTTACCGAGCTGGAAAATCAAGCTATATGGCTATTGGTCACCATGACAATAGAGAAATAGTACAATGTCAAAGTAAGAAGTATCTGTTGATATCACAAATATGTGATTTGCATATTAATTAAACAAATGATTAAACAAAAGAAATCTATCAGTTTCAGTTATTGGAGTGATGTTACATTTGAAAGGAAAATAATATTAACATTTCAAGATAATTTCAGGTCATTGAGTGCGTTCATATGAGCTCACATAATTTCTCATAACGAACAAAATCTCGGATAATTCTTCATATTTATTTTCACATTCTTGTGATAGATCTTTAGACTTCAAAATCTTTGAAGTGACCTCGTATTTCATTATAATTGTCGTTTTTTTTATAACAGCTCTTTAAAATCGTTTGATAAATCAGGATAACGACTTCAATTTCGAGACGACTTTCTGCTCTTTTTCACGCGGTGGTTATAATTTGCTCTCGTAAGGCAAAAATGAATGATGTTTTATGTCTAGGTCGATAATCAGCACGAGCAGACCAGTAGGTAAACATAGACGTAAACACAACCAATGTCCGGTTTGAACTTGTTCTGTCGCCAAAACACTGAAGAGATCATTACGCTAGGGAAGGTAAATATTCTTCAAAATTATATCGGGATTCTATCACATCACTGAAAACTCATAGGCATATTGGCCTTCTAGTAAATTTGAGAAGAAAGGTAAAACAAAACAATATATATTGTACAGTGTACAGGTGGGAATTATCTGGTGGGTCAAGAAAAACAACATGGCTAAATGGATTGGACCAGCAATGGCGTTCGGTGACTGGTTGTACGACAAGTATAAAGATCATACTGGTTCTGGTACAAACCGAACAAACTCAAGCATCAGGGATTCCACTGAAATACCGGGTGGACAAACATCCTCATCTACAGGTGGTGTGCATATGAGATCTAAACCAAAGGGGAATGTCATCACCAATGATACTGACAAGACGGCCGTCATTACCATCACCAAAAGAGACGATGAAGATGATCCCGAGGCAGTGAACCTGCTCCCCCATAAAAGCATCCCAGTGGGTCGAGGCGATGGTAAAGACTTACTCACGGTCAAACTTATGGAAAACAAAAAACCAACCCACTTGGCTGCCAAGAACAAGAGGATGAATGTTGGTGAGTCGTACATAATCGTTTGGTGTGAGAACGACGGCACCGCCGGAATTCTTCTCAGGAAAAGAAGAGATCCTACCATCTACTACAGCGTGTGTGGTGACAATCAATTCCGAAACCTGGAAACAAAAGCAGTTGCGTTCGGAGAAGATTTCTGAAAACAAACTGGAGCAGAATCTTTCCTTGATCATGGTAAAATGACAATATACTGGTATATTGGTGGAATTTTCATTAACAAATATCAACGTTTAACGATATTAACAAATATGAACATAATGTACATATACCTAATAAAGAGAATTATGTTTGTACCTATTTAGCTAAACATATGAATTGACCATTTGGCATTGCAATTGTGTATTCCACGTATTATTCTGTATGTGTACTACATGTGTGTTATGTTTGTACATATTCTTAAACGGAGGTACTGCCGACTGTCACCAAGCACCTTCGATATAATTGGACACATCATGCAGAATATTTAAACTGATAAACTGATCTGATTTTGTCTACTTGCGAGATATCGGGTAAAAAAGTACAGAAGGTGAAAGCCGTAAATTAAAGCTGTAAATGTGCTATAAATAGGTAAACAACCGTGTAAAAAATAGTTTTGATAACGCCCACGATGTTCCGCCTTGAAAAAAACGAAAGTAAAACCACAGTTTTGATCCGCATGTGGGCGGGTCTATTCACTGGCGAAAGTCAGGCTGCCCATGATACAGGCCAGAGGCAGTCGGCTGTGCGGCCGAGTGGTATAAAACCATTTCTGCGGTATGTGTCGATGGTCATTTGACATGTTTCCCACAGCGAGATGTCAACATACAATGCGAAATATAATTGAATAATATCTATACGTACACAAAATCCCCCATGGAACAGTTAGTCCTACCTATTTCCTCCTAATCAGTAATACACAGATTATCTATAGGTTTGATGTATTTGCATGCCTTCCAGCAGAAACCATCTTTTCCAGTATTTCTCATGCGTAGATATCTCCCAGAATCTCAGCCACAGTCTGCGTATCGTACATATTGTCATGGCCAGTTGCTTTGAGTACTTTAGCCGCACAAGGAGAAAAGGCAGTATTTATGCTGAAACGTTTTATCAAAAAAATTGGTGGCATCCCCATAAAACTTGCAATGGACTTATTTCATGAATTGATTGTTCCCATTTTGTTGTATGGTTCTGAGATTTGGGGTACACGAACAGCCGATAAAATTGAAACAGTGCATAAGAAATTCTGTAAATATATTCTGTCTGTGTCTTACAATACATCAAATGCGGTGGTTTTAGGGGAACTTGGGAGACATCCACTATCTATATTGTACAACACAAAGTGTTTTAAATTTTGGTTGAATATTGTTTCAGACATCGACACTAAAAGACTTGAAAATTTTCCTTATAAATTATTAAAAACTTTTGACGATTATGGATACAAAACTTGGGTGACCGAAATTGAATATATATTGTGTTCTCATGGTTTTGGAGTTGTATGGAGAAACCAAGGTGTTGGAAATCCTGACTTATTTTTGTATATGTTTAGACAACGTTTAATTGATACATCAACCCAAAATTTGCATCTCGATGTATATGAAAATTCCAAATTAGATTCGTACAGGCTATATAAAGATCAACTTGAGGTAGAAATATATTTATGTTATGACATTCATTATAAACACCGTATGGCATTGTCCCGATTTAAATGTTCAAATCATAAATTAGCCATAGAAAAATATAGACATAGTGCAATTGATAGAAATATGAGAAACTGTTAATATTGTAAGCAGGAAAAAAAGTTACAAGTAATAGAGGATGAGATTCACTTTATGCTGATGTGCCCAAAATACAAAAATCTCCGAAATAAATTCCTTTCTGAATTCATCTCTTCAAAACGTAATGTAACTCAAAACTTCAAATATATCATGTCTGGTAAGAAAATAGAGTGTGTAAATAATTTAGCTGGTTATTTGTATCATGCATTCAACATTCATTCAAATGTATTGTGACTTATGTATATATGCATGTACGTATGACTATTTGTTTGCTGGGCAACTTGTTACAGTATTTGTTAAAATATCGTATATGTTATTCAGCACTTAACTCAATATATTGTTTACATTTGTATATGGGCCAGATGCCTTATATGAAATAAAGTAAAGTAAGTAAAGTAAAGTAACATATTTGTACACAACCAAACAAACGGGCCGTGTGTCCTGGCGAAGTTTGTACTCATGTGTTGTAGAACAGTGCTCGCTTACTATCGTTAGTATGTTATACTATTGATGTTCACTACATATCGATAGGTGTGTACACGTACAATTGGACTTTCAGTGGTAACCCTATCCATGTTATGGAGATACAACATATTTTATCAGACATGTCACCCATCTCTTCACAACATACATTCTGTCAATATGCCAAAAATGCTATGGTATAGCTTCATTCGACAAAAATAGTACATAATAAAGTGCATTACATACGGACTTTGGGTCGAGGTAAATGCCTCCATGGTGTGTTGATTATGCCATTCAGTGGGCCAATCGCCCTGGCCTTTTATACGGCCAAAAGTTTACCGATAGCACATACATGTATAGAAGAAAACACACGGAAAAACTAACCTTTGAATTCATCTCCGCATATGAATGCAGACCTCTTCAAGACATGCTTGAAGACGGATAAGCAGGGCGTCGCATATCAACTTCACGCTACACATCACAATGGTGAAGAGACAAACAAACAAACATATGCTTTTCGAACCAGACAGCAGCGTTTAGAAATGTACACCCAAGAATGCAGCTAAATGACTTACCAAGGTTACCATCATTTATGACTTTCTATAATATGCTCATAGTACATTTTAAAGCTCTATCTACAAGCCATTTTCTGTGAATGCAAATTTGCACATTTTGCGTCAGAACTGATCGAGGCCATCTGAGTTTCGGAAGGATATATCCCGGCACCCAAAAATGTTAAAAAAACATAAAATTAACGGACGAAAATTAGCCAAAGGGCTTATGGTGGTTACCACTCTTTATGACTTCTCATAACAAACTCATAATACATTCTTACATAGCTCAATTTACAAGTGATTTTTTTGTGGATGCAAATTCGCACATTTTGAGTCCGACATGATCGAGGTCTTCCGGTCAAGGAAGGTCAGCAGAAGATCCACCACATATGACTGCCTCTGCTCAAAAAACATTCTCAAGCTTCATTTACAAGCATATTCTTTTCAGAGGCTGATTCACGATTCCCAATTTGAACATGACCTTGGCGTTCACCACTCAAGGTCGTCTGGAGGTTATCACTCTTTCATACTGTAAGTAGACAAAGGTCAAGTTCAAAGTCACCAACAGTTCCATCACGTATGATTCCCTACATGCTCGTAAAACAACCATACTTTATGTCATAATTTTGTCTGCACAGACCAGTCATTTCAGGGCCTTCGGATTCACTACTCAAGGTCGTCTAAGTTCAACCTCAAGGTCACTAAAAGATGCCCTCTATAAGACTACCTATATGTTCATAATGCATCCTAAACTCTACGCGCATGTGTTAAGCCACAGAGGCCAACTTAACACATTTCGTATTATATTTGACATTGAGATTTAGCCTCAAGGTCATTTGAGGTCAAGTTCATTTTGTATAACAAACTCTCAGGCATTTTTCGCTAGTGCGATTAGTCACGACTCCGGCGATTAGATCACTGTTTTTAGGGGTTTTTTTGGAGCGACAACAAGATGAACACACACACAGGCTCGCTCCTTTGGTCCTCAAATCACTTAAATCAGTTCCCGCAATAGCCCAGTCGTTATCAGTCACTTCTTTTTTAAACAGTCCCGATCTGCAGTATTGCTGGTACGAACATGGAGTAATCTTGTATATAAAGAATGGTATATAAAGAACGGAAAACTCCATCCAACTACCAACAATGGCGGGCTAAAAAAGTGAATGTATGCAACGTTAGGGCGGATGTAGAATGTGTCGTGCTCTGATTGGTCAAAATGTGAAGCTTCCTTTGGTTATATGGTGAGTTGTGCGTGTCATGCGTGTCATTCGTCAAAATTTTTAAGCACAATTACCATATCTCATGATGGTTTTGCGTTTGTTCGTAGCTGAGTCTTATTATGTTGGATCAGGGCTCAGTACCCCTATTGTAGGGTTATGCGATGTGTCATAGAGTTCCAACATTTAGGTATGTCGTGCACGGAGTCTGTGAGGAGAGGTTTCGGGACTGAACTGCGAAATATTCACTGCACGTTGATGGCATCCCCAAAATTCACGATATTGCTAAGCCAAGGCTAAAGATGGGTTTCCAATGGCACTACGTAAGTATAGGGAAATCTTAAGAGGAATGTCTATGTTATTTCACTGATTATTGCTGATACAAAGTCTGATATCGACATTTGTTTCACGATGAAGACTGACATAGTTGATTATTCTGGAAATATGGGTATAATTCTGTGAATTCTGTGAACAATGTTCTTTGCGAAATAAAAAAAGGCGTTTGATGTGACATTATATTCAACACCACCTCAGAATAACTGCTAACCAAATGCTTCAGAAAAAGTAAGTTGCTCTTCTGGTATTTGATTTACTCACGAGCACACACAAACGCCAAATAATGAAGGGAACACACAGTGGCCTCGAAATTATACACAGAGCCACCGGTAGTACCAAAGTGACTCTCGTACAGTTGAATGTTGTGTGACGTGTCGGAAATGACGAAGCACGCTACTGTTGCACTTTTATTGTACGCTGAGACAGGTAAATCTGGAACACATGGACAAGGACAACAAGCAAACAGCAGAAAAAACACATGTACGCGATGTATCATAATATTTGACCCATTAATCGAACACACTGAACTACATATTGAAATAATCTATGTATATTCTATCCATGTATGAAAACACAATAATATTATATAGCAAATATATTATACAGTATTTGGCTATCTTCAACTATGAATGTTTTAAATTCAGGCAATGTTAAATATACAAATATTATATTCTGAGTAAATATATTCTGAAATACACTATAACCAGAAGCATTTACATGTACTTACAACAATGTGCAACGCCATGAAGTCCACAAAATTTCATTCCATATATTGAAACATAGTGACATAAAAATGCCGACTATTTCTGTTAGTTGTACACTGTTCAAGTGCCCGTTTCCAACTGACCACTAGCTCAATAAAAATTGTATTCAAGTTCTGCATACTGTGCTCATTGAACCATGAACCCCTTAGCAACACCAACCCATACAGAGTATTGCCCGTGCGTTACAGCAGTGCATACAAACTAGTATCACACACACAAAATACAATACACAAAGAAATTACAGGACCACAAAATGACAATAGAAAATATACACTTCAAAATAATCAACACTCCCCACCTTTGAATTCACCTGAATTCAAAACCTTAAGCTCTGGAACCTTAACTACCTTCCAACAGGACAACTTTAGTGACTGGTCGAACTAGAACAGTAGATTTGGTCTTCACTGTGACAGACCTAACAAGACCATCTCTTCCCTGCTTGACGTCAACAACCAAGCCTAAAGGCCACAAATTCCTTGGACAATTCTCGTCTAGAATCAACACAAGGTCACCTTCCCTAATGTTAACATCTTTGTGAAGCCACTTATTTCTCCTTTGCAGTTCTGGAACATATTCTCTCAACCAACGACGCCAAAACTGATTTGCCAAATGCTGTACATATCTCCAGCGTCTTCTATACATATCATGATCAGAAAATACACCAGTTGGAGGAACAGATCCGGACTGCAAGAGCAGTAAATGATTGGGTGTAATAGCTTCCGGATCAGAAGCATCATTGCTAACTTTCGTAATGGGACGACTATTTATGATCGACTCGACCTCTGCGAAAAGAGTCCGAAGGACATCATCCGTCAACCTAGAGGCCCCAAACAAGAGAGCATTCATCACTTTCCTAATCGTGCGGATCAAGCGCTCCCAGATACCACCCATATGAGAAGCAGAGGGAGGATTGAAAGTCCAATCAATATTACGGTGTACACTGAATGAACTGATTTTCTTCTGACTCAACTCTCTCATGCCTTTAGCAACTTCAGACTGTGCGCCTACAAAATTAGTACCGTTGTCAGACCAAACTTTCAAAGGTGTACCTCGACGAGCAACGAATCGACGGAAACCATTCAGGAATGAATCTGTGTCCAAACTATCTAACTTCTCCACAGGAACTGCACGTGTTGTCAAACAAGTAAAAATACAACCATACCTTTTTACCTCGGATCTACCATATTTAACCATAAACGGACCAAAGCAATCAATGCCAACATATGTGAAACATGGTTTACTAGGCTCGAGCCTCTCAGCTGGTAAATCAGCCATCTGCTGAGAACAAGGAGGAGCGAAAAGTCTCTTACACACAACACAAGCGTTCCTAACCTTTCTGATAACGGATCTTGCCCTGGTGATCCAATACTTGGATCGCAAAAGACTCAAAGTCCACTCGGTTCCCAAATGAGCGACATTGTGCAAATCTTGAACGATGAGGATGGCAACTGGATGATCATGAGGGATGATAACAGGATGTTTCTTCGAATCTGCGGCAGAGAGAAACCGTAGCCTACCCCCTACACACAACACACCATGACTGTTCACTACTGGTCCTAAGTCTTTGACGTTGCTGTGAGCATGTAACTTTTTCCCTGCAGTTAACTCCTGGAGTTCTCTACCAAATCTCTGCATTTGCACATGCCGAATGATCAGCAACTCTGCATCTCTGAGTTCATCGACTGTCAAATGAGGACTAGACACTGAAGCATCTTTTGACCGGAGTTTTTGCTTCCAACGCAACAACCAAGCTACAGCTCGCTTTAAGCGATACCAGCTAGAGTGATGAGCAATGAGAACATCAAGTGGATGCTCTGACACAACAACTGAATGAGATACAACCGCACTAGATGCATTCTTGGTTTCAGGATCATCACCAGGTAAGGCTGTAACTGGTCCACTGACAGGCCATTGTGTTTTATACGTGTTTAGAAAGTCTGGACCATGACGCCACTTGTCCATATCCATCGATGTGGGATTCTGTACTCTGGTCAACAGATCTGCTGGATTCTCACTACCTGCAACGTGCTGCCACTGAGAGGGACTACTCCCTGAACGGATAACACCAACTCGATTACCAACAAACACATGGAACCTGCGCGACTCATTATGAATATACTTCAGGACAATTTCACTGTCTGTCCAGAAATATGACTGTCCGATGTCCAAATCCAACTGTTCACAAAGAACCTCTTCAGCTTTCACTGATAGTACTGCAGCTTGTAACTCCAAGCGAGGAATCGTAATATTCTTCAATGGGGCAACTCTACATTTACTCATGAGCAACTCCACGTGCACCTCGCCGAACTTGTTCACACACCTAAGATAGGAGCATGACCCATATGCGACCATACTGGCATCACTGAAATGATGCAATTCCAATGCAGCATCATCGAATCCTGAAGGTTTAACACACCTTGGTATACTCAAGTCCCTGAGAAGACATACAGTCGAGATCCAACTAGACCATCTGTTGGCTAAATCTGGAGGCACAGCCTCATCCCATGATAGTTTCAAACGAACTGCATCCTGAAATAGCAGTCTTCCCCCGAGAGTAACAGGACCAACGATCCCGAGAGGATCATAAACCGAGGAAACTACACTGAGCATTACACGCTTGGTGATCGTCTCATGAACTTTGATGTCAACCTCGAAGAAGAATACGTCTTCAGATACATTCCACTTTACGCCCAAAGCTTTACTTCTCAGGTTCGGATTCAACTGCTTAACCTCCTTGGCACGATCATCCTCAGGTATCTCAGACAAATTTTCTGCGTCACTGAACACAAACTTAGTCAGCCTAAATCCTGCATTTTGCAGAACCTGCTTGGTATCAAGAATAACCTGCAACACTTCATCACGTCCGGTAGCCGAAAACAAGCAATCATCCACATAGAAAGCTCGACGAACAACATTAGAAATGATATCATCAACAGGCTGATCCTGAACTGCACGTCGCAATGCATAAGTCGAACTGCTTGCACACCACACACCCCCGAACAAATGAGATGTCATACGATAATGAACAATATTCCCCGACTCATCATACCATAGAAATCTGAGAGCATCTCTGTCATGTTCTGGTATTTTGACCTGATGATACATAGACTCAATGTCCGCCATAACTGCATGGTGATGTTGACGGAAACGTAGCAAAACATGAAGCAAACGATTAATCAAATCCGGACCCTGGAGACACTTATCATTGAGTGACTCGCCCATAAACTTCGATGCACAATCAAAAACGATTCTCAGTTTGTCTGGCTTTTTATCAGTGACTACAGCATGATGCGGCAAATACCAAACTTTACCATCAGCGACTTGAACCTCATCAACAACCTCAGCATATCCATGATCGAGCAGCTTATGCATCTCATCATCATACCTAACAAGGAGTCCCCTCTTGGCCAAAGACACCTTTGTCGACATTAGCCTGGACATTGCAACCGTGACATTATTAGGAACAACAGCCTCTTGCTTCCAAGGAATGGGTAATTCATAATGACCATCAACTACAGCAACCTTTGCATCCCACAACTTGATGACCTGCATATCTTCATTGGACAAAGATGGCTCCTTGACGTCGAAGCAATCATTTTCAATTTTCCACAAATCATTGACCTTATCATCCAAACTCGAAGTTGTGACAAAGTGAGCTATGACATCTCGACCAACTGGGCCATCTTGAAACACTGGACCATTAACTGACCACCCCAAGAGCGTCTTGATGGCAAAAGGTTCACCCGGACCACCTCGTCTACGTTCTAGAGGACACAGAGCCTCGGCATGATCCTGACCTATGAGAAGATCAACACCTGATCTTGCATCATGAACTGGTAGGTCCCGTAGGTGAGCATAAGCATTCAGAGACATCTCAGGAACATTCACTGGAATGTTGTCAATGACATAGACGTTTGACAAGTTGATACTGGCTGAGCCATCACATGACATAAGTGATAAGTTGACCAACTTTGTGTGTTTGGGTTCGAACGAACCACTCAGAGTGTTCAAGATGTAAGTCGTGCATGCACCACGGATTCCGAGTGAATCAATCAAGCGTTGTGAACAAAAACTATTTGTAGACGCATTATCAAGCAATGCTGACGTAACATAGGAACCATTTACGAGAACCTTCACCAGTGGTACATGCACAGCCACATTCGGTTTCTGATTGTATGTGTTTGCTTGGTTTACATTGACACCACTTACACTCTGTTCTCGATTTGGAACTGCATTGGCTTGTGGTGATATGTGAATAAATTTAGTGTGCTTTTGACCACAGCCTGGAACACTACACACTGATGGTTTTCGACAATTCTGAGTAGTGTGGTTTGATAACAAACAATTATGACATAACCTTTTGGATATGACCAGATCTAACCGATCTCTAGGCCTCATGGCCTTGAACTTTTCACAGTAGAACAAACGATGACTCTGATCACACAATGGGCATGGCTGAACATAGCTTGGTGTGCGATCGACACTGCTGGCGAAGGACGAGGACTGTGATGACCTGTGGCTACGATCTTGTGACGATGTCTTGGGTGTGGCTGGACCATAGCCGTAGACAGGATCTGATGCTTCCTCAGCTTGCTGGACGAGAAATTTCACAAACTCGGTGAAACACGGATATCTGTCAGTTTCCCGCTTTTTCTCGAGAGCCCGTCGCTTCCACCGGTTCTGGACGTAAGGCTGACATCGGCGAATTATATCGACGATAGATGATTGAGTGTCGATCTCTGATAGTCGGTCAAGTCGAGACAAAGTCGCGTGGCTGTTGGATATGTCGTCCGCTAGTTGTTGTAAATCACTCGGTGATCGAACTTGCTTCCCGGTCTTGAGATTTTTGATGATGCGATCAGCAATTAGATGTGTGCTGCCAAATCTGCGCTTGAGAGTCTCGCGAGCTTCCATGTAGCCCTTATCACCGCCGATGAGGGAACAATATCTGATGGCATCTCTGGCGTGTCCACTAGTGCACTGGAGAAGTCTGGTCAGCTTGACACTCGAGTCGGTTGTAACACGTTCTACATGTTCGTCAAAAGCAGCAAAGAAGCTATGAAACTTCAGTGGATCACCGTCAAAAGTCTCGAGCTCGAGTTTAGGTAAGTTCATCAAACTCAGCAACTCGGTGCGACTGAGCTCATCTGGTGGAGGCTTTTCCTGCTTGATAGGGACGGCTTTCTGTTGTTCTGCTAACCACTGTTTCACAGACTTTATGGACGCGATGTATGTACTCTGTACATCTTCAAAATACTGGTCACTAGCATCGATATCATTATCATCAGTGAGTTCATCATGGTAAGTTGTATGAGCAATTTCAAAGTCTCTAAACTTCTGCTTGATATTTGCGAAGCGCTGTTTCACCTCATTTTCGTCATCCTCGGCCATGTAGCGTTGGGTTGCATTCATCTCACGTGTGAGCGCAGACTTTTTCGCCTTGCGAGTGTTTTTGTTGTCCTCCGACATCCTGCGACTTCTGACGTATGATTGTTATTTACTGTTATGTGACGTGTCGGAAATGACGAAGCACGCTACTGTTGCACTTTTATTGTACGCTGAGACAGGTAAATCTGGAACACATGGACAAGGACAACAAGCAAACAGCAGAAAAAACACATGTACGCGATGTATCATAATATTTGACCCATTAATCGAACACACTGAACTACATATTGAAATAATCTATGTATATTCTATCCATGTATGAAAACACAATAATATTATATAGCAAATATATTATACAGTATTTGGCTATCTTCAACTATGAATGTTTTAAATTCAGGCAATGTTAAATATACAAATATTATATTCTGAGTAAATATATTCTGAAATACACTATAACCAGAAGCATTTACATGTACTTACAACAATGTGCAACGCCATGAAGTCCACAAAATTTCATTCCATATATTGAAACATAGTGACATAAAAATGCCGACTATTTCTGTTAGTTGTACACTGTTCAAGTGCCCGTTTCCAACTGACCACTAGCTCAATAAAAATTGTATTCAAGTTCTGCATACTGTGCTCATTGAACCATGAACCCCTTAGCAACACCAACCCATACAGAGTATTGCCCGTGCGTTACAGCAGTGCATACAAACTAGTATCACACACACAAAATACAATACACAAAGAAATTACAGGACCACAAAATGACAATAGAAAATATACACTTCAAAATAATCAACACTCCTGGTCCATTCCATTAATTGTTGCGCTGAAATCCGTCAGCTAGTATCATTTAACTCGTCCCAAAGCATGGCCTAGATTGATGTTCAGAAGCGGTATCACATATATTATGGCACCCGATGTCATTCCGTCACAATTGAGATTGGAACCAAGTACACTGTTCAGGGTCCGTTTACTATTGTTTGCGAGGAGTAGCACCGATATGTCAACGTGCGTGGGGGCGATGATCCTGACTCGAAATTCAGGCAAGTAGCCAACTCTCCGCGAGATTCGAGTAGGTAGCATTGTCATTTGTTGGAAACACAACATTGCTATTTGCTGGAAATATAATGAAGCTTTATCCATGTAGACAAAATGTGAAAAAGGTTATGAACAATATGTCTATCAGTGGCGATTGCGAAAGCACTCACAACAAGTCATGAACTACTTGACGTTGTGAGAATGAAAAGTCATGATAAGCTTCCCATACTTCTGCCGTAAACTTGAATTACACATCTCTATGATAGCTTTCCTGGCTGGGTGAAAAAATTACCACCTGGGCGAAAGCCTTTCCGCCTTGACGAAAACGTTTCCACCTTATCAGCCTGCTTACTATAGTACGTTATTCAATAGTTGTAAATGTGGCGATTTTGCCCTAAGTTCACGGCAGGTGACTGTGTAAACACTTAACTCATTTATACGTCCTTTTCTGTCTTGGCCTACTCGGTTCGAGTGTGCGTTGCTTGGCGACGCTCGTGATTGTGTACACTCCAGTAAACTATAACAATGGTTTGTATACGCTGCGCGTGCTGGCTCGGCTTTCTGGTGTATTATATATACACTGGGAAACGCTCGATCGAGGAGTCTGTCCGAGAGAGAGCGGAGAGGCAGCACGCAGAGCGCGCCATGTGCTTTGCGTCGCTGTCTTTCGAGTAGAGGCCCGTGGGGGCCCTAGGGACAGATTCCATTGGGGGGCCCGGGCTGGGGGAGACGAGCTGCTGACTCGGGGGCGCAAGCCCTGTGGATCGCCAGTTCTCCCCTTTCCCGGGACGAGGTGACGGAGGCTCTGGCAGACCGTCGGGCTGGTGCAGAGTTCTATCTCTGTGACAGTGCCTTTGGCGAGACCGGCCAGCAACATGCCCACGTGTACGTGCTCCGTGGAGCCGCTCCATGGCTCCTCGGACTCTACACACGGCTACATTACCATAACGAATGTATAATGTGCATGTTGTAGATAAGATGATGATATGTGTTATGTTGTGATGTATGACGGCCGGACCCGTTCCGGATATGCGGAGCCCGTTCCGGATGTGCGGAGTCCCGTTCCGGATGTGCGGGACTCGTTCCGGAACCCGTTCCGGATGTGCGGGACCCGCTCCGGATGTGCGGAACCCGCTCCGCATGTTCTGGATCCGATCCGGAGGTGCTGTTACCTGGTTGTAGTTGTTACCGTAGAGAGCGGCGCCCTGTAGCGGGCGCCGAACTTTACATTGGTGCCGTGACCAGGATCAGTCCGACGGCGTCCCATTGCAGCCTACGGTCACCGAGTTGTAGCCCCTTCGTCCCTGGGGACTCCTTACTCCTCTGGGACTTCTCGAAAATGGTGGACAAGGAGAAAACGAAGAAAAGTAAAGATAGCGGGAGGGAAACGGGTGGTAATGTCGCGGACCACACCCGGTCGCGCGACAGCCGCCGTGAGACACCTTCGGGTGACTCCGGCGACCGGAGGGAACGTGCGGAGCCCTCCGCGGACAGAACCCAGTCTGCGGAGTCGACTCCGGCGTCCCTGACTCCGTCTCCGGACGTAGAGTCTAGCCCCGCGGGGCCGCAACAGGAGTTGTCATCAAGGCCGGGCCTTGATGTGTTAGGCGCGGTAGGCGGAGCCGGCAACGGCTCTACGCCGCGCCCGCCCAGGCCCAGAATGAGTCCGTGGCAAACGGCACTCTTCCGTGGGACATCTCCGGACGTCCGGAATCGAGCGCCAACTACTGCGGGCACTTCTGGACAGGCGGACCAGCAGTACCAGATGCCACTCCCGGCCGGGTGGGCTCCCTCGCGAGCCTCCGGCATGGGCTCTGGTCGGTCCGCACCGGGTGATGTGGTAGACCAGCTCGCCGATGCGCTTGGTGAGCTGGCCCCCAGAGGGCGCTATAACCGCGCCCGGTCGCCCCATCAGGGACGATCTGACCGGCGGAACCGCTCCCCTTCTCCGCAGACACGAGGCCACTCGGGGCCTTTGTCGGAGAGGGAGAGGTGGCTGATATCCGAGGCGCTTGAACACTTCAAGCAGAAGTGTTCTGAGCGTCGATCCGTCGGCCGCTTATAGTTCAGGGATATCCGGGCCGCCGGCCCCTCCCTCAGTTTTACCGAGTCCGCCGGCGCCGGTGGTCCCCGCAATGGGATCCGCGCCCGCTCCGCGACTCGGGGGTACCACGTTGGCGACCGCGTCGACCGTTCCGACGGCCGGAGCGCAAGCCGCGTGGTCGGCGTACCCTGGCATGCAATATGTGCCGGGCGGGCAGTGGCAGCAGGTGGCTCCGGCCCCCAGCTACATTAGCTATGCTACCCCACCTGGAGCTTACCCAGTAAGTTCGGTGGGAGCCCCGTCCGCACCTATTCAGGGTGCGCCCATGGGAAGTATGGTTCCGGCAGCGAGCGTACCCTACCCAGCTCCTACCTCCGCGGCGAGTGGGTCTGCATCTGCGGACTCCGCCATTGGAGCGGGTGGCAGCCGCACGTTGCCTGCGTACACGGAAGACCCCGGAGCGGGATCCGCCCGTCGGTTCCGGTCCCCTAACTACCAGGGACCCGACCAGTCATCTTGGCGGAAGCGCTTTAACGGGGATAACGCCGACTTGGAGGACTATCTACTCCAAGTATGGCGCACGGCCGTGTACGAAGGATGGACCCAGGCGGAAGCCGGACACATCCTATCTGGGAGCCTAGAGGGGAAGGCTCTCCGGGTGATGCAGTGTCTGCCGGTGGGGACAGTAACTTTCGGCGAGGTTGCCTGTCAACTTCGTTTGCTGTTCACGCCGACGACCAACAGGTGGCAGTTTGAACGGGAGTTCAAAGCGCGGATCCGCCTACCGACTGAGTCCGTGACAGAGTATGCGTTTAACCTGCGCATACTCGGCCGGAGAGCTTATCCGGACATGGAAGCCAGTCGGTTTGAACCGATGCTAATCGATCAATTCATCGATGGCCATCCATACCATTTAGCCTACGGGCTGGCCACCCATGAAAAGCGATCGATGGAGGAGGCAATTGACTCCGCCCTTGCGTTAGAGGTAGCTGTCCGTTCCAGACAGCCGCCTCCGGCCCCGGCTGTCCCCACGCAAGCGGCGGCTCCGCCTCCTGCCCAAGCATCGCAGGTCACCCCGTGGCGGGCCCCGGTTTACCCGGAGCCCACCAGGGAACCTAACCCGCAGTGGGTTAGTGCGCCGGCACCCTCCGCAAGGATGCCCGCACAGGCGGCACCGGTTGCCACGCCGTCCTCATCTCCGGATGAGTACGACTATGACGAGTATGATTTCAGCGCTGCGCAGATGATTGCGTACTGCGCTGGGATCGACACTCCGGGGCCCGCTGAATGCTGTGCGTTCACATCCGGACCAGCTCAGAACCGTCCCTGTTATTTCTGCGGAAAGCAGGGACACTTTTGGCTGAAGTGTCCGGAGTTGTTGGAACGCTTGCGGGCACGCGGATACCAGGGGGTCCTCCCCAGTCCGCGCCGGAGTAACTACTCCCGGCCTGGTCCCGCGGGACAACAGGGCCGTCCCTCACGGCAGGGAAACTGAACTCGGACGTGGTGGCGACCAACACTACGTCCGAGGACAGTTGTTCCGTGGCAACGGATGCCGCCCCACCTACGGATGAACTGGACGAACCTCAAGTAGATATAACTTCTCCGGAAGTGGTCCTTGAGGATCAGTCTGGCTCGTCCGCGGCTGAGGTAGATCACGAGGACTCCGAGAATGGGCCCAGTGCGTGCGAAAGATACCGTTCAAGAAACGCACTGGTCAAGGACACTTGCTGGTACCTGCCCCTGCCACTCGGGCGGGAGCCGGTCCGGTTCCTTGTAGACTCAGGCTCGGAGGTCACCCTCATAGCCATAGGAACGTTCCGGAAGGAACCCGTGCTCCGCAACCTTGAGTTGCGGGATCCCGGTCCTTACCAGCTCTACGGGGCCGGTAACAACCGCATCCGTGTCTACGGTATCGTCGAGTTGCCTGTTACACTTGGGGACAAGGTGTATCCGACGGCGGAGAACTGCCCCCAGAGGCGAGCTGGTCCGTCGGCCGCTTATAGTTCAGGGATATCCGGGCCGCCGGCCCCTCCCTCAGTTTTACCGAGTCCGCCGGCGCCGGTGGTCCCCGCAATGGGATCCGCGCCCGCTCCGCGACTCGGGGGTACCACGTTGGCGACCGCGTCGACCGTTCCGACGGCCGGAGCGCAAGCCGCGTGGTCGGCGTACCCTGGCATGCAATATGTGCCGGGCGGGCAGTGGCAGCAGGTGGCTCCGGCCCCCAGCTACATTAGCTATGCTACCCCACCTGGAGCTTACCCAGTAAGTTCGGTGGGAGCCCCGTCCGCACCTATTCAGGGTGCGCCCATGGGAAGTATGGTTCCGGCAGCGAGCGTACCCTACCCAGCTCCTACCTCCGCGGCGAGTGGGTCTGCATCTGCGGACTCCGCCATTGGAGCGGGTGGCAGCCGCACGTTGCCTGCGTACACGGAAGACCCCGGAGCGGGATCCGCCCGTCGGTTCCGGTCCCCTAACTACCAGGGACCCGACCAGTCATCTTGGCGGAAGCGTTTTAACGGGGATAACGCCGACTTGGAGGACTATCTACTCCAAGTATGGCGCACGGTCGTGTACGAAGGATGGACCCAGGCGGAAGCCGGACACATCCTATCTGGGAGCCTAGAGGGGAAGGCTCTCCGGGTGATGCAGTGTCTGCCGGTGGGGACAGTAACTTTCGGCGAGGTTGCCTGTCAACTTCGTTTGCTGTTCACGCCGACGACCAACAGGCGGCAGTTTGAACGGGAGTTCAAAGCGCGGATCCGCCTACCGACTGAGTCCGTGACAGAGTATGCGTTTAACCTGCGCATACTCGGCCGGAGAGCTTATCCGGACATGGAAGCCAGTCGGTTTGAACCGATGCTAATCGATCAATTCATCGATGGCCAGCCATACCATTTAGCCTACGGGCTGGCCACCCATGAAAAGCGATCGATGGAGGAGGCAATTGACTCCGCCCTTGCGTTAGAGGTAGCTGTCCGTTCCAGACAGCCGCCTCCGGCCCCGGCTGTCCCCACGCAAGCGGCGGCTCCGCCTCCTGCCCAAGCATCGCAGGTCACCCCGTGGCGGGCCCCGGTTTACCCGGAGTCCACCAGGGAACCTAACCCGCAGTGGGTTAGTGCGCCGGCACCCTCCGCAAGGATGCCCGCACAGGCGGCACCGGTTGCCACGCCGTCCTCATCTCCGGATGAGTACGACTATGACGAGTATGATTTCAGCGCTGCGCAGATGATTGCGTACTGCGCTGGGATCGACACTCCGGGGCCCGCTGAATGCTGTGCGTTCACATCCGGACCAGCTCAGAACCGTCCCTGTTATTTCTGCGGAAAGCAGGGACACTTTTGGCTGAAGTGTCCGGAGTTGTTGGAACGCTTGCGGGCACGCGGATACCAGGGGGTCCTCCCCAGTCCGCGCCGGAGTAACTACTCCCGGCCTGGTCCCGCGGGACAACAGGGCCATCCCTCACGGCAGGGAAACTGAACTCGGACGTGGTGGCGACCAACACTACGTCCGAGGACAGTTGTTCCGTGGCAACGGATGCCGCCCCACCTACGGATGAACTGGACGAACCTCAAGTAGATATAACTTCTCCGGAAGTGGTCCTTGAGGATCAGTCTGGCTCGTCCGCGGCTGAGGTGGATCACGAGGACTCCGAGAATGGGCCCAGTGCGTGCGAAAGATACCGTTCAAGAAACGCACTGGTCAAGGACACTTGCTGGTACCTGCCCCTGCCACTCGGGCGGGAGCCGGTCCGGTTCCTTGTAGACTCAGGCTCGGAGGTCACCCTCATAGCCATAGGAACGTTCCGGAAGGAACCCGTGCTCCGCAACCTTGAGTTGCGGGATCCCGGTCCTTACCAGCTCTACGGGGCCGGTAACAACCGCATCCGTGTCTACGGTATCGTCGAGTTGCCTGTTACACTTGGGGACAAGGTGTATCCGACAGAGGCAATCGTCGCAGACATTGGAGCGGCCGGGATTATTGGGATGAATTTTCTTCGGGCCCACCGGGTCACCGCCAACTTCAGTGCGGGTGAGTTCCGGATGGGAGAGGACACACACTACCTCTTCCGCATGGGTCCGGCGCATTCATTCCAAATGCGGGTGGCGCGCACCACTGTGGTGCCGCCAATGAGCGAGATGATCATCGAGGCGCGGCCGCGTCGTCCCCGCATGCCCCTCGAGGGTCGTCCGTGTATAGTACAGCCGGTGAGCAGTTTCGCTAAGGGAACTGGGCTCGTGTTGGGCGGGACCTTGGTCAAGTCCGACGCCCGCATGATGCCCCTTCTCGTGGTGAATCCCACGGACTCACCCGTTGTGCTGCGGCGCGGGTACCTAGCAGCTACAGCTGTGCCCGCGTCGTCTAGTCGTGTCATCCCCGACGATCCAGTCTGCCGTGCTGCGTGCGCGGCGGCGGCCGTCGGAGATGATCCGTTCACCCTGCCGGACCATCTGGAATCTTTGGTTCCGAAGGACCGGCTAGATGAAGAGCAGCGCCAGGCGCTCCGCAAACTGTTGCGGCAGTATGCGGATGTGTTTATGGGTCCGGACGGTGCGGTCGGCAAGACAGACGTTGCCAAACACCGCATCGACCTCCTAGACGAGCGTCCGATCAAACAACGTCTACGGCGAGCAGCGATAGTGCACCAAGAGGTCATTGACCAGGAGGTGCAGAAGATGCTCGAGCTAGACATCATCGAACCCAGTGACAGCCCTTGGGCGAGTCCTGTGGTTATGGTGAAGAAGAAGGACGGCTCGTGGAGGTTCTGCGTTGATTACCGTAAGCCTAACGATGTCACGCGGAAGGACTCATATCCTCTCCCGCACATCGAAGACATCTTCGATTCCCTGGCCGGATCGCACTACTTCTGTGCTCTGGATCTGGCCTCCGGGTATTGGCAGGTCGAGATGGAGGAGAGTGATAGGGCGAAAACTGCCTTCGTTACTAAGAACGGGCTCTACCAATTTAAGGTAATGCCGTTCGGGCTCTGTAACGCTCCAGCGACGTTCGAGCGCCTCATGGAGATGGTACTTAAAGGGTTCCTCTGGAAGCGATGTATGGTCTACATCGACGATGTCGTCGTGTATGGCCGGTCGTTCGAGGAAACCCTCACCAACCTCCAGATGGTACTCCATCGCATCCGCGGAGCAGGGCTCAAGTTGAAGCCGAGTAAATGCGAACTTTTCGCGCAGGAGATCCTGTACTTGGGCTTCATGGTAACGGGCACCGGAGTTAGGCCAGATCCTAAAAAGCTAGAGGCCGTCAAGAACTGGCCTCGGCCTTGCAACGTGGCGGACGTGAGGTCCTTCTTGGGCTTCGCGAGCTATCACCGCCGGTTCGTGCGAGGCTTTGCGGAGGTCGCGCGCCCCCTTACTATCCTTACGGAAAAGGGCGCCGACTTCATCTGGTCTGAAGAGCAGGTAACTGCCTTCGCGGAACTCCGGAGGGCTTTGGCAGATGCGCCGGTGCTGCGGCACCCTCGTCCGGATTGCGAGTTCATCCTGGACACTGACGCGAGTAACTTTGCACTCGGCGGTGTCCTCTCGCAAATCGTGGACGGGCAGGAGCGGGTAGTAGCTTATGCGAGTGTGGCTCTCAGCCGCTCTCAAATGAACTACTGTACCACGCACCGCGAGTTGCTCGCGGTTGTTACTATGACCAAGCGCTTCCGGCACTATCTGTTGGGACGCCATTTCCGCTTGCGGACCGACCACGGTTCGCTGAGATGGCTCCTCAACTATAGTGAGGCCGACGGCTTGGTGGCCCGGTGGCTCGTCAAACTCCAAGAGTATGACATGCAAATTGAGCACCGCGCCGGTAAGTTGCACGGCAACGCGGACGGCTTGTCCCGTTGTCATAAGTGCAAGAATCCTGGCTGTGCAGGGATGGCTCCATTCCAGCACGCCGCGGATTCTTCCTCAGACTCGGAAGTGGACCTTCCGGGGAGACCGCAGGCCGCCGCCCCCTCTAACAACACGGCGGCCGGAGCAGCAGGAGTTCACTCCCGCGCGAGGACCCGCCGTTACCGGCGTTGGCGTCCCGCGTTTGAAGCGGAGGTGCGGCTCAGCTCCAGCGAGTCTTCCTCAAGTCCGGCGGTGTACTCCTCGTGGGTACCCTCGTCCACGGACGAGTCTGAGTATGAGCGGTCCTTACCCCCTGTGGTGATGGCCGCTGCGGCGCAGTCGGACGCGTCGGATGAGGGGCCTAATTACCTAGGTGGCTACTCTCCGGCGCAGCTGGCTGCGAAGCAGAGAGCTGACAGTGCTCTGGCACTGGTAATCCAAGCCCTTGAGGCCGGCCAGAAACCCTCTAAGGATGAGCGGAAAACCTACAGGGAGGAGACCCAGTCTCTCATCTCCCAGTGGGAAACGCTCTCCTTGAGGGATGGCCTCTTGTACCAGCGCTATGAGCCACCGACTCCACTGCCTCCTATATGGCAGTTGGTGCTTCCGGCGGAGCTGCGGAAAGAAGTACTCCACCAGTTGCATGACCTCCGGGTGACCGGTCACTTGGGAATCCGGAGGACCGTCCATAGGCTACAACAGCGCTTTCATTGGCCTGGTAGCAGTTTGGACGTGCAACGGTGGTACGCAGCCTGCCCACGGTGTCAAGCTCGGAAAGGAGTTCCGGCTCCTGGCCGCCACCCCTTAACCACGGTTAAGGCTGGCGCGCCGTTTGATCGGATAGCTTTGGATATACTGGATACCCATCGGGTCACCCCGCGTGGTTTCCGGTACATCCTGGTGATTTCCGACTATTTCACCAAATATACCGACGCGTACCCGCTGCGCCGCCAGACTGCGGACGAGGTAGCTCGGTTGCTGGTAAATAGATGGGTGGTGTACCATGGCGTACCTAAGCAGGTACACTCGGATCAGGGCACGCAATTTAAAAGCAACCTGTTCCGGGGCCTAGCACAGATGCTGGGCAGTACCAAGGTCCGGACCACCCCTTACAGGCCCCAGTCTGATGGCCAGGTCGAACGCTTCAATCGATCGGTCCTCAATATGCTGGCGGCCTTTGTGAATGACCGTGCGAATGATTGGGATGACCACCTCCCGTACGTCTTAATGGCGTACCGGTCGTCGGTCCACTCCTCGACCGGAGTTACGCCGCACGCGATGTTGTACGGCCGGGAGCTAAATCTGCCCGTGGATATCATGTATCCAACTGCGGCAGAGACCGGCAGGGTACCTCAGTGCGGTCCGGAGTACGTGGAGTGGGTTCGCCGTGCCCTGGCGAACGCTCATGATTTCGCGCGGGCGCGCCTTGACAAGTCCGCTATCCGGCAGAAACGAGCCTATGATGCCCATGCTAAGGCTAGGCCCGCTTTCGCGGAAGGCGACAAGGTGCGCTACTATTACACACCGCTTAAGCAAGGTAACAAGTTTGCTAAGCCGTGGATAGGGCCGTTTACAGTGCTTAAGAGGGTTACGGACGTGGACTACCGGATCCGGAGGGACTCCGACCCGGACAGGGTTCTGGTGGTTCACATAGATAACCTGAAGAAGTATGAAGGCCCGCTTGTCATGGATCCGCTAATTCAAGATGCGGAACCGGATGATGCTCCCGTATGGGATCCGTCCGGTCAGCATCCGCGGACTCCGGACGAGCGTGTACGCCGTATGGTGGGTCTTCCGGACCTCTCTGACCCGTCGGATGACGGTCCGGACGACTTTGAACCAGATCTCGGCGATCCGCAAATACCCCCACTCCCTCCAGTACCTGCGGATGACGGGCGGCCACGCCGGAAACCACGTGCGCCAGCCCGGTATGGGTGGGAATAACCTTCCGCCCATGCGGATGCGTCTGCGGTACCCGTCTATCATACTACGGACGGGTTTTAGGTTGTTCCGTGGGAGTCCGCACGACTTACCTCCGCGGGTGGCTACTTTGTGGCTATCTTCGGAGTTGAGGTCCGCGGAGACTTTCATGTTGTAACGCCGCCGCTCCGCATCCTGTAGTTTCCAGCGCCAGGGACGTGCGGATGGCCTGTCCGCACATTGTGGACGGCTGTTCGGCGTAATCCGCCACACGGTTACGCTGGCCGGACGAATTTTGTGATTCGGCCGGACGCCCCTGCTCCCGGAACAACCTCTTATGTGGCCAGACTGAGGTTGGGATTTACGTCCGCTACGGGAGAAGCGCCTTCCCACGGATTTGGGAACTGGCTACTGGACGCGGGGATAGCATCCGGATGTGAGGACTGATGTCCGCGGTTCGTCCGCGTGACTCGTCCGGCGTCCGGACGCTTTAAGATGACACACTTTGGTGTAGTTATCCCCCGTGCGCCACTACTGTAATTGCGGTTATAGTAGTTTAAGGTTTCTACGGCAGGAAACCGTTTACCATTATTTATAATGGACCGGCTGTTAAGTCCGCGCGTGCGGACCAGCCGCGGCAGTGGGGGACGCTCATTTTCGTCCGGATCGCACCTTATAATACGCGGTCCGGCCGGGATGACCGGATCCCCGGCCCCTTTCTAGGAAGGGGGTCGTATTGTACATGCGCAGCATGCTTTGTGGCTTTTAATCCCTATCATTGTCATTGGATAAGGTCAATATGCCAAATTTATGGTGGGCGTTCGTTCTGGACTCCGTCCGCGGGCAGTTCCGGACGTCCGCCGGCTATTGATTTCATCATGTTAGGGATCCTCTAGATTGGGCGCCGGCATGACGGGCACGTTCCCCCTAGCCATAGGGACTACGGACCATGCCGGCTCCGCGTCTAATCTATTGGTTCCGCGCTCCGGTAGTCGTTTGGATTGGCTCTGGGTTGGACCGGACACCGCTCCGCGGTCGGGCTGTACGTTGGGGTTGCTAGTGGGCGGGTCGCTACCGCCCATAGGGCGCCCAATTGTCTGTCCGGACGTCATGGGTATGTCCGATCGCCCTGTAAGCGTACCAGCGGCTATGGGGAGTGATTTTGTTTATTTTCCATCTCACCTTATTATTTAGTGAGTGGATTATATAAGCCACAAGTGTGCGGCATGTCTCTGGAGAATTCTGTTCTTGCTCGATTAATGACACAATTGAGACAGGTATGTGAAATTTCCTTTCCGGTGCAATAGAGAGTAAGAAATCGGGAGATTTCCGCTCTCGAAAGAGGGGTGTAAGGAATTGCGTTAATTTTGACAGTGACGGATTGATGTGCATATCCGAAAAGACTGGAGAATGACAATTTATTGTTGTTTTCGTCTGACATAATCGTAACAACCACAAGTTAGTGGTTACTGTCAATTTTAAGCCCAATTTCCACCTTGCTGTGTGATTAATTTTACGTCATTGACCGCCGGTGCGGACGCTAAAGCGAATGACTAATCTTAATTACAATATATATTTGCGAGGTCCCCCGGGATAGAAATACATTTTCTACCCGTATACATGGAGTGTGAGGAGTCACCGGAGGGAAATGATTGTTTCCGCATGAGTTTATAGTGTTTGAATTTTGGTTCGAGCAATGTGTCATTTTGACCGGGGACAGAAGTTTTCAGTGACTCCGCGTGCGCTGCTACGCGTGTAGAATAGCTGTCAACATTTGTTGCATGTATATTTATACAACAATGTCGAACCCGGATTATTTATTTAATCTCCAGATGTGTAGCGCATTTGTAATGTGCCATTCGTGTTTCGTCCGCTGCTGCAGCGCTGGGTCCTAACGGATCCGCGTGGCCGGTGTTCGAGATGCGAGTGTTTTTGCCGGTGGTGAATTCCCCGTGCGAGCCGTGTTAGGGATGTGCTGATGGACGGGTGTCCGCATTCGTTTGTGGATGTCCGCCTGTCTGCGCGTCTCTACACTGGCCTGCCCGGGTAGTAGTACGCCGATACCGGCAGTCAGTGCGGCTTGCCGCATTGGCTATTGTAGCTGTCTGCGACAGCTGTCCGCAGGTGTATGTATGTCTGTCAGGCATATGTATGTCCGTGCGGACGAGCCGGAGCCGCTTCCGCGGCTCCGCCCTGCCTCAGATCCGTCCTGCGGGTCTGAGGTGCCGGTCGGTAGGGCGGCCGGCAACCCCTTTTTAGAGGTACTATCACTTTTGATCACTCGGTGTGTCGTTTTACAAAATTTCTAAATTTAAAGTCTAACCTTAAAAATATTCCAAAGACTCGGCACACCGTCCTTTTATAACGGATGACCTTCCAAGGTCATCACACGGTTTTGGACCACCTCGGTCAAAATTTTAGCTTGTTTATGAGGGTTTATTCAAAATTGCAAAGCGCGTTATAGTTTACTCCGTAAGTCCGGGGGTAGTTCCCCATTCTTCCAAAAGGGACTCTTAAAGTCCTAGTCTTGCGCCGTGACTTCCGGGTGTTGCCATCTTGCCTTCTTCCGGACCCCGCCATGCGAAGCCTTCGTCAGGTTTTGGCTGTTTTGGGCGCGGGCGGAACATGTTGGGGACCAACATTGTAAGAAGGGGGTAATGTGGCGATTTTGCCCTAAGTTCACGGCAGGTGACTGTGTAAACACATAACTCATTTATACGTCCTTTTCTGTCTTGGCCTACTCGGTTCGAGTGTGCGTTGCTTGGCGACGCTCGTGATTGTGTACACTCCAGTAAACTATAACAATGGTTTGTATACGCTGCGCGTGCTGGCTCGGCTTTCTGGTGTATTATATATACACTGGGAAACGCTCGATCGAGGAGTCTGTCCGAGAGAGAGCGGAGAGGCAGCACGCAGAGCGCGCCATGTGCTTTGCGTCCCTGTCTTTCGAGTAGAGGCCCGTGGGGGCCCTAGGGACAGATTCCATTGGGGGGCCCGGGCTGGGGGAGACGAGCTGCTGACTCGGGGGCGCAAGCCCTGTGGATCGCCAGTTCTCCCCTTTCCCGGGACGAGGTGACGGAGGCTCTGGCAGACCGTCGGGCTGGTGCAGAGTTCTATCTCTGTGACAGTGCCTTCGGCGAGACCGGCCAGCAACATGCCCACGTATACGTGCTCCGTGGAGCCGCTCCATGGCTCCTCGGACTCTACACACGGCTACATTACCATAACGAATGTATAATGTGCATGTTGTAGATAAGATGATGATATGTGTTATGTTGTGATGTATGACGGCCGGACCCGTTCCGGATATGCGGAGCCCGTTCCGGATGTGCGGAGTCCCGTTCCGGATGTGCGGGACTCGTTCCGGAACCCGTTCCGGATGTGCGGGACCCGCTCCGGATGTGCGGAACCCGCTCCGCATGTTCTGGATCCGATCCGGAGGTGCTGTTACCTGGTTGTAGTTGTTACCGTAGAGAGCGGCGCCCTGTAGCGGGCGCCGAACTTTACATAAAGTATATTATTGGCAAGTGTGATGGGGCATGGGAGGGATACACCAAAATGTTCGCCAGCGACCGGAGAGCGCCTAGTTGATTATTTAATTTTGCGATAGATGGTTGACACAATTTGTTAAAGATAAATTTTATTTTGAGATTCCCAAACATGCCTAAAGACATGCACATATATTCAAGTACAGATAGACGGATAAAGATACTAAGGCCTTACAATGAATTACAGAAATTATTCAGGAGTGACACCTGTTTCAATCAGGAATTGAAACTTTTTCAATGAATCATCCATTATATCGAAATAAACCATGTTCATTTCTTCGACCTTCCACGTTGAAGATTTTGAATAAAGTAAGTTACCAGTGTACTATTATCTTTGGGTTGGGACACGTTTTGAGGGTATTGCTGATTACATACAGTGTGGGAATGGCTTCGGCCATGTATTGTCTTTTCAGATGCGAGATAGCGCAGGTGACTGGCGACGCCTGGTTGAGTAGAACTCACTATACAACCCGACCATCCACGTGAAGGTGACCCGCGCTGTCAGACACAGGCTGGACACTATCTTAGTCACGTCAAACATTTGGAGACTGTATACTTGTACACAATTTACAAACGTCTAGAACTAAACAGTTTTGCTGTTGCTAATTCTTGTACAGTAGCGGTGAAATGCGTAATAGGTGAATCAGGGATACGTAGCAAAAACAAGTATAAAAGTCTGTCAAAAATCGTGCATAGTTTGTTTCTATAATCATGTAGCTGTGTGCAAATATTCAACCCACCAAATTCCAGGGATAATATATCAGTAAGAAAATGACCCATATTCACAACATCCATGTATATATGTCCACATATAATCACTATGATCGGGTCGGGAGTTCAAGTCCTCAATTTTCCGATTTATATTGACTCACTTTCAGATTGGATCACAGGCTCCGGTTCGATCGTTTGGAACATTATATGCTTAGTACTTATTGGAACATTATATGCTTAGTACGGCCAACAGTGGTTGCAGCCTGGTTGCTACCAGACAGTTAGTTCACAGATTATACTTTTAGACCAATAAGACTCCGCATCATTCCACAGCCAGTACGGTGTTCCGCTACTGATTGCAATGCAGTCCTGGCTCAACGAGTTAGGTTGTGCTGGTTCCCAAGAAGTCCACACCTGACCAGAGATGGATTCGATGCTCTCCCAGTAGAAGTCATTTACTATGGTACTAGCGGCAGGTCTGAGACCAGAAGTCCAAACAGTGGTCACAACAGGATCTGGTGATACAAGCAAACTACAATAAAAATCCAATGATCACAGAGATACGCTAGAAATACAAAGATTTTAAAAGTAAATAGGTTGATACATAAGTACTTTGTGGGTTTGTGAGGTAATTTTCTTTGATGTCTACATATATGTATATTCCATAGTCATGGCCTCAATGGCTTCAGTCATAGCCAGGTTTCATATATTCGATGAACAATATTCCGAGGTTTCTATGTTTCAAATTACCATTCGTTCAAAGAAAAATACTCACAATGAAGTGCCAAGAAATCCTGAAAGACCTCCTGTTCCTGTTGAGTTTGTAGATCCACAAGGTGTGATCCTTCTCTCAAGGAGTGGCAGAGGTCGTTACCAGCCGTCCAACTGTAGCTCAAGTCTGGGAACACTTTGTAAAATCGCTGGATATCCCGCATGTACCACCAGTCTATGTCTGGACAATGTTCTGTGCAAATTAAGAGAATAAATGTGCATGCATGCTGAATTGTTTGATTGGACATCAAATATCACCACCGCCTCAAAATTAGGTACCCCCACTGCTCACAACTCCGTGCTTCAAGAAGTGTACTTTCTTGTTAGGTATTGCATTCACTCACCTGCATACACTTCGCACAAACTCCAGCTGTTGAATGGAACAGACAGTGGCCTCCGGATTACACGGAGAGCCACCGGATGTACTGGAGTGACGCTCGTACAGTTGTATGTACACTCTTGGTCAGAGCCATTAATTACGGTGCTAGAAAGCTTGCATCCCGTGACTTGTCCCAGCGCCTGTCCTGGGTTGAGGCTCACGAGCGGTATCACAAACAGCCTGGCATCCGATGACATTTCGTCACAGTTGAGATTGGAGCCAAGAACTTTGTACAGACTTGGTTTGCTGTTGTTTGCAGCAAGAGGCACAGTTATGTCAACGTGCGCTGGGGGCGACGATCCTGACTCAAAAGTCAGACAAGTAGCCGAGTCTCCATCACTAATGACCCTGAGGTCCTGTACAGGGCTTTGTTTACTGGTGCTCGAGTAGAAAGCATCGTCATTTGCTGGAAAAACAGCACTGCTATTTGCTGGAAATATAATGACGGTGTATACATGCAGAAGAAAACATAAACAACATTATGAACAAAATTTGTATGTCCATCAGTGACGAATACGAAATCACTTACCACCAGTGATCAATATTGACGTTGCGAGAACTGAAAGCCACCATGCATATACCCTTTCCATCATCCTGTGATAAACTGGAATTACATGTCTCAACAGCTTGGATAAAATGTGCACGGTGGCAAAGCACATCACTATCTATCAACGTCGCATTATTTCCCACGAACATGGATCGATGTTCCGCCTCGCAACACGCGATCCCTTTTCCACTCAATGGTGCATGACCCTGAACGTCCGCTAGCTGTTCTTTTGCTCCAGTATAAATTGTATATGGGTGTCATGAATTATTTTGCATCTGTTGTGAAACGGGATGTTGGACATGGTTGGCAAGCCATTGGCATTGACAGCAACAATCAAGACTGCAGAATATATGTAGAAAGGCAGATACAGCATTTCACTGTCCCCGGAGTGGGCGGGTCAAACAAGATACAGCACACTGCACGGAAGTGTATTGATGCCATGCGAGATGGTTCTTTTGAACTTTTTTCCTTGCGATACTATCTCATATCTTGGAGATAGTAATTAAAAATGTCGAGAAACTCAAATTTCAAGAAAATAACTACACATTTCAAGATAATAGATGGACATTTCGAGATACTATGAATCAGATGAAACATCACCTGCCTGCAGTTAGCATTTCGAAATTTTGACTTCGTAGATATATATTAGACTACACAATGATTAATAATAATGATTTATTTAACCGTTTTGACTAATATTGGTACAATGTAATAAAGCCACAGAAAGACATCAAACAAATGTGAGAAAACTCAAAACAGACCGTGTACAAAGAACAATTGTCACAGTCATGTTTGCAGGAAATACAATGAGTGAACAGTATAATACATTATACATAGCTACATAAAAACGATATGACAATAACACATAATGGTTGAGATTGAGTATCGAGCACGATCCACGTAGTTTCAATGGTTTCATACCACGTGCAATTTTGGTTCATATCTCGGCCGTTTCAAAACAAACTTACATGAAATTTGGAATATATATTCTGTATATATCTATGAAGGTAAGTATCAATCCGTTACCACCAATACAGTCACATTTTGATGATGCCAATAACGAACGTATAATTCAACATTTTGCAATAGAAACAAAGCCCGACCAAATAGTTTATCCAAAGACACACTGGCGTCATCAGGGGCAGACAGTGTGTTAAATGTAGTTGTTTCTACTGTACACCTGACTTGAATAAGAGATTGAAGATTTCATTGATAACTCAGTATATTATAGTGGAGTTGAATGTTGCTTGAACAAATGTAACTCACGTTGCGTACACGAAGCATTACATGGTGTAGTTTCTTAACTGCAGCGAGTGCACATATCCGTGATCAGTAACCTGCCCTTAAATTTTAACTATCCCATCGATAATCATGTCAAATTGATGCGAAGCCGTAGGCATTATCCGACATAGTGCATGCAACCCCCCCCCCCCCCCACACACACACACACACACGCACACACATTTCTGACAAGCTACTACCCCCGCCCCCCCCCCCCCTTCACACACTCTTTCAGTTCATAAATATCACATACACTTTATGTATTTCATTATTTGTACAACAAAACTGCAAATGCAGCGCATAGTCCTTGCCCATTCAAGAGAATCCGTCAGGAGAGCTTTGGATCTATTACTCCCTACAGAAACTACTTCACCACATGACTCAGCTCATAGATTTGTACATTCAACCCTAGCCCGCATTCTGTTGTTATGGCTAAAGTATACATGATTCCAACTCAGTATGTTTCTGGTGGACTCGCACTGTGCCTTTGAGCTGTTTTCTCCCCCTAGTAAGGCGTTTGTGAGTTTGCTCAAATGGAACCCTATAAAAACAAACGCGGCAAAAGGCGCGCTCACTTTGAAACAGCAAGCTACGTGACATCAACTTTTCGTGACGAAAAATGCGACACATGGATACGCTGCATGCGAATATCAACGCGTGTTCTGACGCGCTTGTTTGTTGGATACTGTTGCAAAATCTTATTCCTGGGAATGACTCAAAATTTTGGTGTAACCAGATGCAGTACATGAAGAACATACCAGATTTGTAAACCGGTGAGAATATCACTTATTTCTTTGAATTCAAAACAAAATTAGCATTTTCTCCTTCTGCATTATCTAACGGGTTGTACCCGTGTACAAAGAATTGAATCATAATTTTTGCCCGAACAAATATCTTTATCCTGCGTTCTTTCAAGAACGTTCTTTATAAGAAAATAAAAAACGATTTGTACACAGTGTTTTGTGATATGATGGTTAAATAACCGTTTAATAAAATGTATATGTGTTTAAAGGTTCATTCGGTTCCGTATTGGTAATATTTAGAAGGTTTTCCGTCTCGGAACTTGGTATATTTGTGATGTTGGTAAAGCCGGAGACGGAGCCGGAACCGGAGACGGAACCGGAGACGGAGTCGGAACAATGGAGTACAGCCTCGTTTTCGGTTTAAAATGTGACGTGTCAGCCACTGATTGGTTCTAGAGTGTTTTTAGAAATTACGGAAAAATCAGTGTTTTGGCGGACTATTACGTCACAATAGGTTGGTCACGTGACGTGGGTCTCAGGTCTATAAAAGCCCCCGCTTCACAGCGGACGGCGGAGTTGGTGTCCTGACTCCTTCTCCCATAGCAGAGTACTCCCTTGCTCCGGCTTGTGTCATACCAGATGATAGCAGTTAAGTCTTCTGACTGTGCACTTGGAAAATAAACATGAAAACTTCAACCGAGTTGTTTTTCCGTGTTGGAAAAAGTTAGTTCACCGGAAAAGAAAGTAATACGGAGAAAAGGGAGATAAGTCCACAGTCGGTTAAGACCAAGTTGTAACGACGTCTTAGGGTGATCCAAGAACCCAGATCACCAAGGAAGGAGACGGAGACGGAGGTGGAATTCAACGGAGCAACTACGGAGGCGGTACCGGACGGAGCAGTTGCAGAGACGGGAACGACGAAGCAGTTGCAGAGGCGGTACCGGACGACGGAGTAGCAGAGGCAGTACCTGACGGAGCGGTTGCGGTAACCGGAAGTGAGAACACTTCCGAGATTCTCCATTTCAGGTGCAGTCGCAGGTTGCGGTGAGGCGGAGCCAACCGGAGCAGTTTGCAGTGAGGCGGAACCTGGCAGAGCGGTTGCAGTATTCGGAAACGGCAACGTTCCCGGATTCTCTATTCCAGGTGCAGTCGCAGTTGCAGTAAGGCGTAAAACGACGGAGCTGGTGCAGTAAAGCGGTATCCCGACGGAGCAGTTGCAGTACCCGGAGATGGAAACGCCTCCGGATTCTTACTTTACAGGTGCAGTTGCAGATTGGCAGTCGGACAACGGTTAAGAGGTCCATTCCAGACCACGCTACCAACCTTCAGAGACTTCTAGCCGGAGTTCAACCGTACAGCAGTAGCAGTTTCCCGGAGTTTTACCATTTCAGCTCCTGTTAAATAACAACTCACCCACCTCCCAAGAAAACCGGTTCATCAAGACGTCACAGAAGGGTGAAGAACCCGTTACAACTTTTTGGTGGCAGCAGTGGGATCATCTGCAGTATGACTACTAGACGGGGCAAATTGGTGGAACAACAGCTGAAGACAACCGTGTCGGACACGGAGCAGCCTGTAGGAGCAATAGGAGCTGAGCCGTTGCAGATGCCGGTTGCGGAAAAGGAAGCAGTTCGTCCTGCCGAGTGAAAGCTGTTGCAGCCGGAAATGCAGAAAGCAGTTGCAGAAGAGCCCCTTCGGGTTCCTCAAGGAGTACAGCCTGCAGAGCAGTTAGCAGAGGCGGAAATTAACTTTCCGGACCAGGCTGGCGATCGGGAACCGGATGCGGAACCGGAAGGCGGTGAGAATTTAGTCGACAACCTGACCAGATTATTGGCGACCCAAATGGAGGTGTTTCAACAGCATCTGGCAGTAACCGGAAAGCAGCAGCAGCAGGCAGAAGCAGTACAACAACCAGCACCAAGGGCAGGAGTAGCCAGATTAATGACATACGACGGAACTGATCCGTGGCCGGAGTATGAGGCTCACCTCCTTGAATACGCTCGGTACTACCGTTGGACAGCAGAGGAAAAGGCGCTGAACTTATGTGTCAGTTTGAGGGGTAACGCCCGCAGCATACTACTGGATTTGTCCGCGGAGCAGAGACGCAGCTTTGATACGGTTGTGGCGGCATTAAAACAGCAGTTGGCGGATGTGATGACTCAGGTCAAGGAAGCGGTTAGCAGGAAGCAGCAGCAGCGCAGTTCCCGAGCGGATTTAGAATGCTTTAACTGTGGCCGGAAAGGGCATTTTGCCCGGGACTGCAGGCAGCCGAAGCAGCAGCAACGGCGTCAACCACAACAGCAGCAGTCGCCGCGACAACAGCAGCAGCAACAACAGCAGCAGCCACGACAGCAGCAGCAGCAACCGGAAAACTAGAGCGGGTCGCGGAAAAGGGGAATTCCGGGACCCGGAAGAGAGGACACCCCATAACCGGCAGGTGGTTCACGGACCCGGTCCCAGGGGCGAGGTGGGCATGTGTGTGACAGCCAGAGTATGCAGAGAACCAGAAACGCTGATCATCGACACAGGCAGCACTGTCACAATGCTCAACCTACAAACCTGGGAACGGATCCGGAAACCCGGAATGAAGCTGAAGCGGTCGCCGATTCGTCTCTCAATGGTTGACGGAAGTAACATACGGACGCATGGCCGGAAAGAACTCCCACTCAACATCGCAGGAGTAGCTGAAACCGTGACGTTCGAGATAGCAGACTGTGAAGACGAAGGAATACTGGGAATGGATTTCATCCGTTCTCGGATATCCGGCATAAATTTTGACCGAATGACCATGCAGATGGGCAGCCAGGAGGTGTTCCTCACCATGTTCGAGCAGAACAGAGAGCCGTTTCCGATCAACGCTGTAGCAGATTACCAAATTCCGCCGGAAACGGAACAGCTGATAATAGGACAAGCAGAGAGTGTCCGTGAAGCAGAAGGAGTACTAGAAATGCCACAGGAGCCTACTGAGAAAAGACCATGGCTGATCGGGAGAACTTTATCCCGGATAAAGCAAGGAACAGTCCCGGTTCGAGTGATCAATGTGATGGCGGAGCCGGTAATCATCAAGAAAGGAGCGCAGTTGGCGACGATGACCACCTTAGCAGCCGGTTGCAGTGTTGTTCCGTTGGCGGAGCGGAGCAGGAAGGTGCAGATTTCTCCAGAATCGGAGGCCGGGCGGAATTGGAGCGGGTACGAGAAGCTGCGGCAGTTAGCAGAGCAGACCCAGGATGCAGTGCCGAGTCATTTCCGCGAGAGAGTAACCGACCTCCTATTTCGGAATAAGCCGACCTTCAGCAATGATGCCGGAGAACTGGGGCAGACCAATGAGGTACAACATCAGATAAACACGGGCAGTCATCGGCCGATTAAGCAGCCAACTAGACGGATTCCGCCGGACAAAAGAGAGCTTGTGAGCAGTCTAATTCAGGAGATGAAAGACAAGAACGTCATTGAAGAAAGTAGCAGTCCTTGGGCTTCTCCGATTGTGCTGGTGAAGAAGAAGGATGGAACCACCCGGTTCTGTGTCGATTACCGGCAGTTAAATGCAGTCACGGAGAAAGATGCTTATCCGTTGCCGAGAATTGACGACACCATAGCAGCCTGTGCAGACGCCAAGTGGTTCTCCACTCTCGACCTGACCAGTGGATACTGGCAGGTCGGGATGGACGAGGACGCCCGGAAAAAGTTGGCCTTCTGTGTTCCCGGCGGCCTTTATCAGTTCAAAGTCATGAGTTTCGGCTTGTGCAATGCTCCGGGAACATTCAAGTGGTTGATGGAGAAGGTGTTGGGCGGACTGTCCTGGAAGACCTGCCTCATATATCTAGACAACATCATAGTCTACAGCAAGACCCTGGAGGATCACATCCGTGATCTTCAGGAGGTTTTCAACAAGCTGAGAGAGGCAGACCTAAAAGTCAAACCGTCAAAATGCAAGTTCTTCCAGCCGGAGGTGTCTTTCCTAGGTCACATTGTCGGAAGAGACGGTATCCGTACCGACCCGGCAAAAACGGAGGCAGTACGAAAGTGGCGGACACCCACCAGCCTGACGGAGCTGCGCAGTTTTCTGGGGCTATGCTCCTATTACCGGAAGTTCGTGCCAAAGTTCTCCGAGATTGCAGCGCCGCTAAATCGCTTGACGGAAAAAGGGGTGCAGTTCCGGTGGCAGACGGAGCAAGAGCAAGCATTTGCAGAGCTGAAGAACCGCCTAGTATCGGCACCGATACTCGGTTACCCAAGGGAGCAAGGCCGATATATCCTGGACACGGACGCCAGTGACACCGGGTTGGGAGCAGTGCTGTCACAGAAGCAGGGCAACCAGGAGCGGGTGATAACCTACTTGAGCCGCAGCCTAACCAAAGAAGAACGGAGATACTGTGTCACCCGGAAGGAGCTCATGGCGGTTGTGTTTGCGGTACAGAAGAATAAGCAGTACTTGCTGGGATGACACTTCCTTCTTCGCACGGATCATGGCAGTCTTACCTGGCTGATGAATTTCAAGGAGCCACAGGGGCAGGTCGCCCGGTGGATTGAGCTCCTGAATGAGTTCCATTTCTACATCAAACATCGTCCGGGGCGAATCCATAATAACGCGGATGCATTGTCCAGATCCCCGTGCAGCCAATGCGGAAAAATCGACTGGAAACAGGCCAAGATAGACGCCTGGAACTACGGAGAAAGGATCCGGCAGACACGGAGTGAAGAAACTCCTCAGCCCGAACCAAGGAAGGGGGGACGCCGGAAGCGGTCACGGAGATCGGGCGGAAAAGCAGAACTGGCAGAGGAGGAGTCTACAGAAAATGAAGAATTCCGTGCGGTTGCGGTGACGGAGAAAGCAGTGTCCCGGAAGCCGGTTGCGGTTGCGGTGACGGAGAAAGCAGTCCCAAGGAAGGCGGTTGCAGTAGCGGAGAAAGCAGTGTCCCGGAAGCCGGTTGCGGTTGCGGTGACGGAAACGGCAGTGTCACGGAAGCCGGTTGCGGTTGCGGTGACGGAGGAAGCAGTCCCAAGGAAGGCGGTTGCAGTAGCGGAGAAAGCAGTGTCCCGGAAACCGGTTGCGGTTGCGGTGACGGAGAAGGCAGTTCCAGGAAAAGCGGATGCGGTTGCAGAGCAGATTAGGCTGGCGGAAAATGCGGACCAGGATACTGTGCTGGGGCAGAAATATCGACCAGATGATTTGCGGAGAATGCAGCAAGCAGAACCTTGGTACCCACTGGTGACGTCGCTGATCGACGGGAGTGGTACAGCTGGCAGTGCAGACCTTTCCAGCATGAGCAGCGAGGAGAAAGTGCTGTACGGGATGCGGAAGACCTTGCTGAAAGTCGACGGAGTAGTCTACCGGAAATGGAAAACGGCAGAAGGAACCAGCCGAATGCAGTTAATAACCCCGAAGGAGCTGAGACAGGAGATTTTCCGTCTGGCCCATCAGAGCCGGACGGGAGGACACCTCGGAAGCAGAAGGATGGCGGCTAGCATTCGGAGGCGGTACTTCTGGCCGGCTATGATGCGGGATATAAAGCAGTGGGTGCTGAGCTGTGACGAATGTGCGTCAAGAAGTATGCAGAACTTGAAACGATCTCCGATGCAGAAATACCGGGTTGGAGCGCCCATGGAGAGGGTGGCAATGAACGTGATGGGTCCATTACCTAAATCCACCCGGGGGAACCGGTACATCTTAGTAATCGGTGATTACTTCACCAAGTGGGTAGAGGCCTACCCGATGCCGAATCAGGAAGCGGTGACGGTTGCGGACATATTCGTCAACCAGTTTGCAGCGCGGTACGGCATCCCGATGGAGATCCATACCGACCAAGGCAGAAATTTCGAGTCCGACTTGCTGAGAAATGTTTGCAGAATCCTGGGGATTCACAAGACACGGACAACCGCTTTCCGACCTCAGTTGGACGGTTTCATTGAGCGATTCAACCGGACGCTGCAGCGGATCCTGAGCCTGTACGTGGGCGAGCGGCAGACCAACTGGGATCAGCTAGTTCCGTTGGCGATGGCAGCTTACCGGAGTACCCCGCAGGAGACAACCGGGCAGAGTCCCAATTTGCTGATGCTGGGCAGAGAAGTCAACACTCCGGTAGAGTTACTGATTGGCAGGCCTCCGGGCGAATCGACAGCAGAAGTAACAGAGTATGGCAGTCAGCTCCGGGAGCGACTAGAAGCAGTATACAAGGCGGTTCGAGCGAAATCTGGCAGAGAGATGGAACGGCAGAAGAAGCTGTACGACCGGAGGAAGGTCGACAATCAGTTCCAGCCAGGAGACCGAGTGTGGATGGCGGTCAAAACACGGAAGAAGGGCAAGGCACCCAAGTTGCAGAGGAAGTGGAGCGGTCCAAAGCTAGTGCTGAGCAGATTTACCGACGTGACCTACGAGATTGCAGAGAGTGAAACTCGGCAGAAGGTGGTTCACTTCGATTTGCTGAAACCGTATAATGGTGTCAAGCATCCGAGATGGATGAAGCGGAGAATGGCGGATTCCTGGAGGCAGACGGAGCCGCCAAAGCAGAGTAGTGTTCCGGAGTCGGAACAGACGGTCTCTGAGTCGGATACGGACTCGGAGTAAAGCCGCAGAGGACGAAGAAATATGGGAAGACGGGGTGAGCTGTAGAGCAGGAGAAGGAGATAGCTGAGACCCTGGTAAAACGTTGAGTTCCGGCAGAGAGCGACCGCAAGAAGTTGGAACAGTGAGCAAGTGCTGGTTCCGGAAACAGGGCGGAGAAAGGAAGCAGAGCGGAACGCGGTGCAGAGACCGGATAGAGACATCCTAGAGGTTCTGACTGGGTTGAGCGCATGGTCGACCAGTCCAGGGTAGCGGCCAGGGGTCCAGAAGAACCTGGGTTAGCGGTCTAGTATCTCCAGAGAAGCAGCTACACGTCTTTCGTATGAGGAGAATTAAGACGGAAAAGTTTTCCGGCTGAAGACATCCAACCGGAGTTTCCACTTAGCAGAGACAGTAAACCGACTGCAGATTGACAGAAACGGAGAAACATCACCCCAGATAGGAAGGCGCCTCCTCCTGGACAGAATGTATGCAGTTTCCAGTGTCGACAAGCAGTAATACCAGTGAGCAGATATGCAGTTGACGAAGCAGTACAGATGGCGGAAACGCCTAACTTGCAGTCTAGATGTACGTCTGGCAGGCAGATTCAACTGGCTGAGACTCTATTCAACCCTCCTGATGGCAGAGATACTTCAAAATTGCAGATACTTCGCCCGGAGAAGCAGTTGAAAGGGAGCCGGAAAAACCCGGAGAAACCGGTTGAGCTGGAGACGGACACCTCTCGGTTAACGGTTGAGTTTTTGCATAATTGTGACGTCACTCCTGAGGCAGCCAATCAGCGTGGAGCTTTTCAAGTCACGTGAGCAGAAAGAGTATAAAAGGGCCTTGAAATCGGGCTCTGGCAGCAGTTGGAGAGCAGACCTCGAGCTGTGCACATCGCAGACAAAGTTTGGCGGAATTGAATCAAGTCCAGCATTTTCCGGCAAGAGCAGATTTTGCAGTAAAAACGACAAAGTATTTCCCGGAAGACCACCAGTCCGGAAGAAAAGTGCAGTAAAAGCAGTGTGGCGGAAGCGAAGGCGGTGTGGCAGTAGACGGAGGCGGTTGGCAGTGTAGCGGTCGACAGAGGTGGATGGCCGTGTGGCGGAAGCGGAGGCAGTGTAGCGGTCGACGGAGGCGGATGGCAGTTTGGCGGAGCAGAAAGCAGATCCAGCGGCCGAGCAGATAGCAGAGCAGATAGCAGAGCCGATAGCAGAGCCGATAGCAGAGCAGATAGCAGAGCAGATAGCAGAGCCGATAGCAGAGCAGATAGCAGAGCAGATAGCAGAGCGGACAGCAGACCTGATGGCAGATCCGGAGGCAGAGCGGAGACTAAAGCGGAAGGCGGAACCAGGAGCAGAGCTGACAGTGAGACGGAGACCCGAGGATCCACGGAGAGAACTTTACCGGCAACCATTCAAGCAGTAGCCGGAAGCAGAACCAGTACAGCGGCTAGGGATGACGGAATGGAGTCTTCCGCGTCTGACCGAAGCCATGCGGACGTGCAGAGAGCCTGGAGGAGTATCCTGATAGATCAAGCCAGAGCTACACCCGGAGTCCTGTCTCCGGTGGAAACCAGGCCTCGACAGTCTTCCAGTGAGCGGTCCGGAAGGAGCCAGGCCCGAGCACCAACCCAGAGTCCACCATACACTTTCTACCCGTTTGGGGGTCCTTCAACTCAACCGTGTCCGTCCCACTGTTTCCCGGTGAACATTGGAGGACGGAGTGCATCCGTCTTTGCACCTGCAGTCCCGGAGCATGCCAGATACTATGCCGTACATTGGGGACCGGAGCAGTGGGGGCCAGCCGAGATGAGAGACTCCGGCGTCTACGTGGAGATCATGGAGCAGAGAGAGTCACCGTTTGGTCTCGTCCCGACCCGTCAGATCGTCCGGACTCCAGATTGGTCCATCCGAGACGAACGCCTCAGGAATGGGTTCTACGTGCCACCCCAGTGGAGTTTACATGATCCCGATCTTCTCCCGGTTGATGCCAGAGGAACAAGCTTCGGACGACCGTTGGTACCACATACCTTTCCACCTCGTCCGCCGTCAGGAAGCAGTTCGCGTCGTGATACTGGTGGGCAGTAGTCGTCGCAAGTCGCCGCAAGTCGTCGCAAGTCAAGTCGGCGCAAGGAGAAGAAAGAAGAACCGTTTCCCAGATTCTAGTTTAATTAAGAGTTAAAAGTGGGAAACGGAACAAGCAAGATATCCAGGTACAGTGACCGTAAACTAGTTAAGAGATACCAGTACCCGGATCACGGAAACAGTTGTGTTTGATTATACGGACAGTTTAACGGTTAAAAATTTATGTATATGTGATATGTGATATTGTAACGGGTTTGCACCCTTCTGTGACGTCTTGATGAACCGGTTTTCTTGGGAGGTGGGTGAGTTATTTTTTAACCGGAGCTGAAACGGTAAAACTCCGGGAAACTGCTACTGCTGTACGGTTGAACTCCGGCTAGAAGTCTCTAAGGTTGGTAGCGTGGTCTGGAATGGACCTCTTAACCGTTGTCCGACTGCTAATCTGCAACTGCACCTGTAAAGTAAGGATCCGGAGGCGTTTCCGTCTCCGGGTACTGCAACTGCTCCGTCGGGAAACCGCTTTACTGCAACAGCTCCGTCGTTTTCCGTCTTACTGCAAACTGCGACTGCGCCTGGAATAAAGAATCCGGGAACGTTGCCGTTTCCGAATACTGCAACCGCTCTGCCAGGTTCCGCCGCACTGCAATCTGCTCCGGTTGGCTCCGCCTCACTGCAACCTGGTACCGCACCTGAAATGGAGTATCTCGGAAGTGTTCCCACTCCCGGTTACCGCAAACGCTCCGTCAGGTACTGCCTCTGCAACTCCGTCGTCCGGTACCGCCTCTGCAACTGCTTCGTCGTTCCTGTCTCTGCAACTGCTCCGTCCGATACCGCCTCCGTAGTTGCTCCGTTGAATTCCACCTCCGTCTCCGTCTCCGACTCCTTCCTCGGTGATCTGGGTTCTTAGATCACCCTAAGACGTCGTTACAACTTGGTCTTAACCGACTGTGGTTTTATCTCCCTTTACTCCGTATAACTGTCTTTTCCGGGAAACTAACTTTATTATAACTTCCAGTTCCCTAACGAACACGGAAAAACAACTCGGTTGAAGTTTTCATGTTTATTTTCCAAGTTCACAGTCGGAAGACTTAACTGCTATCATCTGGATGACTCTATCCGGAACAAGGGAGTACTCTGCTATGGGAGAAGGGGTCTGCACAGGTCGACGTCAGGACACCAACTCCGCCGTCCGCTGTGAAGCGGGGGCTTTTATAGACTTGAGACCCACGCCACGTGACCAACCTATTGTGACGTCATAGTCCGCCAAAACACTGATATTTTCCGGATTTCTAAAAACACTCTAGGACCAATCAGTGGCTGACACGTCACCTTTTAAACCAAAACGAGGCTGATCACATGACCTTCCGGAAATAACGTCATTACGTTTTTGTACTCCATTGTTCCGGCTCCGTGTCCGGTTCCGTCTCCGGTTCCGGCTCCGTCTCCGGCTTTACCGACATCATAAATTACTAAGTTCCGAGACGGAAAACCTTTAAAACATTAACAATACGGAACCGTATGAACCTTTAAACACATATACACCCTAATAAACGGTTATTTAACCATAATATCACAAAACACTAACAGGATTACCTAGGGGAAACCTTTGGGTACGCCCCAAAACCGTTACAATATTGATCTGTTCGGGACGAACAGAGTCTAAGGAAGGGGGAGTGTAACGGTTTTGGGGTGTACCCAAAAGTTTCCCCTAGGTAAATCTATCAGTGTTTAGTGATATGATGGTTAAATAACCGTTTATTAAAATGTATATGTGTTTAAAGGTTCATTCGGTTCCGTATTGGTAATATTCAGAAGGTTTTCCGTCTCGGAACTTGGTATATTTGTGATGTTGGTAAAGCCGGAGACGGAGCCGGAACCGGAGACGGAGTCGGAACAATGGAGTACAAAAACGTAATGACGTTATTTCCGGAAGGTCATGTGATCAGCCTCGTTTTCGGTTTAAAAGGTGACGTGTCAGCCACTGATTGGTTCTAGAGTGTTTTTAGAAATTACGGAAAAATCAGTGTTTTGGCGGACTATTACGTCACAATAGGTTGGTCACATGACGTGGGTCTCAGGTCTATAAAAGCCCCCGCTTCACAGCGGACGGCGGAGTTGGTGTCCTGACGTCGACCTGTGCAGACCCCTTCTCCCATAGCAGAGTACTCCCTTGCTCCGGCTTGTGTCATACCAGATGATAGCAGTTAAGTCTTCTGACTGTGCACTTGGAAAATAAACATGAAAACTTCAACCGAGTTGTTTTTCCGTGTTGGTTAGGGAACTGGAATTTATGATAAAGTTAGTTCACCGGAAAAGAAAGTAATACGGAGAAAAGGGAGATAAGTCCACAGTCGGTTAAGACCAAGTAGTAACGACGTCTTAGGGTGATCCAAGAACCCAGATCACCAAGGAAGGAGACGGAGACGGAGGTGGAATTCAACGGAGCAACTACGGAGGCGGTACCGGACGGAGCAGTTGCAGAGACGGGAACGACGAAGCAGTTGCAGAGGCGGTACCGGACGACGGAGTTGCAGAGGCAGTACCTGACGGAGCGGTTGCGGTAACCGGAAGTGGGAACACTTCCGAGATACTCCATTTCAGGTGCAGTCGCAGGTTGCGGTGAGGCGGAGCCAACCGGAGCAGTTTGCAGTGAGGCGGAACCTGGCAGAGCGGTTGCAGTATTCGGAAACGGCAACGTTCCCGGATTCTCTATTCCAGGTGCAGTCGCAGTTGCAGTAAGGCGGAAAACGACGGAGCTGGTGCAGTAAAGCGGTATCCCGACGGAGCAGTTGCAGTACCCGGAGACGGAAACGCCTCCGGATTCTTACTTTACAGGTGCAGTTGCAGATTGGCAGTCGGACAACGGTTAAGAGGTCCATTCCAGACCACACTACCAACCTTCAGAGACTTCTAGCCGGAGTTCAACCGTACAGCAGTAGCAGTTTCCCGGAGTTTTACCGTTTCAGCTCCGGTTAAATAACAACTCACCCACCTCCCAAGAAAACCGGTTCATCAAGACGTCACAGAAGGGTGAAGAACCCGTTACAATACTATAGCTCACTAATGTGCTCGTACCGCACCTTAAACGAAAAATCAAACATTCATGTGTGTATATTGCATTCATGTTTGCAGGAAAATTACGTTATGCGTGATCTCTGGAGGCTTCTCTAGGACTCCGGTACATTTGCGGATGTGGAATATCGCAGGATTATTATCAAAACCTCCGGAATTCCAAGGATATTGTGGATATATACGTTTTCACTGGATTTCTACAGAAGGCGAGGATTTCATGAACCAAATGTCCAAAAATTAACAACTGTTGTGACCCATGGATTAAACTCGCACAACATAACATTAGCTGTTTATGTACATCAGTAAATATGTCTGATACATGTACATGCTTGGCAATAAAAAATACAATCCCGGTGTGTTTACTGTGTCCACCAGTATTGGTTTATTTTCATTCAATACCTGGGACAGGTATTTATTGGAAATAAATACCTCCCACAGAGGTATTTATTACAAATAGATACCTGCTCGAGACAATGGAATCATGTACTATAAGAAGAATATGCCTCAGTATAACTGTCATACTTGGTCCAGTTTAGAATTACTTTTGCAGTTAGGTTTTGGATCTTTTGAAAAGGAGCTAATGAGGTTTTAGGAAGATGAACGAGAAGGCTATTACAATAATCCATATGGGAAACCGCTAGTGCATTTGCAAGTTTGAGGCAAGTAGGTCGATCAAGATATTGGCGAAGTTTTTTTCAGGTTATACAAAAATATTATAATAAAGGTAATATTATAATATACATAAAGGTTATACACAATATTCACCGCGTTTATAATTTCCACCCTGTTCATAATTATCACCTCACAATTTTCACCGCGTTTATAATTTCTGCCCGTTTATAATTATCATCTCACAATTTTCACCCCGTTTATAATTCCCACCCCATTCATAATTATCACATCAGAATTATCACCGCATTTATAATTTCCACCCCGTTTATAATTATCACCTCACTTCATGAACATGTGCAGCCCTAGAGCAACAAGACGCATGGTGATAATTATAGACGGGGTGGAAATTATAAACTCGGTGAATATTGTGAGGTGATAAATATAGATGTGGTGGAAATTATGAACGCGGTGATAATTCTGAGGTGGTAATTATAAACGGGGTGGAAATTATGTATGTGGTGAAAGTTATGAGGTGATAATTATAGATGGGGTGGATATCATAAACTCGGTGAATACTGCGAGGTGATAATAATAGACGGGGTGAGAAATGCACGAATATAATTAGCGGTAATGAGCCACCGTAAAGAACCCCAACAACTTTACACAATCTGATCTGGTTACTCGCAATAATACCAGGGTACTACATGACAATTTATAAGATATTGAGTTGTTTAGTGAAAAAAAAAACTTTTCTTGTCATTTATGGGGTGAAAAAAAGTAATGCAGTACAATTTATCACGTAATAACATGATGTTTTCACGCAATAACGCCAAAATATCGCATAATTATGTGATATCGCATAACTATGCTATAATTATCGCATAATAACGCGATATTATCACATAGTAATTTTATCTATAACGTTATATTGTGACATTATCATGTTATGTAATAACGCAATATTATCGCATATTAACACGATACTATCGCGTGATTATGCTATAATTATGGCGTAATATTGCGATGTTAGCAGTTAATAACGTGATATTATCGATAACGCGATAAAAATGTATATGTGCTTGTTACAAAAGTGGCGGAGATAAGCCACCGTTCAAAAGTGTTACCACTATGGTACTGTCACACATTAACGTATGGCCGTAACGTATCCGTAGCGTTCACCATATTTTGGCAAAGTCCAATTAATTTAGCAGACGTATGTATAACGACTTGTAGGTATGGATGAACCTACGCTTGACTTATCATTATCGTATGCATGATTTATTAGAAAGTATAACAGCGTTTATCCGGCGTTGCTGGCGTTTTTCTGACGTATGATTAACTTATGACTAACGTATACATGGCGTTTCGAATCAAGTAGTATAAATACGTTGCTTATCCTGGCGTACTCTCATTCAGCAAGTATGTCACCCAAGAAAGGCAAGGTCACAACCTCCCCTTTCTTCCTCTAATATTATAACAGCCGTTGTTAAGCAACATATTTGGCAATAGAAACATGGATAAAAATGTTTTTTTTTCGTCATATTACTTGTAGTTGAACTCTCCACCATACCACACTCTGATCTGTGTCAAATGAAATGGATTGTAGGAAAAAAATACACGAAGCTGGCAAGCCGTCTCTAAAGACGCTATGCAAAGATTCTAGAAGGAAATATATGTGCATGTATAAAAAAACAGATGTGCTTAGATGATTTATAACAGCACCAACAAAATGGAAGTTTGCTTCAAGGTTGGTGGGCAAAATGTTAAACATGTCTTCAAAGTGAAATGCATGTGGATTCATCCATATGGCACAAATTTTGTGAAACATTATTTTAAAATTGTCGTGAAAATATGAATTGACGTTTGACACCATAATGCATTTGCCAATATATGTATGGTGTGATCGACAAATGAATATCAATGACGACACACACACAGAACGTTCAAATCTTTTATTAATCACGCTGGACGTTAGCAAGCATCAGACTGTATGTTAGTCGTATTGTACGAAAACGTTCAATACGTTCATCAATCGCCAGACACATTTCCTATTCTTCTGTAAACTCGTTGCTCACACGTCGAATATAGGTCATACATAAGTTGAAAGTAAGTTGGCAGTACAAATCCCTTTACCCAGCGTATATCGGCGTGCCATCGACGCAGGTCTAGCGTTGTTCAACGTATTTCTAACATACGTATAACGTACGTCAAACGTACGCCTAACCTATGAGAATGAAAAAAAAGTTGTCATACGTCCAAAATTGTATGCATGCCCAAAAAGCTTTCTCGCCTAGTGCGTATGTTAGCGTATGACAACGTGCTCTAAACGAATATTACGTATGTCTCACGTAACCATAACGTTTCTCAACGTTCACCAACGTGTTGAGGACTGATTGCACATAACATTCCAGTGACTGCAGTGAGGCACTTTCCCATTGACTTATAATGTGAAAGTAGAGGTAACAAAATGACCAAGACAATACAATCCCCTGACCTAAAACTTGGCTAGCACGTACACACATATACTCATGGATGATGAACCCCGAGACATGGTTTCATAAATAATATCACGGAAGCTGTGCAATTTGATGATTAGATTATAAATCTTTTTATACGTTTCACCAAAACGAACATTTGTGCCTTCTGCTTGACAAACACTGCGTATATGTATACTTTGTTGCGCTACATGGGCCACTGCACCTTCCTCTATATTTAATGAGGATTAGAAAGGTGACAGACGAATTAAATAGCATTCATTTAGTGGACGAGTAGTATACTTGAGCCGAGATGAATACAATGAGATGACCATTCATAATCCCAAAGACCTCGGTGCACCCGAGTGCATATCTCCCGTGAGTTTTACTAGCACCACAAACGCACGGGCGTAGAACTGTTTCGCTATGAATGCCCTACGCGATGTTCAATGATTCACCCTACGCCGAGTTGATTCCCTTAAGATTCAGAAATACCCACCATTTTTTTGTGTAGCACAGTAAATATTGCAGCATTGAATATTACTAAATTATTTTTATCAAACCCAATATGGGAAAAAAGGACTAGAAATAGCATTTGAGCAAGCAATATTATATTAAAGAAGAATTTTGAAGTATTTAATCAAATTTTAGGATGCCAAATGACAAAGTTAAATTACACAATTTTACGCGTCACCGTTCATATAGAAATATACATTAACAAATCTGCTAACTATTTTTCCAACAATTGCCACATACCCAAGTCTATGAGCCGAGCCTTACTTTTTTAGATTTCCCCCTCAAAACCATACAATGGATTTTTGAAGTTGACTCTGCTGTGAGAACTGAACAACAAATCCATCATGGCCACAGGTTCACTTCCAAGGGGACTACTTTTTTAACCCTTGTACACCTATGGAACATTCATTCATTGTCTGGAAGGGGAAGATGTATGACAAATAAGTTGAATAAGTGAGAACAAGCAGATATACTTTGTTTACAGGAATCTTGTGTGCCACATGCTACAGGCACCTGCCTGGACTGTGTGTGCAGTCATGTGTAACACACCTGCAAGGTGCACACTGCTTTCCTCATGTTTATAGAAGCTCAAATACTAGTACATGATGTGCATGTCAAGAACAAGTCAGTATACTGCTCAAGCTGTCATATTAATCTGCAATACTGAGGTTAAATACTAGTAATAATACACAACATATTTGCAGAACATATATATTTCTCATTATTAATATTGTAAATGGTTCAATTCTGCCAGGCCAACACATACAAGAACATGTACACATGGTACAAGTGGAATTTATAAAAGTGATTAATTAAAAAATTTTATTTACAAAATTCAGTAAATTAATATACCTAGTATTACCTACCCAGCATGAAACACAAGTATTAAAACCATCGTTAATTTAATTGTTGATTACAAGTTGTTTGACATTAGTTTCATTTATTGATTCACTTTTATCATAGGCACACACACTTATCCAATTGGTCAGTTCATTCTTTTCTCTATATTAGTTGCCAAGAAAGTGGCTCAGAATAACTGACATAAAAAAATACCAGCATTTGTACATAACCATAATGACAATATGCTAGGTCATGATGCAATCAGGCTGTTTCTCAATAAATGTATTTACCATATATGTTCAATATTTCAATAGATTCCTGTATAATAGAAAAACAGTACTCAAATGCTCATATGAAAATTGTATACTGGAAATTCAATAATGAGAGAGATAATAATCATCATGTCCTGTGACCTTGAAAATCAAATCAAATGTCAAATTAAAGGTCTACAGAATATTCAGCATTTATCATTTGCTGTATGTCAACAATTGATTCCTAAGCTGTAAAGTCGATAATAAGCGAGATATTAGCCATTTTGTCCTGTGACCTTGAAAATGAGGTCAAAGGTCAAATTCAAGGTCACGACAATATTCAGCATATATCATTTCCTATATGTCCACAATTGATTCCTAGTCTCTAATTTCAATATTAAGTGAGATATTAGGCTTAATGTGTCCCATTATAAAGCATAGGAGAATTTAACATGGGAAAGTCCCATTTGGGCTGAGTTTGGGCCCAATATGGCCCACTTCGAGCGATTCAAGGGCAACGAAATTTATACATGTCACAGAGGTACATATGAGGAGTGTTATGCATGAATAAGAAAAAAAGTTACTGAACAGATTTTGAGAAAACGACAGCCAAAGTCCAAAATTGGCCATTTTTCGACGAAAACGGCCGCCATTTTGAAATAATTGCGAAAATCAAAAAACTAAAAAATACTTCCCTCTCGAAATATTTTTAGGCATTTTTGTGCAAAATTTCAGAAAGATTCGATCGTAAACTTTAAAGATAAAAATGTTGACGGACGATGACGGACGCCGACGGACGACGGACGCAACGCCACGGCAATACCTTTGGTCCGATAACCTGAAAATGTGGACGGACGGCGCCGACGCTGACGACGACGCGGACCATAGGTCCGGTAACCTAAAAACATTGTCATTCAATTCAGCCTTTTTGCAAAAGTTCATGCAACTGCTTGAGGCATAGCATCCCAGGTCCAAACATGATATTGTCAGGCATTACATGGAAATACAAACTCTCCACATGATATCTAAACCAGATAATAATGTTCACATCTCGGTATGCAAGCCACATTATATCTATGTAAATTAGTACTCACAGTATATCTGCAGCACAGAGTAGGTCTTTTAGCACATACATGTATCGACTTGCCAATATGTCCAATTTGGGTAGATACACATGACACAGTTTTCTTCGTCGCTTCGGAGACGATGTTGCTAGTCAGACCCACAATTTCAATCTCTGTAGCAGCACACACTTATCCAGCTAGTGAGTATATCCAACTGGGGATCCACTTCATGTGGCACCAATCAAACAGCTAAATCACATCACAGTGATTAGCTGTTATCGACATCATCAATAATACGGGTAAAACACGTAGCAACACATCCATAATATCCATTCTGTCATCTGGTGACAGAATCTGTAATCTGGTGCTCTGGTGATTGCATGTGTTCACATGGCATGATGCAAGATGCAGGATTTAGAGACGTGGGTGGGGTTCATTGTCCTGGGGGGGGGGGGGGGGGGGCTGAACACCCCCTTCCCCTAATTGTCATGTGGTAGAGGCCTGCAAATAAAAAAGTAAAGTGAACATGTAATTTGTGAAATATTCATAAGTAAATTTTGGGTGTACAGTATGCTAGACTGGGTACATGTAGGATTGAAACCTGCAACCTCTGGCATGCCAGTGGAATATTGACACACAATTTTGACACACAAAACTTGACACACAATCTAAGTAGTGGCGGAATGACTGAAGTAGGAACCAATTATTCGTGTCATGGGAATCAACCGAACAGGTACTCGTCTGTGATATTAGATAATTAGTTAGAAAGTTTTGGCTATTTTCTATGCTGGTACTATGTTGTAGGAACTAAGTATCGGAAATAACGAGAAGTACAGTTAATTTCAACAGCATTTTCCATGGAGTCGATGAAGCTGTTGTAGTTTAATGTCAATATTTCATGACACATTTCGGGCCAATTTTTTGTCCATAACGAATGTTCAAATAGTGAAATATGAACCGAATAATAGCAATTTTGGATGCATCAACGAATGATCCCTAAGTACTAGTTCTGGAAATAAATTTAAGACATACTAGTACCAGTAGATGGTCTACCCATATACTGTATGGTACCGGCAAAAATTATCAACAAAATGTTCATTATTCAGTTCCTGTGCTTTTCTGTGTAAACAGACCGCCTGTCCTAATCAGTATCAATAATAAACAAACACTGTTTGTTGGTATAAGAAATAAACAAATACTAACCTGTTGCACTGGCCAAAATGTGTGCATGTCCCTGAGTTGACAGACCAAATTCTACAAATGGCTGGCATCGGACCTTCCCATGTGCCGGACATGGCAAATGATAGGGTTAACCACACACGTGACCCGCATATCAGTGTTGTTTACATGCTGGTCAGCTGTTGATGCACATGGGCTTGCATGTGATTTTTGTGACAAATGTTTACTTCCGATCGGTTCCGAGTCGGATTGAAGGGCAAAGCACATGTGTCCTGGAATGGGTTGCGTACGTGATATATTCACCTGCAGACGTTGACAGTTGTTGGATCGTTGTAACTCATTGGCGTATAACATTCCTGTATGTGAATCAGTCATTTTGGACTAGCTCAAGTGTTTTGATTGACGACAGTGCCTCAAAACTTTTTTGTTGTTTGGGAAATTCCTGGAAACATTCAATGCGCCATCTGGCGAATAGAAGTCCTGAGTCATTCGTTGCCCAATTACGTGTGCGGCAGCAATGCAAATAGTCCCAGATTATTCGGTATTGTGGCATTGAATAAATGTTATTTATCTGTGCATTACTTGAATTTACTTAGAGCATCTCCATTACAGCTCGAAAAGTCGATTATTATACTATTATTATTCCTGTTATAATGAGGCACCGATCAGCTGTTGGGATGTGTAATGATACAATGACGTATCATCTTGATCACGTGATTTAGGAATACAAACATGCCGTTTTGCCAAAACTGTTTTGAAATGTTATCATTTGGATTGTGTTTTTAGAACAAAATAACGGAACAACTGTTGTAATGGATATGTACAGATGAAGAATACATCCCAAGGATTAATAGTAAGTGCCACAAACTATGCATTGTCGCCTATTTCAATGCAGATTTGTTACAGCAATGTTGCCCCCAAAACGTGCTGAAAATGAAAAATGGCGGTTTTCTTGAAAATGCAGTGAGAACGATGACAATTTCTCACGTACCTATAGAGAAAGTCAAAAATGTAAGGCTCGGCTCGAATATTACACAGATATAACTTTCTAAACACTGAGGTCCCTAGGGACCTGTCTTCACTCAGTTTGAGAACCGCTACGCGTAAAATTGGGTTTTGATCCGGATGGATCCAGACCCACATGGGTTACCAACATATTTTTTAAATGTTGAGAACTGACTAATCTGCTACCACAACCTGAAATTTTAGACCTAGTATTACTCAATAATTCATAACAAATGACTCCTTTTTGGTGCGGTTCTGCCCTGAGCAAAAAATGGCTTCAAAGATGGTGGGTCTCACTGCATCTTAACGATTCACAATATCAAAACACGTGCTCAGGTGAACATTTCCAGTGCCAGTTGGACACACACAGGAGTGAAGCAAATGTAGGTCGCATATTTGTATTTCTGAAGCACTGGCGGATGAAACAGACGGCACGTAGGAACATATTAGATGGAAACACACCCCTTGTTCTCATCGCCGTCATTAAATATGAGATTTTATAAGTATATGTGGTAAATACGTACTCGCCCTCATTTCGGAAATAATGTATATGTGTATATAGCTGACATACTCGCCACAAGAATTCATATTTCTCGACGTGCAATGTGTTTTGTTCATTTGAATCACTGGCGGAATGATGATACCCTCCACGCAGTGTTATGTTTCCCTGTACTAATTGTTATTTTCGGAGATGTTTACATTTACCACATTTTGTCCTGAAAACTTTGTGCAAAGAAATTCCAAATTTGAAGACGAATAGTGACCTTTTCAAATTTGTATTTCAGAGGAATGAACCGCCCGAAACTGTGTGAGTATTGTCACCAATAATCAAGGACCTTCGACACGTTCCTGTCCCATTTTACTTCCATTTTCCTATTTTTATGTGGTGTCTTGTCATTCTGGAGGACAACTCCGAGAAGGAGTTCAAGAAAAGTCCTTTGTTGTCATCATTCATAATAAAGACATATTAAAACATCTATATGTGAAAATATATCTTACATGTAGTCTTCACGCGCAATACTAAATATGCAGGACTGATCCAATTGGTGAAAAAGTCGTTTGAAAATAACGCATCCCAGAAAACACAAAGGAATGCGTTTTCATTTATAACGCAATCCAAACAACCATTGCAGAATAAAAATATTTGCTGTTTACAATGGGTGCGTTTTTTGTGCACAGATCACAAACTTGATCCCGGATCAGGATCAGGTTTCTGATCCTTATGCTAAAAACACTCTAACCCCAAAATGTGATTATTTTGTACATGTATTATAGTTGCTTGGTAAAAACCTAGCAAATGCAATACAAATCATTTCCAAAATAGAGGGAACAGTGCAACAGCAAATGCTGAGAGAAGGAAGGCTGAGAGAGAAGGAAGGATTTCTTCGATCTTTATGATGTTCTGATCCCAGATCCGTACGCTTCTTGTGGGATCAGGTTTTGTGATCCGGGATCAGGTTTGTGATCCGTACATAAAAAAACACACCCAATATAATCACAACAGAAATCAAGTACAATGATCTACTCATCAAGTTTCTACATGAGAAGCCGCAATGTTGCTGAACATCCTTTCTCTGGACACAACAGGGGCTTTTTCACCTCCAATTACAGGGACCACTGGCAAGAATTCCATTTGATAAATGACAATAAGTATGATTTATTTGAATCCCAATAACAACACAGAACCTGGAATAGAAAGTACCTATTATTGTCGTTGTAGGGAAATAGGGTATTTGTCCGTTTGCATATTACCTGAGCCGTGTCTAAATTTTTGTTACGCGTGCAATACATGACCTGATTTATTATTGATTTGCCTGTGTCCACTCGACCTTACATTTCACTTGTATGTACGCTTCAGTGATTTTCACGTGGGCATGCAGCCTGTCTGCTGCTCTGCTCACATCGTACCTCCACGCTGTACTGGAGAGCACTGTTGTATTTCTCTTCTCAATCTACCTGCCTGTAGATTACTTACATGCATTAGTATTACTACGGCCGGTGAGCTTTAGTCCGTCTGGTCTTACACACACACAACTCACTCACACACAATAACTTATGTGCTATTTTTAGAATGGCGTCTCCCTGATGTTTGTCACGTAGACACCACTGGTGTGCCTATATAAGCTACGGTGGATTTTGTGTCAGTAGGAATCTTGGCCTGGAGGCCGTCTCTGTGACAGTCCCCAGTGCCCAGTAGCAGGCTACTGTTCTGACCCCTGGTAGTCTGTATAGATGCGACATAGAAACGTTGAGTGCGACTCTCAACGTCTGCAATGGCTGGACATCATTGGCCGTCATGGAGCAACTAGTCCTCTCTCCCAGGACGTAGCGACGCTGTTGTCATTCGTGACCTATAGCTCCTACTCTTTGGTAGATGAGCTGACATTGCCTGTGAACGTGACAAGGTCTCTAGTGGTTGTAGACCCCAAAATTACTGATAATAGGTTGGAATCAGCACAAGTGTTTGGTTCATGTATTATCATCAATATGGCCCGAGGATCAATGTGCCCACTCACGTGGGGGCCCGCTGTCTCAGTGGACCGCAGCTACCACCGCTGCCCCTGTCCCCGGTCACCCCAAACCGAGAGGTACACACTATGCAAGAGTATTGGACACATGATGATGACAGATTTGCTAACCATTAATGTTGTGCAGAACGTCTCTGAAGTCCAGATTCTCTACAGTATGTAATAAAATTGAAAGTGCTTCTAAGATGAATTTGCTTGAACAATATTATGTTGGCGCCGTGTGTAAGGGGTAGCGGCACCATGCGACAAGGGAAGCTTTGTGTGTGGCAATGTTCCGTAAAGGGTATCAGGTGCAACGAAAATTTTACCATAATTCTGACATATAAATCGCAGTATTTACATCACATGATTCATGAAATTCATGATGCCGGTGTTTTTGTCTTTGACTATAACCCATTGCAGAAGTGACAAATTATCCAATATTGCGGAATAAATATATTGTTATCGCTTTTCAGAAATAAACAACCCTTATTTTCTGCACGTTTATCGCCAACACTGGTAAGCAACCGAATGCTGTATGACCGCTTTTCACTAAAACTCACTTTTGCTGATGTTTTGATTCGCAAGCACGTGTGTTTCTAGTTTGTTAGTCACGCAGGGTGTATCATTAAACATCGCGTAGGGCATTCATCGCGAAACAGTTCTAAGCCCGTGCAAACTAGAGCATAATCATCTCGCTCGCCCTGATATGTGAGTGTATTTTGTCTACTGAGAAATAGGACGGAAAATGACATATGAAAACGATGATTATAACATTTTTCAATAAGAAACGAAATCTCGGTTGGTAATCCTTGATGGCTAACAATCAGAAAGGCAAAATTTCACATTGCTTGGAAGTATGTAAAGTTATGAATTTTTTACCTTTATATTATATTAACAATATAAGCGAATATGGACAGCTGGTCAATTTCAGGTTCATGAATATTACATGCGATCACTCCTTAAGAATGTCGTTTTTGGGGGAGGGGCCAAAAACTCGAGCACGAACCAAATACGAATCAAACGATTCTGTTTCAGACATATACACTAAGGGTAATCTATTTGGTGCGTACGATATTGAAAGCTAATAAACTACCCGTATGTAAACGCAGCAAATAGCCAAAGAAATGGGCAATAAGTTGTAAATTTGCCAAATATGGTGAAATATCGGTATTAACATGGAAAAACACACTTACCTGGTATGCGCATTCCACATATTTATGTATTAGACACTCATAGGTGAAAACAGTTTTAGTCCAGTATCATTATTCAAAGAGAAAACATGTACCAAGCAGGCCTACCCCCCTCTAAATTCACCAATTTTCGCGACCGTCTTTATGAAATCGGCCCATTTATTGTTAGTTAACTGGACAAAAGACATCTGTGATCCAGGTTTATGGCAAACAGATATCCATTCTAGCATTTACAACACATACATCATCATTTAGTGATGCAAATCGGTCTACACTACACACGACCTATTTTGAAATTTTTTTTTTTATTCAGTCATGATCAAGATTAGAACTGTATCTTTGTTTTGGAATGGAAAATATCGCACAGCTAAATTTGATAAATCTCACTTGCATACTAATGATTTTTCAAATGATTTTTGAAAAAAAAAATCCGTTCGATGTTGGGTTCAATTATATATCTAATAATATTGAACTGTTGTGAAGACAGTTTTACTCCAGTCAGTGAGTGTCTTCATATAACATTTATTACTGTTCATGGCATAAAATATGGTTATTTCTTCGATGCGTTCTTTATTTTTACATTCTTGTTATGGAAAATTCATATGTGATTATAAACTATGTTTTAAATAGTAACAACCATGGTCCGTCGCACACAGGTATTGTGACTTGGGTGAGTTGCACCTGGAGTCTGGGTTTTCCTGCAGTCTGGGTTTTCTCTACTTTCGCTACTTCTTGAGCCCGCCTGCTCCTAATAAACAAGGCGAAAGTTCTCTAGCCCACACATATATACACGGACCAATGATCATTCGCATCTGTTAAATAGGGGAGCGTAGATCAACCACAACACTAACAAGGTCATCACGCTGGGGAAGGTAACTGTTTTTCGAAATTTTTATCTGGGAAAACATCATATTTTCAACCAAAAGCCTGTAGGCGCTATATGCTTCTGTTAAAGTTGATGCACAAATCGATCATACGATCTGTTACACCAGGTCCAGGTGGAAAATGTCTGATTGTTCCGAGGAATACGAGATTGAAAGATGGCTTGCAATAGCATTTATTAGCGCCAGTGACTGGTTGTGCGAGAAACATACAGATTGTTCCACAGAAGATACATACCCAAGCAACCGGAGGACAAGCACCAGGGGTTCCACTGAAACAGAAGATGAACATAAATCGTCACCTACAACCGCAAGTAAGGAAGTCCAGCAGACAACTAGCAGTGGTGTACAGATGAGGCCTAAACCAAAGGGAAATATCATCACCAATGATACTGACAAGACGGCGATCATCACTATCACCAGAAAAGATAGTGACGATGAAGATGGTCCCGAAATTGTGAACCTGCTCCCCCATAAAAGCATCCCAGTGGGTCGAGGCGATGGTAAAGATTTTCTCATGGCAGAACTGATGGAAAACAAGAAACCAACGCACGTGGCTGCCAAGAACAAGAGGATGGATGTTGGTGAGTCTTACATAATCGTCTGGTGCGAGAACGACGGCACCGCCGGAATTCTTCTCAGGAAAAGAAGAGATCCTACCATCTACTACAGCGTGTGTGGTGACAACCAATTCCGAAACCTGGAAACAAATGCAGTTGTATTTGTTTAATAGCTGGAGCAAAATTCTCGAACTGATCACATACTGGAGTAAAAAAAAATTCTGGGTAGGCTAATTACGTTGATGATGCTCAATGATTATTATAGCTATATAATAAACTGATAGTAATTAATCTATAATGGTCATCACCACGATGTAGATATGATATCAGTAATGATCTTGTTTTCGTGAAATTGTTACGAAAAACACTAAAGAATCTACATGATTCGGACATTTAATTCAATATTGAATATGCTGAAAACTGTCATTTACAGGTATTCTTGAAATTATCAGTTGAAATTATATATTTTGTATTTGCTATATTATTACAAGAAGACCTAGTTGGTCAAAATCGTTGGTACGCTCGTTTTTAATAATTTTTGGCAGATGTCCAGTATAGATTTATTATTATCGAAGACTAAAAGTTCCCATTGAGATACCTTAAGTTGTACATATTACTTAGGGAACAATGTCAACTATCACTGTCATTTGGACCTCGTAATCACATAAAGAATGATAGGAATCGAGGGCAGAAATTTGTGTTTTTGTCATGCTACATTTTGCATGCCATGTTTGCGTATAATTTCGATCTGAGCTGGTAGTTTCGTAGATCGACCAATGTCAGTTTCGAGAAAGAGATATGTCAGGTTTTCAGAAATGTACCCAAAAAACAGAACGCTAAATTGTGAATCTACCAATACAGAAAGCTCATACTAAAATAAAAACCTGCTTATATATGTAGATAGCGTTATACTGTTGAAAACATCTCTACACACGAAAGCAGGACACCTGAGGATATGCTTTTTTAATTTTAACATGCGTTTTTAGGTTACCGTACCTTTGGTCCGATAACATATTGCCTTGGCTTTGCATCGATCGTCCATCGTCGTCCGTCTGCATTTTTATCTTTAAGTTTTACACTTAAAATTTCTAAAACTTTGCACAAAAATGCCTAAAAACATCTGGAGAGGGAGGCATTTTTGATTTTCGATTTACGATTGTTTTTTCAAAATTTGATGGTCATTTTCTCAAAATACGTTCAGAAATATTTCTTTCTAATCGATGCATAGAACTCCTCATATGTACCCCTGTGATGTGTATACGTTTGGTTGAATCACTCAAAGTGGCCCATTTGGGCCCAAACTTGGTCCAAATGGGACTTCCCCCATGTTGAATTCTCCTATGCGTTACAATCGGACACATATTCCGTTATCTTTCACTTAATATCGAGATTAGAGATTAGGAATTGTGGACATATAGGAAATGATATCTGCTGAATATTCTCATGATCTTGAACTTGACCTTGTTTTCAAGGTTAGAGCACAGAATGGCTAATATCTCGCTTAATATCGAATTTACAGTATAGGAATCCATTGTGATCATATACGAAATGATATTTGCTGAATATTCTATTAGCACTTTATCAACGTTACTCACGTTATCAAAGCGCTTCACAATTTGGAATTTGGTCCTCTGAGAGTGGTCACTGCCAGGGTACATGTCGTTCTCAGAGGGGTCTTTTACACCCCTTTAAAACTTTTTTAGCCATTTTACGTGATATCCGAGTCGAGGGCACACTGCCAGATGTGAGGGCAGAGAGAAAATCCACTACAATTACCACACATGCGGCCGGACGCGGGATCGAACCCGCACCGGGGATAGCTCTTGGTTCAAAATAAGCGACTAAGCGCTCGCACGTAACCACTCGGCCATCTCGCCCCCGTAAAGTGAAATGATATATGCTGAATATTCTCATGACCTGGAAGTAGACATTTGACCTTATTTTCAAGGTTAGAGCACAAGATGGCTAATATCTCGCTTATTATCACACTCTACAGCTTGGGAATCAATTGTGAATATATAGGAAATCATTTATGCAGAATATTCTCGTGAACTTGAATTTGATTTTTGACTTCATTTTCACGGTCACAGGACAAAATGGATAATATCACGTTAATTATCACCTTTGCAACGTGAGAATCAATTGTCGACATACAGGAAATTATATATATGCCGAATATTTTGATGACCTTTAATTTGACCTTTGACTTCATTTACAAGGTCACTTGACAAAATTTGTAATATCTCCCTCGTTATTGAATTTACGGCTTATGCCTAAGTCACATTTGCACAGGCGGTCGGCCGATGTCGGGACATCGGTGGTATTTACCGATGTTCCGGCCGCCGGTGATAGTTTGTCAGGCATCTTTCCCATATCTTTCGAGTGGTCATGAAACCACCAGACATTGTCCACCGATCACCGCTACATTCATCTATGATCACGTGTCTACACCATGTCCGTTCAAATTCGAAGAATTTCAAGAAAAACTGACCAACCAACGATGCCCTATTGGAGACCACATGGTACTCTACTGATACCTGCTCGGTAACCGTCTGATATATACAAATCGGCCGATTATCTGAAGGGCATCTTCCGGACATTCATCGGCGCCCGGCAGGATACCCCGTGGTGATCGTCTGGTGAGCTTCTCACATTGATCGGCCGAAAAAATTGGTCGATCCCACCCGGGATCTGATGGGCATCTGAAGGAGCTCTGGCCGGTCGCTGGCAGGCGTGCTAGCGATTCACTACTGAGGTGAGACCTATATACAAGAAAAGTGACAGACTTCTCAAAGAAAACTATAGACCTGTTAGTGTATGACCATGTTTGTCCAAAGTGTTTGAGTCTGTGCTAATTGATCAAGTGTCACGGTGTATGAATCCATTGATGTCAAATAGACTGTCAGGGTTTAGGAAAGGCTATAGCTGCGAAACTGTTCTAATTGATATGATGGAAAATTGTAAGAAAGCCCTCGACAACAAACTTATATGCTCAGCTCTAATGACAGACTTGTCAAAAGCTTTTGACTGCCTATCACATGGTTTACTGGTAGCGAAACTTGATGCATATGGGTTTAGTGACGATGCATGCACGTTGTTGGGCAACTACTTTAGTGGACGTAAACAAAGGGTGAAGCTTGGGGACAATCGAAGTGATTGGTTAACAGTAAAAAAAGGCACAGCTCAAGGCTCAATGATAGGTCCTTTTGCCTACAACATATATTGTAATGATCTAATGTACTTTATGGAAAACATATGTGATATATATAACTATGCAGATGACAATACCATTTGTGTTACTGGTACCAAACTGGAAGATATCATTGATAATCTCACCAAATGTGCAAACTTGGCCATAACATGGTTAAAAAACAATGGTCTCCAGGCAAATCCTTCGAAATTCCAATTCATAACATTCAGCAAACAGTTTATGGATAGTCCTCTGACTATAGGTGATATAACCCTGGAACCTCAAAAATGTGTTAAACTACTTGGTGTTCACATAGACCACAGTTTGAACTTTGATGTACATGTGTCTGAAATTTGCAAAAAAGCAGGCAGAAATCTTACTGTAATAGCAAGACTGTCGAAAGTACTGGGAGAAAAGCAGAAACTTATGTTGCTCGAAAGTTTTATATTGTCTTACTTCAACTACTGTCCACTAGTCTGGCACTTCTGTAGCGTAACTAGTTTGAAGAAAATCGAGAAAATACAAGAACGTGCACTACGATATGTTTTCAATGATTTTAAGTCATCATATGAAGAACTGAGAAAGAAATGTGAAAAAACACTGTTGTATGTACATAGGTTGAAACTCATAGCGATGCATGTATATAAAACGCTGTGTCATAATGTTCCTCCTTATATCGATGACCTTTTCCATGCGAAGGAGAAAAAATATGATATGAAAGATTCTAGTATTGTCAAAATACCCAAGTATAACAACGTAAGTTACGGAAAAGAAAGTCTTAGATACCAAGGTTCGGCCTTATGGAATAAACTGCCTACCACAATTAAATCTAGTGAAAATTACAACACATTCAAAAGAATGATAAAAGCATGGACAGGCCCAAACTGTGCTTGTACAGTCTGCAAAGTTTGTATTTTGAACCAGCTGTGATGCGCATGTGATGTTTCTATAGTGTATAAATATATTATGCACAACTGATCAATGTATGTTCATTTGTAAATATTTTCCTCTCATTGTACATTCTCATTATGATCATGTCGGTAAATAGCCAATTGGCTAATGTTTTATGTTTTGTTGATCCGACGTTAAATAAATCTTATCTTATCTTATCTTATCTTATCTTATCTTATCTTACCGATGTCATTTTTTCCTCCGGTCGCCGCAAGAAAATAACTTTGCGTTATTTTCTTCCGATGCCACCACCGACGTGTCTACGATGCTCGATTGTTGCCCGATGGCCACGGATGATCTGCCCGCGCTCGGTGGGTGACCGGCCGAAATGGCCAAATTTCAGCCTTTTCGGGCATCGTATCCTAATCGGCGTAGGCATCGGTGTAAATATGACTTAGGCATTAGCAATCAAGTTTGGACATGTAGGATATGATATATTCTGGATTTTCTCATGAACTTGAATTTGACGAGTGACTTTATTTTCAAGATCACGGGACAAAATGGATACTATTTAAAATATAAAACATATATATTGTCCGGTAACCTTTCTGAGCCTTTGCGCTATTTTTCTTTCTAGCGTGTGGATATTCGTTGGTTGAAGTGGTTTCTTGGAAATGTTTGCCTTTTCTTCTTGGTGAATTGAAAAGAAAAAAATAAGCAGGGCACCACTCAATCAACTTTCTGAGAGCGTTTAACATAAAGGTCTTTTCCTCACCCTGCCAGATATTTTTCGAACCTACGCAGGGTATATATATAAACTTTCAAAGTAATACAAAATGTTGCAACAACATACTTTGTTACCGTCATGTTTTTCACACACCGAGTGGCTCGCCCACAGCTAATGAGACAAATCTATTCCTTTCAGATGAAACACTGAATGTACTGTTTTCGTTGATGAAACCTGATCATTAAGAATGAGGTTATAATTGTTATGTCTGGCTGACGTGTTCTCAGACATAGTACATGTAACGTCGTGGTTGATTCGAAAGACATACATTGTGGAATAAATGGCCTATGTGGTGTGGTAAAAAAAAAAAACAGCAAAAGGTATTACGTAATCTGTGGTGTTCCAAATGGGCCATCGTTTATGGCTTTGGCGGGTATAGGTCGACAGGTCGACAAGCCGATAAGTCGATACGATAACCCAACAAATCGATAAATCGACAACGCGATCATCCGACAAAGCAATACGATAATCCGACTGGTCAAGAACGCGATATACCGATGCGAGCGTGCGACAATCCGATACGAAAAGCCGACAAGACGAGGATGTCTTCTGTCGGGATATCAAGTGTTCAGATCGGTTTTTCGACTCATCGCCTGACATCCAATTTATACCTCATCGACATATGTACATGGGTGATGGACGCACTGAACAAAGTTATCGTGCTTAAGATGCGTCATTTACACAAAGGAAGCACCTCTTATACACAGCAAATAGGTCAAGAAATATAAACATATAACGGGGATGTCTTTCGTCGAACAGTGAATTTTGCTTACATAACAACATTTTTGTGAGCTGGTGTGAATTAACTAACTGCACCAATCATGGGAACAATTTCGACGCATTTGAATTTAATGTTTTGAAGTAGATAAAATGACCGCTTTACCTTGATCTTTTTGAGATGAAGATCCACCGGGGCAGACGCACTTTTTGCTGTTCACGTGTGCTATTATTTTGAGCTAGTTTCAAAAGTTCAATGATTCTATTACAACCATTGTATTTGAACTGGATTTCATATGTTTCTTCATCAACATTGGAATAGGAGGACCGATTTGACCAATCTATAATACTCTTTGACAAAAGTCTGGAATCACTCCTTGAAAATATTATAGTAACTTTGAGTTACTATAGACTGTCATTGTCAACTTATGGGAAAACAAAGATATTTTTTTTGCATATAAGTAGCCAGCCAAATCAGAGGATATGAACAATATAGAGCACGTATGGGACATTCTGGGCAGAAACGTTCGATCCTTGTATCCATCATTAACCACTACATGTGAGAGACATGCTTGCTGCGCTACAAGATGAGTGGGCTAGGATTGTAAGATACCTCAGACAGACATCCAGAAGCTCTAACGGTCTAAATCGATGCCAAACTTGTATCCAAATGTGAAGAATATCGTTCACGGCCGATATCAAGCCGACTTATTCCGGGGTCGTTGTGCTAATAGCAAGCCGGCAGTTATATTTCAACTGTTTATTGTGATGATAAATATCCAATGTTCAATCACACACAATCAGGGCCAACAATCACTCCTAAAGTCCAGTGATATTCCCGGTCGAATTATATCCTTATATATGCTATATTATAGTCCTTCTTATATGTCTCACAGTTTATATTCCAGTTTATACAGTTCACAAATATATCCACTTCCTTATAATCACGGCTATTTATCTCCTATCTGCTATACGTCTGTTCACCGTGAAAGTCTCTTCTCCACTGCGCAGATTTGCGGGGCCGTGGGACAGAGTACATGTATTTTCCCGCCAAGTGTGAGCGGAGTTGTGTCATTGGCTATGTATGTGCTGATGTGTGCTGATCTCACCGGGAAAGTGGGTTTCCCCGGTATGTGTCGAGACATGTTTGGGTCTGAATGCTGTGCATGTGATGTCTATGTAAATGAGTATGTGCATGTGAAGGTCAAGGCCGGTGTACTGGGGTCGAATTATTTGATTGGACGGGGCCGAAGGTGTGAGCTGCTTGACCTGTGTTTGCCTTGTTTGGGGGCCGCGTGGTTATTCGTGGTTTTGTATGTTTTGTCCAGGCAGTGATCGTGTAGTGGTTATATTTAGCGTGGTGTGTAGAATATGCGTGGGCGAGTTGTCAGGGAGATGTGTGCGGGAGGGGACGGGCGTTTACTGTCACTAAAAATGCTACATTACACCCCTTCATTAATCTACGCCCTCGGAGATTACCCTCCCCGGACCCTACCGTCGCAAAAACTAAACAATAAAAAGCTAAAAAGTCCTAAAAGGTCAAACCCCAACACTCACACACACTCGCCGCGCGACAATGTGAAAACACTTCATACAATAAAAATTCCTAACCGTCAAAATAAACGTCAGCAGTCAGTCCGTCAGCAGTCACTACGATGATACATTTACAGATACATGCACAACAACGAGTATGAGATGATATGATATGATTAAACAAAACTCCTCGACATTCTCTAGTAGAATGGACAAATTACACGACCCAGGTGATTACAGTGACCAGGATTACTTCTCCCGTGTCACTATAGGGCCGACACGATGCTGGGCCGACAGTTCAGGGTCGAGCAGATCAGCGTGACCAGGATTTCCAAGTCACTATCCTGTGGGGCCGACACAACAGGGCCGGCAGTTCAAGGCCGAAGTTCGTTACTACTCCTGACCACGTTTGCTGGCGGGAGACGGCGGGGCCGCTGTGATGTGAGGCCGACAAGTTCACTGGGTCAATTGTAGAAATAGTTCGGGTTTGTTCAGGGTCGAATTCTGCCATGTTTTCTGAAGTATGGCCTTATACTTGTTCGGATCCGATCCTCATGCAGCGTGTTGTTGTTCCGGGTGTGTGCCGCGAGGCGGGGCCGTCGTCAGGGAAACGCGGGTACGATCCTTCTCCGACCTACCAGGCCGGTCCGTTACGACAGCAGGGGGGTCCACACACTGTCCAGTTTTCCGAATGTTCATCTGCCGTCCCCTGGATTACACGTTCCAAAACATATCCTAAATGTACTTATCGACTGTTCGAATTACTGGGCTCTTTTTGCCCGACGACTCACTATTGAAATTATTAAGGGGAGTTCATGGAGGTGCTGTGAACAGCTACAGGGTCTACCTGCGCTCGTGCGACCCTTGTGACCTGCACAGTTTATCGTTCCTTTTCTTTCCAAGTTTAGCGCACAGTAGACTAACGGGGTCGAATTGCGGTTTAGCAGACGACACACAGTGATTAAAGGCTGAGATATTAATATCAATCACTCACAGGGGCGGACATCGTTCCGTTCATTATCAGCCAGTTCACAGGACGACGGGGCCGCTATATTGTTGGGGTCGAAGTTGCAATGATCTGGGTCGGTCACAGATGTCTTGGACTGTTACCTCCCAAGGGTAATAGAACTCCTTGAGAAGTCCCATGGGGTCGGGTGTCTGTTCTGGGTCGGACTTGCTTGACGACGACGTGGGTCGTACAGGGTCGGAGTAGATGTGGGCCGCTTGGTTGTCACCTTCGTATGGCTTGAGCACATCCAGATGAACAACACGAGTGTTCCGAGGGTTGGAAACCAGGGCGATTCGGTAATCCACCTCGGTTACACGGTCGATGATCCTCCAGGGACCAGTCCAGGGCCGAGCGAACTTATTATTCTGCGTGAGTGGCAGATAATAATACCGGACCAGTTCGCCTGGTTGAAACTGGGGTCGTGGTTTTGCGTGGGCGTCATAACCCATCTTTTGCCGAATTGCCGCTTTTTCGAGATGGTCTTGGGCGAAACCGTGGGCCGTCCTGATGGCTTGCCGCAAATACTCCACATACTCCGGACCACACGGAGGTAGAGGCTCAGGGTCGTAGGTCGGAAACATGAGGTCGACTGGCAAGTTACACTCATGTCCATACACCATCAGATGCGGTGTGCATCCCGTGGACGAGTGTACTGAGGTTCGATAGGCCATTAACACATATGGCAGGTGCAAGTCCCAATCGTTTGCACGATCGCTGACGAACGCACTCAGCATGTTGAGCAATGTCCTGTTGAATCGCTCAACTTGGCCGTCGCTCTGGGGTCGGTATGGGGTCGTACGAATCTTCTTAGCGCCCAGTAGACGCACAACATGCCGGAACAGGGACGACTCAAACTCAGTACCTTGATCGCTATGGATCGCCTTGGGGACACCGTGGTAGACTATCCACCGATTCACCAGGGTGTCGGCAACATTTTTGGCCGTATGTCGCCGTAGCGGAAAAGCGTCAGTGTACTTCGTAAAGTAGTCCGACACGACTAGTACATACCGATGGCCTCTTCCCGTGATCTTGTGGGTGTCGAGGATGTCCATCGCTATTCTGTCGAACGGCGCTCCTGTCGGTAGCTGTGTCAGGGGCGATCTTTTTGGGGCCGGTTTACCCTTGCGGGTCACACATTGCGGGCAGCGGGCACACCAGCGGGCGACGTCCAACGCCAAGCCAGGCCAGTAGAATCGGCGCCTGACTCTCTCGATGGTACGCTGTATGCCGAGATGTCCGACAATCTTTAGGTCGTGTAGTTGGTGTAGAACTTGTGTCCTGAGTGCTACGGGGAGCACGGTTTGCACCACAGGCCGGCCGGCGGGGTCGGGTTTTATATGTCGAACCAGCACTCCGTCTTGTAGCGCCAGGAGGTTCCAGCGGGAAACAAGAGTCTTTACCTCCTCTCCTTGGCGGGCGACTTCTCTAGAGTCGGGCTTGGTGCCGGCTAACATCCATTGCCGCACTTTTCCGACGCTGGGGTCGGCTTGCTGTGCCGCGACAATGTCCTGGGTCGAATAGTCCGAAAGCCACTTTTGTCCATCAAGTGTGGCGTCCAAAGCACGGACTCGAACAACTTGGCGTGCCGAAACTAGCTGGGGCAAGACCGGTGATGTTATCGAATCACTGTCCAGGAGGTCTGCCCTTGTCTGGGTCGGAACAACAGTTATCCGACGAACTGGAAGTTCTCCGGAACTTGTTTCTGGGTCGGTCGGAGGTGTGACGAGTCGTCCGGGACAGTCTTGGTGTTTGCAACTGTGGCACCGTGACAAGCCGTCGGCGTTACCGTGTAGTTTTCCGGGTCGATGCTCTATCCGAAAGTCATACTGCTGTAGCTTGGCAAGCCACCTAGCGAGCATGCCGTCGGCGTCGCTGTAGTTTTTCAGCCACCTTAGCGAGCTATGGTCGGTCCGGAGGAGGAATTTCCTACCCCAGAGGTAGTGCCGATAGTGTTGCACCATCTCAACTACTGCCAGTAGTTCCCGATAGGTGGTGCAATAGTTCCGCTGGGTCCGGGAAAGGGTCTTGCTGGCGAACCCGATGGGGATCTCCTTCCCGTTAACCCTTTGCGAGAGGGCTCCTCCCACAGCAAAGCCGCTTGCATCCGTATCGAGGATGAAGTAGTCCTCCGGATTCTGGGTCGGATGAGCGAGCTTGGGCGCCTTGATGAGGGCGTCGCGGAGTCGTTGGAAAGCTCGTCGCTGGGCCGGTCCCCAAGTGAAGTGGCATTCACCTCGGGTAAGCGCTACGAGAGGTTCAGCGATCTCAGCGTAGTCCTTGATGAATCGCCTGTGGTAGTTGGCGAAACCAAGGAAAGCCCTGACGTCGGTGATCTCGCACGGGGTCGGCCATTCTCTGATGGCTTTGACTTTGTTGGGGTCGACTCGGATTCCTTGGCCGCTCACTATGAACCCTAAGTACAAGATTTCCCGTTGGAACAACTCGCACTTCTTGGGCTGTAGTTTCAGGCCTGCCGATCTGATTCGATCCAGGACCGCTTCCAGGTTTGCGAGTGCCTGGTCGAATGTTCTGCCGTAAGCTATCACGTCGTCGAGATAGCACATACACCGGGTCCACAAGTAACCACGGAGTATGGTCTCCATAAGCCGTTCGAAGGTTGCCGGGGCGTTGCTAAGGCCGAATGGCATGACCTTAAACTGATAGAGTCCCTTCCTTGTGGCGAAGGCAGTCTTGGGTCTATCGCTGGGGTCGACTTCGACCTGCCAGTAGCCGGAGGCCAGGTCTAGGGCCGAGAAGTAGTTGGCGCCTGCCAGGGCATCATGAGTGTCCTGAATGTTGGGCAAGGGATACGAGTCCTTGCGGGTGACGTCATTCAGGAGCCGATAGTCGACACAGAAGCGTACTTGTCCGTTCTTCTTCCGCACGAGCACTACCTGTGCGCTCCAGGGCGAATCTGACGGCTCAATGCACCCCAAGCGGAGCATCTTGTCGATCTCCTCGTCGATGATGCTTTGCTGCGCCTGAGGGACGCGTCGCTGTCGTTGTCGAATCGGGGCCGAGTTGCCAGTGTCGATTCTATGCTGGACGACTTGGGTCCGTCCCAGTTGGCCGTCTGGGTGCATGAATGTGTCCTGGTATTGGTGAACCAGGTTGGCGCAACGCCGATGCTGTTCCGGCGCTAGTCCGGCGCGATCCACCATTTCTTGTAGATGTGGCGGTAGGTCGCGGTAGTGGCTGGCGTCTACCGTGGCCGGGTCGGGCTCCTCTCCAGGTCGTGGCAGAGCTCCGACGACACTTTCGACAGGGCTTGCTATGGCGACAGGGTCGGAACGGGTGAGCGTAATGCCGGTATCTGCTGGATTGACTACCGACACCTTTACGCACTGCCGATTCAGGGTCGTAAGTGTTCTCCCCATGATGAGGTCGGTTTCCTCGGGAAAGGTCGTAAGTGGCTGGACTATCCTCGGGTGTTGTCGAACTCGAACTCGGGAAGTCGGGACCAGCTCCACTATTGCTTCGCTGCGTGCGGGGACGGTGACAGCTCGTCGCACGGCCATTCTGACAACATTGGCCTCAATGTCTTTATGTGCGAACAGGATTTCTTTGTGTACCTGTATCGTCCCTTCACCGTAATTCACTACAGCGTGAGCTTGCCGAAAAAAGTTCATGCCGAGAATCATGTCGTCATGTATGTCAGCCACACAAAAGGTTACGACCATATGGTTGGTTCCGACCTGTATTGAAAGGTCGATCAGTCCATCGATCGGGCTTGACTGTCCGGTGACGTCACGAATAATAGCCGAAGTAGACCGCAAATGTCGCTGGTCAGCGGGGACGTGACGTAGCTGATCGCGTCGGAGCAGGGAGATCTGCGCTCCGGAGTCGAGTACAGCCTTTATCGTCTTGTTTCCGACGTGTACCGGCAACTTCCAGCATTTGTGATTGGTGGCGCTGGAGTTGTTGATGACAGCCGGAATTTCGGGGTCGTCTAGCGGTGGCCGGAAGAGTGTGTGCAGAGGCGGCAGTTTGGATTCCGGTCCACTCGGAAAAGCGTAGAATCCTCCGTCGTTGGAGATCCACTCAATCTCGGACATGCTGTCCGTTCCGGTGCCGTTGGCGGTCGGGGGTGACACCCCTTCAGGACGACGGTTTCCATGTGGTGGTCGCTGTGGCCCCGGTGCGGACACCCCTTCATGAAAAGAGGCCGATTTCGGGGTCGGAGCTTGACATTTTGTACACACCCCTTCAAGGAGCTGAGGTGTGGGCTGGGCCGGCTGCGGGGTCGTTATTGGTGTCGTTACCGGTACAGTAGTCGTGACAGCCGCAGATGTGGAGCGGGGAACGTTGTCCTGTTGTCTGGAAGGTCCTTGCTCCTCAGCACCTTCCCCTACTGGTTTGACGACGGGGTCGGAGGTGTTGGTGGGGCCGGTTTAGTTTGGTTACCGGTTTGGTTAGGTACTGACAACACTTGAGCTGTCCTTCTGTCAGTACCGGAACCATTAGGCCGAAATGCTAGCGGTTTCATGCCGTTGCGTACTAGCACATCCTTAAGCCGAAAGCACCGCATCCAGCGATGGCCGGGCTTCTTGCAAAAGAAGCAAACCATGGGTCGTCCGGGTTGCGGGGGTCGATCACCTTTCATCGGGGCCGTTGTTCGCAGGACAGAAAAGATAGCCGTTTCCTCACATAGTCCATTCTCGTCACCAAGGACGCACCGGAAGGCTTCAGCCACCCACTCGCGTGAGCTGGTCGGCACTGAATGTTCGTCGCAACCTTGTAGGCCGGTAGCGTCACTGTCCGCGGGGTCGTAGTAGGCCGCAATTTGCTCTGAGGTTAGTGTTTCCCCCTGAGTGACTTGTCCCCTGGCACAGGACAGTTCTTCATTGACAGGGTCGTCTTCCGCGTATCCGCTTGCGGAAATGTCAGCACGTCGTGTGCCTCGATGTCGATCTCTGGCTGTCCTCTGTTGACGACTCTCTACCTTGAGAACGGCCGTAAGTGCCTCACTGTAACTGTTAAAAGTGAGGGCACACAGTTTATCGGCAATGGGGTCGGGTTGGCCGTTCACGAATTGTGCAATTACAGTTCGTTGCCGCGACGTTGGCGTAACGTCATCGAACACTTGCTCCGCCAGGGCTTGGAGTCGCTCCATGTAGTGTTCCGCGTCCTCTTTTCGTTCCCGCTTGAGGAACGGGAAATCGTCCCGTTTGGACTGTCGACGGGGCTCGGGTTCCCAGCCCTCTAGGAGTTGGCGACGGAACTCTCCCCAGGGAGTCGCGACCGGGATATTTAGAGCTAGCGCTTCAGCGCGGCCGCGTAGCGTGCTCCGGAAGGTCGTCGTCTTGTTGAGGTCGGAGTAAGTAAAAGCCGCAGTGAATTGTTCGAAACTCCGAATGTATTGAGTGAGATTGCCCTCCTTGAAGGTCGCACGCCATTGAGCCATCTTAGCCGTAGCCAACGTTTGGGGCTCAGACGTGAGTCTCTGTGGCGTGGGCGTGTCAACACTCACCGCAACTGGTGTAGTCGCTGCAGTGGCCGTCGGAGTCGGAACAGCCGAAGTCGCCGGAGCCGTCGTATCTGGGTCGATCGGGGTCGCGTTAGCGGGGGCGGTCGGTGCTGTCGTCGCGGAGACGGCGAGCGATGCGGCGGGTGGTGCCGTCGTGTGACTGGGGTCGTGTGGTGCTTGTGCAGCAGGGGCCGGTTGACTGTATGGAGGCGTCACCCATGGTATCCCGACTGAGGGTGGGAATACAGCCGGTGGTGGATATCGGTATACCGATCCATCTGGGCATACACCATGGTACACTAATCCGGATTGTGCACCATGATAGCCGGTGTCAGCTATCACGCTGGGAACGCCACCATATCCAGGCGGTGGGTTCGCGTAGCCGACATGCGGTGAATAGTATCCGACAGCTACTCCATTTGGAACACCGCTTGTTGCGCCAGGGTATCCGACTGGCGGTACACCATATCCGTTGGTGTTTCCGACTGATTGTGAGATCGGAGGTCCGATCATTGGCACAACACATTCTGCCGAAGCAGACACAACTTGATCTTGTGACGGATCGAAGCGCGGTTGTTCTCCGGTAGTCGGCGACGGTCGGTGCGTGGTCGGCGCGTGTGTCGGAAGTCGGCGTGTCGGGGTCGCAGGGTCGGCGACTTGACGTAGATGGTGGTTGCCGAGGTCACGCTGGTCGTGTGGAGGCGCGATATTCTGTTGTCGCGTCGCTGGGTCGTTGCGGACTTGGAGATGTCGCGATCTGGACAGTAGTCGTCACTGGAATGCTCCCTGTAGTCGCTCTCTCCTGGCTGGGTCGAATGTACTCTACCACGGTCGGCTCGGTCGGTAGACGAGAGTACACCGCTGGTACTGGGTCGTACTGCATTGGCGTCATTGATGGCGCCCGGGGTCGGGTTGCCGAATAAGCACTCGGCGGTACCAGTTCCGTAACATTATCATTGTCACAGACCCACTGCCGTATCCGAGGATCGCTTGGCGGGTGTGTAACCATTGATGTATCCATGGTTACAGGCCGAATGTTCATTGTAGAATGTACGATACGATCACATACACTCGCTCTTTGACGTGAGCGTGTATAGTCTCTGCCGGTAAAGTTACTTCGTAATTTCTGGGTCGTTCTGGCCGGCGTGGCCGAGTACGCCCTAGCGTGTGCACTTATAATGTCACTCACTGTGTGTAAGGGCGCGAGCGGGTCTTCGTCGAGGTACGCTCCGATGCGGTCTTCAGGTGGTGAGGACGAAGTCAGGGACGATTGGTCACCGAAAGAGTCGAACAGGCCGGTCGGTTGTCGCTCCTGTGACAACGGGACTGTGTCGCTCATGGCAACTGAGCGGGGGCCGGAAGGTCGGAAGGCCGGGTTCGGATTGAACATTACCTCGTCATCCGTAGGGTCGAGCGGCGGAGCCATCGCCATTTCTGCCGGTCGAATCGGGGTCGATAATCCGAGACTAGCTCAGATCCTGGTCGAACGGCGCCAATGTGAAGAATATCGTTCACGGCCGATATCAAGCCGACTTATTCCGGGGTCGTTGTGCTAATAGCAAGCCGGCAGTTATATTTCAACTGTTTATTGTGATGATAAATATCCAATGTTCAATCACACACAATCAGGGCCGACAATCACTCCTAAAGTCCAGTGATATTCCCGGTCGAATTATATCCTTATATATGCTATATTATAGTCCTTCTTATATGTCTCACAGTTTATATTCCAGTTTATACAGTTCACAAATATATCCACTTCCTTATAATCACGGCTATTTATCTCCTATCTGCTATACGTCTGTTCACCGTGAAAGTCTCTTCTCCACTGCGCAGATTTGCGGGGCCGTGGGACAGAGTACATGTATTTTCCCGCCAAGTGTGAGCGGAGTTGTGTCATTGGCTATGTATGTGCTGATGTGTGCTGATCTCACCGGGAAAGTGGGTTTCCCCGGTATGTGTCGAGACATGTTTGGGTCTGAATGCTGTGCATGTGATGTCTATGTAAATGAGTATGTGCATGTGAAGGTCAAGGCCGGTGTACTGGGGTCGAATTATTTGATTGGACGGGGCCGAAGGTGTGAGCTGCTTGACCTGTGTTTGCCTTGTTTGGGGGCCGCGTGGTTATTCGTGGTTTTGTATGTTTTGTCCAGGCAGTGATCGTGTAGTGGTTATATTTAGCGTGGTGTGTAGAATATGCGTGGGCGAGTTGTCAGGGAGATGTGTGCGGGAGGGGACGGGCGTTTACTGTCACTAAAAATGCTACACAAAGTAACGGAGGACCAACACGTTACTGATTGGCGATTATTCGGTTGAAGGATTTTCGAATTTGGCATTGTTGTTGTGATGCTATCACATCTTGATTGTACCTCCATAAATGTTACGACACATGTTGCTTCACATTGTTATACTTGGAATAAAATAGTTATTACTGATTGACTTTGGTTTCTGGTCATTGAATTCATTCTATGTTCTGACATATATGACTATATCTGTTGGGTCATTCCAGACTTTTGTCAAAGGGTGTATATATCCCACTAGAAGACATCCTCAGCTTGTCGGCATTTCGTATCGGGTTGTCGCACGCTGGTATCGAGATATTCACGATATTTTTTACGCATCCACGACCCGTCGAATTATCGTATCACTTTGTCGGATTATCGCTTCGTCGGGTTATCGTATCGAATTATCGGCTTGTTGACATACACCCACCAAAGCGACAGAGCGATGGCCCTTTTGGAACACCATAGTAATTTAACTGCAACTAGCTGACAAAATATGCAATATTTTTCTCAAAAAAATAAGTTTCAGGTCAATACATCTGATACAAGATAACAGAATAGTTCATGTTTCGTATATGAACAAACGAAGGGTAACAATGAAACGAGAATGCAAAGAAATACCTAAATTGCCTGAAACGTCCGCATAAGTATTTTTTCCAGTTTGTTTCTGCGTATTTAGGGTGATCATAGGAAAAAATTATCCCAAAGAGTATAAGGAAGGTTACCGAAGAAATGTGCAGTGTAAAATGTCAGTGCTATACATCAGCAAATACCACTCAATGTTATTTCGAGTTCAAAAGATTACCAAAAGATCTGCCATATGTATATTTCTTCATGCTCATAATACAGACCTAGCGATATCTATATGCACAGCTATTTTGTATGCAGACTGCAGAGTTCAAGGGTCAGCCCAAGTGACGAATTGCCCTGAGAATTGTGGTCTGCTTCAAATATAAAAATCTGTAGATGTCAACTTTGCACTATGAATGAGCAACACTCACCTGGAAAATAGAAAAACTAAGACTCGGGCGCTCTAGCAGGATACCCATTGTACAGTGTGAGTATATTTTTAGCATGAATACCTTGTCAATTTTGGTGCAGAATGTACCTGAAATTATTGTTATTAATATCCATATTTTGGAAATATGAACATCTATCTCAGTCAAATTATACAATAATAATCTTCTACATGACATACAGGAATAGTTTGTGAAGTTTCGTGTATCAACAATGAGCGGATCCTCAGAAATTTCAGATTTAAATATTGAAGTAGACCACAATTCGCAGGGCAATTCGTCACTTGGGCTGACCCTTAAAGCGGCTCTTTCACTTCCTTCCACTTCCCAGAATATTTTTTTGGGCCTATGCATATTTTGCGTCAAATCAACTCATAGACATGTCAGTTGCAAAATAGCGACAATAGAACAACAGATAAGGGTCTTGTAAGCTAAATGTCGAGGGATTTCCTCTGTCACTTTCTCGGTTCACTCGATCGCCTAGCATGCGGCCATGCGTGATATTTGCATATTCATGAGCTTGATGATTTTCAAAAATGCCATTAAAAAATTCAATATTCCGAGAAACTGGTGTAGTATACCAATATTCTATGTATCTTTATGAATTATCACATTTTAACAGGACCATGTTGGAGCGCATCCAGTGTGTTTATTACTATAATAACACGGACCCAAACCATACCTATATGAAAATCGATTTTTCACCAGCAACAATGCGGAACGGATGGCCTCCGTGGTTGAACGTGTGATGTGTCAGGGATTCCTCTCTCAAAGACCTGATTCCAATGTAAACATAAACATAACTTGCGCGCCTGTCAATCTTGATGTAAACACCATTTTCAGCCTTCTGTTTCGGGTGAAATAGCACATGAATAGCCATGTGTATGCGATTTTGGGAATCATACTCTATTGTTTTGATATAATTTTGTCAACTGAGTTGGTTTTTCGATTCGAACAAATATTAGTAACTGAGTGCGAATGCCGCTTTAATTTACATATGTCATGCAAAATGTGACCTTTGATTTACCCACGCGAGGTCATCTGATAGCCATTTTGAAAGCAAAGTCCAATTTACACATTTGAGGTCAGGTATCGTATTCGGATGTACAACTCAAGGTCATATGAGGTCAACTTCAAAACTATCGAAGCATCCGCAATATATAACTTTCTAAGCTCTACTTACAACAGTTTCGTATGCAATGTCCAATCATCACATTCCAGGTCAGGTGTGACCTTCGGATTCAGCACTCAATGTCATCTGACGTAAACTTCAGGACAACTAAAATATCCGCAATATATGGATTCCTATATGTTCAAAATTCAAACCTAAGCTATACCTGTAGCCTTTGGTATGCAGATATCAAATTACAGATTTCAGTTTGGACGTGACCTTGAGATTTACCATTCAAGGCTATTAAAAGGTCCGCCATATATGGATTTCTGTATGTCCATGATATATTATATGTAAAAGCTGTATATACAAGCTTATTGGCTAAAGGGCCAATTCATGCATTTCTGACTGGTTTGGGCCATTTGAGCCTATATTTTGAGTTTTCGAACGATATCAGGCATTCCAACTTTCTAGACGGTATAGTTAGTACATAATGTCACAAGTCTGTGAAATTACAGACGAAGAGTCTGAATTGATTTTGAGCAAAATGCCAAAAATGTTTTTGTTTTTTTTATCTATTTTGAATTTTTTGGCCTACGGTGTGGGCGTTTTGAACATTTCAAGGACCTTGAATTGTACAACAACAAAAAATTGGTAAACTCTTCAACATCCACCAGGAAAAAGACAATTGTTTTCCTATACAGTACTTCCATAATACTACAGCAGCAATGGTAGGGTGGCTATGCCAAGCACAGCAATTTTTGGGTGGCTGTAATGCTTATGTGTGTATGTATATATACACATAAACATTATTGGTGTGTCAAATAAATAAGTCACACTGCTACATACTCCCCATACAAATTTATTATTAAATACTTATATTAAAGGGACAATCTTTGTCAATCTTCGTTAATACATATAAAAAACATTGATGGTGTTATCATGAACACACTCTTTTTTAATGCTAAAATATTTCAGCTGATTAATACAGGTAATAATCACATAATCGCAATAACCCTATATTAATTATTACAGGTGCATTAATACTCGCAGGTAAATAAATACATAATCAAAATAAACTCTAATAATTAATACAGGTGCAATAATAATTATCACAATAAGTAATAAGTACATAACCACAATTATCCTAAACCAGCCTGAAACATCCAATCATATTGTGATGTGGAGGTTATTCTGCCAAATTTCATCCCATGAGCACACCATTCGGGACATTTGTCGACTTAGTAAAATTCTGGAATGTTATTTTAGAATCATATAAACTCATTTCACGGTAATATATAGGGGCGAATTTCAATAGATACCAGACGGTGTGCTACAATATCCTTAGGATTTTGCAACTTCCGATTATATTGTATACAATCAATGCTTAATTTGTTGACGGAGAAAACTAGTTGGGTGCAGAGTACCATTACAAACGCCATGGACTGCCATGAAAAGTGGAAATCTTCTATGTAATTCCCGAGTAGTCAAAATGGAGTGAATTCTATCAGCCACTGCGCGACCCCGTAAAACACTACCTCTCGGCAACATGACTGCCTCTAGTTGCTCGAACGTCTGGTTTGACGTAACGAACTGCTCTGCAATTTCCATAGTAATACCACTTTCACACAAGGCTACACAATCCCCTAGTTCGCATATCTTGATGCATGTATCAGTCGACACATCTGCCTGAAATAATCTGATCAACTGGACAATTTCCTCCAAACCCAAACGAATCACCAGTTTTCGTGCTTCTTTGCTTAAATTTAGACCAGCTGCAAATCCAGCCCCCAAGGCGACAACATATTTAAGTGACGTCGGCTCCACTCTAAATCTGGCAAGCTTTTTGTAGAGGGCAGTCATCTGGTTCCTTGTTTCCGACGCTGAAGAAGGAATTTTGGGTGGGTCATTATCTGTTGGAGTAGCCACGCCGTGTCGTCTAATTGTTGCAGATTCTTCACGTGCAACTACTTGTGTGACGGTACGTGTGGGCCCACGTTCAGTTGTACTTCGTCGGTTCAGTGGCTTTGTCGACGGTATTTTGTCTTTAAGTTTGGGTGTGGATGTATGGGTTCCTGGCACATGTGCTGCTCGTGGTCCTTGGTCTGCTGACAGATCTCCCTTTGTTACATATCCCGTGGAACTATCATTTTTGAATGTCACATCCGATGTACCTTTGGAAGACTCATTGTGCACTCTCGTTGGGGAGGGTCTTGGAGTAGACGATGCATCAGATTTGCTTCTCTCGGTAACCATACTTGGGGTTACTTCACATCCTTGTTTGTGCACTAGATGTTGTTGCCCCCTCATAGAGACACTCTCAGGCTCGTCACTCTCGTTATCAATTATATCCTGCGGCCTAATCTCACTTTTTCCAATCTGGGAGAGGTCGAATATTGTCTCATATTTCTTTAGTTCTCTGGAGTGCGGGTCGGCAGTGCTGTTTATATGATTTGTTTTATCCTTATCAGGATCTGTTCTCCTCTGAGGTATTGTCGTTTTTCGTACCATTTGTTTTGTTCGTGAGATATGACCACTTTCATTATCACTGGCTTGGGGTTGAGAGTCTGATTGTGCTCTGGACACTGATCGCTGTGGTGCTGTGACGTCATGTTTATACGCGCGGTCATAACCGAGATTTTGTGCAGAATCCGTCGATGATGGAAGCCGATAGAATGGCGAGGATTCACGGTAAATCTCAAGAAGATTTTGACGAAAAGCTTGCTGGTCTCCGACACCCCTAATATGTATACTTTGACCATAATTCTTGGTGCTAAACTTCCCGATGGACGCTACAACATCCACATGAATGGTGGCCAAAGCGCCGAGTTGCTGCAACGTCTTATATAGGAAAAGTCTACGACTACCATCCGCTGCCCAGTAATGTCCCTCATGCCTCGCAACAGGTATTCTGGGAATTTTTTTGATGTGTGAAATATCTCGTGCAAGTTGTCTGAATGAGTCTTCCAACAGCATCCCATCTTGGAATTCTCGTTTAATACTGTCATGTGCATATCGCACATCTGATGGCGGAATCTTCTTCTCACACATTACACCCATTGTCAAATGGCGAGTTATGTATCACGAACACAGCCACACAGATTCAACTCGAATATGTTAACGTGATTGTCTGGCTGGTACATGAAGAAGTTAAAACCACCCTAGACTTTGGTTGTAAGTTTCCATTGACACATCATCCGGGGAATTACTACTTTCGTACAATGAGTCATAGAATGCATATAACGTAGACCTATTTTGTTCCTGCTCATTTCGGGTTGGTACTATATCTAGTACACATTTCGGGACCAAAATTCATGGCTCGGCATGAGTTTGGGTGCCGACCATAGTGCATATATATGGGGTTGCCAGTGTTAATATAATGGAATAGGACATAAAAAAAGATAAAACATTCTTGTTGACATTATAGTGTCTGAGAGCATACACGATCAAACTACTTCAAACTTGACGCCAAGTTTGATCGTGTAAACCGAGACTCCAAACTACGTCTAAATATTTCAGATTCCACCACAAGGAGTGATCACACTCAGTCAAACTGTTCAAGCTCGTGTCCTTATCCAATTAAAGAAAAGCATGATTTTCACGTTGAAACTCGAGAGATTGAATTATAACACAGCCGTTCAGTTTGAATTTAACTTTCAACAAAGAGAAAGTAAAGGTGAACTGATGGTATTTAAAGCTATAATCACTTTTAGAATTGACAAAATTAATTCATTCTGTGGTAGCTTTATTTTGTCTATAGAATGAGATATCGTACAAATTTGGGTTTGAAAATGTGTATTACGTGCCTAAATTGAGTTGCCAAATCAAGATTCAAATCATTTTTTTCCTCAAAGCGGCCCGCCTAGCGAGCAATTTCTACACACAGTCTCGTGACGTCATTGGTATTTGTGTAGATACTGTGGCAACCGGCAATGTAGGCAGGCCGATCATTATCTATCCAGTGTTTTCATGCACGGTTAACGGCAATTTCCTGAGTATCTGTTGTCGAACTGTGCATATTTTCTATATATTTCTGACTCTCTCGAGATGTAGTTTCAAGTTTGCGTGACAAACAAGAACGCTAAATTTGGCTGATTTTAAAATTGATTCCAACTTTAAGGAGAAAAAGAAATATTTTAAACGAGTGGGTGCAGCTAACGGTGGGACACGACATTAGGGCTCGAGCACACCATCAGCACCACAACAGCTGAATGTATCTTATAAATTAATACACAATGCTGCAACAGAATACTATGCTACCGTCATGTTTTTATGTTATGTGACGTTTAGTAATGACTTGTTTTCGGTGTGGCCCAAAAAACCTGGTTTCTCTGATCGTATAGACTTTTGTAACTCCCGCTCGTTGTGATTCGAGAGCCGTCACTAATCTGGCGTTCCCCAACGCTGGTGTATCATCACTCAGTAGCTCACCGGCTTCACTTAGGCAAGAAGCAACTCAGATGCAAATAAATTGAAGATTTATATACATCAAATCAACTTACAATTGTATGGCTGGTCACCCACGTGACGTACAGATATGAAGTTCAGACATGGAGCACTGTATGATCACATTTCAAAAATAAATAGTGCACGAGGGCACAACTAAAAAGAGTTCTTAGCCGGCGGCGTCTCTCTGTCCCGTCCCGTTGAAGTTTCCCGTCCCGTTTAGTCGAATGGTTTCTCCAGGTAGTCGGTCTAATCCCGGTTGACTCTAAGGCCCTGAAGAAGGAGTCGTCCGCACGGAGTTCGTCGAGTCCCTTGGCTTGTGGCGGTGACGATCTCCCCACGGTCGATGTCGCTGTTGCAGTGCTCTCAGAGCGGCCGTCCGCTCTCCCTTATATAGCCAGGGTGGCTGCGCGTGCATCTTCGTCCGCGAACGTATCTTCCGCACTCTTCTCCACGTGGTGAAGACTGCGTCCGCGAACGGTTCTTCCGCGAAGGCTCCTCTTCCGCGAACGGTGCTTCCGCGACTGATGCTTCCGCTGATGATGCTTCCGCAATCGTGCTTCCGCGAACGGTTCTTCCGCGAACGATGCTTCCGCTGATGATGCTTCCGCAATCGTGCTTCCGCGAACGGTTCTTCCGCGAACGGTGTCTTTGCAAGTGGACTTTGTAGATCACGTGACCGTTCCTAACGAACGTTTCAGCGCGGCAGTTGCATGGTTTTGTTACAACTCCACCCTTTCTGGAGATCAACGTCCCCGTTGATCCTGTCTCTCTCTTCTTTTCTCTTCTTCTTCCTTCTTCGTCTCTTCCATTTTACTGGCGATCCACCTCGCTCTCGGATGTCTCTGCCAGCCTGTCCCGAGTGTCGGTGTAGGCCCGGAGCTGTTCCCGGAGCAGCTTAGTCTCTCGGACGTGGGCCCGCAGCTCCTTCCGGTGGCTCTTCTCTCGCCGAGAGGCCTCCCCTCGCAGCTGCAGCACCTCGGCCTCGAGCTGTCTCTGCTCCTCCTTGGCTTGGAGCCGAGCCTCCGCCTTTGTCAGGTGGCGTCGTACCATGGCTATAGTGGACGCCAGGTCCTCCAGGGCCTTCTCTCCGGCAGTGACCGCTCTGCCCAGGCCCTCCACATACGGTCGCAGTTGGTCCTCCTCCTCCGGAACGGGCTTGAGGTACCAACTCAGGTCTAGGGGCTTGTAGGTAGGGGCCGAGTCTCTGGGAACGGGGGGTCCGTCGTCCTCGGGGGTGGGGGCCTCCGGGGATTCCGCCTCTCTCCGCTCCTGCTGAGACTCCGGTTCCTCTTCGCTGTTCGGCGGGCCGTCCTCGGGGTCTGAGGCGTCCGCTGACTTGGGGGCATCCTCTCGGGGGCTTGACGGCGTGGAGCTGGTCGTCCCGCTGGCCGCAAAGCTGACAGTTTTCAGCTCAGGGGCAGACACAGTAGACGGACCATTTCGGGGGTCGGACACAGGCGTGTCGGTCGTCGTCCTCCTCCGTCCTGGCTTGAGGGTATTGCCGCTGGCATGGGAGATCTCGTGCCGGTCTCGGTCGGCCCTGCGGACGAACTGCTGACTGCATGTCTTGCAGAGATGCCGCCCCTCCTGTGACGTGTGTTTCGTCGCCACGTGCCGACTAAAGTTGGACGCCGTCACGTGGATCCGACAGGGGCTGCACCAGCGTCGTCCTCGCTCTACCGACAGCTTTCTGACAGGGGACCGTCGACCTCCTCGGGGCTCCTCGTGACGCTCCCGGCTCCTCGAGTGTTCCCGCTTCCTGTCAGTCTTGCTTTTGCCGTTATTGTTGTTCATTTCGTCGACCTCGAGTGGCAGGAAGTCGGCCAAGTCGAAGTCTGGAACGTCTCCGAAATCTTCGTCTGCAAACACTGGTATCTCAATGATCTGCAGAGTTGGTGTGTTCATGGTTGAAGTGATGACGGAATCGTAGGCCGGCCTGCTTATATAGAAAAGGCGCGGACCAGGGATCAGTGGGAAAATGCATTGTAGTGGAACGAAATAACGTTTTTCGCTTGCTTCCGCGAACGGTTCTTCCGCGAACGCTGCTTCCGCGAACGGTTCTTCCGCGAACGCTGCCTCCGCGAACGTGCTTTCGCGAACGGTACTTCCGCGAACGCCGCTTCCGCGAACGGTTCTTCCAGCCACTCGTCCAAGGAGGATGATTTCCAATACGCTGGCTGTGTCTGATATTCGGTGTACAAGGTGGCGTCCTCTGGCGAATGCCCGGAGACAGATGACGATGCAGTTGATCTCACGACCAGGTCATGGTTGTTAAGAACTGGGACGCTCTGTATGCATTGTGTATCTGCACCACACATACAAATTTCACTTTGATTGTCTTTCGTCACGTGTGTCGTTTCAATGGCTTGGTGTAAATTACCAACACACCGGTCATTCTACAAGTAAACTGCGAACTCGATAATACAAACCATTATACTTGAAGACTGCATGGAGCGTGGACGCGCCAGGTTCCAAACTTGAACTTGCACTCTTCTCCACGTGGTGAAGACTGCGTCCGCGAACGGTTCTTCCGCGAAGGCTCCTCTTCCGCGAACGGTGCTTCCGCGACTGATGCTTCCGCTGATGATGCTTCCGCAATCGTGCTTCCGCGAACGGTTCTTCCGCGAACGATGCTTCCGCTGATGATGCTTCCGCAATCGTGCTTCCGCGAACGGTTCTTCCGCGAACGGTGTCTTCGCAAGTGGACTTTGTAGATCACGTGACCGTTCCTAACGAACGTTTCAGCGCGGCAGTTGCATGGTTTTGTTACAGTTATACAATCCTATTGGTTTGAGTAAATGTGAGTGTTTTGATCGCCACTGTAAACAACGTACATTCCCCGTAGCTGTTGTAAATAACCAATTCATTGTTCCGGGCCAGTAACTTGTCACTTATGTCCTCAGTCGGTATACTTCTGTTGTAAACTCATTCAAACAAACAAATCGTGTATTTCATTGTTCCGGGCCAGTAACTTGGCGCTTAGCTCAGTCGCACAGTATGTACATGTTTACTAATTGTTTGTTTGTTCCCTGCCTTATAAATTCGGCCCTAGATCTCGGGAACTTATTCAGCACAGTCATCATTCACTCCACAGACACAGACCGAGTGGCTCTCCCACAGCTGAGACAGATCTATTCCTTTCAGATGAAATACTGTGAATGTACATGTTATGATTTCTCTGGTCTGGCTGACTGTGTCCTCAGACATAATACACGTAAAGTCTTAGTTGATATTTGAATGATACACATTGTGGAATGATAACCCATGTGATGTAATCTGACTGTGATGTAACCCATGTGATGTAAAATTCCGAAATCTGACTGCAACTGACTGACAAAATATGCAATAGTTTTCAGAAAAATAAGTTTCAGTTCAATACATCTCATCCAAGATAACAGAATAATGCGAGCTTCGTAAATAAATAAACGGAGTGTATCAATTAAACGAGAATGCAAACAAATACCGAAATGGACCTTTTCACAGAGGCCTCTCGGAGACCATGAATATTCGGCAATCGTCTGGTTATTCCGTCAGTTCAAACCATTCTACACTCTGTTCAAACTAACCACTGAAGACTGCTCGCTCGCACATGCGTGTCATGGCAACCTAAAACCACGTTCGCGGAACTCCGTGGCTTATGACCACCCTATGAACCCCTACCACTGTAAAGAATGTAAAAGTGTGCATACTAGTATAATATACTAGTATCGCATGGACATATATCACAAAATTTAATTTAGCGTGCTAGATGTTTTGGTATATGAAAATTTGTAAGTCAAATGCATCTATTGCGTATTAAATTTTTGCTGATACTGAATATAAAAATATTCAATACAATGCTCCATAACATCGAATAAGGCTTTTCATTAATTTCCGACAAATCATTGTTACACAGCACATTTAACATTTTCCTGATACTAGGCAAATTTTTTTTCAAAGACGGCAAATACGGGAGAAAAATTATGTAAATTTACTTAATAAACGGCCATTATGATAACTGTATTTATGACAATACTTCATATTTTCCACATTTTGATGAGTAAATCGGCTTTGTTTTCGCTACAAAGATTTTGTTTACGATCGTTAATTGACTCGAATGCGAGCACTTGTGATTGGTCGGAAAATGACAGCATTCGGGAAATTTTGGCGAGTCTATGAAAAAGTCAATTGGCCGGAACTATCAAGTATTTTTTTCCAGTTTGTTTCTGCGTATTCAGGGTAGTCGTAAGAAGAAAAATAGCCCAAAGGCTGATGGAGATCACCGAAAAAATGTGCAGTGTAAAAGTGCTACACATCAACAAATAGCACTCAATATCATCTTCAAGTTCAAAAGATCACCAAAAGTTCTCTCCCATCTGAAATATGTGTATTTATTCATGTCCGTATTACAGAGCCAAGCTATCTACACGTACAGCTGTTTTGCATGCAGAGTTCAATTTACACATGTCATGATAAATGTGATCTTGGATTTACCATGCGAAGTCATCTGAAATCCATTTTGTATGCAAAGCCCAATTTACACATTTGAGGTCAGGTGTCACGTTCGGATTTACAACTCAAGGTCATCTGAGGTCAACTTCAAAACTATCAAAACATCCGCAATATGTAACTTTCTAAGCTCTATTTACAACCGTTTCGTATGCAATGTCCAATCATCACATTCCAGGTCAGATGTGACCTTCGGATTTAGCACTCAATGTCATGTGACGTAAACTTAAGGACTACTAAAATATCCGCAATATATGGATTCCTATATTTTCAAAATACAAACCTAAGCTCTACTTGCAGCCTTTGGTATGTAGAGGTCAAATCACACATTTAAGTTTGGGCTTTACCTTGAGATTTACCATTCAAGGTCAATAAAAAATCCGCCATATATCGATTCATGTATGTACATTTAATAATATATGTAAAAGCTGTATCTACAAGCGTAATGGTTAAAGGACCAATTCATGCATTTCAGGATGGTTTGACCCATTTGAACCTTTATTTGGGGTCTTTCGAGCGATTTTGGGCATTCCAACTTTATGCGTGGTATAGTTAGTACATAATATCACAAATCTGTGAAATTACAGAACAAGTTACTGAATTGATTTTGAGCAAAATGCCAAAACGTGGAATTTTTTCTATTTTGAATTTTTGGGCCTACGGTTTGGGCGTTTTGAACATTTCGAGGGCCTATGTCTCCTCACACAAACTGAACAGTCAAAAATGCGAAAAGGTGCAACTTGGGCTAGGACGGACCTATATTTCGGGCATTTCTAGCGATTCAAGGTCCTCTTTTTCGCTACACAAGCAAAACAATCCTAAATGCTATCATGTGTCAAATTAGCGTGTAAAAAGTAAAATTTTGACCCATTTTCGAAATTCTTACCAGGTGTTTTGAAAGTCCGCGTGAATCTCTGTTCAAATGAGTGAAGATTACCAAGAAGTCTGGTTGTGGTTATTTTTCGATGTATGTACCAATTAGTTCACATGTTCATCATGAAATATTATATCAAGAAACATTGTCCATTTTCGTAGTCATTTCCTTCAAATGATAATATATAATATATAGAGATTGAAAACATATGGGTGGACACGGGTAAAGAGGTCATACCATGCAAAGTGCTTGACTGTTAAATACCTGGATACGTTATGGTGCATCATGACGTCTTAATTAGTTGTAATGTATGGGGACTAATCAATGTTGATTTAACCTTGTGACATTTTGAAGTTTACACGACATAATATTATGTATAAATAGAGAATTAGTATAGTCAGAGCTAGATTGCAAAACGGGCTAGAGCAAAGTGGACAGTAATTTCTTGTGCCCATTTTGCCTGAGAATGAGTTCCATCTGTCACTTATGCAGCCAAGAAACGGTTAGGCCGCCCAAAAAGCAAAGCTTGAAGATATATATTGTACACATATCTAGCCATGCCTCCTTCCGTTACAAAATACCCTTCTGCTGGTCCACTATGTCATCAGCATGTTCAATCATCAACATGTTCACAGTTCACTTACTGAGCCATTTATGACATTTATTGTACAAATCTTGCTAAATATTATTAGCTAGCCACAAGTCCTCAGTTGTAATCGGCAGATATTTTTACCACTATCAATCCCAAGTACTTTATATATGTAGTCCCGTGACCTCTTTATCCTTTATCGTGCCCCCACCCTCCCCCCACCTTGCCCCAGACTCAGGGCAAGCAAGCCATTGCATCTATATTATAAAACTGTATTTTCTGTTATCCTAATGAATCGCGCATATTATCAGAGGATGTGTCTTGAGATTGGCTATAAATGAATGTGACGTCACGATCGGTAATACCGTAATTTCATGACTCGCCAATACGGATGAATGGGCTGATCTGTCTCCGTTATTTATGGTGTTGAAAAAACGCGAGTTTTTTTGTACAAAAATGTTGGTTGTATCTAGCTAGTATATAATAAATGTATTACATCAATGCATGTTCAACTTTGTGTTCGTTTTTTATGGGGTATGTTGGGATTCCATAATACTGCCTCACTCAGTTTATAGAATATCAACATGACACAAAGTCTGTGATGAACACATGTTCTCCTGTAATTCACGACGTTCATGGTGGACAACACGACCTGAGCTTCTGTTTTAGGAGCCATTTGGACGTGGACCTTAAGGTCTTCAGCAATATATCTTGAGTGACTCACTCTGATCCACTAAGTGGTAATTGCTTTGAAGAATTTGCGCTTATTCTGAGGGCATAATGACGGTAATAATTCTCAGACGTGGTCGGGAAATTCAATTGCCCTCCGAGGTTCAGTGGTGGCACAATGAATGGGAGCTCTTGGAGCGGAGATCATACGCTCGGAGCGAAACCTGAAAACAAGCTAGATATATGCGGACAAAATGCATGGTGGGGGACAGATTGATCATCATCATCATCCGCATTTGACACATCCAATTGTCTGGATGTGCGTGTATGTAATTTTGTGTGCGCGTCCATTCAAAGTCTGGTAGAGAATTAATTGTGGGTGTATACTATATAATAATAATAATCGTTTTTGGCGTATAGCAAATGACGGAATGGCGGAATGGCGGAATCGTAATGCATTTAGTGAATTTGGTCGCATATATGCTGAATATGCACCTGCTGAAGCACAGGTTTCAGTGAATCCTGTGAAAACACGCCTTGATAAAGGATACGCCTGTACACATGTTCCGGTGAATCCCATGAAAACATGCCTGATAAATGATACGTCTCTGTAATTCGTTATGATTACATGGAGGTCTAGATTGAGAGAACGGGATGGAATGTATCGTCGCTTGTATTTGCCATGTTTTCTATTCAAAACAGAATTTCAACCTGTCCCTTTTTTAATTCACGAATATAATAATACAACCCGTGAATTTTATCGTTTCAGCAAAATTATTCGCAAAGGGGAAAATTTTATTCAAGAACATTATTGTTTGGGAATGTAGGTATCAATCTATTACCACAAATACAGTAGATTTTGATGATGCCAATAACAAACGTAAAATACATCATTTTGCAATAGAAACAAAGCCCGACCAAATAGTTTATCCAAACACACACTGGCGTCATCAGGGGCAGACAGTGTTATTTTATTGTTTATATTATTAGTGTAATATTATTGTTTCGGAACAGAACATTGGCAGAAAGAAGCCACCGTAGTAATGGCTCCATTCTGTATCATGTTGTGTGCAATTAACGATGGTGATATTCTTTCTTCAGTTTTTTAAGAAGCTGTCAGTGGGTGACAATGTATTAGTCTGTTGCCTTTATCTAGTTTATGTAGAAATTTATGTAGTTTATGTAGAAATTTATCTAAATTATTTGGAAATGAGCATGTAAGTAGAAACTCCTCCAGTCTCGGGTTCGTCGGTTATTCTCCAATAAACCGATGGACTAACATTATGGTAACATATATGCAATAATACGCATTGTGAAATGTACGGAAGCCCATAGGTGACATGCGCGTAAAAAATTCTATGTCTTTTCCAGCAAAAAGCTTGCACGTTCGAACGTGGAAGCATTTAACACTATTACGTTCGCACGTAGAAACAGTTAAGGCTATTGCGTTCACACGTGGAAAGTCCGAGGTTACCACGTTCACACGTGGAAGCATTTAACGCTTCCACGTTCGCACGTGGAAACTTCAGGAGCTACCACGTTCGCACGTGCAAAGATTTGGGCGTGGTAGCATCAAATGCTTTCACGTGTGAACGTGGTAGCTTTGAATCTTTCTACGTGTGAACGTGGAAACCTATATCTTTCTACGTTCAAACGTGGTAGGTTTTAAAGTTTCTACGTGCGAACGTGAAAGCATATAATGTTTCCGCGTGTGACCGTGGTAGCTTTGAAACTTTCTACGTGTGAACGTGGAAACCTAGATCTTTCTACGTTCGAACGTGATGAGTTTTAAAGTTTCTACGTGCGAACGTGTTAGCTTTTGACTTTCTACGTGTGAACGTGGAAGCCTAAAACATTTCTACGTGCGAACGTGATAAGTTTTAAAGTTACCACGTGCGAACGTGATAGCGCTAAATACTTCCACGTGTGAACGTGGTAGTTTTGAACTTTCTACGTTCGAACGTGCAAGGTTTTCAATAGGAAAAAACACAAAATTTTTCCCGCACATGTCACCTATGGGCTTCCATAGTAATGTGCTATTAGTACAATACATGAGATTAGACTCATATTATCAATCACGAACAGCATAATTACAACGAAATGATATAACTATTGTCCCCCAAATACTGTTAGATCAACTGTTACTGATATAATTATGATTTTGGCCAAATAGAGAAAATAGTCAAAGAACTTAGACTCCACTATGCTAAACGTGTATGATATACAAGTTGACAAATCAGTGTCCTGTTCCGTTACACTGAATATAATATATATACTCTGATTTTTGTAACTTGTTTACACTGTTTTTGGCTGATATTTTTGCGATGCTGAATGTTATGTTATCTTTCTATAACTTGGGATATTTCACCTTGGAGTCAAAAAACCGCAATTGTGCACAAAATTTCAGACTTCTATCACGAAAATTGCCAAAGTTGGCAATCTACCTCAATGTTAAATTTAGCCCTGCCATTTAGTTTCTGAACCCGCGCACATAATTGTGTGCATTTGCTCGGTTCTCTAGCGGTGCAATCTCTCAAAATCAACATGTTTCTGTCGACTTATATGACAAAATAATATTTCGAATCCTGAAGGATGTAATCAGGACCAAATCTTCGAATATGCTCATATTCTCGAGATCCCGTATTGGGCTGAAATTTAGCATTGGGGTATATTGCCAACTTCTACATTTTTTGCGATAGGAGTCTGAAATTTAGAAAATTGCCGTTTAACTCCCAGGTGAAGTGTGTCAAGTTATAGAACGATATCTTCAAGCATCGCAAAAATATTTTCAAAAACCGGTGTAAACAAGGTTTTAAAATCAGAGTAGGCCTATATATTTCCTCCATGGATTCGGTCTTGGAATATGAAGTCTAGAGATGGAGTAGATTTCAGTGAAAAATCGAGTTGACTCGACCGGGACTCGAACCACAACTAGTTGACCCAGTGGCGGATCCAGGAACATCTAGTTAGGAGGGGGGGGGGGGGCAGTATATGGCAAAACTGACTAGAGCGATCGAGCGAAGCGAGAGAGCATTCTGATCTGGAGGTCAGCGTAACCCCCCGGAAAAAATGGAAATTTATGTTATTATAGCACTTCTGGTGTGTATTTTAGGGGTCCATTGGAGTTCATAATGGAGAAATAGTTATTAAAAACAAATTCAGGGTCTAGGGGGAGGGGGCCAGGGCCCCATAGCCCCCCCCCCCCTAAATCCGCCCCTGAGTTGACCCATATATATGAACCTATGTTTCAGTGGAAAATTGGTAGAGTAGTCGCCCGGCAAGTGGAAGGTCCGTGGTTCGAGTCCCGGAAGAGTCAACTCGATTTTTCACTGAAATCTACTCCATCTCTAGACATTGTCTATGAGGCCAACATACCTACTATCCCATTTCTTGGAATATAAAGTTTGCTGTTTGTCGGTATTGATTTGTGTTTTTATATACACGCCTAAACATAAATATTGACATGCATTGAACAAACACTGAAAATATATGTCCAGATGCGAACCTTTCTCCTTCAAAGGGCAAGGCATCGTAGCATGTAGTGTAGCGATTTCTCGTTATAACTGTGTGTCTACAAAAGCACACTGGGAAATGTGTGTTGTTTGATTTGAATGGACACGTATTATTTGCCTAAATGGGTTTTCGTCATATTTATTTTGCGTGTTAGGCCTAACTCTGACACGAAAATATAATTTCGAAAAACTGTTTGACAGTTTCTCGCAAAACGTTCTAAATCATGATAGCAGCTCGTGACGTCCTACGATAAAAGAAATCCTCCGAGCAATTATCTGCTTCAACTTTCCCCATTTGTTAATGAACTACTTCAAGAGCCGCCTGTGCGCGCCGTGAACGCTGCGTCATGTATCATTATGTCTATAGAAGGATTATTGCTTATCAATACCAGATCGTCAAGAGATATATAATCAGGACTGGCTGTTACTCAAGGGTGATTTGCAAAAATAATCAGTTAATAATCAGTAAATGACAAAAAAAATCAACAACCACCACTCAAGTAAAGATGTTTTGTGATGTGTTAAATTACACATTCATCCAGCTCATACCTGCATTTAGCTTAAATAAAGTATTCGCCGCATATCACGCAGTTATATCATCAGGCACAAAGCGACTAACTTCCATGCTACTGCTCATGTGATTCACAGAGAAGAATAAATCACCACTTCTAGAATCTATGGATCGAAAAATGGAAAATACATTCAGTACGTTCATCGGGGTGTAAATTACGCCCTTTGTGTGTGGTATCGCTATCACTGGGAGATACATCAAGCGCAATATAGTTTGATTTCTCAAAGGAAATACTACAGAATAACGATGGGCTGCTTCATTTGATCTGGAGCATTTTGGTAATTAATTGCCAGTGATTTATCTAGCTAGGTTGATAGCACCAACCTTATATAACCAGACCCATGCTAAAGTCAGCACATATTGACCTGAGACAATCTCTGTCTAACATACACTGAATCATTTTAGAAATGATAATTCTGCATTAGATTTAAACGATCCACCATGGAACGCTACATATGTATAGCATGGTTGTTCGTTGCACTGTATCACGGAAATGGAGGTGAGTTCGATCTAGGAATGCGCCAATAACACGTCATACATAACTACAACCAACTTCTAAGTCTTAATAACTTGCGAGAACCAATAAAGAGAGCCAGAACAGATACGCAGTTGATAAGAAGTGATGCTACCGAAATTCGACATAACTCAACGTAGATTTGATGCAATGATTTCTTTTCTATGCATTTACATGCGAGATTTAGCGCTGAGTTCTCGAGCGCTCTGAGATGCAAATAAAACCTAGTAATGAAATAATTATGACGAGAATTTTAAATCAATTGAATACTTTGGTACTTTTGCAATACACCTGATGGGCTGAGTGCTCGGAACCGAATTCTTGAATTTTTGACTTCCAATATCCACACACATAGATAAGCATTTGCAAATAATATTCTGCAGAATGACTATTTTAACAGTGCGCCGACGGTGTAAAATTTATGATACATTGCTTGATTTGGGCCCTGTGGTCTATGAAACGATTTGTTCCCGTTTGATAATACACACAAAAATATCCATCATCTAGTTCGCGTAGAGGCACATGTTGCACATTCTTCTGGGCATTGGTAGTTTCAGCATCTCCAGGGCCCATGACAGTGTCCACACCAGTCGAGGGTACGTGGGTTGATCTAAACCGGACATTGGACGGTCAGGACCACTTCTTGTTCGAGGTCCAGGCTTGTTCGTCGGCACGTGTCTCACTCGGGAGTCAAAAGGGTGACTTCACCAACGACAACATCATCATCCAACTTGGAGACACGCACATCAATTTGAGGTACTACATCACTTCCAATATCAATGCGTAATTTCGGTAGTTTCTTGGGGGGTTTTCCGCCATGGCGTGTTGTAGACTGTGTTTCATAATTATACAGGTAAGTAGACGAGAAACCACACAGTTTTCCACAAAGTTTTTTTTTTCACTTTTTTCCAAACAGACGTATCATGACTCACATACGTCACAAGTAGTAAATATTGTGTTCAGCATCGAAAACTTCCCATGTGCATACCATTATTACTGGTCGTCAACTCTAGATACGGAACGGGTACAAACCCCGTCCATAGCGTATCCGTTACCAGTCTGCTGAACTGCACGGTTCCCACTAAGTTCTGGGTCAGGTGGGCTGACGAGATCCTTGAAGTTGGTCGGGGCCATGATCCAGGATTGGACAGACTTGTCAACTTCGCCACCGACGCCACTGTCTACGAGCGATACGTCGGGGTACAAACGAGAGACGAATCTGGCACATGGAATTTCCCAGCTGGTCAGTACCTGGATTCACCGATCGATTCAGCGAAACGGGATCAATCCACAATGGTTTAATCCCATATTTCATGCTTCATATTTTGGAACCTTTACAGAACAATCCTGTCGCGATGCGCTGATGTGGGGTGGTACTAGCTATGTAGCGGAACTCGATGGGTCAGAGTATCAGCCAGAGCACTCCCCTGCATTGGCGGAACTCTATGGAACGACGTATTACAAACCTTTCAGGCCCTCTGAACAAACATGGTACCAGGTAGGCGAGACTGGATTGCGAAATCGGCTCAATTGGAAAATTCAGTGTTACATATTCCTTTGACTAACCCTTTTATACTTCAGGTGACATTCGCGGATTACGTTCGAATCCATAAAGTGGCGATGAAATCTGGGCATGCTTCTTCCTACCAGAAGAACTTCTATCTCATGTACCAAGACCAAGATAATATGAAGGGTTTTCGAGTGTTCAAAGATGCATCCGGAGGAAATATGGTATGTTGTCGTGCAATCGGGCAATACAAATTTCTCCCCACATGTGTATGTATCTGCATGTAGATATTCCATCGAAGCTATTATTTTTAACGACTGTCCTTCAGCTATTTGAGGCGAATACGAATGTCCATCATGTGAAGTTCAACAGTTTGGAGCCGCCGATGACTGCCCGATCTGTCACTTTGGCCTTCACCAGCTACTACGAAAACGTGTGCTTGCAACTGGAGTTCTATGGTTGCCCGACGTTCTCAGGTGTCTCTTTTTGTGAAGTCCCTTTGATGTTAAAAGTCCAATGGCCAACAACTTTTCTTTGAAATGATAATTGTCCATTAGTCTTATTTTCAGGTTAATGAACCTTTGCTCTGAAAACGTATTGGCATGGCGTTCCACCCTTTCGTCAATTTTTTTCGAAGTTCACAGTCGATTCTTTCTTTTTTAGAAAAAGTATAGATGTTTTTTGTTTTGTTTTGGGGGATTTTGGCAGCTGCTTGCTCAAAACATTTGAGGTGTGCTAACGTTTTGTTGTACTTGAATCGCATGTCTGCGGATGGTGGCTGTTCTCAATTTTCGGCCGTTTGGTCAGAAATCAATATCTGTATTTTGAGCATTTTCCAGTTTAAATTTCTTGACTTGGGGAAGTTTTATGCACGTTTCCCTCCACGATGGGAGCTGTACGGAGTAATCTTCTTGGTATACTTCAAGATTGAGGCTAAATAATGGTACTCTCAAACCGGATGTCATATGTATAGCGTCATATATATGTCAGGAATGCCCTTAACATGTCAAATTGCAATTTCGGTGAAATATTAGCCCTTGGGCTAATCTTCAGTAATTTAAAATATGCGTACTACGATTGCTCACTTTGCCATTTAAGTGAGAATACGATTCATGCGAGACATGTCAAAAAAAATTTAATAAGTTTTTTTTTTAATTTGAAAGTAAGCACAGTCGCAACTCCTGCTCTGGGAATGGAGAATGGAGACATCCAAGATTTCCAGCTGTCCGCTTCATCCATATCTGATTCCCCTGCCTACAATGTTCCTTGGCGTGCACGTCTCAACAACCACCGAATTCTGCCGGATGAAAATCCATATTGGAAACCAGGGGGCTCAGGGAACTGGATCCAGGCAAATATTTGGTGTCGTCTCCCATTTGAGAATTGATATATCGAGGACAATCATATAAATATTTTCGTACGGAACAATTCATGTGATGTTGTTGACTCCTACGATATATGTTCACACAAAAACACTACAAGTATATATTCAAAGCGAAAATTATAAATCTGTGACAATATACACGTATCTCAATCGCAAATTTCCTGCGTATGTTTATATATTCTCATTTTGACACAGTTGAACCTCATGATAATGCATCGTATCGAGGGGATAATTCTGCAAGGAAATTACAAACAGTACATTACAACGTTCACTGTGTCATACAGTCACGGTGACCCGCTGCTGTTCGACTTTTATCAAGACCAATACGCTGGGATCACCAAGGTGCGTAGAATACATACACACTATAGGCGTTAATCTGTATACGTGTGAGGCAACGCACAGATACACTAGAAGTGATCTCACCATCTGTTCGCTGCGTCTCACTTCGAGTGCCACCAGTGCATTATCTCCCATTAATTTCGAGATGGTGATCACAAAATAGCTAGTGACATCAACGGCGATCAACTCAGATATCACATCCCTAGGGGGTTTATACATGTTATATGCGTTTATGACACCAACACACGAAAGCAACTGCCTTCGAATGTACAGTATTTATTCAAAAGCAAATTTTAGTGCGATACATGTACAATACATAACAATACATGTGCACAATGATTTTGACGAAAACAACTGTCCGAGTTGTCTTTCCATCCATTTTACCAAACAATTCATACCAGTTTTGTATGTAAACGTACGAAGTGTATCCATCAAACCCAAAGATAAATGTGAAGAATACGGTTCACTGGCCCGTATCAGGCCGAATGTCTGTGATGTTGTGCTACAGACCAACAAGCCGGCAGTTCAATTCAAACTGTTTATTGTGGTGATAATGTCGATGTTAACACTCACACCACAATCGGGGCCGCTCACACCTACGTCGGTGATTTCCCAGTCGAAGTATCCTAATAGTATAGTCCTTTATATATATATGACAGTTCATATATCCACGTTATATCAGCTTTTATATTTCTTTATGTGATCACGGCCGTTCTTCTTGGTACAATATACAATGCGACCGTCTACATTGATCACTTCTACTCAACTGCGCAAATAACTGGGGCCGAGGGATCATGTGTCTGTGTAATTTCCCGCCAAGTGCATGCGGTGTTGTGATAGGTCAAATGTATGGTGCAATGCGCTGATGTCACCGGGAAAGTGGGTTTCCCCGGCTCGTGTCAATGCTTGTAATGCCTGTATCTGTGCACGTGATGTGTGGTGTATGTGTGTCAAGTTCTATGTTTAGAAGTCAGTGCATGTGAAGGTCAAGGTCGAGTAAACGGGGCCGAGTGTACTGAACTAGCGGGGCCGCAGGTGCGTGGTTTGACCTGTGTATGTAACCATGACTACATGGAGTTTATGCTTGTGATCGTATAGTATGTACCTGTCCTGTATGTAAGTCATGTAGAATGAATGTTTGTTGTGGAAATGTGTAGTGCGCGGGAGGGACGGGAGTTACAGTCGCTAAAATTACTACATAAACAAATGCCCAAATTGACATTAAAAGTCTACATCGAGTTCATTTTCCTGTTCGTATCTGTATATATAATGTAGTTATGAGGAAATATTCAGCGATATACTGTGATGTGCATGGATTGTCAGTCCATCATGCACTTTTATGCTTCGTTAACATTTGCGTGTGATGGGTACAGTTCCTGTATTTACACGTCTCATTCAGTGAATTTCACATTTTTATTTTTATGAAATAGTTTCAAAAAAATATTGACTGGTTACGAAGACAGTTGCCTTATAGGGTATATATCACGAAAATACGATATCAGCTTATTTGAAGCTACTCGTTGAGCTGAATGGAACAGTCTTTACAGAATGTTGATATCTCGACTTTGTTAAAATGTTATAGCTATTCTAATATTGAAAAATCCGGCTAATTTCTCCAAATAGTCTTGAAAAATCTGTCAGCTAACTAGTATGCAAATAAGATGTGTGACGTCTTTGACAGCTTGCTTTTCAATTAGGCGATTTAACATGTCACAATTGAGCATTTAAGCTCATAGTTGGTCACCAAAACTCACCAGATACATCGTTCAGTAGGAATAGTCTGTGAGTGCATATAAATTCCGGTTGTCATGGCAACCAATAGGCTGATTTGGCCCTTAGCAACCAGGTTGCTAAGGCTGGTATTCAACTTAAAACACGATATAAGAGTATCAAACCAATTTATATAACAGGGTAGTGACTATATTTTGTGGAATTGATCAACGAAATGTTCAAAAACACACCTTAGCAACTGATACAGGCCTGAGAAATCACTGACGTTTAGAGCCATTGGAAGTTAATGGATGCTATTACTGCTGGTTTCCCAAGCCTGTATTGGTTGTGTTCAGACATTTTAATGATATATTCTTCAATATATTATCATTACTTGTCTGAAATGGTTTCATACATGTATATCATACATACATTGTTTGCCATGGCAACCACAAATTTCTTGAAATTCCTGACTATTCAAACTAAAAAGCCATGGACACCACAAATTTCTTGAAATTCCTGACTATTCGAACTAAAAATGCCTAATTAAAAAGCAGTCTGTCAATGACGTCGTACATCTCATTTGCATATTAATTAGCTGTCAAACTCCGTTGTCGGATTCTGTAAATATGTACTACTACATGTATTTATGTACATGTGTCATAACTTTGGAAGGAATCATGATATCAATATGCTGTGAAGACCATTTTGTTCGGTTCGAATAGTGCTTTCACATACACAACAAAAACCAATATCTAATTTTCGTGATATATACCCTTTAACTATCATGAAGCGTGAGTGAAAAAAGTTCTTGGTTGTAATCCATCATTTTTATTATTATTCTGCCTAGGAATTCCCAGGATGCGCACATCCCGAGATTCCCGCTCACGTTGACTTCGATCCTGCTATCGAGGCTATGATTTTGAGAGTACATCCTCAAACGTCCTATAAACAAATTCGTTTGAGAATGGAAGTTCTAGGAACCCCAATAGGTAGGACTTCTGCAAAGACTATGGAACACACAGTGACGCCACTATGTAGGTTGATATCAAGGTGGTTGAGCAATGTCGGTCTTCTGTCTTTGTATGAGGGTCTGAGGTTCGTCAATGGCAATGTACCGAAATTGTATGAAACTATTTCGCTAAACATTTGTATGCTATTCTTCAACTGAAGGTAAATATGGGTAAAAAATGTATGTTTATGTGAAACATATTTTGAGTATTTAACACACTTAAACCTCTACAACACTGTCATAGTTTTACATAAATATTTGTGTAATCCATTCAGTAGATGACAGAGTAAATACAGTATATTTCGCTTTGCAGCATGCGAGGCTGTTCCAGAGAGCGAGGTTCAAATAACACCCACATGTGCGTGTGTTCCGCCAATCTCAGGAACGTGTGCTCCAATTGAGAGTGATATCCATGTCACATTGAATCACGTTCACCACGTGACTGGCATTGAGCTTCTGACGCCATCTGATCTAACTATATCACTGCACGATATTGACATAGTGGTCGAGAAACCGTCAAGGAATCACAGTGTTAATGGCCTGAATATTTTGGTAGGATGTATTGGTTTATTGATTAACAGGCTTGTGTTTCATCACGTATGATGTATTCATATAACAATTTTCAATTGAAATTGCCTCAATTATTACAAGTGGATAATGGAAACAATTCGTTTTTTTTTCACATTCTTCGGAATACTGTTCGCAGCAAACTGGCGCCTCCATGGAGATAGTGTTCGAGCGTTTAATGACAACGCGAGGTCTAAGAATAATTTATAACGGAACTAGGAGTGGCTGTGCTGCTATCAAACTCTTGGCGTGCAGGGCAGACGGTACCGTAACCTATTTAAATGTGGAGTGTCTTTTATAGTGCTGAACTGTCAATCATAATCATAAAAGATCGGAAACAACATATATTTAGCATTTGCTGTTGCTATGAATTCACAGTGTCATGGTCGTTATTTTGCAGCATGCCCTCCAGGACACGCCAGGCACATCAACAGCTGTTACAGATACCCGGCCACAAATATATTCATGGACAACTGGGAATCTAACCAAACTTGCGCGCGCAACCACTGGGCGGAGACGGCACATCATGTGACCATAATGTCTCGCGATGAACATGCGCTTGTAACGGGTTTAGGGCATTCTACCGAGTTAGTATTGTAGGCAATATGTAGGATATGCAGGCAATATGTATGATGTTCGCAAATAGAACCCTTATATAAATAAGATTTGTGTCTTTCGACAGATCTAATCCAGGACCAGTCATTGGCCTGTTCCGAGTGAGTACTGAGAAAGACCCATTGGTGACAGGTCCTAAGCCCTTGTACACCTGGCGGTGGGTCACTGGGGAGGCACCCGAGTACAGCCCCTGGGACAGCGACAGGCCCCAGGAACTAGCGCACAATGTTATGACGATCGGCTATTCTGGATTGAGGAATCCATATTGGAGAGACGCCTACTCATACGTGCAATCTTTTCCCTACATTTGCGAGGTGGCCGCAGAAAACAAGGGTATACTCGAGTATAGATCTTAATTTAAACTAGTATGCCTGCAGAATGCACAATTGAATGAAGCTCTAAAATCATGTGCGACCATGATATTACACATGGCATATTCGTTACATTAGTCTGGACGAGACTGAATCCAAGTATGTCTCTTGCATCTGTCGATACATTATTAAGATACAAGTACTGTGTTTTCGCAGATACGCTACCGTACCAAACCTGGACCTCCCGTTATCATTACAAAGTCAGTCTAACCAGCTCAGCTGAGACTCGCGTCGTCAGTGCAACGTTTAAAATGATGCCCAGCGAATGTATGTACGCCTGCGAATATGGACCCTATAGTCCCTGTAGCTTCCACTACAAATCTACCACCAAGGAGTGTACGTTCTTCAGCGGGAACATGCAGACAGAGGGATTCACCTTGATTGAAGATAACGAATTCACGTACTGGGAACTGATCATTGGTAGGTGTCGATGGGGATGAATAAATATACTAAACAAGAGTAGTTTTAGAAAAATAAAGTGGGAATCTCCATTATATCAACACGGTCAATCATGTTCGAATGCGTCATGATTGACCAGCGTGATCAAAGAGTTTCCCAACCGGGAGAAGAAAGTGAAAATAGATAGGGAAACCCTGAAAAAAAACGCTTAGACTGAAAAAGGCCTTTTATATAACCAAGTATTCTCGAATGTATTTTCGTTGGTGTTGTGTATGGATTATATATTTCTGTTTCTGATGTCATGATCGGTTCAGTTATTCGGACCCAATACCTTCATTTCATGCACATCAGTAAAATGGGAGTGGTAGTTTGATGTTTGTGTTTTATATATTGGTATAGCATTGTGAAGAAATTATCATATCCGTTATTGTGTTCGATTCAAAATAGCTACTCCGTGGTAAATCCACATAGAATGTCAGATAGCGATCATACCATTCAAATGACTGTTTGAACTCATCCAGATGATGACTGGCATGCTGAACCACTTACTTTCTCGAGTGATGGATCTCTTTTGACAAGAGTGTATCTCAGTGCTTCATCTTCGTACTCGACCTACACACCGGACCGAGTTTGGCTTGGAGATGACTCTTGCTGGAAAGCGGCTACGACTGACAAGTACCAGTGGCTGAAGGTCCGATAATAGGTGTACTACTAATAAATAAGCACAATTTACCACCTCAGTTACATGTAGTTCAGAGTGATAAACTCGTACAACTTCTGAAACTGGTGATCATGTGCGATGGTGTAGGCCTACCATTTTTCTTCGATCTTAACTTTATAAAGTTAGCAGTATGTCGTAGACTTTCAATCTGCGATCACGAGTATTTCCTTGGTATGTCTCTATTTAACCACATGGGGTTGGGGTGCAACGCTTTAGTTATCAACTTGAAGACATGTTTGAAGAAGTTTCTAAAACTTCCGCAATTACAGATTGACTTCGGGAAGATAGTGCAAATCAAACGTCTTGTGATGTCCGGTGGTGGTCCACTCAACTGCTATGTGAAAGAATTCAAGATTCTTCACTCCAATTCCACGTCCAGACTGGAGTTTATGAACACACGCGATGGCAATCACAAGGTGGTTATTTGTAGTCTATATGTAGTTTACTCTCGTCATTAAAATCGCCCCCAGTAGTGTAATTAGCCATACAAAGCCTTTTGTCGTTCAGGAATGTAATTAACGGGACTATAGGCATATTATATTACCAAATACTGCTTCATTGGATCACAATGTAGCTACTTTATTCTGATAGCCAACTGAAATATTTCTCGCATGCTCACTTTTTTTATTTACATGGGATCTCATATATGTCGTACAACATATTGTCGTATGACACTAATTATATTGAATGCTTTGGTCAGTGGTGTGGATGTTATAATCAACTTGTTCATTTCTGTCTGAAGAGTCTCTCTCTAGCCATGGGGGCTGTTAACTGGCAATACCAATAAAATACATTATGTTTACACCAAGTAGCCTTCATAATTTTATGATCCCCCGATTGTTATACTATGGTGTTCAAATGCACAATAATAGTGGGTGTTGTGTATAGGTGTCGTGATATATATCATAACATCGTTGCATATGAATGGGTTCTGACTGTTTTCGTCATAACAATGTTTCCAGGTATATATTGGGAATTGGGATAAGGCAACCGAGGTGACCCACTCTCTGTATCCAGGACTGGTAACCCGAGTGTTGATGATACAGCCCGTTAAATGGTACTGGACTATATGTCTCAGAATCGAGGCTTTCGGTAGCGTCGTCTCGGACAACATAGGTAAATGTTGTCATGAGGTTTGTGGGGGTTGTGTAGATTATGTAAATAAATTTGGATTATTCTATAGTTACGGTCGGAGTCTAGTGAGTTTCTGCAAGTGTTAGAGGAAAAAAGAATAGCTAAACCTTTTGGACACTGAATTCATAGCTATCTTCTAAATAAAAAGGTCATTGTATTCACAATGTGTATGAGCATCTTATGCAAACTATGAATATTCTACAGGATGTGAGATTAGTGCAAATTCATATGGGGCACAAGACAGCAATGGTGAAGGGTCAATCGTGGTTGATGGTCATGGGATCTACAGTACGAGGGTTGATTATGGTGTGACCATAGCCGCTGTCACCACTAACAGCACGCCATGTGAGCTCATAGAGCCCGCTCGCACGTTCCTCACGCAAAACGACCCAGCGGCAGCGTCAGCCATGGTCAATTACGTTCGAGGTCTCGCTGACGACGCGTGGGTGGTTGGCGTGACGACCAGGTCCGTAGTTGGGTACTTGGCCGATGCGCACGCCTACTTCCTCGAGGAGCTCGGCGTCGATTTCTCCGTGTTAGTCGCACATGGGAAAATGTCATTCATCGTCAAGAAGAATGATTTGGTTATGTCCAACGTCAGATGGGGCACATCACATGGGTCACCAATCAGCCTAGTAGTCGAGCTTACTGACAACATCAAGGGTAACACCATCACACGACTAACAATATGTTCATTTCATTTATAATGTTTATACAATATATCGTGTTTATGCAATATATATATGCAAATATACGCCATTATAGCATATATATTTATTTTCTCCTGCCATCACAGATATGGATCATGCTGCTCTTGGAATGGAGTCCCGGTTGATCTCCATGTCTCAAATACATGTGTCCGCAATGTCCAACAGCTACCCCGCAGAGAAGGTCCGAGCCTACTCCTTCGGCCAAGGCAACGAACGTGGGATATGGTTAGATACGACCCGCATACATCCTTGGGTGGCTGTGGATATGGGCCTTGTACACCGGATAACAAAGATGCTCTTATTTGGCAACCGCCGACTTACAAGCTTTGTGACCGGTCTCAATGTTCACTATAGCAATTCGAGCACGGATTGGGAGGCTCAGCTTGATACATCCAACAACACAAAGGTCAATGTGTCCCTTGGATATAACAAACAAAACTATTTAGAATACAGGTGTTTGTAATCAGTTTTATGAATGTTCCTGTCTTCCCAGACGGCATATTATCATCATATTATATCGAGATCATCACGCTTATTCTATATCACAATGAGCATTCATGACGTAATTGATGCCTATAATAATGAGTGGTCAAAGGGACTCCCATTCTCGAGTGACAGAAACCTGTTGGGCTCCACCCAAAAACGGCATCAATCTAGTGTGCAGTTTTGTCGCAACTACCACCCTACTATATCTATTCTGATGAGTGTAAACTACTTGTATGGTGACCAGTAAGTTAATTTCTGTTCAGATGTACGAGGTATGTTTTCACTACTCGATGCCGGTAGTGGTGCCCCTACAGCCCGTGGTTGAGTCTCGTCACATAAAATTGACCGTGACTGAATACTACCATTACAGAGCACTCTCGCTGGAACTCTATGGTTCTCCCATAGGTAAAAATCTACTTTTGTCTGTGGGCTGAGTGCTATCTCATACTTTGGCATAAAATTACCTACTTTCGCTTTATCTACAACACTGCGAAAGTTACATTTCCAGTGATTGAGATTGTCACTCGGCCCTTTGTGCTATCCCGCTACACCATTTGATATATCCAAATTGTATGATTTACCTTTCCGGGGGAGAGACAAATTGTGTTGCGAGGACCCTTGTGTATAACATAACAACATTTGCAGCTTTGCCGAGTCTTCCAGCGACTGCGATGAGAGGGATTGAGGTGAACCGAGTGATACAACACATGTCAACCTTCAACCTCTCTACTGAGCCCAAAAATGTTGAACTCTTGGATGGCGGTAACACTGGTATATTCACTGTTCTACTATATTGTAACATTATCTAGCCACCGACCAACATATAGTGCTACAATCGATCAAAATAACAGGATAGAATCCTATCGGGAAAGATCCACTTGGCAATACGTTACTTGCAGCATGTCCACCGGGATCAGCCTGGTGCATTCGGATGTGCTTTGAAGATACTGCCTCGTACCAGATAACAATGGGCAGGTTATTTCAACTCACGGGTATGGATGTTATATTCGACAACCCTGCCAACAATGGGCGTGAAGATGTACCCTTCGACCTTCTATTCATGGCCCCTTGGGGAAAATGGACAGATACCTCACAGGTAGACGCATGATCTCTCTGACAATTGCTTTTGGTGTAGCTGGTGGTATCACTATTCACATAAATGTCACACTTTCAACAAGTGGTATCTGTTTTCTTGCGTAAAACGCGAAGTGGGTACGCTTGTTTACTCCTTACGTTGGTTGCAGATGACGTTTGTTAGTTCGCGTGTTGGCCATGTCCACGTGGACTTCTCACCCATGATTCAGACACAACAACTCGTAGTACGACACCCACAACACTGGCTATTAGGTGGCTGTGTAAGCATGTCGTTCTACGGTAGACATGCTCCAGGTAAATTCATACATTCAGCTACGACACGAATCGTGCCAGGCAACTAAATATTAAACCGTCTAAGAATTATGCTTCAATTACGTGTAGTAGTAAAGTAACGATGCTACACATATCGTCTGAGTGTAACATAATACAGTATATTTCTTGAGGTTACATGTCGACCCACATTTAACACCGATAATTTATACTTCTGCATCGCTCAGCCTGTCCACCAGGTTCTCTCCAGTATGACCGGAAGTGTTTTGTGATGCCTGATAAACATCACTACCACAGCAGGAGCTTGGCATTACAATCCTGTCAGCAACTCACCTGGATCGAACCTGGCAATATCGCATCTCCAGAAAATTATGACGAGTTCAATATACTCAGTATTTTGAGTAGATCCATTGAGTAAGTAAACGGCGTTTATAGTCGGCTTTATGAATAATACCTTCGAATCAATGCTCGTAATCGTTCCGGTTAAAAAAGCGAAATATTCCATGGAGTAATGATATTCAGTCAAAATGTAGCATCAAATTTGCAGATTACTGGGATAAATGTCAATAATCACTAGTATTTGGAAATTCTCGAATAAAAGTATCACGTGAATGCAGTTAAAATAATGCCAGTTTACAAGTGTTATGTAGATATTGTTGGATGTTTAAAACATCACCCGTCCTGTGGTACAGCCAAAGGTATCTGTTACTGGACGGAACGTACCAAAACGGGGAATATTATCGCTACAATGGATCAGGTCCGATAAACTGGTCACCATTATCGAATGGCGGCAGAGGTTATGCTGCACTCTTCATAGACACGACTACGAACAAAATGGTAGACAGTCTTGGCTCTGGCTCCTACAGGATAATCTGTCAAACAATGGCTTCTGGTAAATTGCAATACAATGTATGAATCTTATAGTTCCTAGACACTAGTAATGACTAATGTAAGAGTGTATGAAGTGAAATATTCCCACACTATTTAAGGCCAAGGATATAGGAAAGGGTCAGGGCCATAGAAAAATATTTTTCAATAACAGGCCTATTTCAGCGACTGAAAGTCAGGAACTGATCGTATTTACATTGTACATTACAAAGAAATACCCTGTAAAGTACTGATATTTCGAAACAAATGCGCACCAATCTATCTACATCAGTGCCAGACGAAGACAGTTCTGTTCTGTGGGACGGATTGATCAACGTGTTCCCTACCATGGGACCGACAACCACCATTGCCGCGCAGCATCCCGTGATCGAGGATTGTGCCGACAAGTGCGACCAACACCCGGCTATATCGGGCAGTTGTCAGTCCGTCAGCGCTATTCACAACAGTGCCGAGTGCAAGGTCTACACTCAGCCTAGCACCGATTATAAGCGAAGCGACCTGACAGTGCGGGCATCGAAAGAAATCTGGCTCCAGAAAGTTATATGTACTGGTATGTAGCCCGTTTTCATTAATAGATGCACTAAGTTGACAAGTCTTTGCAGCACATGGATACGCTCGCAAAAAACAATCATTTTGATCATGAATGTATCCATATTACGCGCATTATTTTGACACATCAAGACACATTGTTCGTTGTGAGCGCGTCCATACGGAGAAGGCGATTCACTTGGATTCACAACCTTCCATAGATTGTTGTCGACCACTCCTGAGAGAACAGCATACATTGTCCAGGGTCGCGATGGCCTCGTCAGTACCATGCACAATCGACCAGCTGCTTTTGTTTTCTTCACCTGTCAACAGTAGATACGGATGCATGTCTGGTATCTCAGGGACAGAACACTGGATCAGGGTTGGTGGCATAATTTTCAGGTCATTCAATATATCTAATACATAAAAAATTCGTGACGATGGTGACTCTTCATAGACACTTTTCAATGGAACTATTGATATAACGACAAAGATACAACAGCACATGTGTACACATTAGCACATATCGTTATCAAGGGCGAGCTGCATTATACCAAGATTAATGAAATTATATTAGCCACATGAGCTTGGACAATATTTGCCATATGACAAAACGCACTTTCGTCAAAGACGACTGGGCAATCCGCAGGGTTATTTAGAGCGGAATACAAGTTGAGAAATATACTAAATCGCCGTGGAAATAGTGGTACCAACATAGGCTAAGGCGGAGTAAAAACTGTTGGTGTCTGATGGAAGTGTTTTCGCATGTTGCAACGTACTTGTATTCCCAATGCAGCTGACGTTCGAGGATCGAGTGAATGTGACGGGAGTTGGCACACAGGGGGCGGGGTACGGGTGGAGTTATATGAAGAGTTTCCGTCTCTTTTACACCAACGATCAGGAACAATTGTTGGGAGTGGTAGAACCGGATGGAAGCTACAAGGTCATTGCTTTTGCTTTCCAAATTATGTTTTGGACTTCCTTCACCAACAAAAATATAAAAATCGTTTTGAATATCGTCTTTTCTGTTCTGGGTACAGATATTTGATGGCAATTTCGACTCAGTAACGGTCAGGTACAACCGCCTGAAGACACCTGTCGTCACACGGGTTTTGATCTTCAACCATATCGAGTATCAGTCCACCACGCGGACAGGCTACAGACTAGAGATTTATGGCTGTGCGATTCCAGGTGTGAAACCTTGTTTTGTTAGCTTACCGGACCTATGGTCCGATAAGCTGTATTGTCGTCAGGTTGCGTCCGGCGTCCGTCCGTCGGCGTTGTCAAACGCTCGGAAAAATCTGTTCGATGAATATTGCTGTAATTCACAAGATATGCCCATATCTCCGGACCATTCTTTTTTTCCGTCGATTGAATCGTTTTTCCCAAAATAGCGGCCATTTTTGTCGAAAAATGGCCAATTTTGGATTTGGGCGGCCATTTTCTCAAAAAACTGTTTGATCAGATTTGAGATTTTTGTTTCAAAAGATTCCCCTGATATTCCTTTGTGCTGTGTATAAGTTTCGTTGCCCTTGAATCGTCGGTCTGCATGTGGCAGCCATTTTGATTTTTTCGACCGGTCCCAGATAGGACTTCCCCATGGTAAATTAGGCTATGCTTTATAATGGGGACAAATTTCTCCTAATATCTCAGTTAATATTGGAATTAGACATTGGGAATCAAATGGGCACATATAGGAAATTATATATGCCGATTATTCTCGTGACCTTGAATTTGACCTTCGACCTAATTTTTAAGGTCACAGCACAAAATGGCTAATATCTCGCTCATTATCGACTTTACAGCTTAGGAATCAATTCTCAGGATATAGGAAATGATATCTTCTGAATATTATCGTGACCTTGAATTTGACCTTACACCTCATTTTCAAGGTCACAGGACAAAATGGCCAATGTCTCGCTTATTATCGACTTTACAGCTTAGGAATCAATTGTGAACGAAATGATGTATGCCGAATATTTCGATGACCTTGAACCTGACACTTGACCTCGTGTTCAAGGTCAGAGCACAAAATCGCTTATATCTTGCTTATTATCGACTTTACAGCTTACTCATCAATTGAGGACATATATGAAATTATATATGCCGAATATACTTATGACCTTAAATTTGACCTTTGACCTCAATAAACTGAAACCGATACAAAAGCAAAGAATATCCTTGACAGTACTAGTCAGTTCCATTCTAGTTTGATATCGTTGTATATTAGTCTCTAACACGATCGATTTACGTAGAGCAAGTTTTAGGCGTGGATGATGTGCAATTATTCTAATGACTTCATGACATTGCTTTCAGCTTACATTTAACTGAAACATATATCTTGGGTCCGGTAAGCGCAGAGCCCTACGGCTCTATTTTTTTTAGTTTCGACAACATTCCGAATGACTCGGGATAAAAACTCTTTCACGTATCATTTGTTTCTGTCTCCAATGTGTAGATCCAGGGCGGCACAACACCAGCACATCAAACCCCAAGTTCTGGCCCTTGGGACTCGCGGACTTATCAGTGGGGATTTCTCAGCTCTCTGGCAACTCGCGGTCAATTCGATATTCTAATTTAAACTATGGCGTGGTGGCTGATGCAGCACGTCTAGATTGGCCTAGGGCAAGTGAAGCTAGCAGGATCTTCCCTGGCTGGTCGGCCCCAGCAGCTACCACTCTTTGGCTACAGGTGGATCTCCTTGTAAACCATATCATTCAGGCTATCCAGGTGCAGCCTCCGGGAGACATCCTGATGGGCGTGAAATATATACCCTCTTACAGTCTATCGTACCGTAGCGAGATGGACAGTGAATGGCTGTTCATAACCATGAACGATAACTCCTCAACCATAAAGGTAACTTTGTCATTTATGTGGTGAGTGTAAATTTGTAAGTGTATACTTTGTAGACAATTGCCGGACGTGCAATTAACCCAGTCACTCCATGTCCAGGAGTTTTCTGCCAGTTGGGAAATGGGTGGCCTCACGATGACGAACAAGTTGAATCCCATGATAACTGCTAGGTTCCTTGATATTCACCCTGTGAGCACATCGGTTGCGTCAGGACTCAGACTAGAGGTTGTCGGGCGTCCAATAGGTAGGTGAGAGTTACAGGTACACTCGTAATCACAATCACGTGCATTAGATAATCTTGTGGCTTGAACTGAACAGAATCAAGCAAGATGTTATAATACAATTCTTTTGCAGGATCGGTAAATACCAGCTTCGGAGCTTCCAGTCCTGATGTTTTGGTGACTGTTTCGTCTGGGAATTATCAGTTGGAGGGTGAAGATAGAACGTCAATATATTGGTGTGCTGACCCCATCGAGGCTACATCCGTCTTGGAGATTGATTTTGGTGTCCTGCACCATGTCAGCAAGTTCTGTTTCGACGGAAGTCTAACATCATTTTCATTAGACTACAGCAATGATGGCCTGAATTGGTTGCCTTATCAAGATCCAAACACGAATGAAGACGTAATTAACACATATGCCGAGATTCATACTCTGTGTGATCCATACAAGTTATACGTCAGATCATATATTATCAACCATTTCAACATTAGGCTTTGTTGATCCATTGCAGGTGCTTAATGTGACAATGGATGACAGCGAATACCAGTTTACACGTATTCGATCTGCACGCCGTTTGCGTATCACATCCAGGACATGGGATGGTTCAACCACTTGCACGACACTAAAATTGACTGCAGATGTGGCAGAAGGTATGTCAGCAAACGTTACATTACACACACCGTTTCGTATCAACTCCACTGACTCCTAACAAGTCGGTTTATCAACTGTTTATCAGCATGCCCACCGAACTATGTTTTGTCGGGATCGAAGTGCTACTTCCGGTACAACGCCTCCTTGCCATACGAGGCTGCTATGGCGACATGCTCACGTGATACTTGGGTGACAAGAGGGAACCTGGTCATGCCAAAGGATCACATGCAATTAGTACTTATCACGAAACTTTTCAGGTAGTTTGCATTTGTTATGCTTCATGCAAATAAATCCATGTAGCATTTTTCCTACCATAGGGCTACTCCTATTATTATTCAAGACAAACATCCGAATATTTTCCAGTTCTGACGCAAATATATTAATTGGCTTGACACGAGATCGGACGGACTCATCCACCTTTGTGTGGTCCGATAACTCGACAATTGCGGACATGGTTCTACCCTTAGATCAATCGTCGGTTGGCTCCGGTGACTGTGTCATTGTGACATCCGATATCAGGATGGTCTTGGTTCCCTGTGATGAATATAATGCTTTCGTTTGTGAAACAGAAGCTTCGGGTATGTGGCTAACTGAACCATACTCCAACGATTCAATGTGATCATTTATATGTATTTCATCGACACAATCTCTTCCTCCGACTCCACGTCATCCTGTATAACACATCTCACTTCGAATTTCCACCTCGGTGTTGCCAGAACCAGTTGAGGGACCACCGCAGATCCTTGTCCAGACAAAGGGCATGCAATTCCAGGGGAGTCCGTTAGATCCCCCTGCCGTACGTGTGGAAAGGCTCGATGTGTGCTGGGGTATCTGCGAGAAATCCGAAACCTGCACAACTGTGGTTTATGACTCTGCGACTGCCATTTGCCAGCTCTATCAAAATACGTTTTGGGATGTCAATTCAAGTTTGGAACCTGGCGCGTCCACGCTCCATGCAGTCTTCAAGTATAATGGTTTGTATTATCGAGTTCGCAGTTTACTTGTAGAATGACAGGTGTGTTGGTAATTTACACCAAGCCATTGAAACGACACACGTGACGAAAGACAATCAAAGTGAAATTTGTATCTGTGGTGCAGATACACAATGCATACAGAGCGTCCCAGTTCTTAACAACCCTGACCTGGTCGTGAGATCAACTGCATCGTCATCTGTCTCCGGGCATTCGCCAGAGGACGCCACCTTGTACACCGAATATCAGACACAGCCAGCGTATTGGAAATCATCCTCCTTGGACGAGTGGCTGGAGGTCAAGTTAACCTTAAATGATTAACCAAATACGAATATATATGAAAGCTTTGAGGTGTTTCATACTACAACTTACATTATGACAAGTTCCTCGGGCTTTCAGGTCGAATTCAGCAGTCTACTGGAGGTGACTTCCGTTGATATCGGAGGCTCATTGGACACGAATAATCCAACTTTTGTGACAGGATTCAATGTTTTGTACAAACAGCGACTTGACGATATGTGGAAGGTGTATCAAATACCAGGGACATCCAAATACATGGTCAGTGCAGTATCTCCAGTTGTTGTTGGCACCACAGTTTGACCTCAATGTTTGCTAATTGACTGGGTAGACGAAATGTCGTGTATTTCAGGAGTCATACCTCTTCTTGTACTTTTCACTTTCAGGACTTCTCAGGATTCCTGGCTGGACACCTCGATATGGCGAGGATAATATTTTATCCGAGACTTGTGGCGAAGTATATCCGTTTACACATACTTTCCACATGCTGTGATCATGCTGCGTTACGTTGGCAGATATACGGTTGCTTTCATCATGGTGACGACAACGGTACATATAAAACTTTGTTGAAAATGTTGAATGCGTCTCATCCATAGTGTATAGTCTGTATCATGTCTCTCTTGGAAGTGGTATAGAAGAGTATAGAGTTAAAAAAATGTCTCCTGTGTTCTTCACAGATGCTATTTCCCGGCCAATCGGTATGCAGTCACATGCGATTCTGGACTCGCAGCTCAAAAGTAGTTCGTTTTACTGGAAGTAAGCAAGCATTGATACTTTCTGATAATATTATGTTCATTATAGTCGTAGTTTATCGATATTGTTTGTCGCATATACAATCATGATTCATACTACCAAGGAGTAGTATGCCGAATACATGGATGTTTTATTACTTCCTTCCACAAAAGCCCTAGTACTAGAGAACACGCCAGTCCGCAGTGTGCCCGCCTTGGTAATGAACCAGTGGGACTGGAACTACCTGGGTGGCGACCAGCTGTGCTGGCAGACACTGAGTGGATACAGGTATCTCTTCCCATCCCTCACCATATCTCGGGGATAGCCTTTCAGAGGGGCGAGAACGGCCACCTCATTTCCTGCGTACGCCTCAGCTATAGTCTGGATGGGCAGACATGGGAGCAACTATTGAACACGGCTGGGGATGCCATGGTCAGTTGTATGTTGAATGTTTTTCAGTCCGCACTAGTGGTTACGCAAAATACTGAAAAAGTCTGATACCACTCCCAAACTAAATTGAGGCTTGTGACATTCTATTTGAATGTTGTAGGATATATCCGGAGCTCTGGATATGGTTGAATATGTTCGGGTTGATATAAACCCAACGTTTCTGGCGTCAGCAATACGGCTGTATCCACAAGAATGGACAGGAGAATCCTATCTCAAATTCGATTTGATTGGCCACCCTCTACGTAACTACTTAGTATCATGAAAAGCGGTGATAGTTCATTCAGCATATTCCTAAAGGTTGTAATATTGAGTATAATACTTGATATTTAATGAAATATCAACATGATTCCCTCTTGCAGTTTGCCCTCCAGTTTCCACAGTCGGTTTGGTTGAACCTGTCGATCAATGTCCAACACCCAGGACAGATGGAACGACTGAGCGCATACAGCTTTACCGAGGGGCAAACACTCACACAGTCGAATTAATGCAACTGTACCATGTCACTGGGCTGGAACTCTCCCTTAGTCGAGGAGACGTTAGCGACTTATATGTGTCGGTTTTTGTGAGCACAGATGGGACAACGTTCCGGAACGTCACCGACCGGCTTGTGTTGACAATAGTAATTTCTGCATCACGTTTCCCTGATGTTTATTTTTCTGCACCATGTTTTCACCTCAAATTTCTAGATGGAATATCATTATGCATAGATGCACTTCGGTGAATGTAAAACAAAAACAGTTACTAGTGCCTAAGCGATGACATTGAGTTTGTTGTAGCCATATGCTTTTATTGTAGAACACAAATATCAGTTCTCTGCAATACTCCATGGTGGAATTCCAAACGGAACAGTTCATCCAGATCGATATTGTATATTCCGGCGACTCCATGTTTGAGTGTGTTGCTCTTCAAATATTGGCTTGTAAATCTACAGGTAAGCCTCGATTACAAGACAAAATGGTTATAATTATAGATATTTGATCATATGAAGTGTCAATCCGGTATCCAAGATGTACACTGGTTTCAGCATGCCCACTTGGATATGCTCACTGGGACGAGTGGTGTTACCATAGTGATATGATTCCCAGAACTCAACAGGAAGCTCAGACGACTTGTTCAAATATTCACTGGGTTGTGGAGTCATGTCTTGCAACTATCGACAGCTTTACGGAACAAAACTTCATTTCGAACATGCTCTATGAGTGGGTGTTTTTCCTAATACCGATCATCAATTTTCAACTATTTGGCCCATTGAACCTCTGTACGGAATGTCCGGCTAACACCTGCTAGTTTCCCTTCAGACATACTGGGAGTAACATCACCACAAGGTGGACAGGTCTGAGCATTATGAACAGTGCGCCTCTCGTGTTCGACAATTCATGTGACCACATTGGCCATGGAGACCAGTGGACATATTTTGATCCTGATTTCACACCTATTCTGGAAGATGGCATATATATCCACCCCACATCTGGCTCTAATTGGGGCTCGGCATCGACGTCAACACTGCTCGGCGTACTATGCAAAACTAAAGCGACAGGTCAATGTCCATATGAAACTTTTGTTACCACTGTTCCTGTAATATAAATCTGTATGCACATGAATTTTGTAATATGCTTAATTACATGACATTGGTTGATTGTTAGGTGTCACTCGCCCGGATTGGACATTAATTGCCCTAGCAGAACCGACTGACCTCAACGGTTTGGCGATTTACAGGGACGTGAATACCTCAGAATGTTTACAGGTAAGCAACCGCAGCACATCACTGAAAACATGACTGTACACTTAGTGTTCTTGATTTCCTGTATAATTATGATATATGTCCAATAAATCAACCTAAATTATTCAGATATGTGAACAACTGGACGACTGTACAACAGTTTTCATTGACAAAAATACTGCCCGCTGCTACACCAGTTCGTCTAATCGTTACGTGGGAACTCTACCAGCTACGTCAGATAACGCTGGATTCATGCAGTTCGAGAAACACATCAAAGGTGTTGTGATATGATGTCATTCATATTTTGTATGAATCATTCCCTACGTCAGTTAATACAATATACTATATGCAATACCCGTCTAGGAACTTGTGATTTGCCTTTGGTGGGACACGGGCTGAGCGAGATGGAGATCACCTCGTCTTCTGCACACTTTGATTGGCCAGTAGATAACGTCCTGCTGGATTCGGGTCCGGGTGGATGGGCTCCACGCGCTGACGACACAAACCCATGGATTCAGGTAACGCTGAAAATATACATGTACCATTCAAATAACATCCATTTGGTACCAGAGTTTACTATGGTGATCCCATCAAGGATCACTCTCCGAGACTTCGTTCTTGACTAAATCTGATTAAATGTCTGATATTGTCATTTTCAAATGTCATTCTGCTAATTATTTTTATAATAAGTTACTTGGGCAGCAGCTTGATTGTAATGTTGAAGATATGAAGCTTTGTTTTGCTGAAGTGTGTGAAAGTGATGTTAATCAATTTGTGTAAGTCCTGTGATTCTATTAATTGAAACCACGTTTCATTATCCATAGGTATACATGTATCTCTCGAAGTTTCGTGAAGAAAGATTGCGTAGTCGTACTTTTTTTGTTATCTTCATGTTTACATATTGTTTACATTATGAGCGGCTCATTCCATACCGTCATATTCTAACCGAGCACGACAAAAACATGTTCCCACACTGTAGTGTCTACCCACGCAAAATTGTAGTTAGCTAGTGGTTAATCTCTCTGACAGTTCAAGTTCATGTCTCCAATGATGCTACAAAGAATCACATTTGCTGGTCCCGGATATGGATCGGAAGATTTCGTCACCACTCTGAAAACAAGGTTCTCACTTGATGGGAACAATTGGGAATACATAGACTATAAAGGATCTCAGGTATGATACCTTATACGGTAAACCGTTCTCAGCTGACCATTTTCAGTCATACATATGCTGATGTTAGCGGTACACTTGTATAATAGCTTGCTAATGACTAATCTTATTTTCATTATATTTAAGCTGTTGCGTGGACCATACAACACTCACGCCAGGACGTCTGTGCACCTGACTTCACTACCAGTAGCCTACATGGTTGTCGTGGAACCCGTAGATTTCAGAGGAACATACAGAGCTACCAAAGTGGAACTCTATGGTTGCCAATACCAAGGTTGTTTCTGACACCTGAGGTTGAGTTATCCGGCGGGAGTTTCGTATGTTAATTAGCATGTCCACGGTTGTCTTTGCAGTTATCGCTGATTGTTACAGTCACCCCAGTCCAGAACCCAATATACCAGGGTATAATGACCCGAAGGCATTGATGTGTGTAGGGGATTGGACTTTAGTCATGCTGGATCAAGATACGGTTGACGACCCTGACAACACGTGGGTGAACTATAAGGTATGTTATCTCAGTCTAACGTTATACACAAGTAACACTGACATTATGCAATATCAGTGCTCGCTTTCTTCAAAGTTCACGTGGGATGCATAGATGGATGTTTTGCGAAATCAACTCGTTCATGATGATAATGATGAGATTTTTTGTAGTTCGGCTTTGGGAATTTTACCAACAAATACTGGCTGGGAAACCAAGCGCTGTACGCGATGACTTCCAAGCTCTCATATCGACTTCGAATCGACTTATACTCGGATGAACTCGGCTACTTGTACTCTGAGTTCGATATGTTATCTCTATCTGATGAGGGGGATGGTTACTCCCTAAACGTGGATGGACCAGCGTACAGCAGTGCTGGACATGGACTTCTACATGAGACCCATAATGGTGCAGCCTTCACCACGGCCGATAGGAGCCCGGACAGTTGCCCTGTTGACCATGAGAGTGGCTGGTGGTACAGCAACCGAGCGCAGGATGGATGTGCAGACAGCAAGCTTACTGGAGCCAGCACTAATCCAATGTTCTGGACTGGAGATGATGGGACAATTCGACCCATATCGAAGGCCATGATGCGCATAAGACCTGACCTGAAAAGTGTTGAAGGTGTGATGGACATCTCCAGACACGCATAATATTGATAACCAATTAGTGCCATTTGTGAAAGGGATTACATATCACATCCATGCGCTTGTTATGATTAAGTTTTGCAGACCGTTTTGATCGGTTGTATTTCTTCCATACTTGATTAGTGAACATAGCTATTGGGAAGCCAGCGTGGCAGTCGAGTAACCACAGTGTATGGACAGCAGCATCTGTAGCAGTCAATGGCCTTATAGGCCCTGACGACAATGGTGTCCCTTGTGCTGTTACTTCAACGGGAGTTACCTCGCAGTGGTGGATGGTTGATCTCGTCAATGTTTACATAATAGCTCGAGCCAAGATCACTAATTGTTGTGGCAAGTATTTGTTGAGTATAGTGTATAGTTCATACATCATGATACATGTACACTTACCAAACATATCGCACTAGTGTTGTCCCCTCCAGCATAAATAAAATATGTCGTTCATTATTTCAGGGAGAGATATCTCTGGCTTTGATGTTCTGGTTGGTGCGATTGTCCCGTACCATAGGAATAGCTACACACTGTGTTCCTCGCAGTCTAATTGGATCGTTGACGGATACAGTGAGGTGGTCACCTGTACACCACCCACTGGAGGCAGATACCTGACGATTGAAAAACATGATCTCGATCAGCTGGAGCTGTGCAGTGTTGAGATTTTCGCAGTCGACGGTGAATATTATACTCGATTATTTCAGTGACATTCTGTCGTATTGCAATTCAAGTACCATTTACTTTTCAGCTGTGATTGAAATTATCGAGATACTTTGATGGTATTACTTATCAAAATGGCATTCCGTGTCAGTGTTGTTCGTTTTGAGGCTTTTAAATACTGTATACTCTTAGCTGAGCGGAATTTGCACGAGCCTTGCATGTGGAACGGTGACTGTGTGACAGAGTTTTCTGAATGCAGCAGTGCATCAGGTGTCTGGGATGTGTACAATATGGCGTGTCTCTGCAGAGAATATTACCGAGAAATTGAAGGGATTTGTTTCCCAGGTACATAATGACATTCGAATTTAGAGTTTTTGGGAGAATGAATTACATAATTGATACCCAACACACATAGAACATATTTGTATTGCCTTGACTGCAGAATGGCCCTTCTGATGGTTGGCCGTTTGCCGATGTGTATATTTCCAGAGGCTGACATCGGGATCACAATAAATTCCGTCCTACCTGAGCGGGATATTGTAGTAGGATCACTGACTAGAGCAGAAATGAGTTGCTCATTGGTTCACGTCGTTGGGGCAGAATTCCCATCCAATGTGAACTCGAGCAAAATATTCGAATTGTCGCTTGGTTTGTTCCCCAGTGTTGATTGTAGGGCGTGGAACGACTCGTGCATACTACAGAAGCTCGATATTGCCCTTCATGATCATGATACATACTTAAATCAAGGATTCAACGCCAGCCAGAACAGCACCACGCTGATTAGGTACCATTGAGCACTCATGTAAAAACTTAAGGATGTATTAGTGTATTTATTTTTTTCCTCATATAAAATAAAACAGCAAGACATCTGTCATAATATTATATGAAACGGCAAGACATCTGTCATAATTGTATATGAAACGGCAAGACATCTGTCATAATATTATATGAAACGGCAAGATATCACGTCCTTCTTGATGTTCTTTTTTACTTTGTAATGGTAGCGTATTTCTTGCATATCCAATTTCAAAAGCACCACAATTGATATTTCACCGGAAGTGTGCCACAATACCACGATGTTGTGTTTGCGCATGCACACGTCTGAGGAAGCAACCTTCGTGGAAATAAACACAACAAACAATATCCACTGTTTAGACATCATAGGAATGATACAATGTAGACCAGGTAAATGGTCTTCACCCTCGGTATCAATATACAATACTATGTGCTATCATAGATCATAGGGACCCTTGATGCTATAACAATTGTAAATACTTGTAACAAATTGTTTAATTACAGACGCCGATATTGAAATCACGACTTTTACACTTGAAAGCGCATTTCCCATAACGCGAGACTTTGGCGGCCCTTACAACATCTCCTTGATGTTGAACAACCTCGGACCCGGCACTGTACTTCCTGTGTATGGCGAATGGCTGCATAATTTTGAAATCACGACGTACATCACCGACCAGCTATACACCGAAACCACTGAGCTTGCTATCGCGGGTTCATTAGCTAAGGGAGAAGTCGCTACTCTGAAGATGAAGAATGGAATTAACTTGGCAGTTGATCTCACCATGTATGTGACAATCGAGTTGGATTTCGAAAACTGCAAAGAAGCATCGCACATATGCTTCACATTACGCGATAGTGTCACTGGGACATATACTGACACAAACAGCGGGAATGACATCTTATGCAGCGAACTGTCAGAGATATTGGACTGCTACCCAGGTAATGGCAAATTTGAACGTCGTTTGAGAGATTCTTTTTTACTGAACAGTCCCCAATCCTAATATGACTTGTACTTATTCCAGCGTTGAATATTGGTGTGAGGTCGTTCAACTTGCTGTCTGACGCCGGAATAGTACGCGGATATAACTCAACTGTCTCAATAGAAGTCGTGATGCAAAATCTGAACAGCTCCTTCAGTGTCACGGAGGTTGCGAATGCTGACACCAATTTCGAGGTGAAGGTATCGTTACCAAACTCGTCCCAACCACTCGTCCCCTCAATCATGACCCAAACCTCGCCGGTGTTACATGTCGACCTTCAGCAGAAACTTTCTCCGATGGGGTCGGGGAATATACACGGCGACATCACGATACTTGTTCCTCGTCAAAGTTGTCGTTACTATGATGAAATATGCGTGACCGTTCAGCCTGGAGTCGGTGCGTCTTACAGAAACTCTCCAGAGTTTAATGGGAACACTTTGTGCATCAGCTCAGACGTCATCCTCAACTGTGACGGTAACACATATTAATAATTTTACATGACCTAGAAAAGCAAAAGGAAATTGAAGAGCAACATGCATTGTTCTGATAATTATGCGTCTGCAAGAGTTCAAAGCATCAGTCACGGATAGGCCTACATCGCGCCTACATATGCATACAGCACTATATAATTGTTTTGCAGGTTTACCTATTGAGGGCGTTGAGTTCACTTCTCCACTGCTGGTAGCTCCAGTCAACTTTGTAGTTGTTTTCAATGTCTCGTGGACACGTGGCACCGATGTTCGATACAACATATCATTCGAAGGTGACTCAACTTCCGCTGCACATGCCTGGGACTGGTTGAGTGGAAATCACATTGAGAGCTATGCGCAAACTACCACATCCGCTGAACACATCTACACCAACCACAGAAACTATTCGGCCATACTGAGAATCTGGAACGAAATGGGATCACTGGAATTAACACTTGACGTCGCAATTGAGCCAATGCTTATGGACGTTGTTGAACTTCGACTGACTTATATTCCTGGCCCAGTGCCACTGACAGTGGATATCGAGATGGTGCCCATCCTGATGAACATGTACTCAGTCGTGTTATGGTGTGAAGTTGACTATGGTGATGGGAATGTAGCACACTTTTTCCAAACAGTGGACGTGGGAGTACAGACGTATACCTATGAGTATCAAACAGACACTCCAAGTGTAGATGCATGGGTAAACTGCAGTAATCACTTCAGTTCGATTTATATTGAGCATGAAGTCATTCTGAGAGAGAACATTGTCGGACTCAGCATCTCTTCTGTTGATGTCGCATATGCAACTGGAACGCCTGCCACCTTTCTGATAAGTATGGAGTCGGGAAGTCATTTACAATATACTGTGAATTACGGGGATGTTGTGTCCGAGAACTTCACTGATCCCAGACGGAGGTCATTTGAGCAGGAGATGAAAATAGCACATACGTATAGCACACATGGCAATTATTCAGTGGAAGTATTCGCTTGGAATGAGTTCTATTCGAACAGCACAACGATCACTGACGAAGTTATTATCCAAAACAAACTAGGCGACTTGGCTGTCACTGGACCTGTTGCAGTTGTCATTTCAGAGGAAGCAGCATTTATCATAACTCCCGATCTGTACAAGCCGAATCCTAGTAACGTGTTCTGTAATTGGACTTTTGGTGCTTCAGATTATAAGGAAGTATATGACGTCTCACTGACGATGAACGAGATATCAACAATGATATTCACATACAGGAAAGAAGATGTACTTGAAAAAAATCGCGTTACGGTAAATTGCTACAATTTGGTCAGCACGGTGAACATGTACCATGAATTGTACGTTCAAGAAGAAATTGTGGACGTTGTAGTTAATGCTGAACCAAATGTAATAGCAACAGGGTCAAGTACCGACATATCGGCCATCGTAACAAAAGGTTCACATGTATCTTACACTGTTAAATTCGGAGATGGACAAGAGGAAACATTCGGTGCAGTGACGCTCTTTGGGGATGAAGAACCATCAACAGTTCCACACACATTCCACCTCCAAGGAAATTACTCTGTTGAAGCTTATGCAGTGAACCTTGTCAGTGAAGCAGCTACAGTGGATGATATAATTATCATCGTCCAAAACAGTATCACAAACGTAACAGTTGACTCTCCAAGCTCCGTGCTGTGGCCACCTGCTGTTGTGAATTTCACACTTACTGCTCAGGAAGGGCAAGCAATTTTATCGGATGTACATTGCGACTTCTCTTTCAATGGAAACCACGTCCATTACCTATATCTGTCGACTCTCAGACACGGGGAGCCAGTGTTGGAGTTTGTACAGGTTCCGAGACATGTAGTCGGTGTTAACACGGTCCACGTGAGCTGCTACAATCTAGTGTCAAGTTCGTTGTCAACTTTTGTCATAGATGTTGTTTTCGATGAAGTACGACTCGAGAGTTTGAGCGGAAGGGATGTTCTGTGGTCGAACACGTCTGTCTTTGTTTTGGACATTGATAGGTACGGAACCCAATCATGCTTCCAGTGGGATATGGGAGACGGGAATGGCAAATTTGTTTATGGAGAAAGTTTCTGTGCAACGTATTCCACTCAATCAACCTTCATGGAAATAACATTTGGATTGCAACAAGTGGTCCACAATTACACTTACCGTGATATTGGTCGTTTCGAGGTCACCGTGTTTGCATTCAATCACGTATCAAATTCAAGTCTTCACCTATCCCATTATGTTCAGGACTGGCCGTGTGAAAAACCTATGGTGGATGTTAGTCCATTATATCTGAATAGGGACAAACCGATCCAAATTATGCGCTCCAAGAGAATTGAGTTGATGCCAATCATAACGATAAATTGTGCAAAATCCAGATTCTACAATTCATCATGGGAATTATATGATCTTGATGTATCATCTGGACCTAGTTTGTTTACCGTCACGAACAATGACACTTTGTCACTTGAGCCACGTACGCTGACTTATGGACAGTACAAGATCAACTTTAAAGTTGCAATGTACAGTGTGATCGACGCCCTGACGGTCGATAAAATGTGGACGATGGTAGAAATGTATATCGAGATTATACAATCTCCACTCTTTGTCTCCATCGCCAACGGCCCCGAGTATGGTAGGGGATATAACCGTACTGTCATCATGGATGCCATCAGTGTTACTTTCGATCCAGATGCAGACTTTCAGAATAAAGCTGGGCTACGTTTCTGGTGGTTTTGTCGTGCGGCCAATGAAAGTTTCCCCCTAGCGCCTGGCAGATCCATATCGAAATACCCATTGCCACCCACAGACTCCTGGGATGGCGGGTGCTTCGGAAACGGTCCTGGAATACTCCCAATTTCAACAGGCTCCTTCGAGTTTTCAACGGGAGATATGATAATCCTGAAGCACTATGTTTTTAGAGTGGAGGTGATGAAGGAAGAGAGATGGAATTTCTTTGAACAGACATTCTACGTGGGAGCAACAGATCCACCTGTGGTTAATATCAGGTAATGAGCAGAATTTTGTGAAAATTGCTGTGAAGATTTGCAATGAAATTGCCATTGGAAGCCTTTGGCTCCACATTACCAAATTACCCTCATGTTATGATTGTTTAATCAGGAGTTTAAACAATTCCAAACAATAACAATCCCAAATTTACTGTTTTAGTTGCATCAACAACTGTGCGGAGAAAACAAGTTTGTCGAGCACACTGATTTTAAAGGCAGTCTGTTCGGAGAATTGTCGCAATACTTTTGGTGGCCTCTCCCACTACTGGAAGCTGTACCACAAAATCGACAACTCTGTTGAAGTTCACGATTGGGAGAACAAGACTGAAACTGGTACTCTACATTGAACCAATACACGATCGTATTAGCAACATCAGTCATAGCGCTTTCAGTGAATCCCATGGTGGATCATTTGCACTTCTCCAGGTGTCCGCGGCATGAAATTGTTCATCAAGCCTGGTAGTTTACGGCCTGGTGATTGGTACATGCTGGAGGTGTATGCCAGTACCGCAGGCTCGCCAAACTCGACCGACGTGTACAACTTTCGCATGAATAAGCTACCATACGCTGGGGACTGTGAAGTCTCTCCCAACTATGGTATTATATCTTGAATACCATAGCAACAGTATATCTGTCGCAACATCTATGATTTTGCTTGCCGATCGCTGTTCTTGCCTTTCCTTTCCTGCCTCAGGTTTTGCCACGGACACTCAGTTTTCAATCAGATGTGAAAACTGGAAGGAATGGGACCCTCCTGTCTCTGGCTCTTCCCTCCAGTACCAGTTCCGAGTACGGTCCATGGGGAACAGTCGTTCTTTGCTCTTCTACTTCGGTCGAAATGCCACAAGCACCCCAGTTGTGTTCCCTGTCGGCAACCTTGAGCGGAGCTTCCTCAACTCAGTCGAACTAAATGTGGTGGACAGTGTCGGGGACTCTGCAACATCGTATCTCAATGTCACGGTCTCTATATTATTGGTGTATTTGCATATACACAAAATGCCAAAATATACAAACACAACTAAAGTCCTGCCTCAAGATAATTATATTCCTATACAAAATGAGTAATACGCTAAATGTTAATATTGAGGCATGTGATCACACCAGGTATACCCACCTCCCGCTGCAAAAGATGAAACAGTCATGCAGATGATGAGGATTGCCTCTGGACCGAGACTCAATGAATCTATGACTTCAGGAGATTACAACACAGCTGTTTCCCTTATATTCGCTGCGCTATCAGTGTTAAACGTCCCCACGTCATGGGTAACGATATACTGTGCACATACGATCGACATAGAATCTTAAAGATGATGATCATCGTACATAATTTGAACTAAAACAAACTCACATATGTTATTATTTATATCATTGCATACGTAATCAACTGTATTTGTAATATTATGCAGCACCTATCGTCGAGTAAGTGGTCAGCACATTCATCCCAAAATATCGTGTACCATGGCAATGAATCTGAACCAATTTGATCCATTCTCACAATCAGGAGTTCCCAGATGATATTGCAGAAAAGTATGGTATCGCCAATGATGAGATCGATGCAGAGAAAATGGCAATGCTTACGGTGATGCGCGTTGAGGTGAATATACATTGCATTGCAATTACTATTTAACGTTCGATACTAGGAATCGGCGGCAACAGTCCTTAGAGTGTAGTGCTCAACTATCTGCAATAATCAGAAGAAGTGTAAATTATATTATAGAGTAGAAGACGGCTGATACTCACGATGTCAGCAATCCCAGTCACTAGTCCAGGAGAACTTGACCAGGGCAACGAGCTCTTGTTTACTGCACTCGGGGCGCAAGAAGAGCTTGATCTGGAAACACAAGTATTCCTATCTATAATACATACATGGTCAAAATACATGGAAAAAATGCCACGTTTACTGTGTTTCGTTATTAAGTGTGTTAGCAGGAATCAGCATGCACTGTTAATCATTACAGTTTAGTTTATACTCAGTTGTCAAATACAATCGAACAGATGATCAGTGTTGATCGAATCACAGACCTGACCAATGCCTACCTCGACTTCAAGGATATCATATCTCTCGAACAGACGAAATCTATGGCGGAAGGTTAGCACTTAGCCACAATTTCATACCAGTTGTATCCTTAAAGTGCGCAGCTATATAATTTAAGACACATGGATGATTATTCAAAATACAGATCTGGTAGGCACAACATTACGACTTATGATAGCGGCTAATTTGGTAACGAAAAAACTAGAAACGCAGTCCAGAAACTCGAGCTACCATGTGTCAAATAGGACAGGTGAGGGCATATATACGCCACGCCCACAAGGTGGACAGGTGAGTGAATATCATACGTCGACATATATTTAACAAGATTTGCCTGCCAGCCAATGCATTACATTTATTATTTAAAAAATGTGAAGTACATGCAAGATATTGTGCTGCTCAGGTCGGACAAGTCATGTCTGGAAGCATATACAATATACGGACAATCACTGACTCCATATCGGCGAGCATGGATGTGAATGATCCCTCAATAGTGATTAGCTATGACGAAATGACGCTGATGGTTGGAAAGGAGTCCGTAGACCAGCTGAACAGCTCAGAGTTCAGCACCACGCATGGGACCGTGTCTTTCCCAGAGATGGACGATGACGGTCATGAGTCCTGCTTGAACAGACAGGTATACTCCGTTACATGGTACCGAGCATTGCTTTTGATGAATCACAATTATAGTTCTACCGGCATGTCTTTTCATTTCAGATTTTATTCTCGTCCATAAACCCATTTATCTATGGTTCATCCGGAAACTCCACCGACGTCAAGTCGACGGTTATTGACTTCCATTTGGAAGATTGTGAGAGTGGGATCACACAGGCTAATGAAACCGAATCACCTCGTGTTCGAAGAGATCTCAGGGGGTCTGACCAGCAAGATACTTACTTCAAAATTGGTCTCAAAATCACGTCAGAAGATCCCGAGTATTTCAACACAACACTAGAAGATCCAGGAACAATAGTATACCATATTATCAATGCATCAGATGATGTTCCTAAGCCTGTGGTTATAACTGTTTACCCCGCGTACACGAACGCGTCTTTGCGCGTGTACGTTGGCCTCGGCAAGAACCCATCAGAGGAGGAATACGAATCACGGTACATTATAAACGCTTCACAGTCTGGAAACACAACATTGAACAAGCTGAACTTTTTTGTACCGGCATACAACCTCACCAACGACACAACTGGCCATGGCATAAGCCTGCATCTGGGTGTACAGTCTGCAGGTGACTATAATACAATGTCTCCCGCTCAAATGAATATAGTGTTGCACCGAATTTATTGTGGGCTGATTGTGTTATTTCGCTATGACTTTTTGAATTGCCAGATGGAGCCACCATGTTGCAGTACAACCTTCTGATTCAGTCACCCAGTTGCACACTATGGGACGACGAGTTACAAATGTGGCTCACGGATGCATGCGAGGTAACTAATATTCTCTGATATGTATGGTTGTTGCGATGTATTCCACGGTTCTGCACCTGGTATCAAACTTTTAATTTGACAGGTTGAAGACAGTACAACCGATGAAGTGGTATTCAAGAGCAATTTGTTTGGAGGATTCGGTGCAGGGCTGTTCGTGCCACCGAACACTATAGATTTCAGCACAGTGTTTGACGATTTCGGTGCCAAGTTGGTAGAAAACATGCCCGTTGTTGCAACAGTGATTGTGATATTGGCCCTGTATATACCCCTTGCGATAATCTGCAGGCGGCTCGATGCCAAGGATAAGATCAAGGTGCAAAAGTTATCAGGATTAGCAATATCATACCAGTGGGTAAACTATTTGTTATTTTCAAAAACGTTTATTACCCATATTTTGAACAGTGGATGATTTTGCCGTTGGTGGACAACTTCGAAGAAGACACACACCAGTATGAAATTCACGTTTACACGGGTTTCAAACGTAATGCCGGGACAAAGTCCAAGATTCAGTTCATTTTGTATGGCACAGATGAGGATACTGGGGAGCGAGCACTCTCAGATGGGATTAGAGAGGTACTGTTCAGAAAATTATCAAAATTGCTCTTTCATTCAAAGGTGGCGAGCAGGCGACTTGGTTAATCGTAAATGCAAGTGAAGTGTATTAATTATTCAACCAGAATTTTAAAGAAGGAACTGCAAGTTCATTCCTGATGACAACTTCGAGGTCGATCGGTGTCCCGAGCATATTACAAATTTGGCAAGACAACTCGGGCAAAGGAAGCGATGCCAGCTGGCTCCCAAATAAAATCATAGTGGTTGATCGCCAGTCTCAGAAATGGTACGAATAACATTTGCACGCAGTCATTATATATGCAATCTTCATTGACTGACAAGACATTTGTTTATATATTTGAGACCAACTCTCTCTCAGGTATATGTTCGTTTGTAACGAATGGTTGTCGGTTGACACGGAGCTGTACAGAACTATTAAAGTGGCCAGTGATATGTCCAACATCGACAACGAGAGTTTGATGAAGACCAACTTTAACCGTACGCTGTACGACTCGCACGTCTGGTTGTCGGTGGGTTACCGACATACAAGATCAACATTCACACGTCTCCAGAGAAGTACCGTGTGTCTGGCAATCCTTCTGCTCAGCATGGTTGTCAACGCGATGTGGTATGGTACTGAGGAGGAAGGGGCAGATACCGCTTCCATTGAGATTGGACCTGTTAAGTTTTCCATGCACGAACTTTATACCAGCATGATGAGCTCTACTATCTTGGTCCCTCCCATTGTGTGCATCACGCTGTTATTTGCTAAGTCTAGCGAACGAGTACCCAAGGATTCCGACCAGGCGTTGATGTCGACCAGAGCGGCCCGGAAGGGAAAATTACCTCACTGGTGCTGCTACATTGCCTGGTCCCTTGCTGGTTTGGCTATTTTGGCAGGTGCATTCTTCACCATTCTATACAGCTTTGAGTTTGGAGGCGAAAAGTCAAGGAAATGGCTAATTGCTTTCTGGTTGTGCTTTATCGAGTCCGTTTTCGTTGTCCAACCTCTGAAGGTATACATATGTATATATACTCGAGGAATATTTGATTTCTTGATAGAAGTATCCATAATACAATACTGTTTTAATGATTGAAAACCAAAGTGAATGTGTGCATGTGTTATCTAACAGGTGTTAGTTATTGCATGTCTGCTGAGTCTGGTTTTCAAGAAGGATACCGATTTATCAGAATACGAGGAATTGTTTGGAAAAATGGATGAATCCAGCAACAAGTACCTACCAGAGACAGGTACAATATATATTTTTCATAATTGATGATCACTGAAAGTGAAATCAGGACCATATTTCAGAACTCTACAGAAGTGTGCCGTGTAGACCATGTTATATATGATATAATTATGCTATAGATAATGCATATATACCTGTTTGTAATATGGGAGTTCTTTTCAGACACAATGCGAATGGAAGAGCATGGATTGACTGCTCATGATGTTGAAAACGCAAAGCACAAACTGGAACTGGAGCATAAGGTTCGGAGCATGATTCGAGAGATCGTCTACTACGCGAGCTTCTGTTTCTTCCTAGCCTGTGTCATTTATACTAACCAGGACGGGAACATTTACCACCAGAACGGAGATATTATCAACAGATTCAATCAAAACCTGGACAAGGTGTGTTGACTTTATTATGATTCTTTATTGCAGCCTTGGTAGTTTGGAACATTATCTAACGTTATCAAATATTAATAAATATAAAAAGCTGGTCATCAGGCGTTACAGTTTACGAAAAACTAAGATGTTTTTTTTTTCACTTGAAGACATGACTTTGTGAAACCAGTCTCTCATCATTCGGAAACCAGACTATCGTACATGTAAGTCTCTGTATACTATAGGTTCATACATTTGGTGAAATCTGGTTGTGGATTAGCGATGTTGGTATTCCCGCGCTATACTACACGGAAGATTATAATGGTGGATCAGTCAGTACACATGACCAAAAATTCATCGGAAACCAAGTAGCCTATCGCCTTGGTGCTCCCAGACTAAGACTGGTCAGAACTACCTCAGGTACATCTTGGCCATCGACGGCATATATGTGTATATCTATATTGTGTAGCAATTTGAAAATGTTTATATAGATTTACAATTACAATCACAGAAATATACTAGGCCTAAAACAGGTTTATTTTGAAGGGTCACCAAATTGTTTGTCCAATACCCAGGGCCATGTGGACACAATATTCCCACGAGACAGTTTTGCCAGAGGGAATACTCGCTCCTTACAGAGGACCAGGCCGACTACTCTACAGCTTGGTATCCTTCTCGGAATTATTCCGGAATGACTGTTTCTGAACTTCAAGAGAGTTTTCTCTACAACTCAGAGGCAGAACTCGACGGCAGCGCATTCTGGGGGAGTCTATCGTGGTACTCTGGCGGGGGTTACGTGGCTGATCTGGGCACTGATAGAGGAGTGGCTTCTGAAACTGTGCGACAACTCATTGATAATTACTGGATTGACGAACAAGCTGCAGCTGTATTCCTGGAGTTCAACCTCTATAATGTGAACTCGCGTCTTTTTTCAACAGTCACCACTGCTTTCGAAGTGACGAGGAGCGGAAAAGTTTTGCACCACTTGAACGTGGACAGTCTGGTGCTTTATCGTTACTTTGGTCCACAAGGTGTATTTTCCCTTTTGACCGAGATAATATGTTGTATATTTGTGATAACGATAGCAGTTCTTGAGGTCAGATGCATTGTCAAACAGAGATGTCGGTACTGGTCTGTGCCATGGAACTGGATGCAGATGCTGAGTGTTCTATTTTTTATACTGGCCATGGCCATGTATATCCTCCGAAGTGTGTGGACGCAGCGCAAGGTTACCGAGCTCATGAACAACAGAGGTAACAAAATGAGCGGGATGGTCCTATCAAAAACAAGTTTCGTTTCGAAATCGTGATGCCGTGCACATGTTATCGATACAAGAAAAAAATGTTCCTTTTTATATTTCCAGATGAAGTTGTGAGCTTCGCATATGTATCTACATATGACATGTACTTCAAAGTCATGTTGGGGCTGGTTGCTTTCCTTGTGAACTTCCAAGTCCTACGTATCATTCGCCATAACCAGTCGGTGGCATTCCTGCTATCAACTTTGGCGATGTCTGCCAAAGAATGTATCAGTTTCTTTGTGGTGGCATTGGTTGTGTTCTTATCATACACATTCTCCATGGCTCTCTGGTTTGTTGTCCTTGATGGATACCAGACCATTCCAGATGCCATCGGAACCAACCTCGCTGGGATGATGGGCAACTTCGATTTCTCTGGAGTGGAACTGATTGGAGGTCGACTTGCAAGTTCCTTTCTCATAATGTACCTGCTGAGTATGATGATTTTGATTCTCAACTTGTTTATCATTCTGTTGAATGAGTACCTGAGCACGGTGAAGAATCGCCGCGAGATTTGGTCCGGAGACACTGAAGTGGTTGAATATTTGATTGACATGCTAAAACGGATGATGTACGGCAACAAAGCTGAAGAAACAGGTGACAAAAGGTTTTTTGCTTTGACTAAAGAGTAAAAATCATCATATATTTCAATATATGTAGCATCAATATTAAAACGAATTACACAACACGTTTGCGAATTAGTGATGATTCTGATGATGATTCTGATAGTTTGGTTGATGCCTTTAACCATGATATGTCTACAGCTGAGGTTGAAGAACCGGCGATATCAGCAAGCAGTGAAGGTAAAAATTAAGATGGAAAACATTACTTTGAAAGTAACTGTTTATGTTGGGGTAAATGATATGATGATTATAAAAAAAATCTGACCGACATCGTGAATAGCAATGTACTTTTTTCTATAGAACTGCTGGAGCGAATTGATATACTGGCACACCTGGCAGAAGCTTACCAACCCTCGATTGAAATGCAAGTGAAAGAACATGTCATTGAGTACCTGCTACAGCACTACGACTTGGAGTACAATGATCTTCCGTATATGGAAACGGATTATTTTATCGAACAACTCCGAAATATTGCCCACAGGGATGCCGCAGAAGTTGATGAAGACGACGTGGAAATCCTCGTTAAATATTTGCAGGGAGAAATTGGCAAAGTTTCCCTGGAGTAAACACCCTTATATATGACAGTGACTTTTCCTCTTTTTTGTACAGTGTGTGTTTGTGTGTTTGTGTAGGTGTTTTGATATTTAAATTTCAGAAATGATAAGACGAATCCTAAGCAGTAGGGTGACAGTGTAATCAAAATCAGCTTACAGTCGATGGATACTTCGTTGTTGTCAAACTACTTATCATTTTCAGTGCTGTATTGATGTAGGTGTCTTAGTTTGTGTACAATATGCTAGGTACACCAGCTATATCAGTGATTTCTTGTTGTGCGTCTAGCAGAATGGTGACTGTTGGTATGGTTCATTCCATAATATTTTGCCGAATTTTGTTGTGGTCAGCTAATCACAAAATCTTCGTTTATTATCCCATATCGTACGTAGTACATGTAATGGTCAAAACACGTTTATGTTTCTTCGAATCAATTGCATGATAACATAATATATGCCGAGTTTTGTAATATATTCAATAATGCACCAGCAGCATATTTAAGTTCATGATCAATGTTCAAGAAAGAAGTTTGGGACATAAATTTTATAGTTGCGCAATTACGGTTGATATATTAGCCTTCATCTCTAATTGCGGTGTATATAGCAAATGATAACGTAGTGAGAAGACACATACATTGTGTATATGGGACTGACATCACCACTCAGACATTCTGTTGATCACTATAAAACTCGAATGAGCCACTCGGTACCGTCCAGTTGCGATCCGGCTGGTCCAAACGGAGAATTCATCGTCTTTCCATCTTGTGAATCACGAAATCTTTTCATCTCGTGTTCTACAACGTACTGGGTCAGTAGCGGATTTAGAGGGTACCGTCCAGTTGCGCTCCGGCTGGTCCAAACAACGGAGAATTCATCGTCTTTCCTTCTTGTGAATCACGAAATCTTTTCATCTCGTGTTCTACAACGTACTGGGTCAGTAGCGGATTTAGAGGGGGGGGGGGGTTACTGGGGTCAGGACCCCCCCCCCCCCCCCCTTTCGGAAAAAATACATATATATCAGAATTACATAGGCGGATTCACGTCTCCTGCCCGATAAAATTATGTCGAAATATCATGTTTGAGAGCAGGTTGATCATAGTGAGTTTGTTTGAAATGTATATTCAGGAGAGTCCAGCAAGCTACCACAGAACATAAAAAGGGTTCTGGCTTCTGGGGCCCTTCAGCGGGCCCCAGACCCCCGGCCCAGATGTGCAGTTTCCCTAGCTTCTACATTTGTTTTACAAACTTTTCAGTACATAGTCACAAATGAATTTTTAAGTGCAATTCATATCTAGAAAAGGCCACTAAATTAATGCAGAATATAAAAAAGGCTCTGACTTCCGGGGCCTCCCAGCCTGCTCCAGAATCCTGGCCCACATGTGCAGCTTCTCTTCTACATTTTTTTTACAAACTTTTCAGAACATGGTAATCAATAATTTTTAAGTGCAATTTATTCCCAGGAAAGGCTACAAAATTAATTCAGAACATATTATGCCCTTCAGCGGGCCCCAGACCCCGCTCATGACAGTAAGTAATATTGAGGAAAGGCCACTAAATAAGTTCTGAACATAAAAATGGCTCTGACTTCTTGGGCCCTTCAGCGGGCCCCAGACCCCCGGCCCAAATGTGCAGCTTCTCTACCTTCAACATTTTTTTACCAAATTTTTCAGAACATAGTCATCAATGAATTGCAATTAATGAATTGCAATTATTATTGAGGAAAGGCCACTAAATTAGTTCTGAACATAAAAAAAGGCTCTGACTACTTGGGCCTTTCAGCGGGCCCCAGACACCCGGCTCAAATGTGCAGCTTTCCTTCTACAGTTTTACGAACTTTTCAGAACATGGTCATCGATGAGTTTTCAAGTCCAATTTATTCCCAGGAAAGGCCACAAAATTAATTCAGAACATAAAAAAAGGTTCTGACTTCTGGGCCCTTCAGCAGGCCCCAGACCCTCATCTGAGACGAGCTCGATTCGTTTCTATTTTTGACATTAAATATGAAAGTATGGCGATCATTTTGTATTAAAGTGGAATTCATACCCAGGAGATGCCATCAACTTACCACAGAACATGAAAAAGACTTGCTTATAGGTTGCTTCTTCTCTTGAACGGCCCCAGACCCCCACCACGACAGGCTCGCTTCACTCCATAATTTTTTTTATATGAATGAATGAATGACTTTATTTTCCCAACTTTGACAATAAATTTTTACACAAATAGCATATACATAAATTGGAGATGACAAATTATTGGGCAGACCAAAAATAGTACAAAATGGTACTGTCTTCCTTCTGGCCTGTAATGTGCACAAGATATATTTATTATCATATGCCAGAATGACAGTTGATGCAAATAGCGTAGTTAATGCTATTATACAGTAATTTAAATTACTGTCAACAAACTTAGACCTGAAAATACACCATTTCTATGTGTTTTGTTTTTCAATAGCTGTTCCTATTTTTCCAATAACAAACTTCTGCCCGGCGGGCTGTAAATTCCACACTTGCCCAGGCAGCTCCCAGTTCAAGAAAACGTCATTATTTTGAAGGGTAAACAAAAGCACATGGTCGCTCTCCGGGCCCGATTCCGTTATGTTTGACGTTTTTGCCCCCAATTTACGTTTTACGCTGATGCTCTTGGAACTCTGAAATGGTCTGTGAATCGGATAAATGTGTGAATAAAAGCTGTATTTCTTGCTTATTTCTTTCTAATCGGATATGATTCGGTCATTTGAAACATACTAAAATGTCCCCGACATCCACTGGCATATGATAAACGGGTTATTGCACAATATGGGGTTTCATGCCCTCGGGCCAAGTCTTCAAGAAGCCCTCCGCTTCGCGTCGGGCTTCTCAAAGACTTGACCCTCGGGCATAAAACCTCATATTGTGCAATAACCCTATAATACAAAACTTAGTAACTGATATTTCTCAATATTACTCAACCTATATATTCATATATTAATCTATTGATTAAATCCTATAAATAAAATTTACAAATACAACTGAAAAATTATCCATTTTGAACTTCTGAAATACAAGTGATGCATAAGTAACACAGGACGGGAGAGGTGAATTCTGTTGCAGAATTTATATACCAGGATACCAGGGACATCAAGTGGGATTTATACCCAGGAGATGCCAGGAAGCTACCACAGGACATAAAAAAGGATTTGGTTTCTGGGGCCCTTGAGCGGGCCCCAGACCCCACACCGTATTATGTTGGACCCCCTCTTTTCAAATTCCTGGATCCGCCCCTGCGCAACATACATATCGCGAGAAAACAAATTGAGAAAACAAATCTGAAATACTAATTTGACTCGAGGTTTTATCTATATCGTCGAACATATATCTATACCTCTGAGAACCCCCAAACGCTATAGTTGTACAATGTACGTGTACAAATAACTTCAAAAATACGTACAATACACATGGGGTACTGGGCTAAGTGCGGCTTTAGGGAGGCTCATGCCTCACTAACATTTCACTAAGTTTAAGGGCTTTTAAGTGTCACTTCGACACAAAGTGAGCGGTGTGCAATCGAAAAGTGTGATTTAAGTTGAACTTTTCGTAAATTGTGGCTAAAATACGACATGTGCAATTCACCACCGAAGCAAGTCTTCCGGGCTGGGATGTACAATAACGTGGGCAATTTTATTTTCAACTAATTTCCCATACTTATGATCCGGAATGACAATTGGTTATGATAGAAAAGTGTTCTTTATTACACACCAGATGTTCTTTTTATCTGTATTTATCATTTTGTGTCGCTGATTAACTCATCGTTGTCATCGAGAAACAGGATTGTTCACTAGATTGTACATGTGCTCCAACAAATGTAATGTCTCTTTCTACGGACATTTTCTGCCATCGTGCCGTTCAACATTCACTAAGTGGATGGCCCAAGTATCATACACTGCGCCTTCCTCCATATTCAGCAAGGATTAAAAATGTTTCAGATGGATTAAATGGCATTCGTTTAGTGGACGAGTAGTATTAAGGCGCAGCGTATGATACTTGGGCCAAGTGGATTATTTGGTGTGATCAATGGATTAAACTAATTACGAGATTTGACTTACACGAAAATGAGTCTCGCGTAAGGATAAATCGAACTTTGACCTGGGAAATATGTAAACACGATTTCGTGGGACCTGACATTGGAAATAGCCAACATTCAGACTCAATTTCACGCGAAAAAACGCCTTGTCACACGCCTGTGGATCTCTCGTTATGGAGTAAACAATGCACCAAACCCAAGTAAGTCAACTATACCAAAGATTTTCTATACCAAGATAGCCCACTCAGGCCAAAACGGAAGCGAACAGTCCCCCTGGCGGTCAGACTGAGGAATTACTACATTTTCCATGTTATGAATGAATATCTGTGACCAGAACGTCATTTCATTTCCTAATCAACTCAGTAGCCTTTTGGCTTGTGATTGGGGTTTGTTTCGGATTTCTAATTTGTATTCATAGGTTGTTGGGCAGTTGTATACTAATTCCATCAGGAGTACAGTAGAAACAACTACATTTACCACACTAGCTGCCCCTGATGACGCCAGTGTGTCTTTCGATAGAGTAATTGGTCGGGCTTTGTTTCTATTGCAAAATGTTGTATGTTTGTTATTGGAATCATCAAAATTTGGCTGTATTAGTGGCAATAGATCGATACTTACATTCATACCACTGAGCCGGTGTCACTGCCGGTGGACGTTAAGTCTGTCCCCGAGGATACCATCAACTCGATAGCCTTTCGGCTTGTGATTAGGTACTCATGTACTTGTCATATATTTATTCCATGGGGTTTGTTTTGGATTTCTAATTTGTTTTCGTAGGTTGTTGGGCAGTTGTATACTAATTCCATCAGGTGTACAGTAGAAAAAACTACATTTACCACACTGTCTGCCCCTGATGACGCCAGTGTGTCTTTGGATAAACTATTTGTGATTAATAACATTAATTTAATGGATTGAATTGCTCATTATTCTCCACATAATAAACAAAGGAAAACATATCTATAGATGTATATCCCAGTACAGACATTCAATGGTTAAATGTTGCCCAATGTTTTAGATCAAAAATTGATAGTTTATGCGTCTATTTTGGTTAATGAATAGGTTATGGGTTTATCGATAGTTTATTGTGGTTCATCGATAGTTACGAATGATAGTTTATGGGTCTACTTTGTTTATCGAATTGCCCAGCTAGTCTCTAAACTGCTGCGACGATGATGTTTTACCAAGACTTCTAGCTGCCTTTGAGAAATTCTATGGACGTCGTCATCAGGTCATGATCTGGTTGATTAATACACCAAATCCATGACTGCCATACTGGGTATTGATTCGACGTCTATTGGTGTAAAAAAAACATATTTTCATCACATTTTATCACTTTACGTCGGAAACTATAAAATACATACATACATACATACATACATACATAATACTTGGTATAGCGATGTAGTGCAGTAGTGCATTAAAATGTAGTGCAGTAGTGCATTAAAATATAGTGCAGTAGTGCATTAAAATAGTCGACCTGGAAGGTCACCAGACTGCGGAGATGGTGAGTTGCCAGGATTGGCTCTGAGAGAGCCAGGCAGAATAAAATGATGTTGGCGCAGTAGTTTATAATTTTCAAATAAACGCCACTGTTTTTAGGTAAGATTAGGCAAAAAAAAACTAGTATGGTTGTGGTTAGGCGCGCGTTTTCTCTACAACTCAGAGGCAGAACTCGACGGCAGCACATTCTGGGGGAGTCTATCGTGGTACTCTGGCGGGGGTTACGTGGCTGGTCTGGGCAATGCTAGAGGAGTGGCTTCTGAAACTGTGCGACAACTCATTGATAATTACTGGATTGACGAACAAGCTGCAGCTGTATTTCTGGAGTTCAACCTCTATAATGTGAACTCGCGTCTTTTTACAACAGTCACCACTGCTTTCGAAGTGACGAGGAGCGGAAAAGTTTTGCACCACTTGAACGTGGACAGTCTGGTGCTTTATCGTTACTTTGGTCCACAAGGTGTATTTTCCCTTTTGACCGAGATAATATGTTGTATATTTGTGATAACGATAGCAGTTCTCGAGGTCAGATGCATTGTCAAACAGAGATGTCGGTACTGGTCTGTGCCATGGAACTGGATGCAGATGCTGAGTGTTCTATTTTTTATACTGGCCATGGCCATGTATATCCTCCGAAGTGTGTGGACGCAGCGCAAGGTTACCGAGCTCATGAACAACAGAGGTAACAAAATGAGCGGGATGATCATATCAAAAACAAGTTTCGTTTCGAAATCATGATGCCATGCACATTTTATCGATACAAGAAAAAAATGTTTCTTTTATATTTCCAGATGAAGTTGTGAGCTTCGCATATGTATCTACATATGACATGTACTTCAAAGTCATGTTGGGGCTGGTTGCTTTCCTTGTGAACTTCCAAGTCCTACGTATCATTCGCCATAACCAGTCGGTGGCATTCCTGCTATCAACTTTGGCGATGTCTGCCAAAGAATGTATCAGTTTCTTTGTGGTGGCATTGGTTGTGTTCTTATCGTACACATTCTCCATGGCTCTCTGGTTTGTTGTCCTTGATGGATACCAGACCATTCCAGATGCCATCGGAACCAACCTCGCTGGGATGATGGGCAACTTCGATTTCTCTGGAGTGGAACTGATTGGAGGTCGACTTGCAAGTTCCTTTCTCATAATGTACCTGTTGACTATGATGATTTTGATTCTCAACTTGTTTATCATTCTGTTGAATGAGTACCTGAGCACGGTGAAGAATCGCCGCGAAATTTGGTCCGGCGACACAGAAGTGGTTGAATATTTGATTGACATGCTAAAACGGATGATGTACGGCAACAAAGCTGAAGAAACAGGTGACAAAAGGTTTTTTGCTCTGACTAAAGAGTAAAAATCATCATATATTTCAATATATGTAGCATATAATATTAAAACGAGTTACACAACACGTTTGCGAATTAGTGATGATTCTGATGATGATTCTGATAGTTTGGTTGATGCCTTTAACCATGATATGTCTACAGCTGAGGTTGAAGAACCGGCGATATCAGCAAGCAGTGAAGGTAAAAATTAAGATGGAAAACATTACTTTGAAAGTAACTGTTTATGTTGGGGTAAATGATATGATGATTATAAAAAAAATCTGACCGACATCGTGAATAGCAATGTACTTTTTTCTATAGAACTGCTGGAGCGAATTGATATACTGGCACACCTGGCAGAAGCTTACCAACCCTCGATTGAAATGCAAGTGAAAGAACATGTCATTGAGTACCTGCTACAGCACTACGACTTGGAGTACAATGATCTTCCGTATATGGAAACGGATTATTTTATCGAACAACTCCGAAATATTGCCCACAGGGATGCCGCAGAAGTTGATGAAGACGACGTGGAAATCCTCGTTAAATATTTGCAGGGAGAAATTGGCAAAGTTTCCCTGGAGTAAACACCCTTATATATGACAGTGACTTTTCCTCTTTTTTGTACAGTGTGTGTTTGTGTGTTTGTGTAGGTGTTTTGATATTTAAATTTCAGAAATGATAAGACGAATCCTAAGCAGTAGGGTGACAGTGTAATCAAAATCAGCTTACAGTCGATGGATACTTCGTTGTTGTCAAACTACTTATCATTTTCAGTGCTGTATTGATGTAGGTGTCTTAGTTTGTGTACAATATGCTAGGTACACCAGCTATATCAGTGATTTCTTGTTGTGCGTCTAGCAGAATGGTGACTGTTGGTATGGTTCATTCCATAATATTTTGCCGAATTTTGTTGTGGTCAGCTAATCACAAAATCTTCGTTTATTATCCCATATCGTACGTAGTACATGTAATGGTCAAAACACGTTTATGTTTCTTCGAATCAATTGCATGATAACATAATATATGCCGAGTTTTGTAATATATTCAATAATGCACCAGCAGCATATTTAAGTTCATGATCAATGTTCAAGAAAGAAGTTTGGGACATAAATTTTATAGTTGCGCAATTACGGTTGATATATTAGCCTTCATCTCTAAGTAAGTAAGTAAGTAAGTAAGTAAGTAAGTTTATTTAGAAAATGTATAATAACAGTCAATCTTACTATCACAAGTACATTTACAAATACATTTCCAAGGACATTACAAGAGACAGAGTCTGTAGCCCATACATATACATTTCAGTACATGATAATACAATTACGCGTTCTGTATAGGTTGTAATACCCAAACAAAGAAAAAAAAGAAAGAAAAAAAAAGATACACATTAAGAACGACAAGAAACATATACGAATTTTACAGTGATAATCCAGTGGAATGTGGTAAGTGCGGACTCAGTACTGGCTAAACTTGTGGTGTTTGAATAACTGTTTGAAAGATTTAACACTTTTCGCGTTTTTAGCTTCATTGGGTAAGTTTGTCCATTTTGCGGGTCCTAAATATAACAGACTGCGTTTCGCCGTTTCAAATGTTATCAGAGGTATAATCGGGTCATCTCCATGTCGAGTTGTTTACCTATTCCCCTGTGGGCGATAATAAAATAGGTCTAGGAGGGCATTAGGCAGTTTCTCATGAACAAATTTGTACATGAATTCATTTATTTGTAGCTCGAAAATATCTGAAAGTTTCAAAATTCTTGAATATCTGAACAACGGAGATGAATGGGCATTATAAACAGAATTATTCAAACATCAAATTGTCTTCTTTTGGGCCACTGTAATTTTGTTCAAGTGCTTCTGATATGTGCCTCCCCATAGAATACATCCATATGTGAGGTATGGGTGAATGAGGCTATAGTACAATGTTTTCAAATTTTCATACTTCAAGAATGACTTGGCGCTCTTCATCGCATAAATGCCGCTGGATTTTTTTGTGCACGTGTTCAACATGTGCGTTCCAGCGTAATTGGTCATCGATATGAAGCCCAAGGAACTTAGTAACATTAACCATTTCCAGTTTATCTCGATCAATATATAATTCATGGGGATCTCCGTTTGTATTCATGTTACACCTGGTGAAAACCATGTATTTGGTTTTAGAAGCATTTACAGAAAGCCTATTCGCTCTGAACCAATCAGTCAAACTTTTCAAGTCCACATTCATATGCTCATAAAGCTGGGATAAATTTGCACTAGAGTAGTATACAGTAGTATCATCGGCAAATAAAACTGTTTTTGCGTATTTGGTGCATTGTGGGATGCCATTAGAATAAAGAACGAATAAAAGTGGACCTAGGACGCTTCCTTGAGGGACACCGATATTTACATTGCGATACTCTGATTTTATACCGCTATAGTACACATACTGACGTCGATTTTTTAAGTATGAGGTAAACCACTCGAGAGACTTCCCTCTAATACCATAATGCGTCAACTTATGTAGAAGGATGTCGTGGTTTAGCGTATCGAACGCTTTCGATAGATCCAAGAATGTACCAAGACAAAATTCGTGTTTTTCCATTGACTGCAGAACATCCATCGTAAACGTTATGACAGCATCCGTAGTTGAATATCTCGGCCTAAACCCGAATTGTTTATTATAAAGAACAGTATGTTTTGATATGAACTTGTATACCCTTTTATGAACTACCTTCTCTAAGATCTTAGAAATATTGGGTAACAAAGATATCGGTCTGTAGTTATTGAATAATTCTTTGCTTTTCCCCTTATGAATCGGTATTACTTTCGCCAATTTCATGGCGTCAGGAAACGTGCCAGTTTCCAATGAAAGATTCACTATATGGGCTATAGGAGCACTAACCACGTCCACGAGACTTTTTATCAGTTTCATACTGATATTGTCATCACCGGCACTTTTCTTATTCTTACATGACTTTATTATATCTGATATTTCAGATGGATCGGTCGGGGCTAAATATATAGATCCGGGTACAGGTTTGGATGTCATGTAGTGTTCCGGCGAATGATTAGACTTAGGGATTGACTGCGCCGATACTTCTCCGATAGTGGAAAAATAAGACACAAATTCATTTGAAATCTTTACTTTGTCAGTAATTGCGGTGTATATAGCAAATGATAACGTAGTGAGAAGACACATACATTGTGTATATGGGACTGACATCACCACTCAGACATTCTGTTGATCACTATAAAACTCGAATGAGCCACTCGGTACCGTCCAGTTGCGCTCCGGCTGGTCCAAACGGAGAATTCATCGTCTTTCCATCTTGTGAATCACGAAATCTTTTCATCTCGTGTTCTACAACGTACTGGGTCAGTAGCGGATTTAGAGGGTACCGTCCAGTTGCGCTCCGGCTGGTCCAAACAACGGAGAATTCATCGTCTTTCCTTCTTGTGAATCACGAAATCTTTTCATCTCGTGTTCTACAACGTACTGGGTCAGTAGCGGATTTAGAGGGTACCGTCCAGTTGCGCTCCGGCTGGTCCAAACAACGGAGAATTCATCGTCTTTCCTTCTTGTGAATCACGAAATCTTTTCATCTCGTGTTCTACAACGTACTGGGTCAGTAGCGGATTTAGAGGGTACCGTCCAGTTGCGCTCCGGCTGGTCCAAACAACGGAGAATTCATCGTCTTTCCTTCTTGTGAATCACGAAATCTTTTCATCTCGTGTTCTACAACGTACTGGGTCAGTAGCGGATTTAGAGGGGGGGGGGGATTACTGGGGTCAGGACCCCCCCCCCCCCTTTCGGAAAAAATACATATATATCAGAATTACATAGGCGGATTCACGTCTCCTGCCCGATAAAATTATGTCGAAATATCATGTTTGAGAGCAGGTTGATCATAGTGAGTTTGTTTGAAATGTATATTCAGGAGAGTCCAGCAAGCTACCACAGAACATAAAAAGGGTTCTGGCTTCTGGGGCCCTTCAGCGGGCCCCAGACCCCCGGCCCAGATGTGCAGTTTCCCTAGCTTCTACATTTGTTTTACAAACTTTTCAGTACATAGTCACAAATGAATTTTTAAGTGCAATTCATATCTAGAAAAGGCCACTAAATTAATGCAGAATATAAAAAAGGCTCTGACTTCCGGGGCCTCCCAGCCTGCTCCAGAATCCTGGCCCACATGTGCAGCTTCTCTTCTACATTTTTTTTACAAACTTTTCAGAACATGGTAATCAATAATTTTTAAGTGCAATTTATTCCCAGGAAAGGCTACAAAATTAATTCAGAACATATTATGCCCTTCAGCGGGCCCCAGACCCCGCTCATGACAGTAAGTAATATTGAGGAAAGGCCACTAAATAAGTTCTGAACATAAAAATGGCTCTGACTTCTTGGGCCCTTCAGCGGGCCCCAGACCCCCGGCCCAAATGTGCAGCTTCTCTACCTTCAACATTTTTTTACCAAATTTTTCAGAACATAGTCATCAATGAATTGCAATTAATGAATTGCAATTATTATTGAGGAAAGGCCACTAAATTAGTTCTGAACATAAAAATGGCTCTGACTTCTTGGGCCTTTCAGCGGGCCCCAGACACCCGGCTCAAATGTGCAGCTTTCCTTCTACATTTTTACGAACTTTTCAGAACATGGTCATCGATGAGTTTTCAAGTCCAATTTATTCCCAGGAAAGGCCACAAAATTAATTCAGAACATAAAAAAAGGTTCTGACTTCTGGGCCCTTCAGCAGGCCCCAGACCCTCATCTGAGACGAGCTCGATTCGTTTCTATTTTTGACATTAAATATGAAAGTATGGCGATCATTTTGTATTAAAGTGGAATTCATACCCAGGAGATGCCATCAACTTACCACAGAACATGAAAAAGACTCTTGCTTATAGGTTGCTTCTTCTCTTGAACGGCCCCAGACCCCCACCACGACAGGCTCGCTTCACTCCATAATTTTTTTTATATGAATGAATGAATTAATGAATGACTTTATTTTCCCAACTTTGACAATAAATTTTTACACAAATAGCATATACATAAATTGGAGATGACAAATTATTGGGCAGACCAAAAATAGTACAAAATGGTACTGTCTTCCTTCTGGCCTGTAATGTGCACAAGATATATTTAATACAAAACTTAGTAACTGATATTTCTCAATATTACTCAACCTATATATTCATATATTATTCTATTGATTAAATCCTATAAATTTACAAATACAACTGAAAAATTATCCATTTTGAACTTCTGAAATACAAGTGATGCATAAGTAACACAGGACGGGAGAGGTGAATTCTGTTGCAGAATTTATATACCAGGATACCAGGGACATGAAGTGGGATTTATACCCAGGAGATGCCAGGAAGCTACCACAGGACATAAAAAAGGATTTGGTTTCTGGGGCCCTTGAGCGGGCCCCAGACCCCACACCGTATCATGTTGGACCCCCTCTTTTCAAATTCCTGGATCCGCCCCTGCGCAACATACATATCGCGAGAAAACAAATTGAGAAAACAAATCTGAAATACTAATTTGACTCGAGGTTTTATCTATATCGTCGAACATATATCTATACCTCTGAGAACCCCCAAACGCTATAGTTGTACAATGTACGTGTACAAATAACTTCAAAAATACGTACAATACACATGGGGTACTGGGCTAAGTGCGGCTTTAGGGAGGCTCATGCCTCACTAACATTTCACTAAGTTTAAGGGCTTTTAAGTGTCACTTCGACACAAAGTGAGCGGTGTGCAATCGAAAAGTGTGATTTAAGTTGAACTTTTCGTAAATTGTGGCTAAAATACGACATGTGCAGTTGTGCAATCCACCACCGAAGCAAGTCTTCCGGGCTGGGATGTACAATAGCGTGGGCAATTTTATTTTCAACTAATTTCCCATACTTATGATCCGGAATGACAATTGGTTATGATAGAAAATTGTTCTTTATTACACACCAGATGTTCTTTTTATCTGTATTTATCATTTTGTGTCGCTGATTAACTCATCGTTGTCATCGAGAAACAGGATTGCCCACTAGATTGTACATGTGCTCCAACAAATGTAATGTCTCTTTCTACGGACATTTTCTGCCATCGTGCCGTTCAACATTCACTAAGTGGATGGCCCAAGTATCATACACTGCGCCTTCCTCCATATTCAGCAAGGATTAAAAATGTTTCAGATGGATTAAATGGCATTCGTTTAGTGGACGAGTAGTATTAAGGCGCAGCGTATGATACTTGGGCCAAGTGGATTATTTGGTGTGATCAATGGATTAAACTAATTACGAGATTTGACTTACACGAAAATGAGTCTCGCGTAAGGATAAATCGAACTTTGACCTGGGAAATATGTAAACACGATTTCGTGGGACCTGACATTGGAAATAGCCAACATTCAGACTCAATTTCACGCGAAAAAACGCCTTGTCACACGCCTGTGGATCTCTCGTTATGGAGTAAACAATGCACCAAACCCAAGTAAGTCAACTATACCAAAGATTTTCTATACCAAGATAGCCCACTCAGGCCAAAACGGAAGCGAACAGTCCCCCTGGCGGTCAGACTGAGGAATTACTACATTTTCCATGTTATGAATGAATATCTGTGACCAGAACGTCATTTCATTTCCTAATCAACTCAGTAGCCTTTTGGCTTGTGATTGGGGTTTGTTTCGGATTTCTAATTTGTATTCATAGGTTGTTGGGCAGTTGTATACTAATTCCATCAGGAGTACAGTAGAAACAACTACATTTACCACACTAGCTGCCGCTGATGACGCCAGTGTGTCTTTCGATAGAGTAATTGGTCGGGCTTTGTTTCTATTGCAAAATGTTGTATGTTTGTTATTGGAATCATCAAAATTTGGCTGTATTAGTGGCAATAGATCGATACTTACATTCATACCACTGAGCCGGTGTCACTGCCGGTGGACGTTAAGTCTGTCTCCGAGGATACCATCAACTCGATAGCCTTTCGGCTTGTGATTAGGTACTCATGTACTTGTCATATATTTATTCCATGGGGTTTGTTTTGGATTTCTAATTTGTTTTCGTAGGTTGTTGGGCAGTTGTATACTAATTCCATCAGGTGTACAGTAGAAAAAACTACATTTACCACACTGTCTGCCCCTGATGACGCCAGTGTGTCTTTGGATAAACTATTTGTGATTAATAACATTAATTTAATGGATTGAATTGCTCATTATTCTCCACATAATAAACAAAGGAAAACATATCTATAGATGTATATCCCAGTACAGACATTCAATGGTTAAATGTTGCCCAATGTTTTAGATCAAAAATTGATAGTTTATGCGTCTATTTTGGTTAATGAATAGGTTATGGGTTTATCGATAGTTTATTGTGGTTCATCGATAGTTACGAATGATAGTTTATGGGTCTACTTTGTTTATCGAATTGCCCAGCTAGTCTCTAAACTGCTGCGACGATGATGTTTTACCAAGACTTCTAGCTGCCTTTGAGAAATTCTATGGACGTCGTCATCAGGTCATGATCTGGTTGATTAATACACCAAATCCATGACTGCCATACTGGGTAATGATTCGACGTCTATTGGTGTAAAAAAACATATTTTCATCACATTTTATCACTTTACGTCGGAAACTATAAAATACATACATACATACATACATACATAATACTTGGTATAGCGATGTAGTGCAGTAGTGCATTAAAATGTAGTGCAGTAGTGCATTAAAATATAGTGCAGTAGTGCATTAAAATAGTCGACCTGGAAGGTCACCAGACTGCGGAGATGGTGAGTTGCCAGGATTGGCTCTGAGAGAGCCAGGCAGAATAAAATGATGTTGGCGCAGTAGTTTATAATTTTCAAATAAACGCCACTGTTTTTAGGTAAGATTAGGCAAAAAAAACTAGTATGGTTGTGGTTAGGCGCGCGCGTCACTTTAAACCTCGCGCATCACTCGCTTTTTTTTTTTAAAACAGAAAAAAACCCCGGGCGCATCACTCACTGAGAGCCGATTTTTTCTTTTTTTTTCTAAATTGACACCCATACACCGATTTTGGTGAGATAATGATCGAGTCAAATGGCCCCGAGTGTCTTTGACATTGCAAAATTTGGTGTATGGCTGGCCAAATAGGCCATATTCGACTGGGTCAGTCATCAACAGCCAAATATCAGAGGGCCCAAAACTCTTTGGACCCTTCCTAGACTAACCTCCTCCACTGTCGTCCTCGGCTCTTCTAACCTCTCTCGCATCACCAAATCCCCCGTTAGTGATATCCAAGTTGTGTCTTATCCTGGAGCTTTGTTCAACCATCTGAGAATGATGTTCACGGCCTGTAAAAAAACATTTGATGCCCCCAAAAACTTAATCTTAAGTGTTGGCCTGAACAATCGAAGCTCCAAACCAAGTGTTACTTCAATTCCAGAGCTGAGGAATATGCTCAGCAGTGCTTTCCGAATCTTCCCCCACTCCAAAATTCTTATTCCAAAAATTAACTACTCAGACAATCTTCCGTCTGTAGAGAAACGCAACTTGGATATGATTAACAGGGCTTTAGATGACATGAGTTCACGTTTCAGCAATCTCACAGTTGTTAAACAATTGGATCCAATCAGGTTCTCTACACAGCCAGATAACATTCATTGGACTGAACAAACGGCCAATGAAATGTTGAAATGCTGGCTCAGTCATTTAAACTAAATCATTCTGAGAGTCCACCGAACTCCAGTACGACTAATAATGTTGTAAACCTTTCCAAATTTACACTTTCGGACACACAAATCGCTCTTCTAAATCGTGGTTTGACTTTTGTTCCCACACCCAAAATAACATTGGATCCAATTGAACAGGCTGTGCAAGATTTTGGTAGAAAACTCAAACTTAAAAATTATTTTTCTCACCGTCCAAATTCATTTACAAATAGATCCAAATTCACTCCAAAATCTACCTGGACTCCACCCAGTTCCATGATTGACAAGCCTGTTTTAGATTGCATTTCGGCAATATCTAAAGAAATTGAAAATTTGAAAATTCAACCAGAAACCAAAAACCTAACGAAAATGGAATATAAAACTATAAAGGATTTACAAAATAACGTAGACTTGGTAATCAAAAAAGCAGATAAAGGTAGTGCAGTCGTAATTATGGATAGGCAAAATTATATTAATGAAGGCCTTCGTCAATTATACAATCCAGCTCATTACAGAGAAATTGACACTCCTCTTTACCCAGAAAATTCAGAAAAAATAACAAAAATTTTAAAAGGATTACGCAGTTCTGGATGCCTTTCTGAAAAAGTATTCCAATTTCTTTTACCACCAGAACGCCCTCGTCAAAGAAGATTTTATATGCTACCTAAAATTCATAAACCCAAAGACTCCTGGCCAATTCCAAATGTAATGCCTCCAGGGCGCCCAATTGTATCTGACTGCAGCAGTGAATCTGAAAAAGTAGCTATGTATATTGATTCATATATAAAAGATCAAGCAAATAAACATCCGTCATATATAAAAAACACGTATGACTTTTTAGATAAAGTTAGAGGGCTTGAACTAGATCCAAATTCGTTACTAATCACTTTAGATGTTGAAAGTATGTATACTAATATAAATCATGAAGAAGGTATCCAAGCAATTAAAAATGCATTCCCGACTCTGAAAAACAATGAACTATTCAAAGGTATAATAGAATTATTGGAAATTTCACTTAAATGTAATGACTTTGAATTTGACGGTAAGACATTCCTACAAGTTTCAGGTACAGCCATGGGTCAGAAATATGCACCTCATTATGCAGATATTTATATGGCTGAATAGGAAAAGCAAGCATTACAAAAGTGTCCATTCCAACCAGATTGCTATTATAGGTATTTAGATGACATTTTCCTCATTTGGCCACACGGCATATCCAAATTTAATCAGTTTCTCGAAATATTCAATTCTCATAGGGCATCAATCAAGTTCAAAGCTGAAATTAGTACTGATTCAGTTAATTTTTTGGATACTACTTTGTTCAGGAGCAAAGAAAACACATTAGAAGCAAAAGTTTTCTTCAAGCCAACGGATACTCATCAGTTGTTGCATAAGCTCTCTTTTCATCCAAAACACACTTATAAAGGACTAATCAAGTCCCAAGTTTTTCGATTTTTCCAAATTTGCTCATATCCAGATGATGTTGAATCAGCTTGTCAAATATTATTCAAGGCACTTTCGAAACGTAACTATTCAAAACGTTGGCTTCGCAAAATCAAGAATGAAACATTGAGAATTTTGAACAGTGAGGAAAGATTAGGTTCTGATTTTCAATTGCCCACTTCCAGCTCGTCTGGCTCAAAACCTTGTAATTCTAGACAATGTCAGACATGTCATTTAGTTCCAAATTGTCAAAATTTCTCGGGATCAGTTTTTGAACAAACCTACTCAATCAACTCAGCTTTGGATTGCAACTCAGAAAATATAATTTATCTATACACTTGTAAGCTTTGCGAAAAACAATATGTAGGTGAAACCGGTAAATCACTCAAATTCAGAAACAATCGTCACCGTGCTGCAATAACTAGCTGCAATGAGGAAAATGCATTATACAGTCATCTATCTAAATTTCACAGCAAAACTGAATTTTCCATCGAATGTTTTTCTCTTTTACCAATTGAACAGGTTTCCGATCTTGGTGATGAACTTTTAAACAAACAATGGCGACTTGAAAGGGAATATTGTTGGATTGATACTCTAGGCACTTTCGAACCTCATGGCCTCAACGTTCAAAAATTTACAAAGTATGACCCTTTGAACAAAAGTAAAAATAAGTTCGACCTGGTGTATATAGTACCCTTCTCAAAAACAGGTGCTCTTTCGGCCCAAATTGTTAAAAAGCATATGAAACAACTCAACAAAAATACTGATGGTGATATTAAAATAGCAACAGCTTACAAGAAGCATCAAAACCTTAAAGAACTTTTAGTCAGAAGCAGACTTAAATAATCCAACAAAATTTGTTCAATGTCGCTCATTGAATTTTTATTGCTGTTTTATGTTATGTGTTACTCTTACAATTATCTTGTGCCAGTGCATTTTTTATTCTCTCCAAAACATACATAATACTTGGTATAGCGATGTAGTGCAGTAGTGCATTAAAATGTAGTGCAGTAGTGCATTAAAATATAGTGCAGTAGTGCATTAAAATAGTCGACCTGGAAGGTCACCAGACTGCGGAGATGGTGAGTTGCCAGGATTGGCTCTGAGAGAGCCAGGCAGAATAAAATGATGTTGGCGCAGTAGTTTATAATTTTCAAATAAACGCCACTGTTTTTAGGTAAGATTAGGCAAAAAAAACTAGTATGGTTGTGGTTAGGCGCGCGCGTCACTTTAAACCTCGCGCATCACTCGCTTTTTTTTTTAAAAAAGCAGAAAAAAACCCCGGGCGCATCACTCACTGAGAGCCGATTTTTTCTTTTTTTTTCTAAATTGACACCCATACACCGATTTTGGTGAGATAATGATCGAGTCAAATGGCCCCGAGTGTCTTTGACATTGCAAAATTTGGTGTATGGCTGGCCAAATAGGCCATATTCGACTGGGTCAGTCATCAACAGCCAATTTTAGGAGAAAATGGTTGGCCGAATGGGCATTATTTGATTGGATCATTCATCGGCAAAAAAAAATCGCACGTATCAATTACTGAGGGCCGATTTTAAATTGACACCCATACACCGATTTTGGTGAGATAATGATAGAGTCAAATGGACCCGAGTGTCTTTGACATTGCAAAATTTGGTGTATGGCTGGCCAAATGGGCCATATTCGACTGGGTCAGTCATCAGCAGCTAATTTTAGGAGAAAATGGTTGGCCAAATGGGCATTATTTGAGTGGATTATTCATCGGCAGCCAATTTTAGGAAGAAAAAGAGAGAAAAAAAGAAAATCACGTTATCGCATCACTTTTTCGGGGACCCCAATAACTAGAACCATAATACCTTTGTTTTCGGCCGAGGTGTCTGATTTCGTTTTTCCCACCGGCCATTTTCGTCTGTCAGCTGTCATTCGCTTGGGGTCTCTGGGGTTCGGTGCACGAATATACAACTCAGCTAAAGTTATGAATGATATGATGAATGATACCAATTCCGTCAAAATTTGGTTTAGTACAACTATTTCAGAAGTTGAGGATGAGATAAAATCTTCCAGAGGGGTTGTGCGACTGTCTAAGTGAAACTATTTGCATTTGGAAGGATGTGACTTGTATACTACATACCAAATTTTTTATCAACAATATACACACAACCATTTCCTGTTACAGTTCCAGAATTTCTCGTCAGCATTGAGGAAAAAAATACTAGAACTTATTTGCAGTGAAAGGTGGGAAAAGGTATGTCAAGAAAAAGTATGTACTTCATCATGTTCATATTATGATCTCCAATCATAATTGTAGTTGACAACATGTAATATAAGATACAATTATCTAAATGATATTCACAAAGCATCACAAGAATTTGCAGATGATCATATCATCATGTTGTGCATCACAATATGTAGACTTATTTGATGCGAGTTAAGCTGACGATTGTGCAAATATCCTTCAATTGAATAAGGTTTGAATTATAGATTATTTTTGCTACCGGTTTGAGCCTAGCCAGTTAGAAATATTTATTTGACATCCACCTTTGCCTGCCATTATCAAGCATTGTAAGGGACAGCTCCTGAGTTCCTGTGTCTGACAGGCAATACCCAAATACCAAAGGCGATTGTTCATCAAATTCCCATTGTAGTATGTGATTCCTTGCCATTTTTCTCGTTAATCTTGCCTAAATGTTGATATATCTTTAATGCTATAGATGTTCATACTTATACCAGATCTGTGAATTATATTACATTACATCTACATCTATTTCAGTTCATTACATGTGTATCATTTCTTCATACACTATTTGGTACCCATGTCGGCCGATGTGTATAGGAATAAGGTACATGATTGACGAGTCAAAACCAATTCTCAAATGGCGGACATCTACGTCACATTCGGAACAGATGATTGGTCATCAATTGATGAATAGGGTGATCAGTTTCCAAAATTAAACTCAGTAGATAGATCCATAGTTTTTTTTTCTATTATAACCGCTTGTCATACAACAATGCCCACGATAAGTCAATCAAGTCATGAAATCGGAGTGTGAATTGTTGTATGTACCAAACAGATTGAACCAATTATATTGATCAAATTGCAACATGATATCAGTTATATTCATATGCTTAGCATGAAACGTGAGTACCAATCGGCTATCAACGTGAATACCAATCGGCTATCGACCGTGCGCGTTGTAAGACATTTCATGCTTCTTGACAAACTTTGTGGATTTACGTGTGAAGTATACACGGACCCATAGATCTACAACATGGATTGTTCGATTGCAAGATTGATCAATTCGTTCTTGTTGCTTACTAGTGGATTACATTGTAGAGACATATGTAGGCACGGTGAAGGTATTTATCAAAGTGGTCTTAAGTTTACTTCATCACTATATGCCAAGCGAAAATATTCAGACACACAAAAATATATCCTATTGTTCACTTGCTTTCGTCTGGAAAATGCGCAGCAAGTATCGCAACACCCGCCTTTATTTGTGCATGTCTTATCAGTTACCAGGCAAATTGACCCAATTGCATAGATATTTGAATGTTGTTATGTAGATTTTATACTGCTAGAAATACATTAAGTATTAACCTCTGTGGCCGGTGTTTATGGATGTTTTGGGGATGTTTATGGAAGTAATAATCACACTGCACAAAACGTTATCTGGCACTATGATATGGTTTCCAATCCATCAGATCCTGCTGTAGCATGCGGATACCCTGGTATTGATCAAGAACAATGTCTAGACTTGGGCTGCTGTCACGATAGAAATGGATGGTGCTGGCACAAAGAAACGGCACCCTCAGAGAAAAGTAAGTTCAGTGCTGCATAGGAATAGTTACACTGGATGTTGGCGGAAGTTTTGCAAGAGTCAATGATACAACATACAACTCGCATTTCAGTGAATGTCTCGTACAGGACAAGCTGTGAGAGGTTTTGTGGAATATCATTCTCCACAAGATTCTCTTGTATACAGGAAAATTATCGGAAACCGGACTGTCAGATAAAAGCGGAAAAATGTAACATCAAGCAATGTGAGTACATCTTGTTATACCTGATGAAAATCAAAGTATTTAGCAAGCATTTTCAGATGCATTGAATACAAAAAAATATGCGGAGGCCCATCATTGGCAATCTCAAGGCAACTTAAAGCTCCATTTTAACAAGTTGATTCCAAGCTCTCTGTTGAGATCCATACTTGGCGGGGTAACCCAACAATTAAATGAACAGCATATGAGGTATCGAGCAGCAGTACCTGATGAATTGTTTTTCAATTGAAATATTGCTAATTAATCACCATATACAGACAGGCCAAAGTCTGTGGCCAAGTATATTCAACAATATTTGGGCCCATGTATTGCAAGATACTATGTAATAATGACGATTAAAATGTGTCAGACGGATTAGATATGGCATTCATCCAGTGGGTGAGTTGTATTGGTTGAGTACAGTGTGCTGCATAGGCCAATATTTGTTATCAAATTGTTCACCAATATTTCACTCACAATATAATACACGTATTTTTCTTGCAATTTAAATCCAACCATATCCGTTTTGAGAAAGAAACCGACATATGAAATGTCTCTTCTGATCCAGGTCCACCTGCTCCCGCGGTACACAACAGACAGGTTCAAATCCACGAACACATGCCTGATCAACCTCACACTGCTGTCGCCCGCTATGAGACTTTCTACCATTTCAGGAAGCACGAAGACAAATTGCGCACCTACGTAGACTCCCTCCTCGCTGCCTGTACAAATAACGCACATAACACGAAAGCTACCATGTCTAGTACACTCAGGTCCACGATTGAGTGTGTGGCTTCCCTGCGATTCATAACATACAGGAAGGCTGAAGTCATACGTACAGTGGGTTTTGGTGGTATATCTAATTACACAAATCCCGGCTCACCCGTCGGCTACATTTACATGAACACCTCGCATACAAACATGCCTAGTCGCTCATTTTTTGACAAAGAGACGCGCAGATATACGGGGTTGTCTTGGGTATTGAGGGTCCAAACACCATTTCATATCAATTTGACTTTCACACATTTCGAACTCGAGAACTCGGGGGAAGAATGCCAAGCGGACCACGTGCATGTGGCCCACGTTACAAAACGCGGCTTGGTTGGGATCGGTCGCTTCTGTGGAATTCTGGCGAGATGGAGCCTCTATTCGAAGCAGTGGCCCTTTCGAATAACGGCTGTTGTGGGGTCGGAACGGAAACACTTTTTTCTCGCTCTGTACCAATATGTGGAACCAGTTCATCAGTACATTCCACATACCCGCCCCACTGTGGATCGTGTCATTGCCACGTTTTATACTCTCTCCATGCTTGATCAGATTCCTGCAAGTGAGTACCATTTCATCACTACATTCTGGATCCGCACTGAATGGACAAATGTGCTGCATGCAGAATTCCTCTACGACAATATCGGCCATGGTCTCCGACACACAGTCTACAATGGACCTAGTGAGGATCCGAATACTGTACTGGAGCGAGACGACCAATTGATTTACACAGCTTATGGGTGCCAAATGTTCGTTAAAATTGTCGGCGATCATGATTCTATGCAGTACCTGATTCTGCATTACAAAATAATAGTTAGCTCATACACAGAAAATCCTAAACAGTGTTCAATGAAAACAGAAAATGACGAAACTGTAAGCGTGAAAGCGACCAATCTACACTCTTATGGAAACCAGATAATTGTAGCGCCGTATGTATTCTGCTCCTGGACCGTTCCTAGTGCTGGAAACGCACTGGATGCCACAGTGGGTAATACGATCATGGAAATGCCTGAAACCCTCAATTGTGACTATGGTGGTTTATACATCTATTTATACAGTCACACTTACGATATATCACGAAATATATTCCAGGAGTACATTGGCCCAATATGCGGACAACCACTGCACACCTGGTTGAATCACCCTCAATCAAGGACTCTGACCACATATAACAATGTCATGGTTGTAATAATTGTTTATGCAACAGGACTCTCAAAGGCACATGTGGAAATATCAATGAAACATGGTAGCAAATGCCCCGGATTTTTCCAACCATGCACAAAAGAGCTAGGCGGACTGGGAAAAGTCGGCAAAATGATTCAGACCGATGCTTTCACCGTGATTGGCATTGAGACAGACGTACAAGATTCCACATCATTCACAAAGCTTATTACAACTGAACTGTTTGATGGCAATGCGTCATGTGTGAAATTTCAGCAAGTTCCAAGTATGCATACTATGCCTTACAGCGTGTGCTCTTTGTACATGATGAGTGTACAGCGGTACAACATAATTGATATCAATCTCTTTCCCGTTCGCACCACTATCCATGGATTCGTTGAGGATAAGGGAAGTTGTGCATCATGTCATGAGGTATTCGTCATATTCCGCAATTCAATTATCACGAGCGGAGAATTCAATGAGAGCATTGTTGGAGAACTGAACATTGACTACTACAACTCGAATATACAGTCTGGAGCGGGGTTCATGACAACCGTGTCGTATGTTCCCTGCCCGACTCACATCCTGGCCACCAACATATTTTCCGCTGTGCAGTCCAAATGTGCGACTTTGCAAACGTCACGGTTTGCTGGTTACTACAAGTTTGTAATGGTGGGCAAGCAAAGTATTTCTATATATGGAACACCACTGGATGCACGTCCTGCATGCAGCCAGCAACTTGTACTTTACATTGAGACGTCTGGAGATTGCACTGAAGGTCAGCACGCACTGATCTATTACGCAGATGAATACACACCTCTCTGGGTATGGCCGGAACTTCCATTGTCGCCATTTATAGTCCACACAGGGAATACAAGAAATGTTGTATTTGGGATCAGTAAACTCTATGAGAATGATAACTGTAATGTTCGTTTCCACATGGCACAGAAGAACAATACGTACAGACAGAGAACTGATGAATGTAAATATGATGTCCCAAGCTGTACAAGAGGAACGTGTATGACTGTGATGCATAATTCGGCGATAACTTCCAGCTGGATGGAAATGGAGAAACAGTGTGGTCGCCAGGGCAGAACACTCCTTCATATCCATGACATTGATCATGAAAATAAGCTGCGTGACCTCCTCTTCCAAAACTCCCGAGAGTTTGGTTTGACCAGCGGATTCAGAACAATTTTCTTGGGGGTGAAACGCACAGGAAATGTAAGCATATGTCATAATCGGACACATCCGTATCAAATAATAAAGATACTGATATATTTAGCAAATCAATATACACTATTCTAATAAACGAATACATTCTATATTTGTTGTTTCAGACGGCTCAGCAGCACTACCGGTGGATTTCTGGGAGCCCTGTGACGTACTCGTCTTGGAATATTCCAAATTATGAGTCATTTACACCAACATATGTTGTCGTTCCACACCCTGATATGCAAGGATCAGCAGTAGACCCACTTCCACTACATTTAAGAAGGTGGACGAGAGAGTTACAACCCTCTACAGACGATACTAGAAACTGCACCTTAGCTTTAGTTATATCACCAGACATGCCCTTCAAATGGTTAACCGTACCGTGTGACTTAGACTTCAACAACACACTACCCATTTGTTACTCTGACGACGCACATGTTAAGAAACCTAATCCGACTCTAACAGTCACACATTTTTGTCCCAATGGTTGGACAGCAGCTCATGGCTCGTGTTTCTCCCTAGTAGTCTGCCCAAAATGTTCATCACAACTAACCCTCGGAGTCTGCTCGCGTGTCGGATCAACTCTTACGGCTATTGCCAGGTCCAAGTCGCAGCTTCTCAGCTACTTGTTAAACCTCTGGTATTTTGTAGCCTTTGATATATCTATTGCGTTGGTTTTGTCAGAACCAGGCAGCCGTTATCTAGGTGTTGTACGCCCCACCACTGAAGATCACTTTTCTTCTGTGAACTTCTCAATTTCAGAGTTGAGATCTTCCCAAACAATCAGCCATGTTCTATGCACAAAACCAATGATATCAATGACAACCGACTGTTCGGCTCACTTCATGTGGAATGCGTGTCATGATGGCGCGTGTATCATGGAGCACAACTGGTGTGATGGAGAAATTGACTGTCCAGATGCAAGTGATGAAAGTTCATGCTCTCACGTATGCACGGATGGTTATGACTGTTTCAGTAATTGCTCAGGACCACACTGTCTCTGCAATACCGGGGCTGGCTATTTCCCGTGTACCAGTAATGCATGTGTGAGTGTAAGCCGTGTCTGTGATGGTCACATAGACTGTTCAGATGCAAGTGATGAACGGTACTGTGTGAAGCACCAAGAGCAGTTCACCTGTGGCAGTGGAGAGACATTTCCATTATCAGCAGTTTGTGACCTAATCCAAGACTGCCAAGATAGTTCCGATGAATTTGCTTGTGATTTACAGACCAACTCGATTTTTTTATGTGATAGTGGACAACGCATTCCCTCCAGCAGCGTCAATGATCTTATTCTAGATTGTGAAGACGCAAGTGATGAACAAACCCAATTCGAACCACAGTTCCACTCCAATTATTCTACGATTCAGTGCATGGGAGTGGGCGTACCATGTGCTCCAGGGGTGTCCAAAAAATGTTATCATATCTCAGAGGCTTGTGTCTACAAGAAGAACAAATATGGTTTTATGACACCCTGTCGAAATGGTCAACATCTGAGAAACTGTTCTTTAGTCGAATGCCCCGGTGCATACAAATGTCCAAGTTCATACTGTATTCCACTTCACATGGTATGTGACGGAGCCATGGATTGCTTCCATGGCGAGGACGAGTACAACTGTTCCGGCTGGCATTGTGCGGGTATGTTGCGCTGTAAAAAGGATGGAATTTGTGTGCATCCTAAACATGTGTGTGATGGGAAAGTGGACTGCCCAATCTCGAATGAGGACGAGATGTTTTGCAACATCAGAAAATGTCCAGATGAGTGTGTATGTGTAGGTCGTACAGCAGTATGTATCAGCATAGGTAGCTACCAAAGCTTCTACCATAGTCTAACATTCGCAAAAGTACTTACGATGAAATTTCGTGTGACGGAGGTGTCGAAAGTTACCTCACTCGGTCGATTTGACTTTCTGAATGTGCTTAATCTAAGTTCTTGTTCTATTGCTGCAATGGGTTCTCTGGAGTTTCAGAACATGCATAATTTGCACATTCTTAACTTGGAATATAACAGAATAACGTCTCTCCAGAGAAATACGTTTTTTGGTCTCAAAATGTTACGTCAGATATTTCTGAGAGGAAATCCTATCAAATATGTAAATACATTTGCAATGCGTGGTTTGGAACAGCTCTCATCTTTAGATTTGAGTGAGCTTCATATTCAAGAAATACTAGACTTCGCATTCTTTGATTTGACGAATGTTGAAAGCATTAATCTCTCGTCAAATGCTTTGACATCACTGAATATGAGTGCCTTTTGCTGCAATATGACTAGACTGACTTCTGTGGACATAAACAATAATCCACTTGTTGGCATTCAGGAAGACGCTGAAGGTACCAAAGTGTTCTCTCAATTGACAAGACTGTCGACTGACCAATCGATTTTGTGTTGTCTGCTATCTGGTGGTGAATGCAATGGAAACCCCGTTCTTGGAAGATGCCAATATATGTACAGCAGTGTTATTTATGTTTTTCTTACTTTATCAGGATCCATTATATTATTCGGGGGGCTGACAGCATGTCTATGGCATTTCATCCATCGATCATCAGTGACTTCACTGATTTTGATGCAATCATCCATGGTAGATTCTTTACTCGGCATATATCTGTTGACGATGGGTGTCGTGGGCATTCTATCTGGAAATGACGTCATAACACTACTGACCATGTGGTTGTGGAATGACCTCTGTATTCTAGAAAATGTTATAACGGGATTCAGTGTCAGTTTGTCATTTTATTTACTGACGATATTGTGTTTAAACAGGGTGGCAGCAATCGTTTTCCCATTGGAAAGAACCAAAATGCGCAGTTATACCCCTAAGTTAATCATAATTGGCTGGTTGTTTTTCATTTCGCTGGTAATTGTGCCAGTAGTGTGGACACGAAAATATACCATACCCAGCTTCACATGTTTATTCCTGGATTTTCGTACATACTCTGATGTGTGGTTGTATCGATCTGGCATCGTCGTCAGATTCACTATGGTTGGTTCAGTCTTAGCTCTTATGGTCGGCTACAGCTTGATCATGAGAACTGTGGAACTCTCCAGCAAAAGATTGTCAAAGGTATCTAGGCACTATTTTTCAGTTGGTGTGCGGGCTGTGGTGCAAATCATGGGCTGCCTCTTAGTTATTGTACCAGTGTTCAGCGTTGATGGTCTAGCAAGGAAGCTACAAATGCAGGAACTTAGTGTTGCCCAATTGGTAGAAATTGTATTATTACCAGGATTACCCATAATTAACCTTTCTCTTCATACCTTCTTCACCACCAAGTTTAGACAGACCATCCACAGGTGGTTGTATGGCACAAATAAGTCACATCATGGTCAGAGTCAGCGCAAACTAAGGAAACCATAGGCTCATTCTTGAACAGGTTGCACGATGATTGCTGATACTATTTTGATGGTTCTCATTATATTTGTAAAGTATATGAAGTACTTAGTGGAATGATTGTAGCAAATTCATGCGGTTAAATATCCGATCTTGAAGTGTCTACTTGTATATATATGACACTGAATGGAATATGGCAATATTCGTTACATTGATACGATTTACCCAAGCTATCCTTGGGTACCTCATTGGTAAATTTCTATGAAAGCTGATGTTTGGTGGTGCATCGTGGTAATATTTATGTTGGGGGTAATTGTCCATGCGAGTTATCCTCGTCATACGTACAGTACATAAATCATACGTACGTCAAAAAAATCACACATTGTTGCTTTGATATAAATGTTATATGTTGTATCATATTTGTTGTTTCACATACGTATAGCTTTAATCAAATAAATATATCAGTTCAGTAAAAGTGGTATCAATGACACCGGGGCCACCATGTGCATCTAACAAAACAGGGCGATTGATTATCGAAAAAAAACACCTCCCTGAATCTTGTCATACCCACCAACATAATACAGTCGTTCAGGCAGTTACGAGAAACATTTTGGAAAAGTGCATATATCTTTATAATGATCGTCGAATGTTATGATATTTTTGCTGCGATGGATAGCAAATATTGTACCCATTTAACAACTGAAAATCGTGCGAATATATTTCCATTGTATTTTTAGCTGTAGGCCATAATCTAATAAATGAAATTTGGGTAGTTTAGATAGAATTCCGGCAGTATCGAGAAATGTTATGTTGTGAACAGTTTGAGCGACAAGGGACCATCGCAATGGTATACACAGAGATTATGACAACTATCGGAATGCTTTATGTAATATTGAATCATTACTTTATGTAATTTGTAAAGATTTATCCAAAAAAAATCACACCGATTAACAACATCACGGGCAAAAAGCGAGAAACTCGAAAACGTAAATGCCGTGTACGTGATACCCACGGCCGCGGGTCCGTGTTTCGGAAAGGTTATCGACCCGCCGTAATTCAATGTAATTTATATTTTGACATATAACAGAATTATACGTGTCTCTTGCGACATTCGTGAATGCTATTTTTATTTCATCATATTTTTTTTATATGGAGCTATGCTGACAAATCCACATCGAACTATAATATATGCGTACGACGATACCACCCCAAAATGACGTTTCTCGTAACTGACTGAATTTCTGCAAAAGGTTTCTTACTCAGCATTAACTGATAAAATACTGTAGATGTCTCAAACTCTCCTATTTTAATCCCGACACATACCCCATACATATAAAACATAAATATATGAAAAAATTCAATTGCTTTAGGATGTTCTCAGCTGCCTTTCGCAGCATGAGCGATTTACGACAGTTTGTGCGGTACAAATATAAGGCGACTACTATATGCTCATCCCTGAATCTCATGTAGGGAAAATACGGTATTGGTGTTCTTTCTCCACCATAAAAGCGCAAATGATATGGGTTCAACGTAATATCAGCACCTTTGGAATACAATAGATATTCTTATTTTTAACACTGTACCAATCTTTACATTTCTCGATACTGCCTGAATCTCGTAACTGCCTGAATGACTGTATATCAGACAAAAAATGTTCACTCCGCCTCAGTTATAACGTCATTGTTGAAATCACTTGGAATCTATGATAGCCGTTTATTCACATCAGATTATCCAGTTTCAATTTCAAGCAGAATACAGCCTGAAAACTGACTGGGAATTGAGGCAAACTCATTATATAGTTACCCTGAGCTATAACAAACACGGGTTGTTCCTACCTGTACTGTGTTCCAGGATAATTGGCAAAACATGCAACATACATTTCTCAGGTTTAGAGTATTAACTCTAATAATTATTGTATGAGTGTATTGCTTTTCAACTGACCTTTCCAACTTACAATAATACTTGTCAGAATTGTACGTGTAAGTGTCATTTTTGTATATATTTGTTATTTCTTGTACAACAACTGAATGCAAAAAAAATGATAAAAAAACATTGAGAAAACTTAGTCAGGGAATGAAATAATTCATAATTTACAGCAATATTCCTGTTGCTTTGTGAGCAGATTTTTGGCGCTGTATGTGGTATGTTACAACGCTCGTATGTCTGTGTCCGATATTTTGCTATATTTTTCGTGAATGTGTTGATCTAAGTAAAATGTATTATGTATGTTTCTATGTATGTAACTTATATTTTCGAAATTTCTTTTACATTTTAGATTTGTCATTGATATTATAATAAAACATTTAATTTATATTATGTTCCTGTTTATCTTGGTCTTTACTGAATATAGATATCCCTCCCCACTTCCTCCTCTGCTCCTCCTTGATGTCGTGTATACTCCTCTTCAGCTTCACCAGTACCAATAACTATCTGTCTCACTCCGCCCATTATGGTTTATACATAAATATATATTTTTCTATTTGATGTACGTATACACTATTAGCTATATATATATTCAGTCATAGTAATATCGTCATTCTTAGGTATATACCAGGTGTATACTCCGTATTTTATTTAATAGTTTCTGATGTTAATGTTTTGTATCGTCATATGTAAATAATTATAAATAGTTATTTTCATAATATTACTTGTAATTGCGGAGCCAAATGGAACACAGCTTTCAGTTAATTTGATCCCTCAAATTATAAAACAGTATATAAAACAGTATATAAAAAGTATATTTATATGAAAAGTATATTAAAAGTATATATATATACTGTTTCCATTGTTTACCGTACAGCTGTATGGAAAAAAGTTGAAAACTGAATGAAATTTATCCTATCCTACACACGCCGCTTTTCAGTAGGTCAAATCATGACACTAGTTCATATGATGAGGTGAAAAAAAGCCCTGCCAAGCATGTATAAACATGCGCGAATACATATTCAACAAGTAGTTAATCGCATACCAAGGACTAAGAGGGGTAATTCTGTTTCGAAGTAATCATTCATGTAAAGGAGATAGTGAAATTCCCCATTTGACCCTCTTAGGGTAAAACATCATTTATCACAAACCCTGAGCTCAGAACCGTGCTTCAGGCATGTTTACAGTCAACCTTGTACCTAAGTCTGATAACAAGTTTCCTATATCACCCTTAGAGTTAGAGCTCAGTTTCGAGGGTCAACGGAGACGCTCGGAGAGTGGTTATGCATATTTGATGAACAAAGTTGCCTCCCTGGGCCTCTAAACCGGTTACATTAATCTTGACTACATAGACCATCTGACACAGGTTGCATTGACACTGTATTACAACGCGACCTTAGTTAAACGACATCTTCCTTCTGGTTACCAAATACGTAAGAATCAATCACACCTTGCAAAATTATTCAAGTTAACAACATTCAGATTCATGATATCTGCGCAGGTGTTTATCCGTTCAAAGATCGAGGTCATTCAGGCAATAAACTCGAATAACTCCTTTTTAAAATTATTTTATCAATTATTTGAGAACAAATTATATAAGCTTTAGAATTTCAACAAGCATGCCGTCCAATCAATTCGGCCGCATATCAACGTTGAGCTATTACGATATTAATACCGAAATGATCATACATACATCTATGTATTTAAGACATAGATTTATCATGGAATGATCTTACCTGTCATTTTTATCAAAGCTAAAAATCACAAGTGAGTCTGTGGAGTCCTCAATCATAAATGATGTGTTCCGAATTGCAAACTCGGCAGAGCCCATTAACCCATCAATATCCCCGTAACATTCGCTGGTCCTTTTCAATCAACTGTTGATGATAAATAAAATGGACTATCCTATCAACCTTGACACAATATATCATGTACACGTAGGATGAACCAATCTGGATTCTGATGCATTTGGAATATGACATTAAATAATGTGTCAAAATAATGTTAGGAATGTAGATGCACCTGTAGTCTCAACAATTATATAAGCCATTTATTCAACGGTGCACTCGCTATTGATCTGGTTATGTTGTGTTTCACGTTGGATGTATTCGCTGTATAATATCCGTCTGAATTAGAATCAATTTATCATAATAGTTAGGTCATAAATGTCACATGGATCATTTACACAGGGCCCTGATGATCTGTAAAATAAAGCAGCTTGAACCATTTTTGAAAAGGAGCAAATTTATTCTTTCTTCTGTAGCGTTGTTTCGTCTATACAATGACAATGCACACAAACATTCACTCAGACATTGGTTTGAGATTCTACATTATATTTTGTGCTTGAAATGAGTTGTCAAAACCAAGATTCAAGCTCCTGTTTATTATCAATATACTAATAATCCATCATTCACTCTGTCCTCGCTATACAGTCCCGTAACGTCATTGTATGGGTACTAGAAAGCTAATAATTCTCTATTCAGTGTTTCATGCACGATTACTGGTACCTGTGATTTTCTGAGTAGCTGTAATAGTTTCTGTATTATTGACATTTTCCAGATGTACATAAAAGCTTTCGTGACGAAAAAGAATTCTCGAATTGGCTGATATTAAAATCTTTAAGTAGTTGAATCATAATCATATTTGGGCCACAGCTTGGCCCATGTTTGTGTGACCCTATATCTGAAAAAATCGACAAACAAAAACACAGAGACAATACATGCATGCATACAGATATTTCCAGATCAGAATCAATCTCATTGTCGACAAAATCAGTAATTTTTGTTGATGTATGATTTTTGCGAATAACGATATATCAATGTTTATTGTTCGTTTATCCAACGAAGCTCCGTTTATCAAATTGCGTGGTGTCGATGATGTCGAAGTTATTCAGGAAGCATTGTAGGCCAGATATGGTACACCATAGTCATACCATAATCACGCCGTACATTTTTGGAAAAAATATAAGTGTTTTTTTAGATTACCGGCCCTTTGGTCCGATCACCTATTGGCATGACGTAGCGTCCGTCGTCCGTCGACGTCGTCGTCCGTCTACATTTTTATCTTTAAAGTTTACAGTCGAATCTTTCTGAAATTTTTAACAAAAGTACCTAAAAATATTTTGAGAGGGAGGTATTTTTCAGTTTTTTGATGGCCAATTTTGGACTTTGATGGTCGTTTTCTCAAAATCTGTTCAGTAACTTTTTTTCTCATTGATGCATAGCACTCCTTACATATATATGCCCCTGTGACGTGTATAAGTTTCGTTACCCTTGAATTGTTCGAAGTGGGCCATTCTGGCCCAAATGGCCCAAATTTATAATGGGAAACATTATGCTTAGAGCCTAGGAGTCAATTGTGGACATATAGGAAATGATATATGCTGAATATTCTCGTGACCTTGAATTTGACTTTTGACCTCATTTTCAAAGTCACAGGACAAAATGGCTAATATCTCGCTAATTATCAACTTCACAGCCTAGGAATCAATTGTGGACATACTAGAAATGATATATGCTGAATAGTTTGGTGACCTTGAATTTGACTTTTTACATCATTTTCAAGATCAGAGAACAAAATGGCTAATATCTTGCTTATTATCGACTTTAGAGCTTAGGAATCAATTGTGAACATATAGGAAATATTCTGAATATTGTCATTACCTCGAATTTAACCTTTGACCTAATTTTCAAGGTCACAGGACAAAATGGCTAATGTCTCGCTTATTATCGACTACAGAGCTTAGGAATGAATTGTGAACATATGAGAAATTATATATACAGATTATTCTCATGACGTTGAATTTGACCTATGACCTAAATTTCAATGTCACAGGACAAAATGACTAATAAATTAGGAATCAATTCTGAACATATTGAATATGATATATGCTGAATAGACGTGGAATCAATACCCAGTATTAAGTATTCCGAGCAAACAAAACAGGGTCCGTTATCCAATCTCATAGTCCGGGGACAGTAAAATACGAGTCATACATACGACGTGAGAGAAAACAAAAATGACAATGAACTTTTTTTTTTGCCATGAACTTGAATTCGACCTTTGACCTTATTTTCAAGGTCAAAGGACAAAATGGCTGATATCTTGCTCCTCCATTGACTTTATAGCTTGGGAACAAAATTGTGGACATATAGAAAATGATATACACTGAATGTTTTGATGACCTTGAATTTGACCTTGAACTTATTTTCAAGATCAGAGCACAAAATGGCTAATATCTCACTTGTTATCGACTTTACAGCTTATGAATCCATAGTGAACATATGGGAAATGATATATGCTGAATATTTTGGTGACATTGAACATGTTGAATTTGACCTTCAACCTCATTTTCCAGGTCAGAGTACAAAATGTCTAATAGCTCGCTTATAATCGACTTTACAGCTTAGGAATTAATTGTGAACATGATATATATGATATGATATATGCTGAAAATTCTCATAATTTTGGACTTGACCTTTGACCTCATTTTCAAGGTCAGATCACAAAATGGCTAATACCTCACTTATTAGCGACTTTATAGCTTAGGAATCAATTGTGGACATACTAGAAATGATATATGTTGAACATTCTCGTGACCTTGAATTGACCAATGGTCTTATTTTCAAGATGATGGGACAAAAGGCTAATATCTATAATATATATGTCCGGTAACCTTTCTCAGCAATTGGGCTAATTTTTTATAATTATCACATTAGGACATACAGGGTGGCTTAAAATGAAGCTTTAAAAGAATTTCCGTAAATACACACTTCGTAAATACACACTTTGTAATTTCGTTTGTGATGTAGTACAGACGCTTATCACATGAATGCCGTGGGGCAGTAAATTAAAAACATAAGTTCATAATGTGATTTTGATAATATAAACCTATGTGTCCTCAACATTATGAGTATAATGGAATTACTGCCCCTTCATTGGTTAATTTTTAGGCATTTCGTCCAATAACGGAACATTCATTTGTGTCTTTCACTCGTTATGATATCCATTCCAACAGAAATGAAATGACGCTCATGAACTGAGCAATTGCTGCAAACATGTCCGACGGATATTATTCTACACATGCCATTACTACCACTCATCTATCCTCACACAACTATCCTGTTTTGTGATTCGTAGTGCACTGTTTTACACCTCATTTAAAAAATGATTATCGCCTGGAGCTTCATGCTGTGTTCCACTGATCTCACACGGCTCTCACGACAGTATTAATAAAATACCTCAAGAGGTAATAAAACAATCCAATAAAACACATACTGTTCAGTAATCGTTTTTTTCCCCTCATACTAACACACATATAAAGCATGTCTTCAAAGAATGGAGGAAACTGCATAATGTAAAATGCTCTAAACTTCCTGGACCTAATTGTATCTATCCGATAACGTCGTTACAACGCAGATTCACTCGTTATGTCCTCATCACGACGGCACATGTGCACCCAATGGTTGTTTTCTGTTGTATTTGACAGTTTGGTTAGGTAAGGGACTAATTTGATACCATCAACCTCGTAGTCTTTTGGATTTGAAAGCGGTTCTTATGTACTGCACCCCTCCCCCACTTGGATTTCAAAGCTGCTTTAATTGGGGAGCAGGTGAATATCGATTCCGTCAGATGTACATTAGCATCAACTTCATTTTACAAGATGTCCCTCTCTGGTGGTGCCAATGTGGCTTTGGAAGACAATATGTGGTCGACGTAATGTTCTGATTGTCGCCAGAGAACTGTAATATGTGTGGTGTTGCCATTCATTTAATTGCTGATACTGGACGTGTCAAACATTGAAACATGCTCTCGATTCATATTGTTATAAATTCAGAGGAAATCAGAAGTTTTTACCATCCGTAATCAATTTTGACGTGTGGAGGATTACTAATTTGAATCTACGTATATCTTTGAATACTCAGGGTCATTCTGAGCAATATGACAACCAATCATCGGGTTCTTCATGTCTGTCCCCGAGGACACCATCAACTCGGTGGCCTTTTGGCTTGTGATTAGGTACTTATGTACTTGTCATATATATATAATTATATTCCATGGGGTTTGTTTCGGATTTCTAAATTAGTTTCATAAGTTGTTGGGCAGTTGTACACTAATCCCATAAGGTGTACAGTAGAAACAACTATATTTACCACACTGTCTGCCCCTGATGACGCCAGTGTGTCTTTTGATAAGGTATTTGGTCGGGTTTTGTTTCTATTGCAAAATGCTGTATTTTACGTTTGTTATTGGAATCATCGAAATTTGGCTGTACTAATCGTAATAGATTGATAATTAATTTTAAACCAAGGACAAGAGGTAATCTCAGAAGATACGTCTCCTACTTTTGCGAATGCGAGATATATCCTGAGTAATTTTAAATGTAAGATACTACAGGCTCCTCTATTCCTCCTTTAGGTTGAGGATCATATGAGAAACGTGATGTTTTCAGTTTTCATATAGTCGATTTCTTTTCTAAGTAGCAAGATGCTCCTTTCCCAAGCATATGGTGGGTTTCACAATAGTCTACATGTACATCATTACAAGTAGTGATAATAACGCCATTATCACTACTATCCCATATTTAGCTGCAGATATGTGGACGTTTTTTGGAAGTAAAAAGGATAAGTTTGAGAATTTCTATTGACGTTATCACGATCTGGTTGATAAGACGAATTTGTTGGGCGAATTTGATCACTCAGAATATTTTTTATTTCATATTGGTTCCACTTCTTATCAAGGTCCATATATGAGGATCTCGATCTCGCCTTGCATGACACAATTAGATAACATAGCAAAATCAATATCAACCGTGTGGGCAGCCAAATGCAATGATGTTGAATGGTTTGGAATATACTGGTGTACCAACATGTGACACTACCATTTCCAGGGATTTACAAATCATTTCCTATGATGTGCTCCGCCTTGTGAAACAGTCTGCCCCGACTGAAACTGACGGCTGAACGAAGATAATCATCTTGCGGTCCAACAAGAGAAAGACTTATCTTAGTTGGATTGAGCAGCTTTGTCCTGCAAACGTTTGTCTTTGATGCCTGTCATGAGATTTTCAAGGAAGCATCATTCAATGTGAAATAAAAGCAAGAGGTAGCCCTGGTTGAATCTACTTTCCTGAGGAAGAATTCGTCCTAATTATGTTTGAGAGCATGTCACGCGATAGCCAGGAAACATCAGTGTAATTGTAGGAGAGATTTCGGTCAGAACCTACACACAGTGAACATTCGAAGTTCCCTTTGTCCGGGCTTGGTACGGATATAGTTGTTCGTACTAACTTGAACGGTTTCCGTTTGTGAGGTCCCCACAGTGATGGGCAACGAGCGATTCCACGTATATACTTTGCGCGCTGTTGTGGGAGCTTCGCCCCTATATTAGTATTCCGTGAGCTGTAGTATACAATATTTCGCGTGAGACACCATGCAGGGACGACTTTGTGATACAGCGGGGGTCTCAAATATCATCGATCCGTCTGCACAGGCCAGAGAAATTTTTGCACGGGCTGCATGTAATAGAATCATGGCTAACAACAACGTTCACGAAAAATCTGGTCCGGGAATAAATTGATGTTAACCACGTTTTTTTCTTTTAGCAAACAAATTTGGCTAAATTCGACATTGAAAATCTGATATTTGGAATAGCTTCGCCCGAAACAGTTCCCCTGCAGTGACACATAAATCACACAAATAATAGAGAAATGCGCAGTTCATTTACTCGTAACTCAATTTTTAAAAGCATATTATAATGATGAAACCCGAAATATTCGTAATAGGTATTTCGTGTCTGCAGAAAACGACAACGTATGGAAATTCATGTCTTTGTTTATGTTAGCGCAGATAAAACAATCCGTTCACATAATGCGTATTTTTGGTATGTTGAAACGTCACTGTAGGGTCATGAGGGCGTGAGTGGGACCTGACGAAAAATATTGCTCAATTCTTAACCATTAAATGTTTCACATATTATGTATGTATATAGAAGTCACAGTAAGGAAAGAGCAAAACAAAAACAGTGAGCACAGCATCGGCTCATCAAATGTCAGTTTTTTTCGCAGAAGAGATGTAGAAGGTAGGAGGTTTCACGTAGAAGGTTTTCTCGTCATCAACAGGACAAATAAGAGTCAGAAAGTGTCCATCCACTCATGTAGACGAGGTTTCGAGGTCAAAACATACATACTTTTCAATCGCGGTGAATCATGCAGGAGATACTCGCTCGTCTATCGACCAACAAACGTGACATGCGTTGGTTTCCATGAAATATGGCTGCGGAATTAACGAGGGACACAGTGTCTTGATAAAAATTAGTTGATGAAGATAACCGAAGAAATGTTTAATATTGAACCACACTTTTTTTTCACCAAAATTGCCATTTTGACCTTTTAAGGTCACTGAAGGACAAAATAATGTCTCCATTGAAATCAATGTCATTTCCCATTTGTCTCTCCACATTTGCGTGTGCTTATATTTAGGTTCTTCATAAGGTTCCTAAGGTATAAAGGTACTCCGTACAGCACCCATCATGAATAGAAAAATGAATGAAATTCATTGAAGTCCAGAATATTTTCAATGACAAAAGAATATATATATATATATATATATATATATATATATATATATATATATCATTTTTTGAGCCGGGAATGGCTCAAAACAGATAGTGATTTAATTCCAGATCAAAATTTTTTCCCGCCAACCCGTTGGAAATTGAACTAAGTACCTTCATCTCTTTATATGTCCGTTCCGCTCGGAGGGTACGGTAACCAAGCGGGAAAGAACGTCATTCGTCAACGTTATCTGAAAATATGTCTGCTGTACCTTCCTCATATTCCTTGTACACGGCAACATGGGTTTACTGTACACTTGTAATTATGGCGCTACCTAAGTGTTCGATCTTGGTATTAACAGAGGTTGAAATTGATGACAAATTCATGAACATGAACATATGAACAGCCACAATCTTATGATGGAAGCTTAAATTTCGATGAATGCACTGATGAAGATTTCATTACACCGTTGGCCAATTTCGATTCCACAAGAAAATCTGTTGAGAGTATTTTGTGCTCTCGCTTTCCACAAAAGTTTGTGGCAAAGAATGCAACAATTGGATCAGGCATGGAAACGTTCTTGAATCTGATGAAAAGACTAGCTCATCCATGCTGACTCATATATTAAGTGAGGTTTTAGCAATAATGTGTCCCATTATAAAGCATAGGATAATTTACCATGGGAGAGTCCCATTTGGGCCAAAATGACCCACTTCGAACGATCCAAGAGCAACGAAACTTATAGACGTCACAGAGGTACCTGTGAGGAGTCTTATGCATCAATTAGAAAGTTACTGAACAAATTACGAGAAAACGACCGTCAAAGTCCAGAATTGGCCGTGTTTTAGCATTTTGTGCAAAATTTCAGAAAGATTTGTCCTTAAAGTTTAAAGAAAAAAACGTAGGCGGACGACAATTATTAAAACCGGGAAAAAAATATTTCTTCCCCGTTTGAATATTTTCCCCCGGTTTAAATTGTTATTTCCCGATTTTAATTTGTTTACCTGGCTTTAATACATGAAGTTTTTTCCTGGCTTAAAAAATTTAGTTCGGGTGTAAATAGTTTTTTCTTTTCTGGAATAAATAATTTATTTCCGTTGTTAATAATTTTTCCCAGTTCACATTATTGGGAAATTCCCAAAAAAAATTAATTAAACTAAAAAACTCCTGGCACTGGAAGTCAATTTCACTGGAACAAGCATTGGAAGATGTGTCGGCTTCAACAAAGCACAAGTTGATCGGTTCTTCCATCTAATATGAAACCTTCTGGTCAAACAACAATTTCGAACCAGTGATATATACAATGTCGATGAAACCGACATGTAGACATGCGCCACAAGACCACCGAAGGTTACATCGGTGAAGGGAAAGCAGCAAGGGTGAGTAGTGAGTTCTGCTGAGAAAGGAAAAACCATCACGGTTTGGGTTGCTGTAATGTCGCTGGTAGATTCGATCCTCCATGCCTGATTTTCCCAAGGAAGCGCATGAATGATAGCAGGCTTTTGGACGGAACGCCGCCTGATACCAAAGGAATGTGCTTGGATAGCGGATGGGTCAATTCAGAACTTTTTCTTGAATGGACAATGTTCTTCGTCCAAGAGGTCAAGCCTACACCTGAGCAGCCAGTTGTGCTCAATGTAGATATCCATGAGTCGCATTGGTCACTTCCTGTCATTGAGTATGCCAGAGAAAACCACGTGATCATTCTGTCAGTCCCATCACACACGACAATGGTGTGGGCAAAGTGGACCGCTTTTTATATTTTTTATTTCATTCAATTCGAAAGGCAATACTTGATACAAGCGTTTGTTATACCCAAAAGAATAGCAAGAACATAGTATCGTACGATGCTTTATCATAGTTCACAAGATTTTATAATGGGGTTCATGTTTGCCACCAGGATCGCCACCATGTAATTCGGGTATAGACAAACCATAGAAACAGTCTACTTGCCAAATTCATACAAAAACGTAATAATATTACATTAAATTTTTGTCATGTTTGTTTTGCATAATACAAACAATGGATATGACGTTTTTTGTACTTTTCGGGCATAATAGACTGTTTTAGAGCCCCAAAAGCACATGGCATCAGCAGGTACCCCATTATTTCAGATCAAACGATTAGACATGGATGACGGTACCATCCAGGGTATGTAGATGTGATGATATGTAATGACTAACAAAAATGACCAGAAAAAGCTATTTGCACTAACTGACTGACATTGTTTACTGCAATATGAATTTGATGAAGCATGCAACACAAAAAATGAAGTGAATGACTTCCATCCATCCCTGCATAGCAATAATCACCTATAATTAACAAGTAACCAATAACGAGCTGCTCAATTTTGGTGGCAATGTTTACAAGAAATGAGCGGCAACGTATCTGTACTCGTATCTCATAGGTCTAATTTACCTTGCCAAATTTGCGTTCAAAGGAAACTGTTGTACGGGGTCTTTGTAAACTGAAATGACCTGTTGTAGCGACATTTTACGGGCTAGTCTGGTCACCCTTTTCCCACTGTTCCTCCCAGTCACTCCCCAAAACTCCTTCTTTACATTCTGCTTGTACACCTTGATAAAGGCAGATCTTGCTGAGGTGGAAGCAATGATGAGCAGACGGAAGAGGGTAGCATATTTGCATTCCGTTAGCAACTTTCGTGCTTTCTCCTGAAATAATATAACTGTAGTTTTACATGCTTGGCATCGACTTCTAATTAATAATTACTTAATAAGTTGTACCATGCTAGCTCTTGTTGATTTGTACAGTCATAATCAACCACAATTACCCTAGAATGTGTTTGGCCGCCAGTTCTACTCTCGCTTTCGTATTCAGGGTCGTCCTCCTCCTGCACCTGTCGAATTCATCTGCCTATTAATTACTACACTTATATTTGTATAACAAATTGGGTCCTTTTTCAATTGCTCATCAATGACAGCTATTAAAAGTAATATGGTACCTGCGTGATAGCAGACACATCTGTACAATGCGTTTATTTTCATACCGATATGCTGTCCTTTCGTTTGAATTTTGAACGGCGCTCTCGAGAGACAGGAGTCATGTTGAATTGCCTCTTGTGGGACTGTGGCATTCCGGGGGACCTGTCGAGCCGCGCTTTTTTGTTGGCCCGCCGGACCCCGGTGATAGTCATCCGGCATTTGTAGCACACAAAACCTCCCCTTGACTTCAGGTGCGGGAAGCGTTCGTTCGCACTGGGGCTTCCTACCATTTTCAGGGACCATCGTCGGACCGATCCAGTTTTAGCCCTCGGAAAGGGCTTCAAACAGCCCTCACACGTGCTGACATCCATGTTTATAACAAAACAGTTACCTTATTGTTCTGTAGATTTACTATGTGTGGAAAATTTGTTAAAATGTTGTACAAACTTGGGTTTTACTCTTGCTACTATATTTACAACGTCAGTGGCGCCCACAGGGGTACGCAATATACGCACGTGCGTATACAAAAATTTCAGACGACCCACCTTTCCCGCCCCTCCCCCCCCCCACCCCCGCCCCCGCCCCCGCCCGCTCCAAATCCATCGTACTGGTTTTCGTATTGATTGTCTTTTCGGACATTAGGCCCCTATATTTCCAATGGTCTTCTCCACATCCTCAAATTTCAGGCTCGATAGAAACTTTGATGCACAACCGCAATGACGCTATTAAATACTAGATATGCCTACCGGGTAGTATTACTCCACATGTATTACCTTGAATAGGCTGACGTTACATCTTTTGTTCATTGAAAATTTAATTTTGATCACACTGGATCTAAGACTGTGTTAGGTACCCGCAAAACGCCTAGATTCAACCAGAGAGCATCTAGACCCCTTGAGCTTCTGGGGCCCTAGGCGGGCCCCACACCCCACGCCTACTGGCTAGGACTCCCTCCTGCATGTGTGCGTCCTCTTTTTCAAAGCCTGTGGGCGCCTTTGTACAACGTATCTTATTGAGTTACATATATACAACTAGCACGTGTACATGAGTGTATGTGCAACAAAAACAAAACTCGGATTTTTTTATCCAACTAGGTTCACTCGATAAAAAAACTTTCATTTGCAATGACTCTATTTTAATTGACGGAACTCTCACCAATATGTGCGTTAGTGTGGTAAAGACGAGAGCGAGAATTTTTCCATCCCATAATAATATCGATGGAAGAGAAAGTTATTCTACTACACAGATTGATGCAGAAGAGATCGGAGGACAGTCTGGTCATGCATTCTGAGGCTTGGTCACGCTCGGAGTGTAAAACAGTACGACATTTGTGAATGCTTGAACCAGTGTCCCACTTGCGCCGTCGGCGCTCGAGAGAGTGGGACACCTGGGTCTATTTACTGAGGTGATAATACAAAAAATGGACAGGGTGATAACCTTATGTATCAGATTACAAAGACGAAAAATAACTAAATGTGTCACTTAAGGCATTTTATGATAGAAAATACATGTCTTCATGGAATCGAGGGGGTCCTGTGGATATACTCTAAACATTTGATCGATTTCGAGAAAATATTACCACAAAATCACACATAAACTAAACGATCAGCTGATGTGCAATGAGTACACATTCCGATACAATTCTTAGCTTCCATTATATTATGCATTGCACGGATTACTACGGATGTCTATGCGCACTGCTGTGGCAGATGAGATGATTCTCCCGAGGAGTTGCATGGCAAGTTGTCAATGTGGGATGACATTGAGAGAGTGGAGTGTCGTCATCCTCCCCACGTATGCGTTACGTATGCAAGTGCGGCATCATGGAATGATCACTTGTGCAAAATTAAGTACCAGATTCAGTGCGTTTTTTCTCGGTATGACTTGCTATCCGTGCAATAACAAACTTCTGTCCGACCATATTGGCTAGACGCCTTATCCACTTTTTCACAAGACGCCTTGTCCACTGATTGACGCTTCATTTTTCAATATGCATGCATACGCGTGTTTGTGATCAAATTGAAAAACAAATTACACAAAAATACATAAAAGTATTTCAGGAGCGGGTATTTTTATTTTTGCATTTTCTGTTTCAAAATTCTTAGTAGCAGGCCGATTAAGACGAAAAATGGCTAATTTTGGACTTCAACAGCCATTTTCTAAAAAAAAAACTGTTCAGACAGTCTTGAGATTTTTATTCAGAATAGTCCCCTCATCCACTTTGAGATGTGTGAATGTTTCTTTGCCCTCGACTTACCGAACTGCGTATGCTACCAATTTGATTGTCACCATTTGTTTTGAGACATTTCCAGGAAACCACTTTTTGGAGAATGAGAGCTATATGGAATAAACTCCTGGAACACGTCAAGATACAGCTTACATGTTGGCACATTCAAATGTGAAATCATATATTGTGGTTTCAGTGGTGACCTTTTTTTTTCATCTTCAATGACTAAAAAAGGTAAAACGGCCTCTTTTGTAAAGAAAGAAACCGCCCAATTTTTGGCGGCCATTTTTTCCCGAAATATGTTGACAATGTTTTTTGTAAAATCATTCATGAGATGCTCTTTATATACTTCTGTGACGTGTATAAGTTTCGTTGTCCCTCAATTGCCGATCTGCATGCAGCAGATATGTTGATTTTTCGACGGGTCCGTGAGATTATTTTTGTTCCTCAAGTCACCATTTGTTTTGTGCCATTTCCCAGGAAAAAATTCGCCATTAAAATTGTTGGGACTTGACAAATTTCACCCAATTTATGCTTCCTAATGGACTTGTACGGAGCCTTTGGGTTATTTTTGTCCATTTCATGGACTTGTAAGGACGATACACTACATATTCCATGGTACCACCACACAGGCATATTATAGCAGTAGGTGAAGTGTAGAACCAGGTACTAGAGTGCTGTGTCTATCAGTCATCTGAGATCCATTCAGGGAAGTGTCATCCGTCAACTACGCTCCATGAGGCTCCATCCCGAGCACTTGCTGATTTCTCGTTTCTTTTGATTGATCTGTTTCGAACATATTCGCTCATAGTCTGCGTGCCTTGAGAACATTAGATATATTAGTCATGGCCACAATAAAATGCAGTCTTCTGAGTCAACTCCTCTGATTTAATTTATAATTGCTGATATGAAGGGTTATAACATTTGTAGACATGAAGATGAGGATACTAAATACACCAACGAGAGAAAAATGCATGGAATCATTGATTAAGAGAAATGTACGTGATAATGTTCAGTCATAATGGATCCAGCAAATAGCCTCATGCACAGATATACTATCACGCCTTATGGTCAAACAGATGATGAAACAAAGTAATTGGACGTCAAGCTAGCAAGGCTAGAAAGCACAACTGACAATATCATAGCGCCATCGACTGCTGCACATCATCTTACCATCAAAAAGTGTAGCATCACCAAAAGTTACAAAAAACTAATCATGTACCGGTACTACGAATCTATTATTCGTTCTCATAGTATAAGAACAACAATTCCTGAACATCAAGACCTGATGTTGCGAATGCCACACCAAACGATTCTTGAGAACACCGATAAGCTGCACCACACCGATAAGCTTAACCGATAAGCTGCACCACAAAAGAGCGTATAACGCTCTTATTGCGTGCTGGCTAGTCGGACGTAATTTGCTGGGCCTGTTTGCTCAGTGCTGGTGATCCAAACAGAAATGTGTTATGATTGTCAGGCTACGATCGAAATACCCTCGAGAGAATATTAAAAATTCAAGTTCATGAGTGGTTCATTCTGTATTCGCTAAGTCATCTCATGTATATATACGTGTAATAATTTTACATTACCTATGGTCCGATAACCTGTTGGCATGGCGTTGCTTCCGTCGTTCATCGTCATCGTTCGTCCACGATTTTATCCTAAAGTATACAGTCAAAACGTTTTGAAACTTTGCACTGTTTTGGTTTTTCAAATAACAGCAATTGTCGACGAAAAACGTCAAAATTTTGACTTTGACAGTCGTAACTTTTTTTATTGATACATAAGATGTACCTTTGAATTGCCAGTCTGCGTGTGGCGGCCATTTTGATTTTTCGACAGGTCGGCAACATTTTGTTTTTGTCCCAAATCAAGTCATATTCATTTTGTACGGAAGCCCGTAGAGGCCAGGTGTGAAAATATATTTATCTGGCAGCCGCAATTTAATTATCTGACGGCCGCCACATAATTATCTGGCGGCCGCCACATAATTATCTGTAGGCCGTGGCTTGAAATATGAGGAGATTCTTGTAAAGCAATATACATATAGCTAATTAGGTCCTAGTATCCAAATAAAAGTCGTGACATACTGTAATAATGACAATACTGCTTTTAATGAGACGATATGTACATTTCATCCCCCAAACAAATAGTCGTTAAATTTATTGAGGCATTCTTATATGGGATATGTTGTGTGTGTGTGTGTGGGGGGGTTGATATGCAAATTATTGAACAAAACTTAACTTTCACACTTAGCATTATATAGGGATCATCAATGAATTCATGTTATTTGTTGTGGCCATGGCAACTGGGCCCTCTGCAATTATGGTTGCTACCATCGATATATAGGTTAAAGGGATATGTGAACAAATAAAAACAGTGCATATTCGATGGTGGTGACAAATATTCGTCAAATTATCTGATTAATATTGTGTGTTCCTTTTTTTCTTTGTTTTTTCCCCTATGGATTATTTATTGAAAGTTGCCCTATGGTTCATAATACCAATCAATGACATGAAGATATGTACATTTCACCCCCCAAACAAATATTCGTTAAATTTATTGAGGCATTCTTGGACCATATAGTAGTAGTAGTAGTAAAATGTTTATTTGAGTCTCACCCATTACAAAAGTAATGGCCACTCTGTAAGAGTTATGAGAGACTATAAAAAAGACATAATACAAAGAAATATAGTTCATTATATGGTAAAATATAAAGATATCTTAATGGTGAATAACAAAATTTTTTAATATTAGTCCGTGTATAACAATGCACTTCTTATTAAAATTTGGTACAGGGTTTTGGCAGTCTGACGGATACATGTTTCACTGGACAGAATAAAACAGTTTGTCTTTGTCTGACAATGATAAAAAGTCATGGTTTACGTTTGTGCAGTGGCTATATAAATCCTCACGGAGACTTGCATACCGTGGGCATACGGTGATCACAAGTTGCTCGTCTTCCACACAAGTTGCTCGTCTTCCACACACTCAGTGCAATAGAAACATGTTCCGTCATTGGCGGGAATGGTTCCATACCGGCCAGTTTCGATACGGATTGGTGCGGTACCACATCTAAATAGCGCCAGTGCCCTTCTGTGATACCATGGCATAATTGTCCTTATGTAGGGTTCCGTAGAGTATTCGCTCTTGAACTCACGGTATGTTCGTACTGTATTCCCCCCTGTCCCTCTTCTTGCGTGTATCCTATCGATTTGTCCATGCCAATGGTTTATAGTTTGTTCTTGTTGAACTGTTTTAACAGAACGTATGGTTGCCCGGTATCGGAGATGTGAATGGTGGTCCGCCACAGATGCCAGGTTCATGCTTCGGAAAGGTGTTTTTGAAAATGATATCCAATTTCTTCGATTGTTCTCAGCAAGTCGCTCGGCCCACAGAAATATCTTTTTTGATAAACGGCTCGAGTCCATATTGCAGAGTTTAATCCGCTGCCGAGTTACTGCTATCCATTGGTGTTCTGTCATAAGTGTCCATGCAACTTCACCGTGTATAGCGGCATTTGGGGTTTGACGGCTCACACCCAAGAAAAATCGTATGGCCTTATTCTGGACAGCGTCTATACAAGACCAGGTGCGTTGTCCCCATATCGCTGCCCCATACGTTATGATCGGCAGAACAAGCGAGTCATATAATTTGGTGAAAACGTCGAAAGGCACTCCGCCGTTACATTTGGCCTTAGAGATAATCAACCCTAGAACCCGGTGAGCCGCCTGTGATACCTCCTTTGCCATGACGTCAAGTTCAAGGTGCTCAGTAAGCCACAGGCCCAGGTACCTGTACCGGTCGATGTAGTCCACAATCTGATCACCACACTTGAGTGGACCACCTTGCTTTTAGCCTCATTGATGGCTAGTCCCCAGTTACTGCACCAATCCGTAAGTGCCTCCAGTTGGTCCTGCAGATCCTGTTCATTGTCACTGATAAGAACCAAATCATCAGCATGAATCAAAGACGATACATGTACATTATCACACTGTATACCCTTCTGGAGACTGTTAATGTACTGTATACAGTCATTGATATATAGACTAAACAGTAGTGGTGATATTATACATCCTTGTTTAAGACCACACATGGCATCAAAATAGTTAGTGCAGGTACCATTCAGTTTCACACAACATTTCACATCAGTGTATAGTGACTTAAGTACATCCAGCATAACACCGTTTACACCCATGTGTGACAGTTTGGCCATATATGTTTCAATATAAATCGGCATTGGAGTCACTTTGCATGTGACTAACGCGCACCACTCCTATGGGATGCTGGTTTTCGAAGGGGTGGGGGGGGGGAGATTTTTTTTATATATCATGTATATCCCGGGTATAATTTGATAATATCGACTTAGTATATCGAAAATGTATCTCAAATAAAATGCAAATTTTATTTTATTTTAAAATGAATTTCTATAAATAGACCAAAATACTGTGTTATAGCACTAATTAAGTGGCGGCCGCCAGATAATTATGTGGCGGCCGCCACTTATATATTTTTTCACACCTGGCACTAACGGTCTTCCGTAATTTTGAGCCAATTGCAGAATATTTTTGGACTTTGGGTAATTTTCATCCACTATTTCCTTCATAGTGTGAGCTGCATGGAGTCATCTTCTAGATCGCTTCAAAATAAAGGTTAAATAGTCACACATTCGAATAGGAAATCATATATTGCGCTTTCAGTGGTGACATTGAATCTGACCTTCTAAATCACAATCGCTTTCTTAAATGTGAGGACCAAGTTGTGTGCAGTAGCCACGCCGGAAAATAAACGAATCCCTGGAGCAAAACAGCAATGGAGGAAAACAAGGCATAACGGAAAGAACAGAACAGATCAAGTAGCCATCTAGAACAAGGAAGGGCAGGCCACAGTGTCCAATAGGCTAAGGAGACTGCCGTTTTTAGCGTTGGCCTAATCGTTTGAAGAGCCTGCGTAAATGAACTGCATATGCGCGACAAATCGACCTCCTGAAGACATCACTTGTACAGTCGGACCGCCCTCGCAATAGCCCCACTATCATCCCTAGTTAGGAAAATTTGTTCCATTTGAATAACTACCACCTGGTTGTTTTTCCCTGAACTACCACTCATTACAGTACAATATTTGCTCGCAATACAAAACACGCACATGTATCTTGTAAAATAAATATAATCAGCTGCCACAAGTAGAAACTAATTCCACCACTTCTTGACATGAATGATTTAGAAGGGATTTGTAGCTGGGATCGCTGTCCAAGTCTCTGGCAGGCCACCCACATATTTACTAATTACTTCCTGTTTCTTCTTCGTCCGTGATCCGCCCCCGACATTCATAAATAATGTATTATACGCTCAAATGATTATGATAGCTATGAGCGCTCACCACATAATACATAAAAAGTTGGTCCATGAAACCAACAGTCCTGAGGGCTGGGCGTTGGTTGTTGTTACATGATTGGTACAGGTTATGTGTATCAACTGCCTCGCAACTGCCTCGGAACTTTTACGAGTCGGTATATTTGGTCATATGGGTCAGGTGTACTGAACAGGGTGAACATTTCATGTCCAAACGTGACACCCTTATCATCCCACTATTCCCTAATTATTCCTCTATTATTCCATAATATCTTTGTCTGGACTTCTTGAACGCTCTCAGAGAATCTCAGGGGGGAATACTAGTACTCTTCGACTGGGGGAAAAACCTGGTTTCGAAGAAAAAATACCTTCAACGTGTGTTCTACAGCGCTAGACGTAAATAATTCAGTTTATTAATATAATCTGACGAATATTTTGGTCGAACGGGGAGTAATTTTCTCGTCACTAGAGCTGATTTACGTGAACATTTGCGTGTCGGCTGGATTTGAGAATAAAAACATCACTACGGTGAGCATTCAGTCAACCGGGTATCACTTTTGTCCCTACTGCCGAGCCATCGCTCACTTCTCACGCTTATACTTTATGTCAGCGCCTAATTTCCCTTCTTTTGGAGCAGTGAAACTAGCACATTCCATTTCTTACTGCATATTTACTTTAACAATCATTTTCGCTGTCCCACAACGAGCTAATTTTTCGCTCGTACATGTGTAGAGTACGGAAAGTTGAGAACCGTTGTATTGATCGTTGGCAATGTGTAAAAATCGGAATGGGTGCCGATTTCAACCCCACCAACTTCAACATTGATATTCCGGTGCTTATATCTATTCCGACGGTACTCAAACTTTGTAGACACTTCTTATATGGTATTATATTCATTTGAACACTAATGACCGAGAACAACTTTACGAATATGTTAGATTTTTGGCCAAATAGAGAAGGGTGTTGATTTTTATGAACACCCTGCTATTTTTTGATGGGAGTACTCGATCAGAGACTAATAATCATAAGTATTCATACGAACTACCATGCAATTGCTTTCACATCGGTATTCGTCCAGCATGGACATCGTATGGCTATATAATATGCGTACGAAATTAAATTGAAAACACTGCTGGAAACGATCGCGCTGTTGACTTTTTTTATCCGGGGGAGATCTGGTGCTTTGCACCAGGTATAGTTCTTGTATAGTAATATGCAGGTAAAATAATATGCAAACAAGCCTTATTGTATATGCATCAACCAGATCGTATAAAATATTTAGGGACAGTTTAGTCTTTGCTCAGTGCTCAGGGACAGTTTAGTCTCTACCTTGTCGCAGTAGAGAATAGCACAAGAATATGTAGATCTATATAGTTGGGAGTTTGGGGGGGGGGGGGGGAGCCTGGGAGACAGTAATTGTTCTATTTCAAAATCAACAACACGGGCCTACATGTACTCAGTTTGCTTATGATGGAATTTTATTTCATCCTCGTATACACACATTTTCACCTGTGGATTGAGGAATACAGATATTACTATGTTTATATAAAAAGACTGAGTTTTGCTCGCTGTTGAAAGGATTATGTGCAACCATAGAACGAGAGGGATGTTTTGTATCGTATATAAATGTGAAGTGAAAATGCGGATAGCATGCACACTAACATACAGATGCTGCAAGACTAGCTCATCCTTATTCTCTTGTTTTTGAAGTAAATTTCAAAGTATGTTGTTGTCTTCATCAGGGCCCTAGCTGGCTTTTGAGTTTTATTAGTCAACACTTTAGCCAAATTGAAAAATCATTAGCCAAATTGAAGTATCATTATCCAGGTGTTTCCGTGAAATTTTTCGCAATTTGTATTGTGCTGCTCGATGTTTGTTTTATATGTGGCAGGTACATGTAAACTTAAGTATGAACATGTTGTCAACAATTTCTATCACTAAGCCAACACAAATTCAATACGGTGACTATCATTGGAACAATGACTTCGATTCTGTACGAGCCGGAATAGCGAACTTGTGGTCCTGAGATTTTTCATGTGAAGTCATCGGCTTTAGCAGGTTTAGGGTGTTTTACTTGACTGGCCCGTTGTCATCACATTTTGTCTTTCATTGTCCAGGCAATATTGGCAGTACGAATAACCCTCCCGTAATTTCAGCCACGGGAATTTCAAAAACCAATCAACTTTGATGTTTCTTTTGATGTTTTCTGCCTTTGAAGGAACGTTATTTGGCACATGATCATCAGTCTTTCGTTTCGCAGTCGACGCCATTTTGATAAACAAATTGAACCTGAACGATGCCTAAAATGCAAGAATTTCTGTGACCCGGTATCTCAATCATAACGCACCCGATAAAAAGCTGAGTTCACACGATATTAGCGCGAAATCGCGATCGCCAATGGCATTCGCCAAACGATTAGTTCATTGACCAAATTATACTATTATTCGCATTTGGCGAATGGGTAGCGAGGGCCCTGCTTCGTGCTTTCTTTTTCTTCATACAATGAATTGTGATATAAGCAAACATTCCCGTAACAGCATTTACACTCGAGATCTTTTACGAACTTCACACAATCTCTACATCTGTACACTATAACGCTCATACGTTCAATATATTGCTCTTCATGCTATATAACATACATATTCTCCATTATCAAACGAAGCCTCATGACACGTACCCCACGTGTACGAGTATGTGGAATATAGACCATGGGGTGGTATGGTGTGTTGAGTGTTAATATTGCTTGGTTATCTGTGAACGGCAGTCTATTTCCCCAGAGGTAATGATACATCAACGTCGAGACACGGCCTGCTTCCCATCTGTCATTGTGGCTGCCCAAACAACTATGGCAGTATATCAGCGGCCTGCTTCCTGATTCACACTCGTTGCTTTGATATTAGAAGTGAAAAGCTAGAATAGATTCAAAATATATAGGCATCATCGGAAATTGTAGAACACAGTTCACCTAGTACACAAATGATATATGTACATATTTTCATAGCAGAAGTACAACAATTTCCACTCAGTAACAGGGCTTGATTTCGCGATTGTCACACAACATGCTCGTTGCTAACACAAAAAAGCAGTGATCTGCACCACCAAAACACACATTCGGCTCAGATCGCGTGCCCGCTAGTCAGACGTAATTAGAGACACCCGCTTCCCCTACTGCAGGTGATCAGAGAAGAATTGTGTTTCTATTGTCAGGCTACGATCGAAATAAATCTAAACTGGGCTTGCACTCGAGAGTACTTCAAAATTTCAGACCTCTTATTACCTTGCATCAGATGAAATTCCAATGAAGAACCCTAAATAGGAATATGTAAGATACGTAAATGTAGGCGTGGGATGTTTGTTATGTGTTTTTACAACACATAAAGAAGATAAAGAGCCAGTATACTATGTACTCTGCATGTTGGGTAAGTTGTTTGAATCGTGAGTCACTAATGCCCACCTGCATGTTAGGATTTTGCATGTTACATGTTAGGTGCCGCTAGGGATGCGCCAAAAGAGAAATGAATTCCTGGAGCAGGAAATGAATCAAAACAAACAATACATGTTGGCAATTCAGGAAGAAACAGAACAGGTCAAACAGCCATCAAACACGAGGTTGGGAAGTTCGCCGAGGGAACAGTTGATTTGATCAAAAGCTGGTTGATTAGTACATCAAAAGGAGTTCATGATGGGTGTCCTGACAGTGGAACTACACAGTATAAATGCCTTCAGTTGTTTTCGCAAACCACTGACTGTGTGAAGCTTACCTGTGGGTCTCTTTGTAAATAGATCTACAAAATGGAGCATTCTTCCCCGAATATGAGAAAGCACTAAAAGAAAGGCTGCGAGAGGAGCCACGTTCTGCAGCAAAACCATTATCGGAGAGGGTTGACAGAAGGGTCAAGATGAGAGTGTTCCTGTTGTTTTCTAGTTATATGACCACTGAATGCAACTTCGAAACCAATTTGGTTCCACACTGAGGTACTGTAATGTATGTTGGTTTGTAGAATCACATAGCAATCACTCTGTTCATATAAACTATCCCCTCAGAAATGACAACTATCCGAGCAATGGGAAAAAAACAAGATAAAAAATTAGCCCAAGGGCTAAGAATGGTTACCGGACAATGTGTATTTTAGATATTAGCCTTTTGTCCCATAACCTTGAAAGTAAGATCATTGGTCAATTCAAGGCCACGAGAACATTCAGCCCATATCATTTCTAGCAAGTGCACAATTGATTCCTAAGCTGTAAAGTCGATATTAAGTGAGATACTAGCCATTTTGTGATCTGACCTTGAAAATGAGCTCAAAGGTCAAGTTCAAGGTCATGAGAATATTCAGCATATATAATTTCCAATATGTTCGCAATTGACTCCTAAGCTGGAAAAACAAGGCACAACGGAAAGAACAGAACAGATCAAGTAGCCATCTAGAACAAGGAAGGGCAGGCCACAGTGTCCAATAGCCTAAGGAGACTGCCGTTTTTAGCGTTGGCCTAATCGTTTTAAGAGCCTGCGTAAATGAACTGCAGATGCGCGACAAATCGACCTCCTGAAGACATCACTTGTACAGTCGGACCGCCCTCCCAATAGCCCCACTATCATCCCTAGTTAGGAAATTTGTTCCATTTGAATAACTAACACCTGCTTGGTTGTTTTTCCCTGAACTACCACTCATTACAGTACAAACTTTGCTCGCAATACAAAACACGCACATATATCTTGTAAAATAAATATAATCAGCTGCCACAAGTAGAAACTAATTCCACCACTTCTTGACATGAATGATTTAGAAGGGATTTGTAGCTGTCCAAGTCTCTGGGAGGCCACCCACATATTTACTAATTACTTCCTGTTTCTTCTTCGTCCGTGATCCGCCCCCGACATTTATAAATAATGTATTATACGCTGAAATGATTATGATAGTTATGACCGCTCACCACATAATGCATCAAAAGTTGGTCCATGAAATCAACAGTCCTGAGGGCTGGGCGTTGGTTGTTGTCACATGATTGGTACAGGTTATGTGTATCAACTGCCTCGCAACTGCCTCGGAACTTTTACGAGTCGGTATATTTGGTCATATGGGTCAGGTGTACTGAACAGGGTGAACATTTCATGTCCAAACGTGACACCCTTATCATCCCACTATTCCCTAATTATTCCTCTATTATTCCATAATATCTTTGTCTGGACTTCTTGAACGCTCTCAGAGAATCTCAGGGGGGAATACTCTACGACTGGGGGAAAAACCTGGTTTCGAAGAGAAAATACCTTCAACGTGTGTTCTACAGAGCTAGACGTAAATAATTCAGTTATTAATATAATCTGACGAATATTTTGGTCGAACGGGGAGTAATTTTCTCGTCACTAGAGCTGATTTACGTGAACATTTGCGTGTCGGCTGGATTTGAGAATAAAAACATCACTACGGTGAGCATTCAGTCAACCGGGTATCACTTTTGTCCCTACTGCCGAGCCATCGCTCACTTCTCACGCTTATACTTTATGTCAGCGCCTAATTTCCCTTCTTTTGGAGCAGTGAAACTAGCACATTCCATTTCTTACTGCATCTTTACTTTAACAATCATTTTCGCTGTCCCACAACGAGCTAATTTTTCGCAGAGTACGGAAAGTTGAGAACCGTTGTATTGATCGTTGGCAATGTGTAAAAATCGGAATGGGTGCCGATTTCAACCCCACCAACTTCAACATTGATATTCCGGTGCTTATAACTATTCCGACGGTACTCAAACTTTGTAGACACTTCTTATATGGTATTATATTCATTTGAACACTAATGACCGAGAACAACTTTACGAATATGTTAGATTTTTGGCCAAATAGAGAAGGGTGTTGATTTTTATGAACACCCTGCTATTTTTTGATGGGAGTACTCGATCAGAGACTAATAATCATAAGTATTCATACGAACTACCATGCAATTGCTTTCACATCGGTATTCGTCCAGCATGGACATCGTATGGCTATATAATATGCGTACGAAATTAAATTGAAAACACTGCTGGAAACGATCGCGATGTTGACTTTTTTTATCCGGGGGAGATCTGGTGCTTTGCACCAGGTATAGTTCTTGTATAGTAATATGCAGGTAAAATAATATGCAAACAAGCCTTATTGTATATGCATCAACCAGATCGTATGAAATATTTAGGGACAGTTTAGTCTTTGCTCAGTGCTCAGGGACAGTTTAGTCTCTACCATGTCGCAGTAGAGAATAGCACAAGAATATGTAGATCTATATAATTGGGAGTTTGGGGGGGGGGGGGGGAGCCTGGGAGACAGTAATTGTTCTATTTCAAAATCAACAACACGGGCCTACATGTACTCAGTTTGCTTATGATGGAATTTTATTTCATCCTCGTATACACACATTTTCACCTGTGGATTGAGGAATACAGATATTACTATGTTTATATAAAAAGACTGAGTTTTGCTCGCTGTTGAAAGGATTATGTGCAACCATAGAACGAGAGGGATGTTTTGTATCGTATATAAATGTGAAGTGAAAATGCGGATAGCATGCACACTAACATACAGATGCTGCAAGACTAGCTCATCCTTATTCTCTTGTTTTTGAAGTAAATTTCAAAGTATGTTGTTGTCTTCATCAGGGCCCTAGCTGGCTTTTGAGTTTTATTAGTCAACACTTTAGCCAAATTGAAAAATCATTAGCCAAATTGAAGTATCATTATCCAGGTGTTTCCGTGAAATTTTTCGCAATTTGTATTGTGCTGCTCGATGTTTGTTTTATATGTGGCAGGTACATGTAAACTTAAGTATGAACATGTTGTCAACAATTTCTATCACTAAGCCAACACAAATTCAATACGGTGACTATCATTGGAACAATGACTTCGATTCTGTACGAGCCGGAATAGCGAACTTGTGGTCCTGAGATTTTTCATGTGAAGTCATCGGCTTTAGCAGGTTTAGGGTGTTTTACTTGACTGGCCCGTTGTCATCACATTTTGTCTTTCATTGTCCAGGCAATATTGGCAGTACGAATAACCCTCCCGTAATTTCAGCCACGGGAATTTCAAAAACCAATCAACTTTGATGTTTCTTTTGATGTTTTCTGCCTTCGAAGGAACGTTATTTGGCACATGATCATCAGTCTTTCGTTTCGCAGTCGACGCCATTTTGATAAACAAATTGAACCTGAACGATGCCTAAAATGCAAGAATTTCTGTGACCCGGTATCTCAATCATAACGCACCCGATAAAAAGCTGAGTTCACACGATATTAGCGCGAAATCGCGATCGCCAATGGCATTCGCCAAACGATTAGTTCATTGACCAAATTATACTATTATTCGCATTTGGCGAATGGGTAGCGAGGGCCCTGCTTCGTGCTTTCTTTTTCTTCATACAATGAATTGTGATATAAGCAAACATTCCCGTAACAGCATTTACACTCGAGATCTTTTACGAACTTCACACAATCTCTACATCTGTACACTATAACGCTCATACGTTCAATATATTGCTCTTCATGCTATATAACATACATATTCTCCATTATCAAACGAAGCCTCATGACACGTACCCCACGTGTACGAGTATGTGGAATATAGACCATGGGGTGGTATGGTGTGTTGAGTGTTAATATTGCTTGGTTATCTGTGAACGGCAGTCTATTTCCCCAGAGGTAGTGATACATCAACGTCGAGACACGGCCTGCTTCCCATCTGTCATTGTGGCTGCCCAAACAACTATGGCAGTATATCAGCGGCCTGCTTCCTGATTCACACTCGTTGCTTTGATATTAGAAGTGAAAAGCTAGAATAGATTCAAAATATATAGGCATCATCGGAAATTGTAGAACACAGTTCACCTAGTACACAAATGATATATGTACATATTTTCATAGCAGAAGTACAACAATTTCCACTCAGTAACAGGGCTTGATTTCGCGATTGTCACACAACATGCTCGTTGCTAACACAAAAAAGCAGTGATCTGCACCACCAAAACACACATTCGGCTCAGATCGCGTGCCCGCTAGTCAGACGTAATTAGAGACACCCGCTTCCCCTACTGCAGGTGATCAGAGAAGAATTGTGTTTCTATTGTCAGGCTACGATCGAAATAAATCTAAACTGGGCTTGCACTCGAGAGTACTTCAAAATTTCAGACCTCTTATTACCTTGCATCAGATGAAATTCCAATGAAGAACCCTAAATAGGAATATGTAAGATACGTAAATGTAGGCGTGGGATGTTTGTTATGTGTTTTTACAACACATAAAGAAGATAAAGAGCCAGTATACTATGTACTCTGCATGTTGGGTAAGTTGTTTGAATCGTGAGTCACTAATGCCCACCTGCATGTTAGGATTTTGCATGTTACATGTTAGGTGCCGCTAGGGATGCGCCAAAAGAGAAATGAATTCCTGGAGCAGGAAATGAATCAAAACAAACAATACATGTTGGCAATTCAGGAAGAAACAGAACAGGTCAAACAGCCATCAAACACGAGGTTGGGAAGTTCGCCGAGGGAACAGTTGATTTGATCAAAAGCTGGTTGATTAGTACATCAAAAGGAGTTCATGATGGGTGTCCTGACAGTGGAACTACACAGTATAAATGCCTTCAGTTGTTTTCGCAAACCACTGACTGTGTGAAGCTTACCTGTGGGTCTCTTTGTAAATAGATCTACAAAATGGAGCATTCTTCCCCGAATATGAGAAAGCACTAAAAGAAAGGCTGCGAGAGGAGCCACGTTCTGCAGCAAAACCATTATCGGAGAGGGTTGACAGAAGGGTCAAGATGAGAGTGTTCCTGTTGTTTTCTAGTTATATGACCACTGAATGCAACTTCGAAACCAATTTGGTTCCACACTGAGGTACTGTAATGTATGTTGGTTTGTAGAATCACATAGCAATCACTCTGTTCATATAAACTATCCCCTCAGAAATGACAACTATCCGAGCAATGGGAAAAAAACAAGATAAAAAATTAGCCCAAGGGCTAAGAATGGTTACCGGACAATGTGTATTTTAGATATTAGCCTTTTGTCCCATAACCTTGAAAGTAAGATCATTGGTCAATTCAAGGTCACGAGAACATTCAGCCCATATCATTTCTAGCAAGTGCACAATTGATTCCTAAACTGTAAAGTCGATATTAAGTGAGATACTAGCCATTTTGTGATCTGACCTTGAAAATGAGCTCAAAGGTCAAGTTCAAGGTCATGAGAATATTCAGCATCTATAATTTCCAATATGTTCGCAATTGACTCCTAAGCTGTAAAGTCGATAACAAATGAGATATGAACTTTTTTTGTTCTATGACCTTGAAAATGAGGTGAAGGTCAAATTCAAGGTCACCAAAATATTCAGCAAATATCATTCCCTATATGTCCACTATGGATTACTAAGCTGTAAAGTTGATAATGAGCGAGATATTACCCATTTTGTTCTCTGACCTTGAAAATACATGTTAGGTAAGGTCAAAGGTCAAATTCAAGGTCACCAGAATATTCAACATATATCATTTCCTATATGTTGACAATTGATTGCTAAGCTGTAAAGTCAATGATAAGCAAGATATTAGCCAATTTGTGCTCTGACCTTGAAAATGAGGTCAGAGGTCAAATTCAAGGTCATGAGAATATTCAGCATATATCATTTCCTATATGCGCAAAATTGATTTCTAAGCTGTAAAGTCGATAGTAAGCCAGATATTGGCCATTTTGTACTATGACCTTGAAAATAAGGTCAAAGGTCAAATTCAAGGTCATCACAATATTCGGCGTATATCATTTCCTTTATGTCCACAATTGATTCCTAAGCTGAAAAGTCGATAATAAGCGAGATATTGGCTATTTTGTGCTCTGACCTTGAAAATGAGGTCAGAGGTCAAAATCAAGGTCACGAAAATATTCAGTATATATCATCTCCTATATGTCCACAATTGATTCCTAATCTCAATATTAAGTGAGTTATTAGGCAAAATGTGCCCCATTATAAAGCATAGGGTGATTTAGCATGTGAAAGTCCCATTTGGGCAGAGTTTGGGGGCAGAATGGCCCACTTCGAGCGATTCAAGGGCAACGAAACTTATACACCTCACAGGGGTATATATGAGGAGTGTTATGCATCAACGAGAATAAAGGTTACTGAACAGATTTTGAGAAAACGACCGTCAAAGTCCAAAACTGGCCATTTTTCGAATAAAATGGCCGATCTGACCTTGAAACCGAGGTCAGAGGTCAAATTCAAGGTCACGAGAATATTCAGCATATATCATTCCCTATATGTCCACAATTGATTCCTAGTCTCTAATCTCAATATTAAGTGAGATATTAGGCTTAATGTGTCCCATTATGAAGCATAGGAGAATTTAACATGGGAAAGTCCCATTTGGGCCGAGTTTGGCCCAAAATGGCCCACTTCGAGTTATTCAAGCGCAATGAAACTTATACACATCACAGGAGTACATATGAGGAGTGTTGTGTATCAAAAAGAAAAAAGTCCAAAATCAGGCATTTTTTGTCGAAAACGGCCGCCATTTTGAAAAAAATGCGAAAATCGAAAAACTAAAAAAAAGCTTTCCTGGAAATATTTTTAGGTATTTTTGTGCAAAATTTCAGAAAGATTCGACCGTAAACTTTAAAGATAAAAATGTGAACGGACGACGGACGGACGGACGGACGACGGACGCAACGCCATGGCAATAGGTTATCGGACCAAAGGTCCGGTAACCTAAAAATCAGTACATGACACATATCCACTGATCACGTTTGTATCGAAGCCTCGACGAGTGACGTCCATGGCACTTCCACACAAGGAATGTCAAGCAATCGCCGTAAAAGCCCCTATGATAGTCAAGACTGTTTGGCATCATTCATTTACCCAACTTGATAGCTGCGCTTTTACCAAGGCCCTTGAATCAAACATCATGCATTCAATATCGACACCAAAGGACCCGACGTCCACAATTATATCCATATCATTAAAGTTCAGATGGTATCTTTTCCGGTGGAGAACATAATATCTGGTTTATCTTACAGAACACCCAAAGAGATGTAAATATCACAAGTATGCGACAAGACCTTTTTGCATGTTAATGTTTTGGAATTCATGACGGGTGCCACATGTGGGGCAGGAAATGCTCATTCTTTCTGGAACACATGATTCCACCCCTTTATGGCCATATATTGGGGGTACATGAAGTTCCATCAAAATTTTCTCGATTTTGCCTGACACTGGACTTTGAGATTGGATAATAGACTCGGTTTGGTTTGTTCAGATACTGTATACTTGGGTATTGTTTCCATGTTTATTGAAAACTTTGTTCAATTCAAGCAAAAATGAATTATTCCAATAATATTTCTGAACCCTGAATGGAGGTAAATCCAATTGTTTGTTGTTGTTTTTTCAGTGAACATTTATTTACCAACATTGAACGGATTTCATGTTGGTGGTTGGAGAAGTGAGTTTTCTCGTGTATTATGCAATAAGTCATCAAGTTGTTTGCCATATAATTTCAAAGCAGGTTTTCCGTCCAATATAGATAATTCAGTGTAATTTTTTTCAGCTTCTTAAGAGAAAGCTATGGAGAATCTACAATCGAACATATCTGATATTTCAAATAGCGCGTGAAAATTAACACTACATCGCTTTACTGTTTACTATATGAACCTGATATTTATTTCCACCACATGGTGGCGGAGACACGATCGGCAGACACTGATCTACTGTCACGGTCGTCCATATCAAAGGGAACTTGTTATGTTCTCCGCATGAAGTTTCTGACTGAAATGTCTTACAATTACAATGATGTTTCCTGGCAATTGCGTGACATGCTCCCAAACGCAATTAGGACGAATTCATCATCAGGAAGTGGGGTCAAACGGGGCTACTCCCTGCCTTTATTTCAGATGGAATCGGGCATCCTTGAAAACCATATGAATGGTTTCACAGACAAACGTTTGGGACAAAGCTTGCGAAATTCAACTAGGGTAGTCTCCCCCATGTTGGATGGCAAGATGCAAATGAAATAAAAAAAGGATTTAAACAAAGAGTCCGATATTCAATCTCTAAGCTCAGTGCCAGGCGAAATTGGTAAAATTTAAGGAACTTCACAAACCCCCATATATGGCCATGAGAGCTGAAATCTGATGTTCTTGATACACTGAGTGTTTCCTGCCAAAGTTTTGGCACCCCTCATGGATTCCGAAAATGTATATGCAAAGAATGTATCGCTGCGTATTTGTTATAGATTCGGTCTACTTGTCAAAGGCCGGTAATAGTTGTGAGAAATTGTATCCTCCTCGCGGTAGGTCAGAAACTAATGCTATGGTGTTATGTCTTACCCGGAGGATTCCCGACATATCTACGGCAAACAATCGAAAACTCCGGGAACTCACAGGAATCTCCGTGGACATTCCGCCCTGACTCCCGCTTGTGTCGGGAGTTATCAGGAGCTGCCTGGGAACTCTGGGAATTTTTTTTAGCGGTCCGAGAATAGTTAGACATGTTAAAAAATAAAAAAAAATGTCTAAAAGCGACACAAGCCTCGCTGTATATGTATCAACCAGATCGTATAAAATATTTAGGGACAGTTTAGTCTTTGGTAAATATAACCTTGTCGCAGTAGAGAATAGCACGAGAATATGTAGATCTATATTATTGGGAATTTTTGGGGAGTCTGGGAGACAGTAATTGTTCTATTTCAAAATCAGCAACACGGGCCCATATGTACTTGATTTGCTTAGAATGGAATTAATTAAACGTAGGTGGAGCAAACATTTTATGGTATCTTGTTGTCGAGTTGCTAACGAATATTTGCAGAGCAATCGTTTGACTGTCGTTCACAAGTCGTTAATTAGTCGCTGATAAAGGGCGAGCGCATTTCTACCGTGATCCGACCTTCATGCGAATGAAGAATACCGAGCAACTGATTTCAGACTTGTTTACGACCAATTGCAATCTACTGACACTGTGTAGTGACTCTGAGCAAGCCCTTGGCGAACTAGTCGGATTTTAGTCTATATCTCATCGTTAACTGTTCCTTTGATTCTGTAATTGATCGGTAACTATTTGCCATGTGCTCGCCTAAAATCTTTATATGAAAACTGGAACAGACTGATATACAACGTGGTAGCACACAATTGGAGACTACTTGCGAATCTGAAAACAAGTTTACGATTGATTAGATACGAATACAGACAAGTTAGCGAAAAAAATCTCTTTTCATTCGTCAAGAAATTTTAAACAAGTTCAAAATTTTGTGGCGATTGAAAAAAGAGCGACTGGTTGGCGAATTGGGATACTGCTTTCGACTTCTAGGATATATATTACAGACAAATTTGCGATTAAAACAGAATCAGACAAAATGGCATTCGCCTGAGTCACTAATCGGTCGCAAGTCAGGTCGCAAGCCCTTTAAACGTGGCTTTCTTGTGCTTCACCCAATGAATTGTGATGAAGGCAAACATTCCCGTAACAGCATTTTCCCTTGAGCTCTTTTACGAACTTGATACAATCTCTACAATTAACGCTCATATTCTCAATATATTGCTCTTTATGCAATATAACATACTTATTCTCCATTATCAAACGAAGCCTCATGGCACGTACCCTACGTGTACGGGTATGTGAAATATAGACCATGGTGTGGTGTGTTGAGTGGTAATATTGCTTGGTTTTCCGTAAACAGCAGTCTATTTTCCCAGGGGTTGTGATACATCAACGTCGAGACAAGAACTGCTTCCCATCTGTCAATGTGGCTGCTCAAACTACTATAGCAGTATATCTGCCTGTTTAGAAGTGAAAAGCCGGAATAGATTTAAAATTTATAGGCATAATCGGAAATTGTAGATAATAGTTCACCTCCACAAATGATATATATACATGTTTTCATAGCAGAAGTACAACAATTTCCACTCAGTAACAGAACTTGATTTCGCGATTGTCACACAACATGCTCGTTGCTAACACAAAAAAACAGTGATCTGCACCACCAAAACACACATTCGGCTCAGATCGCGTGCCCGCTAGTCAGACGTAATTAGCGACACCCGCTTCCCCTACTGCAGGTGATCAGAAAAGAATTGTGTTTTTATTGTCAGGCTACGATCGAAATTTAGGTAAACTGGGCTGGCACTCGAGAGTATTTAAATATATCAGACCTGTTATTGCCTTGCATCAGATGAAATTCCAATGGAGAAACCTAAATAGGAAAATGTAAAACACTTGAATGTAGGTGTGGGATGCTTGTGGTGTGTTTTTAGAACACATAAAGAAGATAAGGAGCCAGTATACTATGTACTCTGCATGTTGGGTAAGTTGTTTGAATCGTGAGTCACTAATACCCATCTGCATGTTAAGATCCTACATGTTACATGTTAGGTGCCGCTAGGGATGCGCCAAAAGAGAAATGAATTCCTGAAGCAGGAAATGAATCATAACAAACAATACATGTTGGAAATTCAGGAATATATCAAACAAAACAGGTCAAATGGCCATCAAACACGAGGTTGGGAAGGTCGCAGAGGAAACAGTTGATGTCATCAATAGCTGGTTGATAAGTAAACCAAAAGGAGTTCATGACGGGTGTCCTGACAGTGGAACTACTATCCCCTATCCCCTCAGAAATGACATCTATCCGAGCAATGGAAAAAAATAATATAAAATCAGTACATGACACATATCATCCACTGATCACGTTTATATCGAAGCCTCGACGAGTGACGTCCATGACACTTCCACGCAAGGAATGTCAAGCAATCGCCGTAGAAGTCCCTATGATGGTCAAGACTGTTTGGCATCATTCATTTACCCAGTTTGATAACTGCGCTTTTACCAAGGCCGTTGAATCAAACATCATGCATTCAATATCGACACCCAAGGACCCGACGTCCACAATTATATCCATATCATTAAAGTTCAGATGGTATGTTTTCCGGTGGAGGAGCATAATATCTGATTTATCTTACAGAACACCCAGAGTGATGTAAATATTGAAGACTTTGTTCAATTCAAGCAAAAATGAATTTTTTTTCCAATAACATTTCTGAACCCCCGAATGGAGGTAAAACCAATTGTTTGTTGTTGTTTTTTGTAAGTGAACATATATTTACCATTAAAATACATCTTGCCGATGTGTCTATTGTATAAGGAGTGCGTTATTTCAACGAAAGAACGCTCATTTGCAAATAAAGCACTGCATGGCTTAAAATAAAGAACGGCTTGACTGCATACGTATTTTAAGTCCGTTAAAGAATTCGACATCGTGCCATCGTGCCTTCGGCCGTCGTTCTTTATATTCGCGATGGCACTCCGTCTCATTTTTTAACTAGTACATATTGAACAGATTTCATGTTGGTGGTTGGAAGACTGAGTTTTCTCGTGTATTATTCACCGCATGAATGCTGGCTATGCAATAAGTCATCAAGGTGTTTGCCATATAATTTCAAAGCAGGTTTTCCGTTCAATATACAAAAGTTCTGAGTACATTTCAGCAGCTTCTCCAGAGAAAGCAATGGAGAATATACAATCGAACATATCTGATATTTCAAATAGCTTGTGAAAATGAACACTACATCACTTTACTGTTATTTACTTCCACCACATGTTAGCAGAGACACGATCAGCAGACACTGATCTACTGTCACGGTCGTCCATATCAAAGGGAACGTGTTATGTTCTCTGCATGAAGTTTCTGACCGAAATCTCTTACAATTACAATGATGTTTCCTGACAATTGCGTGACATGCTCCCAAACGCAATTAGGACGAATTCCTCATCAGGAAGTGGGGTCAAACGGGGCTACTCCCTGCCTTTATTTCAGATGGAATCGTGCATCCTTGAGAACCATATGAATGGTTTCAAAGACAAACATTTGGGACAAAGCTTGCTCAATCAAATTAAGGTAGTCCCCCCCCCCCCCCTCCCTCCTTATGATGGATAGTAAGATGTTTATCTTCGTTCAGCCGCCAGGTTATATATAACATATACATTGGATTTAATTTAATTTAGATTGTTTCACAAGGCAGGATATATCATTGGAAAACTGTTTGTATATCCCTGGGAATGGTAAAGCACACGCGTTGGTACAACAACATAGTGCAAACATTTGAACAGTATTGCATTTGTCCGTCGACGTCGGTGATATTGATTTTCCTATGTTTTCAAATTGCGTCACGCAAGGCGAGATCAAAATCATCGTATGGGCTATTCCGAGTCCGTTATGCAATCTCCTTATCTTTCAATAAGGAACTTCACGAACCTCATATATGGCCATGAGGAGCTGAAATCAGATGTCCTTGATACAATGAGCGTTTCCTGCCGAACTTGTGGCACCCCTCATGAATTCTGATAATGTATATGCGAACAACGTATCACTGCATATTTGTTATAGATTTATTCTACTTGTCCACGGCAGATAATATATTTGTGAGAAATGGATAGTAAATGGGCCCATAATTTGGACATGCTGATAGGATAGGATAGGATAGGATAGATTTTATTCAGTTTTTAACTTTCCATACAGCTGTGGGGTAAACAATGGCAAAAGTATATAAATATTAAATGAATGGAAGAAAGAAACAAAAACTGAGGGACCAAATTAGCTGAAAGCTGTCTTCCATTTGGCCCCACAAGTACAAGTAATATTATGAAAATAGCTATTTATAATTATTTACATACGACGATACAAAACATTAACATCAGAAACTATTAAATAAAATATGGATTATACACCTGATATATACCTAACAATGATGATGTTACTATGACTGAATATATATATATATAGCGAATACTGTGTATGTACATGAAAAAAAAATATCTATTTATGTATAAACCATAATGGGCAGAGTGAGACAAAAGGTAATGGGTACTGGTGAAGCTAAAGGGGGGCGCACACGGACATCGAGGAGGGGCAGAGGAGGGAGCGGGGAGGGGTATCGATATTTGGTAAAGACCAAGAATAAACAGGAATATATTATAAATGATTTTATTTATTACAATTTTGACACCGTTTGTTTGAACATTTTAAAGATTCAGAGTATGATGATAGTAATTGTTTTTTAAAGCTTTTTTTTCAAAATATACCTAGATTGATCAGATGCTAATTTCGGGAGCCATTTATTCCATAATATGGGATAATTATATAGGGGTAATCTTCTAGCTGCAGATGAGTCACATCGCTCAATATAGAGATGACCTGATTGCCTGGTTTCATAATTCACTTGTACATTTCTTGTGAGTTTGAACATATTTTCGAAAGATGAGGGTAATTTCCCTAGATGATAATCATACATAAATAGGATTGTCTCATATATATATTGGTCAGAAATTTTGAGAATATTTGACCGTTTGAATAAGGGTTCGGTGTGACTCCTATAGTTGGACTTATTAATAATTCTTATAGCTCGTTTTTGTATGTTTACTAGTTTATTAACATGACTAGGTGCTGTGTTACCCCATGCCAGTATACCATAGAGTATATGAGGATGTATCATTGAATAATAAAGGGTTTGCAATGAGTGGATTGGTAGAATATGTTTTACTTGCTTGATTTGAAATAATGCCTTAGCAATTTTTTTTGGATATGTGATATATGGTACTTCCATGATAGGGTTTCATCCAAATGAAGTCCTAGAAATTTGGTACATGTTTCTCTGAAATTCGTTCCTATTTGTTCTAAGGCTATATTATCAATGAAAATTTGAAGATGATTCCTAATTTGTTTTTCATATTGGTTGTTGAATATAATGAATTTTGTTTTGGTGGCATTCAATTGAAGTTTGTTGGAACAAAACCATTCATATAAATTGTTAACCTCAATATTTGCATCTTGAAATAATTGTATTATGTCACAATTGGATAAAAATAGTGTTGTGTCATCTGCGAATGACAGAATGTTGGCTGAGGTACAGTTTGGAATATCATTTACATATATTACATATATTGATTTAAAAAAATATTTCAGAAGCCATATAAAAAGCTTTCACATGCTAAATTTACTTGGATATTGGAACGTTTTGAACATATATTTTCCAACAAGTCATTGTAATGAAAGTGTGTAAATGTGATTGGTAACAAATATACGCTGGGGATGTTTATATTTAGATTCATCACGAATTTACCACGTTCGTCGTTTAATCTGGTTAACAGTCTAGAAGACTTTTTGATATCAAACTTAAAATATAATAGTTCGAAACATTAGAGGATTCCGTAGCATATTTTATTGCGAGTTGACGGATATCACGCATTCACACAAGACAACCCCGAGTCAAGTGTGACATGTAACGTCTGAAATCACCCCTGTCCTTATGGTACTGAATGAGCATCACATATTGGTCTCCAAGTGTTAGTGATTGGTGGCAAAAAAGGTAAAATTGTCCTACGTATTATTTCTCCCAATTAGCACCAATGTAAATATCCAACAATTATCAATATCATCTGAGATTGAGAAGACCTCAAATGAAATAATTAATATCTGCAGTTATTTTTTGTTTTGTTTAGAAAACTTTACATCTAAGGCCACCACATTGGTGATATCAGGAACAGACCTAGTAAAACAGGTGGTTGTTGCTGCTGTACACATCATGGAATCGATCTACAACTGGTCCACACCAATTTAGACAAATTTAAAATCTACAACGAACCAATACAAACAGGTGCGTGACAAGCATTCAAACCCATTCAAATGCAAAATTTCACGGAGTTGGTGGTAACAAATGAGTTGATTATAAAAAAAAATGTAAAAAATACGAGGAAAAAACCATCGGGTGCACCTGTGCCGTGTTGATGAGGACATTACACAACCAGTGATTAGATTCAGTAAATCGGTGTTGTAACGAGTTTGTAGCTCACATAGCATTTACGTTGATGATGACAGCGGCACAGTGATCACCATCAATCGGATTTAAAATTATCGGATAGATGCAATTACCGAGGTAGGTCCAGGGAGTTTAGAACATTTTACGTTATGCAATCTGCTTCACTCTTCAAAAAGATGGCATTTGTTAATACCTTGTGTTGGATTAAGGGATGTATTTGTACTACTCATGAAAGTGAGTATTGAACAATATTTTTTAATCAACTCAACTTTTCTGGTATTTCATGAGGTAATCAAGCATTCCCATTATCAAGGTCCGTACGAAATAATACGTGATAGTTAATAATATTACAATGTATCACTGAAGTTGGATTATGTTTGAGAAGGTTGGGATGTGCTATTGACATCATGCATGAGTACTATCCATCGTTCAAGACTTCATCAGTGTCGGTTTCAGCATATCACAGTGTCCACGACTGAGATTATTGAATCATCATGATTGATGGTGATTGAGTGTTGCCTCTATAACTCAATTTCATACACTTTCATACTTCCCGAATAGCGCATGAGATACGATGCTGTGCAGTTAGGGTCATTTCTTAACAATGCATCTTATATCGCCATATCAACTGACAATTCTCTGTCACATAGGTTGATTTTATTACAAAAAACTATGTGGACGATAATTTACGGCCGAGAATGAAAATGCTAAAAATGCTTGGCCGAGATTTGCACCCCGTCAGCCCCATGTGTCTTGATAAAACATTTGGTTGGAATTCGAAAATGTTGCACTTCAAGATTCATTGGCATCACCGTATATATCCAAATATATAAACGTATATACATACGTATATATCTAAATATTTTGGTCAACATGGGTCCGCATGATCTAGGATGCGTTCACAGATTTATCAAAAAATTATTTGAATTGATTTTGAGTCAAACGATAATGGTGCATCGGTATTCTAAACATGGTTCTGATCGTAATTTATCACATGATTCACCTCATGAATTCACACGGTATATATCTCAAATGCTACAGAATCCAGATTGGTTCACCTGCGTGTATATCAGATAAGTGTGCCAAAATTGACAGGAAGGTTCATTTTATTTACAACAAACAGTTTACTGAAAAGGACCAGTGGGTGTTACGGGGATATTGATGGGTTAATGGGCTCTGCCGAGGTTTGCAAATTGAAACACCTCATATATGATTGATGACTTCGCAGATTCTCTGAATACTTGTTTTGCTTTGATGAAAGCTCAGGCAATATTATGGCAAATATGTCTTCAATAAACAGATGAATGCATGATTAAATAAATATAACAATAATAAGAGTTTGCTGGGCGGTGTGACGGTTGTAATGTGCGATTCTTGCACCACGTGGGACCAGTTTGCTTGGCGGTGTGACGGTTGTAATGGCCTCCTTGATCTATTGGAAGCCTGACGATACATTATCTGGAAGGCGTCCAATAGACCAAGGCGGGCATTACAACCCCTTACACCACCAAGCGAACTCAAAATTTGGTCATCGGTGGTAATAGGTTGATACATACATCTCATAATTACTATTATTATTATTCTGTTATATTCTGACAAATTCATGAACAGTCGTGCAGCCACTTAAAACACCCTCAGACATGCTGTCGTTTTCAATGTTATGATTTTGGTTCGCACTTCACCTGCCAGATCAACTGGCGAGTCGTTTGACAGTTTCAGAAAATGCGGGCTTCGAATGAACGTCCCCTTCCTATGTTTGGTAGCCTCAAACGTTATTTGGTGTCATTGGTTGCGTGAAAACATATATGCCACAAATAATTGCCCAAATATCCTCAATGGTCTTAAAGATAAACAACTGACATTTTTCGTCTGGGTAGGTTATAGACAGTAGCGCAATTAATGTCCTGCGCAATATAATATCCTGAATATAAATGACGTTTTTAACTTGGATGTGCGGTTGCAGTGTGTCATGAGTGTCGATTTTCGTGTTTGACAACCAAAAAGGAACATATTGTTGTTGACTTTGAATGTCATATTATTCAAACGGGAAAGCGCATAATTATCCTGTTCAATCTATATCTTATAATCTATAGTACCGCAAACTTACTAAGGTCTTTCTAAGGCCTCGTTTGGAAAAGTATGTTGTAGCCTGTGTCCGGTATTCTATACTGTCAAGGATAATGTAACTAGTTTAAGAGCCCAGGGTAGCAACTCTGTCCATCAAATATTCATCACAACTCTCCGAGTATGACTTAGCTCTAAGATTGATACAGGAAGCTGGTTATCAGGAAACAACATTTTGTTCGACTGTAAATGTGTCAGAAGCACGAAGTCTGTGTTGAATAACTTTTTAAAAATATATTTTGAATTGTTGTGTAGGATGTTTCAGTACGTGAATATGATCTTATCAGATATCCAGTCAGACAATCATTCATATAGTTTTGTGTAAGTCAATTCTATTTTAGTTGTGTGTGGTCGGGAGTGTCGAGATTATATATATATATTTTGTGTGACGCACCACATTAATGTGAAGAATTGTCCATGTTGACCCAACGAATGAGACTAATGCAGGCTCATTTGATTATACACAGGCGAATATCATAACATCAAATGTCACATTATATGCTTTTGGCTCAGTTCAGTATATCACATGAAAAAAAAACATATATAAGTGTTTAGGCTGGACGACAATATATAAACAATACGAATGTCTGCTGATCCTACAAGCAAACATAGCGGCAGTACTCCTCTTCCAGTTTGTGTTTCATGAAACAAGGGCGACACCAAGGTCAAACGAGTATCACAATTGTATTCAGTGTTCATTTAACTACAAAAGAACAAGGAAGTTGCCTCCGCTTGATCTCATTATATCTTTTATACACTGCAATCAGATCAGAGCATCTCCGTTCAGCTCACAGTCAAAGTAGATACATTGGCCCCACGAATAGTAGTGCTTAATCCAATACTATTCGTGGGGCCATTGTATACTTTGACTGTGAGCTGAACGAGTATCACAATTGTATTCAGTGTTCATTTAACTACAAAAGAACAAGGAAGTTGCCTACGCTTGATCTCATTATGTCTTTTATACACTGCAATCAGATCAGAGCATCTCCGTTCAGCTCACAGTCAAAGTAAATATAATGGTACCACAAATAGTAAATGCTGAAATCCATAATCAGCATTTCTTTTAATATGTAGCTATAACTAGATTTCACATAAGTGAAACAACAAAATACACTTGGTCATGACACCGTGCATCAAATACGGAATGCCATTCAGGCATAAACTCCTAGGTAGACAAGCATCCAAACAACAGAATTCACGTTTACATGTGCGGCCACGAGGACAAATGATACTTGATACTTGAACCTGAAGCTGAGCGAACACAAACACATTTAAGGACGAGTGAACACATAAACCGTTCCTTGATTAAAGAATCATAAAAGTAAATGCTATTCCAACTGAAGCATGTTGATCAGTTTGTTAAATAGAGAACTCCAAACAAAAGGAGGAACTCTAAATTGTGAACTCGTATTAGGCTAAAACAACTCTCTCAAATTCCCTCCCACGGAGACCAATTGTCCTAAATATTCCTCACCACCATTACTGGGCTGGAACTTGCCCATGAATTGATTTTCACCCGCAATTTTCGTTGAGTTGCCTATTATTACCAAAATGTGTTTTAGTTGCACTTTCGACGAAGGCTCATGGTGTATGTTTTCCTCGCTCAATATTTGCTACGTAGTTGTGTTGCAATGTGAGTTTGTGACAAAATATATGGATGATGTCATCGTTAATTTAACTCGGTAGCAATCAGTCCACGCATGGGTAAGCTTCTCGCCAGTGGTACCATGGGCCCAAAATTACACTAACAAATATAGTACGGCTCATGCCGCACAAATCGACTGATTTGTCATCAACGAGATATATAATAATTGACGCTGCCCACCCAATACTGCAGACCAGGTGTCGAAGCCATGACATACAGACATCTCACTCAGATATTCAAGCGCCACCATATATGCGAGAGTTACTCGCTCTACTATTGACCGAAGATGAAACGTCATCTTGACATTGGTGCGCAATAATCGAGGATACAATTGTATGTATCAACCTATTACCGCACAAGTGTGACATCTTTTGATTTCCACGAAAAGTAACTGACCTTGTGTGCTAATCAACAAGTGATTAGACGGTACTAAGTCCCAACATATTTGCACACCAGTATCTCGCGACCAAAACAGGCCTAAAATATGGTCGACTGTGGCTGACAGATCCACGAAATGCCTACAACTAATAGTACCTACGAATGTATATAAAAACCTATTAACAATGACTTGTCAGACAAACACAATAGGAGAACATGTATTTTCAAGGGACAGGAATCAAATTTATTGTCCGTTTCAATCTAGGATCCTTTTCCAGGAACCCTAATAACCAGAATCATATTATTTTTATTTTGCCTTATGCGTTTCATGTGTGTTGGTATGGCGAACATGATGTATCGATGGTAATGGGTCGATCCATGAGTTCAAGATATCACAGCTGTATAAATAGTCAAATACGATTTGTCATCTGACACTCGATAACCTGTGTTGCCGTTCCTCGAAATATGTGTGTATGGCTGTTACCATATAAAAGAGGGAACGTGGGCTTGTCTATTACTCTCACACTAACAGTCAAAATCCGATCACATGCCAGAGAAGTTGACGAACTTTTTCGTATGCATACGTAGGACCAACGGAGTGAAGAGAACGAATCATCTTAATCTATCAAGTGTTTGTGCAAAAATGTTAGCGATGTATCAATAATTTGACGAAGTCAATGGAGGGAATAAAACACATCATACTAATCTATCTAATCATTGGAGTGAACGAAGCATATCACACTGAAATCTCTCTTGTGTGTCTAATCACGAGCAAATGTCTCCGATTAAATTTGCACCTCAACGCGAATTGCGTGCGAACAAATTGTCTTGCATCAATAGTTTTGCATCAAAAATTGAAGGAATCTAATTGTCGCAAAGTTACGGAGCTTGAGTTTGCACTCCTACGCCCATAATATCCACCAAACCCAAGTGTTTCTGAAAGTTTTTCACTACCTTCAAACATTATGCGAAAATAGGTTTTGGGATCATTTTTCACAATGGCCATTACGCGAAATCTCCAAGCTGTAAAATTTATGTTTCGCGCCACTCTAGGCTGCATAGGTCTTCAAAATAAAATACATGCAACGTTTGACGCCAGCTACTAAGGCGCATGCGTCCCACAATGCGGCACGTTCACTCCCGGCGCCAGTTTAACCAGGTAATAGCCCTCTTGAAGACCAACTGATAGATAACTAAGAAAGGCTTCATAACTGTCATGTAGCCTTATGTACCCTGGAACGAAGCCAATGGGAACGGCACATCGAACGTGAAGCAGATCGTGTTGTGACAAAAACAAATACTTTAATCTATGGGCGAAATACATACATGCATGTTACATTTGGTGCTTACTGTGTGGTACCATAACATTGACCATGTTAGAAAGCGGTCGAATGAATATTTACTATTTCCATAAATCCAAAATGGCTGTCGAGTTAACTTTTTTTTAGTAAAAAAAAACAGTAAAAACTTAGGACTGAGTCAACCTAGGAGTATCATGTTGGAGCCTGTGCCTAGATTTTCCTCAACAAGGGATCCACCCAGACCGAAATGATTACAACCATGCTAATTAACCAATACAATATACAACCAAGGAATCGTGTAAATCTGTATATAGACTGGTACACGATATACATACAATTACATATCTCTTGAATGTATTCTTGACACTCCTTACGGGCTCAATGGTGGCTTTTCAGTGATATCTGCCGTGGTTTGCACTCACAATAGGTCCTTGAACAAATCCAAATTTGTTTGAACAGTTCTGCTAATTAGCATAAATCCAAGATGACCGATAAACGCACACAGGTTCAAGTTTTAACAAATTGTTGTGATACATTTTTTTATGATTAGTATATTGGTGGATGTCATTGTTGGTGTCATCCTAGCCAATTAATATCAATTTATCCTGTCAGCAGCAACATATTGCGATGGGAACAAAATAGAACACATCTGTGCTAATATCTATTCATTAATCTATGCATTACACAACATGCTTGGGATGCTTTTCATATCACACAACTGAAATTAATAATGCATAATGCCTTGATTGACAATCTTAGCATGTGAACACGATGGATCAACCATCATTAGATCATTTGGATAATTGTATTGAGTCTTTTTTTCACCAATTGTCCGCCATTTTAAATGCCCCAATTGGCCGATATGGCAAAATTTCGAATAGGAATCCGCATAATATGTACTTGTCGTACAACCATTGTATTAATAATAATAATAATAATTTATTTTTATATAGCGCCAACAAACTATGACATAATTCTCGTAACGCTTCACATCTGACATAAAACCAGTACAGTAATACAGACATAAAATGTATAATATAGGATAGAACATAAAATAACACGAAATTGTATATATTGTATACACACACAAAAAAAAAAACCTATGAAAACAATAAAGATACAGTGATAGTAGACGAATTGACTAGGTAGCTATGGATGACTAGAGAGATGACGACTAGCAAACCCGAGGTCAGCAGCGGTTATGCCGCCTACCACCAGGCTTCTAGAACTAAGCTAAGACATCATAGTGCAAAAGCACCACTGAATAGGAAGGTTTTAAGACAGGATTTGAAATGGTCATTATTATTGCATGTCTTGAGGTGAAGAGGTAAGGAGTTCCATAGTCTTGGAGCAATGACTGAGAATGCTCGGTCCCCCTAAGACTTGGTTCTAGTAACTGGAACCTGTAGAACAGTTGTTGTCTCAGAACGAAGTGAGCGACCATATGATGGTCGGACTTGAAGGAGCTCGCGCAAGTAACTTGGTCCAGCATTATTAAGGCACTTGTAGACTAAAAGCAACACTTTGAATTTGATGCGCTCCCGAACTGGCATCCAGTGGAGCTCTCTTAGAACTGGTGTTATGTGTTCAAATTTTTTCGTCCTGGTGACCAGTCGTGCTGCTGTATTTTGAACACGCTGAATCTTTTCAAGAAGTTTGTCTGGGAGACCAATCAATAGACTGTTACAATAGTCCATTTTGGATGTGACAAAAGCATGTACGAGTTTATTGCAGGTACTGCTGTCAAGAAATTTGCGAATCCGGCCAATGTACCGAATGCTGGATAAAGCATTCCGACACATTGAATGAACATGCTTATCCATGGTGAGGTGATCATCGAAAAGGACACCTAGGTTTCGTACACTGTCGCTGTAGCTGATAACGACATCACCAACAGACACTGGTCGGAGTGTGCTAACGGATCTGAAGCGTGAGGAAAAGCGGATTACATCCGTTTTGTTGTCGTTGAGCTTAAGTCTGTTTAGCAACGTCCACTGCTTGATGGCTACCAAGCAGTTTTCCATGCGGAGTAGAGCACTCGATGGATCACTCCCTTCAGCCGGACTGATACACAATTGGGTGTCGTCAGCATAGCATATATATTTGAGATCATGTTGATGGACAATGTCACCTAGGGGACCCATGTACATGCTGAATAATGTCGGTCCCAGCACGGAACCTTGTGGCACACCCCACTTAAGGTGTGATGTTGATGAAATGTCATCGCCAAGTCGAACAGCTTCAGTGCGTGATTCCAGATAAGATTGAATCCAGCGATGTACATTGCCACTAATACCATAGCGAACTTTGAGACGGTCGAGTAAGATGACATGATCTACAGTGTCAAATGCGGCACTAAGGTCTAACATTACCAGGATAACTTGACGACCAGAATCCATCTCAAGAAGTATATCATTGTACACTTTTACAAGGGCGGTCTCTGTCGAGTGACCTGGTCGATAGGCAGCTTGGAACGTATCTAACAGGCTATTAGATTGTAGATACGTGTTCAGCTGTTTCGAAGCTACACGCTCCAGACATTTGGAGATGAATGTCAGATTGGACACAGGGCGATAATTAGACAGGACTTTGGGGTCCAGGCCAGACTTTTTCAAAAGTGGTGATATGATTGCGTGTTTGAACGTCTGGGGAACAACTGCAGTTTGCAGTGATTCATTAATGATCCGCGTCAACACGGGAAGCAAGACATCAAGGCATGACTTGAACAATTGCGATGGTAAAGGATCACATGAAGATGATTTACATTTGTTTGATTTCATGATGTCCAACATATGACTTTCGGAGACAAGTTGCCAGTCAGAGAATGACGACGCACAAGAGACTTGTGTGTAAGAGGGATCATGGTCCACCGTCACCCTCACCATGTCGTCGAGGTCGCTGCGTATACGCTCTATCTTCTCAACAAAGAACTGATTGATCACCTCTGCATCGACTGACATTGATGGACAATGTCACCTAGGGGACCCATGTACATGCTGAATAATGTCGGTCCCAGCACGGAACCTTGTGGCACACCCCACTTAAGGTGTGATGTTGATGAAATGTCATCGCCAAGTCGAACAGCTTGAGTGCGTGATTCCAGATAAGATTGAATCCAGCGATGTACATTGCCACTAATACCATAGCGAACTTTGAGACGGTCGAGTAAGATGACATGATCTACAGTGTCAAATGCGGCACTAAGGTCTAACATTACCAGGATAACTTGACGACCAGAATCCATCTCAAGAAGTATATCATTGTACACTTTTACAAGGGCGGTCTCTGTCGAGTGACCTGGTCGATAGGCAGCTTGGAACGTATCTAACAGGCTATTAGATTGTAGATACGTGTTCAGTTGTTTCGAAGCTACACGCTCCAGACATTTGGAGATGAATGTCAGATTGGACACAGGGCGATAATTAGACAGGACTTTGGGGTCCAGGCCAGACTTTTTCAAAAGTGGTGATATGATTGCGTGTTTGAACGTCTGGGGAACAACTGCAGTTTGCAGTGATTCATTAATGATCCGCGTCAACACGGGAAGCAAGACATCAAGGCATGACTTGAACAATTGCGATGGTAAAGGATCACATGAAGATGATTTACATTTGTTTGATTTCATGATGTCCAACATATGACTTTCGGAGACAAGTTGCCAGTCAGAGAATGATGACGCACAAGAGACTTGTGTGTAAGAGGGATCATGGTCCACCGTCACCCTCACCATGTCGTCGAGGTCGCTGCGTATACGCTCTATCTTCTCAACAAAGAACTGATTGATCACCTCTGCATCGACTGTCTCTGGAACAGCAATACGGCGAGACTGTCCAAACTCTGTGGAAATCAGTGAGAAAAGTCCCTTAGTGTCGCAGTCAGCAATCTTGTCTCGATAGTAAGCACATTTGGCATGTTCCAACGCACGTGAGTACTGCACGTGCGTTGGATGCTTGAAGATCTGACTGCATGCTTGAAGATCTGACTGTGGACCTCAAGGCCGGTATTTCTCCAAGCACGTTCAGCCTTCCGTTTGTCAAGTTTTGCCTTATGAAGCTCCATAGTAAACCATGGTGAACTGGGTCTGCATGATGCAGTCCTGGATTTCATAGGCGCAAAATCGTCCAGGAGGTGCCCTAACACAACAGGGTACTTGAGTGCCAGAGACACATCAGGAATAGAGGCAAACTGTGACACCAGGGATGCTTTGAACTCCTCAAGGGGTAAATCTCGAAGAGGACGTGATTTGACTGTGTTTTTAACCAATGGTGCACGTGGTAGTCGAAGGTTGCATATCAAAGCTGAGTGGTCCGACGGTAGGTCGTCCAGGACATCCAAGGAATGAATCAAGGAATCTTCCGATCTGGTTATCAGAAGATCAAGTGTGTGACCTCAGGTATGAGTAGGTCGCAGGACATGTTGTCTGAGGTTTTCAGAGTCAATGAACTCCAGGAATTTCTGAGCATCGCGAGAGGAACTATTGTCCACTTGCGAGTGTCAGTGATTCAATCAGCGAGGCGAATTCGCTCATGAACATGCTCGTCGTCAGTTGGTTAGCTGTGGATGGCGGGGGATGGTATATTAACACAAACCGAAGTAACTCAGATTTAGTCATAATGGACAAGTCCATAAGCTCGAAAGATGAGAAACTTGAAGTTTTATTGGTGGTGATCTTCAGTGATTCACGTACAATCACAGCAACACCTCCACCGGATCTGGTTGATCGTGGATTAGATAAGATTCTATAGCCATTCAAATTTGCAGCAAGATTTCCGATGACACAATCATCTGACTCAGTACCATTCAACCAGGTTTCAGTCAGAGCCAAAATGTCACAAGAGTGATCAGTTATTAGGTCGACAACACTGGCGCCTTTGTGACATATTGATCTGGCGTTCCATAGGCCAAAATTCAACGACTTCTGTGTTCCAAGAATGTCCGTTTTAACGAGATTAATAAAGTTCCTAGAAGGGACTATTATCCGCGGTGTAGCTCGTGGCTTTCTCACTGAGCAGAGCACTGGTATGGACTTCTGTGATCTGACAAATCCTTTAGTCCCTCTGTGAGTCGGTATGGCTCGACTGATGTTTAAGCTCTTTATCATTTGGTAGGAACATAGGGATATACGATTGTGAGGCTTAGAGAGATTATGTCCAATAGCCAGTAAAGCTGTCCTTGTGTAAACAAGAGCCATACTGAACGTGCCTAAAATGGCCAAATGTTGCTGTGTATATATATCCAAAATGTCTACACTTGATATTCCAATGATGTGTTGTATTTGCATTTATATTCAACTATCACCGACTATATATCTCCTTTGAACATTCCACACATTTTTGAACAAAAACTGTCCTTCCAACTGTTGAAAATCACAATATTGCAAGAGCAAAACATTTGTGGCAACCACCTGGGTGCTCACTATCGGACCTTTTTAGAATTAACTATTCTAATTACTGAATTGTTCCCGTAGGTTGAATGATGGGCAGTTGTATACTAACTGCATACAAGTATAAGTACCGATGTTATACACACTGCCTGCCCCAAATGACACCAGTGTGGCTGGTTTTGTTTATATCTTGAAAATGTATGTTAAATTGTCATCATTACAATCTGGTTTTGTTCGTGTTAATGGGTCGATACATACATTTCTACCACTGAGCCAATGCCACTATTGATGGACGTTGAATACATGTATGTCCCGAATATACCAGAAACTCAGTAGCCAGTTGGCTTTAAATTGATTGTAGTTCAGGTTTGATATATTGCCATACTGTTGGTAATATGTTAATACATACAGTTCTTTGAATAAGGAACCTATGCTCAGACATTTTTTTCTCTCCGATTTTCTCAATCACTATAATCAGTTAATCTGTGATGTGTATGCAGATGGAAGGCCTTGAATTGCCCGAAAGGTCCGAATTGTAAGTCGTTCGTGCAATGTATTACGTGCATGTAAATATATGGAGTCATACACGACACATTTTCTGATAACCTTGAACATGACCTCACATGACCTTGAGTGGTGAATTGCAAAGTCAGGTCTCAACTAAAATAACAGCACCATACGGAACGCCTGCGGATAGAGCTCAGATGACATTAGGTAAGATATAGATAAGATAAGATGTACTTTATTGAGTCATCAAGATGAAACTTGTAACAGAACAGAACGGCATATAACAAATGAATGACACACGTGATACACAACGGAACTGAGAATTATGAAACATTTGACACAGAGTTGTACATGCGGATACTGGATGGGATGCAAGAGTTATGGTAGCGAGCAGTTTTACAAAGAATGGTTCTGAGACGGCGTTTTGAAGGAAGATTTACATACAGTGGATTCAACGGATGACTGGTGTCGTTTATAATACTAGAGAACTTGCGTTTGTATTGATAGAGTTCTTGACAAGCAGTAACATGACACATTTTGCTGGCTATGTTAGTTATACGAAAGAGTTTTTTTAGGTCCTTTAGTCTAGCGTTGCCGTACCAAGTATGTCGAGTATGTATCTATCAACACGAAGGTTATTGAGTAATCGTAAAAACGATATGCGTCTGAGCCCTTTACAATACAATTGGTGGATATTTTCAGAGCCGGACAGGTTTCGGTCAATAATTGTACCCAAATACTTATATTCGTTGACAATGTCGATGCCTTGATCCTTTATTCTTACTGGCTGTGATGCTTGAATGTTACGGCTAAAGTTGACAATTAGTTCCTTTCTTTTTTTAACATTAAGTTCCAGAAAATGGGTTTGACACCAGCGAACAAAAGTAGCAATTAATTCTCGGTATGCTGATTCATCTTGGTCTGTAATGTTACCAACTATGGCAGTGACATCTGCATACTTGAATATATGACAATCAGCTAATTGGCTAGAGCAATCGTCAGTATACAGTGAGAACAACACAGGAGAAAGTACACACTTTTGCGGTGCTCCAGTATTGGTATGAACAATGGTAGATGTTGTGTTGTTGAGCTTTACAAATTGTGGCCTGTTTGTGAGGAAACTATATATCCACCTGATTAGTGAGTTGTATACATTTAGTTACATTTAATTTAGATTGATGTTAAAAACATCTCTGACCTGGAATTTGTTAACCAGACCTCAAATTTGTTAATACATAACGGATTTAGGTACATCTCAGGTCTGTAATATGAGGCCAAACTTTCGAAATTTCCGAATATGGATATATTGTGATTGGTAACGTTGTGATACACCACGGTGTGATGTATATTATGTGCAAGCAATTATTTTTGCGAACATAATTATAGCGAATATTATTTCATCAACATCGCTCATCATTTCACGGAAATCAAAGGAGCAGCCCATACGGCGTGGGGTCTGAGGCTCGGTGAAGGGTCCCAGAAGCCAGAGCTTTCTTCATGTTCTGTTGTAGATTCTGAACTTTCCTCTGGCTTTAGATGGGCTTAACCTCAAATTTGTTAATACATAACGTATTCAGGTACATCTCATGTCTGTAATATGAGCATATAGGAAGTTCGGTGCAGTAGCGTACCTGATATTTTTTCCAGAGGGGGCCAAACTTTTGAAATTTCCGAATATGGATATATTGTGATAGGTAATGTTGTGATACACCACGGTGTGATGTATATTATGTGCTCGCATTCATTTTTGCGAACATAATTATAGCGATTATAATTTCATCAAAATCGCTCATCATTTCACCGAAAATCAAAGGAGGAGCCTATACGGCGTGGGGCCTATGCCAATGCGGTCCTTCACCGGGCCCCAGAAGCCAGAGCTTTCTTCATGTTCTGTTGTAGATTCTGAACTTCCCTCTGGCTCTAAATGGGCACTTTTAATTCCGCCATAAGCATGCAATTATCTTGCCATGTTGGTATTTAGGTATATGTATCTCCAATCTATACATCATGTCATTTTACATATTTCATTCCACATAACATAAGTAATGAATAATGGCATTCAATTGTCATCACACATATGTGCTCTGAACGTGTACGGGCACAGTGAGCAACTCGACAATGAGAGCAGTCATAATTGCAATATGTTCAATACAGAGGGTGGTTGTGCCAGCAGACACACTCCAATTGACATTGATATAAGAGAGATCCATTCCAATATATGTGAAATATATATTACGAGCAGGGACTTACGCATGTTGTGTAATGCTGTACTACGGCTTAACAGATTCCTGAGTCATTGTTTTTTTTAGAAGAAATATTGAGGGAGCCTCCCCCTCCCGGCGCGACGCCCTTGAACTTCGGCAAAAAGTATGCTGACTCTGGTTTCAATCCCTGCACATCGTCTTTGCAGAGACATTGTCTATGCACAACTTTCGCATCTGATTCATTCCATACATTTTAGTGTTAGTGTCAACGTATCATGAAACATACAACAAAGATTTCTAAAGCCCTTACGATGCCAGTAAAAGAATCTCGTTCAAACTTCCATTCATGAGTATGAACGATTTTGATGTACTGAGATATGATATTGATAACCCTGTGGTCTAGTGGGATTTTGCTGAAATCATTTCGATCAAAATTTTTCCCTAATTTTAATTACTAGTACCTCATTTTTTCACGTTTTTACGATTTTCATTCACCTGCCGATTTCCCAAATTTACGACCTAAATGATGCCGGGGGTGGGCGCCTCCCTCCGTCGAGTACGCGACTGGTTCAGTGACCTCGAACTTGACGGAAGATAATAATATGTGATGATTGTAGAGGTCATTTAGGACCTGAAACCTATGGTTTAGTCAGTACAGAAAAAATACTTGAAGATAGAGTTGATATTAATATTATGAGCATATTGCCACATGTGGTGCATATTCGGTGAAGTCGAATTTGACCTCACATGACCTTGAGTGCTAAAACTCAAGGTCACGATCATACTGAACTGTGTAATTTGACCTTTGCATACGGAACGAATAAAGATGGAGCTTAGGTTCATTTACAGGAAGTTATATAAGGAAATCTTTTGATGACCTGGAATTTGACCTGAGAATTCCTTACCTTAATAACAGAGATGTGCCTTAAATGTTCAAGTCAGAGCAGAATTACGTTTCAACTGAAGTCCCCAATACAGAAAATATCTAGGAGAGGGCGAGGCGGGGTGTCGCGTGATAACTCTCTAAATACGACGTGGTTCTGTCGGGGAATCGGCCAATCAGTATCCCGCATTCCAGCAACCTAATAATAATGGAGATATTTATATCGATCAGTGAAGACAGGGGTGTTGGGTCACTATTTTATGTATGCGATATGAAGGAAAGGACAGAGGAAGCTAGAAGGTCCTTTTGCGGTGTAGAACTCATTCTTCACTGGCTCAGGATGAGATCTTCATTTCAGTTGATGGTCATTCTGATTCACTGGCCTTCTACTTCTGGTAAGAACTCAGTAGATTTCATGAATAAGAAACCAGTCAAAATTATTCTTTAAACTATTTTCCTAATAACAAAAAATGTTCATTTATATCTAGCGAGTATAGGCGCTTTCTACTCGGGTTCAAGCAAGCGAAGCTCCTCTCAGAATATGACGACTATTAGTGATGGGGACCCAGCGACTTGTCTGACCATTGAAGCAGGATCATCGCCACCAGCCCATGTTGATATAACTGTGCCACTTGTTGAGAACAGCACCAGTAAGACCATATTCATAGTGCATGGGTCGAATCTTGCATGTAATGGACTACCATCGGACGCCAAGCTGTTTGTGATACCGCTTTTGAGCATCGACCCGGGACAGGCGTTGGGAGGAGTCAAGGGATGCGAGCTGAGTTCCAGCACAGCAATCAGTGGAGTGGACCAGATGTGTGTATACAACTGTACGAGCGTCACTCCAGTACAACCGGCAGCTCTCCGCATAATTCGAGGCCACTGTCTGTTCCATTCAACAGCTGGAGTTTATGTGAAGTGTTTGCTCGTGAGTAGAATCATGGAGATTATTTTATATAAATATGGTTTAAAATGAAATATGACTTGACAATTTAGTGCATATCATTGTCGTTCAACTTGTTTTTGTGTCCTTTCGGAAAGTTATGCATAAATATATTTTTTATAAATTCCGATATTCTTGCTTTAAAATACACTCGTGATGCCCGCCTTTTGTTCTGGTACTACCTCGAAATGTACGAATGGCCAACCAAGCAAAGAATTCTGCAAGGGAAGGGGAGATCCCTGTCTACATTTCACTTCAAAGAATGGAGAGTTGTAGGACATCGGTGAATTTGGGCTGATCGCAAATGATCTAAGCTCATCGCTGCTCATACCCCTGCAATGCATAAATGGATGAATTATCTCGGTTTTGTGCGATATCATGTATATATTGCATACTGAATTCCTGGGTTAAACCACTTGTGAGGTCAACTATTACCTGGTTGGTGGGGTTTACACTATCTGATAGCGGATAATATTTGTTCAGATCAACAAATTCCATTTTGAAAATTGATTGTCACGGTGATGTTGAACAGAGTCAATGCAGATGAATCAGAACGAATGGAATTGTTGACAACGAAATTGTCCTTGCATTTTGAGTGTATTTTAAGTCTCCTCCGATCGTAATAGAAAATTAAAATCGGGCCTCGACTTTTCAAATCTACGGATGGACAGTTACTCGTTCTTTCTTTATTACAGAATATTGCCCAGACCCAGAATGGACGTACATGCCGGTGATCCAAAGGTGTTACAAAGTGTACACGCAGGCAATGAACTGGGCTGCTGGCAACGACCTATTTCACTCATTGGGAGAAGGTTCACACCTTGTGGATCTGCAAACTCAACAGGAGCAAGAGGTCCTTCAAGACTTTATCGCACTTCATCGTAAGTACTACAAGTACAACTACACTCAGACCGATACTCCTTGTAAGAAAGTATGGTGACACACCATTTATCGTTCAAATTGTTTGTGCCCTTAGATTCTGGTGTGACATATGTGTGGACCTCTGGTCGCCGACCCGAGACAAGTACCTTGGTGGATGATTTCTACTGGGAGGGAGGGGAGGCAGTGTCGAGCCAGGTGTGGAAGCCCTGGGGTACCCAGCAACCTAACGATATCGGACATGCCTGCTTGCGGGTAACTCCTGGGTGGCTTTGATACGACACGAGCTGTACATCACTCAGTGACATCATCTGCGAAATGACGGTCTGGGTGTAGCGAAGCTGAGAAAGTCGATTGTCGAGTACGACTGAGTTTTGTTTGAATCATGATCACATAAGAATCGATTCTACGATTCTCGGCAAAGTTGGTCCATTTCTCGGCCAAAATTCCCGATTCTCGGGATTGGATACCCGATTCTCGGCAAAGAAAATTGGCGACATGCATACCAGAGTCACCAAGCACAAAATTATACAATTTATGTTCCGTTTCCCATGTCAGTATCAAACATGTAATGAAGAACATACGGCCCACTGATGTATTTATGACGCTGTGAAACAATTGTGTTTGTTTTTTGTTGACGATACATTATCAAAGTTTATGATTAAATATTGTTGCACCCAGTGTCGAAAGAGGTACCGCTTCTCGGTCTAAAAATCGAGCATTAAAAAGCATAATTCGATAATATACTATAGAGTTTATAGAATGCTGAGTTCCGCAAATGATATTGCTATTAGAATATCCAGTCTCGTATCTCGAATTTAAAATAAGTAGCAACAGTGATGACATTTGAAATGCATGTATATATACGACATGTATATAAACGTTATGTGCGTTGTTTGAACCGAAGGCCCCAAATAACAAAAAGGTAAAAACACTTTACGGTAGGCCCTACATGGATATGTTGACTGAAGGGATATCTGGGTGTTGAGTAAGGCGGACAAATCACCTAGGGCTGTCAGGCCCAGTTGGTGTAAACGAAACACAGGTTGGTATTACGATATAATGGCAGCCCGACGTTAATTTTTTTCCCTATCTGTTTTCACTTTCTTCTTCCGGCCGAGAAACCCTTTGACCACGCTGGCCAATCATGACGCATCCGAACATGATTGACCATGTACATATAATTGGAGATTTCCCTCCATTTATTAAAACTACTCTTTTTACCTGTGTAGTTATATTAAACTTCATACTTCATGTTTTGTTTTAGGTTTTTCCTAAAAACGGGATACCTTAGATATAGTTAGTCGTAATACTTAGGTATAATTGAATCGTGGCCATTGTTCTCGTTTGTTTTGAATTATTGATATTACGTTTTGGGGGTATTCTGATTACAACTATCGCCGAGTAGCGGTGTTGCCCTTACCAGGAATCGGCGTATCGCTGAAAAAATATACATAATGACCAAAATCGTGCTGCAACATATGCAATTCTATGTTTGATAATGCTTGCATATATGACGTCTGAACTCGAACAAAAATATGAGAAAAAAACTAAATTTTATTTTCTGTTCTCACACTTAGGTCACGATGTAATCTGGTTGATTAAGTACTTTACTTCAGCGTTTACGTTACAGTTACATCAAAATCACACATGTCTTGTCACATACCTTCCGTATTGGGTGACATCTCCGCCGAGAATGGTCCAACCTCCAACGAGAATCGTTCATCCTGTACCGAGGATCGTGCGATATGCCGAGAATCGCAGAATCGATTCCTACGTGTGATGATGTGCATTCAAGTAAAACGAAGTCGGTTGATTTTGAGTTACTCCTACCTTTCAATTGAATACATGATTTATTTCTTCATCGTAACCCTGTATTTATATAGGTCTTCTATGTATTTAATTGGTCCTATCATATTTAGTCATGGTCATTGTGATTATACTTGAAATAAATATTGCAATGAGTATATTTGAATATTGAAATAAATATTGACATAATATGCATTCAAGTAAAACGGAGGCGGTTGATTTTGTGTTGCTCCTCCCTTTCAATTGAATACATGATTTATTTCTTCATCGTTACCCTGTATTTATATAGGTCTTCTATGTATTTAATTGGTCCTATCATATTTAGTCATGGTCATTGTGATTATACTTGAAATAAATATTGCAATGAGTATATTTGAATATTGAAATAAATATTGACATAATATGCATTCAAGTAAAACGGAGGCGGTTGATTTTGAGTTACTTTTCCCTTTCAATTGAATACATGATTTATTTCTTCATCGTTACCCTGTATTTATATAGGTCTTCTATGTATTTAATTGGTCCTATCATATTTAGTCATGGTCATTGTGATTATACTTGAAATAAGAAATGCAAAGAATATATTTGAATATTGAAATATATATTGACATAATTTTTGGTTGAAATAAATATATTTGTACCACGGTTCACACCTTCATCAATAGCCCAGACGGTCGACTATTACGTCGACACACTCGTGGTACAAGTACAATAAGATCACTTAAATGCCAGGGTATCAATCTGCACTCGTCAATCTTCTCGCTAAAGCTTGAAGACTGACTCGTGTACTCATCAAGTCCCATGGCTGTTCGTTATGGTTGGCCAAACTGGTCAGAAGTAAAGTTTGTTGCGCGCGATAAATACGGAATTATGTCGCGCAGTAAATCAGTCAATCAGGTGAGGCGTTCTATATCGCGATCTTAATATATGTATGTCGCGCTATATGTCAACCATTCATAACCTGTCTTTCAATGCGCGATGCATTTCAAATGATATTTATTGCGGGCATGAAATCACAGGTTGTCATTGGATGATTTATTCCGCGATCTAAATCAAATTGTACCGTGACATAAACACCTCACACGATTGGCTGGTTTACTGCGCGATACAATTGCTGATTTAATGCGCGCAATAAGTATCCTTAAATGTGTCGCGCATGAAGAGACGGTATATGAATGGTTGAATTAATGCGCGATATAAATATATTTTGATCGCGCCATAAAACACTGTCCATGATTGGTTAATTTATTGCGCGATATAATTGCATATTCACTCCGCGCAACAAAATTTACTTATGACAAGTTTGGCCAACCATAGTTCGTGGTCTAATATACCGAGGATGATGTTGTACTCCATAGTAGGACAGAGAAAGATATGCAACAGAATTGGTATGTTTGTCTCAAAACAAAGTTATCATTTTCAATGGCGGTATTAAGGCACATTGGACGTGCAACCTTTATTACGGTAGCGAAAAAATTGATGTGGTTACAAGAATAATTACTTGGGTATTACCGTAAACAGTGATCAATGTCTTTTAGAGAAGCCGTAGTCGATCTTTCAAAGCTATAATCACTTTTGGAATTGACAAAATTTATCCATTCTGCCGTAGCTTTATATTGTCTATAGAATGAGAAATCGTACAAATTTGGGTCTGAAAATGTGTATTACGTGCCTAAATTGAGTTGCCAAATCAAGATTCAAATTTGGGCCAGTCTATTTCGCATCAATTTTTTCCTCAAAGCGGCCCGCCTTGCGGAAGAGTGCTACACATAATCTCATGACATCATTGGTATATGTCTAGATACAATGGCAACCGGCAATGTAGACAGGACGACCATTCTCTATCCACTGTTCGCGATTAACAGCGATTTTCTGAGTATCTGTTGTGTAACTGTGCATATTTCATATATATTTCAGACTATCTTGAGATGTACTTTCAAGTTTGCGTGACAAACAAAAATGCTAAACTTGGCTGATTTTAAAATTGATTCCAACTTTAACTAGAACCAAAAATGCATATACATCACAGTATGCTAAAATTAATATATATGAGGGAGCAAACCCAAAGACATACTATCTAAGATTGCAGGGAGTTTCGCCCAAAAATTACTTGGTCAAGCATATGCCCTCCACAATACTTTCAAATTCTCAGGTAGAAAAGTATCTGTTCATTTTTTGAAAATAAATGCGGGACTTTATTACCATAGTAGTCACTGCACGTCAATGTACAAGATGTAGCTCTCGGTAAGAACCAAATAGGTGAACGGGCAAAAATGTTAATGAACAATAGAAGGAAATTTGTCATGAAGTACAATCTGGTCTATTTGAGAAAAAAAAACCCAGAAAACTAGAAATATTGTCAATTGTCAAGAAAAACAATATTTTGGAAAGATACCTTACGTGGAATACGGGAGATTATCTGCTCATGCATTTGCTATTTAGAGGGGTAGAATCTCTGGAATCGAAAGAAACAAAAGGGTCTGTAGAGTTTGCAACTCGGGTGTGGTAGGCGATGATTACCATGTTATTATGGCGTACACAAACGAATATTTAAAAACAAACTCATTTACCTCGTTTTTTTAAATCTGGGTCACGGTCATATTGTTCAGGTTCAACATCTTGATGATCATCTAACTCGAAGGGCGAGTCGCACTGGGTTTGCACATTCCTACAACGAACTCGCTGCTTTCCTGTTTGTGCACCTATGAATTTACAAATACAATGTACATGTACAGTGAAAAGTGTATTGTTCATATTCTATTTTAGGATAAATACAAAGATCTGGAACTGGAATTACACATAAAATGGATTATACCTGCATGACATGATGGGATGATACACTGTGAGGCCTTTTGTTTTGTATTGATGTTTGTCTTGGTAGGGGTGAAGCATGCACTCCACAGTCAACACTGGGACTTTCCACAGTCTCGACCTCCAAAGGAGCAGTGTCAACACTCCGCTCTTCATGTTCTTGTAGAAGCTGTAGGGTGATCAACACTTGGCCTAATTGGTATTATTTGATTGATCTGAAATATGTTTACATGTATATCACGATATGGTATCAGTGTCAATGTATCAAAAGCTTGTAGTCATGCAATAATATTTCATGTCCACATATTCCCCAAACAAAACACTATTTCTTGCATTCACTCACTATGCATGCAAGCTTGGTCTATTAGCCATTGCATATAATGTTTCTAAATACTTTACTACAATTTAAAGAAAATGAAATATGCAAGTTGTAGCTCACACGGCTGACTGTTAACTTTTTGACAACCTTGCTGGTAATCGAGGAACATTCGGCATCACCAATTAGCACCCTGGCATTCCCTTGGTATTCCGTCATCCTGAATTTTTCAATTTAAAGAGAAAATAAATCGAAATAAATACGATAGGCATGATGTCAATTCCATGTCGGTATACCACTACTATGCAAGGTTTTGATTTATGGATATTATGTAATTAGGACTTTCTTCTATTAATTCATCACGACCTGTATCAACAGCCTATTGTTTGCTCCTAAATACATGTACACGTAAAACATACTACCCATCCTTCACACGTGTATGTCACTTAGTATCCAGCAAGAATGGAAACCAGCATACATTATGGTATATGGGTGAGATTGCTTGAAGTAATACGTGATTACGTGTATAGGTATTAAGGGAACTTTCCTGTTTTTTACTCAGTTAAAACAGAGAGGGCTATGTCACACATGTACACATATGTCAGGTAAAGCATTTTATAGTAGTGGAAGAATTAAATCAGTTGAAGCATTTTCCAGAAATAACAGGGAAAAAAATGATGCTCTGCCATTGAGTTATCCAAACGCTCCAGATGTTTAGAGACGGAAGTGAACATACAACCTTCAACTTTATGAAAAATAAGTGTGAAGTTAGAGGGAGGGAGAGAACACTTATGGGAAGAATGGGAAACATCTTGAATTACGTTAAGTGGGTGGGATTGCTTGAAATTATAGGTTTTTATTAAATAAATAGGTGTTACATTCAGATAAAGCAAGGAGGGTACAACACATAGTCACACAAAGGATTTCCAGTTTTGGCATGGTTGCATCAGATGTTCTGTCAGATCAGATGCGCTTCGAGCATTCCGATTTCGAGTTGGAATTGAACCTACCACCTCCATATATTCAATTGTGAAATGAAACAAGGCAAAGACAGTTATTACACTTATTATCTGATAACATAACGAAAGCCAGCAGATATTATATAATACGATTGGTATATCTCAGAATGATAAGTACAAGCAAATTTTGACGGTATTATAGATATTATATCACTATAATCGCATGCAAGTGGGAGCACTATCACGTGCGATACATTATGATTTGGCTCGTTAACTGTGGCTGTATGAAAATCTATTCGTATATTACGTGTGTATATCACGATAAACACATGAAAATCATAACGTGTGAAATAACTAAAACTACACCTGTTCAATATCCAGTTTTCTTTTCGAGGCCCTCCTTCGAAATAAGGTTAAATCCCCTTGGTGTACTTGAAGAATTGCATTTTTCTTCAAGAATAATTTTTAACTTTAAAGTCTATTTAGCCAAATATTCAAATTTTCAAAATCATGTACTTGGAAATGAAGACAACAAATATAGCTATGATTCTTCCCAGCTCTCCATTCTTTTTTCGACTTACGAATGCGTCCCATTTCCTTGCCAACGATGTTTCTGCCGGCCGGCTGTGGAAGCTGACTCCATTACTGGGAGTGGCGCCACAACCTCTCATCACAAAGCGACGAACCATCTTCAAATGGATTTGAACAAATTTCTTGCCTATATATACTTTTAGACTCTATTCGATATTCACCGCTGTTTATGTTCGTGTATCCTAATTAACCAACACTGACTAACCCACAATAATTTACTTGAAAGTTGTAGAATCTACAGAACTTCTCCCGGGTCGAGTGACACTGAATAGTCCATGGGCGTTAATTGGTGAAATGGTCCAATTCAGAAAACTTTTCGTAATCTTGTGACAGTCATCTTGCCAATAACACTAAGAAAATATTCTTTGAATCCTCTTCTATTTATTCATGTACACTATTCTCACAAATATGGATAATTCTTGCATGGAATTACATATTTCGACATCATAAAACTCACAAACATACCGTTCAGCGTTCCCAGCAACCACGGAAAATTCCCATGCCTACGTAAAAGCGGCAAAACTGTCATGGCGGCCTCTGGAAAATCTCCTTTCTAACCTCGATTTCATACCAATCATCTCCGCTATGTGTATCCATATATACATTTTATAACTGGTATTTACTGTCATTACATGGGTATTCCTTCTATTATAAATGGTTATTGAGAGTATTCGATGAAGATTCATTTATTAGGAACCTACCCTTCAACACCCCTACATGTATGAATGTGTTTGCATAACAGGTGTTTGTTGAACACAACTACACCAAGGCATACTCATGGACTTGTGCAACAGAACTCCAGCGCCTCGACGGATGGACACGCAACCCAAATCCTACAGAAGCTACAAGTCATGACACACAGTGAAGGCCGTGACATGTGTTGCCCCGAATGGAACTATCACGTACAGATCAAAGCTGTACCCGGGATCGACCTCCGATGTCGCCATCGTTCGACACAGTAAGATGCTGGAGGAGTTTTGCCTAGGAGACCTCATCTTTGCCGACAAGGGTTTCACCATCCACGATCAGCTCCCAGCAGGAGTGAGCCTAAACATCACCTTTCCTCACAAACAAAACTGCTTTCTCCAAGCGACAGGCAGAGCTCTGCTACAAGATCGCCAGTGCCAGAATTCACGTGGAGCGCGCAAACGAGCCTATAAAGAACAATGAGATTCTTGGTCACATCCCAGCCGTCTCACAAGTCAATTTCCACTAAAAGTTTTCAACTTTGTTGTTGTTCGGTGGACCTACAAGCACATTCGCTCAAAGAAATATTTTGAAGTCATTGTTCGTTCATTTAGCCATCATGTATGCTGCCACGTGTGTTCATTGTTGTGTAAATATTTCAGAGAAATTGAGAAATATCTCCTCAATTGCTTTGGTAGAAATGATCAATCATGGAGGTGTTATATAATGTGTACGTGTGCTGATTGTACCGGTATCAGAAGACAGTTTGACCAATAATGTTGTTTGAGGTAATGTGATACATGTTTGCTGCATGTGTATGCAGAATATGCAGCAGGTATGAATGTATTATATTTTTATGTGTGCATCATGATTCCATCATGGTGCCGCCAATAGTTTGATACGCAGTTTATTCACGAGATGTTAGTGCTGTTGTCTAGATACATATGTGATTGTACCAGCCAGTGACATCATATCAGTTGTGTATCAAAGCAGAAACCATTATGGTACTAGATTCTACACAGCATTGACAATCATTCCATTTGCAGGTATTATTTTATGTGCTCTTAGCATTTGCAAATGATGGATGTAATATGAGCATATTGTCAGCTGTCGCCTGAAACATTTTGATAAGGAATGGAGATATTTACTTGCTTGCAGTCGTGTGTATGTCATACGCTCCAGGAGAGTGCTTTGACGCTGCCATTTTGGATTGTGACAAATAGTAACCGAATGAATTCGATCAGATGTTGATTTCTTCGATGTAGTCAACAGAGCGATATCTTCTTTAAAAACCAGGTTATTAATATAAATTTGATTCCTTGATATGTTCAATGTAAGTATCAATCTATTACCACCAATACAGCCAAATTTTGATGATTCCAATAACAAACGTAAAATACATTTTGCAAAAGAAACAAAGCCCGACCAAATAGTTTATCAAACGAAACACGCGTCATCGCGGGCAGACAGTGTGTTAGATGTAGTTAATTCTACTGTACACCTGATGGAATTAGGTTTTCAACTCTGTTGTTGTTTGGTGGACCTACAAGCACCTTCGCTCAAAGAATTAGCTTGAAGCCATTGTTCGTTCATTTTAGCTTTATCTCTTTACGTTGTATATATAATATTAATTTTAGAGAACAAACGTATGCTCACTTGCAGCATGTTATCAGGTGGGGCAGTTTAGGCTGCTTATGATAATGAAAATGTAGAACAAATGTAACCATATCTAAACTGGATCGCCTTATGTTCCATATTGCACATTTGGTAAAATGCATATTTTGTACATGCTACTGTATGTAGAAAATACAATATTAGTAATAATCGTAGATGATGTAGTTGGATACGCAAATGGGTAACCCACGGTTGCAATTTCATATCGACCATATACCAATGTCTGAGTCACTGAGTAAAGTCACATTTGGTCGGGCGAAGCATTTGGTCGATCTCCTGGGCGCCCATTGTGCATCTCGAGGGTGATTCACTACTCTTGCGTTATTTTCTTGCGATATATCCACCAATGTCTCTACGATATCTGATTGTTGCCAGATGGTTACGGATGAACGTCCGGCACTGGGTGGGTGTCTGGCCAAAATGAAGAAATTTCATAATTTTCGGGCATCGTATCCTTATCGGCGGAGGCATTCACTGTAGGAACCTTACTACCGTAACGCGACGTTACGGTAGTCCAAACGATGGCGGAAGGTTGTTAGCTTCGAAAAGTTTTTTTTCACGATAAACTAGGTATTAGGCAGGTTTCGCACATAACACCTACACGAGGCAAATTGTCTAGATATACTTTATAGTGTGGGCATTTAATTTAACTGTGAATCTGATTGATTTGCGAAAAAAAAACGGTTTGAAATATACGACGATTACTACCGTAACGTTAGCGGCCTAGTACCGTAACACCAATTTCTAGATTTCAAGCACTACCGTAACGCTTGCATATATAAAAATAATACCATGCTGTAAAACTTTGATTTTGATCATATTTTATGATTTTCGTTATCGATAAATAGTACAAATATTGTTGTAGATAGATGATCATAATCGGGACAACTTTTGGGAGTTTGTCATGCATATGTAGCCTATGTGAAAAATGCATCAGGATACATGTGTTATTATTGGCCTTTGACCAGCCATTCGCCAAACAGAATTTTAGAGCATGTTACTGAACATCATTCAGAGTCATTTTAGCATCAGACTCAGATGTATAGACGATGAATCTGGGGCGTCCCGTTTACTTTGGAATGGAATTCGAAGCTTTGGGTCCTGGTACGATTTTTACTCCAGACACTTACTCATAAACTGTAATTAATCAATACCTGGTATCCTGACAGAAATTCAATAATTGTTACAGACTTCTGACGATGAATTTTTGGGGACGGTGTATACTAGTAAACGTTTTAAGAGCAAACCTTTGCGGTTCTTCCGTGGATACATTGCGGTTGGACCAGTGGCGACCTTTTCTTCAAGTTCACCTCAAAATTAGAGTTTATCTTATACCGTACGTTTCTAAGTTTGAATGACACCAAACGGAACATGGTGCATCAATAAGGATTCACTCTTCCATAGTACGCAATATCTTTTGATATGATTTTACAGACATCGATAAAAAATCAAAAGTAAAAAAAGGACCATATCTGATGCGAATCTATCACTGTGCGAATCTATTTTCATAAATGATGCCAATCAAATAATTGTTTTAAGCTTACTTTTCCTTCAGACGAGTGTATAATGCTGTGCAACGGTCAGCGTTTGCATACGTGTAAATTATACGGCTCGGAATACACAAATGTATCTCAACATTCTATATATTAATACGACAACAATATGGCATTGAAATAAACCAGAACATTAACATCATTATCTTAGTTAAGATAAAAGTATCTTTTCAATATTATTTTCTCACTCATACCTTATCATGAAATTAGTACAACTAAGTTTTCTACGCTGGGATAATTCGAAAATGTCATCATTAAATGTATAAACATTGCTTACCCGGTATTTGCTTGCTCACTTTCTGTTCCTTCGACAACCCGTGTAATATGTTCAGTTATAGACGTCACAAAAACGCCAAATTTCGTCATTTTTTACATGATATCATACATTATCAGTAGTATAATATAATAAACAATTGTACCTCGAAATCAATTTCGTGTATACAAGCTCCTTATATTCGAAATTCTTGTCTGGAACGATGCAAAAGAAATATAACGAAAGACCTAGTGTGAAACCAAGATTAAAGTTACGGTAGTACATGCTTGGCGTTACGGTAGTACCCGGCATCTACTGCTCTGACGTTACCGTAGTAATCGCATGATTTTCATTTTCCATTTCCTGACTAATTAAGAGCAATATTCCCACAAAACAATACGCCAATAGATGCGAAACTTCAAGAGGCATCAAAGCACACCATCGAAGAGTGACATGTGTTATATAAACGATAATTTCAAGAAAAAAAATCGAACCACTCGCCTGTCTTCATCGTGCCGTACTACCGTAACACCGCGTTACGGTAGTGGGGTTCCTACAGTGGCATTGATCAGTACAAACGTGACTGAGGTAATACGTTCCTATACTTATTCTTAGATTATAGCGATTACCTAACTAGAAAGTAATTCATCGAAGGTTTGGGCTACTCACTTAGGCCATGTTAGTGAGTAGCCCAAACCTCCGATGAATTACTGGATGAAATAATTAATTATTTTTCTTTGTTTCCCGTCAGCGGGCGGGTGAAAATAGCAATTATTTCGAGGAAACAACACAAAAGTTTTGGTCTTTTTTACCCTCAAATATGTTTTTTAGCCCCGAAAGACAGGAAATCGTGAAGGATAGTAAACGTTTTCCATTTTGTTGTTTCCCTCTCTGTTATTTATCAATAAAGTATTTAATACCATAGCAAATTGTCAAATACCATTAATTTTACATTTTTGACACTAGTTACTTTTTGAATAGAGATATTGTCATGATAAACGTCTGGTTTTTTTTCCTGGCTGGCTGGTACTTTTCGAAAAAAAAAGTTGACAGAAATTAATATACACACAAGGCTAGGTTTAAGTACAATATTCATATCAATAGTGTTTTTTCGTGTAAGTACTAGGACTGTTCGGGTTGTGTTCAATGATTAAACATCGAGGGCTTTGTTTTGGCAAAGCGTCTATAAATCACAATTAGTAGTCAATATTTGTTGTAGCCGAAGCTAATCAAGAGGAAATCATGACTCTTTCATCAACTTCAACTGTGCGTGCCTCTGTCTAAAGGTCTCTGTGGTTTGCCCTAATGCTGACATAAAGACATGTTAACTACCTCTGACGACGAGGAGCTTAAGAACATGTGGCGACAGATAACGTCCTGAGATAGATAGATATAAGTGGCCTGACAAAATATTGTTATCAGACACAGATTATTACAGATAAAAATACTTCTATAAATACTAATACTAACTTATTATATTCGATGCGTTGGGCTTGTATACAATCAATACTTCATACATGTGTAGATAAAACGATGAAGCATGGACATAACCAGTTCAGATGATGTGGGATACAATGCGTGTATGGTGCCAATGCAGATGCATTTTCGATAGTATATTTTCTGAGCACCCACCCTGGCGCTGGACCTATTGGAGTTCCGTCATTTTTCCAGGTGACCCGCTCTTATTCAGTGTTTTGATTATGGTTCCAAAGATGTTAGTATCGCGGATACGACACATGCAAACTCAATGAATCGTTCTCTTTTGCATCTTTCTCATCAACATATCTTACGCATATTGGCAGGATTTTTTGGCATGAGATGACATTTCGCCATAATATTTCGCCTTCTGAACATATTCCTCTGGTGAATGAACTGATTAACTAGGTCCGAAAACGGTGTTTCGACGGTTTTGACTTATTGTGCCTGTTCAGCAACTAAAACTAGCGTACCAGAATTCATGTTTCTATGTAACCTATCGTTACCGACATATTTCAAGTGTGTAATTGCAGTCGCACAGGCTTCTAATTAGGACTACACTATATACATGTTTTGTAAGCACAGGAAAAAGAGTAGTTAATACATCACTAGCACTCAGAACATTGACCCTAATTTCAGCACTTTTCTCACAAAACACTTGGTGAGTGGAGTCCAGAATGCAATAAACATGGAAACAATACCCATGTATATAGTATCCGAGCAAACAAAACCGACTCCATTATACAATCTCAAAGTCCAGTGTCAGGCAAAATCGAGAAAATTTAAATGGAATTTCATGAACCCCATATATGGCCATAAAGGGGTGAAATCAGGTGTTCCGGAAAGAGTGAGCATGTCCTGCCCCACATGTGGCACCCGTCATGAATTCCAAAACATTAACATGCAAAAAGGTCTTGTTGCATACTTGTAATAGATTTTGTGTACTTATCAACCAGATTGTGATGACGTCCATAGAATTTCTTGAAAGCAGCTATTAGTCTTGGTAAAAGATATCCCTGTCATTCGCAAACACGTGAGGCGGCTGCAATCCATTCTGTCATTCACTAAAAAGGGAACATATGCCCATGTGGTACTCTACAACTGTTATACTGATACTACACGATCTGGAATATGAAATTTATATACTAGGCAACATTTATCCATCTCGCTTGTTTATATTTTCAAGCCATATTTTCAAGTATCATATCAACTGATCTGTATACCGCATATGTGAACCACCATGTACTATGATTATGTACCATAATATATTTATTGGAGATGTATGGCGCCCCGTTCGTGCCACCAAAAAGGGAAGTTATTTTTTTACTAATATCTCATACGTATGACTTATTATCTCATACGTATGACTTAGTATCTCATACGTATGACTTATTATATCATACGTATGACTTAGTATCTCAAACGTATGACTTTTTATCTCATACGTATGACTTTTTATTTCATACGTATGACTTAGTAACTCATACGTATGAGTGATGAGCCATAGTGATGTGTCTGTGCATAACGCATACATGTTGTCCTGTCTGAGAACACTCGTATCAACGAAACTAACACCAGTTTTACCAATATAAGTTTTGTTACAAGATGAGATAAAAATCATATTGTTCATTTGGGCTTATAACGCTTATCCCAGCTTTCTATGAAATGTTGCATTGATATGTGTTTTTCTTTTCATTCTCAGCTGCTCTTTATGTTCCAACTATCATTTTTATCATGTACTGAATCGTCTTTTGGTTGAGTATCTGTGTACTTGTAATACACCTATTGAGTGGGTTCGTTTTGTTTTTCTAATTGTATAATAATAATAATAATAATAATAATAATAATAATAATAATAATCAGATTTATTTAACGACGGTTCATGATGATAGGCAATTCTGCCTGTCTTCCCCATCCCCCGTCGGGTGACAATTTAGAATTTGGAAAGCACATTCGAGGTTTTCGAGGTCAAAGAACAAATGGGTAATATCTTGCTCATTATCGACTTTACAACTTGAGAGTCAATTGTGGACAGTTAGAAAATGATATATTCTGAATATTCTCATGACCTTGAATTTGACCTTTGACCTAAATTTCAAAATCAGTCACCTTATTTTCAAGGTCAGAATAATAATAATAATAATCAGATTTATTTAACGACGGCCCATGATGATAGGCAATTCTGCCTGTCTTCCCCATCCCCCGTCGGGTGACAGTTTAGAATTTGGGAAGCACATTCGAATGGAGAAACCTTTGCATTGCCAGGATGAAAACTCCACCTACTACGTGCCGGTGACGGGGATCGAACCCGCGTCACCTACCGCCTCTGAGCTTCGTTGCTTCAAGAGCCACCGGTCCCATCCACAGAGGCGGTTAAATTGTTCTAGTAGGGTGTATGCTAATTCCATATGGTGTACAATATAAAAAAACGACTTACACATAATGCCACACCCTGATGGCGCCAGTGTGTCTTGGCTGCAAATATTTGACTGGGCTTCATTTTTATTCCAAAATATTGTATTTAAGGTTTTGTATTGTCATCATAAAAATCCGATTGGGTTGATGATTGGTTGAGCATGTTGAGACTTACATTCCTAACACTGAGTCAGTGTCACTGCTGGTGGACCTTTAATCTGTTCCCGATGATACCGTAGAATCGGTAACATTTGGGCTTGTGGTTGGGTAGTTGTGTACTCGTAATACATCTATTGCGTGGGATTCGATTTGGATTTCTGAATCAGTTGTTGGGCAGTCTTACAATAATTCTAGACGGTGTACAACAGAAGCGATATTTTACACACCTTTTGCCTCTGGTTTCGCCAGTGTGTCTCTGCTTTAATTGTTTGGTCGGGTCAAACATGTTGGTTTTAGATTGTTGACTGTCATCACCAACATCTGGTGGTATTGATAGTAATAGGTTGATACATAATTTCCCATGTTTCATATTTTAATGAGTTTTTTATAGCATGTTTTTTTTGTGTCTATTGGGTGAGACTATGCTAACAAGAAAAGTCTATACCGGAATCCAGTGGCAGCAATCATTTATATAGTTATATAAAATGGAATTCCATCCCAGCTTTTTATTGTGTGTCATTCTTTATATCTGTTTGTTCGTGGCTGAGTACATTAATGTAAATGTAAGTATCAATCTGTTACCACCAATACAGTCAGATTTTGATGATGACAATAACAAACGTAAAATACAACATTTTGCAATAGAAACAAAGCCCGACCAAATAGTTTATCCAAAGACAAACTGGCGTCATCAGGGACAGACAGTGTGTTAAATGTAGTTGTTTCTACTGTACACCTGATGGGATTAGTATACAACTGCCCAACAACCTATGAAAATTATTTAGAAATCCGAAACAAACACCATGAAACAGATATATGACAAGTACATAAGTACCTAATCACGAGCCCGAAGGCTACTGAGTTGATGGTATCCTCGGGGACAGATTTAACGTCCGCCAGCAGTGACACCGACTCAGTGGTTTGAATGTAAGTATCAATCTGTTACCACCAATACAGTCAGATTTTGATGATGACAATAACAAACGTAAAATACAACATTTTGCAATAGAAACAAAGCCCGACCAAATAGTTTATCCAAAGACACACTGGCGTCATCAAAATAATTGTCTATGCTATCCGATCTGATATGATTAGGCTGACATTATTTTACAGAGACGTACCATAATCATCCAATTTCACGTTCGATGCTCTTGGCTGAGTTAAATCACATGACAAACAACCAAGCTGGGCCATATAATATTCGACCATGAGAAGAATGCGTATTCGCAAATTGTATTTTGTGATTCAGTGCGTTGTTTTGATATTGTATATTGTGTTGTATAACACCCAAGTTCATGTGATTCTGTTTTGTTCGTATCTTTCTGAATATTAAGTGCCCCCTGGTCAAGATCATATATTCATTTCAGTCCAAATGATACATGATTTATAAATGTCAGCCATAAGTCAAGGACGACGACAAGCCAGGAAATAATTAGTAAACACGTGGGCGGACTGCCACATACTTGTCCGACAGCGATGCCAGCTACAAATCCCTTCTTAATCATTTATGTCGTGAGAGTGGTGGAATTAGTCCCTACTTGTGACATTTGATCAAAATTACTAGGCTCGTATTCACAACATACTATTATACTGAAAATTTAATAAAAGAAAAACAACGACTATGTTGAAATTCAAAAAAAGTGGTAACACATATTCGTCAATGATCAACCAACAGATTATGTTGTTATGATTATCATGTAAGTTGATCATGTGTAGTTTTACAAAGGCATTGTGCTTTTGGCCTGCGACACCAATTTTGGAGGTTACAATAACGACGGATATCAAAGGTTGGCATCGGACCAGATCCGTCCTTAAATCGAACCATTTTTGAACAAGAAAGACTGAGCATATTTTGTTATTAATATTTGATCTGTGGTCGCACGAAACATGGATATGAAGAATGTGAATCATCACAACAGTATTCTTGCTAGTCATGCATCATTTATGATATCACAGATGCCGTGATTACGGCAGCATATTATATCGGATACAGTACTTGGGCGACTGAGCGGTGAATACTGACGACGGTCATCTGTCATCTGTCATAGCTATCGTGTCAAGGTCATGTACACAGTTTTTCACCTTCTGTGATACACAAAGTAAGACTGGTCATCAATCACCATGTCTGTCATCCATGATGTCTACAAGGACACCAGGGAGATGGGGCAGCTGAACGTGTCTTGTTGTTCATTGGCTGTTATTCTCACCAATCGCATCTGCTTGTGTTAGTATTCCCATGTGATCAGTCAGTACGCGAAAACAGCAACTGAGGTCTGTTCATAAAAAAAACTATAAATCTGAATAAACCCCAGTGTTTGTATTTCATATTGTGTTTCTGTATTTCATATTGTGTTTGTGTTTTGATATAAAGTACACATTGGCTGATGTTGCTACTTTTGTTGTTGAAACAAGATATGCGATGCATAATTGGTTTGAGAGCTGGGTTTGTGTTGCCAGTATCTTCATGGGAATTCAAATTTAACTTTTTTATAAACAAATCAATTATTTTACTTCACCAGTATCACGAGTACTGTTGAGTGTATGCGGTGTTCCCTAATTATGTCCATACCCATTTTCCTTGACAAACGAATAAACGGCATCACTTGGCGTCATTGTACAAAAGATTTGTATTGCAATAAATTCAGTTTTAATTTACTTTATTGGCATGCCAATACGAGTATCTGTATTTCGGTCCATGAAGTGGTGCAATCTATTGTTAAATGCACAGAATCATGAAACTTCTGAAATGTCTGATTTCCATTAAAAATTACAATATATTTGTGCACATGCAAAGGATATATCAAACCTGAGATGATCATCTTAGCCGTGAAGAGATTATTGAAATCAATATCCAGAAGATTTTCATAATGACGATGAATTTGATCACCGTGTCAAAATCGGGGTAACTATCGGCGGAAGAAACCTAATTTCTGGGGAATATTAACATTTGTGGAGTACATAGATGGGCAGTAGTATCTCGGATATCGTATCATCCCCACTCAGATACTGTATATATGCCTCATTTCGCAGAAAGTGCACTTTTCTTACAGTGCGTCGCTGTTTCGTCCAAAAAATCTGAGCACAAGTCGGTGGCAATAACATGACCTGGCCCATAGACAAAAGTTCTACATCGGTCACCAATTTAATTATGTTGCAGGGTGTATGCACCCCCTAATGACTGTCTAATGAAACCATGTATTCTCGAGTGTGTGTGTCAGTGTTAGTGGGCAGAAATAAAAGTGTAAATGGGCTGAAATAATTAGGGTCCACATATATGTTTTTGTACACCAACACACTAACCTTCAAGATGCAATAAATGATCGATACCGATTAGAAAGTGTTTGCCGTGTACTGATGACAGCACCAATCCACAAGGTCAAACACACATTCCATGTGTGTAATGTTTGTGAAAAGCATAATCATAACAACATATGCTAGTTCCATGGATAACCCCCAGGATGTATCTCGTTGGAAAAAAATCCAGTTGATCCCAAATCTGTATGCTGATCTAATCCTCTCACAATCACGTCAGTCAACATCCGAACTGTTGACTTCAGACTGACGGAGAGTGGCGCACAACCCAAAAACGTCAAGGACGAAGTTGACCGACAGCTAGCGTATTCTTGTTTCAAGATCGATGGGGCATAATCGATACCGACCTTCGAACTGTGCCTATTCGTAAACTTACTGAACACAAGCAAATGAATACAATCCTGATTCTAGAGTAACCCATTCTGCAAATCATGTCAATTCTCAAATATCTCGGCCTGATCATGTTGCGACAAACAATATCGTAATGGGGAAGTACATGATAATTACATATCCAATGTTTGTTAGGAATGCCTTCCAAACGTTACGTTATTACTTGAAATCTGACAACACGATAAGTCGGACAACGTGATTATTGGTGTGACGTGACATGTAACCATATGATTCTCCTGAATAACCAAAAATGTCGATTACACAATTGATAAGCCTCACCGGAAAAGAAAATCTGAGTTTGAGGAAATAGTGTAATTTAGGTCTGGGGTCCAATGTAGACAGATAATACTCCGCAACACTCCAAAATAGTACTGATCGTTCAGAAACTAGGAGTACTAGACATGGTTGGATGTACCCAAACATGTAGGTGGGGGTAATCTTTCAGTTGTAGACCACACCTAGGTGAAAAGCTTGACTTGTGTATGGGTACTTACATGTATGTACTTGGAAATGGAAATAAAGGCCGACTAAATATTCAATGGAATGGAAAAAAATGAAGATAGAGGCCGACCAAATATTCACAGCCAAACCCACACTGGCCTCATCAGGGGCACACAATTGTATACGGAATATCGAATCATTACAAATAACATAAGATTATGATGAAATTGACTGTGAATGTAGGTCTACTTATCCCAACAAGCTATGCTGTGATGAGCAACATGCTTGTTCATCAGTTGTTGTAAAATAAATATATTCTAAAACGAATAGTTTAAACGATTTTGAAAAATAAGTTTTATGCTGATGTTAACACAAATTCATTCTTTATTCATCAGTATTCAGAAATCTTTGTGTAGACGTATATGGAATTTTATTCCGTGATTTACAAAGGAGAAGAAATTTCATGGCGTGATCAATTGATTTTGCTTCACTATGTCGAGCCGGATATTACTCTGCGCGTGATCATCGCGTGCACGGGACGACACGTGGCACAATACACGGGATGCATCGATCAAACTCCACCTGTCAAGTTCTCCCAAGGCATATTTCCTGCCAAATTTCCACACGAAATAAGATCAGCCCATACTCGATTACAATGTCCAACAATGTCCTTATCACATTCACCTTTTGTGTACGTGTTACAGTGAATGAAACTGTAAACGAACAATCACACCGAAATATGCCTAGGGCCGAGAGATTCCCAATTGTTTGTAATGGAGTCTGCAAGTATTCCCAAATTTTGGGGGTGGTGATTCCACTGGAAGTTCATAAAGTATAAATGGATTGTTCTTCGTCCATTACGACTGGAGTGTGATATGGACCTCATTTGTGGTGTATTAAATATGGTTATTCAAAACTCTGTAATTATAATAATTGCACATAATAAATATGCAGTAAATACGTTCAGTTTGCACTACTGATATAAAGCCACTAGTTTGTCATATTCGATACGTGGTATTGTATTAGTTGTATTGCATTTTATGCGAAACATTCGCACACGATAAATAAATAATCAAAAGTACAGATAGAAAAATGACTCAGGACTAAGAGGGTCGTAAGCCCTTGATTGGATATATGGACAGAAAATATACTGGTACATTTGGTTGAATATTAAGTTTACATTTATACATTCTGTTTGGAAAACATCATTTGAATATGCCTGGATGGTTCATGTAGTCATACCATACATACTGAACACACACGAACTATCGAATATGTAGCCATCGCACTAAACATGTGAAGATGATTATCGAATGAGTATCAGCAGTATATATTCATGCAAGTATTGTGTTCAAATCTAGGGGATGGTTTCCTTATTTAAAATATTTATCTCAGCCACAGATTCGAACTCCCCTTGAACACTATAGATAATCCATTACCGTCGATTACCATAACGTACGTTACGGTAGGCGTCAAAATGGCCGAAGATGATATTGATTACCGTAACGTGCACCGATGGTTACCGTAACATAAAAATGGATACACGGAACAGATTACCGTATCATAGAGAAGCTTGCATGACAAATACTATACCTATGGTATGACTTGTAGCTGTGGTGCGATGCAATGTAACTGATCGAAATATTTTTTGGGGGGGGGGGGGGGGGGTTGGCATGGTTTTGGGTCAGTTTAATATGTTTATAAATTTAGAATTTTATTTGCATCCATTCAATGAAAGTTTTAGCCACACCCTGCCCTGGAGCTCGTCATATATTGTTGGTCATCACTCCATCGAGAGTTCTGATGTTGGACCAGTGCACTAAATGAAGAGATATGGGGGTTACTATGGTTACTGCGGCATGCGTACTACATCGGCCTGAGATGGATATTGCGAACATTAAGAATAATTTTTTAATGAAGCAATGAATAAAGAAATAGGAATATATTAATGATATATATTAACTTATGTTTTGCCATATTATTTTTCCTGACATGTTTAAAGTACTAGTATAGTGAAAATATGATGTGAATTTATATGAAAGATCTCATTGATCTGAGCAAAATGGTTTTTACGGCATGTAAATATCACAATCCGTTCAAAAGTTATAGCACTTTAAAGACTGAAATCGGCAAATTTGCTTTTTCAAAACAATTTAGGTAATTAGTATGCAAATGAGATATTCATGACGTCATCGGGGGAAGTTGTTTTATTTAGGTACTTTGATATGTATTTTTCATTCATTTAATGTTATGATTATTCATCAAAACTTATTCTATACAGATTTTAATATGAATAATCAGTGTTTTCACTTTTTCTGTTGTTGTCAGGGTAACCAGTGACCTGGTATGGCCCATAGCAACCATGGTTGCTAGGGCTAGAAACCCACTTGGAACAGGGTATGCACAAATAAAAATGGTGCCAACTTGAGATCTATAATAATTTATTTCATAAATAATCGACAGAAAGTCTGTGGATAGACTGACTTGGCAGTTAATGGCCATGGCAACCATGGGTAACTACGGCTATAGGGAACGACTGGTAGCCATAGCAACAGTCCAGTTTGTGTGGATATTGATTATGTATGGTACATAATGATATGCACTAGTCAGATTGTCAGAACCTTCAATAAGAATCATTATATAATGGCTTGAAATATCCTAATTAAAATTTGTTCCCCTCGTGACGTCATGAATTCTCATTAGCATCTAATTTGCATATTAATGAGTTGCTAGAACTTTTCAAGTGGCTTCTGTAATGTAGTGCCGGAATGGCAGTTTCAAATGGCTGTAACTTTTGAACGAATAGAGCTATTGATATACCGTAAAGACCTATTTGCTCAGATCAATGAGATCTTCCATATAACAAAACATCATATTTTCACTTTACTAGTACTTTAACCCACGATTTCACATACAGACATTGGTAAGGGAGAGTTAGATGTAAAATTTTCATCACCCAAGTCATCCATATTTGCACCATCTGGGCCAAATCATCAAGACACGGCAACAAAATATGTTTGATAGCCTACGATGAGATACGTTGTCTTTATGAATGTCATCATTTTGTTATATATATAGAGACAAAGAAAAGACAGTGTCAATAAAATTGAACCAGCTAGTATGGTCATTCCCGTCGATGTCATCACATTTATTAGCAGCAAAAGTTACAGAATAGTTTCCGTTTGTACAGGAGTAAAGAGTTTGGGAAGACGGACTTCATGTGTGCCTATCAGTGTAGGGTCTGTCAGTTCCGATGTGTTGTAGGAAATTATGATTCTGCTGCACTTAGTGATGGTTGGGTTTTAGATTTGACTAGACCTCCACGTTTTGAAAAGAGACAAATATTTATATGGAAGTTAGACATCAGAAAAACTAAACTTTGCACGAGCTTGTTATTGTTCCCTGAGCGCCTCCGTCATGCTAAACAAAAATACATCTATACCTACCCTAAAGCTCTGACATTCACTCAAACAATTCATCATGTTGTCTATGTATATGAGTATCTAGTCAATGTATTGGGAAACGACAGACTCGAACCCAAAGGTGCTAATGATATTCCGAACAAAATTTCAATGGGTCACGGCAATACAGGACACGACTTACATATCTACACACAGGAACAGTTCAGCGAAGTCGACTAGACAGTAAGAATTTTGGTTTACACAATAGTATTTGGTGTGGGCGTGGGGATTCGCGATATCATTCAGGTTTTACATCGGGGAAAAGTAGGTAGCGAGGAACGGCCAGCCTGGAAAGGCAATTTGGTACCCTAAATCAGCATGTAGGCGATGACAAAAACATATTTCACATAATCAAGTCTGACTTAGTTTGCGTGCGTACGGCCGCACTGAACTAATTTGTGATTCCATCAATGGACAAAACTGGCACAGATACTGCAAAACCCGATGCCGTTATGAGATACCATCCAAAATTTTTGAATGTCCACTGAAGTCATTGTCATTTATTATGAAGACTGTACGGTGTAGCCTGGTATGGAATGTCATCTTTAGTTTGTAGGTAACAACGAGTCGTAAGCTCTCAACAAATCCTGCTTGTTTCCCGAAGAGAGGCGATTTCATTTTCAGAGCATATGTACATCATCTATTGCCGTGACCTGGAGATCCGTAAACAAGGTTTTTTTTTCTCGTGACACTTCGAGTAAGTGAGTTGACAAGACTGTGCTGCAGCTGCAGACTGTGGATTTACATGCAGGAATAGTCGGGTCACCATTCAAAGGACACCCTTATGCATCTCTTGGGAGGATATCGAGGTCTGGGTTGACCAATAGGCCACACGCTCCTCCAGGTTCATCAAGGTGAAGGCAAAACCCAAGGATGGTGGCCCCAACCACTCTGCTGAGTGTCCCCAGACACAGCTAGTGATGGATCCCATCAACTCAAGTATAACAGTCTCACTAGTGATCCTTGTACACGTACTATGATGGACAACCCCTCAACTACCGAAGTGCTTAGGTCGCAATACCAAAAACTGTCAAAAGAACCTTGCAAATTAGGTGCCACAAAATTGGTGAAAATGTGGACGACAGCCTTTTTTGAGATCCAGTCAATAAATTTAAACCTCATTTTGCATACCAGTCCCAAGTTAAATCCCCTAGCAACCAAGTTGCTATGGACCGTATGTTGAGTATGGTGACCAGACGTGACCAGACGAATCGTATGGGTGTGGTATTTTTTCTATTGTCATGTTTATATTTCAGCGATACTCTGCACGGATTATTCAGAAAAATCTAATTATAGCTAATTAAAGAGACTTACTCGTGTGGACTTATGAATATTCATTTTAATAGCTAATGGGCTTCCTAATTCCAGTACAAATATATTCAAAACTTGACACAAAATTGTTAATATCGAGAACGGTTAAAGATATCAAGGTTCTGTAAAAAACAGCGCATTAATTAGCTCTTGCGTTTTCTGGTATATCACACAAAAATGATAACTTGAGATACATTTTTACTTGAGTTAGACTTTAATGTGGAGGCGCCTGTATTGGACGGCAAGTACATTTCAATGTATATCAAAGTAAGTTTTGGACACGTCAACATTTCAGTATTGTATTGTGTCATGTTGAAGTCCATAAATGACCTAAAATAAGTATCATTGAACACATTCTTCTTTGTTTAGTAACTATGTTTCTTTGTCCGTCTTCTTTGCGACAATGACTAGAGGTGACACTCTCTATGTCTAGTGTATGTATATAGGATAGGGTATTGTTCCTTGATTCCTGTGCCTTATTCTAGTTTAACATAATACATGAGTTCGGTTATGGCTATGTCATGGGATATCACTGGTAATCGTAATGATAATATTTGTGATACAATTGGACATATTGTTCGGTTTGTCATCAAGACAATAGGTTTGAACATTTGGATATTCGTAACAACACGTGTACAATATTACAAAGATCCAGACAGTTTCATTCATCATCCTGCCTGCTTTATTCAAACGTGACGGTGAATGATCTGTGGATTTGGAACTGATTTGTCCTGGTGGAGATACTTGCCCCACGATCTGAAGAAACCAATCCCTGATTAGCGAGTTGAGATATTGCCGTCAGTATGGAGATGAATAATAAGTGGTATCGTTCTGTTTCCACACGGATCACTTGGATACATGGAATAATATTGCTACAGAGGTGGGCGTTACGTCCCAAATGGGTATATATCGCCAAACTATCGATACCTAAGAAAATGACGCCAACAAAAATCCCCAAGTGATCGTGGAGGTTGAAATGTCAGACGGAGTGAGACAATTTGAACAGGGTTAATGGTAGATTGTGAACTTGCGCATCGTCTCTGTATGTGCTTACACCACAATGCAATTAGCTTCAAATGTATGCGATTGAAGGAATTCAGTTGAAGAAACGAACTGCTTATTTCAAATCAATCGTGTTTTTTTTCACGATATAGTCAAGTATTCATTGAGCGAAAGCATGAGTGGGGACATGAAAATGCTACTTGCCGTGGCATGAATGGGTTTCCATGCGACATGTATAACTTTTTTTCACGCAATGAACATCGTAGCGCAAGAACAAAGTAGGAATACACAACATGTGCCATCTCAAAGTCTGATGAGAGAATTATAACAAACAGCATACAAACTAGAGTAATGAATGATCTCACAATAACATGGGAATATACATATGTGTTCTGGACATTTCATGTCACCAAGTATAATCATACCGAGTTTTTCAATCCGCTGTCACACGTGGAGATTAATTCCACCACTTTCATGACACGATTGATTAAGAAGAGTTATCTAGTCAATATTGCTTTGCAGTCCCAGGGACGCTTCCGCCCACGTGTTTGCTACTTATATCCTGGCTCGTCTTAGTCCTTGATGCATCGTTGACATTTTTGGATCATGTATAACAAGCACACATTAATACAAGGCACAAATTGATACCAAGGAACATAATACAAAGGAACATAAATTCACATCCCCTCGATCTATTGTTGAAACAACTGCCTTCGAATACAGGCAATATGTTTTGAAAACTATGTTTCATAATAAACATGTGAAATTAACTCAATGAGACGTATTCACATCAAATGTTATGACTGCAATCAGTCATTTGCGAAATTTTGCTCATTTGAACAGGCAGTTCACATGTAAGTACAGGAACAGTATCCGTCACACGAAGATGTAAACAAAACGTAAAAGTGCAGGATGGATGGACAATTCCACGCACACCACCATATATCACTGATTATTTTCTCATAACTACACCATATAGACAGATACAAACTGGAAAATGTACTCGATGTGAACTTTTAAGGGCAATATGGGCATTTCTTTACATCCGGGTTTGATGGATACAATTCGTTTGTTTATATACAAAACTGGCAAACAATGCGTGTTACAACGGATGAAAAGACAACTCGGACGGACTGTAATCATAAAAATCAATGTGCACATGCATTGTTGTCTTGTATTAGATAAGTTTCACAAAAATTAGTTTTGGAAAAAAATTTTTGCTTAGATTCGAAGGCAGCTGCTTTATACCATGCAAAACACACATACAACAAACCCAACTCCCGATCACACATTCATATCAAGAATGCCTGGCGTGTATATATATGTTCATATTATGTTGTACATCAGTTGATGTTGATTGTACGTATTTTCGATTCAGTGTTTTGTGCAATTGCTCTTTTTGGGGCGTGTTCGTTTGTGATCGTAATTCGTATTCAAAATTGTATTGTAATTCTGGACGTACAAGATTTCGAGAAACCAGCAGTATAATGGCCTAAGGTGCGTAGATATTAGAAGCGGTCAACGTCACAGTTGACCTGAGATTGGCGTAGAACTGGACCCATGGGGCACTGTATAAATTAGTAATGCAAATAATAGGTATTTTGAAGTAGATCTGATGTTACATCTGAACCTCTATTCCGTTATACAACGTGATAGTCACAGTGTGGAAACCGACTACGTGAACGCGCGTGCACGTAGTCAAAGATGGCGACAAGCAAATTCGGTTCGTTTTTGTAAACCCTAAATGAGACAATCAAAGTGGCTCTTGCTGAATGAGTGACAACACTTTGGTCAAATAACACCCGCAGCACAAAGTGGTCGAAGTTTTCGAGTGTTTAATCGTTTATCATCAAGATATTGACCAAAGACGATATCGCTGTGACTACGTGAACGCAAACACTTGACTACGTGTGCTGTATTGGTGACTACATGAACGCTTTGAATCAAATGTATGGTAGTGCATTCAATAGTCAATGAAAAATATTGTATTCCTCAAAATTATCTATTTCAGGTGTCTGCAATTCACGATGCTGTTCCTTAGAGAGCACACACTGTCATATAAAGCGAATATATAACATTCAATAGGATTTCAATATCTCTCCCTCTAAACTGATGAATTTCGTGACAAATTTCCAGGAATGTGTTTTGTGTCTGGAATACTTTTTGGGCCAGATAAAATAATTCGATCGTATTGTTTGTAAACAATGCCGTAATTATAAGACAAATACCAAATAAGAGGAACAGAAAATGACAACACACTGTACTCCCAACAGTACACAGTACTATGAGGATATTTATCCCCGTTTCTACTGGGATGAGAATGACTTAGTGTAACACGCGGAAGCGAGACGAAAAGGACCGCAAAGTACCGTTCAATAGTCTGAGTACCGAAATGCACATGCTTCCACAACGGAATGAAACGTCTACAGATATTAACCGATAACAAAGCTCAATGTCCGTGCGGGTAGAAATGTATGAGATAAATATTCTGAATTGGGCTAAAATTCCCCATGCTTCAAGGAAGGAATGGATATATACGATCATCACTGACTGTGGTACCATCGGCTCATTCAATCACGGCGTTTAATTGTCATAAAAAGTAGCTAAGGATGTGTAATAATAATTTTAAACTACAGTATATAGCACCATTACCAAGTAATATTTTTCAATGTATTTCACCAGAGAATGATTTCACAATATCAATGTGCATGTGGGTTACGGAGGACACACGGAATATAACGTATTGAAATAAATACGCAGATCTTGCTTGGGATATAAATTGGTACCAATTTATCTCTTCTCTTCTTTGCATTTATAAATATTGTGTTGATATGATTCGTGAATTTCTGCGAAAAGGAAACAAGTTGAAATTACAAGGAAATTTGATTTACAAGGAAATTTGATTTTGATAGACAATAGATGCTATATTCGTAGGAATTGGGGAAGTGGGAGGAGTGCTAGAAGTAGTGAAATCCCCCCTCTACGTGTTGCAATTGTGGTTGCGCCCTTGGAACACGGAATATTATATCTACATTGTATTTTGCACAGAGCTATGTGCTAAATTCTTTTATCACAAAATCCATGCGATGGCTAATATGCAACTAAGGACGAGATCTAGTAGTTGACCCGCGCAGGGGGCTAATGTTCTATCACCCTCAGACTTCCAATTAATTATCAATGTGGCATTGGCATTCGAAAACAGAACTTTTGTAATAAATGTTTTCTCTGAATTGCTGTTTCATCATCACTCAACAATTGAAACCCTTTCAAATAGTTGAACTATAATGGTACTCTCGCACTTCTCTGTTGCTAATGCACATGTACATATATCGCAGAGGCCTCGAATTACTATAGGTCCCAGCCCCGATGGCCAATGCTCAGTTGTTTAATGAATGCAATTTGAACGAAGCATATACCAATGACAATATACCAAATGGTTTTAATAGTGTCATTATAATACTTCGTGTTGTTTGACCGTATGTATCTCAGGCAATACTGCAATGAAGATTTTCAATAAATAAATAAATAAGCCAGATTAATAAATTATTAGATCACCTTCTTTTTTGCATGTTATGCAATTTGTAAATGCTTGTAGATCTGCAGTTCGATATAGGTGTGAAATCTTGTGAATAAATCTTGTGTTTACTAAACCCTTTGTCGATAATACAATCCTTTTGTAATTCATTTCTCATTTCCGAGCATGTTTATTTTTGAGTTACTTCAGTTTCAGACCTAAGATAAGATAAACCGTATCAATTTCATACAAAACAACACATGTCCGTATACGCGTTCACTTAGTCGTCTGAATGCGTTCATGTAGTCACGAAAAAATTGCTTGTCTGCTTTCACGTAGTCAGTGTGCGACTTTAGATTGCGTCTATCTCACCAACAGAACTATAATACGATGTCAAATAAAGCTGACATGTTACATAACTTTCTGATGTCCCTAAAAAATGAACATAGTTCGGCCAATAAGACCCTGAAAGGCTGATTAGCGCTTTGCAAAAACGAACCGCACTTGCCTGTCACCATCTTCGACTAAGTGAACGCGCGTTCACGTAGTCGGTTTCCACACTGACATATAACTCCACATTTCCCCATGACCAAGATAAAAAAAGTCGAACTTATTCGGAATTTTTTCGTCCTCAAACAATGTTTTGATCTATTATCCTCAAAATGTTAGAAGTATTAAAATGAGGGTCAAATACCATTACCTTGATTATCGATGTATTACCAAGTGTTGTTTCCTTCCGTTCATCTGAGGGTTGGGTAAACTCGTTTCATTAGTAACAATATGCGCATCTGAAACACATTTGAAGTACAACATACGCAGGCAATCCAGAAATTTTAACATAGTAAGTGCGGTTGCATATTTCTGTTGATTCACTGAAAACACCTATGAGATATGTAAACTACCATTTTGGTGGAATCTCGATAAAAAATTGACCCAGCGCATTCACATAGAAATCTCAGAAGAATTCACACTTTGTTGTTTGACATGAAAAATATGTTATTAGAATTTGCATTGAGAAAACTATTTCCGATATCGTGTGGGATTCCCACTGGGTGTGGGAAATTTTATTTTTAAGGGAGATTGATTCACACAATTTCTGCAGATCAGCCACACGAGTATCAATCAACTTCACTTTCCTTCCTTTCGCATGATTGATAAGCACTTGATTGGAACATATCACCAAGAAAACTTTGGTTAATAGGAATCAGAATCATTGTCGATATTGCACTGATATTACGAAATAGCTGGGCTTTTTCGAGAAGGGCAGGCAGCTACAGTGTGATTTGTTGTCATTGTCTGGCAAAATGAGTGGTACAGCCTGAAATAGCCACCACATGAACAAAAACAACATTTACAAAGAAACATTTCAACATATTGTATTTAATTCATGTTAGGCTCCCAGGAACATCTACATATTATCCACATATATTAAAACCATTAGCATAGTGATCATAGTCAGGATTTAGTTTGTGATTGATGGAATACTAGAATTTCTGGGGGAAAAAACCCACTATTTTATCTCATCACTGCCACTAGTAGAAAGTGGAGGTTGCTCTAAAATTTCATTACAAGTTTTGAAGTAATGATCAGGAGAGAAAATATTGGCCTACTAACAATACCTTTGGACATTGATTCATCACCAGATGATTTAGTCAAAATCACAACTTTGGAGACAATGAGTCAGACTTAACATTGTAAAACATCTCAGTCTAAGTTAGGGTTTATATTGGGAGACGTTCTCAAATTTCCAGACGTCAAGTACTATTGACCAATACTGTGAATTGTTAGATATTCGTGGTATTGTTAGGAAAAAACCAAACAAGGATACACATGAAACCATATGAATAGGCATATGCACAATATCGTGCGTTCTATTTATCGTGTGTTGTTGTTGTTTTTTTTTTTTACAAATCATGCGATCGAAATGTATGTATCAACCTATTACCACTGATAAGCAAATTTTGATGATGCCAATAAAAACCTAACATCGAAAACTTTCGGAATAGAAACAAAGCCCGACCAAACCATGCAAACCTTTGTATCTGAAGCCACACTGGCGTCATCAGGGGCAGTGTGTATTTATAGTTGTTTCTACTGCACACCAGATGGAATTAGTGCACAACTGCCCAACAACTTTTTGAAACAATTTAGCAATCCGAAACAACCCCCGTGAAATAGATGTATGACAAGTACATAAGTACCCAAACACAAGCCAAAAGGCTACTGAGTTGATGGTATCCTCGGGGACAGAATTAACGTCCACCAGCAGTGACACCGGCTCAGTGGTAGAAATGTATGTATTAACCTATTACCGCTGATAACCAAATTCTGATGATGCCAATAAAAACCTAACATCGAAAACTTTCGGAATAGAAACAAAGCCCGACCAAACCTTTGTATCTGAAGCCACACTGGCGTCATCAGGGGCAGACAGTGTGTATTTATAGTTGTTTCTACTGCACACCAGATGGAATTAGTGCACAACTGCCCAACAACTTATTGAAACAATTTAGCAATCCGAAACAACCCCCGTGAAATAGATGTATGACAAGTACATAAGTACCCAAACACAAGCCAAAAGGCTACTGAGTTGATGGTATCCTCGGGGACAGAATTAACGTCCACCAGCGGTGACACCGGCTCAGTGGTAGAAATGTATGTATTAACCTATTACCGCTGATAACCGAATTCTGATGATGCCAATAAAAACCTAACATCGAAAACTTTCGGAATAGAAACAAAGCCCGACCAAACCTTTGTATCTGAAGCCACACTGGCGTCATCAGGGGCAGACAGTGTGTATTTATAGTTGTTTCTACTGCACACCAGATGGAATTAGTGCACAACTGCCCAACAACTTATTGAAACAATTTAGCAATCCGAAACAACCCCTGTGAAATAGATGTATGACAAGTACCCAATCACAAGCCAAAAGGCTACTGGGTTGATGGTATCCTCGGGGACAGAATTAACGTCCACGAAGCTATACTATTGAAAAACATGTACCAACTGATGAGGGTTCAAACAGGAATGCGTTGACACAAAACTGCAATATTTGTCAAACAAATATACATGGGAAAGCTTAAAGGAGGACTTTCTATCAATGTGTATTGGCTTCGACCAATGATTTTACGGTTAAAACTTCCATATAGCAAATATATCTCAATGCATTTGAATGGAGAAGACTCTAAGCTTCGTTCACATATGAAACATGTGTATATTTGTTCAGTACAAACAAATCGTACGGAGAATATAACATCAAAAACACCGAAAATCTGCAAGTTTTTTTCACTCGGCAGTACATGAGGTAAATTTCTGTGACGTCATAGTTTTGATAGATGTCTCGACAGGCGGCTGATTTGACTGGAACCAAAGATGCTGGAAGTGCTCCGTTGCCCCAGGCATCATCAAAACAATGACGTCATCGTTTGCTTATCGTTTATTCTCCCCAGTTGGAGGGCGTGGTCGCTAGTTTAGTTTCTTTTCGATTTGACATTCGATAGTAGTTTTAAAAATATGATCTCTTCGGTTTTGAAGCCATCTGAATGAATACGATATGTGCGTGAAACTCTTATGTTACCAAATTATGTTTGAGTTTGATAGGAAGTCCTCCTTTAAACGATAGGACCTGAGTCGAGCATGAGCCGTTCGGTTGAGTGGAAGCAATGAATCATATTTGAATGCTTACAGAAATACGATAGATTACCAGACAATTTTCGAATCTCAAAAATCATGACCGTATTATTCTGAAGAGGAGGTCACACTGTTCAACTTGTCCCATACATCCAGAACATAATTATGTGGTACATTGTGTCTTCGGTTGAGCACATGTGTTACCATATTATTATACCTTGTTGTGGTGGTATGTCGTCATACCACCACATTGTTCTCCAGTGGCACTAAATGAAATGTAGAGACATGTAGAATGCTGTCCATATCCGTCATCTGATATCCATTCATTAGAGTGTGATCCGTCAACTACGCTTCATGGGGTTCCAAACCGAGCACTCTCCCTTCCCATGATTGAGCAACTTTGAAAGATCACAGGAAGCCAGCAGGTGTGCTGATGTTGAATAATGTGCGTGTTTTGAGAAAACTTGATCCATCAGTCAGGCCCACATTAGCACACTCAAGTGTATTATCCTACAAAATACCGTAGTACGCATAATATAACCTGATAGTTTCGGATAACTATGTCACAACTCGTCATGAATAAACGAATAACATATATGCAGGTATGTATATATGTTGGAGTAATTGTCGCACAATAAACTTCGAGGGCAAGGTGATAAGGTCCCGAAAACCATGCATGTGGTAATAGACAACATTCACGTGAGTATGAAAGCGAATGGAAGATTAACATGTAGCATCTTTGATTCGAGTAATTCTATCAGTATCGAAGACAAACCTGAATGTCACAGTTTGGTGTTCAACCAGCTGAGTGCGAGACCAGTTTTGACATGGCTGTAGAACATAACAACAAAAACAGGCACAAATCTATAATTCCAAAAAAATAGGAATGCTGGTCTAAAACTACGGTTATAATCGATTCATTGTATGGTTACATGAACAGGCATTTCAGCACGTCTGTTGATGCAGCCAATGATGAATCATACCAGTCAGACTATTGGTGGAAGACCAGTATGCCTAAGCATCATCAATCGCCATGCCACATGGTTGCAATATTTCTTACAAGCTGTAATTGATAAATTTGTATATTTTGTGTTATATATACAAATGTATGATTAAGACATCAAAATCTGTATTCAAGTTTCTGTTCGCCACAACGTCATGATACACCAGTTTCTTTATCCTGATTTTAACATGGCATCACTTTTCAATTTTGTCTTACTTGATTTCCATGTGTTTTTGAGCACCGGGCATCTATTGATTCTATTACACTCTAGACCTGGCGTCTATTAGAACCCAGTGTTTGTTGATTTCAGTCGTTGTCTGGACTCGGGCGTTTATTGGAATTGGCAAGGCCTGTGTTACGATATGACAAATCAGACGATAATTTAGATGTTAAAAGCTGGAAATTCCTGACTGGGATGCATTGAGTCATTGACGTTGTCGAATGCGTTTCGATGGGAAGCTACAAAATGGTGTTAGCATGCATCAGTGTTGCTATGTTACACAATGTTCGTAGGCCCGGCATCCATTAGAAACCCAGCGTCTATTAGAGGTTTTACGGTAATTTCAGTATATCTGAACCCCGGTGTCTATTAGAAACCCGGCATCTATTAGAGTTTTCACGGTAATTTCAGTATATCTGAACCCCGGTGTCTATTAAACAAGAAAATGCAGCTAACTGCGGGAGACGACATTAGAGCTCGAGCACATCATCAGCACAACGACAGCTGAATGTATCTTACACAACGTAACCCCCCCCCCCTTCTGCAAAAAAAGAAAGAAAATTGAACCACATCATGCCCCCATATGATTCCAATTCATTCCCTATATTATGATGAAACACATAGGCGTACTTCAATCATATGCCTAATGAGTAAACATTTATTTTGAACTCAACGAAACAGATACGCCTGATAAAATGATATTGAACCTCAATAGAATATCCTTAAAATATTGGATACTATGATGAATATCTGCATTTGATATCATGATATAAATAACACATACATACTAAGCAAATTAAAAGACCTAAACCTTTTAAAACCTTTTAAAATAAAAAGGTTTCGCAACCCAGCATGGAACACGTCTCAAGTGATAAAATATGTCAGATTACGGTAAATGTAGTCGTGGTATCGCAGACGAATCGTTGTGTTTACTTCATAACGCCAAAGAAGGCCACCCGCAAAGTTACATGTACATGCATACACAAAATGCTGCACAGAAAATTGTGTGTTCCAAAGTACGCGTCATTGCGGTAAAATTTGCTTTGCATTCTGGGAACGTGAATTTCCATCGGCTCCGCCATTTTGACGTTTTTCAGACGAGCTGACCGTTTTGCGTAAATTTCTCAAACCTAACACATCGATTTATGCATTATATATCTGTGGAATATTCAAAGGTTGCCATCAAATCGAGAGATTTTATGTTAAGAACAAAGAAAATCCTCATTTGAAGTAGGTGAACAAAGGTTTATATCCCAAAACGGGCGTCGATAGGTTGGCTTGAAACCTCCATGAAAAAGTCAGCACATAGACATGTAGAGGGTTGGGGGCTTCGCCCCCAACGCTCTAATGTCAAAAACCGGCGTCTATTAGAAGTTTCCTTAGAAGTGAATGAACGTAGGGTATCAATCTATTACCACAAGTACAGTAGATTTTGATGATGCCAATAACAAACGTAAAATACAACATTTTGCAATAGAAACAAAGCCCGACCAAATAGTTTATCCAAACACACACTGCAAGTAGTTTGCTCACAACTGCAAAGTTGGGGAAAGGCACAATTTCGGTCCGGAAAGATAATGATCCATGAACTAGCTGTGACAATGCACGCGTAGAAGCGCATATTACGTGAACAAAACAACAACGCCATGGCAACCAGCAGCCGATCTCTAACATTTATTTGAGACCAGCTTTAGCTGGTCAAACATTGCCGCATTGTGGGTGTGGATACTGATGTCATGTTATAAATACCGTCCATTTATAACAGTAATGTCAGTGATTGTTCCTGGATATGAAATATAGCCAGTTCCTTCTGCCAAAAGTTCTCCAAACTTCGCCCGAGTAAAATCGTGCATGATCATTATTTTACCGTGAGCACAAATGTGATTTGTCCGAAAAAGTGTATAAATAGTTTTACACTGCTAATTTTTATAGTGAAATAAAACTAATTGCAACGAAACACACACACAAAATTGTTATAAATGTTTCCGTACTATATTTGGAAAGTGTTCAATTTGAGGCTGGACAAGCCAGGTGATTTCAAGTAGGAAAAATGGTGGGAGCGGTCCACTTGGAATTCTTTATCATGTTTGATGACAAAATTTCGCTCTCTTTCATTAAGATTCATTATTATCTCATTTCCCTGAGTTTATGTCACAGCGATATGTAAATGATCTTATAATGGAAGTCTCCTATACACATTCGGGGTGGAATGAACACAGGCTACTATCACACTTACCCAAGAAATCTCAGCACTGAAATCTTACAGTAATTGGATGATTTAATGCTGTTTGTACCTCTCGGCTGTGTGGCCAATTTTACACTCAACAATCCATTCTCATCACCCGGGGGGAACTCCAGGGAGCTACTCATATCGATTCCTTTCTCCTTATACAAACATTTACATTCGGAATGCGGACGGTCTACAAGATTCTGTCCTTCCTACATCCAAGATTTATACGACTCGCCAAATATTGCCGACAGCAGTTTGGGATCAATGACCAATCGGACCAGTTGTTGACTTGGAGGTCATTGTTTGGACAATTGACATAACTCACGAGTACAATTTACACATCTGTCCTGGTTGGTATTCACTTCACATATTATTGAATTAGGCTATAGATAAACTGATTATAATCCACAAAGTAGCTGCTATTACATTTGACACTTATTTTGACTGATGTCTCATAAGTTGTTTTGGTTGAGCTCAGAACCTCTTACCGCTTGTTGGTTACTCGTCATTCGCACTTTGCCATCCTGATGAGGAACCAAAATTTGGCAAGTGGATTCGGTTTTATGATCAATGACCAACGGTTATTCCCGTCAGTAGACAAGCATCTGATATCAAATTATATCACGTGTGAGAGTGCTACAGTGGCTTTTTTCACGACCAATGTCTGAAAAATATCTCCAGGTTTTGTCACTAGACAAGCACCTGATAGGAAACCAAATTATATCACCTCGATTTTTGCTATCAATCTCCTAAGAATGTGATGTTTCCAGGTTGTTTCGGATTCCGGCCATTAGGCTGGCGAGTATCATTGGCATAACTCACCACATGTAATATTGGAATGCCTCAAGTGAGTGTACAGTCTTTAACTATAATCGTGGCAGTCCAGTTAATGACAAATGGAACATATTATCCACTTCAAAGCTGACGCTTGGTTGATTGACATTTTATGGAAGTGGCGCATAAACTAGTGACGTGATGTGTGTGGCTATTAGTAAGTAGGTAAAATGAATAACGAATTGTATTCCGCAAGTTATTCACAATAAGGATGAATATTGAACACATGATAGATACTACAGTATCGCAGTTGCAGCAATGATGTTCGGCAATCTTAATTGTACAGCTGCGATTCCTGGTCATACGTATACACAAAAGAATAACGAATATAGACAGTCTCCTTGCTCGAGGTCCTCCCCATGACTAGTGATATCCATATTGCGGGTACATTTTCTCACCTTCAATGTTTCCCTTGTTTTTTTTTCTACCATAGACACGTTATATTATTATAATAGTGTAATTTATTTGAAATCAGGTGTTTGATCCAGTACATCAGGCATAGGAATATACCCCCTTTCCATTCTCCGGTATCAACAAGTTATTTGGTGCATATGTCCTTGTCATACTTCTAGTGCATGGGGTTTGTTTCGGATTCCTGAATTGTATTTGTTTTGATATGTTGTTGGGCCGTTGTATACTAATTCAGTCAGGTGTACAATAGAAACAACTATATTTCACACCCTGGTGACGACAGTGTGATCTTCGATAAAATTGTTGGTCGAGATTTGTTTATAATGAAAAAGTATCTTAGATTTGCTATTTGGTTGCAGTGGTGGTAAGTTAATACTCACCTGATATATATTATGTGTACTATTCATACAAAAGTTTTTTCATAGTACATTGCTTTTGCTTCACTTTCGAAAGCGAACCGCCTTCACACGGTGCTGTTGCTGTTTTAATTGCCTCTATAAGAAAAGTCTTCCTGATACATACGCCAGAACGAAGCGTTGTTGTTTAAAGTTGTTGTTTAATCCAAGAGCGGATGGGAGGCATCCTCCATATTGAAGTGGATCCACTATGATTTGGTGTCTTTCTTGAATCCCTTCGTCGAGATCGCCAACAGAAAGCATCAGCAAACCCAAATACAGGTCTGCAAGTCGGAAGCGGAAATTGTCAGACATGGAAAGACAATTCACCAAAGTCCTGGCGGATTCAAATGACGCCGTGATGAGCAAGGCGCCTGCAGAGCAAGGCTGTTGACAACTACACCCCCCAGCTCTTGTAAGACCACAGTTGGTCATGTGGAAGTTAGTGACCATAATAGTATGGCCGCATCATGTAGCTCGTCTCCCTCGAAGAAGTATGGAAACTCTCGGTTTTGGACACCATCTAGTTCCGGTGCCTCAGGAAATCGAAATCTCCTCTATCCATGACTTTCCCGAAAGACGAGTGAGAATAAATGCCGCCATCACTGAAACGGCTTGGAATGCCGATATCCCCCAAGGTGAACACACAGTCAGCGTTACATTCAACCAACAGGATGATGCTATTAGTGCCTAAGTTTGTGGTTGTAAAACACGAACCCCACATTGTTTGGCGCTTGTATCATTATATCCTTTCTATCCACAACACATAATGAAAGAATGAGTTGCTGAAGGAGGGCACATATATATCATATGAATGACACTGTAACAGTTGTGTGTGGAATATAATTCAATACATTTATGATATGTATATCAATTGATATAAACAATCAAATCAACGAACCAACGCAGTGCGGAAAATTCCATACAGTGGAAAATCGGTCGGCAATATCTATAGGCTCGGTGACAGTGCTTGTCATATCCCATCACACCCTTCGGCGATGATGTAGACGCTGATATGCGGTACCGGAGGTAGAATGATTTCTGGGAATCTCCTGATCCCAAATACCTATAATACAAGACGTACCCATATGAATGAGATAATTTTAAAAAAGAAAAAAAAGGTTGATAGGTTCATTTTGCAATTGATAGTATCAATAAATTTGAGCATATGAGGCCTATATTCAGGCACATAATAACCAACGTACATTCTACGTTGTTTCAACATAAATATTTGTACAGTATACCAAACTCAATATATCAGACTTTGAATATTTTCTCTAAACATTTATAGGACTACCTCAGCGTGATTGTCAATTAGTGTTCGAAATGATGAACGTACGACATAATATGTAGATACATATTTGAACTTATGCTATTTATCCGTATATGAATTACTCGTAAAATTTGACGTTTAGGCTAGTGCTAATTTAGTTAGCACACGTATGTTCATCTACGAATCTCTCATATAAGATATCTATAGCTTTAGGGTGGATTTTAAGCAGGTCTTGCTTGATGGTGATGGATTTCAATCTGCCAGCTCTGGTCTTCTTTCCTGGAAAATCTGCATTTGAGTAACCTTACACATCTCGCAAACCCATTCTTGCTTCTTCCTGATTGATGCAGTTTGGATCTGTAAAATGTGTGTCAGTGGTTTGTAACTGTTTGTGTGTACACATCGCATTCAATGGATGTGCATTTTGATTATAAGTTTTATATTTCATGAATTTTAGCAGATGTAAAGCTTGTTTTTTATTTCCGAAACGTGACTCAGTCATGATGTTCAAATCTTTTTGGCCAATATTTGATTGTATTTTACAAGGCAAAATTAACCCAATGCAGGTTACATGACGATTTGGATATGACCTTGAGATTTTGACTTTCAATATAGCTCACTTCGGGAGGCATACTCTGTGGAACCAGTGATCTTCGGCGTCACAAATTATCCAGGAGGTGCTTCTACCGTCTACTAGTTGAGAAATACCTCACTGCTAATTATAAATGGATTTTTGTTCTTTGATTTGACTTCTGACCGTTCTCGTCATAGATTTTTAAGCACGCTTCCTGTTTTTTTTGCCTTGGAGATGGTTGTGGGCTGCCATGTAGTGCATCACCAGCACAGTCATCATTGACGTCGGCATCATGAGCACCATCATCATCACCCCCCGTGTCTTCGTTTTCATCATCAACCACGGAGATCACAAAGGGATCACCTCGATCGATTGTCGAGTCTGTTTGCTTCTGCTTTTCTTCGCTTGCATTTTCACAGTAGCATTTTTCCTACCTCTGTACCCCTTCAGGAAACCCCATGCCATCTCAATGGGGTTTAACTGGCAACAGTATGGGGGATAACCTGACAACCTCCATTCCAGCCTCTTTCGAGATTTCGTCACACACATTTTTTTTCGCTGGTTTGTGTACTTTTGCCAAAAAGTGAAGTTCAGGCAACAACATATTGTCACCGAACGGGTTACCTGCACAAGTAATAACTACACAAAAATATATGAGTGTATGTGAGCATTTGCGAAAAAGAAACCGGTTATTTGTCGTTTCATCGCCTATCTAAATGGCTATCCATTGGATCGTTGTGGGTTGGAAATTCGCGTATTGGATCTAAGCAATATTGCCTGCATGCATGACCCCACGTTCGCATGCGAAACGTGGGCGATTAGTAAAGATTTAGCACTTGAGGTCATCTTAGGTCAAGCCTGAAGTCACCATTAGGTGTACCAAATATTACTTCGTATATGATTGTATTACTTACATAAGCTATATCTACACGTAACACAAATAAATGAAATGAAACGATTCTATATCCATCATAATACAGTGACAAAATTATTTTTGAAGGTAAATCAATGAATGCAAAACGGTGTCATGCGGTGTGCGTCACTCCTTAGTAACGTAATCTTGATCTTCATTTTAGTTGCTTTCACATGACCAGTGAAACATGCTCGCTTCGTCTGCACATTTCAGCATTTAGACTCATAAATAACATAATAGCAAACCAGTCACTTCTTGGTATAAACATGAAGGTAGGCCTCTGACTCTAGTTTCATGTGATACCAAACATGTTTTACAGGTGTTCATTTTCTTTTTTAATATCGATTTTTGGCGGGTCAGACTTGGTTAACGCCGAATATAGTTCCGCTGCCTGAGAGAATTCGAAATCTCCCTTTTCCCTGGCTTTCCCTGCGAAGGTGTGATAAAACATGCCGCCATCACTGAAACGGCCCGGAATGTCGATATCCACCAGGGTGAACCTGTAGTCAACGTCACACGCAGCCATCAGCACGATGGTATGAGTGCCCTTGTAGTTGCAAAAAGCAGATCCCGAATTGTTTGGTGCTTGTATGAACACATGCTTTCTATCCACAGCAACAAGATGAGGCACAGCAGCAAAATGACTAAGTTGCTGAATGTGGGCAGCATGTTCATTGTTGGTAAAAGTTTATGCGTAATTATTCGACTACTTTCACATAATAGATATCATATGAATCAACACTGGACAATTTGTGTACGGAATATATTTTAATAAATTTATTATATTGGTTGATATATATACATACCAATTGATATAAACAATCAAATCAAGATACCGATGTAGTGCGGAAATTCCTTATCTGTTACAGGCAAAACATTTGGTGACAGCGCTTTCCATATTCCATCACACACTTCGGCGATGATGTCGCTGATAGAAGATGCCGATATGTGGTACCGGGGGGAGAGTGATTTCTGTGATTCTCTTGATGCCAAATACCTATAATATAAGACGTATCTATATAAATGAAATAATTTTAAAAAGAAAAGAAAACAAAAAGGGTTGATAGGTCTATATTTTATTTGATAGTATCAATAAATTTAAGCATTCGAGGCCCATATTCAGTAACATATAAAAATCGTACATTTTATGTTATTTCAGTATAAATATCCATAAATACATTGTATGTTTACAGTATACCAAGCTCCATATGTCAGATTTTAAATATTCTCGCTAAACATTTATACGCCTACGTTTTGCAGAATAGGACATTTCTGACGTTGTCTCGCATTCTATTATCATCACAAAAAGCGACAAAGTAAAAACGTATGTTTAAAATACGAAGTGTTCATGGTCACTAATATGTCTGATACTAGATTGTGTTATGAGGTATATGTGTCAGCGTGTCTTTTGTTGCAATAGAAAAGAAATATTTGCAAATCACAATCCAGAAAGCGCGCATTTTAATTCGTTCCTGTGCAAACAACAAGGAAGAAGGGCACGGCCATTCAAAAGTGATGCAAATCTAGTGCGTTCGTCTCCAGAACATTTCAATTCAAGTGTAATTGTTATGCATACTCAAAGTTGATTGGTGACAATATACAAATGTTTTTTTCCCCAATAATAGCATACTCAAATCTTTCAGTTATTTCCCTAACTTAAATATTTAAATGAATAATAAAATGTCATTGTGGACGATCCACAGACTGGAAACACGAATAACATGGAAATGTGAATACTATGTGCATGACTTTGACATTATAGTTATGGCAGAAGTGTCCACCCTGGAGAAGCTACGCCTGATGCTCACTAGAGATGCTGATGTATGTATACATCCCATCGTTATGACAAACGAGGATACCTATTGCTACATATATTGAATTGCTATTGGTGTAGAAACTGATTCATACCTGCCACAACAAATTATGGCCAAAACTTTTATAATAGACCATGAGTTAGTATGGTCATTTTGTACTCCTTGGACGACCTGCATGAAATATATCACCTTGAGCCTTCGCACTGAAACAATCAATTTGCAAACATTCGAGCCAAATTTTGTTTCATTTTTCAACAGGAAAGCTTCCTAGAATAACAGTGATCAATGTCCATGCAGACGTCATGGGGATTGATAAGCACGATAGATGAGCTTGCTCTTTCTGCTCTGTACAATCCAAATAGTCTAACAAATGACCCTGACTTGACACCTATGACACTCATCTGTGCTCCAGACAGAATTACTCACCCACACTTCCCCAGCTGACGTCCCTTCAGGTAATCAATATCACGAATGATTATCACATGCATTTGCAAAGAAAGTATTGCACACCAACATTTACTTATTTTGAATTGAATGTCTTTCGTGAAAAAGACTTGTGTGCATTAAAAGATGAGAAGGGTTCAAGACATTCATCGCCTGTATTTATTTTCGTCAGTATACACTATATAAATACTACTACACACATAAATAAATTGATATCTAGAACACTACAATGTAGATTCACATAATTTACTCCGCACCCATAGTTAAGTCTTCCTCGGGTTACATGATATTGCATTGACCTGTTCAGGTACGAAAGTAATGGTTAATAATGACTGAATAATATAAATGTGAATTTCCCTCTATTTTCAATGTAAAGCGATCGTTCCGATAAGTTACCATATCGGATCACCTGTGTGCTGCACCTATTGTATTGTGTGTCCATAGCAACGGCGGCTCAAAATGCTAGCAAAACGAAAACGTCAATGACGTGATTGTGGTCGGGCCCGAGCCCAAATCTTGTTTCCAAACAGGCTTGCTAGCGCTGAGAACGCCTTCAATATCCCCTGAATTCAGACAAATAACCACTATTTTATGAAAAATCAACTAGTGTTCATGTGGGGGTATATAATAATAAGGTTATCGAGTGATAACGGGTTTGAGGCACTCGTTCTTGTCGCGCAAACAAGACAAGTTATGTAGCGCGACAAGAACTCGTGCCTCAAACCCGTTATCACATCAATAACCTCATATAAGTTTTCTCGCTAGAATGGAACACAAACAATTGATAACATGATGCAACCCACACAATTTATATTGGCTATCCATGTACGCCGTTGTGATGTACGAACATATTCATCTCAAATATAGATGTAATAGGTCTATATTACATCTATATTACTGACCTATTGCAGCAGTGTAGATGATAGTTATGTCTCAATCCATTGAACTCAATTATAACCCCACTTTCTGCAACAAAAACTAAATATCACTTTTTAGCTCCGCTATGTTTGTTGTAATATCGTAAAGGTTTTCAAATGCCGTGTTACCTCGATAAAGTTCGCACGTGACATCCGCCAATCACGAACTACATTCTGCAGATTCACGGTACAAAACAAAAATAATATTAAATATTAATCACTTAAAGTACTAGGAACATGAAAAGATGATGTGAACTCAGATTAAAGCACCATGTGACCTGATCAGAACGGTTTTTACAGCATGTGAATATCTTGATTCCTTCAAAAGTTACAGTGCTTCAAAGTTCAAATTGCCCAAATCACAATTTGAAAAATCATATAGCTCATTAATATGCAAATTTGTATGGATGACGTCACAGGGGGAACATTTTTTAATTAGATGGTTTGACTGGCATATTAAAGTCCTAAGAAATTGCAATTATTCAACAAAGCTTATTCCACATGCTCCACATAATTGACAGTCAATGAATTTCACATCCGGATAGTTTCCAAGGTCACCAGTATTGATATAAGGCCCCTAGCAACCAGGGTTGCTATGGCCCGAATCCACAGTTATATCGATAAGCAAACAAAACCAAAGGTGGAAATGGATTGACCCCACATGCATAATTAATATGCAATAATCAAATTCTGTCAAAACCCCTATTTCTGGCAGTTAGGACCCATAGTAACCAATGGTTGCTAGGGACTCCAGCAGGTGAATAGTAACTATGGCAACAGTAACACTTTGAACAACACTGATTATTGACCATGCCTATCAATGTTTGAAGTTTAGGTTTGCAATAATTCTGACCGGATCAATTATATTAAGACTCAAACTTGCCTAATTAAAAATATTCCCCCTTCTACGTCACGAATACCTCATTTGCATACTAATTAGCTTCTCGTAAAATCCAGAAGTGTTCAATCCAGCATATGTCATAACCTGCCAAAACGTGACATTCAAATGGCCATAACTATTTAACCATTGAAGATATCGGCATGCAGTAAACTGCATTTTACTCAGCAAAACCAGTTATCTCCTTTGAATTCACATCATATTTTCATGTTCCTAGTACTCATTTGCCGCTTCTACCTACGGTTGGAACATTATTTTTCATACTGAGAATCAGTGAAGAAAACCATAAAATAACCATATTGATTCGGAAACCATGGCCATATATAAATTATGTGATATGTCTATAAAAATCGAACTTGGCATTTAACAAAATAAAACATTTGTTGATTATATCTAGGACAGCGTGCCGATATTGATGGTTATGGATGTGTATATAATTGCATAGTCAATTATGATTCTTGTATTTATTTATTATCTTCTCAGGATGTAGAAATCTACGGCATTCTTGCACTCGAATTAGTAAGCAAACTGCTAAATCACTGCATAAGTGGGTATGTTATCCCGATGAAGCCAGGCTACGTTTCTGATAACAAGGAGCTGGTTATCAGTTTATGGGGAATTTCACCATAAAACTGTAAAATAGTTTTGTAAATGGTCAATTTTTGTACAGATGGGTTTAATCTAGTCTTATATATGCTTTCTCTCGGAAGATCAAAGGATGCACGCACTTGAAGCCTTTAAGTGAGCAAACTTAACACGAGCATATTGTTATGTAGACCAACTTGAAAGATAGCAATGAAAGCACCATATCCTAGCACCATAAACCGTTTAATGATCATCATATTCTAAGGTCACTGTAAACGATCTTATGGAGCCCAGACCAAAATTTTGAGAAGTATTGGTTGGATATTGGAAATTTGGAGTGTTTTCGTTTTGCTGCTAAAAGTTATAAGTGTCCAGATCACATACAGTTCCTCATTTATCCTGAGTGATCATTCTCCATGAGCAAATCTCAAATTAAATACTGACAGCTGTTAAGGTAGTCCGCTCCAAACAGTGAGGGAGAGGGTCAAAGAGTTTTAAAAAATAAATACCTATGTCAACATAATCTAGAGCTTCAAAATGATATATTTTATAGAGTAACTGTTCAGCATCCTAAAACTGAAAAGAAAATAGGGGGTCACCGTATCCGTTCGCATGGAAAACACGATGCAAGAGGGGAATATGGACAAAAAATGTGCAAAAATGCCAGAATTTATGTCATTTTAGGTAAATATGTGTGATTTTGATCGAATATGTCGAAGAAACGAGCACGGTGACCCCCTATTTTCTTTTCAGTATTAGGATGCTGATCATTTACTCTAAAAAATAATGTCATTTTGAAGAGATAATATCCAAGAAATGACTTTTAAATTTGGACTCTCCGTTACCTCAATTTTTGTAGCGGACTACGTTAAAAAGTCCAAAAACAAATAAGTCCAATCTTGCTCTGGATATTTTTAAGACATTCAAAATGAACATGATTCATGATATCGACTATGAATCATGAACACAAAAACCATCAAGAAATAATCAGTAAACACGTAGACGAGCCGCCACAGACTTGTCAGCTATAGATCGCTTGGGGATCATTCATAACATGCAAGTGGTGAAATTTACGCGGTAATTACTGAGCAAGATATACATATATTAGTTGTCTCCTGATTGTGTCCTGTGTGGAACCTAGCGGCGAGTCCCACGCCATAGATCAAACAGATATACCCGTATGGCAATAACAAGCAACGTTAGTTTGCATTCCAACAGATCGATTCCTGAAGGGACTGATTCATACCAAACTCCATATTCGAAAACCTCAATCAACTTCATAAGACAGACGAGGAATCAATACCCAGTATTAAGTATTCCGAGCAAACAAAACAGGTTCCGTTATCCAATCTCCGTTATCCAATGTCCGGGGACAGAAAGTGATATCAGGCATACGAAGTGAGAGAAAACAAAAATACAGGGAAAATCATGTACCCCCAAAAATGGCCATTAGGAGGTGAAATCAGGTGTTCCGGAAAGAGTAAGCATTTCCTGCCCCACTAGTGGCACCCGTCATGAATTCCCCAAAATTAACATGAAAATAGATCTAGTTGCATGGCAGACATGGATTTGGTGTATTTATCAACCAGATCATGATGACGTCCATAGAATTTCTTAAACGCAGCTATAAGTCTTGGTAAAACATATCCTTGTCGCAGCAGTTTAGAGACTAGCTGGGCACTTCGATAGACAAAGTCCTCATATTTGCAACTAGCTCTGGAATAGCGTATGAGTTGAGAAACAAACACACCATATGCCGGTGACATAGGAATGTTGCTGCTTAGAAAAGGGAAATTGACTATGGAAAAATTGAAATCATCACGTTTGTCATATAATCTAGTTGACAGATTAGAATCATTATCAATCTCCAAACTCAGGTCTACATAGTTGAAAAAATTAGCGGAGTCTGTAGTATCCTTAATTTCAAGTTCCTTAGGATATATGACATCCAAATAATCAGCACTCATGTACTCATCTGTCATGTAAATTGTTATCTTCATACAAAAATACAAACGTCCACTAGACTATGAAAAAAAATATTTCGATTTTCGCAGAGATATTTTCATAACAAGTTTATTCCATTCCACTCAAATGAGACTGTTGACAGGACACTGGGATTCGGCTCCTTAAGATGCAGTGAGACCCACCATCTTTGAAGCCATTTTTTGCTCAGGGCAGAACCGCACCAAAAAGGAGTCATTTGTTATGAATTATTGAGTAATACTAGGTCTAAAATTTCAGGTTGTGGTAGCAGATTAGTCAGTTCTCAACATTTAAAAAATATGTTGGTAACCCATGTGGGTCTGGATCCATCCGGATCAAAACCCAATTTTACGCGTAGCGGTTCTCAAACTGAGTGAAGACAGGTCCCTAGGGACCTCAGTGTTTAGAAAGTTATATCTGTGTAATATTCGAGCCGAGCCTTACATTTTTGACTTTCTCTATAGGTACGTGAGAAATTGTCATCGTTCTCACTGCATTTTCAAGAAAACCGCCATTTTTCATTTTCAGCACGTTTTGGGGGCAACATTGCTGTAACAAATCTGCATTGAAATAGGCGACAATGCATAGTTTGTGGCACTTACTATTAATCCTTGGGATGTATTCTTCATCTGTACATATCCATTACAACAGTTGTTCCGTTATTTTGTTCTAAAAACACAATCCAAATGATAACATTTCAAAACAGTTTTGGCAAAACGGCATGTTTGTATTCCTAAATCACGTGATCAAGATGATACGTCATTGTATCATTACACATCCCAACAGCTGATCGGTGCCTCATTATAACAGGAATAATAATAGTATAATAATCGACTTTTCGAGCTGTAATGGAGATGCTCTAAGTAAATTCAAGTAATACACAGATAAATAACATTTATTCAATGCCACAATACCGAATAATCTGGGACTATTTGCATTGCTGCCGCACACGTAATTGGGCAACGAATGACTCAGGACTTCTATTCGCCAGATGGCGCATTGAATGTTTCCAGGAATTTCCCAAACAACAAAAAAGTTTTGAGGCACTGTCGTCAATCAAAACACTTGAGCTAGTCCAAAATGACTGATTCACATACAGGAATGTTATACGCCAATGAGTTACAACGATCCAACAACTGTCAACGTCTGCAGGTGAATATATCACGTACGCAACCCATTCCAGGACACATGTGCTTTGCCCTTCAATCCGACTCGGAACCGATCGGAAGTAAACATTTGTCACAAAAATCACATGCAAGCCCATGTGCATCAACAGCTGACCAGCATGTAAACAACACTGATATGCGGGTCACGTGTGTGGTTAACCCTATCATTTGCCATGTCCGGCACATGGGAAGGTCCGATGCCAGCCATTTGTAGAATTTGGTCTGTCAACTCAGGGACATGCACACATTTTGGCCAGTGCAACAGGTTAGTATTTGTTTATTTCTTATACCAACAAACAGTGTTTGTTTATTATTGATACTGATTAGGACAGGCGGTCTGTTTACACAGAAAAGCACAGGAACTGAATAATGAACATTTTGTTGATAATTTTTGCCGGTACCATACAGTATATGGGTAGACCATCTACTGGTACTAGTATGTCTTAAATTTATTTCCAGAACTAGTACTTAGGGATCATTCGTTGATGCATCCAAAATTGCTATTATTCGGTTCATATTTCACTATTTGAACATTCGTTATGGACAAAAAATTGGCCCGAAATGTGTCATGAAATATTGACATTAAACTACAACAGCTTCATCGACTCCATGGAAAATGCTGTTGAAATTACCTGTACTTCTCGTTATTTCCGATACTTAGTTCCTACAACATAGTACCAGCATAGAAAATAGCCAAAACTTTCTAACTAATTATCTAATATCACAGACGAGTACCTGTTCGGTTGATTCCCATGACACGAATAATTGCTTCCTACTTCAGTCATTCCGCCACTACTTAGATTGTGTGTCAAGTTTTGTGTGTCAAAATTGTGTGTCAATATTCCACTGGCATGCCAGAGGTTGCAGGTTTCAATCCTACATGTACCCAGTCTAGCATACTGTACACCCAAAATTTACTTATGAATATTTCACAAATTACATGTTCACTTTACTTTTTTATTTGCAGGCCTCTACCACATGACAATTAGGGGAAGGGGGTGTTCAGCCCCCCCCCCCCCCCCAGGACAATGAACCCCACCCACGTCTCTAAATCCTGCATCTTGCATCATGCCATGTGAACACATGCAATCACCAGAGCACCAGATTACAGATTCTGTCACCAGATGACAGAATGGATATTATGGATGTGTTGCTACGTGTTTTACCCGTATTATTGATGATGTCGATAACAGCTAATCACTGTGATGTGATTTAGCTGTTTGATTGGTGCCACATGAAGTGGATCCCCAGTTGGATATACTCACTAGCTGGATAAGTGTGTGCTGCTACAGAGATTGAAATTGTGGGTCTGACTAGCAACATCGTCTCCGAAGCGACGAAGAAAACTGTGTCATGTGTATCTACCCAAATTGGACATATTGGCAAGTCGATACATGTATGTGCTAAAAGACCTACTCTGTGCTGCAGATATACTGTGAGTACTAATTTACATAGATATAATGTGGCTTGCATACCGAGATGTGAACATTATTATCTGGTTTAGATATCATGTGGAGAGTTTGTATTTCCATGTAATGCCTGACAATATCATGTTTGGACCTGGGATGCTATGCCTCAAGCAGTTGCATGAACTTTTGCAAAAAGGCTGAATTGAATGACAATGTTTTTAGGTTACCGGACCTATGGTCCACGTCGTCGTCAGCGTCGGCGCCGTCCGTCCACATTTTCAGGTTATCGGACCAAAGGTATTGCCGTGGCGTTGCGTCCGTCGTCCGTCGGCGTCCGTTATCGTCCGTCAACATTTTTATCTTTAAAGTTTACGATCGAATCTTTCTGAAATTTTGCACAAAAATGCCTAAAAATATTTCGAGAGGGAGGTATTTTTTAGTTTTTTGATTTTCGCAATTATTTCAAAATGGCGGCCGTTTTCGTCGAAAAATGGCCAATTTTGGACTTTGGCTGTCGTTTTCTCAAAATCTGTTCAGTAACTTTTTTTCTTATTCATGCATAACACTCCTCATATGTACCTCTGTGACATGTATAAATTTCGTTGCCCTTGAATCGCTCGAAGTGGGCCATTTTGGGCCCAAACTCAGCCCAAATGGGACTTTCCCATGTTAAATTCTCCTATGCTTTATAATGGGACACATTAAGCCTAATATCTCACTTAATATTGAAATTAGAAACTAGGGATCAATTGTGGACATATAGGAAATGATATATGCTGAATATTGTCGTGACCTTGAATTTGACCTTTGACCTCATTTTCAAGGTCACAGGACAAAATGGCTAATATCTCGCTTATTATCGACTTTACAGCTTAGGAATCAATTGTTGACATACAGCAAATGATAAATGCTGAATATTCTGTAGACCTTTAATTTGACATTTGATTTGATTTTCAAGGTCACAGGACATGATGATTATTATCTCTCTCATTATTGAATTTCCAGTATACAATTTTCATATGAGCATTTGAGTACTGTTTTTCTATTATACAGGAATCTATTGAAATATTGAACATATATGGTAAATACATTTATTGAGAAACAGCCTGATTGCATCATGACCTAGCATATTGTCATTATGGTTATGTACAAATGCTGGTATTTTTTTATGTCAGTTATTCTGAGCCACTTTCTTGGCAACTAATATAGAGAAAAGAATGAACTGCCCAATTGGATAAGTGTGTGTGCCTATGATAAAAGTGAATCAATAAATGAAACTAATGTCAAACAACTTGTAATCAACAATTAAATTAACGATGGTTTTAATACTTGTGTTTCATGCTGGGTAGGTAATACTAGATATATTAATTTACTGAATTTTGTAAATAAAATTTTTTAATTAATCACTTTTATAAATTCCACTTGTACCACGTGTACATGTTCTTGTATGTGTTGGCCTGGCAGAATTGAACCATTTACAATATTAATAATGAGAAATATATATGTTCTGCAAATATGTTGTGTATTATTACTAGTATTTAACCTCAGTATTGCAGATTAATATGACAGCTTGAGCAGTATACTGACTTGTTCTTGACATGCACATCATGTACTAGTATTTGAGCTTCTATAAACATGAGGAAAGCAGTGTGCACCTTGCAGGTGTGTTACACATGACTGCACACACAGTCCAGGCAGGTGCCTGTAGCATGTGGCACACAAGATTCCTGTAAACAAAGTATATCTGCTTGTTCTCACTTATTCAACTTATTTGTCATACATCTTCCCCTTCCAGACAATGAATGAATGTTCCATAGGTGTACAAGGGTTAAAAAAGTAGTCCCCTTGGAAGTGAACCTGTGGCCATGATGGATTTGTTGTTCAGTTCTCACAGCAGAGTCAACTTCAAAAATCTATTGTATGGTTTTGAGGGGGAAATCTAAAAAAGTAAGGCTCGGCTCATAGACTTGGGTATGTGGCAATTGTTGGAAAAATAGTTAGCAGATTTGTTAATGTATATTTCTATATGAACGGTGACGCGTAAAATTGTGTAATTTAACTTTGTCATTTGGCATCCTAAAATTTGATTAAATACTTCAAAATTCTTCTTTAATATAATATTGCTTGCTCAAATGCTATTTCTAGTCCTTTTTTCCCATATTGGGTTTGATAAAAATAATTTAGTAATATTCAATGCTGCAATATTTACTGTGCTACACAAAAAAATGGTGGGTATTTCTGAATCTTAATCGACACTTATGGTGTGACACTTTACACTTACAACTTTCATTGTTCCCATATGGTAATTACGCTTGAATATACTACACATTATATAGTGTGATTGTACTATTATTAGAATTGGTGCATTACGCGAGCAATGTGGTGTTGCTAAATACCATCGTGTCGAAGCTGACTATTTTTGTGTAGAGCTCGACAAATTGGAAGCAGCATTCATATATAAATCTCAGAAAGCGCACCTTGGTGTTTGAGATGAATTATGTGTATCGCAAGTGCATTGAGAAAACCATTTTGAATAAATATTTGTTACCCATGTGAACATCTTCAATATTCCCAAGTGTGGGAATTGCTTTTCAGATTGATTCCCGCAGCTTGTGCAATTCAACTGAACAAGTATAAATCAACTTCATAACTCCTTTGTCTCGCCTGATTGATAAGTACTTGATTGTATCCTATTACCAATAAATCTTGGGTTGAGAGGAATCAGAGTCATTGTTGATATCGATATATCACTGATATTAAAATATAGCTGGTGGTTTTTTTCGAATATGCACATGCAGCTATGCCTTGATATGTTCCCACTCTCTGGCAAAGTGAATAGTATAGGCTTAGAGGTATATCGATCGAAGAGTTATTTTGTGATTTAGGGAATACTGCAATTTGTGAAACATACAACACAATTTTATCTCCTCACTGCCACTAGTAGTAGGTGTAGGTTATTGATGAGGTTTTCAAATATATGTCCAATATTACATATATCGCCACTGCTTCCTCCCCAGATAATATTATTCAATATCAGATCGTTGGAGTCAATGAGTCAGACGGACTGGTGTCATTACTATTGTGAACTTCTCAGACGATTTGCTTTCAGTAATTTTTGTTAGGAGACGCTCTCTCATTTCCAAACGATACAATACTGTACCTTGTTGGCACTGATTTGCATATTAGAGGATATGGCATGTTACAGGCAAGAAAAATTCTATCAATTGGAACAGAAGATATGAATATTATTTTGGTGTAATTTATGTAAATACAGACATTGAATTGACATGGATAATCACAGATAATCATTGATTTCCCGAACTGTGTTTTAATCAGCCTCATTTGGATATAAAACTTCACAAACAGTATCATATTCATACTTTCCTTAGGAGGGAGTTGCATTTAGTTTAAAATATATTTATCGAATAAGTGAGCATTGTCCAGCAGGGTTGGGCTCTATTTCAAGGCCTGTTATATGTGTACAAGTGCACTAGCAATATGAAAGACGAACAACATGAACAAACAAATGTAACACAAATAATATACAGTTTATATATATGCATGTTTTTGTTATGAAGAATAACAAAAAGTATAACAAAATCATGTGCATACAACTGACAAATGCATTTTTGTAGCGGTACATACAAGAAACTCTGATAGTCTGTGCCGGTGTGCCGCCTACAACTGGATCAGCTGCACCCAATTGGCCATTTGTGTGTCTGACTGATTATATTTTTTTCGACCAAACTTGCACCAAGCCCCCACCATGTGCCATGGAAAACAATTACACTTATATTTACATGTACTACTTTTTAGACTAGCATGTGTGGTGCATGGTGTGTTCTCAGAACGAGCAAAAATAAAAAGAGTGTTTTCTCTATCACGAAAGCATGCATTACCATGTTATGAAACTGTTACAGAGAACTCACAGATTCCCTCGTACCACCACACAGTTCTCCGGGGGCGGTAAATGAGACGGGTAGAGTGTTGTCCCGATCAATCATCTGATACCCATTCACAAGAGTGTGATCCGTCAACTACGCTCTAGGAGGTTTCACTCCGAGCACTTGCTGATTCCCCTCTTCCGCTGATAGATCAGCTTCCAGCATATTCGATCATAGGATACCAGCATGTGTGCTAGTGTTGAATAATGTGCATGTTCTGAGACAGCTTGATCTATCAGTCACTCAGACCTTAGCATGCATAAGTGTATTCGCCTGAAAACACTCTACTAGGCAGTAGAACTTCATACGTTCAGATAACCATGTCTCGATTCTCTGAGGAGCAATAACACATTTATGTTCTGTATATGAAACATACTAGACGCATTTCACATTCATGTGCAGAAGATTGCATACTGAAAGTCTTTACACATTCTGTGATGGCTAAATACAGCGAGGACCTGTTAACACAGAAAAAATACACCACCAAAGTTTGGATGATTTAATACTGCTTGTACCTCTCGGTCTATTTCACAGTCAGCAATCCATTCCTATTACAAGATGCAGTTCAGGGGGCTAAATCAAGATTTATAGGACTCACCAAATAGTGTCTACAGCAGTTTGGGATCAATGAACAATCGAACCAATTGTTGATAGGAAACCAAACCATATCACCCCGATTTTTGCTATCCATCTGCTAGGCATGTTTCCAAGTTTGGTCAATAGACGAGCACCTGACAGGAAACAAAATTAAGTCACGTGTTAGAGTAATATTACAAGTGGCCTCGTTTTTTGCTACCGATCTCCACGCACGAGAATCTCCTGCATAATTCATTGCGTGTAATGATTGAATAACTCGAGTAGGTGGACAAGCTGTGACTATTATCGTGTCTGTCCAATTAATGAAAGATCAAACAAATATTCCACGTCGAGGGGCTGACTCTTGCTTAACTGGCATGATTCGAATGTGACATATATAATAGTGATGGGCTCTGATGGATATGGCTATTGGCACAATGATATATTGAACTGTGGTTAGCAAGCTTGTCACACACAAAAAGATCAATATTGAATATGTGATGGTCACTACAGTATCAGAGTTGTAGCAATGGTGTGGGACAATATGAATGCACAACTGATATTTCTAGTCATATACACACATAAAAGAATAATGGATACAAACAAAATCTTTTCGCTGACTCTTCTTTGTGGACAGTGATATCCGCAAGGTAGTAGTAGTAGTAGTAGTAGTAGTGGTTTATTGACCGGATCAGTTTACATACAAACAAACATACGTACATTTCTTCATCATGAATGTTTCTCGAAAAACATGCTATATGATAATGGTGTAATTTATATGAGTTCGCGTATTTGATCTAATACATTAGGTATAGGAGTATACCCCCTTTATATTCTCCAGCATCAACAACTATCCTAACGGAACTATTGCGGGAAATCAGTACATGATGATTATGGACTCACGTTCACGTTCAAATCCGAGTGACGTCCTCGACACCTTCACACTAAAAAATGTCTCACTATTGCTGGGGGAAAACACACTGATAGTCGATACCTTTTGGCATCATGGATTGACGGGGCCTGACAACTTTGCTTTAGCAGCCGTGCAGACACATGTGATATCGACTATCATCGACATGACTGAATTTCATATCCGTATCATTAATATCATAAGGATTAATTATAATGAACTTTTCATGAAATTACACAAACTTATCTGACATTTCTTTATACGTTGTGATATAAAAAGTTATTTACTGTACACACATGATAGGTAAGGATATGTACGTTCATATGTACACACTTCTCAGTGTGGAGGTCAGTATCTATCATTACTCATTGATTTTCATGCAAAGACTGATCGACTTTATCCTTCTCGTTCTGAGTCATTCGTAGTCCTGTTTATAAACCTGCAATGACTTTTAAGCTTTTTTGTATAGTGTAGCTAATGCGTATATCTCACGAACAAAATACTGTAGCTATTATATATACTCAAACTTATTATTGGCGTTTTTTCGATAATAGCATATTTATAATTTTAGTTATTTCTCTCACCGTAATATTCGAAAAAATAATTGTGTCACTGTCGACTATCCACGGACTTGAAACATGACGCGTCCGTATGTCCCGATTCAGCAGCTTCCTTGGAGACGTTCTGGAGGACAGTCATACTGATTGATGAGGTTTGTGCTTTGTACATAAAAATGTGAATAACTGTGTACAGGCCTTATGACAGATGTGTCCAATCAGAAGTTGCTATGCGTGAAAAACACTAAATCGGACAATAAATATAAACACATATGACCAGTGATATTGTTACTGATAGTATACAAAAATGTGCCTGAAGTATCTATCATGTTAGTTCATTATGTTGTGCTCGTCAAAAAGCATGGACGAAATCAGTCAACTCAAGCTTTTGGTTTTTGAAACTCCCCTGGAAGGCTCCCCATGGGAATCGACTAAGAAGACAGATGAGTTTGCTCTTTCTGCTCTATAAGAGGCAGATATTCTTACCGATGACCTTGATATGGCACCTGTGATGAACAACATTCCTCTGCATCCCAGACAGAAATACTCACCCACACGTCCCCAGCTGTGTCTCCTGATGTCCCTTCAGGTAATCAATATCACGAATGAGTATCACATGCATTTGGTTTTAGTTGCAAATAAAGGATTGCAAACAAATTTTTACTAATTGTGAACCAATGGTGGTAACTAGTGATCAAGTGGTGTTAAAACTCGACGTTCATGTAACAGGTGCACCAGGGAGCCAAAATTGTGTCACCAACCAGAGTTACGATCAAATCGGTATGCGATTCTGAGATATGATTGACGCACAATGGATGTAATAGGTCATTGCTACTGTCTGAACTTTATTTATTGCACTGTTTCAGGGATGCATTATCATAGTTATGTCTCAATCCAAACAACTTCGTTATGCAATTGCGTTTAAACACGGTTGTTTTGGTTAGGTTTATAGACCCCCTATGATTTTTTTTCATGCATTGTGTGTACGCTTGATTAGAGTAAGTTCATTATTCACAAAATCCATCGGTCCATATGCGTAAATCTAAATACATACAGTATAGCACAATGTTGAACCATACACAAGACATATAATTATATACATATATACAGCATACATCACAAAAAATAGCATTATAGTGCTCTGGTATTCAATTTACCGATAACTTTTCACCAGTACGTATTCACATGTTCATGGAAAATAATTTATTGATGAAAAACTATGGGAAAAATGGGACCAGCACATTAACATATAAATCTCAGAAGGCTCTGACTTTGTTGTTTTGATCATGCTAATATCGAAGAATGATGGTGATGCCTGTATGAACATTTCCAATGTTGCTGAGTGTGAGAAGTTTATTCCAGATTTCAGAAGAGATTGATTTACAACGCTTGTGCAAATCGAACATTCGAGCATAAATCAACTTCATAATTCCTTCCTATCGCATGATTGAAAAGCACTTGATTGTATCCTCTCACTTACAAATCTTTGATCAAGTGGAACCGGAATCGCTGTCGATATATCACTGAAAAAATAGATACAAGCAGCTACGGTAGAAATTGTTATGGTACCCAGCCAGAATACTTCTTTGGGACGATGATGTATTTCAACATAATTGCACTGGAAGCATTTAGCATGTGAACAACTTGCACACATGATTTCTGAAATATTGAAAACAATCACAAAATTGTTGAAAGTATACTGATCATAGTCAGGATTCTATTTTGGTCTAGATAATAATCTCTGGAATATGCTTCACTAATATATCTCCTCAGAACCAATTGTAGTAAGTGTCCGTTGTTCTTTAGTTGATTCGCAAGTGCTGGAGTACTTGTAAGGAGAAAAATTATCGACCTACATAGTTTTACAATTCATGACCAATTTTACGGGCGCGTATCGACAACGATTCCTTGCCAGCCAATTTATTCAAGATCAGATCTTTGGAATCAATGAGTTAGACGGACTGGTGTCATTACCATTGTAAAACATCTCAGGCTGTTTGCTTTTAGTGAGTTTATTAGGAGACACTCTCCCATTTCCAGACGCCACGTGCTAGCGATCAATACTGTAATTTGTTTGCACTGATTTGCATGTCAGACAAGACCCGCGGATCGCTGATATCCTTGTTATTTTTGGAATTTTGACTGTACATACGAATCTATTTCATTGGATCAAAGCACCGAATAAAATATGTAAAAATATAAACAAAAGACTACTTCATTTTATACAAACGCATACACCAACAAACCTTGTATTCAACGTTTCGTACCAGGCATTGTGCAATAATAATATTGTAAATGATTTCAGTATCAGTCAGATAGCCTTTGCTTATATCATCTCATTAAAAAAAACAAATATAAATATAAGAAGGCATGCATTTACGTTCAGCAACATATACCACATTCCCGAAATAAGATATATACAAAATTTTCATGCAGTTTCTTTGATATCAGAAAACGACGATACTGTGTATCTTCAAATGAATACAAAGTATTATGTGTCAATTATGGATTGACCAACGATTTCGCAAAAATAATGCGACATTTGCCAAACAAATATACCTGAGGCAAACTCACATGAACGGAATCAATAGTTTATTTGAATGAGAAGAACAGTATGATATGAATGTGTTAAAATAGACAACGGAAAGCTATGGATAATTATTGACAATTATGATCAGGCAGATATCGAAGTTGTATATCGAGTATTACAACATACCGTATCATTATCATGCTAGTTATAAAGTGTCATAAACATTAACACGGCACTCGTCAAATAGTATGTTTCTAAGAAGAGTAAAGTCAAAAATTGTTTCATCAGGAACGCATATATTTTCATACTTAGAGACTCCGTTCGCATAAAAGATATGCAATTGCATGGTATCACCACACGGTTCTCTGATGGAAGTAACCTAAGTGTAGAGACAGGTAGAATGCTGCCGTATCAGTCATCTGACATACATTCAGTGGAGTGCGATCCGTGAAGTACGCTCCATGAGGCTCCACTGTGAGCACTTGCCAAATCTGGCTTTCCTTGACTGATCGGTTTCGCTCACAGGAAACAAGGAGGTGTGCTGATGTTAAGTAATAGCCTTGTTCTGTGGAAACTTGATCCATTAGTCATGGTCACATTTGCATACGTTATGTATTCTCCTACAAAAATACTCTAGTATCTCAGTATACAATTATCTTGCTTGGAAACATAAAACAATTGTAGGTGTATAGTCTATACCATTTCACTTTCTAGCCGTTGACGTAAATATGAACCAATAGAGAATTCCCAGAAAGCCAGCGAAAAGACACATGAACATGCACCTCATTACATTTGTTGATATGGCCAATGATAAATCATTTCCAAACTATTGACGCCAGACCAGTAACATAAATCTTGGTACCGTACTTGAATATGGAAAGTTTGCAATATGCTGGTTCCACTGTGAAGAATGCTTCATATGATTAAATAAATATATATTTTATTGTAATGGGCGTTGTCATGAACACAATTACTTGCCTCACATGCAAAGTACATTTCACGTCCCCATACTTCGCACTGTTATATATAGCTACACTGACTGCAAATTTCATTTCTACAACAGTATTTTCAAGACAATGGAAGTACAAGTTCTGGAGTCAGTCACACGAAACACTCGTTGACAACACGAAAATAGCGGGTAATCTGCACTACAAAGAGGATATTCCGCTCATATTGCGTGCCGACTAGTCAGACGTAATTAGTTTGGACCTGCTTCCGTATTGAACGTGATCAAAGCACGAATGTGTTTCAATTCCGTGAAGATATATCACTCTGGGGTCGTGGTCCACAACATTATGTGATTTTGAAGACATATGGTGGAACAAATTTTATTTTTATATAAGAATTTTATAAAGATATACTTGAAATAATCGTAATAGCTTGTTCGAGTGCATACATACACCAAAGGAATAACGGAGTACAGGATATATAACATCAAGTCGTATAAATGCTGTTCATAGGCCTTAAGTAATGACCAAGGAATATCATTCATAAACATCTTCTTACCCGAACAAACATTACCAGTCGGGAAGCAGATCGTCTCACACGATTCTGTCATTTCCTTTCATCAAGATTTATATCACATGCCAAATAGTGTGGAAAGCAGTCTGGATTTAATGACCGATCGGATCAGTTATTAATTCGGGGGTCATTGTTTGAGGAATTGACATAACTCACGAGTAAGATCACGTTAATACTCATAAATGTATTCAGTCAACATATAACTAGAAAGTTATCAATGAGAATATAATTATATTCCACGAACTAGATGATATTAATCATAGCACTTTAATTTTTAGTACATCCTATGGCTTGTTGAATTTTGTCCGAAGTTTTGCACTCCGCATCCCGATAGTGAACCAAAATGTAAGTTTTAATTTGTGTCACATGTAAAATGTGTCACATGTAACAGTATGGGTGCAATTGACCCGCTTCACTCCCCCCCCCCCCCCCCTTGTTTTCTCACCAATTTCCCAACGATTTATTACATTGGGATATGTAATTAAAGTAGCATAACATAACCTGTTTTGGAAATTCGCTGTATCAATTGAATAGCATACATTCGATGATATAGGAATGTTACATCCTCCCAAATACGCTCTCATGACCCTCTGGTGAAGTTTGAAGACATCAAAGAAACAATGATGAACTGGCAAGTGGTTCTTAACTGTTCCCAACCCATCTATAATTCTCTCTTGCCTTTGAAAATCTTGCATGCTATTTTCATAGGAAAGACTAAATATTGTGAAATAAAATCATCCTATATCTTATTCTATGTTTTATATGTCATGTCGATATTTTCTATTGTCATTTAATATGTCGTATCAATAAATTGTAGGCAGCCCATATCTGTGTTGGTTTTAAATTGATTACCTTAGAATTCACTCCCATTGAACATAAACCGGGGATTGATATATTATGGTATCTAGTGTAAGAGAGTGTATCATTTTATTTTACTCCTATAAAATATGTACAGTTCATGTAAAACCTTGAATATTACATTGTTGTATATCATATGTACAGTAGAAACTTATACAGCCTATATACTGTCTACCACCGATGAGGCCAATGTGGCTTGAAAGCAAATGTTTGGTTTTTATTCTGAATATGTAGTATTTTTGCTGTTGCCATAATCAGCGTTTGGTTGTATTGGTGGCAATAGGTTGATGCTTACATTAACATCACCTCGATATGAGATATTCTGTACAGTATTATTTGATTTAATTCAGTGTATTATATATTGGTGACATTTGATACGGAGAACAAATGCACAAATAATCGTAATGAGACAGACTGAATTTTCCCAGTGCATGTTATTCAATAACACAACAGACAAAAATTCCTGATATCCATTACATGTCACTCGAATGACAAGAAATCTGCAATATTGCGAGCATTTGGACCACAACAGTTACTTCATTCATCATTCGGTTATTCACACGTCTAGTGACTGATCCCTAGATTTGTTTCCGTGGAAATGCTGTCTTCTTATGTGACGAGTTCCAATCCCTGGCCATCATCGAGATAAATCACCGCCAGTAAGGTCGATATTCCGTCGACTTGTACAAATAACACGGAAGCGCTTTCTCAGAAATTCAGTACAATCAAACGTATGAGAATCACATGATCACATGGCACCTGCTAATCCCTAACCCACCCTACATTCTGGCGGAATGGAGCCCTCTCAGAAATTCAATAAAATAAACCATATCATAATCACACGATCACATGCCACGTGTGACATCCCTTGCCGTCACTGCATTCTTGCAGAATGCGCCCTGTCAGAAATTCAATGTATGAGAATCACATACCACGTTTTAATCCCTCGCTGTCTCTACAGTCTGGCTGATGAGTTATTCATACCCACTTTCATAATAAAATACGAGTTTTCCCTAGTTCTAGAGTAACTATATTACACACTAAACTATGTTAAATGGTATATATCATGACTTGTCCATTGTCGCAACCACACAGACATTCTACAAACTGGAACGCTGGCGACGTATGTGATCTATTTCTGAACAATGAAGAAGATGTGTTTTGAGGTTGCTTAGTATTGTGATAATAAAGTTTCGATATAAAATAGCATATTCTTATTCTTGGGCAATGTTTAGTTATTCGCCTCACTGAAATAATCAAAAGAACAATCAAATGCCAGTTTTGACAATCCCCTGACTGGAAACATGACACTGCCGTATTTCATGTCCTCACAGACCTCGAGGATGACAGCCATACTGATTGATGAGGCTTGTACTTTGTACATCAGAAAAGGTGAGTAACTGTGTACATGACCTTGACATGATAGTTATGACAGACGTGTCCTCTCTGGAATAGCTAGGCGTATTCAGCACTAAATTGGGTGATGTATGCATACTTCGCATCGTCATGACAGACAATAAATATTACTACATATGGTCAACTTATTGATGTGAAAACTGATTGATGACTGTTACAACAAATTATGGCCAAAAGGTTCGTAATAGAATATGAATTAGTTTGGTCATTCTGTGCTCTTTGAAAGACATGAATGCAATATGTCAACTTTAGCCTTAGTGTGGTGTAAACATATAACTAGTAGTAACTGTCCATTGTCTGAAAGTATAGCTAGGTGGCATTTTAGGTTATGTAGGTGGCACCACAAGACATTAAACAAACCTTCAAGCAAAATTTTGTTTCCTTTTTCCCACTTTGTAAAAGCGCAATACATGTAATTGTGACCTTCACAGGAGGAAGCTCCTCGGGGCAGATGTCATGGGTATTGACAAAAACGATTTTACTCCTGCTCTGCACAAGCCAAATAGTCTAACAAATGACCTTGACTTGACACCTTTGAAAAGCCACACACGTCTGTGCCCATGACAGGATTAGTCACCCAGATGTCCCCAGCTGTGTCTCCTGATGCCCCGTCAGGTAGTCGATATCCCGGAAAAGTATCACATGCATTTGCTTTGAAATGCAGATAAAGGAGTGCACACAAAATTGTTCTAATTTGAACCAAAGTGTTGATTATGATCAAGTTATGTCTGTGTGACAAAAAAATCGTCGTTTAAGTAACAGGTTTATTAGAGCGCCACAATTGTGTCAACAACCGAAGTCATGGTCCCTTTTTGGATCAAATTGTGTATGATTCCGAGAAGGGATGGGCACACATATAGACGTAATAGGTTATTTCTACTGGTGATTGCTAAAGTCCACGGTTCACAGTGCACACCAATTATTCTCAATCCATGTCTGTACCATGATTGTTTTCTTTTACAATATAACAAAAAATCAATAGTGTAATCAATAATGTAGTTAATTCTTCATTCCCGCCTCTGTCCTGAGGATGGGTGGGGAACGACCTCAAGGTTAATAATAATGAAAAAAACTTGGCCTTGTCTGATATCACACATCAGCACTGCTAGAGTGAACATCTTGCACTATCACACTCGAAACATCTTTAGAAATTGCATAATGACAGTGAGTATCACATTTTCCTATGAAAATACGTTATGGTTCTTGTTAAGGTCAGTGTCCTGACTACTAAAGGTGTCTTTTCAACTGTTACTTCTTGTTTCCAAGCTGGATGAGTATACACTTCTTTGTGTGTCTGATATTAGACACTTTTGAAGTACAATATCAGGACGATAGTCAGGAAGCATAAAATTTATCGTTTTCACATTGTATGTACGTTTGATTATATTGTGTTTATATTCAATTTACTGATCACTTTTCACATATACACACAAACACCGTCACATACATATACACATCTCGAAAGGCGGTCTTGGTTGTTTGGAGTGAGCAGTATGATTGTAATCACAGGTGAATATCAAAGAATATTTGTGTTACCTATATCTTAAGGTTTACTGGGTGTGAGAAGACTTTTTTCAAAGAGATTGATTCTCAAGGCTTGTGCAAAGCAACCATTCGGGTATAAATCAATTTCAAATTCATTCCTGCCACATTATTGAATAGTTCGGATTGTAACTCACTAACAAATCTTTGGTCAAGATAAACTGGAATTGATGTAGAAATATCATAAGCAGCTTAACTGTCTGGCAAAATGTGTAGTATAACCGGAAACACACTCGGTAGCTGAACAGTGGTCATCATATAGAGCAACAGTTATAAGTTCTTTTCTGGATGGTAGTCAAGGTACCCGGCCACAAAGATTGGTTAGGCCAATAATGTTTTTCAAAATAATGGTATTGGAATGATTTTATCAAACACTTGCACATAATATTCCTGAAAAAATCACTAAATCTTTGAAACTAACAAATCTTTGGTCAAGATAAATTCCAAAAGCAGCGAACTAGATACAAGCAACTACGGTGCCATTTTGTTTCCACTGTCTGGCAAAAAGTGTAGTATAACCGGAAAAAAACAGTCAGTGCCTGAAGAGTGGTCATTATATAGAACAACAGCTATTGGACGGTAGTCAAGGTATCCGGCCAGAATGATTGGTTAGGCCAATAATGTATTTCAACATAATTGTATTGGAAGCATATTATCAAACACTTACACATAACACTCCTGAAATAATGAAAACAAAATCACTAAATCTTTGAAAGTATACTGATCGCAGTCAGGATTCCATTTGTGATCTAGAGAATAATCTGTGGAGCATGCTATATTAAACCCTATGTCATATAGAGTTGCGTTTTATTACTACCTCTGGTCATCTAGAGTTGCCCTTTGTTTGTGTTTTCGAGATGTGTTTGTGTGTCTGTCATTGCATTGTTTACATCGTCGCCAATATTTGTAGCACTTCCAATTATTATATACCAACAGAAAGAGGAGAACATTATGATTCACAAAAGCAACTTGCTGTGGAAAATACCAAATTCGAACATATCTAAATATTCCCAAATTAATTCAGATTCCCATGGGTGGCTCTGAAAATACCTCAGGTAGCATAGGGCTTAGCAACTCCTCAGTGCCACTGGTAGTGAGTGTCGTTGTTCTTTAATTGATTTGCAAAGTATAAAGTATTGATACGAAGAAAAATATTGACCTACATATTTTTTTGCAATTCATGTCCAATATCACGGACGCATATCGACACCGATTCCTCACCAGATAATTTATTCAAGATCAGAACTTTGGAATCAATGAGTTAGACGGACTGGTGTCATTACCATTGTAAAACATCTCAGGCTATTTGCTTTTAGTGAGTTTATTAGGAGACACTCTCCCATTTCCAGACGCCACGTGCTAGCGATCAATACTGTAATTTGTTTGCACTGATTTGCATATCAGACAAGACCCGCAGATCGCTGATATCCTTGTTATTTTCATGGATTTTAAGTGTACACACTTATTTTTCGTATAGGAACAACGCACAAAATTTAATATAAAATTATACATAAAAATATATATAATAGACGATTTCATTCTATACAAAAGCATTCACCAATTACCTTGTATTTACGTTTCGAACCATGAATTGTGCAATATCAGCAATGGAAATGATTTCTGTATCAGTCAGGAAGTATTGCCTATGTCATATCATGGAAAACATGTAAACATAACAACGTATACACTTATGTACATCAACATATATCCACATCATGCAGAACGACATATTCAATATCAGGAAGTCACTAATATATCAGAATACGTTTGATACTGTGTGTTTTCACATCAACGAGTGCACAGTACCATGCATCATATACCAATAAAAGATTGATCAGATATGTCTGAATTCGCAAACACATTGTGAGAAAATATACCTGGGGCAAACTGAAGATATGATATGAAAATGTCAACAGAGACGTACCAATACCATGGATAACCAAGGATATTTTAGTTATCTGAAAACTGCGTTTCTGATCAGAGAGATATTGCATTTCGGGTATTACATAATACAGTATCACAATCATGCTACTCCAAATATATACTGACCAAAAAAAGAAACACAACTTCTCAATTTTATTGTATAATTTCATTAAAATAAATAGTAATGTCATGCATTTTGTAATACATGAGCAGTAAAGCATCTAAACAATGACAATCATTCGCAATATTGAAGAATCATCACACCCGTTAAGTTTTACGGAGCATACAAAGCCACATCTGGCCAAAGTGAGAATGACATGGTCAGTCATTGCTGCTATCTGGTGTGGCCATGGGTCCCAGGACGACAAATTTCGTTCAGTTGTGGCTGTCCTCGGCGAACTGAGGTCATGTTCTACAAGAAACACTTATTTCTACCCCCATATAATAAGGTCGGGCCACCTTATCTCGCAGTACGCATGCGTGAGCATACCGGTCACCTGTACGACGTCATATTCGTGTTCTACCATTGGCGATGAACATCGCAAGTCTGGATCTGTTCGTAAATGCGGATGTTTGACCAGTTTGATATTTTCCACCACATCAGGTTCCCATTCAATGCCGAAAAGCCGTTTTCCTTGCCTCTGTTGGCATCACAACTCGGTGGGGGTTACGTGTGTGAAGGTCACCCTCTTGCAGACTGTTACAACCTGTCTTTTCGCTAATCGTGGATAAATTCCAGTCATAATTCCCGGCTGGCGTCCTTGTTGCTGATCGGAAGTGGTCACGAAGGTGTTATCAACTCCCGGAGTCGTTCCATCAGGTGTTGCAGGTTTTGGGTAATTTGTTGCATTTCCATTGGCTACTGTATTGCTTCTCAGACACCATACAATGGCTTTATGGACGATAAAATCGGAGGCCCGGTTTGTGATGACACATTTTCGCTCAGATCATCCTATACGCACATTGCTGCATCAAACTAATGAGGTTTGGTAGCGTTTGCATCGACAATTTGCCTAAAGTTTTGCATGCCTTTTATATACCCCAGTGAGTACTAAAAGGTCACACCATAACTGGGAGTGGTTGAGTAGTGCGAATGCTCAAAGACGACCATCTACGTAACTTTTGTCGCGTCGTAATTGATCGCCAACGGAGCGAGTAAATGTGTCGCGACTATTCCTTTGCACTATATGGGCAGTCACAAGGCTCGAATATTTTGAAATACCATTTACAATAATGCAAAAAAAGAAGTATAGCCCTATTTCCAAATTGCGTTTTTTTGGTCAGTATATATAGTTTGCATATGGCCAATCACAAGCATGCTACTCTAAATATATAGTTTGCATATGACCTATCAAAAGCATGCCACTCCAAATCGATCTATTTTGCATATGTCCAATGCATAGGTACTTTTTGATACCATGTTTATTTTTTTAAATTGAAGAGTATGTGTGTTGTATAATGCGTTTCTAAGAGGAGCACTTTTGAATATGAAAAGCTATAACGGATATGTGCATTTCTAATTATGAGACATTCCTTGTAAAAAAAAAAAGACACAATTCCATGGTACCATGGATGGGAGTAAATGAAGTGTAGAGACAGGCAGAGTTCTGTCCCCATCAGCCATCTGATATCATTCACAGAACTGTGATCCGTCAACTACGCTCGACGACGTTCCACTGTGAGCACATCCTACATTCTCGCTTCCCTCCACTGATCAGCCTCGAACACTCGCTCACTTTAGGCAAGCAGGTGTGCTGATAATGAATAATATGCTGGTTCTCAGAAGACCGGGCCCATTAGCCATGATCATATTAACATGAGTAATGTATTCTCCTCCAAAATACTCTGGTATTTCAGTATATAATGTTCATGTTTGAATGATGTTTTTTTTAGCTACTATTATATACTACTATACTATTATATAGCATTTGACTTTATAGCTGTAAATCATAGACAGGTAAACTGGACCACATCAGTAGTCAATTCAAAGTGGGAATTTCCCAAAAAGTAGGAATGTGAGTCTACACAGTACATTTCACGTCCCCATACTTCGCACTGTTATAGGTACAATTTTTGTTTCTACAACAGTGGTTTGAGGCCAATGAAAGTACTAATTTTTGGGACAGTCACACGAAACCCTCGTTGACAACACAAAAATAAGGGGTAAACGGCACCACAAAGAGGGTATTCCGGTCATATTGCGTGCCAGCTAGTCAGACGTAATCAGCGGGACCTGCTTCCTTATTGAAGGTGATCAAAGCAGAAATGTGTTTAAATTGTCGGACTTCGATCAAGATACATCATTCTAGGTTCGTGGTCCATAACACGTATAATATCACACTTCTTGAAATATTTCATACATCAGACACCTCTCAGAATATTTGATACTCAGAATAAGAGTGATACTCGTAACATACTTTATATACTTTACTGTGTGATTTGGAGACTCGTGATCAGGTACTTATGTACTTGTCATACATCTATTCCATGGGGTTTATCCAGGTTTCTATATTATTTTCATACTTATTCCATCAGGTGTACAGTAGAAACAACTTCATTGTCATATACTGTCTGCTCCTGATGCCGCATGTATGGTTTGGATAAACGATTTGGTGAGCTTTGTTTCTAATCCACAATAGTATATTCTACGTGTGTTATTGTCATCATCAAATCCAGTTGATTTGGTGGTAATAGGTGGATACTTTCAGGTACAGTCAAGTTCAGTGCTGTACATAGGCCATAAATAATGACCAAGGAATAAATTTCATAAACATCTTCCTATGTGAACAAACTTTAACTGTTCGGGATTTTTTTTCAAATTTTAACTGTCTTTTTAAAACATTTGTCTGTTTGTCGGTATTCATTTCTACTTCAACAATCGAGAAGCAGACCGTCTACACGATTCTGTCCTTTCCCTTTATCACGATTTATGCCACATGCCAAGTAACATGGACGGCAGTTTGGCTTTAATGACTGATAGGACCAGTTTTTGTCTTGGAGGATTTGTTTGATTTGTTTCACATAAATCGCGAGTACAATCACAAAATCCACTCATGCTAGTCCTCATGATGACTGGAAATGATCATCGAGAATCGATTATACTCCACATGCAGCTGCCACTAAATTAGCATTTTAAACTTTTGTACCGGTACATCGTGTTTACCATTGATTTTTGTCCTAGATAAATCACACTTCGCATCGGAGAAGGAAGCCCAAATATGTCACATGTGACAATGCGATTGCAATTGGCCCCTATCATTGCGACCAACGTCCAAGAGATATTATTGCCACGCTAGGTCAATAGACGAACCGGACTCGTGCATAATTCATCGCATGTAATGTTTAAATTCTCGCGTGGGTGGACAAACTTAACGTCTCTTCCAAGTCATAGTTGACGCTTGCTCTGCTGGCATTGTATGAATGTGGTGTACGGTATGGTGACGTTTTTTGTATGACTGTAGCATATCAGATTTCATTTTGTCGAATGATGAAGTAAGGCTCGAGAGATTATTTACAAATACGATGAAAAATGAATGTATGGTGGACAATGTTATTTGAATAAAGTATAATTATACAGAGAAGAAATAAAGAAAGTGGCTTCAAAACGGGTATTTTTTGTTGTATATTGAGTACAACATCATACACTCCAGCTTCAACTGTCTGTGCACTGTAGGAAATATGATGGGGAATGAGTACAAGGTACATCGTAAAACAAATGGACTCATCACGCATAAATCTGAGACTCCATGACTGACGTCCTTGACACCTCTACCCGCTATCGCCCAAGAAAACTCATTGATAGTCAAGACCAAAGAGACCGTTTGGCATCATTGATTCACTCATTCGTTGAGCCTGACAACTATGCTTTTGCATTTGGGAATGATGTTCGTATATCATGCATTTAAAACGACACCCACCGATCTCACTGTGAGGACTCATATATCCATAATAAGTTTCTTTCCATCGTTAACGTTGATATGACGCTGGATATCCAACAGTTGTCTCATTACAATGAAATCAATTTTATATGTCATATCTCCACATGTCATCCCTTTATATGTCATATGTCTCTTTTCTCAGTGATCATCCTTGACATTTTTCTGCTGATTTGAAGATATGGGTTGCTCGATGGGACATGGTGGGCGTTTTAGGACCTGTAGATGTATACAATATCGATCCCGAGTGACAGGGATTCAAATAGAAAAAATATTAAGAAAAACTATACACTATCAATAAAGTAAGCATCATATTGTTTCCTCGTAGAACCAGACCATTTATTAGCCATAGTTCTAAATGGTGTGTATGAAGTCAGGGTGAGTATCAATGGTATGCAACGGTTTCTTCTGAACTCATATCTGAATTTTACATGAAAGATTGCAATATGACCTCGTATTCAGATTCCAACTAAGACAGCCATGATGACCTATGGCAGGAAATCGATATTATGGGCTCATCGCCGTTAAATCCGAGCCTGAAAGAGTGACGTCCTTGACATCTCCACGCCATAAATGTCATACCATCGCCAGGGAAACCTCATCGATAGTCAAAACCAGTAGGCATTATGTATTCACTGGGTCTGGCAGCTATGCCTTTAGCAGTGCAAAATAACGTTCATGCATCACCCATTTAATATCGACATCCAGCCTAACTTTAAAACTCATATCAATATCAATAATGCTTGTCTGGTCGATATCACGTCAGAACCTAATAGTTGTAAACTTACAATATCAATTTATCTATGCAGTGCATTTGATACATTGTTCCTCCCAGTAAATGCCTCCTGGAAATGATTTTTGTTATATAGCTGCATATAAATGTATTTATATACAACAATGTTCTCAAACAAAAAGGTAATATTATTGGGATTTTTCTTTTTCCCAAGACTTTTATATAAATTATTTCGATAAGTTGTTGGGCAGTTGTGCACTATTTCCATCTGGTGTACAGTAGAAAAAACTATAAATACACAGTCTACCCCTGATGACGCCAGTGTGGCTTCAGAAACAAATGTTTGGTCGGGCTTTGTTTCTATTCTGAAAGTTTTTGATGTTACCTTTTTTATTGGCATCATCAACATTTGGTGTTCAGCGTTAATTTGTTGATACATACATTGAACATAATATATTTGTGGCACCAAACCCGTGTTCAAGATAGACAGTTGATTACCCTGCTACCCTCTAGAATATTTGTGACAGGGATGCTTAACCAAGATTGATAGCTGCTTGAAAATGGCTTATACACTATACACCGAAATATCACACCGAATGCTAACTGGACAAGAAAGATGTTACAGATGCACATAGCAGATTTGCTTTCGTTTGACATAAACATCAAGCGTTTTGGAAAAAAACATTATGAATAAATTTGATATGGGAAAAATACGTCAACAGTTCATGTTATCTCCATGAGAGACTAAATATTTTCCGTCTTTGCAGAGTTCCTTAAACGGTCATTCAAATGATAACAAATCTGAAAATTTGCAAGCATCAGCAAATTTCATTGACCATACAGTGGCGGGTTATTCACATGTCACTTGGATGATCCTTAGATATATGCTCCTTTGGAGATACTACATTGTATCTCCTAGTCTGAAGAGTTCCAGTTTCGTGCTATCATCACGCGACATCAACGCCAATAAGGTGAATATATTCACACGACTTGTTCTAAATCCACAATATCATGCTTCGAAATTTAATATAAGCTGGATGAGTATACACTTCTTTGTACAATATCAGTACTTCTTTGTACAATCTCAGGACGATAATCTGGAAGCATAAAAATTATCTTTTTCACATTGTATGTACGTTTGATTATATTGTGTTTATATTCAATTTACTGATCACTTTTCACATGTACACACAAACACCGTCATATACATATACACATCTCGAAAGGCGGTCTTGGTTGTTTGAAGTGAGCAGTATGAATGTAATCACGAGAAAATCATGTGAATATCAAAGAATATTTGTGTTACCTATATCTTGAGGTTTACTGGGTGTGAGAAGATTTTTTTCAAAGAGATTGATTCTCAAGGCTTGTGCAAAGCAACCATTCGGGTATAAATCAATTTCAAATTCATTCCTGCCACATTATTGATAAGTTCGGATTGTAACTCACTAACAAACCTTTGTTCAAGATCTGTGGAATTGCTGTAGCAATATCACAAATAGTTCAACTGTCTGGCAAAATGTGTAGTATAACCGGAAACACACTCGGTACCTGAACAGTGGTCATCATATAGAGCAACAGTTATAAGTTCTTTTCTGGATGGTAGTCGATGTACCCGGCCTCGAAGATTGGTTAGGCCAATAATGTTTTTCAACATAATGGTATTGGAATGATTTTATCAAACACTTGCACATAATATTCCTGAAAAAATCACTAAATCTTTGAAACTAACAAATCTTTGGTCAAGATAAATTCCAAAAGCAGCGAACTAGATAAAAGCAACTACGGTGCCATTTTGTTTCCACTGTCTGGCAAAAAGTGTAGTATAACCGGAAAAAAACAGTCAGTGCCTGAAGAGTGGTCATTATATAGAACAACAGCTATTGGACGGTAGTCAAGGTATCCGGCCAGAATGATTGGTTAGGCCAATAATGTATTTCAACAAAATTGTATCGGAAGCATATTATCAAACACTTACACATAACACTCCTGAAATAATGAAAACAAAATCACTAAATCTTTGAAAGTATACTGATCGCAGTCAGAATTCCACTTGTGATCTAGAGAATAATCTGTGGAGCATGCTATATTAAACCCTATGTCACATAGAGTTGCGTTTTATTACTACCTCTGGTCATCTAGAGTTGCCCTTTGTTTGTGTTTTCGAGATGTGTTTGTGTGTCTGTCATTGCATTGTTTACATCGTCGCCAATATTTGTAGCACTTCCAATTATTATATACCAACAGAAAGAGGAGAACATTATGATTCACAAAAGCAACTTTCTGTGGAAAATACCAAATTCGAACATATCTAAATATTCCCAAATTAATTCAGATTCCCATGGGTGGCTCTGAAAATACCTCAGGTAGCATAGGGCTAAGCAACTCCTCAGTGCCACTGGTAGTGAGTATCGTTGTTCTTTAATTGATTTGCAAAGTATAAAGTATTGATACGGAGAAAAATATTGACCTACATATTTTTTTGCAATTCATGTCCAATATCACGGACGCATATCGACACCGATTCCTCGCCATATAATTTATTCAAGATCAGAGCTTTGGAATCAATGAGTTAGACGGACTGGTGTCATTACCATTGTAAAACATCTCAGGCTATTTGCTTTTAGTGAGTTTATTAGGAGACACTCTCCCATTTCCAGACGCCACGTGCTAGCCATCAATACTGTAATTTTTGTTTGCACTGATTTGCATATCAGACAAGACCCGCGGATCGCTGATATCCTTGTTATTTTCGAGGATTTTAACTGTACACACTTATCTCTCCCATAAGCATGATAAGAACAACGCACAAAATTTAATATAAAATTATACATAACAATATATATAATAGACGATTTCATTCTATACAAAAGCATTTACCAATAACCTTGTATTTAACATTTCGAACCATGAATTGTGCAATATCAGCATTGAAAATGATTTCTATCTCAGTCAGAAAGTATTGCCTATGTCATATCATGGAAAACATGTAAACATAACAACGTATACACTTACGTACATCAACATATATCCACATAATGCAGAACGAAATATTCAATATCAGGAAGTCATTTTCATATCAGAATACGTTTGATACTGTGTGTTTTCACATCAACGAGTGCACAGTACCATGCATTATAGACCAATAATAGATTGAGCAGATATGTCTGAATTCGCAAACACATTGAGAGCAAATATACCTGGGGCAAACAAGATATGATATGAAAATGTCAATAGAGACATACCAATACCATGGATAACCAAGGATATTTTTCCATCTGAAAATTGCGTTTCTGATCAGAGAGATATTGCATTTCGGGTATTACACAATACAGTATCACAAGCATGCTACTCCAAATATATATAGTTTGCATATGGCCAATCACAAGCATGCTACTCCAAAGATATATAGTTTGGATATGGCCAATCACAATCATGCTACCTCAAATATATATAGTTTGACTATGGCCAATCACAAGCATGCTACTCCAAATATATCTATTCTGCATATGGTCAATGCATATGTACCTTTTGATACCATGTTTTTTTTTTAAATTAAAGAGTATGTGTGTTGTATAATGCGTTTCTAAGAGAAGCACTTTTGAATATGAAAAGCTATAACGGATATGTGCATTTCTAATTATGAGACATCCCTTGTAAAAAAAAAGACACAATTCCATGGTACCATGGATGGGAGTAAATGAAGTGTAGAGACAGGCAGAGTTCTGTCCCCATCAGCCATCTGATATCATTCACAGAACTGTGATCCGTCAACTACGCTCGACGACGTTCCACTGTGAGCACATCCTACATTCTCGCTTTCCTCCACTGATCAGCCTCGAACACATTCGCTCACTGTAGACAAGCAGGTGTGCTGATAATGAATAATATGCTGGCTCTCAGAAGACCGGGCCCATTAGCCATGATCATATTAACATGAGTAATGTATTCTCCTCCAAAATACTCTGGTATTTCAGTATATAATGTTCATGTTTGAATGATGTTTTTTTTAGCTACTATTATATACTACTATACTATTATATAGCATTTGACTTTATAGCTGTATATCATAGACAGGTAAACTGGACCACATCAGTAGAAACTTCAAAGTGGGAGTTTCCCAAAAAGTAGGAATGTGAGTCTACACAGTACATTTCACGTCCCCATACTTCGCACTGTTATAGGTGCAATTTTTGTTTCTACAACAGTAGTTTAAGGCCAATGAAAGTACTAATTTTTGGGACAGTCACACGAAACCCTCGTTGACAACACAAAAATAAAGGGTAAACTGCACCACAAAGAGGGTATTCCGGTCATATTGCGTGCCAGCTAGTCAGACGTAATCAGCGGGACCTGCTTCCTTATTGAAGATGATCAAAGCAGAAATGTGTTCAAATTGTCGGACTTCGATCAAGATACATCATTCTAGGTTCGTGGTCCATAACATGTATAATATCCCACTTCTTGAAATATTTCATACACCAGACACCTCTCAGAATATTTGATACTCAGAATAAGAGTGATACTCGTAACATACTTTATATACATTACTGTGTGATTTAGAGACTCGTGATCAGGTACTTATGTACTTGTCATACAGCTATTCCATGGGGGTTTATTCGGGTTTCTATATTATTTTCATACTTATTCCATCAGGTGTACAGTAGAAACAACTTCATTGTCATATACTGTCTGCTCCTGATGCCGCAAGTATGGTTTGGATAAACGATTTGGTGAGCTTTGTTTGTAGTCCACAATAGTATATTCTACGTGTGTTATTGTCATCATCAAATCCAGTTGAATTGGTGGTAATAGGTGGATACTTTCAGGCACAGTCAAGTTCAATGCTGTACATAGGCCATAAATAATGACCAAGGAATAAATTTCATAAAAATCTTCCTATGTGAACAAATTTTAACTGTTCGGGTTTTTTTTTTTCAAACTCTAACTGTCTTATTAAAACATGTGTCTGTCGGTATTCATTTCTACTTTAACAGTGGGGAAGCAGACCGTCTGCACGATTCTGTCCTTTCCCTCTATCACGAGTTATGCCACATGCCAAGTAACATGAACGGCAGTTTGGGTTCAATGACTGATAGGACCAGTTGTTGTCTTGGAGGATTTGTTTGTTTGATTTGTTTTACATAAAAATCGCGAGTACAATCACAAAATCCACTCATGCTAGTCCTCATGATGACTGGAAATGATCATCGAGAATCGATTATACTCCACAAGCAGCTGCCACTAAATTAGCATTTTAAACTTTTGTACCGGTACATCGTGTTTATCATTGATTTTTGTCCTAGATAAATCACACTTCGCATCCGAGAAGGAAGCCCAAATATGTCACATGTGACAATGCGATTGCAATTGGCCCGTATTACTGCGACCAACGTCCAAAAGATATTATTGCCACGCTAGGTCATAGGAAGAGCCAGACTCGTGCATAATTCATCGCATTTAATGTTTAAATTCTCGCGTGGGTGGACAAACTTAACCTCTCTTCCACGTCATAGTTGACGCTTGCTCTGTTGGCATTGTATAAATGTGGTGTACGGTCTGGTGACGTTTTTTGTATGACTGTAGCATATCAGACTTTATTTTGTTGAATGATGAAGTAAGGCTCGAGAGATTATTTACAAATACGATGAAAAATGAATGTATGGTGGAAAATGCTATTTGAATAAAGTATAATTATACAGAGAAGAAATAAAAATGGCTTTAAAACGGGTATTTGTTGTTGTATATTGAGTACAACATCATACACTCAAGCTTCAACTGTGCAGTGTAGGAAATATGAAGGGAAATGAGTACAAGGTACATCGTAAAACAAATGGACTCATCACGCATAAATCTGAGACTCTATGACTGACGTCCTTGACACCTCTACACGCTATCGCCGAAGAAACCTCATTGATAGTCAAGACCGTTTGGCATCATTGATTCACTCATTCGTTGAGCCTGACAACTATGCTTTTGCATTTGGGAATGACGTTCGTATATCATTCATTTAAAACCACACCCACCGATCTCACTGTGAGGACTCATATATCCATAATATTTTTTTTTCGATTGTTAACGTTGATATTACGCTGGATATCCAACAGTTGTCTCATAACAATGAAATCAATTTTAAATGTCATATCTCCACGTGTCATCCCTTTATATGTCATATGTCTCTTTTCTCAGTGATAAGCCTCGACATTATTATGCTGATTTGAAGATATGGGTTGCTCGATGGGGACATGGTGGGCGTTTTAGGACCTGTAGATTTATAATAATCGATCCCGAGTGACAGGGATTCAAATAGAAAAAATAACTATCAACTAAGTAAGCATCATATTGTTTCCTCGTAGAACCAGACCATTTATTAGCCATAGTTCTAAATGGTGTGTATGAAGTCAGGGTGAGTATCAATGGTATGCAACGGTTTCTTCTGAACTCATATCTGAATTTTACATGAAAGATTGCAATATGACCTCGTATTCAGATTCCAACTAAGACAGCCATGATGACCTATGGCAGGAAATCGATATTATGGGCTCATCGCCGTTAAATCCGAGCCTGAATGAGTGACGTCCTTGACACCTCCACGCCATAAATGTCATACCATCGCCAGGGAAACCTCATTGATAGTCAAAACAAGTAGGCATTATGTATTCACTGGGCCTGGCAGCTATGCTTTTAGCAGTGGAAAATAACGTTCATGCATCACCCATTTAATGTCGACATCCAGCCTCACTTTAAAACTCATATCAATATCAATAATGCTTGTCTGGTCGATATCACGTCAGAACCTAATAGTTGTAAACTTACAATATCAATTTATTTATGCAGTGCATTTGATGCATTGTTCCTCCCAGTAAATGCCTCCTGGAAATGATTATTGTTATATAGCTGCATATAAATGTATTTCTATAGACAGGCAAAAAAAATAATGTTCTCAAACAAAACGGTAATATTATTGGGATTTTTCTTTTTCAGTTCATTCATAACAGTTCATGTTATCTCCATGAGAGAGACTAAATATTTTCCGTCTTTGCAGAGTTCCCTAAACGGTCCTTCAAATGATAACAAATCTGAAAAATTTCATTGAAAATTTCATTGACCATACAGTGGCGGGTTATTCACATGTCACTTGGATGATCCCTAGATATATGCTCCTTTGGAGATACTACATTGTATCTCCTAGTCTGAAGAGTTCCAGTTTCGTGCTATCATCACGCGACATCACGCCAATAAGGTGAATATATTCACACGACTTGTTCTAAATCCACAATATCATGCTTCGAAATTTCGGTACACCATTGTTTAGGAATGATACACATGCTTTGCTGTCCCTACTTCCTGGCTGGAACAGTTTTATAGCCAATCTAAATCCGAACGTATTAACTGCTAAGTATTTGCAATATATATATAATAACGAAGATATATATCAGAATATATGAGACGCAGCATCCATTGAAATGAGCTCAGGGCTTATGGTTACTTTTAAAGTTTACAAGGACACATACGCAACTGGGTGGAACGTCAAAAACATTCATATAGTATGAACGATCGCATCCTTTGATAATTGTAGTTAACAATAAAACCACTGCACGAAATGGTTATAATATCCTGGCAATATCTTACAGGCTATGTTATGTGGTGAAGTTGTAATATAAGTGAAGTGCCTTAGGGTTCTGATAACAGATTCATAATTAGTGCTTTTTGAGTGGTTGGCTGGACTGCCGTTTTTGCCTGCCTTTCCTCAGAAGATGCACCAATTTGAAATATTCAAGTGAACAAAAATTTTATCTTTACATCCGTCGTGGAACTGGAGAAGAAAACAGTGAAAAACATCATTCTCCCAACACCGTAAAACGTTAAACATGAGTGTTTGGGTTTACAATAATTCGGTGTATGTTTGAATAATGACAAAAGAAGATGCTTATTTGAGAGACTGCCATCGATGAGGAAAACGACCTGTGTAATGATTCTCATGCATACGTCCACAAAAAGGAATCACCATAAAAAGGCGCACTGTATTCTAAGGAATTGGAGTGTAGTTTTGGGATCAATTCAGGTATCTGAAGGCGATCACAAAACGGATAGAGGGTTGTCTAGTATGCATGTCTGGTGTTCTCTTCAGCCACGGATCTGCTAAAAAGTGCACTATTGTGGTTTCTTCCAGGCATCTCTACCAAAGCACAGAACAGACCATATTCCGATAACACAGAGATTGATCTACCGTGTGGGATCGCTTGTAAATGTTTTACAAAAGACAAGTGCAACTAATGAATCCCGAAGGCAGTTGAGAGCCAAAACACTGTCCGAGATGATACCAAGCTGCTGTTAAAATATAGCAAGTTGTTGTAAGACATATTTGCATACATAATACAAACAGATTGAAGATTTTATTTGTTCCGCTACTCGCAAGAGGAAACGCTGTTTTGACAAATGATTGATATAGTAACACCCACAAAATGATGACTTCAGCCCGCATCCTGCACACACAATCTGTCCCTGATGACCAAGTATGGCTTCAGATAAAAATGTTTGGTCGGGCTTCGTTTCTATTCCAAAAGGTTTTTTTAGGATTTTTTATAGGCATCATCAAAATCTCAAAATAAGTTTTTCAGTAGCGGATTTAGAGGGGAGTTACTGGTGTCAGCCCCCCCCCCCCCCCCCTCCCTTTTTCGCAAAAAAAACTACATATACATCAGAGCTTCCATAGGAGGATTCGGGCCACCTGACTGAAAAAGATATCATGTTTGAAAACATGCTCATCTGATCATAGTGAGGCCCCAGACGCCCACCCCAAATGTTCCCCTTCCCTTCTACAATTTTTATAAACTTTCCAGAACGTAGTCATCGATGAACTTTCAAGTGTAATCTATCCCCAGGATTGGCCACAAAATTGATTCAGAACATGAAAAGCTCTGGCTTCTGCGGCCCTTCAACGGGACCCAGACCCCCCGCCCAAATGTGCAGCTTCCCTCACGATACAAACTTTTCAGAACATGGTCACCGGTGAATTTTTGAGTGCAATTTACTCCAAGGAAAGGCCTCAATTTCATTTCAAAACATAAAAAAGACTCTGACTTTTTGGCCCTTCAGCGGACCCCAGACACCCAGCTGAGATATGTTTACTTCGTTTCTATTTTTGGCATTTATTATGGAAGTATGACGATAAATGGGCATTCAAGTGAAATTCATACCCAGGAAATGCCATCATTTACCACAGAACATGAAAAATCCTCTGGCCTCAGACAGAGTCTCTTGAGCGGCCTTAGTCCCCCGTCGAGACAGGCTCGCTTCACCCCATATTTTGTTTACAAATATACCAGGGGCTAGAAGTGGGATTCATATCCAAGAGATACCAGGAAGCTACAACAGGACATTAAAAAGGATCTGGCTTCTGGGACCCTTGAGCGGGCCCCAGACCCCACGCCGTATAATGTTGGGCCCCCTCTTTTCAAATTCCTGGATCCGCCCTAGTTTTTGTTGGCTACAATGATAAGGCCAAAAAAAAAAGTGTTTTGGTTTGCGTCCCAGTGATGCTCCGAAATCGGTGCTATGGCGCTGAGGTTTTTTTTTTTTTTTTGAGTACTGGTTTATGTATTTTTTTTGGGGGGGGGGGGGGGGGGCATTAAAAGCGTGCTTGTACCTTTTTTGGGGAGAACAGTGAAAGTCTAGATTTATTCAGTCTATTGGACCTACGATGGCTGATTTAGGACACCCCGAAAAAAAATTTGCCATTTTGAGAAAATTGTTTACGACAGCAAAAAAATATAGTTTTTTATCTCGTCATTTCGAGTTAAATAAAATATCTCATTATTTCGAGATAGTTAAATCTTCTCGTTAATTCGAGATAGTATCTAATTATTTCGAGATGATTATGTCGTTAAATTGAGATGCTAGTGTCGGATTTTAAAAAATCATTTACCGGACGACTCTCCTTCTCTCCTTGTTAGCCAGTGTTGATATAACGACCAACAATTATATTAAAAATGAATCTGTAAAGTATTAGGTTGCTTATTGATTGGTTTGTAGCTTTCACAGTTAAACGCCTGATTGCTTCCTGCAAGATTGCAATTCTCGACAGTCACTAATACAGCCACTTTGAGGACGCTCATCGACTTGCACAGAATTGAAATGTGGCCGCTGCTTGTGAAATACCATCATCGCAAAAAAAAAAAAAAAAATCTGACGCGGGAGGTTTGGGACGACGCGAGCGGGGACGCAAACCAAAACATTTTTTTACGGCCTAACAGGTGGTGATTGTCAATTATAACTAACATACATAATCAGATAGCAGGATATGTGGGTGTGTACAATCAAGTGAAGGCATACCGTGACACTAATCCATGAGCACCATCCTGCAACAATCCAGTAGATTAACATACGCTCTGAACACAGTGCAGACACAGACTAGGGTGAAGTGTAAGTATCAATCTATTAACACCAATAGTCAGATTTTGATGATGCCAAAAGCAAACGTAAAATAGAACATTTTGGAATAGAAACAAAGCCCGACCAAACAGTTTATCCAAAGACACACTGGCTTCATCAGGGGCAGACAGTGTGTTAAATGTAGTTGTTTCTACTGTACACCTGATGGAATTAGGACTTCACCCTAGTCCAAGATGGCGAATGGTACGTTCGGCTTGATTTGTTCATGCTTCGTGTACACTGAATTGATAGGTATCACGAATGATGTTCATGCAAGCTGATAGACTGAAACCGCATATACTCGCAACTCTTAAGTATGACATTCTAAATTGCTGATAATTCACGTAATTTGGATGCTAAAATTCACCCTTGACCAGGGTGAAGTTAAACCGAGACTAGGGTAAAGAGGAATCTAACGGTATTTGTGATTGGGGTAAAGTGTGTGGTGATATACGGAGAACTGTTCGTGAATTGTGTTCCGCATGGTGTATACTGGAACCACAAATGTCGTATACGACACACATGACATAGAAACGTTACACCCAAAAAGTTTTTGAAATGTCACATAAAGTTGGCTTGTTTAGCATGTTTGGCGTGCTCGTTGTCGAGGCTATAAAAACTACCGTCCACTTTTTTCACCCTATCAAAATTTGTTGAGAAATTAAAAGAAGTATCACTGAGAAAAAACTTTGGTTTTTTTTCAGAATAATAGAAGTTCCCGATACACTGCAGTATCCTATGTACAGTGATGTAAAGTTATATTATCTTGTTCACTGGTAAAGCAATCGGACATTGATTCTGGGAATAAAGAAAAGATAGGTTACCGGACAATGTTTAATATTTTAGATGTTAGCCAGGCCACTGGTTAAATTCAAGGTCAAAAGAATATTCAGCATATATAATATTAAGCATATATCATGTCCACAGTTGATTGCTAAGCTGTAAATTCAATAATCAGAGAGATATCAGCAATTTTGTGCAATTTTTGCCTTGAAAATGAAAGCAAAGTTCAAATTCAAGGTCATCAAAATATTCAGTGTACATTGTATATCATTTTCTATATGTCCACAATTGATTCCCAAGCCATACAGACAATAGAGGATCAAAATATGAGCCAGTTTGTCCTGTGACCTTGAAAATGAAGTCAGAGGTCAAATTCAAGGTCACGAGAATATTCAGCATATATCATTTCCTATATGTCCACAATTGATTCCTAAGCTGTAAAATCAATGATAAGTGAGATATTAGCCATTTTCTCCTGTGACCTTGAAAATGAGGTCAAAGGTAAAATTCAAGGTCATGACAATAATTTGCACATATCATTTCCTATATGTTCATAACTGATTCCTAAGCTGTAAAGTCGATAACAAGCGAGATATTAGCCATTTTGTCCTGTGACCTTGAAAATGAGGTCGAAGGTCAAATTCAAGGTCATCAGAATATTCAGCATATATCATTTCCTATATGTCCACAATTGATTCCTAAGCTGTAGAGTCGATAATAAGCGAGATATAAGCCATTTTGTGCCCTGACCTTGAAACTGAGGTCAGAGGTCAAATTCAAGGTCACGAGAATATTCAGCATATATCATTTCCTATATGTCCACAATTGATTCCTAAGCTGTAGAGTCGATAATAAGCGAGATATAAGCCATTTTGTGCTCTGACCTTGAAACTGAGGTCAGAGGTCAAATTCAAGGTCACGAGAATATTCAGCATATATCATTTCCTATATTTCCACAATTGATTCCTAGTCTCTAATCTCAATATCAAGTGAGATATTAGGCATAATGTGTCCCATTATAAAGCATAGGAGAATTTAACATGGGAAAGTCCCATTTGGGCCGAGTTTGGGCCAAAATGGCCCACTTTGAGCGATTCAAGCGCGACGAAATTTATAGACATCATAGGAGTACATATGGGGAGTCCTCTGTATCAAAAAGAAAAAAAGTTACTGAACAGATTTTGAGAAAATGGCCGCCAAAGTCCAAAATCAGGCATTTTTCGTCGAAAACGGCCGCCATTTTGAAAAAAATGCGAAAATCAAAAAACTAAAAAATATTTCCTTCTCGAATTATTTTTAAGTATTTTTGTGCAAAATTTCAGAAAAATTCGCCCGTAAACAAAAAAGATAAAAATGTGGACGACGACGACGGACGCCGGACGCAACGCCATGCCAATAGGTTATCGGACCATAGGTCGGGTAACCTAACAAGGGGATTGGATACATAAATGAAAATCTCTGTGACTTACGGGGTATTGCAAATGAACATCAAAATCTAACAATGAAACGTTCTTATGTAAAAGGTCTCGGCACTCACGTGACGATATGCTGTGATATTGGTGACAAACATGTATACACCTTTTGTGTTAGACGAGGACGGGTTCGATTTATACGAAACAGCTTAATAAATAGAGTAGAGCAAAGATAACATTTAAAATTATAACAAAGAATATTTGTCATGATGATAACTACGTGTCGTTATGTGACAACCGATATATTTTATAATTGGTTGACACGATTATTTTTAGTTATTATTTATTCATTTCACCTGTCATTTATGTTATATTAAGGATTTATTCTTTGATAATGCTTACCTGTCCTGCTGCCTCGTTTATGTACTGCAATTCATCACCTCATAGGCCATACATGGAGGATTGTGTGTACTATTCTGTTTGAATAAACTACACAACACTTAGATCTGGACTTATATTTTACTGATAATTCCAGGTACAAAAAATATCCGTAATGTTGACTTCAGTTGTGATTTGCGAGTTCAAATTTATTCAGTGGAGCTATACCTAGAAACGTAGTTTACCTAATGCAAATATTGGATGATGGGGAGTCCAGTACAAAGTTAACGGTATCCAGAAAAGCGCTGAGTCCAAATTAGATTTTCTTAATACCGTAAACTCTGTATTGGACGACCAGCATCCCATCTTTGCTAGATAATATCATTCAATCAGTTAATCTATTTGCATTTTATGTGCTAGTGAATGGTTTATGATGAACCCCCTGAAAATGAAAATGACAGTATTACTTTGTTTGTAACAAGCACGCACCGGCCAAGATATGGAATCCCAATGTCTCGGTTCCAGTATACCTTTTTTTAGGAACAGACATGCTGATTGGATGAGGCCGGTTGTTACGCTGTACAATACACGAATGCAATACACCATATTGGGATCCAGCATACAGTATTTGGGAGTGACACGTGGTACTCATAGACCAATCAGGTAGAAGGATTCGTGCCGATTTATTAATACACCTTGTTATTGCGTGGTTTTAAATTAAAAATATCACCCACTTCCGATTTTAACGTGACTTACTTGTGCCAGATATGAAAATATAAGTATAAATGCTATTTGCACTTTTTCATAAGTCATGTTTTCCGCATCTACCATTCGTTTATGAACAAAAATGAAGGTAGCAGCATTCCTTTTCCAGTCACTTTACCATAAGAGTGAAAACACTTCACCCTAGTCCTGAATTCCCGTCTAGACACTTTAACCTAATCCGCCGGTAAACTTGAACGTCGTTTTGTAAATGAACGATGTGCAGTTTCCATCAAAACAGTATCGCATTCTATCTATACATCACTGATTAACAACTAGGTATATACAGCACATACAACTGATACCGATAACCGCCTCGATTGCCCAAGTAAAGATTGAACCACATGTACCTGTAGCCATCTTGGACTAGGGTAAAACACTTTACCCTCGTCCGTGTCTGCACTGTGATGAAGGTAACTATGAATAAATAGCCGAATCTTTCGTGATCATATATATATATAATGTGAGTATCAATCTATTACCACCAATTGATCCCCACGATTATCGGCACCCTGTCCTTGAAATAATTAACGGTTTTTTTTATGATAATGCCAAGTTTGATCATTAATCATATATTCCACGGTTTCTCGGTTACCAGGTTTATAGATCTGTTGCCATACATTCTCAGGATGTTTGCACGTTTTAGCTCATCGGCTGAAAGCCGTAAACTATTGGGATGGATTGACATGGTGTCTGTGTCTGTCGCCCCATGTTTTCCTGACTCAAATCTGTAAGAAACTTCTCCGCCGAAAGTACTTTTCCTAATGGTTCACCGATTTGTTACTCAAAAAATATATCAGCTCACCGAATTGCACATAAGAACAGACGAGAGGGAAGATATGACATAATATATGTATGGTCCATCCTTTGCATGGTGACCTTCACGAAATTTGTATACATAGGTCTTTGGGGACAGAACTTAAAATTAGTGTAGCGTGGATATGAGGAAACATTATGGTAGCCTACACCTCTTGGTGACCCTGAACTTTACCCAAGATATCATTTGAAGAAAATCAGAGTTATTTCCACCTCAAATGTAGGAATTGGTCTGTTAGTATTGTATTATGAGCATATGTACATGGTATATGAAATCATATATATGCACAACTAATAACTTGGTAAAATATCCTGGTAATCTTCCGATGAGCTACAGCACCCTTGACCCTATGTTTACCATTACGTTATCATGCTGCAAAAGTTACTGCTCCCAACATTGGGCAGAGGGGGTAGAAGGCCTCAAGCTACTAATGTTTTATTAATATGGGGGCTATTCGACCATTTTATTGAGTTGGCAAATCCTTTGAAAGCAGTCCGCGATAATAACAAAGACAAAACCTAGTGGTAATCAATGTCCAAAACACTTTCCTCAATTTACCCACAACGGGACAGTCATCGCCATGAGCAACATTCAATTCTGATTCAGTCAAATTTGTGTGAAATGTTCCATTTGCAACTCAAACCAAGTGCACATTTTACTCATTCTTGATATCGAATATCTGTGGTCAGATTGGGAGAAAAAACTGGGGACGTCTGTTTGACTACTCATTCACTCATTTCGGGAGAGAAAAAACTGGGGACTTCTGTTTGACTACTCATTCACTTATTTCGGGAACACAGACGAATGTCATTTTTCAAAAGTGTCATGTCAAGGTCACTTGCATGAATAATCACATTTTATAGAACGTAGAGCAAACTCATCCATTGTCTTTATCAGTCCCCCTGACGTTCACGGGGACATTGATCACTGTTACTCTATGAAGCTACTCCGTGTATTTCTCAAGCCCCCAAAAGGTGAGTATGGTTCGGTTTGATTGCAATTGCATCGACATTTTCTTTGATGCCTTCTGAATATATAGTGCAAATATATTTTGCAGTACAAGCACTTTAATTTAATTCGTTTGACCATAATAAATTCGACCATAAATTCTACCTCAAATACTGCATATGTCTAGTCTGTTTTTAGTATACTGTCTAGTCACGTGAATTGTGTAACTTGTTGTTTTTAAGTCTATTCCTGTACTGCGCATAGAAACGCATGTATTTTTGCGCATTATAAATAAATAAATTATTATTATTATTATTATAAATTATGACTGGTATGAATAATTTTTTTACATCAGTACTGGTCAATACTTGATTACTGGTCATATATTTATGTTGGCGTGAATATCTTGGTATATCCAGCAGTTTAGCATTAATTGTAACATGTCCAGGTCAGATATACCGTTATCCACCTCTGATGCACACAATACCCATTATCCATCAGGACGTGTGGCATCTAAGACGTATGCAAGGACGCTGGTGAGTCCAGACATTTCGATTTTTTCAGCATTCAGCCACAGGTAATCTTACACGATCGTACCTGTCTGTTAATCTTGTAACACCATAGTGAAAACAGTATTCGACTATGATTGGTAAAACACCACATCAGAATTTGGCTAACGCCAATCTTGGGACATTTTATGGATTGTTGCGGCTCATCATGGCTCCAGTTTCGTTTGAAGGCGTGCCAGTTTTCGTTGTCAACAAATTATTCATCCAGTCGCTGACTGTTGTATGCTGGGAAACACTTCATCACTGATATGCAAATGGAAGCCTTCCATGTCTTGTAATCTCTAGCGTTTCTATCGGTGTTCCGTGAGTCTTCTTACCATACTTTCTGCAACAATGTCCCTTTCCAAGCGGTTGTAATGGGTTTGCTGGAAGAGACCATATCACATAACATCAGTGCTCAGTCACATCATCATACAGCCAACTATATGATGACTTTTAGTTATTAAAACTGGGTTTCATCATATAAATCTATTCCATCATATAAATCTATACGATGGAATATAAATCTATTCCATCGTATATCTATTCCATGGGGTTAGTTTCGGATTTCTAAATTATTTTCCTAGGTTGTTGGGCAGTTGTATACTAATTCCATCAGGTGTACAGTAGAAACAACTACATTAACCACACTGTCTGCCCTTGATGACGCCAGTGTGTCTTTTGATAAAGTATTTGGTTGGGCTGTGTTTCTATTGCAAAATGTTGTGTTTTACGTTTGTTATTGGAATCATCAAAATTTGGCTGTATTGGTGGTAATAGATTGATACTTACATAAATGTATATGTGCACAGATGTGTGACCGACTGTTAATGGTTGCGAAACAAGTCTGTTGTTTGAATAAAAGTGATATGCTGCATTATATTTAAAAACGCTGCTACTTCAGATATGTCATATCGACTCTCAAATCCATGTCACTCATTTAAAAATTAAACTTTATTTATTTTACAACAATTGATGAACAAGCATCAGGTTATATTAACATCTCTTGTTGGCTCGGATCTTGGCGTATGGGTGGTCATTAGTGTGGGAGGAAACCAGAGAACCTGGTGAAAACCCACTTGCCCGGTTTGGCGACCACATACCACCTCACATGCTGCCGAGGTCAGGGATCGAACCCGTGCCTAAACCGACTGCATTGGTGAGAAGTCAGCCCACAGACGAACTGAGCTAACCGGGCAACCCCATGAGCGGGCAACACTCATTTGAGACTATTAGTTTATGTGTGTGTGTGTGACAAAATGGCCGAAGTATACAACGCAGTCATTTGATAAAAGTAGAATCAGATATATACGAAAGATACATAGATAACCATGGTGTGTGTGTGTGTGTGAAAACAATCCGCATAACTAGTTTTGAAACGTGATTGTCACTGAACGATTCAACCATCAAAAATTGATGACAGTTCATTTCTCAGACTCATGGGATGTATTACATTAGCAAAATGTACAAATCAACATCATTACCAATAGAATATTATTGCGCCGTGCTACATATTACGGCCCTTTGTATGTCCATAGACGTAGAATCAATACCCAGTATAAAGTGTATTCCGAGCAAACAAAACAGGGTCCGTTATCCAATCTCATAGTGCGGGGACAGAAAGTCATATCAGGCATACGAAGTGAGAGAAAACAAAAATTCTTGACCTCCCCCCTCCCCCCAAAATGGCCAATCGGAGGTGAAATCAGGTGTTCCGGAAAGAGTGAGCATTTCCTGCCCTACTAGTCACACCAGCAAAACCGACTAGCGGAACGCGCGTTCCCTCGATCAAAGATGGCGAGCAGTAGGTTTTGCTTCGATTTGTTTTGCCGAAGAACATGAATATTTCACGTTATTTGTATGGCTTGTGTTGTATGTAGATGAAGAACATATTACTCCGGACAGCAGACATTATAAACAGGTTGTATACCACTCAAAATGCATAAACAATGAATATTTCTTATCGCTGAAAACCCGCACTGATTAAGGGAACGCAATACAATGATTTACGGAAAGCGCACGACAGTTCATGTCCCGATGAACGGAACGCGCAAAACCATGTTGCATAAAATAAATAAATGAACCGACATGTGACTCAAAAAAATAGGTGAAAATAACTGTTATGCACACGTGTGTTTCTTTCATGACGTCGAAGAGGATTCCTCACTATAAAATTAGGAACATTATGATGTTTTACTATCATTTCTCAATTTAGGAAATGTATCGTGTTCGAAGAACATTCCAACACGAATGCCAATTTTCTCCCTGAAATATAAATATTGTAGGCCTGAAATTCCCAATAAAATTGGCCAGATTATGTAATATACTAGTATCAATAGTACAAGTAGGCCCTACCAAAAATTTTGTGGGTGTTATTTATTTTGTGCTTTCTCTTGTTCGTTTTTGTTTTTGGCGTTTTACTGGTCATTTGTATGCCGAAAAATTTCCAACTTTGGAATTTATTTTCTCAATCACTAGTATCCCTATATGCCATATGTTTCGAAATGGTATATGGTTTGTATCACTCTTTAAATATAGACCGAAAAGAGCATAAAATAACCAGAATGGTTTCCAGATCAGTACTGTAATGGTTGAAATTAGTATTATGAACATATGGGCAGTCATTGTGGAATTTATGATCGATGTATTCGTTTCAGCTTCGAATTATAAGCTTTGACCTTGAATTATAAACACGAAAAATGATCTGCACTGAAAATTGTCCCATGCACAAAAAAGTTATACCGGTACAAAAACGTTTTATGGTTATCCATGATCTATTTAACATTTCATGACATTGTAATAGTGATATAAAAAATGTGTGTACTTGCAGAAAAACCAGCATGAGATATTACTGTCCACCAAGTACCGGTCGGTACGAATAAGTCGGCACCCTATTCCGCTACTATGTTGAAAAACATGAGAACTGTAACATTTCCTTACGACGATACCATGGAAAACTTATGTACGTTCATGTAAAATGCATTGTAGTCAGTTATAATTGAATGCCTATAGGCTATGCCTACTTAACATACTAAACTCATCACAAAATCTTACTGATATTAGAATATAAATAATATTTCGCGTGTGGTTGAAATCAAGCACTTCCATTTAATAGTAATTGTCTCATTCCATTCCTCAGTGTACACTGTACATCAAAGTTAAAGTTAAAGTTATCAGATTTGATATAGCGCTCTTTTCAGCCGAACTAAATCTGCTTTCAAAGGCGCTTTACACTTCAACCCCAGTCTGAGTGATTGTACTTGGAGCAGCCACACTCAAAGCGCTCTATACAACACCCATTATCAACCGGTACCCATTTAATCCTGGGTGAAGATAGACACATTAGTGGTAAATGCCTTGCCTAAGGACACTAGTGAAATAGCACAGCAGTCCAGCTCGAGACTCGAACCCATGATCTTTGGATTACGAGTCCGACGCCTTACCACTGCGCCACTCACTCCACAAAGCCACTCAAAGCACACTCTGGACATAATATTCTGAATGTACATATCTGTTTGTAAAGTCCAGTTAAGATATTGTGAGGTGTGTGGTACGGTATCAAATAAACATAGATAACATACATATAACATGATGTATAGCATGATGAATTGCATACAGTGCGGCTCACCATCTGAATTCTGAAGCTATAAATGACAATAACTCATTCAAGCTCATGTCAGTGATGTTCGCATAGGACTCCATGGGCCTGCATTTCATAGTCACGCACGGAACACCTCATTATTATATTTTTGTTCAATTTGACCTTCATCTAAACTAAAGTTCATCTGTCAGTGAAACACGCTTTTTGGCTTTATTTTTGTTTTGGATAATCGAATCAACTTGAAATTTTGTGTGTCGTAATTGGGTATCATGCCGTAATTTTTCACCGAATTTCAGAGTTCTATCTCAAAAATTGAAAAAGTTGGTAATCTACCCCAATGTTAACATTCAGCCCCACAATGGAATTCCATGGTCTCGACACAAAAACGACTTTTATTTGATGTTTGAGTTAATTACTGATGCAAAATAAACATGTTTACTTAATATACACTACGACTATGCCTTTCGACTTCAAATCAAAGCAATAAATTAATTCTGTACTGGCATAAACATCATAAACTAGGCCCTGAATCTGTTGGAATTTGTTTGATCCCATTTTGGACTGAAATTTAACATTGAGGTAGATTGCCAACTTTTACATTTCTTGATATAAAATCCTGAACTCGGTGAAAAATTACGGCATGATACCCAATTAAGACACACAAAATATCAAGTTGATTTGATCATTCAAAACAAAATTATCGCCAAAAAGCGTGTTTCACTGACAGATGAATTTGATTTTAATATAGGCCTACCTGGTGCATAACACTGCCAACAGCTGCCATGTCTGAAATATATGAATATACCTTCAACACTACAGTGAACAAACATGGATACAGTTCGAAAAATAAATTCTTAGCTAGAAATTTCATGTTCATGACTTCGCGTTCCGTAGGTCAATTCTTTGCGTTCCGTTAATCGTTTGCAAAGTTGATCTTCGCGTTCCGCTGATCTTCGTGTTTTCTTATCAGCTCATTTTCGACGCGGTACACCCATATTACTATCTAATGCAGGTGCTTTACCTGACTAACCAATCCATAATTTTGTTTTATGTATAGATCACATGCACATATCGCCCTAATTCGCTGCATCGGCCGGAAAATTTCTCGAAGCAAAACCTACCGCTCGCCATCTTTGATCGAGGGAACGCGCGTTCCGTTAGTCGGTTTCGCTGGTGTGCTAGTGGCACCCGTCATGAATTCCCCAAAATTAACATGAAAATACATCTAGTTGCATGGCAGATTTGGATTTGATGTATTTATCAACCAGATCATGATGACGTCCATGGAATTTCTTAAAGGCAGAAATAAGTCTTGGTAAAACATATCCTTGTTGCACCAGTTTAGAGACTAGCTGGGCACTTCAATAAACAAAGTCCTCGTGTTTGCAACTAGTTCTGGAATAGCGTATAAGTAGAGAAACAAACACATGTTGTTGAAATAAATACAGACGAGTAATAGTGTTTGTTCGATTGCGGGTTTGTGTGTGTGTGTGTGATCTTGAATACGCGTTGAATGAAAGTTTCAGTGAATCAACGTTTGTAGAACGTATAAGAGCGAGCCTCCCAGTTGTAGGTCAATCTTCGCTTTTCTGCCGACGGTCTTCTCGAATGGCTTCATGAGTCACAAGCATAGAGATTGACTCATGAACAAATCGAGTTCCAACAACAATTGTACAAGCCAAACAACCGAGATCGCATATAATTTCTACGAGCAGAGTATATTCCTACATTACACATGAATTTTGTGATTGTTCACAATGTTCCAAGGATGAGGTCATGCCCTTTTATATAGTTGTCACCTCCCATCCATGTGAATTGGGCTGTAAAGCGGAAGTACTAATCGATGAGAATGTAAGTATCAATCTATTACTACCAATAATCCAGATTTTGATGATGCTAATAACAAACGTAAAATACAAGATTTTGCAATAGAAACAAAGCCCGGCAAACTATTTTATCCAAAGACACACTGGCGTCTTCAGGGGCAGACAGTGTGTTAGATGTTGTTGTTTCTACTGTACACCTGATGTAAGTAGTACACAACTGCCCAACAACCTATGAAAATAAATGATAAATTCGAAAAAAAAACATGGAATAGATATATGACAAGCACAAAAGTACCTAATCACAAGCCAAAAGGCTACTGAGTTGATGGTAAATGACAATAAATTTATTCACTGGGAAGAAGCACCTAACGCCTCAATGGCACTTCGAATAAAAGTTTGCTCCAGCAAAATTACCGACAAACAGATTTTTAGCACATGTAGACCCAGTGGCGTAGGAAGCATTTGAAAAGTGTGGGGGCCCCAAAATGTGCGGTCTGGGGGTTAGGGGGGGGGGGGGCGCCGTAAGCCCAGTTCAGTGTTATTTTTGTGGGGTATCAAGGAACTAATATTCTTTGAATGGAAAATTATCATCTAAAATAGGCCCAAAGATTTCAAGCCACTCCATTTTTTATTATCTTTATGAAAAGTTACTGAGCAGAACAGATGGGTGCGATATAAAATAGGTGGACTGTATTTGTGTTCTATATAGGGGTGGCAGCAGGATTCCCTCGCAAGCGGTCTGACCTCCCTGAGAGGGGATCTAAAATATGTACACAAATTGCAACCGAGCAAAGCGAGGGCCAGTGCTGGGTGTGGGGTCTGGGGCCCGATCAAGGGCCCCAGAAGCCAGAGCCTTCTGGTGTTCTGAGGTTGATTCTGAACTTCTCCTGGCTCTTGACCTGGTTTCAATTCTCCAGATTCCATACCTTTTTGAAAATACTCTTTTGACTTTATTTCGATCATTCAGTGATTAACATGATTAAGGCAATATCGATCTTGTTTAATTATGCTTGGTTTCTTCTACACAAATTGTGTGTGAATTCTAACTTCTTGGTTTCATGTAAACGAAATATACTTAAACAGAAAACATTTTTGGAAAATTCAGACAGGGTTCACGATAGAATCATATATTTCTCAAGATTCAACCAATGAAACGATAAAATCATATATTACTCAAGTTTTAACCAATGAAATTTAAATTTTTTTGGGTACAATTTTCATAACAGGGACGTGGGGGTAGGCCTATATAGCGCCCCCTGACCCCCTTTCCTGCCACCCCTGCTTCCCCGCTTCACCGTAGAGTAGTCCAATCGAGGATCTACTCATTTTTTCAGTTGTTTATATCGTTGCTAGTTGAGTCAGGTTTGGACAATCTCCCGTGATTTAATAACCGGAATGAATTTATCAGTAGATCCATTACGCATAGTCCATAGGTTTCTGAGGCATGTGATTTTTCATTCAATTAAATGAATTTTTTTGGAAATATATACTATATATAATGTTTTTGAGTCGTATTGGCGATCTGTAGTTCCATGTCGAAAAAAATCGCGAAAATCTGGGGGGGGGGGGGGGGGCCAAACATACTCGAGCCCCCGCTATCAAAAAAGTGAGGGGGCTCGGGCCCCCAGAGCCCCCCGGTCCCGACGCCAGTGTGTAGACCTGCTTTAAAGCTTAAAGTTATTTGACATAAGAAATTTTCTTTCAGCAGTTATTGTCGTTTTCAGAAAGTGGGCAATAATAGGTTTATCCCTGGCGGCGCCTTATTCACGAATATTTTAATGGAAAATTTATCATCAATCATATTTCCGCTTTACAGCCCTATTCCTCATATATTGGAAGTTATTTCAGGAGGTACTTAGGTTTTCTTCCCGATGCAACATTGACATTTGCTAGATGATCTTCCTAAATTTATGGGCATGGACGAATTGGCAAAGAGTATGACATGATCACAATCAAGCTATCCAAATTTCAAACCAATACCAATCTTATCAAAATTATGTTATGACGAATAAATTATGGCAATGATGAATGGGAAATGTCATTAGACCTTCCATTTTAAACAATTCATGGCACTGGGAAAATGGCACTGTGCACTGTTATCTTCTTGCATTAGTCTCACGCCCAACATATACATGCTAATTTTTCCCACTCGAAATATTCGAGTGGGTGCCTCTTTTGATCTTCTGAGAAACGACGTGCATAAACGACTAGATTGACCTCATTTACTAAAAAAATCACCCATTTATAAAACCTTTGTGGAAATCTAAGTTACTTCATAAACAAAGAGAACCAGCTCCTGGCTATCATACATTTCTGTTACATCCTCAACACACAACAAAAAAGCCTAATTGAGCGGCTTTATCGAGATATTATACCCACTTGGTGCCGTAATTTATTGCTGACTACTACTGTGAAGATCAGAGGCTACACTCGTCCATTGCGGAGTTGTTGCCATTCACATAACCAGTATGTTTTTGTGTTTGTCCTGTTTGTATAATCGGTTACACGGCAGAGGTTCGTTAGCTGGAAGTACGTATTTGTCCTGTTTGTATAATCGGTTACTTGGCAGAGGTTCGTTAGTTGGAAGAATGTTGCATACAGACCCATCAAGTAGGATTCCTGGGGGGGGGGGGGGTAAATAGCCTGATTAACCTATTATAATGATATACAACGACCTGTTTTCATGGCAAGTGGGGGAGATATTAGTTGCGTACAGGCCTGCGCATACTTTTTCTTACAAATTTGCTGGCCCAAGTAACGTACACTGCTCCTTAATACTACTCGTCCACTGAAAAAGTACCATTTAATCCGTCTCGAATCTTTTTAATCCTCATTGAACATAGAGGAAAGCGCATGATATGATACTTGGGCTAATCTGCTGAGTTAGCTCGTGAAAAAAATCGGTAAATACTACATATTCATGGTCATAATTACAAGGGGTTTAGTGATCTATATCACGTCGCCCCATTATCCTGACAGTTTCAACACGAGGCATGTAAATGAATGGACGATCTACTTTGTTATCTATCGGCGATGTTCAAATATTCAATACGTATTCGAAAAAACTACAACATTGTTGCCACAGTTTTCATTGACTAGGCTTGTAGCAACAATATTTACAGTTTGGGACAAATTAAATCGAAGACATTCCCATATCCTAGGCGATGCCCACCTTTAATTGTATTCCTTTCAACACATGTTTTAGATAATCATAGATTACATAGGTCAAGGATATTAAGGAAGACAGATTGTGCCACTTGAAGGAGAAAGAGTAACATGTAAAATGATGCTCTGAGGATGCACGCCCGCGTCAAAAGCAATATACATTTTAAACCTACATAAAAAAAATTCATGTAAATGAGAAACTAAAATGATAAATACAGAAGAATGAATGAAAATGTGATTACACAAAAATTGTGAAGGATTCTGTATGTCATGAAAATATTCGTATCAATATTGTGTCACAAGAATAAACAACAGAAGACCCATGTAGCGCTGCTTACTATTTCTTCTAAATTCAATGAAGATTAAAAATGTGCCAGACAGATTAAATATGGTATACATTCAGTGGGCGAGTAGTATTAACAGAGTAAGGTGCGCTACTTGGACCCAACAGGGTCATGCAAAATCATGAATGCAAACTGTACTTTAGAGAATGTACACTTTGTAGCAAAAGTGGGCGTGCGAGTCTCTTTATCAGCACAACTGCTGGTTCCAATCGCTAATGGTCGCATGCTATGAAAAGCTGCATAACTCTGATATGGGGACGAAGGGGAATCAGAATCTCCCAAGTTTGTGATCTCGAGGGCTTTATCCGTGATCGGTGGCTCTGAGGTGATACTGCAAGCGGTACTTCCGCCACTGTGGTTCAATGTCCTGGTCTCTGTACGTGATGTTCTTCACTTGACTAGAGCGCGAACCATTCTTCCACACTGAAAATGCTTCGCACACTCCAGTAACAGTTGGACTGAGGTTGTTATATATATTTGACATTTCTATATATATGATTCACAATATACGAATGAAAATTAATCCTTTACATGATGATAAGGTATTCCATATTACGCATGGTGACTGGAAAAAAAACATTGAAAACTACACATCATGAACATAATGGTTTGACAGGTTGTTTAGTAGCGATTTTGCATGGACTGATATCAAGCTGCAAGCGGAGAATCAAGCCATCAGGATCTGAAAACATTGCAAAGTAAAATGCACCGTTAACTCAGATGTACAGGAGTTGGTGATACGTCTTTCACTTTTTGCAAGAATGTATGATTGTGAATGCGTTCTGATTCACCGATTTGGAAAACGGTTCGCAATATGATGAAACCGCATTCATCTTGATGTGTGAGAATCACCAAAAACTTCGAGCTTGTTGACCACTGCTTGCAGATCTGTCTTGGGAAAACTCGCCATAAAGTGGCATTATCTGGAAAAATACGTTATATTGTGGTTCGTTCTCAATTGCCTGTGGAACTCGCCAAATGCACTTATCTTGTGTAAAACATTTAACAGTCAACCACATACTGTAGATCGATCTCTGGTATTATCAGAATAGGGTCTGTTCAGATGTAGTTTTGGGGAGTTGTCTGAAACAAAGCAGATCAGTTGCTGAAAGGGATAATACCATGACCCCATGTCACGGTACTGGTACAATACAGGCTGGTGGACCCAGATAGCGGACATCGGGGTGGACTATAAGAGATCGGGTTCAAAACATACTAAACTTTTCAATCCCACATACCTGATCTGAAGTGTTGTTGTACGATTCTAGATTTGAATTTGGTCCCGGAATATTCCAATTCTAATTGCACCCGACAAAGTAACAATTGACTAACGATCATACACGTTCATACCTGATTGCTTATTTGCAGTTTGAACAAAACGGGCTGGACCAAGGAAAACTGGAATATGGAAGCTTTACGATGGCTTAACGTATTTGCCCAATCAAGGAAGTGTCCCGATACAACACAACTGAGCCCTAGAACAAGAACCTGACCCATGGAAGATTATGATGTCACAATATGCAGTTGCGTTTCATTACAATGTCTATTCGATGTCTTCATGATGTTCCCCTGTATCTGGGATACGGGTCGACTGGGACCAACTTAAATGTAAATTTACTTATTTTACAACAATTGACGAACAAGCATATGCTTATAGCTACATTTCTTGTTGGCTCGGATCTTGGCACACAAGGGTGGTCATTATCGTGGGAGGAAACCAGGGAACTTGGTGAAAACCAATTGGACAATACCTTATTTGATTTGTGATCCAACGCAAATATCTGAAATAAATTGAAGCTTGCACAGCAGTGCACATTTTTATTGACGTTGAGTATCTCAGGACTTTAAAATATCATCTTTACCCAGGCACACACCGAATTACTGTAAAGACAAGAAAGATCACATATAAACGGTTTATTATCCTGGGAGATTGTCGTTTAATACTGTTCACTTCCCGAGTTAGTTTGTGCAACCAATATAGAGGTAATATTTTTGCCCACTTGAGTGCTTCAAATTGGTGCATCTTCTTAGAAAAGGCAAGCATAATAGATGGGTTTTAGGCATCCCCTCAAAAATCACCCAACTGTCTAACTGTAGTCATAAACCTAACTGTTGAAGATACCTGATAAAGAATAATCGGCTCCTCTTTTGTTTGCTGTTTAGTAAAACTACTATATTCATGTCTATGGATTCAGAAACTCAAATGCTTCAGATATGATACTAACATATTTCTGTCAATTACTGATGACCAATACTATAACCACATAGAAACACAGTCAAGTATATTATTGAAGCTATGTATATATCTTGTATATATGGATGAAGTTCAGAGCAAACTAGACGTCAAGGCCTGAAGATGCCTTGGGGCATTTCGTGTGAGTTCTATTCCTAGCTAACATATACCTAAGAGACCGTGTCTAGAACCATGATGACTCTGGAACTGTCCGTGGTCAAAGTTTAAGTGACATACCCCGCCCTTAGGCACCTTGCGTTTCGCTCTACGACAAACCGTTTTCAAGATACGGCACCAGGGGTCGTCTCGACGAAAAATACCCCCTAGACTAGTTTGTCTAGTACCAGAAGGCCGGAATTGAGCTCCGTTTCGCTCTACGACGCACCATTTCCGAGATAGGCCAAACAGGACGTGCCGAGTCAGCAAAAATAAATTCGACACCAGGGGTCGTCTTGACCCAAAATACCTCCTAGACTAGTTCGCCTAGTACCAGAAGGCCGGAATTGAGCTCCGTTTCGCTCTACGACTCACCGTTTCCGAGATGCACAGGAAGTGCCGAGTCGGCGAAAATAAATTCGACACCAGGGGTCGTCTCAAACCCAAAATACCCCCTAGACTAGTTTGTCTAGTGCCAGGAGGCCGAAATTGAGCTCCGTTTCGCTCTACGACACATCGTTTCTGAGATACGGCCAAACAGGAAGTGCCGAGTCGGCAAAAAAAAATTCCGACACCAGGGGTCGTCTCGACCCAGGATACTCACTAGACTAGTTTGTCTAGTGCCGGAAGGCTGGAATTGAGCTCCGTTTCCCTGTATGACGCACCGTTTCCGAGATACGCACCGGCCGACAGGAAGTGCCGAGTCGGCGAAAAAAAGTTTGACACCAGGGGTCGTCTTGACCCAAAAAGCCTAGTTTGTCTAGTGCCAGGAGGCCGGAATTGAGCTCCGTTTCGCTCTACGACGCACCGTTTCCGAGATACGGCCAAACAGGAAGTGCCGAGTCGGCGAATATAAATTCGACACCCGGGGTCGTCTCGACCGTAAATACCCATAAGCCTAGTTTGTCTAGTGCCGGGAGGCCGGAATTGAGCTCCGTTTCGCTCTACGACGCACCGTTTCCGAGATACTAGTTTGTCTAGTGCCAGGAGGCCGAAATTGAGCTCCGTTTCGCTCTACGACACATTGTCTAGTGCCAGGAGGCCGAAATTGAGCTCCGTTTCGCTCTACGACACATCGTTTCCGAGATACGGCCAAACAGGAAGTGCCGAGTCGGCGAAAATAAATTCGACACCAGGGGTCGTCTCGACCCAGGATAACCACTAGACTAGTTTGTCTAGTGCCAGAAGGCTGGAATTGAGCTCCGTTTCCCTGTATGACGCACCGTTTCCGAGATACGGCCAAACAGGAAGTGCCGAGTCGGCGAAAATAAATTCGACACCAGGGGTCGTCTCGACCCGAGATACCCTCTAGACTAGTTTGTCTAGTGCCAGGAGGCCGGAATTGAGCTCCGTTTCGCTCTACGACGCACCGTTTCCGAGATACGGCCAAACAGGGAGTGCCGAGTCGGCAAATATAAATTCAACACCAGGGGCCGTCTCGACCCAAAATACCCATAAGCCTAGTTTGTCTAGTTCCAATAGACCGGAATTGAGCTCCGTTTCGCTCTACAACGCACCGTTTCCGAGATACGGCCAAACAGGAAGTGCCGAGTCGGCAAAAAAAAATTCGACACCAGGGGTCGTCTCGACCCATAATACCCCCTAGACTAGTTTGTCTAGTGCCAGAAGGCCGGAATTGAGACGACCCATAATACCCGCTAGACTAGTTTGTCTAGTGCCAGAAGGCCGGAATTGAGCTCCGTTTCGCTCTACGACGCACCGTTTCCGAGATACGGCCAAACGGGAAGCGCCGAGTCGGCGAAAATAAATTCGACACCAGGGTCGTCTCGACCCAAAATACCTCCTAGACTAGTTTGTCTAGTGCCAGGAGGCCGGAATTGAGCTCTGTTTCGCTCTACGACACACCGTTTCCGAGATACAGGCAAACAGGAAGTGCCGAATCGGCGAAAAAAAATTCGACACCAGGGGTCGTCTCGACCCAAGATATCCTCTAGACTAGTTTGTCTAGTGCCAGGAGGCCGAAATTGAGCTCCGTTTCGGTAATTTGAAATTTCGCTCTTCGACGCACCGTTTCCGAGATATGCATGAAAGCCTCAAGGATGAATCAGCAAAAATTCTTCCGAGCTCTAGGTCAAAGGTCGTTCGACGGATTGATCCCAAAATCAATAGGGTTCTTCCCGAGTGGTATATGAACTCCCATGCATAGAATACTTGCCATTGCATGAATACTTTTTGAGTTATCGCTCGGAAACCAAGTCTCAAAATCAACCTTGATTTCATCCTCACGGACCTCACGGACCCCGGAGCCACCTCCAAAACGATAGGGGTCTTCCATGTAATATTTCTGACCAGTGGTGCAAATTTGGACAAGATCCGTTCAGGCGTTCCCGAGTTATTGATCGGAAACCAAACGGGGGAAAGTAAAAAAAAAAAAAAAAAAAAGAAAAAAAAAAAAAAAAAAACCAGACAAAACCATAAGGGCATTTCGGGCCGAAATGCCCTAATAAGCAATAGAGAATGACCAAATTAAACAATTTGCCCAAGGCACAGGGAGGAACCGTTTGTCTGATTCTATGTGCATTTGCCTGATTCTATGGGCAAAAAGTCTGATTCTATGAGCAAATTGTCTGATTCTATGGGCAAATAAGCCAATGAGCTGCGGGGCACCAGTAAAACATGCTGGATCGACGGCTAATTTCTCAACACAATATGATGGCATATGTTCTGTTTACTCCTTAAATCATTGCAGAATATGATTCATGTTCAGTTTCTTATGTGGTGTTCACCGCTCTTCATATATCTGTCGCACAAAAGTGAAACAGCTAGGTAGTGGAGCAGTTAGCCATCCTAAATCACCAAAGACAAAGCGCTTCCAGTTACTTACCAGGATATAATGACCACAATTGCAAGACAATTATTCCAGTTAACATTTTGATTGTTCCTGGATGTGAATTCAGCTACGTAATCCAACAAAATTGAATATATAATAAAAATAACAGAAACAAACCTGATTCTATGGGAACAAACCTGATTCTATGGGTAGGGTGTTGTTATAGCCATGAAACTAAGAGCTTCTCGATGCTGATCCTGAATAAATATAGTATTGAAGCTTGATTTTATTTTCTGTTTCTAGGAGAAGGTCAATAACAGGGATGACAGATCGTAGCCCATAGTTCCATGGTTATCAAATAAACCTACCCATTGAATCAGGTTTGTTCCCATAGAATCAGGTTTGTTTCTGTTATTTTTAATCTATGATCAATTTTGTTGGATTAGGTAGCTGATTTCACATCTAGGAACAATCAGAATGTCAACTGGATTAATTTTTGTCCAGATACCCAGGTAGGTTAGTATGAACACTTTGCAGTTGGTGATTTATTGTGGATAACTGCTCCACCACCTGGACGTTCCACTTTTGTGCAACAAATGTATGAACAACGGTGAACACTGCATAAGAAACTGAACATAATCCATATTCTGCAATGATTTATGGAGTAAACAGAACATATGCCATCAGATTGTGTTGAGAAATTTGTCGTTGAACCAGCATGTTTTACTGGTGCCCCACTGCTTACTTGCTTATTTGCCCATAGAATCAGACAATTTGCTCATAGAATCAGACTTTTTGCCCATAGAATCAGAATAATGCACATAGAATCAGACAAACGGTTCCTCCCTGTGCAAGGGCTAAGAAAGGTTACCGGACAATATATATTTTAGAATTTAGCATTTTGTCCAGTGACCTTGAAAATAAGGTCATTGGTTAATTCAAAATCACGAGAATTTCAGCATTTATTTTTTCTAGTATGCCCACAAATAATTCTGAAGTTGTGAAGTCGATAAAAGGTGAGATATTAGCCATTTTGTGACCTCTGACCTTGAAAATGAGGTCATAGGTCAGGTCCTGAGAATATTTAGCATATATCATTTCCTACATGTTCGCAATTGATTCCTAAGCTGTAAAGTCAATAATAAGTAAGATATTAGCCATTTTATTCTCTGACCTTGAAATGAAGTCAAGGTAAAATTCGAGGTCACCAAAACATTCAGCATATACCATTTCCAATACGTCCGCTATGGATTCCTAAACTGTAAAGTGGATAATAAGCGAGATACTAGCCATTTTGTTCTCTGACCTTGAAAATGAGGTCAAAGGTCAAATTCAATGTCACCAGAATATTCAGCATATTTCATTCCCTATATGTTCACTATATAGGGAATTGAAGTTGAACTTAGACATGATGGGAGGTTTCTTAACCATCTCATGACAGTGTATTAATCCTGGAGCACATTACACTTTTACCTAGTTGCAATGAAACAAACACCCAAATATCACTTTGTAACTACCATTCTTACCAGAGCTTGGTCCTTCATCATCCCTTTTTTGCCATGTCCTCTGTATATTTATGCTAGGGACTTACAAATAAGTTATCCGTTATTGATTCCATTGTTCCTGTCTGTGTACTAAGTTTTATGTACTATAATTTATCTGTATGGAAGTCACAGCACTAGCGTGTTACAGACAATTGTCTCCCGTGGCTTCCATGAATGTGCAGCACCCATGTATTATGGATCGTATTGTAATATGAAATTATTTGTTACAGTGTACATTTGATTCCTAAGCTGCTAATAAGCGAGATATTAGCCATTTTGTGCTCTGATCTTGAAAATAAGGTGAAAGGTCAAGGTCATGAGAATATCTAGCATATATCATTTCCAATAAGTGAGATATTAGCGATAATGTATCCCATTAAAAAGCATATAGGAGAATTTAACATTGGAATGTTCCGTTTGGGCCCAAAATGGCCAACTTCGAGCAATTCAAGGGCTACGAAACTTAAACACGTCACAGGGATACACATGAAGAATATTATGCATCAATATGAAAAAAAGTTACTGAACAAATTTTGAGAAAACGACTGTCAAAGTCCATATTGGCCGTTTTTCGTTGAAAATGGCCGCCATTTTTAAAAAATTGCAAAAATAAAAAAACTAAATAATACCTCCCTCTCGAAATATTTTCAGGCAATTTTATGCAAAATTTCGGAAAGATTCGATAGTAAACTTCAAAGATAAAAATGAAGCATACAACGACGATCGACGCAATGCCACGGCAATAGGTTATCGGATCAAAGGTACGGTAATCTAAAAACAAAATGGCACCCCTTACGGACATTCCCATTAACAATTTCATTGAAGCAACGTGGCAAATTGAGTGGATCTTTGGGGATTTTGTGATAATGGATAACCTTGGTCAGGACCTTTTCCTTGATACTCTGTCACTTTATGTCCAATTATGCTAGACATTATCACCCCCTGTAAGCGGCGCAGCGGTGAAGTGGTTTTGTCCGGCCATGTGGGGGGTTTTGCTCGGGCAGGTCATGGGTTTTGCTCGGTCACACGGACGGTGTGTGCAACACGCATTGTTTTGGGGCACATACTACTCATTCACAAGTTCAGCTGTTGGCTCCAAACAATCCAGAATATCGTAAGCTTTGATAGTCAAGTACCTGGGAACTGTGCCAAGTGATTACGCAATTCATATCGGCTATTCTATGAGGAGACACATACTTTGTACATTTCATTGTGAAATTTCTTTCAAAACATCGTTCTCCTCACCAAAATTATGAGACACATATCTCGTTATATTATTCAACTATTACCACCAAAATATGATGCTGCAACAGAATAGCGAAAGCGTAATTGATCTTCACCCAGCATCAGCAGTATTACAGCAGCCCGAGCAAAACCCACCGCATGCCCGGACAAACCACTTCACCGCTGCGCCGCTTACTGGGGGTGATTATTAGTCACAAAACAATACAGTCGTGGTTGTTTATCGAAATTGATATTTTTAGAACAAGTGAAGATTTTCATATTCTGTAATAAAAAAAAGACATCTCATGACCGTTTGCGTTTCTATCAAACAAAAATAACTTGAAATTAATTTTGGCTTCAGTTAGAATCGAATCAATCTGCCTGACTCACGAACAGTTCCAGTTTCAACGACAATTATACAAGCCAAACATACGTGATCCCATGGAAAAATTTGTTCCAACATTACTCATAAATTGTGTGATCGTTAAAGAATGTTCCAATGATATTGGTATATCAATATATATATATATGTTGATTCACATATATGTGAACCGATATCAAATTTCCTCAAACATTGTATTTAGGAGTAATTATTGCATTAAGGTCTTCTTCTTGATGGACCATAGACACATGCTAGATAGAGGCATAATTTTTCTAGTTAATAGACATTGGAGAATTTCCCGTGCTGTCAGTACATTCCTCAAACATGAAGTACGACATGATCACCGTCAAGGCTACTTACATTGCCAACCAATACCAATCTTACATAAATTATGTTAATGAAGAATTTGAAAATGTGATTAAACAGTCCAGTTTAAACAATTCATTTCTGTGGGAAAATGGCATAATGCACCGTCATCTTCTTACATAAGTATCACACCCCATAATAGACATGATTTTTAGACACGAGTTTTTCCACGAGTTTTTCCCAATCGAATTTTTCAAGTGGGTGACTCTTTTGGTCTCCTGAGAAAAGATGTGCATAAACGACTAGATTGACCTCATTTACTCAAAGAAATCATCTAATTATAAAACTGTTGTGGAACAACTCTTAAGATACCTCATAAACAAAGAGAACCAGTTCCTTGCTATCAGACACTTCTATTACATCCTCAACACGCAACAAAAAAGCGTACTTCAGTAGCTTTATCGATATACACCCACTTGGTGCAGTGATTTATTGTTGACTACTACTGCGAAGATCAAAGGCTGCAATCGTCCATTGCGGAGTTGTTTCTATTCACATAACCAATATTTTTTGTGTTCGTCCTGTTTGTCGAATCTGGTATTCGGCAGAGATTCGTTAGTTTGAAGAATGTTGCCAAAAGCCCCAATAATATAATTTCCTCGATTTAAATAGCCTAAGTAACCAATTATAATAGCATATATTTACAAGTGGGACATACATTCGTGCCTGCATATGCGGATTTTGACAATTGCAAATATATATCCTGTTACAGCCTGTGAATTTTCACTTTTACTATATTAGAGGTTATGAACGATATCTGAGCCAGCTGATATCTGTTGCCATAGACATTTCACTAATTTCATTATGAGATGAAATCATGGAAGACGGTTCGGAAATGCATCAATGTATTATTTTTAACACGGTTAAACGGTAGTACAACATACTGTTGACGTCAAGTTTGAGGTAGATATTCATTTCAAATCGTGCATATTACATTACAACATTGATCACAAATTACTTACAGTAAATAATATAGGAGTATTTTTAAAAATTCCCAAATATGATACCCTTATTCTCTTATAACATTACGGTTTATATAACATCGGTATGATGCGACGACAATACATACGCGACAAATAGTTTAACCTCTTTCCCGAACATGGGCATTTAAGAAGATCGTTTATTGATATAGTCTAAATTTTTTTATTGAGGAATGAAAATTTCAATCAGTTTACAAATGGTCACACCTGTTTCCTGAACATAGGCAGTCAACAAGACGGTTTATTGATACAGTGTCATTTTTTTCCACTGAGAAATGAAAATTTCTTTTTGTTTCTCAAGTAGAATGAAAATGTGTACTTGCAGATATGTGTTCTTTTGCATAACATTATTCAGCTATTTCCTCGAGTGAGAAAATTTTAGCAAATTCATGACACGTATTCTTGGTGTTCCTCTGATGACAAAGGTGTCTTTTCTCATCATATATATTGTGTGTTTATTATGGTTGAACTAAGTATTGTGTTTCTTCAAGCTCAGGTTTTAGGATATCACAGACTTCATAGGTATACAATAAAAAGTAAAACAGAGTCACTTGGAAGAGAAGACACGCCCGTGTCTATAAAAAGCGAGACGTTTTCAACTTACGTACAAAATACATGGATTGTGCCACTGAAAAGGTAAATACAGAATAATAATTGAACAATATGATTACCCAAAATTTGTGACGGTTTGTATGTCACATAGTGCAGCAGTATTTTGTCACAAGAACAGAGAGAATCATGCAAAGCATAATACAAACAGTTCTTTAGAGAAATTCAATGTACTTTTTTGAGACCTAAAAGTGGGCGTGCGAGTTATGTTATCAACACCACTGCTCGTTTCAATAATGGTTGCATACTGTGAAAAACCGCATAACTCCGATATGGGGACGAAGTGGGTGGGGGTCAGAATCTCCCAAGTCTCTGTTCTCAAGTGTTTTATCTCTGGTTGGTGCCTCTCATGTGATACTTCAAGGGGTACTTCCGCCAGTGTGGTTCAACGTCCCGGCGGCTGTATGTAATACCATTCAACAGACTAGAGCGCGAAATATTTCACTACAGTGGGAGTGGTTTGCACATTTCTTAGTGAGAGTTGGATTGAGAGCTGTTTTTTTTCTAATTAGATAATCTACAGTGCACAGTTACCCAGTAAATTTAAAGTACTAGTCAAGTTAAAATATGATGTGAATTCATATGAGGATCTCACCAATCTGAGCAAAATGGTGTTAAAAGGATGTCAATATCACAATCCTTTCAAAAATTACAATATTTTAGATGATGAAATCGACAAATTCGTTTCTTTTTTCAAATCAATTCAGCTAATGAATATACAAATGAGATATTCATGACGTCAACAGGGAAGCTGTTTTAATCAGTTACTTCGACTTGTATTATTCATTTTGATGATTCTTCAAAACTTACTGCATATAGTTTTCAATATGAATAATCAGTATTTTCACTTTCCGTGTTATTGTCAATGTAACCAGTAACCCGGTACGGCCCAGAGCAACCACGGTTGCTATGACCAGAAACCCACTTAGAAAAAGGTATGCATAAATATCCGGTCTGAGCTTTTCAAGTCCGTTCGTTGCCAACGAGAGTAAGCCTGTGCCCTCCGATTGGTCCTGGGCGATAAAGAATGAAACATCCTTTCAACGTTCAAGACATGCCATTAGCATGCCACCGTGCAAACATATTGTGTAGTAAAAAGATTGATTCTCGTTCAAATAGTCAGTTACCAATTGTCACACCCAGATTTTTTCGGCATTGATACCAACCATTTGTTTTTTTAAATTGCAGGGATCATTTTGATTTCTGTCGTGTGTTCTGCACTAACACCGACCGCATGTTTTCTTCTAACCCTGTGCATGATATTCAACTGCCATATGTATGTTATCACCAACTTAATCCCTGAAGGGTTGCATGTATGCTGACTATGGTCTATCACTTTTAATCTCCGCGGTGTGTCAACTATTGTCTGTCAAATGTGTTGTAGACGAATTGTTTTATGACTTTCGATTCTTGTTCAAGAATATACGATAATGTCCACGGTCTATGGTGGAAGGTTACGTCTTTTTTTCGTCGCAGTGTTTCCCGCCAAACTAAACACCCTTTTGCTCGGCAAACCTGACGCATGAGTCGCCAAATACAAGTGTTGACCCATGATCATGTCGCCCACCACTCCAGAGCTGGTTCAGAGGAGCTTGGTTTTATCAGATACCTCTCCAATTTCGGTGCGACAGCTGATTGGCTGTTGTCATCTTCCTGGATCACATCATCTGATATCTTGGAGTTGATTGGGTAGGCTTCAGTCTCTGATTCAAAGGTACATGATCTGGTTGAACTCCTTTTTCCACCTATACATCCGTATGTTGACTGGTTTGACTCTATTGAGTGCTGTTGGCTGCCTGGTTGGCTGTCTGGTTTGGTCAGCTTCTGCAGTGAGGAGATGGATTCGGGACTCATGCAGCTAATGTTTCTCTTGCAGAATCTCAGCCATTCATTTCTTCATTTTCTTTATAGCTGCAGCATCATCATCCTTTGGCTCTAGCGTTGACCTGAGATTTTTTTTCAGGTTTGGGAGCACCATGAGCAACGTGGGCTCCTTATCAGCGCTCAGAAGAACAGTACCTTTCTTGAATGGCTCCAAAATTCATAGCTTGAATTATCCTATTCAAAATTCATTCCTCTCATGTCGCCATAAGTTTCATTAACATCTAATTCGAATATTAATAGGTTGCTGACATATTTCAAGGGGCTCGTAAGTGTAGTGCTGTAATGGCAGTTTCAATTGGCTGCACGGATAGACAAAGTAATATTTAATGACCCATTTTCAGAATTTGTGCGCTGTTGTACACATGAAATAATAAACTTGATTATTAGTACATGTAGCCTATGTTTTGAAGATATGAACAGATGCAGGGTGGAAACTCCTCCGGGAACATTGAGTTCTGCGGGGTATAGCACAGCCTGGAATCGAATCTCATTGTGCAGTTCTGTAAGAGATGACATCAGGCAGTATCACTGGGATACTGCCTGAGAGTCTCACCAATATAATAATAGTGATATTTACATAGTGTGTGTACTTTACTAATACTAAAAAAAGTCACCCCCAATCCAAAAACTTTCACCATTAACGTACAATGTTCCTCAGGGAAGATGCCATAAATAATATCAAAAACTGAATACATTTAATGTAGAATAAAAGACACTCGTTAACTATGATATAGATGATTTGAAACTATATCATTGTTATTTAGGATTTGGACACGGTTTACATTATGATAAAACCGCATTCATTTTGATGTATGGGCGTTACTGAAACCCTTCGAATTCGTTGACTATTATAAGCAGGTCTGCTTTATGTATTTTGCTATATATGTCAGATTTTGCTAATACATATCATAGTGATACATCGAGAAAATGAGTTTTCGGTTAATATTCCTTCTGAGGACAAAAACGAATACTATGGTGGGGAAATTTGCGAGTATAATTGGTCCCAGGTCTGGGAGATGATTGGTTCGGGTGAGAGAATGTCACCAACAAAAAGCTATGTAAAGACGGAACAATACCCACAGGATCGCGATGATTGATCAGCCAGTCTACAACGTGGAAGTAACACATGTTGGCTAAATATGGGAGCAACAGCGTTTCGGTATCATGTCATATGTCATAATGTATGTTATGAAGCAGAATGTTCATCAATCAACTGGTGATCAGGCGGAGTGCCTGTTGTTTTCTTTTGATGGGTTCATCTGATACCTATGTTGCTACAGTAATACAGTACCCCGTGCAAGTCATTGAGATGCAGTTACTTTCAACACAGTTAGTGTCAAAATAGTCCTTGAAGAAATCTGACTGTATTGGTGGTAATAGATTGCTACTTACATACATGATTTAATTTTTTATATCACAATAACTTAATTCAATTCATTTAATAATTTATTCAATAATTTAGTTTATCATATCATCTGTTCAAGTGATTGAGATGCAGTTTCTTTTAACACTTTCCTATCAAATAGTCCTTAAAGAAATCTGACTGTATTTGTGGTAATAGATTGATATTTACAAACATGAATTAATTCATTATATCATAAAAACAAACTGATTAATCAACAGAATAAACCTTATAATTTTCAGCTCAATCATGGGAGTAAGTTACAGTGCAGAATGAATATGCCAGCAGTAACGATATTTAAGAAGTAACAATCATTACCAGTAGACGAAACAAAAAGCATTACACTCTAATGTTGTACGTGCAGGACTATTAGGCTGTCGATCACTTATATGTTAGAATGTCCACGTTATCCATCGAACGGGGGTTCCTATAGTTTTGAGCGATGTGTGTGTGAAAATCCGTCAATTTTTTTCCAAAACAAGTACACGGTCTGTTAACTGTAAACTGTGAAACATCTAGACCAATGACCCACCCTAAAAACTGACCTCCATGAGAGCTGTTCCTGCACAACCGCCGTTTCCACAACAAAGAGTTTTCGGCCTGAATAAGAGGTTGAATCACTCCAACATGGAATAACTGTGATGTGAACACTTGCTTGGTGTCCTGTTTCGTTGCACTTGTCTCAGGACTTGTGTGAACAAACGAGTGTTTAAGCACCTCCGAGAATTCTATCTACAAACCAACACCTCCAGTAATGACACGCCATAAAAATAAAAAATACAATGAACAACCCTCACTTACTGTCAAAACAATCTCAACTACAGGACCATATTAGTGATAATTTCACGTTCAAAGAATAACAACGAATAACAAACATCAAAGCTTTTTATGATATTCAGTGTTTTTACAATATTCCACAAACAAAGTCAGTTCAAGATTTGACGCCACTGCCGTGCTTGAAATTATCGGTGAGTTGTCAATCGCCACTGTCTTGGAACTATACTCTGATTTAGTATAACTAAACTCGTTCACACTGTTTTTCGCTGATTATTTTCGCGATGATATACGGTATCGTTGTATACCTTGGCATACTTCACCTGGGATTCAAACGGCATTTTTCTACCGACGTCTATCGCGAAAATGGAATAAGTTGGCAATCTACCTCAATGCTAAATCCAACCCATCATTGAATTTCTGGATCCTCATCTGATGTTGTGCCTTTGGTTGCTTTTGTAGCAGTGCAATCTTCCGAAATCGACATGTCTATGTAGAATACACCCCAGTGTGTATTCTGGTCCGAAATTACAATAATACTTTGAATCCTGGTGGATGTAAACAGGACCAAATCCTCGATCATGCTCTGATTCTTGAGATCCCGTTTTGCACTGGAATTTAACATTGGGGTAGATAGCCAACTCCTTCAATTTTTGCGACAGAAGTCTGAAATTCGGTAGAGAATTGCCGTTTGCCTGCCAAATGAAGTATGCCAAATCATAGAACGATAACATTTAGCATCGCGAAAATATCGTCAAAAACCGGTGTAAACAAGTTAGAAAAATCAGAGTGTAGTATCGTGTTTTCTGATTATCAACGATGGCTAAGTACAAGCACCGTGTACCACATTAAGCCTACATTACTCAAATATAGGTCACATAGGGTTCCCGACGAGTCCCGGCGCCAGAACCGAGACCAGCAATAGGCAAACCGTGAGCTACCGTGGCTCACCGTGGCGTTCCTGGAGCAAAAAAACATTTTAACATGATTAAAACTGCCTTCATGTGAAACAATTACACGATGAATATATTGTGACCATTAATATGTGTTTATATCATAGTTCCGTTTGAATTCATATATAGATAATATATGTCACCAATAATGACCAAACGAGAAGATGAAGATCGGATTGAGCACGAATTTTAAAACACAGAAGACAATTTTAAGGAGATAATAGACTTGTTGTCCACCTCGATTGTAAAAGGAACAAACAAGTCAGCCGGTATTTCCAGCTGCTCCACATGATGCGATATATTTGTGTTAAATAAACCTTCACAAATTCGCGTCTCCTGCCATTTCAAGGTTTCTCGACTCCCATGGATAAAATCTGTCCCCCGTTACTTTTATGACACTCATTTTTAATTTAGAAGGACTTCAGCGGGCTAAATCACCATGATCACGTTTCAGTACCGCCCAGCCCCGAGGGGGAAAAGCTGTCAATACCCCATCCTTACACACATATGCATAGTATTCTTCTATTCCGTCTACTCTCTTTCGTCCGAGCTCATCACGTGCTGATTTCACGTTTGATCCACGTTTAGACAGATGCTGCAACTCCGGAGACATCTCGGTAGAAACATCTATGAATTGTTTCTGAACCTTTCCCCCTCCAATTTGAGCGCCATCAATTATGTCAGCTGTGTCCACACGGAATCAGACGACGTCTGGTGAACGAATCTCACATGAATGAATCTCACATGAACAAATCTCACATGAAGGAATCTCAAATGAACGAGTCTCACATGAATGAATGGATGATATTGATCACATGTGCAAGTAATGAGAGTTTGTGTTTGGTTTCGTCGTGACTGATGCACGAATGAATGAATGATAATATTTTTCAAGTAACACAATTTTTGAAAAAAATCTTTATGAAGGGATACCATCAAACCAGTAACGTTTTGATCATTGATGTCTTTCTCATACACTTATGTTTTCTGGACTGAGTGTTGCAGCTGTGTATTAATTCCATCAGACGTACATTAAAATGGCAATATTGTCACGTACTGCCTGTCCCTGCTGACAATATTGTGTCTTCGAATATGGATAATATACATGGTACCAGTATCCCTGCCAACAAAACCGAGTCAGTTATCCTTATCCTTAATCTCAAAGTCCACTGTCAGCCAAATGCGAGATTATATGGCCATAAGCAGATGAAATCAGGTGTTCCGGAAAGAGTGAATATTTCTTTCCCCACATCTGGCACCCATCACGCCCCCCCCCCCCCCACTCAAATAATAATATGCAACAAATCCTGCTGCACACTAAACACAGTTTTGACGTCCTTACTCATCACTCATTGTGATGACGCCAACAGAATTTCTTATACGCAGCAAAACCCTGCAGATCATTGAACTTTTACCTAATTGTCATCAAATACAGCAATTGCCACCTTGATATTACTATTATTACCAGAGCGTAGTCCTTCTTCATCTCTTATTTGCCATGTCATATGTGTGCTACTATAGGGGACTTATTTTAACTCATTCAGGTCATTATTCTTGTTATGTAATATGTATCATGTGCAATATTTGTCTGTATGGAAGTCACGGAACTCTCGTGTTACAGACAATTATCTCATATGGCTTCCATGAATGTGCACTTATGTGTTATGAATTCTTTGTCATGCGAGCTATTTGTTATATTGCACATTTGAAATAAACATATATATATTTATATTAGTAGTGGCAAAACATATCATTTTTACAGCAGTTTGTAGATATTAGGTCGGGTTCCGTTTCAATTCGTTTTAGGTTATTTGGTTGTGATGAGTCGATGGATACACTGGACATGTATATGGTATATCATTTATTATACTGACCAGATAACACAACAAAACATACAAGTGCAAAACAAAACAAAATCATGATACTCCCAGCCTCACAGAGCTTATTGGTCACTGCAAATCATATTTTTGTTTTAAAAGTGATGAACAAGAAAGACATATAATGTGTGTATTGGCATCACTCATATCCTTTGTGTTCTAACATATTTTCACCTGTTATTTTAGATACGCTATAGTGAACTCTACCCATGAGTGTTATTCCTCAAGGACGAGGTGATTATACAACGGGTGCGATTATTTGATAATCAACAAAAGTAGTTTGTTGGACCGCAGCATATAAAATCAGACCCTAATAAGGACGAAAACAACAGTTGCTGCATAAACTGTTGATGAATTTGTCAGACTATCAGGATGATAATAATAGTAATAATGAGAGTTTGCTTGGGGTGTGAGGGTTGCAATGCCTTGTAATGCCATCATCGGTCTTTAGCATGCCTTCCAGATATTCGCGTCCCTCGACAAGGCTCGGGTTGCCAATGCCTGTCAGGCGTCAAATAGACCAAGTCGGGCACACAACTGTGTCAAAATCCTATTATACATATTACTTCAAATGACTGGGTTTAATCATGGCACACCGTCTGTTACCTTGAAACAATGGAACATCCAGACCAAAGTTCCTCCATGAAAAACGGACCTTTTTCAAGAGCTTGAGCTATATTGGGAAGTAAACAACTTTGTGGTGTGAATTTTTGCATACAAAATCTTCCGAGAAAATACCTGAACATAATTTCCTCCACAAAATCATTCTCGACGACACTGAACAGAATTCCAGCTAGTTTATATTGCCTTTACTGCGTTTTCCCCTCAGCGGAACATTCGCAAGATTGGTTGTATGTGACATTGGCACACATAATTCCGGTTATCAAATGACTTTTTGTGTTATCTTATTTGCTCACACTACTGACAACCATCGATGATTCAGTGCAGACGGTCGTGCATTTGATGATTAATTACTAATCGAGAAACAAATCGTTATTTGATGAGCTACGAATTTACACGGATATTCCCCTGACATCTGTAGATTTGTTGTTGCATAGCTACAAACCAGTCCTTGAGTAGCACGATGCGAAAAGTCAGCGAAAAAAACCTTCACAGAATGTGGTGCATCTCCGGTGATTTCTGTCAAGGTTCGTCGAAATCACGGCGAGTCTCCGAGGGAGAAAAAGTGTGTCCGGCTCATTTTATGACACTCATTGTTAATTTAAGACTTCACCCGAGCTAAAACATGTTTACCACCTAGCCCCGAGATGTGGTGGGGGTGCGCTATGTCCATACCCTCCCATCCAACCTATATCTATTAATGTCCGTTCATTTAGTATATTCGTCAACATATTGGACTATACCGAAAAGAATGAGACACGTTGTGCTCTCCAATGAAATTTAAACTGAGAACGGGATCAAAACCAAACTGATTTTGCAGGCTGAATAAATTGGTGAAAAATATTGTTTAAACAAAGTCGATTTCTCTATTTTCTTATGGAGATTCAACATGAGAAGGCCAAAGCCATGTTCAGGCCTGCACTGGGACAGAGCCGACTGACCAGCACAGCACAATTTGATAGGGGCCAACTCAAAATGCCCAAAACACCATAACGCGTGTGACAATTCCATACGTTGTGATCAGTCTTTGTAATGTTTGTGATCCCCTATATATTCATTCATTCACATGGGAACACGGGTGACATTGTGTAGACTGTTTTTTTTAATTGCCTCACGAACATTTTTTAGAGTTTTGGTTGACATTCTAGTCCCCAAACTTCCCCAGACTGTTGACCATAACCACAATAGCCCATGACCGGTGACACATAGCAAATACACCGTCCGAAAATAATTTCGTGGTGTATGTGGTTAAGGTATATATCAACGGAAGGCACTGAAGTCTGTGAAACGAAACAGCAGAGTATGTACTTTCTGGTATTACAAATTCTGTCACATAGCATAGGAAAGTCACATGGATGTTGCTATGGGCAGAGAGCTCTTTCCCATGGGCCATGAGTCTGGTCAGACCTCTCGAAATGATATTTTGTCCGTCATGCCGCTTCATAGTTGGCAGAACAATTACGAAAGGTTGCCAACTCTTATAGTTTTCGATATATATATAAAAGTGATGTGATGACAAATATTCTTCAACACCATAACAGACGCATACATTATCGATTTAATCCAAAACATTGGGCAACATTAAAACCAGTGAATGTCTGTGCTCGGATAATAGATATATTCAATAGATATATTCTTCTTTGTTTATTATATGGGGAATAATGAGCAATTTAATCCAATATGTTAAGGCTGTACCAAATAAACCATAAGTTTCTCAGGGACTTTTTTCCCGAAAGTGAGGAGGGCTGGTATTTCACGTTTTATTTTTTAATTTTGATTTTATTTCCCCGAAAACAAACTTGGTCATGTAAAATCAAATAATAAAGTATTTCAATATTGTTTTTGCTTGCATGGAATCCACTTCAACCTAATAGCATTCAAGAATATATATGTCGATGAAAAAACCTTGGAAACAACACAACAATGATTGTACAGTAAAATTCATAATGCAAGTGAGCCCCAGCTCAAAATGTCTCGCCCCCAAAAATTTTGTTAATAAAAACATTTGCTTAGCAAAATTGTTTTTGATTTAATTTGTTTCATCTGACAGCACAAAACATGTGATCTCTCTATTATTATTATTATTATTATTATTATTATTATTATTATTATTATATACTACGGTATATATAATTCACCGAAACTGTTTTCCATGGTTCACGTTTGTCGTCTAACTCTTCTTACCCCATACCATCCAATCACCGAATGTTTGTCTCAAATTGCATGATATGAACTCATAAAAGAGATTTTTAAAAGATTCACAGAAACACTTTAACAACAACGCCATTAACATGAATTAATTTATCATTGACATAATATCCTCAAAACAGCAGAGTCCAGAAGTTGAAACATGTTTAAATTGAAATTCAAAATAAAAGCTTTGCTTAATATCACCATACATTTATCATTGGCCAAATTATGCTGAAAATGTCTTGAGCCCAGATGTAAAAAAATTGGCAAAACTGAAATGAAATAATACAATCTATGCTAATATACCAATGGATAATCTGTTTATTTAATAATCATGACTTCATGATAGAACTATATATGTTGAAAGTCTCATCCAATAACTTTAACTGAAATGGCCATTCATTTAACATTGGCTGAATGAGCTGAAAATATCAAAGTCAATGTCCCAAAATTCATCGAAAGTGAAATGAAAAAATCTCACCCTACATCATTCATTATCATGTTTATCTGATAAACAATCTGGTCAGTACCAAGTTCACACAAAAAACACGGAAAATCTCAAACTGACAAACGAAAACTTATCAAATAACTATAGAAAATTCACTGTTCAGGACAACGTCAAGGTCCTTTGCCTTTTAAAACGTTGATATATATGATTGACATGTTCAGCCGTTGGGTAATGCATCAATTGCATCAACTGTATATCTCGCTTTTCTTTCACCGTATATGTGGTTTCGTTCACTTTCGTTCGTTCGTTTCCGGGGGGGGGGGGACATGATGCGGTATAAAGTGTTCAAATTTTTTTTATTGTCCATCCCAATAAAATCAACTGATGCGGCATAGGAGAAAAACGGTGCGGGTGGTCCCTGAGAAACTAATGATTTATTTGGTATGGCCTAAGGTTAACAATCACATAAACTTTCCCACCCAACATATTTCCGCTGGCCACAAAAATAATTATCTCCACTGTAGGTTACTCGTGGCCATATATGGAGGGGGTGAGGGAAGTCCTGAAAATATCTGAATTTTGCCTAACACTAGACTCGAGTTTGGTTACGTGGTATTGCTCTATTGTAGTGAATGATATCACGTTCCGTTTACCAATAAAAAGGTGCCACATGAGAGCCACCGACCACAGATAAAGTGCTTGAGATCACAGGCTTGGAAGATTCTGATCCCTATTCGTCCCCATATCGGTGTTATGCAGCTCTTCTCTGCATGCACCATTAAGCGATTGAAACGAACAGTTGTGCAGAGAACAAAATGTGGCACGCCTACTTCTATTGCAACAAAGTATTACATTTTGTGAAAGATGTTTTGCATCCAGCCTTTGAGTACTGTTTCGGACGGTTTATATACTCAATTACATTTACAAGAAGGTCACAATCATGGTTCAAATGGCCTCATTTCTACTGAAAAGCAAAACTAAGTGAAATGAACAAGCGCATCGTTCAAGTGACGTTGCTTTTGTTGCACTTCTCGATTCACTACTACTTGGGAAACAACGAAGTTAATCAGGTGTAGGTCGATTAATATTTGAGACAATTCGTTCACATCGTGAAAATATATTATGTTGACAATATTCAAATCGTCAAAACTGCATTGTTTATTAGGTTTTAGAGCATTTGTCGGTTGTCATGGTTGTGTGATATCGAATGTATTCTTGCCAATTGATATATAAACAACCCCTGATACTTTTAGAAAGGAAATCATTGGATGTAAGAATCAATCTATTACCACCAGTACAGCCAAATTTTGATGATTCCAATAACAAACGTAAAACGCAATATTTTGCAATAGAAACAAAGCCCGACCAAGTACTTTATCAATAGACGTGGAATCAATACCCAGTATTAAGTATTCCGAGCAAACAAAACAGGGTCCGTTATCCAATCTCATAGTCCGGGGACAGAAAGTCATATCAGGCATACGAAGTGAGAGAAAACAAAAATAACAGGGAAACTCACGAACCCCCCAAAATGGCCATTAGGAGGTGAAATCAGGTGTTCCGGAAAGAGTGAGCATTTCCTGCCCCACTAGTGGCACCCGTCATGAATTCCCCAAAATTAACATGAAAATAGATCTAGTTGCATGGCAGACATGGATTTACTGTATTTGCCAACCAGATCATGATGACGTCCATAGAATTTCTTAAACGCAGCTATAAGTCTTGGTAAAACATATCCTTGTCGCAGCAGTTTAGAGACTAGCTGGGCACTTCGATAGACAAAGTCCTCATATTTGCAACTAGCTCTGGAATAGCGTATAAGTTGAGAAACAAACACACCATATGCCGGTGACATAGGAATGTTGCTGCTTAGAAAAGGGAAATTGACTATGGAAAAATTGAAATCATCACGTTTGTCATATAATCTAGTTGACAGGTTAGAATCATTATCAATCTCCAACCTCAGGTCTAGATAGTTGGAAAAATTAGCGGAGTCTGTAGTATCTTTAATTTCAAGTTCCTTAGGATATATGACATCCAAATAATCACCAAACTTGGGATTATTTAGCGACAATACATCATCTATGTATCGGAAAGTGAAATTAAAATTACATGTTAGTTTCTTAGAACCTCCTCGTTGTAAATGTTGGATAAAATCTGATTCATATGAGTATAAAAACAGGTCTGCCAATAATGGTGCACAGTTTGTACCCATGGGAATACCAATAGTTTGTTGAAATATTCGACCACCAAATTCCACAAAAATATTATCAATCAGAAAATTAACCATATTTATCACATCTATTTCAGTATATTTGTATGGGGCATCAGAGTCGCCTTTAACAAAATAAGCGGTATTATATTTAACTACAATATAGTGGTACCGACGTTGTCCTTTTTTAGAGAAAAATGAATTATTGATTAGTTTTTTAAGCTGAGACTTCAGTTCAGAATGAGGTATAGTTGTGTACAAAGTGGAGAAATCAAATGTTTTGATAGACGTTACTTTTGAAAGTGTGTGAGCATGTAGGTATTCCAATAAAGATTTGGAATTTTTTAATATCCACATTTGGTTTACACCACTTCTAGAATAGATGGTTTCAGAGTACTTTTGGAGACCCTGTTTAATTTTAGACAATATAACAGTTAATATTTTTGAAAGGGCTTTGGTAGAACATGACGCTGAACCTGAAATATATCTTTGTTTGTGTGGATTTTTGTGCAACTTTGGGATCCAATATAAGTTTGGTAGATTAGAATCTTTACATGAGGTAGTAATACCAAACGAATGCAATAAGGACACATGATTTGATAAGATATCCTGTTTGGGCACGGTAATGGCTTGGTATGTACTATTGGAATTAGTATTGTTGGCAATACCCAGTTCGTTAAACAGACACTGTATATAGTATGCTTTACAAACAAAAACAACATTATTAGAAGCTTTATCTGCAGGGACAATGACGAACCTTTCTTTAAGTTTCAACAAACTATTAGTAACCACGGGATCATTGAAGACAGAGCTGTATTTAGTACTAACTGACTTTGACAAAACATTAATGCGTTTGTTTACCAATGACCTAATCTGTTTGACCCATTCTGACAGAGAATCAGTTTCTGCCTTTTCTCGCTTTGTCCATTTTCTGGCATGCTCCTCAACTGCATCCATGATTAACTTGAAATTGTATCTCCATGAAAACGACGTGGGCTCTCTATATTTGGGACCTTTGGACAAAATGTCTTTCAATGATTCATTCTCCACTATATTGAGGTCGCCTGAAATAACATGCCCAACTGGATCGTGTATGAACGGAGAGTTAATGCAAGTGCAGGAGGGTGGGTTATGTAAGAGATCATCAATATCCAAATCATTCAATGTTTGTTTGTAGTTGAATATCTTGGAAGCAACAGATTTGGTATATGAGTAGGATATAGATGGAGCGGCCGTGTCAGTGAAGTATGATGGTACCTGGGACTGAACAGACTTATGATGTAATATATTACTGATGTTAATTGCATCGATACCTTTATTGGCAAATTTTATCTTCAGAAAAGACCGTTTGGGTGGTATATATTCGGAAGTCTGTGTTGGCTTATAAAGCCGATGATAAACAATATCCATGATAATGGAATACAGACGAAATTCATAGCTATTGGTATTTCTGATATAGTGGGTAGGACATTGGTCCTCCAGTTCTTTAAGTTTAACATGAGGTATGGCAAATAATTTAGTGCGAACATAGTGTAGTCCTAGTGGTTGTTTCAATATTCCAAGTAGATCATCAAAGGAAATACTATGAATAGATGGTCGATTATAATGTCGTTGTCCATGGCTTCGTTTCCTACGTTTAAATGATGTAAATAAATTCATTACATTGACTGAACTGCATCCTGGGCTTGTCAGGTTTCCCACTGAACTGATATTATCGTTACATCCATAAGGTGTAGCTGTGCCTAGTTCACGTATCCAATGTTCTTCTCGTTTCCTGCGGGTGGGTGTACTTAATGAGGGACTATTAGTATGGTGGTATATTTTTTCTATGACTCGAACTTTCATTGACAAAATAGAATGGTCATCCTGATTAAAATGTTGATAAAGTAGTTGATTAGAATTATTATTGATGTTGGAACGATGACCATTAACTCTCTTGTTAAGCTGTCCTTTGGTTTCTCCAATATATACGAGACCACATATAGTGCATTCAATTCCATATACGATATTGCTGGTCTTGCAATTGATGTTTTCATAACTTTTACTAGTATATGTACGTTTGGTAAGTGAACTTGTGAACTGTGAATAAGACACAATGGCGTCATCAGGGGAATTTTAAACTAATATTTATACTTTTCATTACACAAACGGAAAACAGAAATGTTAATATGTATACGTATGGATACTTGGATGCAGAAGCTCAAGAATTTGCATTCCATGTCCTTTGAGGTGTACTGCATAAGTGTATGAAACAAAAACTGGGGTGGGGGGGGGGGTATTTGTGACATCCTGACAACAGTTCTATGATTCGCAGAAGATATATGTCTATATAGGAGACAAATCTGGGAAAATGGGAGTGAAGCACACACGTACTAACCAGCCCCATTGGATTTTGCCATAAAGTATCATATTTTCCAGTTTGTCATGCACATGTTGGAGTTTGTGCATGAAAAGTAATGTAAGATTAATGTCAATAAAGAAATTGAATAGATAATCTTGACAATGATTCATGTCACATCTGATACCTCATCAGACTGCTGTCATGGAAAGCTGTTAACATGGTTAAGGAGCATCTCAATAATATAAATGTGGAATATATATGTAACTATCAATCATCTATTACCACCAATACAACTAGATTTTGATGATGCCCATAGCAAACGTAAAATACAACATTTTGCAAAAGAAACTAAGCCCTACCAATTAGATTATCCAAAAACAAACTGGATAGTGCGTCACCAGGAGCAGACAGTGTGCGAAAATTCCTACTTTGTTTTTATGCTTATATATACTCATAATATAATCACTTGTTGGCTCAGGTCTTGGCGTACTGGTGAAAACCCACTTGCCGAAGCCGGGGATCGTATCCGTGCCTAGAGCGACTGCATTGGTACGAAGTTAACCCACATACGAACTGAGCTAACTGGGCAAGTTGAGTTAGTTAAAATGCTTCCTTTAAACTCCAGTATGACAAGTCACATATTTGTAGAGACCGTCTTCAGACAAAATATGAGCCAAGTTAATATGCAATTACTTGTTCTTATAAGTGTTAAAAGGACATTGAATGGATTCGTGACACATTCATAATATGCGATGAGTCGCTCTTATAAGTGTGACAAGGGCATTGAATGGACACATTCATAATATCTTTGTGGTATTCAGAATAGAAAGCCCATTGGATAAACACATATTGATACTTGAAATTGAATCACGCGAACCAAGTATACTGGAATAAAAATATATTGGTATCAAGGACAATTCCTGTCTCTTAAAGTTGGAATCAATTTTAAAATCAGCCAAATCTAGCATTTTTGTTTGTCACGCAGACTTGAAAGTGCATCACGAGATTGTCAGGAATAAACAATAAATATGTACAACTCGACGATAGATAATCAGAAAATCGCCGTTAACTGTGCATGAAAACATTGGATAGAGAATGATCGGCCTGCATTCATTGCCGGTTGCCACAGTATCTAGACTAATACCAATGACGTCACAGACTGTGTGTAGAACTCGCCCGAAACGCGGGCCGCTTTGAGGAAAAAAATGGATGCGGCGCGAGTTTGAATCTTGATTTTTGCAACTCAATTTAGGCACATAATACATATTTCGGACCAAAATTTGCACGAATTCTCATTCTATAGACAGAGTATAGCTATTGCAGACTGAATAAATTTTGTCAATTCTAAAAGTGATTATAGCTTTAATGGGGAATATAAAATAAAAGATCAACATATACGATGGGAAAAAGCAGTTTGTGATTACCGAAACACTGATTTACGACACTGTTTACAATACGATAAGCTAAAGTTGTGTCAATGTCACTTATCAAGAAGAACAAAATGTTACTCTAGAAGGCCCTTGATCACGTGCTGTCAGAACAAAACTGATTTGTTTCCATAGCTAACAGTTAAATGCTTTGACCAAGGGATCAAAATGAGACTGACATATCGAAGGATGACTTAATAATTTGTAGCCAGGAGTACTTGATAAAATTGTCAAACGCTGATACGTTTTCCCTCAATACATCTTCGTGCAGGTTTGAAGCTACTGCCTTCGAATGTAGTCAATATTTTACGAAAAATATATTTCATATTAAACACGCTAAATTAAATGAATGAGACATATTCACACAAATGTGATGACTATAACCAGTCCTCTGGGAAAGTTTGCTTATTTGAACAGGTGGTTCACGCGTAAATACAGGGACTGTATCCATCACACGCAGATGTATACAAAGCATAGAAGTGCAAGATGGACTGACAATTCCACGCACACCACCGTATATCACTGATTATTTTCTGATAACTACACTATATATGCAGATACGACCTGGAAAATGTACACGATGTGGACTTTTAAGCGCGATTTGGGCATTTGCTTACATTCGGGTTTGGTGGATACACTTTGATTGTTTATATACAAAACTGGTACAAATGTGTATTAAAACGGATGGAAAGACAACTCGGACAATTGTAATCGTCAAAATCATTGAGCACACCGTTTGTTACCTTGCATTAGATGTGTTGCACAAAAATTTAGTTTTGAAAAATAATATTGCATACATTCGAAGGCAGTAGCTTTAAACAGAAATGGAATTTACCTCATCTCCAAGGGTTCACTCAAAAAATAACATTTGAACTATGACGTGGACAATATATCATATCAGTATGCTTTACAGTTCAATAACAAGTCAGAAGAACAAACCATGTGGCCCGAATTAATTCAAGTTCTGTGATGGCAGACGGTGGGTTTTCCCGCTGAGATTGTAACCAACAAACAACTAAGTCGTACAACACCCACAATTTCTCATTTGAATGGACTGGAAAAGCAGTCTCCCTCTGGCAAATGAACAAATACGCATAATAAATATTTCAACATTACGTATATTGTTACCAATATTGGAAACAGGAAATACTTTAAACATTATTCAGTTTGAATATTGGACTATTGTACTTGCAGAAATACCAGACTGTCGACCTCTTGAAGGTCAACTTGTGGTCCAAGTTGTACAGGTCTATAACATTGCGAGTTTTATGGTTAACAGTTTTGAGCGAGTTGTTTTCTGCTGTGTGAAAAATCCTTCACCTTGTTCTAAGATAAGCCCCTGGGCCTTGAAAATGACCAGAAGTAAACGAGTACACCGCTTGTTACCTGCAAACAGTGCAATATTCAGACAATGATTCACCATAATAACAGACATCCATAAAACCGTTTCTCGGGAACCTACTTTTCCACAACAAAGGGTTTATGACATGAACAAGGGGTTGAATAGCAACAAAAACAGCACCGTAACGTGAAATAACCATGTGATGTGGATTGTTGCTACATAACCTGTTTCCTGGCCTTTGTCTCAGTCGCTGTGTAGGACAGAGTTCGCTATATCCAGGACTCGTACCTCGAACCAGTAAGCCGTCTCAAGTCGGCCGGATATAACCAATAACAACAGGGGGCTAAATGGCGATAAAAACAGTGTGATAAAAAGACTTTGGGATATAATTCATGTACTTGTCCAAGGGACACATGTACGACAGACTTCGCTATATAACCTCCGATACTCTTCTGGTACATAACCCGGACAAAACTAATACATACCAACAACAAAGAATATCGATACTGAACAACGCTCGATGACCCTCAGCACAATCTCTTCTGAAGGACAAGATGTATCTTGATTTTAGTACGCCTCTCTCGTTGTCGGGGGGTTTATATTGATTTAGAACGAAAAGAGCGAAGGACGCACCCAAAAATGTGTCCGAACAATTCGTTTCTGGTAATATCAACAACAACGCTAAAGCATTACTTATTTGTTGTTCAACGTATAAAATGGCGTTGCACTACTTGGATTGATATAGAACGAGAAATTCATTCAAAATGAATCCAAGGAGAAAGTTAATACAATCAGTGTAAGTGGTCAAATCCGACTGATAATATCAGATGATCCAGTACATCGAGCATCTCCTGCCCCGCATGCGACACTTTGATGTTGATCAAGTGGAGAAAATGTATCAATAAGAGAAACTGCTGTCTACATCAGGTATAAAGGGAACAAGCTGGTTAAATTTCTCCAGTTACTACTAAAGTAGCTAGTCAAGGTTTCTCATAATCACGGAAGAATTTAATAAGTATCTCGCTTACTGAGCTTTAATTACACCAATTGTTCATTCAGAAGAGCTCCCTGTGAGCTAGAATATGTTTCAGTATCGATCAGCCCTCAGGAGGAGAAGACTACTGTCTACCGTCTCTTACTCCCACTAACTGATTACATGTTTAAATCAAGCATGATTCGTGTCCAGACAGATGCCGCATCTCGGTAGAAGTATCTAGGAATTGTTGCTGAGTTCTCATTCTTGTTCCAATTCGGTAGTGTTTCCAAATGTGTTCATATGGAAACTGATGTCGGTTTGTGAATAAACGATTGAATGAATGATAAGGTATATATAAGTGGTAGAATTGCAGTCGATAATATATACATTTATATATATATATATATATATATATATCTATATATTTTGTCACAAACTATTACCAACGCCTTCAGAACTATAATTCAGACGGTTGTATGTATTAGTATTAGTCATATTGAATGTCTGTGGGGGGGTAATTAGGACCGTATTCCACCCATTACATCTGACAAACAACCAGCATATTGAGTGTTCTATCTTAAGGGCGATGACATTGCCGCCGCAACCAAAATGACTACTTTATGACCCAGAACAATGTTAATTTAAGGGTTTATTGCACATGCTCATACATTATCTTCGGGTTTTTTTCGTCTTTTCCTGCGAAACATAAAATAAATCCTTGGATGGGATGTGGGCGTTTTTATGACAAAAGACAAACACAGAAGCTAGGATACCCAGCGTGATATCACTAGCAACGTATAACTCATCCATTTTCTTTTCCGATAGTCATGCACGTAGGCAACTAATGCACACATTTGTTGTAATGTTTGATAGTGGTTGTGTTCCCGATGTTTTATCCAAATAACTAGACCTAACGAGGTGGCATCCAATCATATTTCAAACCAATGTTATCCATAATTCACAGAAGTTGCGGTGGCCCTTTGATGACATTCATTGCTAATGAAATGGGAGTGTTCGTGGGGAGATGTGTGATTGTGTTTTACATGCACTTGAACATATTACATAGGTCTTGAACGAAATGGGTGGGTTATACATGGGTTGCTATGTAATACATATCATTACTACCATAAACATACAAACATAATTACTGATTATTATGCATGTGATACTACAAAACAATCCAAGTCGTTCGGGGATAATACTCACACTGTTACCAAAGAAACATAATCCACAATTTAGCTCCACCTGGATAGGATTTGATTCACATGGATACGACATGCAATTTCCATGTTTCACCACGCCTAAAAACGCCCTCGAGATGACACGTCACCATCAAAGATTATCGACAGTGAACAACCCTCGAGGACTCTTACCACAATCCCAACTACCAGAACACGATTTATCTTGCTTTTTAGTGCGTTTTCCCCTCGGTGGAGAGTTATGTATTGATATTCAACAGGAACCGTCAAATTCACACCGGGCCCGGAAAAAAATCACGAGAAATTCATTTCGAAAAAGTCAACATCACAAGTTTGAAGTGCAAAGTGTAACAAACATTGAAATTATTGTGTTACATTATGTCAGGAACAAGCGCAGTGATGCCAGAAATTCTTAATAATCGTGGTGTGTCTCATGCGAATTCGACCAAGGTTTCTCTTCGTAATAACGGTAACGACGTCGAAGGGATTTTACGACACTCATCGATAATTAAGGAGGAATGTGCCCTCTCCTCCCAGTCCCGATATGTTGAGGTCAATACCCTCTTCCTACCCATCTATACATAGCAAATCTTTCCCTCCGTCTAATATATGCTACGTCCGAGCTGATACCTGCTGAAATCACGTTTGATACATGTTTACACAGATGCACCAACTCCGGAGACATTTCTTTGAAAACATCCATGATTTGTTCTTGAGCTGCTCTCCTCGTTCCTAGTTGGACACCATGAATTATGCCAAGTATCACATGGAATTTGACTCATGTCTACGGAAGCTCATATTCGCCACATAGAGGACCGCAAATTTTTAATTACAGTGTAATAACGCTGTAATACAGCGTTATAACGCTCTAATTTAGAGCGTTATAACGCTCTATTTTAGAGCGTTATTACGCTCTAAATTAAACCGTTCACCTTCCTAGCATATTTCCATTATCGTGATTTGTAATAAACATATCTAGATCAGAATAATTTTGAGATTTCCCTACAAATGATTGAGCTGATGAACTAGCAGGTCCGATGATGTCTCTGGCAGTGTAAATTAGAGCGTTATAACGCTGTAATTTACAGCGTATTTATGCTCTAATTACAGCGTTATTACGCTGTAATAGAGCGTTATAACGCTGTAAATTACAGCGTTATAACGCTCTAATTTACAGCGCAATTACACTCTAATTAGAGCGTTATTACGCTGTATTAGAGCGTTATAACGCTGTAATTAGAGCGTAATTACGCTGTAAATTACAGCGTTATAACGCTGTAATTAGAGCGTAATTACGCTCTAATTACAGCGTTATTACGCTGTATTAGAGCGTTATAACGCTGTAATTACAGCGTAATTACGCTGTGATTAGAGCGTAATTACGCTGTAAATTACAGCGTTATAACGCTCTAATACAGCGTAATAACGTTGTAATCAGAGCGTAATAACGCTGTAATTAGAGCGTTATTATGCTGTAAATTAGAGCGTTATAACGCTGTAATTTACAGCGTAATAACGCTGTAATTAGAGCGTAATAACGCTGTAATTAGAGCGTTATTACGCTGTAAATTAGACCGTTATAACGCTGTAATTTACAGCGTAATAACGCCTAAATTACAGCGTAATAACGCTGTAATTAGAGCGTAATTACGCTGTAAATTAAAGCGTAATTACGCTGTAAATTAGAGCGTTATTACGCTGTAAATTAGAGCGTTATTACGTTGTATTACAGCGTTATAACGCTGTATCACAGCGTTATAACGCTGTAAAGAAAAAAGTGCATTCCTCCATCTGGCGAATATGAGCCACCGTACATGTCCGTCTAATGTTGTTCGTGTCTTGTGTAATCTGTCCTCGTGTCTCATGGATTATGGCGTCTGGTAAATGACACTCACGTGGATGAACGAATGAATGAATGAATGAATGAATGAAACTCAGTAGCATTGAGGCGTATATCGTATACTTATGTGATGGACTATGTGTTGCATCTGTATACTAGTTCCAACAATGAACATTTAGCTTTGACTTGCAATATACATGTAACATCACATCAGCCTCTATTTCTTACTAGTACATCAAAAGTCTTGTAATATTGATAACAGGTTAATACGTACAAGTAAATAATCAACTGTATGTATCAATAATCTGGCCCATAGTCTTATTTTAATTGGACTAATAACAATGATATTTTGATAATATTATGTTATACCTATTATTTCAGATGAGCTATGGTGGACTATACTTTCTCAAGAATGACAACTACACAGCTGACTACACCGCTGATGCATCGTTTTATGACCTAAAACAATGTCAATTTAACGGCCAAACGCGCACGCTCCTAACTTATCTTGGGTGGTTTGTTGGACCGAAATAAGCCTTAAAAGGGACCAAAACGTTAGATTTTGTATCTTGGTCGTTTTCATGCTGGTATGTACTCTATAAACAGGGATATATGTTGTCACACATATTGGGCTATGGCACAATGGCATAACAAACACAAATGCGGAACATCCATCATCGCTAGAGCGTTAATGGAAAATGTGATGTCCACACATTAACAAAATAAATGTTCTTATGACCTCCAATGATGGTTGTGTGATTTCCCAATAATTGACAAAAGAGGTAGAATCTAGGAAATCCAAACCAAGGTTATTCAATAATCACACAATTCCCCAAAGCACCACACGACATGCTGTTGTACTTTGATAGCATTCACTGTCAATGGAACAGGAGTGTTCGTGAGGAGATGTGCAATTATGTTTTACACGCACTTGGACTTATCCGCGTTTGTATTGACAAAATCAACGAACCAGATCACGGAGAGTTTGAAAATCCATCGTATCCTAAACAATACCATTATAAACCCGACAGCCTTCCATTCTCGATATTATCATGATGAAACATTGGATATTACATATTCATTGGCTGTTCAACTACACTGCCACCATGTGATGTTATATCGGGATGTATTGTTTACCACTGTTAATTTGCGAACAAATATGACAAATTAACAATACCAAAACTTACAGGAATATTTTAGTGTTATGCTCACAGTGATAAGAAATGTTTCAGGGCCTCTGTTATCTTATTGTGTATCCTAGTGTCCATGTCTGCTTTGAAATACACACGGTCATTAAAGGCACAGGACACGAAATCTGCTCGAAATGTGTTCGTCCCTGACAAGGATCGATTTTATATTATTCGGTCCAACAAACTACCCAAGATAAGGAAGGAATTTGTTTGATAAACTGTAATATCAACATTGTTTTAGGTCATACAATAATGACAACACATGGGAGTAATCTCATCGTCTTTAATAAAAAAAAAATCGTGAGTGGGGCCCACGAAACTGTATATAAGAGGACCTATTAAACGAGGGCCAATTATAATACCAGTATAATAACATACGCGTTGAACATCGATCATTCATTCGTGTGAAATTCAGTCCCCACACGAAGTCAGACTCAACATGAACACAACTGACATATTCCTTAGCGTCCATCAAGCACTGAGAAACAAGTTATGGATGCTTTTACTGAGATGTTTCCTGAAATGGGGGTATCTAAACATGGATGAAACGTGAGCTCGGATGTAAGAAGTTGTGGACGGAGGGGAAGAATCAGTATGTATAGATGTAAAGAAAATGGTACTGACACAGCTTCTCCCTCCCGTCCCTAGGGGACGGCATGGTCTAGCCCGCATGAAGTTCTTGTAAATTAACAATGAGTATCATAAAAGCGAGCGAGAAATAGATTTTATCCCTCGGGGCTCTCCTTGATTACGAGAAACCTTGACAGAAAATGCAGGAGATGCACCCCGTCTCTCTGAAGGTTTATTTAATACTTATTTCTCGCATCACATGTGGTGCAGCTGGAAATACTTAACGATTAGTTTGTCGTTTACCGACCGAGTTAACAAGTTATCTGAAGAGATCTTGGGGATTTTTCTTCGTACATTCAAGGTTTTTGGAACAGATGCATCATGATTGCAGATGCTATAAATTTAACGTTTGCCACAATATATTCAAGGCATATTGGGATATTTTGCAATAACGTTATATTTGAGCAATGCGTTATTAATATTGTACATAAGGACAGAAGCACTTTTTACACGAGCCTCGTCTGACCAAATACCATAACACAGTGGCCATTCAATACTGTGAAATTACGTGAGCATCAAAAATGCCCTACACAACCAATCTCACGCATGTTCGGGGATCACACCTCAAACTAACCCTGTTTTTGAGATATTGTAACACATGAGTTACGATGTTATTATATTAGCAAAGTTTTTCATACACGAGTCCATATGACCTGTATATTTGGCAGGTAACTGAGTCCCAACTAAATTTTGTGCTCTATTACTGTATAAACATGAACAATTTATACATAAAGAGACAGCTATCTGTCACATCATGACATACCATATCATACCTTACCATTTTGATCATGTATTGCGCCAGTGTAGGCTGGCTGTCAGTGGCTGATCAATCATCGTGTTCCTGTGGGTGTTGTTACGTCTTTACATAGCTTTTAGTTGGTGACATTCTGTCGCCCGAACCAATCATCGCCCATTGCAGACATGGGACCAATTAGGCCCGATGTTTTTACCCTCGCCCCGATAGGGGAGAGGGTGTTGCATTTGGGTCTCTCTGTCTGTCTGCGCGCATAACTCAAAAAACGAACGGTCCATTGTTTTTGTGTGTGTGTGTGTGTGTGTGAGTGTGGCTAATTACCGATCGTATGGTGTACCACCGTTGGTCCTAGGTCCGAGCTCCCCATTATCGCCCGAGGTCGAAAATTTGGGGGTCACGAATTTATGACTTTTGAGTGTTCTGTGATCCATAACCATATTATGAAGCCCTTTGGGCCGATAAGCTATTGTCGTGGTATTTCGTCCGTCGTCCGTCCGGGTCTGTAACTTTTTTGACATGATGAATTTCCCCATAAATTTGTCAGAACATCCCTTTGGCCAGTTTTTTTTTATTGAATCGTATTTGCCTATTTGGCGCCCATTTTTGACGAAAAATTGCCAATTTTGGACTTTGAAGTTTCGTTGCCCTTGAATCGCCGGTCTGTGTGTGGCGGCCATTTTGATTTTTTGACGGGTCGGCGAAAAAAAATTGAGCCATTTCCAGGAAAAAAAAACATATTTATTTTTTGGCCATTGAAAAATTTTTTGTACTAAGGAAATTTCACCCTATTTCTCCTTCATAATGGGAGCTGTGCGGGGTAAACTCATAGAAGACTTCAAAATAGAGCCTAAGTATTGGCACATTCAAGTTGGAAATCATATATTGCGGATTGAGTGATGACCTTGAATTTGACCTTCAATGACCTTGGAAGGTCAAAAACGATGAATTTTGTCTTTGGTGGCCATTTTGTCCAAATCTTATCAAACAGTTTTCTCAAAATCATGTACAAGATTCTCTTTATGCACCCTTGGTGCTATGTTTAATCTTTTCAAACCAATTTCAGTTCTGAAAACGTGCCCTGATGATTGGAATAACACTTTACATCTCGATATTGAACGACAAGGTCAAGGTCACAGAAAAGGTCAAAATCGAAAAGATGCAATAACTCTGTTTGTATTCATGATCGAACTTTCCTATCAATTTTGTATTTTTCTATAGTCAATTCCCAATCATTTGCTCTATGACCGATTGTCAAAATTGCCTATAATCGCCCAAGGTCGAAAATGTAAGGGCCATTAGCTGAAACCACCAATTCGTAATATTTCAAGTGGTAGTATTTTCAATCCACTGACGATATTCAATGAAATATTGAACATAAAGTATGCAGTATAGATCTGAAAGAGCTTTCGAAGTTTGGGAGGTCAGTTTCAAGAATTCAGGTCATGGTCGAGAATATGATCAAAACAGAAAAATCTCAAGAACTTTACATTTATTAATGAATATTTCTTCCATGATTTTTTGTACTTTTCTAATACCAATTCCAGACCATTTGATACATGACCAAATGGTCGTACAACCAAAATCTCCGATCATCGCCCAGGTCGAACATGAAAGGGTCATCATCTCTAATTTTAGTTTATAAATCTGAAGGATCGAGGGTCTGCAGTCTCTGATTGTCTCGTTATAACGGTGATCGTTTGTCAAGAAGGCATGATGTATCGAAAATAATATTGGTCTGAGAGTATCTTATCAATCCAGGCACAACTTTTAGTTCAGGTGAATAAAATAGTCAACGTGTCGGTTTGTCTTAAACTGTCACCATGCCATGTTGTATACTCCTGTCATCAGAAAAAACACCTTCACCAGCTGCTGAACACTGTTAAGCAGAACATGGCATAATTCACATGTACCAAATACTACACCAACATAACTTCCGAAACTAATTCATCTTAATGTTAGCATTAGCGATAATTGTTTCATGGCGTCTGATAGCTCACTGTGTATGATAGCACCCGTATATGCTTAGAGTACACACCGTCATAAAAACACCCAGGACACAAAGTCTAATGTGTTCGTCCCTGGGAAGGATTGATTTTATGTTTTGCGGTCCACCAAATTGCCCAAGATAATGTAGTAATGTGTGTGATAAACCGGAAAATCAACATTGTTCTAGGTCATAAAATCCTAGAGTCAGCTGTGCTGCTAATATCATCGTCCTTGAGAAAGAACACTTCATAGGCTCATGAGTTGAGTCCACTATAGCTCATCCATAATAATATGTGAATTCAAGTTTTAAACAGTTCTTACAGTGAATATACCTTATACTAATACACTCAACCGGTTAATGTAGTGTCGACATGTTATCATCGACACTAGTATTACAAGAATAATTCATTCATGCAAGTTAGTCAGGTCAAATTTATTTGACAGTATGGGACGTAAAAAGAATTTTCATGCTTCAGTGTGACAAAACATCGTATATGGGTTGTTTTTTTTACTATTTTCAGATATAAGCATTTCAGATATTTTGTTCATATTTATCTTTTTATCGTCTTGATAAGGTATGTAATGATTTTAAATTGTTAATTGGTGCATTATCTACTACGTGTAACATATGTACGCCCTTTTGTGGAATAATTAACATTAATTCACTTGCTATTTTCTGGCCGAATTTATGACTTGTCAATGCGTGCAATACCTGATTCCATGAAGTCGTATTTATATATGAGGTTTTGGCATAGCACTTTGCAAATGAGTCACATCGTATATATTGAGGAAAAAGGTTGTATTTATATATAAGAGGTTTTGCAACAACAAAATATACTGTGCAAATTCACATTAAGATAATGGCAAAGCATTATATATTGAGACAAGTAACCTACAGTGGAGAGAGATATTTTTGTGGCCAGCGGAAATATGTTGGGATGGGAAAGTTTTCTGTGATTAACAATAACCTTAATTTATTGATTAAATTGCTCATTATTCTAAATATAATAAATAAGAAGAACATATCTACAGATGTATATCAGGGCACAGACATTCAATGATTCAATGTTCTGGCTCAAATTGATAGTTTATGCGTCTATTTTGGCGTAAAAAAAATATTTTTCATCACATTTTATCACTTTTATATCGTAAACTATAAAAGTTGGCAACCTTTGGTAATTGTTCTGTCAACATCAGAAATTTAGCTCAATATTTTTGTTGCGCTATGGTATGCGTATGTATTACGGTAAATCAACAAATATCGCAAAGCTCTCACTGTATTTGCGTACATACTCACAAGATTAAAATGTAAAACCTCATGGAAACAATCAGAGATATTATTTTTGAAAGTGCTGTGATCCTTTGTTGAGATTACTATATTTAACAAATGATAGCAGGACCGGGCCCACTCATATCTACCCTCCGTGGGTCTCATTTTAGGCAAACTTAGAAGACCAGCGCGAAGCGCTGGCCAATAAGATGTTCTGGCACATCACCAGTGCATCTTGAAAATATATGATTCTGAGTAGCAGAATATTTTATACAAAAATAAGATGTTTTGTATTTTCAACAATGTATCATAACCAAGATACGATAATTTATCGTTGATCACTGATTGATTTATAATAAGAATTGATCTATAACATTTTTAGAGAAGGGAGACAAAAGGTCCAAGTATACAATAAAATATTAATCCATGTTTCCACGAAAATGTCATATACGACGTTCTGGCACTATGCCATTGACCAGTAATAGTATACTATGCGTCGAAAATTCATTCATTCAATCATTCATTACATGATTACAACTGACATGATTTATGGCGTCCAACTGGCACCAGGATAAAAGCTCGGGAACAATTCATGGATGAGATGTCTCCTGAGTTAGGACATCTGTCTAAACATGGATCAAACGCGATTTCAGCAGGTATTCAGTTCGAATGTAAGAGCCTGTAGACAGAGTGGGATAATAGCCCTGCCTAAGTAGAAATGGAGGGAGGGGCAGGGGGGGGGGGGTACTGACACAGCCTCGCCTCTCCATCCCTTACAGGGGGAGGGCTGGAAACATGGTCTAGCCTGAGTGTAGTTCTTCTAAATTAATAATGAGTGTCAAAAAAGAGAGCGAGAGATACATCTCATCCTCACTGACTGGCCAGGATTTGCAAGAAACCTTAACGGAAAATGCCGAAGACGCACCATGACTCCGTGAAGGTTTATTCAACACAAAGTCATGCATCACGTGAAGCAGCTGATATTACTCACCGACTATAGTTGATCGATCTGCATATGTGGTGGGAAACAGATCTGAAAAAATCCCCGTGAAATATCGAGATTTTCTGAATGGCGATTTCCTCTTTTAGTCATAATTGACATATACTAAGTATATACATAAGAATGTAGATGGTCATGGTGGTATAGTATGGACGTGCATTTGTCCCAAAACATTTGTTCCTAATATAGTGTTGTATTTAGGTTGGAACCACATCCCAAGTACAGAGTATTCCGAGCGAATAAAACATAAACTCTGTTATCTGAGAAATGCACTGAACTATTGTTTGTTTTCAGAAACACGTATTACGACCTATTGTTAAAAAAAGGAGTGCACAGTGGCACCTGATAACTGCGTATTTACGTGTACTTTCTCAATGTCGTACACAGCCAATCTCAAACATGACAGGATGATCACATCTCGAACTTCTGTTCTGAAATATCGTAACACACTCGATAACATATAGAGGGTTGATGTTCGTCATTTCTCGTAATACTTTGAACATCAAATTATTAACAAATTAGCAGATGTCGACATTGCCAAAATGTATTGTTTGCCAGTCTTGGGTGCGTCCTTTCTTCTTCTCGTTCCATGCTAATATATAATTCTCGACAGCGAGAAAAAACATACTAAAATGAAGCTAAACCATGTCCTTTAGTTGAGATTGTTCTGAGGGTCATCAAGTGTTGTTCAGTATCGATACTCTTTGTTGTTGGCGTGTATTGATTACGTCCAACCCACTTGAGTGGACTGACCATGTTTTATGGCAAAGTCTGTTGTGCATGAGTGCATCAGACAAGTGCAACGAAACAGGTTATGGGGCGGCAATCTGCATCACAAAGTTATCCCACAGTTTGGTGCTGTTTTATACCCATTTACCCACGTTGTTCATTCCATAAACTCTGTGGTGGAGGTTGAGGGAGGTTCTTCAGAAACGATTTTTATGAAGGTCAGTTCTTATGGTAGATCCTTGGACTGGATGTTCCATTGTTTACAGGTAACAGACCGTGTGCCTTGTTTACGCCTGGTCATTTGCAGGAACTTGTTTCAGAACAAGGCAAAGAATTTTCTCCACACATCAAAAAGCACCTAGCTCGTAAATGTCAACCATATAAACTCAATCATATGGATAAGTTGGGCCACAATTCAACCTTTTAGTGATTGACAGTCTACTACTCTTCATCACACTTGGGGGGGGCGTATTCTGTTGGATTCCCTACTATAAACCCCCAAGGAATTACGCTCGATGCCACTGGGATGAGACCGGTCAACTTAAAGAGTCATGGCGATTAGGTAAACTCTAGCTTTGGATAATATCACCATGGACACCCTCGTTCCATTAATACTAATAGGTGCAAGGCTATGTTGTGGTGGGAGCATGGCATGATGTTCGTACATTTAACATTATACTATTTCAGACAATACCTCAATTACAGTGTGGCCTTGAGGATATTTTTTCATAAATTTCTGATCGTGATGCTGAAGAACCGGATATCTAAGTGAAACTCAGAAAGATGAACTTGTAATCAAACTAATCTGGAGAAATTCTCGTTAAAAAGACGATTTTCTCTTTCAGTCATTATTGACATCTACTATGTATATATATGTCTATAGTATGATATAGGCACGCAAATGTCCCAAAAACATCCCTAATATAGTGATATGTTAGAGCATACTGTAGTGTGTTGTATATGAGAAATGTACTGAACCATTGTTTGTTGTCAGAAACACCTATTTACATGACCTACTGGTGTGAAGAAAATATGACATTACAATGTCACGCACACTCAATTAAACATGACATTACGATCACGGTTCGAACTGACTCTTTCTGAAATATTGTACCACACTCAATAGCATAAAGAGGGCTGATGTTTGTCATATCTCTTGGATGAGTCCTTTTCCCTCCTCGTTCTATATCAATACATAATTTACGACAGGGAGAAAACGTACTGAAATCAAGATAAATGTTGTCTTTTAGGGACATTGTGCGGAGGGTCATCGAGCGTTGTTCAGTATCGCCAATTTGTGTTGTTGATGTGTATTAGTTATGTCCGCCCCACTTCAGTGAACTGGCGATTTTGAGGTATCAGAAGATTCTCGGATGTTATATGGCAAATTTTATTCATAAGACAAGTGCAACGAAACAAATTACGGAGCAGCAATCCATATCACAGTAATTTCTAGGCTGTTTTTATCACCATTTAGCCACGTTGTTCATGCCATAAACCCTCTGTGGTGGAAACAGAGGCTCTTCAGAAACGGTTTTTATGGAGGTCAGTTTTCATGGTGGAACCTTGGTCAAAAGGTTTCATTGTTTACAGGTAGCAGACCGTGCTCCTTGTTTACGCCTAGTCGTTTGCAGGTACTTGTTTTGAATGATTTTTACCTACCAGAAACCGCTAACTACAGAAAACCAGTCAGATGGATAACGTGGCTGGATAACTGTATTGTAACATAGTCTGTTACAATCTTCTGTTGGTAGTGACAGTACCCTATTTATACCACATTCCATGTTTGTCTTGCTGCTTCTAACCCTATCCTATCATAAAATGTCAAGACCACGAAATGCATTGCATTCGTCCCATCGCGAGGATTCATCTTAATTTCTGCGGGACAAGACATCACGCTGAAGATGAGGTAGGAACCATTGCAATAAACCCGTGAATTAATCTTGTTCCAGGTCATGAAACAGTCATATTGGACGTGGCAGTAATGACATGGTCATCGAGATAGAACACCTAATAGGCCGCTAATTCCTGGGAAATAATGAGTGGAAACACGTTTCAAATCGCTCTCAATGACACCAATTATGACTTGTATTTCGCCTCTGGTATCTCAGATCGCAATGGAGAAACCTCTGAATTTTTGTCACTCCAAAAACATCGAACCAAATACAATTTTTGTCTCGTTAATAAAAAGGCATCCAACAGTGTTGTTTTCTTTCAATCTTGAATGAAAATCATCAACAAACACGGTTCAATTTCGATGTCAAAGAAATTTATGTCACTCACTGGGTGTCTCAATGAGTTGGAACATCTGTTTCGCAAAGTGCACATACTGCTCGGCCTAGTGGTGCCACGGTTCATTTGCATATTATCGATCGATCAAATACACGCATCTGATTGTTTAGGTTTGACCTACGGCCTTGAAACGTGTAAACATTACACAGAGGGAGGAAAAACGAACCTCGAACTCCGTACTCAATTAGCATGTAATAATCAATCTATTACCACCAATACATTCAGATTTTGATGATGACAATAACAAACGTAAAATACAACATATTGCAATAGAAAGAAAGCCCGACCAAATAGTTTATCCAAAGACACACTGGTGTCATCAGGAGCAGACAGTGTGTTAAATGTATTTTTTTCAATTGTACACCTGATGGATTTAATATTCAACTGTCCAACAACCCTATAAGAAACGTGTTGGAAAGGTAAATCCTGAATGGATTCAACGCCATCAAATATTAGGGTTCTCCGGTATTGTTATATATTATGTGTGTATTCATACAATACGAATACTAATATATATCTCAGCATTCTTTGATCAAAATCATACACCAGGCGACATCAGATTCCAAGTGAACACTAATTCAACGTAAAACGAGAACACAAGATCAGAAACAATTCATGGATGCTTCTACCGAGATGTCTGAGTTGAGACATCTGTCTGAACATGAATCAAACGTGATTTACTATTTCCCTCTAGGGGGCTGAGCAGTACAGAGACATGGTCTAGACCACGTGGAGTTCTTCTAAATTAACAATGAGTGTCATAAAAGCGAGTGGGAAACTGATTCTATCCCTTGGAGGCTTGCTGTGATTATGAGAAACCTTGACGGAAATCCCAGGAGACTCACCGCGTCCCTGTGAAGATTTATTTAACACTAATTTCCCGCATTGTGTGAAGCAGCTGGAAATACCGGATGACTCGTTCGTTACTTCACTATCGAGGTGGACACGAAATCTGAACAGATCTGACTATACGAAAAATAAACACAACGAGAGAAAATAAACAACAATACAACAACCACGGCACCAAATAACCATCAATTGTAAAATCGCTACAGTATTTTCAACAATGTATCATAACCAAGATACGATAATTTATCGTTGATCACTGATTGATCTATAATAAGAATTGATCTATAACATTTTTAGAGAAGGGAGACAAAAGGTCCAAGTATACAATACAATATTAATCCATGTTTCCATGAAAATGTCATATACGACGTTCTGGCACTATACCATCGACCAGTAATAGTATATAATAGCATGATTACAGCTGACATGATTTATGGCGTGTAACTGGCACCAGGATAAGCTCGGGAACAATTCATGGATGAGATGTCTTGAGATGTCTCCTGAGTTGGGACATCTGTCTAAACATGGATCAAACGTGATTTCAGCAGGTAATCAGTTCGGATGTAAGAGCCTGTAGACAGAGGGGGATAATAGCCCTGCCTAAGTAGAAATGGGGGGGGGGACTGGTCTAGCCTGAGTGTAGTTCTTCTAAATTAACAATGAGTGTCAAAAAAGAGAGCGAGAGATACATTTCATCCTCAGTGACTTGCCGGGATTGCAAGATACCTTAACGGAAAATGCCGAAGACGCACCATGACACCGTGAAGGTTTATTCAACACAAAGTCTTGCATCATGTGAAGCAGCTGATATTACTTACCGACTAGTTGGTCGACTTGCATATCTGGTGGGAAACAGATCTGAAGCAGTCCCCGCGAAAGAATCGAGTTTTTCTGAATGACGATTTCCTCTTTTAGTCATAATTGACATATACTAGGTATATACATAAGAATGTAGATGGCCATGGTGGTATGGTATAGACGTGCATTTGTCCCAAACATTTGTTCCTTATATGGTGTTATACTAGAGTATAATACAATATTATGTTAGAATATAATACTGTGTTATATGAACATGGAACCACATCCCAAGTACAGAGTATTCCAAGCGAATAAAACATAAGCTCCTTATCTGAGAAATGCACTGAACTATTGTTTGTTGTCAGAAACACGTATTAACACGACCTATTGTTAATAAAGTAGGAGTACACAGTGGCACTGGATAACTGCGTATTTATGTGTACTTTCTCAATGTCGCACACAACCAATCTCAAACATGACAGGATGATCACATCTCGAAATGACACTCGATAACATATAGAGGGTTGATGTTTGTCATATCTCGTAATACATGTACTTTGAACATCAAATTATTAGGAAATTAGCAGGGACGTTGACATTGCCAAAATGAATTGCTTGCCAGTCTTGGGTGCGTCCTTTCCTCTTCTCGCTCCATGCTAATACATAATTCCCGACAGCGAGAAAAAACATACTACATGTAAATCAAGCTAAATTACCATGTCCTTTAGATGAGATTGTTCTGAGGGTCATCAAGTGTTGTTCATTATCGATACTCTTTGTTGTTGGCGTGTATTGATTACGTCCAACCCACTTGAGTGGACTGACCATGTTTTATGGCAAAGTCTGTTGTGCATGAGTACACCAGACAAGTGCAACGAAACAGGTTATGGAAACAGGTTATCCCACAGTTTGGTGCTGTTTTATACCCATTTACCCACGTTGTTCATTCCATAAACTCTGTGGTGGAGGTTGAGGGAGGTTCTTCAGAAACGATTTTTATGAAGGTCAGTTCTTGTGGTAGATCCTTGGACTGGATGTTCCATTGTTTACAGGTAACAGACCGTGTGCCTTGTTCACGCCTGGTCATTTGCAGGAACTTGTTTCAGAACAAGGCGAAGGATTTTCTCCACATCAAAAAGCACATAGCTCGTAAATGTCAACCATATAAACTTAATAATATGGATGAGTTGGGCCACGATTCAACCTTTTAGTGATTGACAGTCTACTACTGTTCATCACACAGGGGGGGGGGGGGGGGGGCAATATTCTGTTGGATTCCCTACTATAAACCCCCAAGGAATTACGCTGGATGACACTGGGTGCAAGGCTATGTTGTGGTGGGAGTATGGCATGATGTTCGTACATTTAACATTGTACTGTGTCAGACAATACCTCAATTACAGTGTGGCCTTGATGATATTTTTTCATAAATTTCTTATCGTGATGCAGAAGAACCGGATATCTAAGTGAAACTCGGAAAGATGAACTTGTAATCAAACAAATCTGGAGAAATTCTCGTTAGAAAGACGATTTTCTCTTTTAGTCATTATTGACATCTACTATGTATATGGATGTCTATAGTATGATATAGACACGCATATGTCCCCAAAACATCCCTAATATAGTGTTATGTTAGAGCATACTGTAGTGTGTTGTATATGAGAAATGTACTGAACCATTGTTTGTTGTCAGAAACACCTATTTACATGACTTACTGGTGTGAAGAAAACATGACATTACAATGTCACGCACACTCAGTTAAACATGACATTACGACCACGGTTCGAACTGACTCTTTCTGAAATATTGTACCACACTCAATAGCATAAAGAGGGCTGATGTTTGTCATATCTCTTGGGTGAGTCCTTTCCCCTCCTCGTTCTATATCAATACATAATTTACGACAGGGAGAAAACGTACTAAAATCAAGATAAATGTTGTCCTTTAGGGACATTGTGCGTAGGGTCATCGAGCGTTGTTCAGTATTGCCATATTTTGTTGTTGACGTGTATTAGTTATGTCCGGCCCACTTCAGCGAACTGTCGAGTTTGAGGTATCAGAATATTCTGGGATGTTATATGGCAAAGTTCGTTCATAAGACAAGTACAACGAAACAGATTACCGAGCAGCAATCCATATCACAGTTATTTCTGCGCTGTTTTTATCACCATTTAGCCACGTTGTTCATGCCATAAACCCTCTGTGGTGGAAACTGAGGCTCTTCAGAAACGGTTTTTATGGAGGTCAGTTTTCATGGTGGATCCTTGGTCAGAAGGTATCATTGTTTGCAGGTGGCAAACCATGCTCCTTGTTTACGCCCAGTCGTTTGCAGGTAATTGTTTTGGATGATTTTTACCTACCAGAAACCGCTAACCACAGAAAACCAGTCAGATGGATAACGTGGTTCACATTTTGAAATTCGAGTTATCAGCAGCCTAGTAATCATGAACTTATGATACTTCAGCAAACATGCTTCAGAGTATTCTTTATACAGTTCATCAAAGCAAATGACGTTTTGATACTGGTAGCAATGTAATGTTAATTGTAGCACATTGCATTGTTTGCATTGTTGTCTACACACTAATATCAATAAACATGGAAACAATACCCAAGTATATAGTATCCGAGCAAACAAAACCGAGTCCATTATCCAATCTCAAAGTCCAGTTTCAGGCAAAATCGAGAAAATTTAAATGGAATTTCATGAACCCCCATATATGGCCATAAAGGGGTGAAATCAGGTGTTCCGGAAAGAGTGAGCATTTCCGCCCCACATGTGGCACCCGTCATGAATTCCAAAACATTAACATGCAAAAAGGTCTTGTTGCATACGTGTAACAGATTTTGTGTACTTATCAACCAGATAGCTTATTTACTATAAGCTTTGTGTACTTATCAACTAATTTACTATAAGCTTTGTGTACTTATCAACTATTTACTATAAGCTTTGTGTACTTATCAACTATTTACTATAAGCTTTGTGTACTTATCAACTAATAGCTAATCAGCGATATTTGTGAATTTGATCAGGTATCCGCTAGCCATCATTGACAGTTACGAAGACCACATGTGTATGTACCGCCGATCTCACTCCTTTGCGACTGGCTTAATGTATTTTTTCCCCAAATCCTGGCGAATGTTTGGGATCATGAGGCAGCAAATTTAACCAACACGTGCTTTGCCTGATTATTGAAAAATTTATTGAAAAATAGTCTACTGTATATCCCATAATGACACATGACATGATAGGACTTTTCGACTCAAAATAAACCCATGAGTGTCACTCCAATGTTGAAGGCTGGCTGATCAGTCATCTCGCTGCTGTGAGTGTTGTTCTGTCTTCACATAAGTTTTAATTGGTGACATTCTCGCATTCATGCAATCATACTACACTCCAGACATTCTCCCACACCAATTACCGTCAAGAATCACTCGACATAGTGTGTCGTCTTCATTTGCGTGGTTAGTAGAGAGCCTTGGTATGATATATCTTCTTGGGCAGAGTTCACATGCTTATGCACACATTTTGTATTCAGGAAAAAAAAACTTTTGTTGACTTTTCGAAATTGCGTTTGCGATAATCAATAATTGTGTGATCTTTGATTTAAAGTTTACTCTGCTTTAAAATTTCCCAGGTACTGAGACGTTCATTCCTGGGCCAACAGTGGTTTTGCAAACAAAAGTGTGAAGAAAATAATGATATTACATGTGCAATGTCACGCACAGCCAATTAAGTATGACTTTATGGTCACTAACATGGCCAACTATGGATATTTAAACCACGCATTTAGTTGATTTCCCTTAATAGACACACCAATATGTGATTTAATATGTTCAAGTGCGTGCAAAACATAATTACTTATCTCCTCACAACCTGTTCCATTAACAATGAATGCTATCGAGGAACCATGGCAAGCCACTTGGGGTGCTCTGGGAATTTTGTGACTAATGAATAACCTTGGTTTGGCATTTTCATGGTCCTCTTTGTCCATTAGATGCGTGCTCACACATTGCAAGCATGATCCGGTAAGGAGAACTTGGGAATCTTCTGTTAGTAGTATACCCTATTTATACCACATTCCATGTTTGTCTTGCTGCTTCTAACCCTATCCTATCATAAAATGCCCAGACCACGAAATTCATTGCATTCGTCCCATCGCGAGGATTTATCATAATTTCTACGGGACAAGACATCACCCTGAAGATGAGGTAGGAGCCATTGCAAATAAACCCGTGAATTAATCTTGTTCCAGGTCATGAAATAGTCGTATTGGACGTGGCAGTAATGACATGGTCATTGAGATAGAACACCCAATAGGCCGCTAGTTCCTGGGAAATAATGAGTGGAAACACCTTCCAAATCGCTCTCATTGACACTAAATATGACTTATACTTCGCGTCCGGTATCTGAGATTTTTGTCACGCCAAAAACATCGAACCAAATAAATTTTTATCTCGTTTATAACATGGTATCCAACCGTGTTGTTTCCTTTAAATCTACAATGAAAATTTTTGAATTCGATGTCAAAGAAATTTATGTCACTCAGTGACACGGTTGTGTCAATGAGTTGGAACATCCGTTTCGGAAAGTGCCCATACTGCTCGGCCTAGTGATGCCACGGTTCATTTGCATATTATCGATCGATCAAATACACACATCTGATTGTTTAGGTATGATCTACGTGTTTGAAACGTGTAAACACTACACAGAGGGAGGCAAAACGAACCTCGAACTCTGTACTCAATTAGGAACCATTGTAAGCCGTTTAATATTACGGCAAAACGTATCTGTCACAGTGATGCCATTTCATAACAATACATACATCCTACTAAAATATAGTTATGAAGGTACAGGTAATAGTTTATGATAATACATGTTGGTTTAATTCATATTCTCCACACGAGACCATTCGTTTGGCTGGTAGTATTATCACGTGGTATAGGCGTGAATTTTCTTATTACATATGCTTAGGTTCGTGTGCACACTTTCATCTTCTTCGTTTTACATGTATGTATACTTCATCACATCAGATGAAATTTTTAATGAAATGTCAAATTCCTCCAAACACATTTCATTGACTCCATTAACCTTCGAAACGTGCTTAAAAGGTAAATCCTGAATGGATTCAACGCAATCAAATATTAGGGTTCTCCGGTATTGTTATATATTATGTGTGTATCTATGCAATACGAATACTAATATATATCTCAGCATTCATTGATCATATTCATTCATCAAGCGACACCAGATTCCAAGTGAACACTAATTCAACGTGAAACGAGAACAAAGGCTCAGAAACAATTCATGGATGCTTTTACCGAGATGTCTGAGTTGGGACATCTGTCTGAACATGAATCAAACGTGATTTCAGGAGGTAATCAGCTCGGACGTAAGAGGCAGTAGAATAACTATTTCCCCCTAGGGGGCTGAGCAGTACAGAGACACGCTCTAGACCACGTGGAGTTCTTCTAAATTAACAATGAGTGTCATAAAAGCGAGTGGGAAACTGATTTTTAGGTTACCGGACCTATGGTCCGATAACCTATTGGCATGGCGTTGCGTCCGTCGTCCGTCGTCCGTCGTCGTCCGTCGTCCGTCGTCGTCGTCGTCGTCGTCCACATTTTTATCTTTTTTGTTTACAGGCGAATTTTTCTGAAATTTTCCACAAAAATACTTAAAAATAATTCAAGAAGGAGTTATTTTTTATTTTTTTGATTTTCGCATTTTTTTCAAAATGGCGGCCGTTTTCGACGAAAAATGCCTGATTTTGGACTTTGGCGGCCATTTTCTCAAAATCTGTTCAGTAACTTTTTTTCTTTTTGATAAATAAGACTCCTCATATGTACTCATATGATGTCTATAAATTTCGTTGCGCTTGAATCGCTCGAAGTGGGCCATTTTGGCCCAAACTCGGCTCAAATGGGATGTTAAATTCCCATGTTAAATTCTCCTATGCTTTATAATGGGACACATTATGCCTAATATCTCACTTGATATTGAGATTAGAGACTAGGAATCAATTGTGGTTTCAAAGTTTCAAGGTCAGAGCACAAAATGGCTTATATCTCGCTTGTTATCGACTCTACAGCTTAGGAATCAATTGTGGACATATAGGAAATGATATATGCTGAATATTCTGATGACCTTGAATTTGACCTTCGACCTCATTTTCAAGGTCACAGGACAAAATGGCTAATATCGCGCTTGTTATCGACTTTACAGCTTAGCAATCAATTATGAACATACAGGAAATGATATATGCAGATTATTGTCATGACCTTGAATTTGACCTTTGACCTCATTTTCAAGGTCACAGGACAAAATGGCTAATATCTCACTTATTATCGATTTTACAGCTTAAGAATCAATTGTGGACATATAGGAAATGATATATGCTGAATATTCTCGTGACCTTGAATTTGACCTCTGACCTCATTTCCAAGGTCCAAGGACAAACTGGCTCATATCTTGCTCCTCTATTGACTGTATGGCTTGGGAATCAATTGTGGACATGATATGCATGATATAGAAAATGATATACACTGAATATTTTGATGACCTTGAATTTGACCTTTGCCCCTTCATTTTCAAGGCTACAGCATAAAATTGCTAATATCTCTCTGATTATTGAACTTACAGCTTAGCAATCAACTGTGGGCATGATATATGCTTAATGTTATATATGCTGAATATTCTCTTGACCTTGAATTCAACCAGTGACCTGGCTAAAACCTAAAATATTAAACATTGTCCGGTAACCTATCTTTGGCCCTTGGCCTAATTTTATCCCTTGGAGGCTTGCTGTGATTATGAGAAACCATAACGGAAATCGCAGGAGAGTCACTTCGTCTCTGTGAAGATTTATTTAACACTAATTTCTCACATTGTGTGAAGCAGCTGGAAATACCGGATGACTTGTTTGTTACTTCACTATCGAGGTGGACAAAAAAATCTGAACAGATCTGAGTGGAGTTTACTGATTGTGAATTGGAGGATCTCTGAATAAAGATATTTCATTATTGATGTCTGTCATATCTATACATATGAATGTAGATGGTGGTATGATATAGACGATAGTTTGACACGATACATTTATAGTAAAATATCATGTTAGGTAGAGTACACCAAATTGCAATTTCAAATTTCACCCATTGAGCATGACAGGGTCATCACATATCGAACTGAGTTTTGATGTTTATCATACATTGTTATACTTTGAACATCAAATTATTATCAAATTGACAAAGAAAAGTTGACAGTACCAAAAATGTATTGTTCACCACACCTCGATTGCATTAATGTTGAAATTTTTGTCTTTGGGTGGCATTGGTCATGTCCCTGTTTGAGGTAGCAGATGAATCTTCGAGAGACTGGTGTCCAGTGAGGCGATGAAACGCACATTGTAGCAGATTGGGATTTTTAAATTTTTATGTTTAGCTTTTCCCTCCATAGAGTGAGAATTCTCCAACTCCAAAACTCCTGTCAAGCATCGTGAAAGTTTAACAATCCTCCATCTTCCCACAATACACGTCAATTGTGGTTGTCCACATTGTAATAATAAATTTGAGTCATTAATTGTTTTTATTATTAATTGCTAACTGTAGATAGCCAATCAGATGAATAACTTGGACCACGATTGACGTTCGAGTTATCGACAGTCCAGTACTCTCACATAACAAACTTCTTCCCTTGCAAAAATTATATAAGATTGTGGTTAGTTTTGTGATTGATATACATGTAATCACCTGTTAGTTCAGTTGTTTTCGAGTAAAATTGTGATTATGTATATTTATTTGATTACAATTCCACCATATGTGACGACTTCTCGGATTTGTAAATCAGCTGTTAACCACTTTTATCGGCAAGCAAAACATTACAAAATTCACATGTGCTGAGAACTACACTACCGTAACCTGTTTCATCTTAAATGTTTGCAGAATCGTTGGGCAGGAATGGTTCTATGTTTTCCGGACCAACAAACTACACATAGGCTTGTGAGTAAAGTCCACTATAGTTATTCCAAAACGTTAAAAACGATTGTACTAATGTATTCTTACATACAATCTTCTAATAGTATATTTCTCACACTTTCAACACAGCTGACATAATTCCTGGCGTCCTACATGGAACGAGGACGCGAGCTCGGGAACAATTCAAGAATGTTTTCACTGAGATGTCTCCGGAGATGCAGAAGCTGTCTAAACATGGATCAAACGTGATTTAAACACGTAATCAGCTAGTGGACGAAAGAAACAGTAGACGGAAGGAACGGACCATTATGGATAGTTGAGGAGAGAGGGGGTACCAACACACAACTTCTCCCCCAAGGGCCCAAGTAGTATGGAGACATGTTCTGGCCCGCGTGAAGTCCTTCTAAATTACCAATGATTGTCATAGAAGCAAGCGGGGAACAGACTTCATCCCTTGAGGGTCGCCGTGAATACGAGACACCTTGAGGGGTATCACAGTAGACGCACCACGATTTATTTAACTTCTCGGCTCGTGTGAAATAGCTGGACATACTTATCGATTAGTTATTCGCTCTACATATGAGGTGAACAACGAATCTGAAGAGTTCTCGGTGGAATTCTTTAGAATCGTGGATCTTTGAAAGACTCAATGTCGACTAGTCCCAAATAACATCTTCTATAATACACATGAATCTGGATAGTGGTATGATATAGATATTATTGATACGAAACATTCCAAATATAAACCCCTAGGGATGTGATATCGCCGTTGATATCACTAGTTATTTTGTTGTCATGAGAATCGGCATTTATAAGAGAAAATTAATACACTGATGACTCACACATGAGGCTATACCTCGAAAATATATTGATATCACTTCTCCCGTATCAGTGCAATATCTCAGATATAATATTATGGTAGTGTATAATATAGGGTTATATCTGAGCAAAGATATAACTCACATTCTGAGATGCTGTTTCTGGACACACGATAACATATAGAGTGTTGATGTTTGTACCATCTTGTTGTACGTTGCTCTGAGTATGTTTTATATTGTTTCAGCAACGATGGTGACATTACCAAAATGAATTGTTCACCACATCGTGGGTACGTCCTTTGCTCTTCTCATTCTATCTAAATACATAACTTCCTACAGAGAGGAAAGCGTAGTAAAATCTTGATATTTCTTGTCCTTTAGTTGAGGTTGTGTTGCGGGATATCTAGGGTCATTCAGTATCGATAATCTCCAATGCTCCAGTGACAGTGTATTGGTTATATCCGGGCCACTTGCATGGCGACAAGGTTACACGAGCATCAGAAGTGATATAGCAATATATCTAAAAGAACAGCAATCCATATCACAAATTTATTCCACATGGAAGCGATGTATTTTTTATCACATTTCAGCCCCTTGTTCATGCCGTTAACCCTTTGTGGTGGCAACAACTTTTGTTAAATGAAATGTTTCATGCAGGTCAACTTATATGCTGGATTCTCAGTCTGGATGTTACAATGTTTGCAATCAAAAGACTGTGTATTCTGTTCAGTTTCAGTAGGTTGTTCTAAGACAATGTCAAGGATTTTCACACATATGTGCAATCAGATGGATAATTTGAACCACATGTCAACATTTAAGGGATCGGTTCTCATTCTGGTTCTTTACGACGTACAGTACAGTGAAAATGCTTCAGAAGACATAATAAATATACCATTCATTTCTCGAGCCGAATCCATTATTCTTCTCCATAATTGAAATATGTTGTCAATAAATTGTTGTTAATAATTTGTTTTTGACACTTTCATGCTGCATTGTCTTTTGTTTTATTGTATATATAATTCATTCATGGACTTTTTCATACCTGCTAGTCTGGGTCTGTCACTTTATGACATCATAATATGTATTCATAATCATCATTTGATATCTAAATCACGTTCACTTAGATCATTTATTAAGCCAACTGGCGTCACTTCCACGTTGTACGCTGGATTTTCAATCATAGGGCTGTTGTGTGTATTGTTCCACCTTTACATAACTTCTAGCTGGTGACATTCTCGCAATCATTCAATCATTTAACGAAGCTGAGCTGGGGCCATTGATGCTCACAAATGACCCAACATTGTGTTTGTTTGTGGTTATATGCCTGGTTAGTAAGGCACATTGGCAGGATATATCAGTCCAGGCACAGTTCAAAAAGTTTTTTTTATTTAATTCTCATGGGCGGAACTGTCTTTATTGTTCGTTGTATGTTATAGTAGTAATGGTATTATTTATTCAGGTGTCCATGAACTATGACGTGGCAACCTGTAGGGATTCAATCATCAGTCCGGTGCCCTGATTTTCGTAATATAAACACGGATGAATGATAGGATATTTTCAAGTGCATGTGAAATACAATAAACGTCTCCCAAACATCCCTGTTCCATTAACAATACATGTCATCAAAGCAGCACAAAATGTCTTGTGATGCTTCGGAGATTTTATGATTAATGGGTAACCTTGGTTTGGAGTCCTCCTCGATGCCACCTCTTTGTGCCCAATTATCCGGAGGAAATATCGGTCACACAACCACTATCAAGCATCACAACAAATCGTCGTGTCCATTGAATGTATTGCCATTCATACAAACCCATTCAGATGGATAACGTAGACTGTTTCGACATTTCAGTGATCAACAGTCTAATAACTGTTAATAACTTAAATAACTGCATTTCCCCTATAAAATGGCCCAGAATATTCAATATATAGTTTATTAAAATCAAATATTGTTTTAATACTAGTAACACTATACTAACTGTTAATTGTGGCCTATTCGTTTGCATTATTATTTCAATACTGAGCTGTAAATTATTTGGGTTTTTTAAAAGTGACTGATCACTTACATTTCATTATATTTGTGGAGATTCAACTTGTAAATGTGTAAACTCATGAGGTAGAAGACATGAGAAATAAACGAAACGTTCTTGGCCTGACAATTAACAGCCTGTTGTCTGTCACATTATGACATAGAGTACGTTACCTAAACCTTCTCGATGCCGATTCAGGAGTGTGGTTCCCATATTGCAGGCTGGCTGATCAATCATCGCACTCCTGTGGGTGTTGTTTCGTCTTTACGTAGCATTTAGTTGGTGACATTGGTGGAAGATATCTTGAATATAATATCCACTTCTTGTTCATTTTTAAAAGAAAAAAAGATTCACACTATTCTTTTATTGCGACTGCCCATCAACTCTGTAGCCTTCTGGCTATTGATTAGGTACTTATGTACTTGTCATATATCTGTTCCATGGGGTTTGTTTCGGATTTCTAAAATATTTTTATGGGTTGTTGGGCAGTTGTATACTAATTCCATCAGGTGTACAGTAGAAACAACTACATTTAACACACTGTCTGCCCCTGATGACGCCAGTGTGTTTTTGGATTAACTTTTTGGTCGGGCTTTGTTTCTATTGCAAAATGTTGTATTTTACGTTTGTTATTGGCATCATCAAACTCTACTGTATTTGTGGTAATAGATTGATACCTACATTCTCTCACCCGAACCAATTATCTCCCACGGCAGACCTGGGACCAATTAGAACCATGAATTACCCAATATGGTGTTAGTTTATCTTTATTTGCGTGGCTAGCAAGGCATATTGGCATGGTATATCGGTCTAGGCACAGTTGACATGATTACGCATATTGGGTGATTCTTAAGTCCAGGTGTTGTTAATTTGTTTACACCAAGAATTTATCAGTGTCGAAATAAAGTGGAGACAAATGGCATACTATACTTCTGGGTAGTTTTTGCAAAGCAAAATTGGAAGATATCTTGAATATAATATCCACTTCTTGTTCATTTTTAAAAGAAAAAAAGATTCACACTATTCTTTTATTGCGACTGCCCGCAATTCGTTTCGGAAAGTGTTACTCTGGATAATTATAAATGTACTTCAATGCGTATTTTATTACACAGGATTGTAGTTGTACACTTACCAGTTATAAATCCTAAGAAACGGACATCCCAATTCATTGGTTGGTTAACCTGAGAAATAGACATCCCAACATAATGTCACATTTCCCTCTGTGAAACTACAATGGATTACATTGGATGTCACAAAAGCACTGGGATGAGACTGGTCCGTGGAGAAGGCCTAGGTGATTACTGAATAACCTTGGAAGCAGGACACCCTCGTTACTCACGCTTTATTCACACGGTGCTTGTTACAATGAGACACAAAACCTCCCACATACATTAGGCACGTTATGACATCCAAACCCATTTGTGGCACAAACTCATCAATGATATCAATAAAAAAGCGATGTTGTGCTAATACTATGGAGACGTTTTTCTTCAATACACTTTGAAACGAACATCGATTGCAGTGCAAATTTGATGTTATTTCTTATAATTTCCTGATCGTGATGCACAAGAATTTCACATTTGAGCGAAAGTTAAAATTATAACTTGTTTTTTCTCTGATATCAGATATTGTTGCACTCCTCATATCTGCCTATTTTCCGTACTCCATAACTGTAGGTCTAATCCATGTGTTGCTCGTTATCACCGGTGATCAACCCAATGAGAGCTGTGTCATTATCGAACTTGGCAATTGGACATGCTTGGTGTGATGTATGAATATCTGCGTATAAAGTGTCAAGAGGAATGGAGCTAACACTGAACACTGTACCTTGTGGTGCCCCTGTGCTCGATCTGATCATCACTCGTACATCTGACGACAGTGATGTCAGCGAGATTTCCACAACACATAATCTTCTCCCAGACCACTACGAAATATCATGCACTCTCACCTTGAGCAGACCTCCTTCAAGAAAGAAGTGTATCACGTCCAGAAATTTACGTGGCATTACGTGAAATTTACGTGGCATCTTATTCGGTGAAGACGTTTCAATTTACTTCACTGAGGTTGATGCAAAATCACTGGATGATCTGGTTCATATTTACAACCATAGCCTGGGGCTAGCACTCGACAAGCACGCTTCCGTCATCAAGCGAACTGTCCTCGACCGTCCATTTGCACCCTGGTTCGACCATGAACTAAGAGCTGCTAAATCAGTTAGAAGAGGACTGGAGCGAAAATGGACTAGTTCCCGCCTTCAAGTTGATTATCACATATACCTACATTGGAAGGATTGGCAAGGCTAAAAAACATTATCACCGAAATGAGATCGCTACCAGTGACAGCAAACAGCTGTTCCACACAGTGGATAGTATGGTGTCTGGCCCAAAGCAGACCATACTACCATCAAAACTTGGTACGCCCGTGGAATTAGCTGCTGTATTCAGTGAATTTTTCCACAATAAAATCAAGAATATCAGAGACGACCTGGACTCACAAACCCCTACTGAGGCAGCAGTTGTGCCTGAAGTATACACGTCGATTTTGACTGCTTTCGACAATATTTCTGATAATAAGCTGCAGAAATTGACCTCAGAATCCACAAATAAGTCATGTAGTCTCGACCCAGTTCCAACGAGTCTCCTCAAGGACATCCTGCCCATTACAGTCCCATTGATTGCCAAAATCGTTAACAAGTCCATCACACTCGGATACGTGCCTGATAAATTCAAGCAAGCCACCGTGACTCCACTGATAAAGAAGCCAAGACTCGATCCAGAATGTCCTCAAAACTATCGACCGATCTCTAATCTTCTCTTTGTGTCTAAGATTCTCGGGTGGGTGATCGCCAGACAACTTCATAATTATCTACAGAACAACGCTCTTTACGACAAAATGCAGAGTGCCTACCGCCAATCACACTCAACGGAGACTGCTCTTCTAAGAGTGAAGAACGACATCATGGTATCGCTCGACACCAAGAAGGACGTGGCACTGATCATGTTAGATCTAAGTGCTGCGTTCGATACGATTGACCACGTTATTCTGTTAGAAAGGCTACAAACCATGTTCGGTATCGACGGCACAGCTCTGCTATGGTTCAGGTCGTATCTCACTGGTCGCTCACAGTGTGTGTCCATCAACTCATATGTATCACCACTATGGACTATGGAGCATGGTGTTCCCCAGGGGTCCGTCCTGGGACCTGTGCTTTTTTCGCTATACAGGGCACCACTCGGCCAAATCATTAAACGTCACAACGTAAAGTATATGTTGTATGCCGATGATACGCAGCTGTACATTTCGTTCGACAAAACCAACAGTGCCCCAGTTACAGTCCTCGAAACTTGTTTGAGTGACATCAGATCCTGGATGCTGAGAAATAAAATCAAACTGAATGAATCAAAGACAGAAATAATTCAATTCACTTCTAATTTCAGCCAACCCTGTTCCTATGAGGGGCTGGGTGTGGGAGCTGATTACATAGCCACATCCTCTGTGGTCAAGGATTTTGGGGTTCATCTCGACTCTGCACTCTCGATGTCCCCTCAAGTCAGTGCAATAATATCAGCCTCATCGTTGGCGATCAGAAACATCTCAACAACAGAAAAGTTGGTACAGGCCTTTGTCTCGCCTTTGTCACGCCTGTGTTAAAAAGAGGAAGCACATCACGCCTACCCTCATGCGGCTATACTGGCTGCCATCGAGAAGAGATCCATCTTCAAGATAGCCTTGATATCTTTCAAAGCTATCAATGGCCAGGGGCCTGAGTATCTCGATGAACTGTTGCATGCATACACTCCTGCCCGCACTCTGAGGTCGTCCATCCAGAACCTCCTGGTTGTCCCATCCTACCAAGGAGCAACTCACGGTGCCAATGCCTTCCAAAATGCTGCCCCTCGAATCTGGAATGACCTGCCTGAATCTGTTCGGACATGTACATCACTAAACACTTTTAAACAAAAACTCAAAACCCATCTTTTTACTGAAGCATATGGAGAATACTAGTCATTTATGTCCATCAGTCAACTTCTAGTCAATTATATTTCTACTTAAATTGTTGTACCAGTTTTATTTCCTCTCATTTCATCAATGTACATGTACTTTCTTAAAGCGCTTTGAGAATGTTTGTCTTACGTTATAAAGCGCTCTGTGAGAAATAAATTATTATTATTAAATGAGAGTAATAAAACTCATACAGACGTAAAAAAACAGGTACCTCGCCTTATCATCAATTTATTGATGAACAGTCAACAGTCAGATCATGTATTGAGCCAATGAGTGTTACTTCCATGTGAAGGTTGTTTGATCAGATTTGCTCTAGCGAAGATGCTCATCTCATAATATATTAATATATATTTTCTTACAGAGACGAAAACACGGTAGAATCAATATAAACGTTGTCCTTCAGATGAGATTGTGCTGAGGGTCATCGAGCGCTGTTCAATATCGATATTCTTGTTGTTGACGTGTATTGGTTATTTCCGGGTCACTTGAGTGGACGAGGAGGTTACAGATGAGCATCAGAGGTATATACATGTAGCAATGTCCCTGGAACAAGAGTAATCAGTATCACGAACGTATTCAACATGGAAGCGATGTTTTCTTTGTTACATTTCAGCCCCTTGTCCATGCCGTTAACCCTTCGTGGTGGAAACAACGTTTGTTTTAAAATGTATTCATTCATGCAGGCCAATTTATATGGCGGAATTCCAGTCTGAATGTTACACTGTTTACAATCAAAAGTCCGTGTATTCTGTTCACGCCTGGTCATTTACAGTAGCTTGTTTCAGGACAACGTTAAGGATTTTACAGATACGCAATTAGATGGATAATTTTAACCACATTAGATGGATCGGTTTTCAGACAGCTTCTCTACAACGTGCATCACAGTGAAAATGCTTCAGAAGATATAATAAATATACCATTCATTTCTTGAGGCGAATCAATTATTTTTCTGAGTAACTATACCATTCATTTCTTGAGGCGAATCAATTATTGTTCTCCATAACTGATATATATGGTACCAATATATTCTTGATAATAAATTGTTTTGGCGTATTTTCATGTTGAATTGCTTCATTTTTCATGTAATTCATTGATGAATTTTGTCATACATTCCTGACTATCTCAGAGATAACAATCCCATTTGACCAGTGCAAATGGTGTATTGTATTGGTGTGGACCATACGGTAGCAGACGGACCCAATAAGAAAACAACAGATATTCTGTCTGATCGTCAATTGATTGGTGTACATTCTGGATCTGGCCAAATTATGGCCTCATAATATCTGTTCATAATCATAATATGATGCATATTGTATTTACTGGGCCGCATTTCGACATTTAAAGATCATCAGCCTAGCACTTGTACATGTAACTCCAGTAAAATTCTTCAAAGTATTCAATATACAGTTTATTGAAAAAATATTGTTTTCAATACTGAATAACAATCTACTAAATGGTGGTTGTGGCCTATTCTTCTTGTATCATTCTTTTTTTTCAACAGGGAGCAGTAAATTATTTAGTTTTTTTTGTAGTAACTAATCAGTTACATTTTGATATATTTGTGGACCTTTCAATTTTTGGAAATGTGTAGAATCCCGAGGTAGAAGACGACAGAAATAAACCACACGTCTGACCATTAATATTTCGATGAACAGCCTGTTGTCTGTCACATTATGACAAATGACATGTTACGTAAACCTTCTCGATCCCTTTTTACTTCCACGTTGTAGGCTGGCTGATCAATCATCGCGTTCCTGTGGGGGTTGTTCCTCCTTTACATAGCTTTTAGTTGGTGACATTCTCTCACCCGAACCAATCATCTCCCACAGCAGACCTGGGACCAATTAGGCCCGCGAATTAACGACAGAGTGTTCGTTTGTCTTTATTTGCGTGGTTTAGTAAAACATATTGACATGATATTTCGGTCCAGGCGCAGTTGACATGCTTATGCATAAGTGAACCTCCAGTGCATGTATTGTTATTTTGTATACTTCAGAATTTATCAGTGTGTATTGAAATGAAATGTCGAAAAGTTGTACTTTTATATATTTAGGTAATTTTTTTTTAAAAATCGACATTATATATCGAATACTATGTCCACTCCTTGTTCATTACCTGACCTAAATTCACAATAATATAGTCTCATTATTAATCATACAATGTCTTTTGATGTCTAGTATTTATTAGAGCTAACTCAAGTTGAAATGATTCTACCTTAATGTCTATACAAGTTTATTATCATTCAACAACATCGGATTGCTCGCCGTTCGGTTCGTAAAGTGTTACTCTGGATGAAAATAAATCTAATTCAATATCTGCCTACTTTAATACACTTGATTGTATTGTACATTTACCAGTTATAAAACCTGAGAAATTGACATCCCAATTGATTGTTTGTTTCTGGTGGTGATGATGTGCATTGCGAAAATCAACATAATGTCGCATTTCCCTCTGTAAAACCCCACTAAATTACATTGAGTGTCATAAAAGCACTGGGATGAGACGGGTCCCATGAGAGGGCCTATGTGATTAGTGTATAACCTTGGAAGCGCACGCTATGGAAACCCCCATTACTCACGCATTATTTCACACCGTGCTTGTTACAATGAGACACGCGAGCGAATCCTCCTAAACATTAGGCACGTTGACATCCCAATTGATTGTTTGTTTCTGGTGGTGATGATGTGCATTGCGCAAATCAACATAATGTTTGTATATGCACATTTAACGATACACTGTAAAACCAATCGTTAATTCCCCTGCAATTTCTGATTTCTGATCGTAATGAACAAAGTTTTCACATCTTAGCGAAATTTGAAATTATAAATAGGAGCTCATCCTTAATGATGAAAATAATCAATCATGTTATCAATTCAAACTGTCGAGCTACAAAGACGTACATGTACATGTATTGCAGGTCATACCCCCATAACACTAAAGCCTCAATCCACACGAGTTACACGGCAGCGTCAATCGACAGTTCAATCAAACAGCAAATAGCGTACATGGATTGGTTTGGGATGAATGACCTAATGGGTCATATAGTTTATCACTAGTTTATCATACTATTATAGATAGCGTATCGATTGTCATCCAATTTTCCAACAATTGTGAACATGCTGCACATCGGTTAATAAAAAGGTCTTGATTATTCGTGTATTTGCATAATTACTGTTGTCAAATATATCTGACTGATTATCGTTTGAACTTTCAGGTGCTATAATTAACAGTATCTTACATAGAAAGCATTCTATGTTATTCATATTTGTGATGTCAGCAACAGAAATGTATATGCCATGTGAAATGTGTGTGGAACGAACAAGAGCTCCTCAACGGAAGTAAAGCGCAAGGGAACAAAAACGAATCATAAGCTTGCTAATGCTACATGTATGTTCTAACAACGGGGGCCATTGCTCAGATAGAAGTGATAAAGTACAAGAGCTATGTTGCCATTACCTGCAACACAGCCGGTATATACTCAAGGGCCACATATTCATTTCAGCGAGGGGCTCGACCTCAATATTTTGAAGGTCATCATTAAAGACCAAATGCCTATGGTTAGGCATGGTGATCCGCCACCCATGGCTGTGGAACATACGAGGCTATACGTACGGGGCTATCCCGTGGAGAGGGCCAAGTTCTCGACATACTCGAGGCCGGCCGTGACATTTATCGCTAAGATTCTCTGTGGTGCACATATAATCATCGTGGCACGGCTAGGATCTTGCACGAGTTACAGCCTGCGGGAACGTTTAGTATATAAACCATTCGATATATGTATTTCGCAGGGGATGGAATTAATCTCTGTATCCCCGCTGGAGCTGAATGTATAGCAGTAAAGCCCCGACCATTCAAAGTACAAACACATCGTCCCCATCTTATCAATGCATATTATACTTGATAAGAAGGGTGTGGTCAGCATAGCGACCTCGGGTACGGTGGCTCCGAAAGGACCCCACTCGTCCTCAAGGAGACATGCCTGCAAGGACATCCGAGGTATCCCTTGAGTGCATGCGATGGAATTGTAGAGTCTGTTCTCCAGGTCATAAGGATGATTTATAATTCTCAAGCTACATCTCAGTTCATGCAAAAGTATCCCGTAATTCAGCGCACAACTTTGGTCGTGGATAAACTGTTCAAATTGTAATTGTGTATGTTTTGATTGCTTTTTAAACCATGTTTCCCCCTATTGCACCAACATTCAGAGTATTATTCTCAAAACTGTAGTTGTTGACAAAAATGAGGGGGTTATTGGCACAAGATTGGTAACCCTGAAACAAATACCACAGTATTGGACACATCCGAGGCTGAGAGGTAGCAATGTTCATGTATGACTCTAAAATAACTGTCCAAAAATGAGTATTTTTAAGCAATTCTGAATTGTTCTCAAGTATCAGTAATTCATGTCCAATGCTGTAAAAATAGGTACATTGAAGAAATAAAGGTAGTTCATGTTAACGTAGCACAATTCACTCATTCTTGAGACAAATTAATGTATAGATTAGCGGATACTATGCTCAGAATCTCATTTCCGTTTGGAGAGTAATATACAAATTAGCTCATTATAAGCAAACGTGACAATGAAAATTTAGTATTCCAGGTGATAAATCTAATGCCACTTAGTTGCACTTGACCAGTAAAGAAATGAAATTGAAGTTTATATCAGTGAAACTCAGTTGGTGTTTCTCACATTACATGTGGTTCAGTTGTCCATGTCACCCTTCATGCTACCAGCATTATAAGGGCTGTCAAATTGCTTCTCTGTTGATATCTCCAGGAACTTGATAGACGGGTTAACTACGTAACAACCACCTTGCATGTTGTAGTTCCACGGCACGTGATAGGCACGTGCAAGGAGAATTTCCTCCAGCCAGAGCCAAGATCCCAACCGTGTCCTTCATTTCGGCAGGGTCTGTCATTTTCTGAGTTAGAGCTTGCTGCCTCTCACAAGCACTGTGATATAGTAAAGTGCGCTGTTTTTAATAAGGTAAATCCTGGAAACGCAAAGGTTTATCTAGGATGGTTACAACTTGGAGACGTTATCTTTCTCTGGTATTGAAAAGACATATTGCTATCTGGTGGAATGTCTAAATCACTGCTTTTCTCGATTGTGCTCACCGGGAAGAGCTCGGTATTCATTGAACAAGTGCAGCAGTGCCTAGCTAAGTGCTAGGCCGTGTCAGAGATATTTACACATATAAACATTAGCTTCTGATACTCCAGTCGTCGGGTAGAAACATATCGCTTGTTTCTCATCAATGCCCAGGAGCCCTCTGCCTCCCTCTGAGGATTGGTACTTGTATCACAGTGGACGGGGCTCACTCCCTATCTTGTGTCATGCTGCATCGCAAAATGAAATATTCGTATTGTCTCAGCAGTCTTTCTTCTTTTCCCCACTGGTATAAAATGGAAGAAAGAGAAGAAAATAAAGAACACGTAGGAGCACAGAAAGATGTGAAAATACAGATATAGGCTACTACATTGCGCGTTTGGTGAAAATATCGTTATTTGTTTATGTTTGCTAAGTTAATTTTGATCAAGTTATAGTTCTAAATTGTATCGGTAAGGCAGTTGACTTGTAGACTATTTCCACCAAGTTTACTGTAGAAGGACTATATTCTACACTCTCTGCTCTTGATGACGCAGGCGTGGTTCGGTCGTTGAATATTTTGTTGGGCCTCGTTTTCACCACAGAAAGTGTTGTATTTTAAGGTCGCTTTTGTCTCCATCAAAATCCGTATGTACGGTGTCTGATTTATGCCATAATTTTTAAAAGTCTCTCCTGAAGAGTTTTTGTTGCGAATGTAAATGCGGAGATCAAAATCTTTATATTTGGGACCAAAATGTTTCTGCTAACGCATAGCACAATGTCATAACACAATGAAAATCATTGTTGCCGAGACTAAAACATTCTCGTCACAGCGAATATAGTTTTCGAGGAAACCAAAACATTTCTCCTGCAGCGAGAACAATTATCACTGTGGCGATAACTGCACTAACTGTTAATTTGTTTTTCCCACACTCCTTCCTCGTTGCGACAATAATCATTTTCGATGCAGCAATAACTGTTTGGTCTCAAAATTAAAATTAATCCCGTGACATCATTATCTTTACTGCAACAAAAATATTCTCGCTGAATGTGAGAATCAATGTATTATCAATTCCATCCCAATAATCGCTGCGGGTAAAACAATTTGTTCGTGACCAAAATGATTTCCATCGCCAGATATAGATTCACGTTGACATTGTGTAGGAAGAACTTACTGTGACATAAATTAGCCACCGTATGGATGATAATATGTTGATAAATTCATATAAATGATCTTTGTATACGATATATACATGCAACACTTATTGTTTAGTTTGTTTATTGCTTACGTTGTAAATAGCTTATAGGTTGCTTACCAGTTGCATAGGGGGACATTTTTAGTATGGCTTTAGATAAGCTGAATTCTCGAAGGGGCACATATTTTGCAACACTTTCAGTATTTGTATGAAATGATATTGGACGGATGTGCGAAGACATCTTTGCAAAGTGTTAGGAGAAGCTTTGTAATACCTTGTCATAATGTACATTAATAAAATATTGTGGCGATTTTGCCCAAAGATCGCGGCAGGAGTCTTTGCAAAACACTAGCAAGTATTATGGCCTATCTTTAGACCGCTCGAGCTTGGAGCGTGCGCTGCCTAGCAACGCGTACGGGTTCCGTGGTGCCGCTCCCATAGCACCTCGGGCTCTACATACGGCTACATTACCATAACTGTGTAATATGCATGTTGAAGTTAAGGAGTTGGTGAGATGCATGTGTTATGTCGTAGTGTATGACGGCCGGACTCGTTCCGGGCTGACTCTACCTGGTTGTAGTATTCCGTAGAGTAGTGCCGGACGCCCTGTAGTGGGCGCCCGCCGAACTTTACAATATACATTCCATGTGGGTATCACAAACAACAAGGCAGAGCCTGAATACAGATGAGTGTCTTAGAAGAGTGAGCGCTCTTTGTGTTTACTTTGACAATTTGTATCGTTTACAGGTTATGTGTTATCCCAGTTGATATATCATGTTTCAAGAATAGCGGAGGAAGATGTTAGCATAATGGATTAGCTTCCCATGTGCCCGTGAAACATCACACCATGCCACACGGGCGTTTTTCCACTACCGTTGTACTCGTATTATTTACATGTCATAACATAGGGGAAAAAGCTGATTTTCGATGCATAAATGTCATGGACTTAGCACGTCACCATGCACGTGACATATGCCTCCAAATTGCAGCACATATAAATGTCAAATCCACTTGCCTTAAACACAACTGAACAGAGTGAACTGTCTTATATGGACTTATGCCAGTGTTGTATGCCAAGGTTCTTTCCGTAACTTCATACCAACCATACAAACCAAAATCGGACATAGTTGTTTGCTTTAGATGATTCTTTCCAAACAAACCACCGCATCTTGACAAGGCAAAATTTCGGTCCCGTCGCCTGTACAGCTACTTTTTGTTTATCGACCAGTTCTGCCTGTCTGTTGATGTTCATTACAACTGTTCTCAGGCTATTGTTTGTCTTTGCAATAGAAATTAATAAAAATAACGACTCGCCACATGGACGCAGCAGCTAAACGTATCTAGGAATTTAACGATTTGTTCTATCGAAGAACTGCTCCCTCTTTGCAATTTTTCATCGCAATGAGATACTGGCCCCCACAAAACCCATCAACAGTCCTCCCTGAATTCCAAATTTCATGGGGATCTCCGAGTCCTCGCGAAAAATATTTGTTTGTCAATGCTTGCTCCTATATGTATGCAGGATTCATATCAAGGATTATTGTTGCATCTTCGTGGTGGGTACTGGCAGTAGCATGTCGTTTATCAATTGTCTCTTTGCTGGTGCCCAGGATGGCACGTTCATAAGTCATTACAGAAGGGAGGCCGTGGTCAGAGCTCTCCTGCCAGGCGCGTCCTCGAATCTCAGCTCTGGCACGATGTTCTTCCCAGTGACAAGGAGGGGGGAGAGGACTTTACTTATCCTCGTGGTTAGTGCCCACCATGGAGAGGATTAAAGTGGAATAATCGGTTTCTGAAATTCGTTATCAATCAATTGGTTTGCATATATTAGATGATATAGCACCGTTAAAACCCCCAAAATGCGTCCGCATGACCCTGCAGTGGAGTTTGAACAAACCGTAAGAAAGCAGGATGTGAACGCATTGTTTACATCTGCGCTAACATAAACAAACGCAAGAACTTCCCTATATTCACACTATTTGCAGCACAAAAGAATCAGACTCAATATTTGGGGTTCCATCATTATAATACACCATACATATACGAGTTTCAAGTGATAGGGCTGTCAAACTGTTATTTTTGTTAATTTTTCATCACTGCACGGGATCCGTCCCGTGGGAAACTATTTTTAAAATCCGATTTTCAATATTAAATTTAGACAAATTCGTGTGTACATTGGAACTTTTGCACTGTGCAGCTGCTTTGGGGACTTTGGGGACATTGATCACTTTCAACTTGAAAATCAAAAACCGATTATTCCACTTCAAGCCCCATTGCTTTGAAACCGAGTGTTTCACCCATCAAAACATCTGCCCATCTGACCCCTCAAAGGCGAACGTGCATGGTATATTGGGTAGTGTGGAGGAGACACACCAACAGCGGAGTTTGCCGTGGGAACTTGAGAGACAATTATCTGTATCATGGCACTTCCTTCCAGGGCTCAGAGGACCCGACCTGCTGATATGTAGACAGGGGACTGAATGTCGCCCTCCGTCAGTCCCTCCCACCAGCCCCTCAATACATCGGGGATACAGCATACACTTGAGATAATGCGCTGAAGATTTAATGCTAGGGACGATCAACAATTGCCTTCGCTTTTCAGTAGCTCGACCTCTCTTGGAATCTGATTGCTGGATCTGAATACCGGTCTCGATAAGCCGTGTAAGTTACACTAGGCTGTGTGGACACACTGTCCTGAACTGAGCACAAGGGACCCATTTCTCCTGCTACTTTTCCATTTTCCCTTTTATGGTAGTTCAATAAAGTCGGCACAAATGAATTAAGGTCATTCAGTCTCCTCGGTTGAGATTAGATCATTATGTGACTATATCGCACACTTGATAGTTTATTTTGGGAGATCTTGCCGAACAACGTATGGCCTTCGTTCTTAGTCCAATTTTGCAGGTATTTCATATGTTATTATTTATATTTGTATGCTAGATGTATTTTGCAAGGAATAAAATCAATCCTTATATACCTGCAGAAACTAGATGCATAACAGTGAAGCCCAAGTCATTCAAGGTACAAACACATCATCCCCATCTGATCATGCAGATAATATTTGATAAGAAGGGTGCGGTCCTAAAAGAGCCCTCTCGTCCTCAAGGAGATATTCCCGCAATGACATCGGACGTATCCCTTAACCACATGAGACGAAATAAAGATAGTAAGTAAGTAAGTAAGTAAGTAATTTATTTTATCATTCGGCAAAGAAGCCGATATGAAGGGAAATCACACAAAAACACAAACGGATGTACACCCATGACCAGAAAAGGGCTAAAACATACACAAATTACAAATATATATGTATATATATATACGGGTGAGTGTGATACCCATAAACATAGTAAATACAACTTACAACGACATAATAAACGAAAAATAAACAAACAAGAACTAAAAGCATAATCCCGGCCCATCCCATATCAGAGAAAAAAAGAGAATCCAATGTGAACAGACAAAGAATGAAAGTAAAGAAACTGGAAGTTGGATGTTAGTGAGAAGCGAAAGAGCATAACTATACACAAGGAGATGCAAGCATGATAATGGAAATAATAGCAAAATTAATTTGAATAACAATAAGAACCCCATTGAATAATAATTAAATAACATTATAGTGAACAATACAGTACAAAAACAAAACTACTAGATAGAAATACAGGTATTATATAAACATTCATATATACCGACTATAAATAATATTGAACAGCATATTGAACGAACTTAAGTAACAGCTAAAAAATGGAACACAAATAAAAGAATTGAAACAACAAGGTGATAATTAAATCCATGCATGCGACAATGCAAGAACTAGAGACACATATTAAACCCAGAATCTAAGAATCAACCCGCCTTCCCCCCCTCACCCCCCCCCCCCCCTGCCACCCCCACCCAACCCCACCCGATACTCCTAACCCGGCTCTACACAACATTCATCAAAAAACACAACACAAACTAAGAAAACAGAATGACCTTGGTAAGTTATGAACTGATCCGAATATAGGCCGTACGTGGGGGATTGCCTAGTAAAAAAAGCTGAAATTAATTTCAAGAAATAAAGTGTATCATCAGCTTACACAGGCGTGTATGAATTGAAAAGCATGACCTTGACCTTATTTGCAATGTTTATTTGGAATAATGTGAAATGAATGGGGTAACGAAGACCATATTTGAGGACCCTTATAAAGTAAGCATTGGGAAGCGATGTGGGTACGACGTGGCCGGTGGTGTATTGTCTCGCGCGTATTGTAACTGTGAACATCTGCGGTATTCACGAACATGATACAGGACGGAAGGGTATGATGTGAACACAAATACATAAGTTTTGCTATTTCCAACGTGTAAAGATCAGATAATTTGAGTATTTTTGCATATCTAAATAAGGGCTCAGAATGTGCATTGTAACTAGCACGACAAACAATACGTATGGCCTTACGTTGCAAGACCTCCGCCCTTTTCAGATACTTTCGTGCCGCTGCACCCCAGCAAGAAATCCCGTAAATTAGATGGGACTGCACAAGTGAAAAATATAAAGTTTTCAAAATATTTTGTGGCATTATATTCTTTACAGATTTGAGCACATATATAGCGCTAGATAGCTTGGAATTAACATGAGAGATATGATCCTTCCATCTAAGTTGGTCATCAATATATATTCCCAAAAACTTAATAACGGATTTGCGTTGGATTGCTACGTTATCAATCAATATTTGTAGATGATTAGGCATTTCAATATCCGGTGTATGAGGAATGAACATATAATGTGTTTTCAGCACATTCAGAGACAATTTATTTGCCATAAACCACTCGCTCAGAGAGTTTAAATCAGTATTCAGACGTTCAACTATCTGAGTTAAATTCGATGAAGATGAAAATACGGTTGTATCATCAGCGAACAAGATAACACTAGATCGTTCCACTGCATTCGGTATGTCATTGACGTATATAATGAACAACAGGGGGCCTAAAATGGATCCCTGTGGGACTCCACAAGTAACTGGTTGGATATCAGATTGAACATCGTTATAAGAGACAAATTGTTGGCGGTCACATAAATAACTACGAAACCATTCTAAAGGCAGACCACGGATACCATAATGATTTAGTTTGTATGAAAGTATAGCGTGATCGATCGTATCGAATGCTTTTGAGAGGTCAAGGAAGACACTAGCTGTGTCCTCCCTGGCCTCAATTGCACTTAAGCACTTACAAATAAATTCGCTGACAGCATTAACTGTCGACCGTTTCTGACGAAACCCGTACTGACCCTGATATAATAGATTTTGTGTATCCAGGAATGTATAAACGCGCCGGTGTATTATCCTTTCCAGTACCTTGGACAGTGTTGGCAATAAAGAAATTGGGCGATAGTTTGTGAGCAAGTCAGTTTCCTTTGATTTATGTAGTGGTATTACTTTGGCTATTTTTAAGTTTGACGGTACAGTTCCTGAAATCAAGGAGTCATTTATAGCTATAGATAAAGGAAGTGCAATTTCGGGGCTGATTTGCTTTAAGAGATGTGGAGAAATACCATCAAATCCGCAACTCGTTTTGGGTTTCATTTTGTTGATAATAGTGACTATTTCAGCAGGATCAGTTGGCGCAAAAAATATTGAACGTTCATGAATCCCATACAAATAGGACTCAAACGGTTTGGATGTTTGTGGTGTGGATGCAGCCAAGTTGGAACCAATATTTGAGAAAAAAAACCAAAATGCATCACTTATATTTTGGACATTTGTTTCCTGACAACCGTTTATTTTAAAAGTACTGTTAGTTGTTTTATTCACGCGCTATTTTTAAGTATTTTTAACATCACCTCTAAATTTGTCAATGAGTTGTCCATAATGTAAAAACTTTGCTGTATGTTTAGTATGATTAAATATATTTCGATAACGCTTGTAGGCTGTCATTTCTGGACTATCAATAGTTAAGCCGATAGACGCTTTACGCATCTTGTCTAGCGTACGCGATGAACGCAGAAGACCATTTGTCATCCATGGCTCCCGTAAAATGAATTTGGGAGATATATACTTAGTTGTTAAAGGCGCACTTAAATCGACATATTCAGAAATTTTATTCGTGATAAATTCGAATTTATTATGTACATCCAATGTGGCCATACATGACCAATCGGTAGCTGCGAGTAGCTGCCTAATTGTTCGCATTGCATGATCGTCCAACTTGCGAGATTTGACGGTGACGGACCACGCTGTTTGACACGTGTCTTACCAAGGCGTAGAAGGACAGGCAAATGATCCGAGATGTCTGTCAATAACAATGTCGATGTAGTTTGGTTCATTGAAGATACCTTCACATAAATATTGTCGATCAGAGTAGCTGTTGTGCTAGTTATCCTGGTCGGCCTGGTAACCGTGAGTATTAGATTGGCAGAGTAAAACACATCCAGCAAGTCACCATCGGCCCCGTGATTGGTATTAAGTAAATCAATATTTTGGTCTGTGCCGATATATATTTCATCAAAACCGTGCATTTTAGCTAAAATTGATTCGAACAATGCTATTGTGTGTTGCGTACTCGAGCCTGGGACCCGATACACTTCCCCGATCAGAATCATTTTACCTGCGCATGATATTTCAACAAAAGTAGATTCAAAAATATTTTCATCAAAGATAGATATATCAGGACGTACCACATAACTATATTTGTCCTTTAAGTAAATAGCCACACCACCGCATTTACCCCGTTGGTGATTAGCACATATAAAATTATAACCTGGTAATTTGTACATATCACAATTCGAGTCCGCGAGGAATGTTTCACACAACATTATAAAATCCAAAGTAATATTTTTGCGATTCAGGTTCACAATAAACATTTTCAACATGTCAAACTTGGAGGGTAAGCTCCGTATATTGACATGCAACATTGTGAAACGATGTGCCTCAGCCCCGTCCCAGGTTAATTCGTCAACCTCGTGATACGCACTATTGTGGTACGGAAGGAAAAAGGTGTATACATGTACCCTGTCATATCTTTGTCCAATACCTGGACAAGATCAAGGTCTGGATTATACGTAATACCTTTGATATCAAACATATTTACTCACATGTACTAAACCATGTTTGTCATAAAATGATCCCCCATGTAGACCTACATTCCCGCAATGGTATACCGATGCCGCCTCAACATCATTCACGGTTTGTGATAAACCAGTAATTGCTACAACGATTTCACGTGTAGATGCATGTAGTATTTTGCCAGGTATTTGGAAGGCCATGATCTCCCAAACAACGTGACGAGCTCAAAATTTGGTAAAATTAGTATACAAACTAATATGATTATGCGTGAAGTACAGTATCTGGAAGTTCATTTTCAAAGATAAGAGATAATATAATAGTGCAATATGATACATGTGCACAACAGAGGGAGTCAATCAAAATGATACACTGTCAATGGTTACTGAAAGCACACAAAATTACAGCTTATCCACAGCTTCAGCACACACGTTTTGTACATGTGTCATACGTTTGCCACCAATGTGAGACCAACCAGGTTCACAGGATCGTGTTGCAATACACAGTATATTGTTGTAGTGGTTAGCTTCCATGTAGTTTAACAGACTAAGCCCAACACCGTGATCGCCATCAGACTGAAAGTTTTGGTATTTAACATTTCCATGTTTATCGTTAAGTCGATAGGGTTAAATCAAGTGTTTGGCCGTGCCTGTTTCAGTCATGTTCCATACGAGCTCTAGAGCATCACTCACCTCCTGCATCGACTTAACATTGGCTGCGTAACGTTTGAAAACACTGCCCATATCACTAACATGACCTCCGATGGTGTTTGGTCTCCAGGTTAAAAGTATGATATATAATCCCCGAAGTTGATTTCAGTTCATGTAAAATTAACCTGCAATTCGGTCCATCATTTTGCATGGATGAAATGTTCAACTTGAAATTGTGTATGTTTAGATTGGTGTTCAAACAATGTTTCCTTAATAATTTCACCTAAAGTACTGTTATTACTAAAGTAAGATTGAACTTGTTGGCAAAAAAATGAGAGGCTTAGCGGTACAAAATTAGGAATCTTAAAACGAAAACTACAGTTATAGACAGATCACAGGCTGAGAGGTTGAAGCAATATTTGATGTGAGGTATGGCCTTAAGATACTGGGAGTGTCAAAAAATGAGAGTACTTCGAGCAATCCTGGAAAATTCCCAATAATAGGTTACTCATTTCTAGTGCTGGACAAAATAGGCGACTTGAACAAGTAAATATAGTCCCCGTCAGCGTTGCACAATTCAGTCGTTCTTGAGACAAATTGATGTATACGTTTCATTGGTGAATCGTATAATCTAATTTCCTTCTCCTCATACCATTTTACGTATGACAATGAACATTATGTTCAGAATGAAATTTCTGTTTGTAGAGTAACATACTAATTGGTTCATTATGTCAAACGTGACAATGGAAATAGAACATGTAATATTTCAGGCGATAAATCTACACAAAATTAACTGTTATGTGGCACACTGTTTTGGTGTATGCAAAATGTGAATGACGCAAGGTTTAAGACATTCAAACGCCAACTGAGGTGTACTTGACCAATAGAGTAATGAAATTGAAGTTATGTACTGAAACCTGGTGGGTGTACCTTCTTGCTACGTCAGCATTATCACGAACGTAACAGTGCTTCAGTGGTGATATCTCCAGAAACCTAGTAGAATAATTGATGGGCTGACTACATAACAGCCACCTTGCAGTCTGCAGTGCCGCAGCACGTGATAGTCAAACACAATGCGAGCTCACATCCCAACCTTGTCCTGTATTTCAGCAGGGTCTATCGTTTCCGGCTTAGAGCTTGCTGCCTCTCACGAGCACCAAGATATATTTGTCCTAAAAAATGCAGTTGCTGCGTTGTTTTCGATAAGGTGAATCCTGGAAACGCCATGGTTTATCTAGGATGGTAACAACTTATAGGCGTTATCTTTCTCCGGTGTTGCAAAGACATTTTGCTATCTGGCAGAATATCTAAATCACAGCTTTTTTCAATGGCTCTCTCCAGAAAGAGCTCAGTATTCTTTGAACAAATGCAACAGTGCCTGGCTAAGTGCTAGGCCGTGTCAAAGATATTTACAGATATAAACTTTAGCTTCTGATACTGCGATCGACCGGTCGAAAACATTTCGCTTGTTTCTCATCAATGCCCAGGAGCCCTCTGCCTCCCTCTGAGGATTGGTACTTGTATCATAGTGGCGGGCCCACTCCCTATCTTGTGTCGTGCTGCATCGCAAAATGGAATATTCATATTGTCTCAGCAGTCTTTTTTCTTTCCCATATCGGTATAAAACAAAAGAAAGGAAGAAATTAAAAACACAGGATAGTACAGAAAGGTGGGAAAATACAGAAATAGACTACTACACTGCGTTATACTTGGGAAAGTGATAAGACACAAATGATGTTTGGTGAAAATATCCTTATTTCTTTGGCTCTGATTGTATGTTATTTTCAAGAAATGTCAAGTGATTGACTTATGAACAAGGATGATGTTTTTAAAAAATGGAATGTACACTATGCTAGTTTTGAGCAAGATATGCTTCTAAACTGAGTTAGTAGGTTGCTGGGCAGTTGTATACTAATTTCATCAAGTTTACAGTAGAAACAACTATATTCTACACAATATCTGCTCTTGATTAAGCCAGTGTGGCTTTGGCTATAAATATTTTGTTGGGCCTCGTTTTCATCCCATGTGTTTCTTTCTTTGAGATTTGCTTTGAATCTCTGAGAATTGGCTGCAGCAAATATATTTTTGTCTTAAAATTGTTATTGATTCCATGCTTATCATTACCTCGGCCCAAGTATCATATCCTGCGCCTTCCTCTATATTCAATAAGGATTAAAAAAGTGTGAGACGGATTAAACGGTATGTTTTCAGTGGATTAGTAGTACTAAGGAGCAGTATACGGTACTTGGGCCATTAAGGCCATGCTCATATTCTTTTTCGCTGCTTGTAAAATATTTTGGCCATGAACAAAATCATTTTGGCCCAAGTAGCGCACCTTACTCTGTTAATACTACTCATCCACTGAATGTATACTATATTTAATCCGTCTGGCACATTTTTAATCTTCATTGAATTTAGAAATGGTAAGCTGCGCTACATGGGCCTTTCTTTCCATCACCACAATTAAATTCATGATGAAATTGTTTAGGAAAAACTTACCATGACATAAATCAGCCACCGTATGGATGATAATATATTCATAAATTCACGCAAATGATATTTGTATATGATATGAAACTGAATGAAACTTGGATTGCAACACTTATTGTTGTTCATTTTGTTCATAGCTGTGTTGGAAGTTTGGGGTCAGAGTATATTCCAGTCAGAGTATAACAATTTCATAGAGAGGATTTATAGTATGGTTTTAGAAAACCTGAATTCTCGAAGGGGCAAATATTTTGCACCAGGCAACAGTCAGTATTTGTATGAAATGGTATTGGACGGATGTGTGGAGACACATTGTAATATGTTAGCAGAAGCTTTGTATACCGTGTCATAATGTACATTAATAAAATATACATTCCATGTGGGTATCACAAACAAGCCACCACAAAAACAACGCAGAGCTTGAATACAGATGAGTGTCTTAGAAGAGTGAGCGCTCTTTCTGTTCACTCTGACAACTTGTATGGTTTACAAGTTATGTGTTCTCCCAGTTGATAGATCATGTTTCATGAATAGTGAAAAGGAAGATGTTAGCGTAATGGATTAGCTGCCCATGTGCCCGTGAAACATCATGACATACCACATGGGCGTTTTTCCACTGCAGTTGTACTCGTATTATATGTCATAACACAGATGACAAGGGAAACAGCTGACTTTCGATGCATAAATGTCATGCACTCAACATGTCACCATGCACTTGATATATGCCTCCAAATTGCAGCAAATATAAATGTCAGATCAACTTGCCTTAAACACAACGGAACGGAGTGAACTGTCTTATGCAGACTTTTGCCAATATTTTATGCCAAGGTTTCTACGGTAACTTCATATCAACCATACTAATCAAAATCGGACACAGTTGTTTGCTATAGATGATTCTTACCAATAGATGATTCTTAGCCCGAGAACAGTTGTAATGAACTGGTCGATAAACAAACAGTAGCTATACAGGCAACTATTCCATGTCCAGAAGCGAGATATTGGCCCCCACAGGACCCATCACCAGTCCTCCAAGAATTCTATACTTCATGGGGATCTCAGATTCCTCACTTGTCTGCCAATGCTTGCCCCTATTTGTATGCAGGATTTATATCGAAGATTTTTGTTGCAACTTCGTGGTGGGTACTAGTAGGAGCGAGTCGTTTATCATTTGTCTCTTTACTGGTGGCCAGGACGGCACGTTCATAAGTCATTACAAAAGGGAGGCCGTGGTGAGAACTCTCCTTCCAGACGCATCTTCGACTCTCAAATCTGGCACGATGTTTTCCCCAGTGACAACGTGGGGACAGAGGACTTTACTTATCCTCGTGGTCAGAGCCCAGCATGGAAAGGATTAAGCCCCATTGCTTTGAAACCGAGTGTTTCACCCATCCAAAGGCGAACGTGCATGGTATATTGGGTATAGTGTGGGGGAGAGATACTGACAGCGTAGTTTGCCATGGGAACTTGAGAGACAATTATCTGTATCATGGCACTTCCTTCCAGGGCTCAAGGACCCGACCCGCTGATATATAGACAGGGGACTGAATGTCGCCTTCCGTCACTCCCTCCCACCAACTCCTCAATACATCGGGGATACAGTATACACTTGATATTATGCGCTGAAGATTTAATGCTAGGAACGCTCCACAATTGCCTTGGCTTTTCAGTAACTCGACCTCCCTTGGAATCTGATTGCTGGATCTGAATAACGGACTCGATAAGCCGTGTAAGTGACAATAGGCTGTGTGATCACAGTCCTGAACTGAGCTCACGGGACCCCTTTCTCCTGCTTCTTTTCCATTTTCGCTTTTATGTTATTCAATAATGTCGGCACGAATGAATCAGATTTAAAGTCATTCAGTGTCCTCAGTTGAGATTCGATCAATATGTGACTATATCGCTAACTTGATAGTTTATTTGGGGAGATCTTGCCGAACATATGGCCTGTTTTCTTAGTCCAACAGGTATTTCATATGTTCTAATCTATATTGGCACACTTCCATTTGTCCTATAACAAAAAAAATATTGTTTTTGTTCCCAATTACAAAGATCCGGAGTGAAAATATCAAAATTCACTTGATGTGAACCCTTTCCGATAAGGAAAATCAACATGCTTGCACCCAGACAAAAATTAGAGTGGACAAATGGCTAGATTGGACATCTCCCTGCAGCTGTCACTATTTGCCACATGTCGCCCCCTAGTCATCCTTGAGATATACTGGCGACTTGTTCATAGTACGAATGTTGTGGTTTGTGAGTACTGTGTCTTTGTGGCAAGTTAGACCAGTTTGTCAGCTGCTGATCTATGTGTCCCCACCCGGGCCCTACGATACATGTATGCTAGATTTATTTTGGGAGGAATAAAATCAATCGTTCTATACCCTGCTGGAACTAGATGTATAACAGTGAAGCCCTGGCCATTCAAGGTTCAAACACATCGTCCCCATCTGATCAATGCAGATAATATTTGATAAGAAGGGTGAGGTCCTAAAAGAGCCCACTCGTCCTCGAGGAGACATTCCCGCAAGGACATTGGACGTATACCTTGACCGCATGAGATGGAATAAGGATGATGTGTGGTCCCCAGGTCAAAAGTATGATATACTATAATCCCCAAAGTTGATTTCAGTTCATGTACAAATATCCTGCAATTCGGTCTGTAATTTTGGTCATGGATGTTCAACTTGAAATGGTATATGTTTAGATTGGTTTTCAAAAATGTTTTGTTTATAACTTCATCTGAAGTACTATTATTACTAAAGTAAAATTGAAATTGTTGGCGAAAAATGAGAGGCTTAGCGGTGGAACTACAGTTATAGACTGATCACAGGCTGAGAGGTTGAAGCAATGTTCGATGTGAGGTAAGATACTGGGAGTGTCTGAAAATGAGAGTACTTCGAGTAATCCTGGAAAATTCCCGATAATAGGTTACTCATTTCTAGTGCTGAACAAAATATTCAACTTGAACAAGTAAATATAGTCCACGTCAACATCGCACAATTCAGTCATTCTTGAGACAAATTGATGTATACATTTCATTGGTGAATGGTATAATCTAATTCCCTTCTCCTCATACCATTTTTCTCATGACAATGAACACTATATTCAGAATGAAATTTCTGTTTGTAGAGTAACATACTAATTGGTTCATTATGTCAAACGTGACAATGGGAAGGAACATGTAGTATTTCAGGCGATAAATCTACAGAAAATTAACTATTTTGTGGCACACTATTTTATTGTATGCAAAAGTTAAATGACGCAAAGTTTAAAGACGACGGACAGTAAAAATTTTTTCTTGCACAAATATACTGCTTATGTTCATATGATATGCTACGAAATAAATAAATGTACGAATTCCATCTACATGTATAGTCTGCGCATCAAAATGCTATTCACAGTGCCCCAGCCATGCCGTGTGTTTCAGGTAAAAGAATCGTGACGTCACGATAGGTCATTACGTTTTCATACAGCTGTATAGATACCTGAACGTTTTCCGCGGATGCTGTGATCATCGCGGTGAGGTCGATAAACTTTCATGCGTTGAGATGGCGTTCATTAAATATTTGCGACACACCCATTTTTGGGCAGAATGATATGAAAATTTGCCACCATGTTCAGGATAGTATATAGATGACACTGTTATGGTGAAATATATGGTTAACCTGAAAAATATGCACAGTCCATGCCCTAACATGGTCACTAATCGGAAAATATTTCAAGAGGGGTGATGAGTTATAACCCACAGGTAAATATGTGCTCATCATAATTTTCTCAAAATTTGTCTGATTATCAAATGATATGTGTAGATTGAAATCGTTGAATAAAAATTAGGGGTCACCGTATTGGATTTGTTGAAAAACACTTTCGAAAGAGTTTAGCTATCCTTCGAAATCCGCCATATTATTAATTTCAAAATGAATTAACAGGCCCAGAAAAAAATCCATACGGTAGAAACTTCTAAAATTGTGTATACATGTCTAGTGGATTGTACACATGTAAAAATGAAAAAAAATTGGGGGTCACTGCGGCAGAATTTTCGCAATCTGCATTTGAATGCTGTATGTCGGACTAGGATCTTGCGCTCGTTTGCCACCGAAACTTCAGAGGTATACCTATCGTGACGTCGCACCATTCGCTCGAAGCTTCTTGAAGGGAGTCTCTACTACAGAGCGCCCACGGGGCAACAGGATGCATATTTATTGAAAATATTGTTGCTATCATTTATAACCCATACGACTCTGTCATATAAAGAAAAAATCCTGAATATTATTTTTTCACCGTCCGTCGCCTTTAAGACATTCAAACGCCAACTTAGCTGTACTTGACTAATAGAGTAATGAAATTGAAGTTATGTACTGAAACCTGATGGTTGTATCTTCATGCTATGTCAGCATTATCACGAATGTAAACGTGCTTCAGTGGTGATATCTCCAGAAACCTATTAGAATAATTGATGGGCTGACTACATAACAGCCACCTTGCAGTCTGCAGTGCCGCGGCACGTGATAGTCACACACAACCCAACCTTGTTCTGTATTTCAGCATGGTCAATCTGCCTTACGAGCACCCAGATATATTATTTGTCCTATAAAATGCAGTTGCTGTGCTGTTTTCGATAAGGTGAATCCTGGAAACGCCACGGTTTTTTTTAGAATGATAACAACTTGGAGGCGTTATCTTTCTCTGGTGTTTCGAAGACATTTTGCTATCTGGCGGAATGTTTAAATCACTGCTTTTTGCAATGGCTCTCTCCACATTTAACAAGTGCAACAGTGCCTAGCTAAGTGCTAGGCCGTGTCAGAGACATTCACACATATAAACAATAGCTTCTGATACCCCAGTCGACGGGTAGAAACATATCGCTGCCCAGGAGCCCTATGTCTCCCTCTGAGGATGGGTACTATCATAGTGGGCGGGGCTCACTCCTTATCTTGTGTCATGCTGCATGGAATATTCGTATTGTCTCAGAAGTCTCCCTTCTTTTCCACATTGGTATAAAACAAAAGAAAGGGAAGAAAATAAAGCACACAAGAGACTACAGAAAGGTGTGAATATACAGAAATAGACTACTACATTGCGTTATACTTGGGAAAGTGATAAGACACAATGGATGTTTGGTGAAAATATCCTTATTTCTTTGGCTCTGATTGTATGTTATTTTCAAGAAATGTCAAGTGATTGACTTATGAACAAAGATGATGTTTTTTTCAAAAAAATGGAATGTTCACTATGCTAGTTTTGAGCAAGGTATGCTTCTAAACTGTTTTAGTAGGTTGCTGGGCAGTTGTATACTAATTTCATAAATTTTACAGTAGAGACAACTATATTCTACACAATATCTGCTCTTCATTACGTCAGTGTGGCTTTGGCTATAAATATTTTGTTGGGCCTCCTTTTCATCCCATATTTTTCTTTCTTTGAGATTCGCTTTGAATCTCTGAGAATTGGCTGCAGCAAATATATTTTTGTTTCAAAGTTAATATTAATGTTTATTATTAACTCCATGCTGATAATCTTTTGCGCTGCTTGTAAAGAATATTTGGCCATGACCAAAATCATTTCGGCCCAAGTAGCGCACCTTACTTTGTTAATACTACTCACCCACTGAATGTATACTATATTTAATCCGTCTGGCACATTTTTAATCTTCATTGAATTTAGAAGAAATAGTTCTCTCCATCACCACAATTGAATTCATGATGAAATTGTTTAGGAAAAACTTACTATGACATAAATCAGCCACCGTATGGATGATAATGTATTGATAAATTCATGCAAATGATATTTGTATACGATATATAAATACTGAATGAAACTTGGATTGCAACACTTATTGTTGTTTATTTTGTTTATAGCTGTGTTGGAAGTTTGGGGTCAGAATATATCTTGTATTATTCACGTTGTAAACAGCTTATAAGTTGTTTACCAGTTTCATAGAGAGGATTTTTTAGTATGGCTTTAGAGAACCTGAATTCTCGAAGGGGCAAATATTTTGCACCAGGCAACAGTCAGTATTTGTATGAAATGATAATGGACTGATGTGTGGAGACATATTGTAATGTTAATACCGTGTCATAATGTACATTAATAAAATATACATTCCATGTGGGTATCACAAACAAGCCACCACAAAAACAACGCAGAGCTTGAATACAGATGAGTGTCTTAGAACAGTGAGCACTTTTTGTGTTATTTCTGACAACTTGTATGGTTTACAGGTTATGTATTCTCCCAGTTGATAGATCATGTTTCAAGAATAGCGGATGAAGATGTTAGTGTAATGGATTAGCTTCCCATGTACCACACGGGCGTTTTTCCACTACCGTTGTACTCGTATTATTACATAGTTAACAATTTTTACAAGGAAAATAGCTGATTTTCTATGCATAAATGTCATGCACTTAGCATGTCACCATGTACTTGACATATGCCTCCAAATTGCAGCGAATATAAATGTCAAATCCACTTGCCTTAAACACAACTGAACGGAGTGAACTGTGTTATCAGGACTAACCAAAATCACACATAGTTGTTGGCTATAGATTATTGTTTCCAAGCAAAGCACCGCACCTTGACACGGAAAAGTTGCCGTCCCGTTACCTGTACAGCTACACTTTGTTTTTCGACCAGGTCTGCCAGTTCTGCCAGTGTTGATGTTCATTACAACTGTTCACGGGCTAATTTTTGTCTTTGCAATAGAAGACAGTTGATATAAATAAGGATTCACCACATGGACACAGCAGCTAAACGTATCCCAACTAGGAATTGAACGATTTGTTCCATCAAAGAATTGCTCCCTCTACGCAATTCTTCATCGCTAGCGAGATATTGACCCCCACAGACCCCATCAATAGTCCTCCCAGAATTCCAAATTTCATGGGGATCTCAGATTCCTCACGAAAAATTATTGTCTGCCAATGCTTGCCCCTATTTGTGTGCAGGATTTATATCAACGAGTTTTGTTGCAACTTCGTGGTGGGTACTGCGTGGTCGGAGCTCTCCTTCCAGGCACATCCTCGATTCTCGGCTCTGACACCATGATCTTCCCAGTGACAAGGAGGGGACAGACCCTTCACTTATCCTCGTGGTTAGAGCTCACCATGGAGAGGATTAAAGTGGAATAATCGGTTTCTGAAATTTGTTATCAATCAATTCGATTGCATATATTAGATGATATGACACCATTACAACCCCCAGAATACGTTCACGTGACCCAGGACCCTGCAGTGGAGTTTGAACATATCGTGAAAACGCACGATGAGGAAGAATTGTTCACATTTGCGCTAACAAAAACAAATGCATGAATTTCCCTATATTTTGATTATTTGTAGCACAAAAGTATCAAACTTAATATTTGGGGTTCCATCATTACAATACACCATTCATATTCGAGTTTCAAGTGATACGGCTGTCAAATTGTCTATATTTTCAGCTATTTTTGTTAATTTTGCATCACTGCACAGGTTCAGTGTGAAACTGTTTTTAAAATCCGATTTTCAATGTCAAATTTAGACAAATTCGTGTGCACGATGGAACATTTGCACTGTGCAGCTGCTTTGGGGACAGCTATTGATCACTTTCAACAGCAAAATCAAAAACCGATTATTCCACTTTAAGCCCCATTGCTTCGAAACCGAGTGTTCCACCCATCCAAACATCTGCCCATCTGACCCCTCAAAAGTGAACGCGCATGGTATATTGGGTAATGTGGGGGAGACATACCGACGGCGGAGTTTGCCATGAGAATCTGAGAGAGAAGGATCTGTATCATGGCACTTCCATCCGGGGCCCAGAGGACCCGACCCACTGATAGACAGGAGGCTGAATGTCGCCCTTCGTCACTCTCTCCCACCAACTCCTCAATACATCATGGACAAAGTATACACTCGATATAATGCGCTGAAGATTTAATGCTGGGGACGCTCAACAATTGCCTTGGCTTTTCAGTAACTCGACCTCCCTTGGAATCTGATTGCTAGATTTGAATACCGGTCTCAATAAGCCATGTAAGTGACACTAGGCTATGTGGACGAACTGTCCTCAACTGAGCTCACAGGACCCCTTTCTCCTGTTACTTTTCCGTTTTCCCTTTTATGTTAGTTCAATAAAGTCGGCACAAATGAATCAAATCTAAAGTCATTCAGTCTCCTCAGTTGAAATTCGATCAATATGTGACTATATCGCAAACTTGATAGTTTGTTTGGGGAGATCTTGCCGAGTGTATGGCCTGCGTTCTTAGTCCAATTTTGCATGTATTTTGTATGTTCTAATCTATATTGTCACTCTCCCATTCTTCCCATAATAAAAAATTAGCCCAAGGGCTAAGATAGGTTTCCGGACAATTTTGGTTTTAAGCATTGTAGGTGACATATGACTTTGAGATTTACCAGTCAAGGTTTTGAGATTTACCAGTCAAGGTCATCTTTGTGAATTTCATTGTCTCCATTAGGTATCCTGCATATGACTTCATATATATTCATAATACAAATATAAGCTTTATCAACAAGTATTTCGTTTGTAGAGGCCAATTCAAGATTTTGAGATTTGCCTTTCAAGGTGGTTTAAGGTCAGGTTCAAGATCACCAAAAGATGTGCCATATATACATGACTTTTACAGGCTTATACACAATCCTAACCTGTATGTGCAAGTGTTTAAGCCTCAGAGGCCACTTTACAGATTTCAAGTCAGACATTTAAAACTCAAGGTCATCCAAGGTCACGATCAACGTCATCATTAGTTGTTCCTTATTTGACTTCCTATATGTTCATAATGCAAACTGAAGCTCTATCTACATGGATTTCATCGTAGAGGCAAATGTGGGCATTTTTTTCACCCAAAAATGGCTGTTTTGACCTTTCAAGGCCATCCAAGGTCAAAATCAAGGTCATCATCTGTTGTTCCATATTTGACTTCCTATATGTTCATAATGCGAACTGAAGCTCTATCTACATGCATTTCATCTGTAGAGGCAAATTTGGGCATTTTTTACCCCAAAATGGCTGTTTTGACCTTTCAAGGTCATCAAAGGTCAAGTTCAAGGTCACCTCCCAAATTGCCATGAATGACTTCCTATTTGAAAGTGCCAATATCTAAGCTCTATCTTCAAGCGTTCTATGAGTACAGTCCTGGCAACTCCCATTATGAAGGAAAAAAGTGCCGAAAATTTTCAAAGGGTGAAGAACATTTTTTGTCTAAAGATGGCTCAAAATGGACAGTAGTGTGATTTGGGGCAAAGAAAAAAGGTTTTCGCAGACTCGTCAAAAATTCGAAATGGCCGCCACACGGAGTCCGGCGATTCAAGGGCAACAAAACTTATACACATCATAGAGGTATGTGAGGGGAGTCATATGCATCAATTAGGAAAAAAGTTATCAGACAGGTTTTGAGAAAATGGCCATCAAAGTGCAAAATCAGCCATTTTGAAAAAAATACTAAAATGAAAAAACTAATAAAAACCTTCCTGGAAATATTTTTGGGTATCTTTCTGCAAAATTTCAGGAAGATTTGATGTAAACTTCCAAAGGTCCGGTAACCTAAAAAAATATTTGTTTTTGTTTCCAATAACAATCAAGGAGACTGGTAAGATAAATTCGATTCTAGGAAAGACCCACAGTGAAAATCGATTTCAAAATTCACTTCATGTGAGGGGCAGCTGACCTAGCACTGAACGTTTTCCGATAAGGAAAATCAACATTCTTGCACCTAGACAGAAATTATTTCCTTGCAGCTGTCACTATTTGCCTCCTAGTAATCCTTGAGATATAGTGGCGACATGTTCATAGTACGACTCTTGTGGTCTGTGAGTACTGTCTCTTTGTGGCAATTTAGACTGTTTATCAGCTGCTGATCTATGTGTCCCACCCGGGCCCTACGATACATATATGCATGGTATGAATGGTATAATCTAATTTCCTTCTCACGCCATTTAACTCATGACAATGGGCACTATGTTCAGAATCAAATTTCCGTTTCTAGAGTAATATACTAATTGGTTCATTATGTCAAACGTGACAATGAAAAAGGAAAATTTAGTATTTCAGGCGATAAATCTACACACAATTAACTATCATGTGACACATTGTTTTGTTGTAGGGAAAATGTAAATGACACAAGGTTGTAGACAGTCAAACGCTCACTTAGCTTTTTTTTATTTAAACGTAATTTATTTTCCGAGGATTGTTCCACGCAAAATATGCACAAAGGTAACGTTCCTCGCCCAGAACGAGTGAGTATTTAGCATGGCTACTCAGTATCAGCAGCACAGAAGCAGGATTCACATAAAACGCTCAAGTGTCCATAACAAAAACATGTACAGCATTGAACAATTCAATATTCCAAGCAATTCATATAAACATCATCTGATCAAAGGATATTAGATCAACCGCCGCTGGTCCGTTTTGGTTGGTCACCCCGCCGCCTGCTCTCGGCCTGTCTGTCTGGGGTGCGTGCCTGTTTGGTACCGGTGTCCCGCCATCATTGGGGCTCTCGGGGCTCACCGTCTCGACCATTTTTTTCCCCCTTTCTAATAGGTGACACAGGAAGACAGCCATGCGGCTATGTGTCACCTAGGATAGCATACTATTTATTCATGTTTGTATATATGTTTATGTATCTTGATTGCTATCCGAATTAATTTATCATATCGTATCGTATTCCCAAAGATTCGTTCCCAAAAAGAAAAAGTTCCGTCAAATATTTTTTTTGGTTTTGTGTGAATGAAGTTGTATCGAGATTATGCATTATCATCAAGAGGAGGGGGGTGGTGAAGGCAAACAGCTCGTTAGGAGGGACAGTCAAGTATGTAATGTACAACATCTTCGAATCGAGACCCACATGACCCACAAGAAGCATCGGATATAAAATTATATTTTTTCCCATGAGAATTCCGTCCACTGAGACCCATTCGCAGCCGTGTCTGAAAGACAGGTGCACGTCCAGTACCATAAGAATAAAGCTGTGCTTGACTAATAGAGATAATGAAATCGTAATGAAACCTGGTGGGTGTACCTTCATGCACGTCAGCATTATCACGAATGTAAACGTGCTTCAGTGGTGAAGTCTCCAGAAACGTAGTAGAATAATTGATGGGCTGACTACATAACAGCCACCTTGCAGTCTGCAGTGCCGCGGCACGTGATAGTCACACACAATGTGAACCCACATACCAACCTTGTCCTGTATTTCAGCAGGGTCTATCTTTTTTCTGGCTTAGGGCTTGCTGTCTCTCACGAGCACCCAGATATATTATTTGTCCTAAAAAATGCAGTTGCTGCGCTGTTTTCGATAAGGTAAATCCTTGAAACGCCACGGTTTATTAAGGATGGTAACAATATTCACATCATTGTTATGTCGGTAAATAGCTGCACTGCAGCTAAAGTTTATTGATTATTGTCTTCAACCGACATTAAATAAAATTTTATCTTATCTTATCTTAACAACTTGCAGGCGTTTTCTTTCTCCGGTGTTGTAGAGACATTTTGCAATCTGGCGAACACTGCTTTTTTCAATGGCTCTGTCCAGAAAGAGCTCGGAATTCATTGAACAAATCCAACAGTGCCTGGCTAAGTGATAGGCCGTGTTAAAGACATTTACGCATATACATTTACACATAAACTTTAGCTTCTGATATTGCGTCGACCGGGTCGAAAACATATCTCTTGTTTCTCATCAGTGCCCAGGAGCCCTTTCCCTCTCTCTGAGGATGGGTACTTGTATCGCAGCGGGCGGGGGAGAGTGATGAAACAAACGTTTTTTTGAGGAAAATATTGTTATTTGTTTGGCTCTAATCGTATGTCATTTTAAAAAAAAATGTCAAGTGATTGACTTATGCATAACGATGATGTTTAAAAAAAATGGAATGTTTACTATGTTGGCTTTGATCGAGATATGCTTCTAAATTGTTTTAGTAGGTTGCTGGGCAGTTGTATACTAATTTCATCAAGTTTAGAGTAGGACCAACTATATTCTATACACTGTCTGCTCTTGATGACGCCAGTGTGGCTTTGGCCATAAATATTTTGATGGGCCTCGTTTTCATCCCCTATTTTATTTTTTTGAGATTCGCTTTTGTCATCAACAGAATCTGGATTACAGTGGCTGGTTTATACCATAATAATTTTTCCTATATAGTTTTTGTTGCAAGATAACGCTTTCACTGCTGTGAACATATTCACACCACAACCAAAGCATTCTCGCAACAGTGAATATTGTTGATGTCACAATTGAAACATTCTGGTCATGATGAGAATCATTGCTGCTTCTGCTTCTGCTTCTGCCATGTACTGGCCTCCTTCATCAGGTTGAAGATTATGCCAGGTGGGTGGAGCAGTGCGGACGCACGGAAGCCGGACGAGAAAAAGGTGTTGTGCTTCTATACAGTTGTGCGATGTGTCTATGTACACGGAGCCAGGCTGACTAGGCCTGGAAGGCTGTGAGACGCGCCTTAAAGGCTGATACGGATGGAGCGCTGACTACATATTGTGGTAGTGAATTCCAGTCCATGATGGATCGCGGGAAGAATGATGCCTTCCTTGTTTCGGTACGGGAGTGCGGAATATGGAGTGCCATGAAGTTTACAATCCGAGGAGAACGTGTGCTAGGCCTATTTATGAGGTAGTCCCGAGCCCCTATTTCGACATGATTGTTGACGATTTTATAAAGCATAACCATCCTCGCGTCACGACGACGGTCCTCCAGTGTTCGCCACTGCAGATGCCTCAGCATACTGCTAACACTGGAGCGATTATGGAAGCGACTAGTCACATATCGTGCAGCTCTACGTTGTACCATCTCAATATGGTCGATATCTTTCCTAGTATGTGGGTCCCACGCTGCGCTGGCATATTCGACTAACGGTCGAACAAAGCCGAAGTATGCACGCTGTTTGATGCTTCGAGATGAAATGTTTGTATTGCGTCGGAGAAAGCCAAGTGTACTTTTGGCCTTACTGCATATTTGAGAAATGTGTCTGTCCCAACGAAGATTGGATGTCAGAGAAATGCCGAGATATTTGGCAGAAGATACGCGTTCGAGTAAGTGACCTTTAATGGAATAGTCAAATAATATTGGAGATCGTTTTTTGGTCACGGTGAGCACTTGACACTTGGAAGGGTGGAACATCATGAGCCACCTATCGCCCCACTTGGCGAGTTTGTCCAGGTCCTTTTGAAGTACGTTCGCATCAGACGGAGATTTGACTGTGAGATAGGCGACGGTGTCATCCGCGAATAGACGAACAGAAGAACGAAGGCCTTGTGCAATATCATTAATGTAGTATAGAAATAGGCACGGTCCCAAAACGGACCCCTGAGGGACGCCAGATTTAACGTCAACGGCGTTGGACTTGACTCCATCCAGTACTACGGATTGAGATCTATCAGATAGCCAGGCATTTATCCAGTTATTCACATATCCTCGGATGCCATATGAGAAAAGTTTATGAATTAGCAGAGTGTGACAGACTCTGTCGAAGGCCTTGGCAAAGTCCATAATTAATATATCGGTTTGTTCGTTTCTGTCCAACGAGACAGTCAGATCATCAATAAAGCCAATGAGTTGTGTTTCACATGATCTTTTTTGGCGAAATCCATGTTGCAGTGGAAAAAATAATCTATTTTGATCACCATGGCACATAATAGCCTTTGCAATAATATGTTCCAGTGTCTTACAGCAGACACTTGTTAGAGAAATTGGCCTATAATTGGCTGCTTCATACTTCGGGCCCTTTTTATAAAGAGGAGAAACGTTTGCGGAACGCCAGTCATCTGGCACTGTGGACGATATAAGTGAGCTGTTGAAGATAACAGACAAGATAGGGCCTATAACATGGCTCATTGTTTTTAGCACTAGTGGGCTGATGTCGTCCGGACCACTGGCTTTACGGACATTTTGCTTGTTAAGTAGTTTTATCACTCCCTCAGGATGTACATGGATGGACTCCAGAACCGAGTCAGTAGACGTGGAGGATTTATTCATGTAATCCTCAGCACAGAATTGTTCATAGGTAATAGTGAAGGGCTCCGAGAAAGCCGAGTGAAATTGATCATTTAAAATGTTCGCTTTGTCAAGTGGAAAACTATGGAGTTTGCCGTTTTTCTTGAGGGGAGCAACGCCTGTTGTATCCCGACGTTTGTGTTTGATAAAAGCCCAGAAGCGCAGAACAGGCTGTCCACATGGGACCAGTAGGCATTTCGCACTTTACGCTGTATCAGGTGTTTGAGAGCCTTATATTCCTCACGATGCTCGGGTGATCCAGATTTCTTAGCCTTGTCATAAAGCCTTTTTTGCCGTTTATACAGTTGTTTGAGTTCTTTATTTATCCATGGGTACCCATTTTTTGGCTTAGTGAGTTTTGTTGGAATGTGTTTCTCAACAATGGCCTGATATTGGTTTTTAAATGTATCCCAAAGCAAATTGGTGTCCTTTCCCTCGGAACACTGATTGTTTATATCATTTGAAAGTGAGATGAAGTCTTGTTCTATGCTGTGCCAATCAGCCCTTTTATATAGCAGTATTTTCCGCTTTGTTTGGCTCTGCTTACAATATGTGATGTCAAATTCTGCGAATACAGCAGAGTGATCAGATAGGCCAGGTATAACGTCCACCCGTATCAATTTAGCAGGGACATTTGTCAATAATAAATCCAGAGTATTATTTAATCTGGTAGGCTCTTCGACTAGTTGAACCAGGCCATTGTCGGCCAACACATCAGTAAAGCGCAAATGAAGATCAGTATGGCTACATTTAGATTTAAGAATATTATGTTCCCAGTCCCATGCAGGAAAGTTAAAGTCACCTCCCAGTAGAATCGAGGTGTTACTAGAAGAACTTATCCTAGACAACGAGTTTTCCAGGCCATCGATGCCAGCCTCATCCGAAACGTTATAGCGGTAGTAGGAGCCAACATAGAGGTGTTGACCTCCGCGGAGATTTACATGAGCCCAAATTATTTCACAATCTGTGTCAAGCTCTGAGGCTTCCTCACTTTGAAGCTCGTTCCTAACGGCGAGTAGAACACCACCACCTCCTGAGTGGACGCGGTCCTTTCTATAGATTGTGTAACCCGCGGGAAAGATTTCCGTAGACTTAACAGATGGGTCTAGCCACGTCTCGGTACCCATAACAATGTCAGGCTTTAGGCTGTCCAAGATGAATGACAGTCTACACTGTTTCATTTTAATTGATTGAAAGTTTATGTTCACAACTCGTAGTGGATTTGATTTCGTCTGGTGACCAGATCTAATTGGCGTAGATGAGTGAAGTGGGGGCGAGGTGTTATCAGTAGGAGTAGACACCGAGGACGATAGTAGACTTTCATCATGATGCACCACACTCAGATCATTTATGGTGATTGATTGATTGGGATTTTGGCAAATTTGACAGTACCAACTAATATTTGCATTTTCATTAACTAAGTCAGTATAATAAGCAGTGTCAATGCTCTGGCATCCAGCATGATACCACTGATCACAGTTTTCACATAGGACACCTCTATCACACCAGTCAACAGGTGAATCACAAGTTCCACATAGATATTCTCTCTGGGAAAAGTTCCTCGAATTATCAGCACATGGTGACAAGATGGCTGCGCCGGGCGCCGCCATCTTGGAAATGTGGCCAGAGTGCCACGACCAACTCTTTTCGTCTGAAAATGACGAACTCAGCGAAAATATCACTATCCACACTATTATCCACGTCATCTATGGATTATTCCGCTACTTATCCTGCCCAGTTTGCGACGAAAACATGTTAAATAACTTTAGAAATTGATATTTTAAAGAAAGTTTGGCTCAGCCCCTTTTTAGAGCGTCCGGCTTCCGCGCATGCGCACAACTCACTTCTGCGCACAACTCACTTGACCAAAACATTCTCATCGCAGCGAATATAGTTTTCGCGCCAATTATCACTGCGGCGGTAACTGCACTAACTGTTCATTTGTTTTTCCCACACCCCCTCAAGTGAATTAGTATTGTAATTATTGCCACAGCACTATTTTTGAAAATTGTAATAATAAATAATTGAAAAACATTCAGACAAGTATAGCGATAATCATTTTCGCTGCAGCAAATATATTTTGGTCTCAAAATTAATATTAGTTCCATGTTCATAATAAATCAGCCACCGTATGGATGGATATATATCGTTAAATTCACGCAAATGATGTTTGTATACGATATATAAATACTGAACGAAACTTGGAATGTAACTCTTATTGTTGTTCATTTTGTTTATAGCTGTGTTGGAAGTTTGGATCAGCATATATCCCGTATTACTCACGTTGTGAACAGCTTATAGGTTGCTTACCAATTTCATAGAGATTACTTTTTAGTATGGCTTTAGATAACCTGAATTCTCCTCTATAGATAACCCGAGGCAAATATTTCGCACCAGACAACACTTTCAGTATTTGTATGAAATGATATACTGGATGGATATGTAGAGACATAATTGCAATGTATTAGGATGCATATTACCACCAATACAACCATATTTTGATGATGCCAACAGCAAACGTAAAATACATTTTTTTTGCAATAGGAACAAAGCCCGACCAAATAGTTTATCCAAAGACACACTTGCGTCACCAGGGGCAGATAGTGTGTTAAGTGTAGTTCTTCCTACTGTTCACCTGATGGAATTAGTATACAACTGCCCAACAACCTACGAAAATAATTTAGAAATCCGAAACAAACCCCATGGAATAGATATATGAAAAGTACATAAGTACCTAATAAGAAGCCGAAAGGCTACTGAGTTGATGGTATCTTCGGGGACAGATTTAACGTCCACCAGCTGCAGCGACACTGGCTCAGTGGCATGAATATAAGTATCAATCTATTACCATCAATACAACCATATTTTGATGATGACAACAACAAACGTAAAATACAATATTTTTTGCAATAGAAACAAAGCCCGACCAAATAGTTTATCCAAAGACACACTGGCGTCATCAGGGGCAGACAGTGTGTTAAATGTAGTTGTTTCTACTGTACACCTGATGGAATTAGTATACAACTGCCCAACAACCTATCAAAATAATTCAGAAATCCGAAACAAACCCCATGGAATAGATATATGACAAGTACATAAGTGTTGTACCATGTCATAATGTACATTGATGAAATACATTGCATATGGGTATCACAAATACGCAAACAGACTATACAAAGCAGCACCTGGATACAGTAAGCAGGCTTCGAACAGTAAGCACTCTATGTGTTGACTCAGACAACTTGTATGGTTTACAGGTTATGTATTCTCCCAGTTGATAGATCATGTTTCAAGAATAGTGGAAAGGAAGATGTTAGCGTAATGGATTAGCTTCCCATGTGCCCGTGAAACATCACGTCATACCACACGGGCGTTATTCCACTGCCGTTGTACTCGTAATATATGTTGTAAATAGTTGACAGTTTTAGAGGGAAATCGGTTTATTTTCCATGCCTATGTGTCATGCACTTTGCACGTTACCATGCACTTGAAGTGTGCCTCGAAACTACAACAAATATTAATGACAAACCAGAAGTGAAATGGAATAAATGTCTATATGGTATGCCAAGGTTTTTTTCTTTGTCTTCATACCAACCAAAAGCGGACATAGTTGTTCACTATAGATGATTTTTTCCCAAGCAAACCACCGCATCTTGACACGGAAAAGTTGCCGTCGTGTCAACTGTACAGCTACAGTTTGTTCATCGACCAGTTCTGCCTGTCTGTTGATGTTAACTACAACTGTTCTCAACTTAATCTTTGCAAAGTGAAACAGTAACGACTTGCCACATCGACGCACCACATAAACGTACCCCAACTAGGAATTGAAGGATATATTCCGTCGAAGAACTGGTCCCTCTACGCAATTTGTCATCACTAACGAGATATTGGCTCCCACAGAACCCATCATCAGTCCTCCCAGAATTCTATACTTCATGGGGATCTCAGATTCCTCACGAAAAATACTTGTCTGCCAAAGTTTGCCCTTATTTGTATGCAGGATTTATATCAAGGATTTTTGCTGCATCTTCGTGGTGGGTACTAACCGGAGCATGTCGTTTATCAATTGTCTCTTTACTGGTGGCCAGGATGGCACGTTCATAAGTCATCACAGGAGGGAGGCCGTGGTCAGAGCTCTCCCTCCAGGTGCGTCCTCGATTCTCAGCTCTGACTCGATGTTTTTCCCATTGACAAGGAGGGGACAGGGGGCTTATCCTCGTAGTTAGAGCCCACCATTGAGAGGATTAAGCCCCATTGCTTTGAAACCGAGTGTTCCACCCGTCTGAACGTCCGCCCATCTGTCCCCTCGCAGGCGGTCGTGCATGGTACACTGGGTCGTGTGGGAAGACATAAGGACAGACGAAAAATAGAGTGGTCAAATGGCAAGACCAAACATCTCCCTGCAGCTGTCACTATTTGCCACATGTTGCCTCATAGTCATCCTTGAGATACTAGTATAGTGGCGACTTGTTCATAGTACGACCGTTGTGGATTGTGAGTACTGTGTCTTTGTGGCAATTTAGACTGTCAGCTGCTAGTCCATGTGTCTCCACCCGGGCCCTACGATACATGTATGCTAGATGTATTTTGGGAGAAATAAAATCAATCCTTCTATACACTGCTGGAACTAGATGTATAACAGTGAACCCCGGCCATTCAAGGTTCAAACACATCGTCCCCATCTGATCAATGCAGAAAATATTTGTTAAGAAGGGTGTGGTCCTAAAAGAGCCCACTCGTCCTCAAGGAGACATTCCCGCAGGACATCGGACATATCCCTCGACCGCATGAGATGGAATAAGGATGGTTTCTGGTCTCCAGGTCAAAAGTATGATATACTATAATCACTAAAGTTGATTTCAGTTCATATACAAATATCTTGCAATTCGGTCCGTAATTTCGGTCATGGATGAAATGTTCAATTTGAAATGGTATCTGTTTAGATTGGTGTTCAAACAATGCTTCCCTTATAATTTCATTTAAAGTAATGTTATTACTAAAGTGAAATTGAAATTGTTGGCAAAAAATGAGAGGCTTGGCGGTACAAAATTAGGAACCCTAAAACGAAAACTACAGTTATAGACAGATCACAGGCTGATAGGTTGAAGCAATGTTCAATGTGAGGTATGGCCTTAAGATACTGGGAGTGTCCGAAAATGAGAGTACTTCGAGCAATCTTGGAAAATTCCCAATAATCGGTTACCTCTTTCTAGTGCTGAACAAAATATTCAACTTGACCAAATAAATATAGTCCATGTCAACGTTGCACAATTTTCTCGAGATAAATTGTTGTATACATTTCATTAGTGAATTGTATAATCTAATTTCCTTCTCCTCATACCAATTTACTTATGACATTGAAAACTATGTTCAGAATGAAATTTCCGTTTGTAGAGTAACATCCTAATTGGATCATTATGTCAAACATGACAAAGAAAAAGGAACATGTAGTATTTCAGGCGATAAATCTACACAAAATTAACTATTATGTGGCACATTGTTTTGTAGTATGCAAAATGTGGCGTTTGAAGGTGTTGCAAGGTTTAAGACATTCAAACGCCAACTTAGCTGTACTCGACCAATAGAGTAATGAAATTGAAGTTAGGTACTGATACCTGGTGGGTGTACCTTCATGCTACGTCAGCATCACATGAATGTAAAAGTGCTTCAGTGGTGATATCCCCAGAAACCTAGTAGAATAATTGATGGGCTGACTACATAACAGCCACCTTGCAGTCTGCAGTGCCGCAGCACGTGATAGTCAAACACAATGCGAGCCCACATCCCAACCTTGTCCTGTATTTCAGCAGGGTCGATTGTTTTCTGGGTTAGAGCTTGCTGCCTCTCACGAGCACCCAGATATATTATTTGTCCCAAAAAGTGCAGTTGCTGCGTTGTTTTTGATAAGGTGAATCCTGGAAACGCCACGGTTTATCTAGGATGGTAACAACTTGGAGGCGTTATCTTTCTCCGGTGTTGCAAAGACATTTTGCTATCTGGCGGAATGTCTAAATCACAGCTTTTTTCAATGGCTCTCTCCAGAAAGAGTTCGGTTTTCTTTGAACAAGTGCAACAGTGCCTGGCTAAGTGCTAGGCGGTGTCAAAAATATTTACATATATAAACTTTAGCTTCTGATACTGCGATCGATGGGTCGAAAACATATCGCTTGTTTCTCATCAATGCCCGGGAGCCCTCTCTCTATGAGGATGGCTACTTGTATCACAGTGGGCGGGGCCCAATCCCTATATTGTGTCATGCTGCATCGCAAAATGGAATATTCATATTGTCTCAGCAGTCTTTGTTCTTTTCCACATTGGTATAAAACGAAAGAAAGGGAAGAAAATAAAGAACACGTAGGAACACAGAAAGATGTGAAAATACAGATATAGGCTACTACATTGCGTTATATTTGGGAAAGTGATAAGACAAAATGGGCGTTTGGTGAAAGTACAAGAGAGTACAGGAAGGTGTGAAAATACAGAAATGGACTACTACATTGCGTTATACTTGAGAAAGTGATAAGATACAATGGATATTTGGTGAAAATATCCTTATTGGTTTGGCTCTGATTGTATGTTATTTTCAAGAAATGTCAAGTGATTGACTTATGAGCAAGGATGATGTTTTTTCAAAAAATGGAATGTTCACTATGCTAGTTTTGAGATATGCTTCTAAACTGTTTTAGTATGTTGCTGGGCAGTTGTATACTAATTTCATCAAGCTACAGTAGAAACAACTATATTCTACACGATACCTGCCCTTGATTACGCCAGTGTGGCTTTGGCTATAAATGATTTGTTGGGCCTCGTTTTCATCCCATATTTTTCTTTCTTTGAGATTCGCTTTCAATCTCTGAGAATTGGCTGCAGCAACTATAGTTTTGTCTCAAAATTAATATTAATTCATGTTTATTATTAATTCCATGCTGATAATCTTTTTCGCTGCTTGTGAAATATTTTGGCCATGACCAAAATCATTTCGGCCCAAGTAGCGCATTTTACTCTGTTAATACTACTCACCCACTGAATGTATACTATATTTAATTCATTTGGCACATCTTTAATCTTCATTGAATTTAGAAGAAATAGTAAGCTGTGCTACATGGGCCATTCTCTCCATCACCACAATTAAATTCATGATGAAATTGTTGGCCCAAGTAGCGCACCTTACTCTGTAAATACTACTCACCCACTGAATGTATACCACATTTAATCCGTCTGGCACATTCTTAGTCTTCATTGAAGAAATAGTAAGCAGCGCTACATGGGCCAAATTGTTTAGGAAAAACTTACTATGACATAATTCAGCCACCGTATGGATGATAATATATTGATAAATTCACGCAAATGTTATTTGTATACGATATATGTATACTGAATGAAACTTGGATGGCAACACTTAATGTTGTTCATTTTGTTTATAGCTGTGTTGGAAGTTTGGGGGCAGAATATATCCCGTATTACTCACGTTGTGAACAATTTATAGTTTGTTTACCAATTTCATAGAGATGATTTTTAGTATGGTTTTAGAGAACCTGAATTCTTGAAGGGGCAAATATTTTGCACCAGGCAACAGTCAGTATTTGTATCAAATGGTATTGGACGGAAAGCTTTGTAAGACCTTGTCATAATATACATTAATAAAATATACATTCCATGTGGATATCACGAACAAAACATCACAAACAACAACGCAGAACTTGAATACATGAGTGTCTTAGAAGAGTGAGCGCTCTTTCTGTTCACTCTGACAACTTGTATGGTTTACAAGTTATGTGTTCTCCCAGTTGATAGATCATGTTTCAAGAATAGTGGAGAGGAAGATATTAGCGTAATGGATTAGCTGCCCATGTGCCCGTGAAACATCACGTCATACCACACGGGCGTTTTTCCACTACCGTTGTACTCGTATTATTTAAATGTCATAACATAGTTAACAATTTTAGAGGAAAAACAGCTGATTTTCAATGCATAAATGTCATGCACTCCGCACGTTACCATGCACTTGACATATGCCTCCAAATTGCAGCACATATAAATGTCAAATCCACTTGCCTTAAACACAACTGAACGAAGTGAACTGTCTTATACGGACTTATGCCAGTATTGTATGCCAAGGTTTCTTCCGTAACTTCATATCAACCAAAATCAGACAAAGTTGTTCACTATAGACGATTTTTTCCCAAGAAAACCACCACATCTTCACACAGAACAGTTGCCGTTCCGTTGCCTGTACAGCTACTGTTTGTTCATCGACTAGTTCTGCCTGTCTGTTGATGTTCACTACTGTAACAACTGTTCTTAAGATAATCTCTTTCTTTGCAAAGTGAAACATTTAATATAAATAAAGACTCGTCATCGACGCAGCACCTAAACGTACCCAACTAGAAATTGAACGATTTGTTCAATGGGACAACTGCTCCCTCTACGCAATTTTTCATCGCTATCCAGATATTGGCTGTGACAAAACCCATCACCAGTCCTTCCAGAATTCCATATTTCACGGGGATCTTGAATAATATCTCACGGATGCCAATGCTTGCCCATATTTGTATGCAGGATATATATCAGGGATTTTTGCTGCATCTTCGTGGTGGGTACTGGCAGGAGAATGTCGTTTATCAATTGTCTCTTTACTGGTGGCCAGGATGGCACGTTCATAAGTCATTACTGAAGGGAGGCTGTTGTCAGAGCTTTCCTTCATGCCGCGTCCTCGACTCTCAGCTCCTGTTTTCCCCAGTTACAATAAGGTTACGGAAGAGTTTAGTTATCCTCGTGGCTAGAGCCCATCAAGGAGAGGATTAATCCCCATTGCTTTGAAACCGAGTGTTCCACCCGTCCAAACGTCCACCCATCTGTCCCCTCGCAGGCGGTCGTGCATGATGCACTGGGTAGTGTGGGGGAGACTTAACGACAGCAGAATTTGCCCTGAGAGTTTGAGACACAATTCTCTGTATCATGACACTTCCTTCCGGGGCCCAATAGACACGACCAGTTGATATATAGACAGGAGACTGAATGTCGCCCTCCACCATTCGCCCTCCTCCCACCAACTCCTCAATACATCGGGGATACAGTATACACTCGATATAATGCGCTGAAGATTTAATGCTGGGGACGCTCAACAATTGCCTTGGCTTTTCAGTAATTCGACCTCCCTTGGAATCTGATTGGTGGATTTGAATACCACTCTTGATAATCCGTGTAAGTGACACTCGGCTGTGTGGACACACTGTCCTGAACCGAGCTCACGCGACCCTATTCTCATGCTACTCTTTCATTTTCCCTTTTATGTTAGTTAAAAAATGTCAGCACAAATGAATCAGATTTGGAGTCATTCAGTGTCCTTGGTTAAAATTCGATCAATATGTGACCATATCACAAACTGGGGACATCTTGCCGAATGTATGGCCTGCTTTCGTTGTCCGATATTGAGGGTATTTCACAAATTCCAACCCATATTGAAACTCCTCCACTCGTCTGACTCACACTTGTTAGTAAACTCACACTTGTTAGTAATATTCGTCTATGGACTCGGTCTTGGAATATAAATGTGTCTGTTTGTCGGTATCCATGTCTACTTTTCCTTCTGTTCTCAATGACAATTATGGAGACTGGTCGGTTAATTTCAATTCCATGAAATACCCGAAGTAAAAATCAATCTCGAAATTCACTCGAGTTAGGCACATCTGACCTAGAACTGAATGGTTTCCGAAAAAGAACATCAATGTGCTTGTGCCTAGAAATACACTGAAGTAAGAAAAATGAGAGACTGGATATCTTACTGCAACTGTCGCTATTTGCCACATACCGTCTCCTATTCATCCTTGAGAAACAGTGGGCGAACTGTCCATAGTACGACTGTTGTGGTTTGTGAGTACAGTGATTTGTGGCACTCTAGACCATTTGTCAGCTGCCGATCTATGTGACCTCACCCAGGTCCCTCAACTATTGATCTGCTTTACAATTGTTTCGGGTTTTGTGTTCCGGCCATCTGAGGCCTAACAACTTCCGCGTTGGACGACGTGTCCTAATGTTGGTCATACAGCAGTCGCTCAGAAACATGGCTTGTGTATTATCGATTATCTGTGGACAAGAGATATTTGATAACAAAGAAGCCAGTCCATTTTGTGTGACTAGGTCCTTGGCGGCACTGTTGAAGCATAGCCATGAACTCTTTGATCAAGCACACACTCCGTCCGCACGTGCTAAATGCCTAGCATAGCTGCAGCTGGACTCGTCGTTAATTATACACTCAAGGATGAATCAAGATTGTTTCATGGTAAGGTGATATCCCCGACCGCCCACGACTGCTGGCCACTTATCCAAGTGATTTGTCAACTGGTCATATTGCCGTTGACATGTAGTCGAGAGAATCTCATCTGGACACTGTAAGGCATTGTATAATGTGGCGTCAGTGACGGATGCATGTTGATATATACTGAAAATCCATCAGATAACCCAGGATAATGATTTCCTGGTTGTGAAATGGTATGTCCATGTGTGGACACAATACCACAATACACATATATGCTTTAAACACATTTACATATATCTTATGTATAATTTGTACTACCATTCTGCACGATTCTTCACTCATTGTTTCATGTCAAATTTTGTGGCACTTGGTCTGTGTCTATAGGCTTGAGCCTCAATGGATAACCTGTGTGGCAAGCTCTGCCTGGTAAATTCATAATGTACATTAATAAAAAATTGAATGAGTGTAATCATACCATTTAGTGTCACGCCTAGTGTTTGTAATATGTATTATAATTTGTTAAAATTCTGGACAGGTGTTTCCTAAATTCATATGACGATATTGCTAATAAATTGGATAACCATCAGCAAAGTGTGTTTCCCATTACACTGAAAATGTGAGAAGATTGTTAATAAAGAAAGGCAATGACTCAATTCGAAGGTATTGAAAACTGTGGGTCCCTATGTCGTCAAGAGTAAAACAAGACAATACATAAAGCAAAATCCCCGTCTATACAGATATGCACATTCCATTATAAACGTGGTATGTTATGCTATTTATAAATAAATGTGTGACCTTTTCTGGACGTTATGTATAGATGTAGATGCTTCAAGAATATAGCTATGGCGTCATAAATGTGACGCCAATCTGAAGATGATTATTTAAAAGCTACACACGTAAGAGGGCGTTGCCGCCAACTCATTATAGACGTCAGTGATATGTCTATATTAAGGGATGAGCATAGAAAAGGGATACAATATCTTACACAATGACGGTGTCGAAATAACAGACACTAAAGAAATGCAGGTGAGCGCTTGAGGCTGGATGTGTAATTAGTAATCTTTCCGTGCGGATTACCATGGATACGTCGAATACTGACTGCTGACCGTTCTTTTCATCAGGTTGACCAGACGTACAGCATGCAAAGAAAACTGCTATAAAAATCAATGTTAATTGGGTTGAGTAGGGATCGATGGAAACAAATATAGCAAGGTCTTCGTTCTCTCCGGTGTTCGTATGCCACCCTCTGAGCACACAACACACAATCACACGCACTCGGTATTCAGACCCCGGCTCCTAATGCCCTTCCGTCCGGGTGTACTTTAGTCCGATGTCTAGTCTCTGAACTTGCTCACATTATGCCGTTGCAGGATTGGTGTCCACCTACCAAGGCATTATGTCACATCGAGTGATGTTCGTCATGGTACCAGTCATAGTGTGGAGACATCAACAGGCCGTGCTAGGATCATGGGACAGCTCAGGGTGTACAGTCAAGGTGTCGGGTGCACTGGACCTCAACTGATTCCAAAGTGTGCTGGGCACTTGATGACGTAAAGGTGACTTCTTGAAACACATTACATACTCATCCCTTATTTATTTCCTTAATTCCATAATGATGAAAAACGGTGATTTTGACAATCCAATCTGTCGAACTACAATCACATACTTTGACAATTCAATCAAACAGCAAATAACATACATGGATTGGGTTTGAATAAGAAAGCAACCCCTGCACATTATTGTTGAAGAGTGTGAACAATTCGAAGAAGGTAGTTCAATTAGCATATTATAACGAGAGTCGTATCAAATGTCATCTAATCTACCAAAGCTGGAAGATGCCTTGATTATTCGTGCATTTGCACATTTGTTGCTGTTGAATACACTTGAGTGATTTTGTTTTAAATTTCAGAGGCTGATAATAAAAATGAAAAATGATGTACATCAATGTAAGAATCGATCTATTACCACTTACCCAACCAGATTTTGATCATGACAGAAAAATATGCCTAAAATGCAGCATTTTGGAATAAAAATAAAGCCCGACCAAACTCTTTCAGCCAAAGCGTCGCTGTCGTCATCAATGGCAGACAGTGTGTGAAACATACGTGTTTCTACTGCACGCCATATGGTATTATATACAGCTGCAGAACAACCTACTAGAAAAATTTACAAAATCCGAAAAGAGCCCACGCAATATGTGCATGACAAGTACCTAAGTTCCCCACCGCAAGCCAATAACTACTAGGTTTAGTATGACAACATTAATCGAAATTTTAGTATAATATAGTATAGTATAGTATAGTATAGTGTTTCTGATTGAGGCTCTTATGGATCCTCTTCATCAGACTCTACATGGTCCTTTTTTGCTAACACATCCGGTTGAAAATATCAAAATAAATTGCAGGTCAACTACATTTGTGATTCCATCGACAGGAATGCGTATGACTTGTGCATTTGCAATGGAGGGAACGAAAGGATCTCAATGAAAGTAGGGAGCAAAAACTAATCATAAAATTGCTAATGCTTTGTTCTATCAACGGGGGCATTGCTCAGTCAGTCAGTAGTGATAAAGAACAAAAGTTTACCGCCTTCTTACACCACATAGTCATTTCAGCGAGAGGTTTGACCTCGATATTTTGAAGGTCACAGTTATTGACCAAATGACTGTGGTTGGGAATGGCGATCCGCCACCCATCGCTGTAGAACATGCGAGGTTTTATGTACGGGGCTATCTCGTGGAGAGGGCCAAAGATCTCATCATACTTGAGGCTGACCGTGACATTTATTGCTCCGGACTTTGTGGTAAACATAGATTCACCGTGGCATGGTTATGATCTTGCGTGAGTTACACCCTGCAGGGACGTTTAGTATATACTTTAGTATATTTAGTATATACAACATACGATAATACGATGCAAGGAATCACGATATTTAATTCCCAAACTACATCTCAGTTCATGTGAAAATATCCCGTAATTCCGTCCACAACTCTGGTCATGGATCAACTGTTCAACTTGAAATTGCATGCTTTGATTGCTGCTCAAACAACGTTTCCCTTATTTCACTAAATTTCAAATATTGTTTCAAAACTGAAATTGTTGGCAAAAATTGAAGGCTTGACTATTCTGGTGCTGGTTTTTACAGAGTCTTATTATCTTTAACTGCACTCGAAATATTAAAGCTATAATCACTTTTAGAATGTACAAAATTTATTCATTCTGCAATAGCTTTATTTTGTCTATAGAATGAGAAATTGTACAAATTTGGTTCTGAAAATGTGTATTACGTGCCTAAACTGAGTTTCCAAATCAAGATTTGCATCACTTGTTTCCTAAAAGCGGCCCGCCTTGTGGGCGAGTTCTATACATAGTGTGATGACGTCATTGGTATTTGTCTAGACACTGTGGCAACCGGCAATGTAGGCAAGCCGATCATTCTCTATCCATTGTTTTCATGCACGATCAACGGCAATTTTCTGAGTATCTGTTGTCGAACTGTGCATATTTCCTATATATTCCCCACTATCTCGAGATGTACTTTCAAGTTTGCGTGACAAAAAAGAATGCTAAATTTGGCTGATTCTAAAAGTGATTCCAACTTCAAAAATTGTATGTCAAGTTTTTAAGTATTTGTGCTGAAATTATGAAGCTCACGACCTATATGTAATAAGTATTCATGACCTCACACGAGTAAGGTGATTCAATTAGCTACTTATAAAACCTTTTTTTCCTAATGATCCATGCATAGAATCGCTACATAGTACGAATATAAACTTGATATAAATAATAATATATGACACCTATAAGATGTGTCTGGTCACCATGTCAACCATACTTATCATGCGGTCCATACATTTAGCAAGTTATAGGGGTTTAATTCAAGACAGCTGTGAAAAATGAGGTCTAAAATTAATAAACAGATTTCAGAAAAATATCTGCTTTCATTTTCACCAGTTTTGTGGCGGATAATTCAATATACCATAAACTCAGTAACCTTTTGGCTTGTGATTAGGTACTAATGTACTTGTCATGTATCTATTCCATGGGGTTTGTTCCGGATTTCTAAATTAGCTTCATAGGTTGTTGGGCAGTTGTATGCTATTTCCATCAGGTGTACATTAGGAGCAACTACAATTCACACACTGTCTGCCCCTGATGACGCCAGTGTGTCTTTGGATAAACTAGTTGGTCGGGCTTTGTTTCCATTTTAAAATGTTGTATTTTATGTTTGTTATTGGCATAATCAAAATCTAGTTGAATTGGTGGTAATAGATTGATACTTACATTCATTCCATTGGACCCCTAGTATCCACAGTTGCTATATCTCGAGACAAGTTACCTTGGCACCAATTCTGATAATTGAACACTGATTATACATTATCTCATGCAAAAAAAGTACTTACCATATAAAACACATATCATTATCATACATGCATAATCGAGATATGGACATGGTGTGAAATCTGTAATATTGAATGAGATTTACTCTATTATCTGTCAAGGATTCCTGACTTGAGTTGGATATTAAGATAATGGGCCCGTACGATAGTGAGTATACTTTGGGCAACTTTAGTAAATTCTCAATAATAACGACTTGAAGAAGTAAATGTGGTTCGTGTCAACGAATAATATAATTTCATTCTCTGTATACGTATGACACTGGATACTATGGGCACAATCAAATTTCCGTTTTGAGAGTTATATGCTAATTGTTAGTTCTTAAGCTCGAACGTGACAATAAAAAAAATCTACAAGCGATTAACTGGTATTAGTGTGATACTGTGTTCAAAATAGGTATTATATATCCACACTTCTACTGAGCTGTTCATGACCTAATGGATTAATATAATTCAGTAGTGGAACTCGGTGACTGTTTCTTACACTACAGGTGGTTCAGTTGTTGGTGTTAGCTCCATGCTACATGAGCAATATCGCGAATGCCAAAGCACTTCTCTTGTGATATTTTCAGAAACTGAATGAAATAATTGATCAGTTGACTACGTTACAACAACCTTGCAGGCTGCAGTGCCACGGTACGTCATAGACACGTGCAAAGAGAATTCCTTCAGTCAGAGCCCAGATCCAAACCTTGTCCTTCATTTCGTCTGCCGTATTCTGGGTTAGGGCTTGCTGCTTCTCACGTGCACTAAGTATTGCTTATCATAAAAATGCAGTTACTGCGCTGATTTCGATGAGGCAAATCCTGGAAACATCATGGCTTATCAAAGGCGGTAACAACTTGGAGACGTAAATCTTTCTCCGGTGTTGCGAAGACATTTTGCTATCTGGCAGAATTTCTGAATCACCGCTTTTTCCGATGGCTCTCTCCAGAAAGAGCTCGGTATTCATTGAACAAGTGCAACAGTGCCTGGCTAAGTGCTAGGCGGTGTCAGAGACATTTACGCATATAAACTTTAGCTTCCGATACAGCAGTCGACCGTTCGGAAACATATCCCTTGTTTCTCATCAATGCCCAGCAGCCCCCTCTCTATGAGGATGGATACTTGTATCACAGGGGTGGGGTTCACTCTCTATTGTTTTATGCTGCATCGCAAAATAGAATACTCACACTGTTTCCGCAGTCCTTCTTCTTTTCCTCAGTGGTAGAAACGAGAGGGAAGGGGAGAAAGAAACAAGGGAGGACAGAAAGATGTAAAAAATACAGATATAGACTAGTCCAAGATAGTCCTAAGATGATGTTTCAATAAAATGGAATGTTTACTGTTACAGTACTAGTGATAAACCTGATAATTAAGGTGCAATTTACTTTTCAAGAGACTGAACACTCAAAGGGGGCAAATAATATGTGCCATACATCACTAAGTATCTCTAAGAAATAATATGGAACGGATGTGTGGAGACATATATTTTGCAATGTGTCAGGAGCAGCTTGCGTTATACCATGCCATGATGCGCAGTAATAAAAACATACATGCATATGGGTATTGCAGACAAGTGAACGGACCATACTATGCACAGCTTGGATACAGATGAGTGGTTTGGAGTTTATTTATTTGACAAGGACAACTTGTATGGTTGTATTATATGTTGTGTTTTCCCAATTGATTGATCATGTTTCAAGAATAGCTGAAACAAAGATTATTAGATTCTCGTGTGCCCATCACATCATACTGGCGTTTTTCCGTTGCATACGTAATATGTTATAATATAGTCGATGGTTCTAGCGAGCAAACGGTTGATTTTCTACGCATAAATGTCATGCACTTATCACGCCGCCATACACTTATCGAATGCCTCTGAATTGCAGCAAATATAAATGTCAAATCCACTTGCCTTGAACACAACTTAAGGGAGTGAACTGTCTTATACATTTCAAGCCAAGGTTACTTCAGTAAACTTCATATTAACCAAAGTAGGGCATGCCAGTTTTCTGAACATAATTTTTTCCCCAAGCAATCCACCGCATCTTTGACGTCCTGTCGCCTGTGTATTACAGTTTGTTCATCGACTGGTACTACCAGTCTGTTTATGTTCATTGCAACTGTTCTCGGTCTACTTTTTTTCTTTGTAAAAGGAGACAGTTAATATAAATAAGGATTCGCTATATTGACGTAGCAAATAAACTTATCCCTACTAGGACTTGAACGATTTGTCCCAACGAGAAACTGCCTTCCCACGTACTATTTCCTCGCTAGCCAGATATTGGCCCCACAGAACGCATCACCAGTCCTTCCAGAATTACATATTACAAGGGGATCTTTAAAAATATCTCAAGGAGAATAATTGTCTGCCAATGTTTGTCCCTATTTGTATGCAGGATTTATATCGAGGATTTTTGTTGCATCTTCGTGGTGGGCACTGGCAGGAGTGAGTCATTTGTCTCTTCACTGGGGGTCAGGATGGCACGTTCACAGGTCATTATTAGAGGGAGGCCGTGGTCAGATATCTCCTTCCAGGCGCATCCTCGACTCTGTCCGTACGTTCACCAGTCCTCTCGCCCGCGGTCGTTCATGGTGAATTGGGTAGTCTTAGGAAAACCTGCTGACATCAGAATTTGCCGTGAGAGTCTGAGAGACAATTTTCTGTATCACAACACTTTCTTCCAGGGCCCAGGGGACTCAACGTCACTCCCTCACACCAATTCCTCAATGCATCAGAGATACCATGTACAATCGAAATAATGTGCTCAGGATTTAATGCTAGGGACGCTCAGCAATTGCTGGGTCTTTTCAGTAACTCGACCTTCCTTGGAATCTGATTGCTGGATTTGAATACTGGTCTCGATAATCCATGTAAGTGACACTAGGCTGTGTGGACACACTGTCCTAAACCGAGCTCACCGGACCCAATTCTCATGCTACTCTTTCATTTTCCCATTTATATTAGTTCAATAAAGTTGGCACAAATGAATCAGATTTAAAATCATCCAGCCTCCTCGGTTGAGATTCGATCAATATGCGACTATATCGCAAACTGGGGAAATCCTGCCGAACTGTGTGGTCTGCTTTTGTAGTCCGATTTTGCGGAAAGTTTCAACCCATATTGAAACTCCTCCACTCATTTGATATAAAGACATATCTTGCTTTTATTACTAATTACTATTTGTCACAATTCAGGGGACTGGTCAGTTAATTTCAATTCTGGGAAATACCCGAGTGAAAATCAATATCAAAATTCACTTGAGTTGAGGCCCATTGACCTAGCACTGAACGGTTTCCGAAGAGAAAAATGAACAAGTTTGCAATACAGTAGAAAAAATGGTCAGATCGGACATCTGCCTGCAACTGTCGTCATTTGCCATATGTCGTCTCCTATTCAACCTTGAGATACAGTGGCGAATTGTCCATATTGCGACTGCTGTGGTTTGTGAGTAAAGTGATTTGTGGCAATCTAGACCGTTTGTCAGCTGCCGATCTATGTGACCCCACCCGGGTCCTTCGACTATATACCGGCTTCACAATTGTTTCGGGGTTTTGTGTTTCGGCCATCTGAGGCCTAGCAACTTCCGCACTGGATGACGTGTCCTAATGTTGGTCATACAGCGGTCGCTCAGAAAAACGTATTCATAACATGGCTTGTGTAGAATAGATTATCTGTGGACAAGAGATATTCGATAACAAAGAAGCCAGTCCATTTTGTCTGAGTAGGTCCTTGGTGGCACGAACTCTTTGATTAAGCACACCCTCACGTCCACACGTTATAAATTCCTAGCACAGCTAGGCCCGTCGTTAATTACACACTCACGCATGAATTCAGATTATTTCATGGTTAGGTGATATCCCCAACCGTCTACGATATACATTGACCATGATGTGCTCGACGAATCCTGGCCACAGATGCATCGTGATTTGTTAACTGGCCATTTTGCCATTGACACGTAGTTAAGAGGATCTCATTCAAACACTGTGAGACAGAAATGCCAGGCCGTGTTGGAGACATTTACACATATAAAACTTTAGCTTTTGATACTGCGGTCGACCGTCTCTGTGAGGGTGGTTACTTGTATCACAGGGATGGGGTTCACTGCCCATGCTGCTTTATGCCACATCGCAAATTGGAACACACATTGTTTCAGCAGTCTTCCTTTCCTCATTGGAAAGAAACAAGGGAGCACAGAAAGATTTGAAAATACAGATACAGGCTACAACATCAGGATGAATTTGGGAAAATGACAAGACAAAATGGGCTTTTCGTTAAAATATCACTATTTGTTTTGCAGAAATCATCATTTTCAAGAATTTACATTATATAGATATATTAAGGTTGTCATAAACGTGTCATAAACAGCGAATGTAACGGCGGGGTGAAATAGGGATCGGCGGGGTATGAATGTTGCCACGCAATGGGAGTACTGGAAAATCCGGCGGTCTGTAATCAGTACGGAGGAGTCTCGACTTGAACACACAAATTACTGTAGGCATCACAACATAATATGTCTAGCATCTTTCAGTGGGCCAGCCTCGGTTAAGGAGATAATACTACTAGAGCATCCATTCATTACATAGTTTTCATATGTATATGAGTAAACGTTTGCACAACAAAACTAGTAGGCCTAACATTTTCCAAATCTTCTGATTAACATAATCAAACTGATCGTAAAATTATTCAAAACAACGTTAAATAAAATTGCAACACTTCTGTGGATCATGGCATAATTTTCAATAAAACTCAAGCTTAGCGATAATAATATTTTGAAACAATATTAATTGTATTGCATATCTCGTAGGCCTAATAGCATGAATGTATGGCATAACACATGGGATTTGTTGCTACTTGACATGAATGGACCAGGGACAAAAGATACAACGAATTCAAGAGCAAATTTGAGGGGTGGAGGGGGGGGAGAGTTGCTGGCGCAAATGGTGCTCATTACTTTCTATATGATATCTGAATCCTGCATTTTGTGCCCCTGTGGAGTGTTTTCTTTACAGTTTCAATCTCTTAGAACTCCAAAGTTCACCACAAAGTATCCAGAGGTCGTCATATAGTCCTCTTTTATAATAGTTTGCATTATGCGCCCCTAAATTTGTCTCAACACCCATACGCATTTCCAGCTCCACTAAGCAACATTCCATTGACAAATATCGATTCCTCTATAGCCTGTCCATATATCTTAAGAAGAGCTCACTTTCATTAGGCCGCAACATCTACAGCCCACCAGGCTCGATTTCGCGGGGCTAAATTTTCGTTACATTTGTCATTTTTGACACGTTCCGTCTGCCATACCCGTTCCGCTATCTAAGCCGAATGGGCAGCTTATCTCCCCAGAAATGTACACTATGTTAGGCGAATTTTTGCCAAAATTTATCGAGATACATGAAATAGACCTATAGACGAAATGATCTCCAAAAATCACCGCGCATAGATCAGCGCTGCCCTCTCAGTCAAATCCGTTATCAGCCATTAGGCTATACCCTCACGTTGTCCGTATGTATACAAGTTATCGCAACATCCTGTGCCAAATGTGGCGGTCATCTTGTTCAAGCCAATTGGGTGAAATTTATTCCTAAAGTTCTACTGACTTTTCAAATTTGGTGGGGATATTTCAACTATTAGGCCTACTGAGTTGGCGACCGGACAGAAGCTCATCTGAGCCAATTGACCAGTCAACATCTAGTAGTTCCTTCTTGCGGCCATACCGTTAATGCTAATGATCACATCTACCATACCAGCCTTTTATACATTTCTGAGTCAAGTCAGAACATACAATATATGAAATATATGATTATTTTCAATTCATACTCACAAAAACTTGAATAATTTGATATAGTATGCACTCCAAATTAATTGATTTTTTGTTTCCATAAAATGACACTTTTCATGTTTCAACGCTTATATCGCGAAAAGTAACCTGGATAGGTATATTTTTTACATTTTTTTTACAAAGCCAAAATATCATTGGAAGAAATATGTGAAAAAAAATACTGTATTACTGACCGAGCAGCGATACTCAACGTTGTATGGATTATCAGAAGTTGCTCTTTTTCTGTAAAATTTCAGTACGGAAATATATACACATGTTCTTACTCTTGCCACGAAACATATCAAACTCAGTGCTAGAGAATTTTGTTTCATCAGTTTAATGAACCGTTGCATATACAACAATTCTGTACTAACAATCCTATACATATACAGTGTCAGGCAAAAATATGCAGTTAGATAGCATGTCGTGATGTAATTGATTGTGCCTATTGCTGAGGTACTTTTAAGACTAATAGGAGGTCAACAAAATGCATCATAGCAAAAAATATCATACGGTGACCTACTATTTTTTTCTGCTTTTTGTAATCAACACATATCTAGCTATCAAGAAATATAATTTTTTACTCAATAAAAACACCTTCCCGGTGTTTCGAACAACCTCAGTTGTTATATAAATGTATACAAAAATTCAAGCACGCGGCTACACACTTGACATATGAGTGTGAATTGCGACAATTATAAATGTAAAATCCACTTGCCTTAAACACAACTGAAGGAGTGAACTGTGTTATACATTTCAAGTCAAATTTTCTTAAGTAGTCATCATATTAACCCAAATAGGGCATAGTTGTTCACTATAGATAACTATTTCCAAGCAAACCACCGATTCTTGACATACACAAATTTGTCCCATCGCCTATGCAATTACAGTTCGTTCATCGACCAGTACTACTGATCTGTTGATGTTCATTGCAACTTTTCTGGAACTACTCTTTGCCTTCGTAATAGGAGACAGTTATTATAAAAAAGGATTCGACAGCGACGTAACACATAAACGTAACCCCCAACTAGGTGTTGAACGATTTGTCCCAACAACAAAACAGATCCCTCCACGCATTTTTTAATTGATAGCAAGATTATTAGCCCCAGAGAACTTCCTCCAGTCCATCCAGAATTCCATATTTATTGGGGACCTGAAATAATATCGCACGAAGAATATTTGTCTTCCAATGGTTGCCCCTATTTGTATACAGAATTTATATCAAGGATTTGTTCTGCATCTTCGGTACTGACCAGAGGCAGATCTATTGGATGCCTATTTCCTGTACTAATCAGGGACGGGTACAGAATTCTTGATTCCAGGTTGTGAGTGGCGTTGAATCTCAACATGACGAAATATATACTCGAAGTCTATCGAAGGTTTCATGGGGGTGAATTATTATTATTGATCAACTATTATGGCAATAATTTTGAAACGCATATGGTTGAACAAGAATTGGGTTGCAGAGAAACACAATTTCATTACACAGGTTAGTCGAGTGGGTTGATAAGCAAGATTTTTTGTGGATGTTTACGAACATACATATCAACAACAGCTTTAAGGTAACTCAACAGTCAGGAACGATGTTTATCAGCCGAATTCTGGTATGTTTTATTTGGGCTATACCTCTGCAGTTTGCCAATGAATTTCGCGGAAAATTGTTTCGTATGTTCTGTATATGACTTGTCCAATGACCAAATTGAAGACCCAGTCGATAACCATACAGATCCTGAACGTTTTACACCGCCAATTAAATGTTTTGCGTTTTAGGCGTTTAAGAGTGCAGCTTCTTGCCTATAGGTAGATTACTTATCATGGAACAATAACCCACGGCCTGTTTTGGGGTTTACCTCGACACTAGATGGTAATTTGATGTTCAAAATAGCGTGTTATTCATCATCTGCATGGAAAATACACTGGGCAAAAGAAATTGATTGTCAGTCGCATAACGTGTAGGCAAAATCCATTGGTCTATAGCGGGCAATCAGGTATGAAAAAGTACATATAAATCTGGTTTTTATTTTACCTCCTCTTGAAAACGCGTGTGATTTCATCTGAAGTACTGTTATTACGAAAGTAAAATTGAAAATGTTGGCAGAAAAATGAGAGGCTCAGTGGTACAAAATTAGGAATCCTAAAAGAGACTACAGTTGTAGACACATCACAGGCTTGAGAGGTTGGAGCAATGTTCAGTGTGAGGTATGGCCCTAAGATACTGGGGGTGCTCTTGGAGATTCCCAATAATAGGTAATTCATGTCCAGTACTTAACAAAATGGGTGACTTGAAGAAGTAAATATATTCCATGTCAACGTAGCATGATCCAATCATTCTTGAGACAAATTGATGTGTACATTTCATTGATGAATGGTATAATCTAATTTCCTTCTCCATATACCATTTTACTTATGACAATGAATATTATGTTCAGAATCAGATTTGTGTCATCCCAGATCCCAACTTTGTCTTTTATTTCAGCGGCGTCTGTCGCTTTCTGGGTTTAAAGCTTACTGGCTCACACGAGAACTCGGATATATTATTTGTCATGAAAATGCATTTACTGTGCTGTCTTTCATATCTAGGACAGTAACAACTTACATGTAGAAGTGCTATCGTTCCCCGGTGTTGCGAAGACATCTTGCTATCTGGCGTCATGTCTAAATCATCGCTCTCCCCGGAATAAATTAGGTATTCATTGAATAAGTGCAGCAGTGCCTGGCTAAGTGCTAGGCCTTGTTGGAGACATTTACAGATATAAACTTTAGCTTTGGATACTCCAGTCGACCCGCCGAAAACATATCGCTTGTTTCTCATCAATGCGCAGTCTTGCTTTATGCTGCATCGCAAAATGGAATACATTGTTTCGGCAATCTTTCTTTTTCCCATGGGCATAAAACGAAAGAAATGGAGGAAAATAAAGAACACAGGGGAGCAAGGGAAGATGTGAAAATACAGATATAGGATATTACATTGCGCTCTATTTCAGGAAGTAATAAGACAAAATGGGCATTGTTGAAAATATCGTAATTTGTTTGGCTGATTGACTGACGAATGAGGACAAAAATATGGAATGTTTACTATGCTAATTATGATCAAGATATGCTTCCAATTGTTTTAGTAGGTTTTCTGGGCAGCTGTATACTAATTTCATCAAGTTCAGAGTAGATAGAACTATATTATACACAATATCTGCTCTTGATTATGCCAGTGTGGCCTTGGCTATAAATATTTTGTTGGGCTTCGTTTTCACCCCAAAAGTGTTGTATTTTAGAATCGTTTTTGTCTTCATCAAAACCCGGATATACGGTGGCTGGTTTACAAAATAATAAGTTTTTCCTGAAAAGCGTTTGTTCCGAATTTAAATGTGACCAAAATCAACATATTTGCGACCAAAACATATTCGCTGCAGTGAACATATTCACCCCATGACCAAAGCGTTCTCGCGGCAGTGGTAATAGTTGATGTCACAAATGAAACATCCTGGTAAAATGAAAATCATTGATGCCGCGACCAAAACATTCTCGTCACAAAAAAATCAGGCAACTAAAACATTCCTGCTGCAGTGAGAGCAACTATTTCATGTTAATTTTGGGGAATTCATGACGGGTGCCACTAGTGGGGCAGGAAATGCTCACTCTTTCCGGAACACCTGATTTCACCTCCTGATGGCCATTTACGGGGGTTCATGAGTTTCCCTGTCATTTTTGTTTTCTCTCACTTCGTATGCCTGATATGACTTTCTGTCCCCGGACTATGAGATTGGATAACGGACCCTGTTTTGTTTGCTCGGAATACTTGATACTGGGTATTGATTCCACGTCTATGACTGTGACAATAACTGCACTAACTGTTAATTTGTTTTTCCCACACTCCCTCAAGGAAATGAAAAGTGATAAATATTGCAATTATTGTCAAGGCATTAATGTTCCTTGCTGCGGCAATAATTGCGATTATAAATAATTGAAAAAAAAAACATTCTGACAAGAATGGCTTTTCTATTTTCACAATAATAATTTTTAATGCAGCAAACATATTTTGGTCTCAAAATTAATAATAATTCTGTGACATTATCATTTTTGCTGCAGCAAAAATATTCTCGTTGAATATTTATTATCAATTCCATGCCAATAATCTTTTTCGCTGCAGGTAAAATATATTGGGTATGACCAAAATTATTTCCATCGCCACAATTGAATTCACCATAACATTGCTCTGGAAAAGCTTACTATGAGCCAAAGTTCGGATAATAATATATTGATAAATTCACGCAAATGATGTTTGTATAAGATATATAAATACTGAATGAAACTTGGATTGCAACACTTATTGTTGTTCATTTTGTTTATAGCTGTGTTGGAAGTTTGGGTTAGAATCTACCAGTATTATTTGCGTTGTATACAACTTATAGGTTGCTTACCAATTTCATAGAGATGACTTTCTTAGTATGGCTTTAGATAACCTGAATTCTCAAAAGGGCAAATGTTTTGCACCAGACAACACTTTCAGTATTTGTATGAAATGATATACTGGATGGATACTTAGAGAAATGTGTGCAAAGTTTTAGCAGAAACTTGTGTTATACCGTGTCATAATGTACATTAATAAAATATACACTGCATGTGGTATCACAAACAAGTGAACGGGCAATACAACACAGAGCTTAAAAGCAAGCGTTGTACAGTAAGCAGGCTTAGAAAAGTAAGCACGCTATGTGTTGACTCTGACAACTTGTATGGTTTACAGTTTATGTATTCTCCCAGTTGATAGATCATTTTTCAAAAATAGCAGAAAAGGACGATGTTTGCGTGAAGGATTAGCTTTCTATGTGCCTGTGAAACATCAGCTCATATCACACGGGCGTTTTTCCACAGCTGATGTACTCGTGATATAGTTAACAATATTAGAAGGGAAAATGGCTGATTTCTCATGCATAAATATCACGCACTCACCATGTCACAATGCATTTGACGTATGTCTTCAAATTGCAGGAAATATAAATGTCAAATCTGCTTACCCTAAACACAACTGAACGGAGTGAACTGTCTCAGATGGACTTGTATGCCACGGTTTCTTCCGTAACTTCATACTAGCAAAAATCGGAAATAGTTATTTGCTATGAATAATTTTTTTTGCAAGCAAACCACCGCATCTTGACTCGGAAAAGTTGCCGTCCCGTCGCCTGTAATAGCTACTGAATGTTCATCGACCAGTTCCGTCAGTTCGTTGATGTTCATTACAACGGTTCTCGGGCTAATCTTTGTCTTTACAATAGGACACAGTTAATATTAACTAGACGTCAAGGCCTGCTGACTCAGGAAAAACATGACGAATGTCGCAATGAGATCTATAATACTTTAATGCAATTACATGTTAGTGAAGGAGGAACTTGATACCCCTAAGACATTTCCATCTAGGGTGATGAGCCTGGAACTGACCCTCTAAGAAGCACCGTTTCTGAGATATCAATTAAAACATAAAAATGCAGACTCAGCTAAAAACATTGCAGTTCTAGGTCAATATTCATACCTAATACCCTTCAGACATGTTGCACCGTTTCCGAGATATCAAGGAAAATGAAAAGTGACGACTCGTCAAAAAAATTTCAGGTCAAGATCAAAGTTCATCCATAATACCCCTTAGAAGTAGAAATGGATACCGACAAACAGACAAAATCATATTCCAAGACCGAATCCATGGAAGAATTTTACAAGATCAGTGTGAGTATTCAAATCAGAGTGATACTAAAGTACCAAAGTCGAAGCCATGTGAAAATCACAGACACCCAGCCAGCTGAGTGTGAGATCAGGTGCTCCGGAAGAGTGAGCATCTCCTGCCCCGCATGCGACACCCGCTGTGATATCCGCACTGGCATATCGAGACGGAAATATATGCACAAAACTATGAGGATGGGATGATATCCTCCATCAAATGTGTGACAGGTTTGGCGTAACCTTCAACCAGATCATAGTGACAACCATAAAACTTCTTGAATGTCGACATCAGCCTAGGCATTTGGTATCCTTGTTTGAGCAATTTGGTAGTCAGAACCTGTGCTCTAACTATGAAATCCTTGTATGATGAACATACTCTAGCATAACGGATTAACTGGGACACGTAGACGCCATATGCTGGGATATACTGCTCAAGACAGGAAAGTTGATAATGGGAAAATGAAAATTGTCACGTTTGTCATATAACCTTGTACACAATTTGCCTTTATGGTCAATTTCGAGATAAATGTCAAGATAAGAAGCTGGCACTGGAGAATCAGTTGTTTCTTTGATTTCCAGTTCGTCTGGATATATTTGATGTAGGTATTCACCAAATCTAGTGTTGTTCAAGGATATGACATCATCAATATACCTGTAGGTAAAATTGAACGAACTGACCAATCGTTAATCTCCTCGTTTCATAAGATTTTGGATGAACTCAGCTTCATATGAGTATAGGAACAAGTCCGCTAATAGTGGTGCACAATTGACCTATCGTCTAAGCCCCCAAAAGTTGTCTGAGTTTTACAAATTAGGTCGGCAAACTTCTCTTTGGCCAATAATAACGTTTTGCAGATTGCGTCGTAAATGGCGTAAAAAGACTCGGACAAACTGGTTCGGCGATAGGTCAATTGGTACCCATAGGGACACCAACCGTTTGTTGGAATATAAAACCAATCCTTATTTAGCTCATTGTATAAAACCACCAAATTCAACGAATATGTTGTCAATGAGAAATTCCAGCATACTAACGATATCATGTTCATCATATTTAGTAGCACAGTCAGTGTGTTCTTTAATAAAATAAACTGAATTGCGATTAACCACAAGATATTTGTAGCGTATTTTGCCATTCTTGTGCAAAAATGATTGTTGAATATTATCCTTCAACCTCGCTTTCAGCTTAGTATGAGGGATAGTAGTGTACAGTGTGGAAAAGTCATAGAATCTATGTTCCAATGCTGTTGACAGTGGGAAATGAATTAGATTTAAGGTTATGTATTAAATCTTTGGAGTTCTTCAATATCCACATTTGGTTTATACCATTTCTGGCATAATCCATGTCACAATATTCCTTCAATATCCACAAAGCCATTCCTTCACTGCAGATAACAGTTTAGTTAGGAGTGATGAAAGGGGTTTAGTGGAACACACAGCAGAACCTGCAATATAACGCTGTTTGTATGGACATTTGTGTAATTTAGGTATCCAATATAAACTAGGAAGTTCCATTTCCTTCTGACTGATGTTGATATTATTAGACACCAGAACATATTTATGGTTGTCCAGCACTTTCCTTTCAGAACATAGTACAGATGTATATGTTGGATTGCTGTATGTGCCAAAAATACCTAATATATAGACATGTTTGTCCAGCGCCACAAGTTAAAAAATAACATCCTTTTACTCTTCAACGCACCGTTTCCGAGATATCAACGAAAATGGAAAATGCCGACTCAGCAAAAAAAAAATTAGTTTAAGATCAAAGTTCATCCCTAGTACCCATTAGATGTTTGTCTGGGGGTGACGTCCGTTTCGCTCTATGATGCACTGTTCCCGAGATATTGACGAAAATGAAAAATGCCGACTCGCCATAAAAATTTCAGGACAAAGTTAATCCCTAATACCTCTTAGACACGTTTGTTTAGAGTGAATAAGGTTTACAAGACTTCACCATACGACACATCATTTCCTAGATATGCAGGAAGTCTGAGGGATGACTCAGCTAAAATTGTTTCGTGCTCAGGTCGAAGGTCGTTCGACGGATCTGCCTCAAAATCAATAGGCTCCAAATACTTATTGAGTTATCAAGCAGGAACTGGAAACATTGACTTCATCCTCACGGACCCCGGAGCCAGCTAAAAAACAATAGGCTTCTTTTACACAACATTACTGACCAGCGGTAAAAATTTGGCAAAGATACATAGAGGCAAACAGAAGTTATTGTGCAGAAACCAAAACCTAAAAAAAATGAAGAAAAAAAAAGATTTTTTTCTTTACAAAACCATAAAGGCATTTTTGATGAAATGCCTCAATAAGGACTCACCACATCGGAGCAGCAGCTAAACGTAACCCAACCAGGAATTGAACGATTTGTTCCATCGAAGACGTGCTCCCTCTACGTATTTTTTCTTTCCTGGCAAGATATGGGCCCTCACAAAACCCATCACCAGTCCTCCCAGAATTCTATATTACATGGGGTTCTTGAATAATATATCACGGAGAATACTTGTCTGCCGATGTTCGTCCCTATTCTGATGCAGGATTTATATTGGGGATTTTTTTTCCACTTTTTAGGGTTAATATGGCAGGAGCGAATGTAAGTGTCAATTTATTACCACCAATACAACCAGATTTTGATGATGCCAATAACAAATGTAAAATAGAACATTTCTGGAAAGAAACAAAGCCCAACCAAATAATTTGTCCAAATTACACTCTGGCGTCATCAGGGACGGACAGTGTGTGAAAAGTAGTTGTTTCTACTGTACACCTGATGGAGTTAGTATATGAGTGCGCAACAACATATACAAATTCATATAGAAATCCAAAACAAACCCCATGGAATAGATGTATGACAAGGAAATAAGTACCTAATTACAAGCCAGAAGGCTACTGAGTTTGATACTGAGTTGATAGCGAGTCGTTTATCAATTGTGTCCATACTGGGTGCCATGCTGGCACATTCATAAGTCATTAAAAAAGGAGACCGTGGTCAGAGCTCTCCTTCTCTGCACATCCTCGTCTCTCAGCTCCAGTCTTGCCAGTGACAAGGAAATGACAAAGGACTACATCTCCTCGTGGCTAGAGCCCACCACGGATATGATAAACTCCCATTGCTCACATACTGAGTGCTCAGTCTCCTTGTCGGCGGTTGTGCGCGGTGCACTGGGTAGTGCACCTCCCAAAGCGAAGTTTGCCGTGAGAGTCTGAGAGACAATTATCTGTATCATGACACTTCCTCCCGGGGCCCAAGGAATCCAACCTGCTGATATATAGACAGGGGACTGAATGTCGCCCTCCGCCACTCCCTCCCACCAGCCCCTCAATACATCGGGGATACAGTATATACTCGATATGATGTGCTGATGATTTAATGCTAGGGACGCTCAACGCTTGCCCAGGCTTTTCAATACCCCGACCTCCTTGGAATACTGGTCTCGATAATCCATGTAAGTGACACTAGACTGTGTGGACTCACTGTCCTGAACCCAGCTCACGGGACCCTTTTCTCTTGCTACTCTTTAATTTTCCCCCTTTATGTTAGTTCAATAATGTCGGCACAAATGAATGAGATTTAGACTCATTCAGTCTCCTGGTTGAGATTCGATCAATATGTGACTATATTGCGAACTGGGGACATCTTGTTAAACGTATGGCATGCTTTCCCAGTCTGATTTTGTGGGTATTTCACAAGTTCTAAGCCATATTGAAACTCTTCCACTTTTACTATAATCAAGACATATATATATTTTGTTTCCTATAGCAATCAAGAAGACTGGTCAATTAATATAATGCAAGGAAATATCCATTGTGGAAATCACTCTCGAAATTCACTTGAGTTGAGATGCAGCTGACCTAGCATTGAACGGTTTCCAACAAGGAAAATCAACGTGTTTGTACCTAGAAAGACGCTAGAGTAGGAAAAATGGCCAGATCAGACATCTGACAGCAACTATCGCTATTTGCCACACGTCGTTTCCTATTCATCCTTGAGATACAGTGACGATGTAAGAATCAATCTATTACCACCAATACAGCCAAATTTTGATGATTCCAATAACAAACGTAAAACACAATATTTTGCAACAGAAACAAAGCCCGACCAAATACTTTATCAAAAGAAACACTGGCGTCATCAGGAATTATCCATAGGACGACTGTTGTGGTAGTGTGAGTATAGTGATTTGTGGCACTCTAGGACGTTTGTCAGCTGCCGATGACCAACCCAACCGCCCCCTCAACTATTGACCACCTTGACAATTGTTTTGGGAGTTTTGTGTTTCAGCTATCCGAGGTCTAACAATTTCGCGTCGGAGGACGTGACTCAATGTTGATCCTACAGCAGTCGCTCAGAAAAACGTAACTATAACATGGCTTGTGTAGAATTGATTTATCTGTGAACAAGAGATATTTGATAACAAAGAAGCCAGTCCATTTTGTGTGAGTAGGTCCTTTGTGGCACTGTTGAAGGATACCCAAGAACTATTTGGTCAAGCACAGCCTCTTATCCACACATGCTAAATGCCTAGCACAGCTGGGCATGTCGTTGATTATACACTCTCGGATGAAGCAAGATGATATCATGATTACATGATATCTCTTACCGTCCACGACATACATTGACCATGATGCGCTAACGCATCCTGGCCACAGATGCATCGTGATTTGTCAATTGGCCATTTTGCCGTTGACCTGTAGTCAAAAGGATCTCATTTGGACACTGTTAGGCACTGTATAACGTAGCGTCAGTGACGGATGCATGTTGATATGTACTGGAAATCAATCAACATAGGATAATGACTTCCTGGTTGTAAAATTGTATGTTCATGACTGGATGCAACATTATACCCTGATTTTTCCATCTCGTTTACACCGTTTTGTCTTTATAGTTCTGCAATACTAAATGACATCGTGTTATTACTTGGCATACTTCACCTTGGAGTCAGAAGCAAATATGTACTAAACTTCAAGATTTTTTCGCATAAAAACAAAATGAAAACGTTGGCAATCAACCCAAATGACTGTAGTACGGGGGCATTGATAGGCCATGCACAGATTATTTGCCACGGGCCACGAGACTGTAGTTGTCGAGGTGTAACATGCACTCGACACCAACTGGCCCCTGCTGTGTTAGGGACAGGGTGATGTGAATTCGGGAGATCATTTTCACACATCGTGAAGTTCCACCATGACGTTTGCACTGTGGAATCAAAAGGCAACATGCCATTTACATGTATATATCAACCTGTGGCTTGTTTGTCGAAATTTTCTATTTTTGTCGCTATAATTGGATATACAAATCTACATTATGTTAGGTTTTATGATGGACGTATATATATAATTTTTAAATAATTTTCCTCCGAATTCTTTGGATGTTTATTCACCAGTGTTTTTCTCAATTATAGGATTTGCTGATATAATGCTGTAAAAAATGCCTATAAAGTTGGTATATAATCAATAATAATGAAAAGAATCAACTATTTGTCCTTGACCACTAGAATAATTAAATCGAAGTTTATATGAGTCAAACTCGGTGGGTGTTTCTGTCACTACAGCTTGTTCAGTTGTCCATGTCATCCTTCATGCTACGTCAACAGTATCAGGGATGTCAAAGAGCTTCTCTAGTTGTATATCCAGAAACTTGATATGGTAAGTGATCGGCAGGATCTGTCGTTTTCTGGGTCAAAGCTTGCTGCCTCTCCCGAGCAACCAAAATATAGTATTCATTATAAAAAAATGCAATTACTTCGCTGTTTTTGATAAGGTAAATCCAGAAGATGCCATGGCTTATCAGAGGCGGTATCAACTTGGATGTACTTGCAGGTGTTTTGTCCGGTATTGCGAAGACATTTTGCTATCTGCCGGAATGTCTAAATCACTGTATTTTTTCGATTGTGCTCACCGGAAATAGCTCCGTATTCACTGAACAAGTGCAACAATGCCTGGCTAAGTGCTAGGCCATGTTGGAGACATTTACACATATAAACTTTAGCTTTTGATACTGGGTCGACCAGTCAAAAATTTATCGATTGTTTCCCATCAATGCCCAGCAACCCCCTCTCTGAGAGGATGGATACTCGTATCACAGCGGTGGGGTTCACTCCCTATCTTGCTTTTTGCCACATCGCAAAATAGAATACTCACACTGTTTCAGCAGTCCTTCTTTGCCTCAGTGGTATAAAACGAGAGGAAAGGAAATAAAGAAACAAGGGAGGACAGGAAGATGTGAAAAAACAAATATAGGCTACTACTTTGTTATAAATTTGGGAGTGTGACAAAACAAAATGGGGGTTTGGTGAAAATGTCACTATTTTTTTGGCAGAAATCATATGTCATTTTCGAGAAATGTCAAGTGAGTGATGTATGAACAAGATAGTGTATACTGAGATGATGTTTCAAAAATGTTTAGCATGCTAGTTATAAACATGATAATTAAGGATCAATATATTTTTGCTCAGGCTGAATGCTCAAAGCGGCAGATAGTTTGTGCCAAAGAGCAAGAGTAGCTGATAAAAAGATTTTATCGTAATGGATTAGATTCTCGTGTGTCTATCACGTCATACCACATTTTCCATTGTACTGTTAATATGTTGTAACGTAGTCAACGGTTCTAGAGAGAAGACGGCTGCTTTTCTACACGTAAATGTCATACACTTACCAAGCTGCCATAAACTCGACGTATGCTTCCAAATTGCAGCAAATATGAATGTCAAATCCACTTGTCTTTAACACAACTGAACGGAGTGAACTGTCTTACACATTTCGAACCTAGGTTTTTCTTCAATAAACTTCATATTGACAAAATATGGCATAGTTGTAGAGCTTTGTTGTATCAAGCTGTGAGCGGGAATCAAGCAAGATGGGAATAGTTGAGCTCTACTTCCATCTTAATTCTCGGCAGCATGATTTGGCATAAACTGAGAAACAAATGGATAATTTCCGGCTGCATAGAACAAGGTCAAGACAGTGGCTCATTTGTGCAAAGGAATCCCACCTGGGCAAGGCAAATTGAATGTTGAAAAAAGAAGACTTCTTGCAATTGTTACCTTTTTTGTTTCACTTCGATTCAGACAAAAACGGAGTTCCTGCAATGAGCATTATTTTCGTCAGAGTGACCGGAGGCACAGCACGCAAAGAAAACTGCTTTAGAATCAATGTTAATTGGGTTGAGTAGGGATCGATGGAAACAAATATTGCAATGTGTTCATTCTCTCCAGCCACAGACGGAATATTCACAGTATGCCACCCTCTGAGCACACAACACACACAACACACAGTCACACGCACTCGGTGTTCAGGCCCCGGCTCCTAATGACCTTCCGTCCGGGTGTCCGGGTTCATGAGTTTCCCTGTCATTTTTTTTTTTTTCTCTCACTTCGTATGCCTGATATGACTTTCTGTCCCCGGACTATGAGATTGGATAACGGACCCTGTTTTGTTTGCTCGGAATACTTGATACTGGGTATTGATTCCACGTCTATTAGTTCAAGTCTCATCTCTGATCTCGTTCACTTTTCGCGGTTAGTTGCATTTTGCAGAGAAAGTCTGCCGACAAGGGCATTGTGAGTTAGGTTCGTCATGGTACTAGTCAATGTACGGGGACATCGATAGCCTTGCACGGATTATGGAACATCACAGGGGATGTTGTCAAGGTGCCACGTGCACTTGACACCAACTGACCCCCTACTGGGTAGAGGACTGAGGGACGTGAACACGAGACTTTACCTAAATCGTGAGTTCACGTGGGTTCTGGTATGAACAAAATTGGGTGACAAGATCCCACCACGTTTGCTTTGTGGAAGCAAAAGGCGGCATGCCATTTATATCTCAGCAGTGACAATCTGTGGCTCGTTTGTCGGAATGAGACCGAAATTTGTGTAATGTTTTGTATTCTTTTTTACAATCTTCGTCGCAATAATTGGATATATAAATTATATTGTCAGGTTTTATAATACGTCATTAATAATGAATGGATCAACACCATTGTTTATTTACCAGTATTGTTCACGGTTTTAGGAAAAATGTCTACAGAGTTTGTATGAAACCAAAAATAAGAAAAGAATAAGTGATTTATCCTTTATCACTAGACTCATTAAATCGAAGTTAATATGAGTGAAACTCGGTGGGTGTTCCCTAAACTACAGTGGTTTTGTTGTCCATGTCACCCTTCATGCTACGTCAGCATTATGCCCAGCAGCCCCCTCTCTGTGAGGATGGCTAGTCGTATCACAGCGGTGGGGATCATTCCCTATCTTGTTATATGCTGCATCGCAAAATGGAATACTCACACTGTTTCAGCGGTCCCTCATTCTCAGTGGTATGAAACGAGAGGTAAGGGAAAACAATACACTATGCTGCATCGCAAAATGGAATACTCACGCTGTTTCAGCAGTCCTTCATTCTCAGTGGTATGAAACGAGAGGTAAGGGAAATAGTACACTATGCTGCATCACAAAATGGAATACTCACACTGTTTCAGCGGTCCTTCATTCTCAGTGGTATGAAATGAGAGGTAAGGGAAAACAATACACTATGCTGCATCGCAAAATGGAATACTCACGCTGTTTCAGCAGTCCTTCATTCTCAGTGGTATGAAACGAGAGGTAAGGGAAAACAGTACACTATGCTGCATCACAAAATGGAATACTCACACTGTTTCAGCGGTCCTTATTCTCAGTGGTATGAAACGAGAGGTAAGGGAAAACAGTACACTATGCTGCATCGCAAAATGGAATACTCACACTGTTTCAGCAGTCCTTCATTCTCAGTGGTATGAAACGAGAGGTAAGGGAAAACAGTTCACTATGCTGCATCGCAAAATGGAATACTCACACTGTTTCAGCAGTCCTTCATTCTCAGTGGTCTCAGTGGAAAGTGAGAACACAAAATGGGTGTTTGTTTAAAATATCGCTATTTGTTTGGCAGAAGTCGTATGTCATTTTCAAGAAATGTCAAGTGATTGACGTATGAACAAGATATATATACTGAGATGATGTCTCAAGAAAATAGAATGTTTACTATGCTAGTTACAAACATTATCATTAAGGTGAAAATTATTTTTGAATAGGCTGAAATCTCAAAGGGGTAAATATTTTGTGCCCGACAACACTAATTATTTCTAAATAGTATGGAACGAATGTGTGGAGACATATTTTGCACTGTGTTAGGAGCAACTTGCGTTATACCATGTTATGATGTGCATTAATAAAACATACATGCATGTGGGTATGGCAAACAAGCGAACAGACTATACTATGCACAGCTTGGATACAGATGAGTGGCTTAGAGTGATCGCTGTTTGTGTCGACTCCGACAACTTGTATGGTTAATATGTGATATTCTTCGAGTTGATAGATCATGTTTCAAGCTGTGAGGAAGATGTTAACATATTGGAATAGATTCTCATTTGTAGATTACGTCATGCCACACTAACATTATTTCCATTGTACCCATTATATGCTATAAAATAGTCGAACGTCCTAGAGAGAAAACGCCTGATTATCTATGCCCAAATGCCATGCACTTAGCACGCCGCCTTATACTTGACATATGCCTCTGAATTGCAGCAAAAATACACGTAAAATCCACTTGCCTTCAACACAACTGAATGGATGAACTGTCTTATACATTTCGAACCAAGGTTCTTCAGTAAACTTCATATTAACTAAAAGAGTACATAGTTGTTTGCTATACATAATTTCTTCCCAAGCAAACCAACACATCTTGACACAGAAAACTTGTCGTCTCGTAGGATGTGCAATTACAGTTTGTTCATCGACCGGTACTACAGCTCTGTTGATGTTCATTACAGCTGTTCTCGGACTACTCTTTGTCTTTGCAAAAGGAGACAGTTAATATAAATAAAGACTCGCCACATCGACGTAGCAGATGAACGTAACCCAACTAGGAATTGAACGATTTGTCCCATCAAAAGAAACAACTCCCTTCATGCACTTTTTCATCGCTAGTGAGATATTGGCCCCACAGAACGCATTACCAGTCCTTCCAGAATTCCATATTTCACTGGGATCTTGAATAATGTCTCACGGAGAATACTTGTCTGCCAATGCTTGCCCCTATTTGTATACAGGATTTTATATCAAGGATTTTTGCTGCATCTTCGTGGTGGGTACTGGCAGGAGCATGTCATTTATCAATTGTCTCTCTACTTATGGCCAGGATGGCACACTCATAAGTCATTACCGAAGGAAGGCTGTTGTCAGAGCTCTCATTCTTGGCGCATTTTCGACTCTCAGCTCTGGTACGATGTTCTGCCCAGTGACAAGGAAGGGACTGAGGACATTACTTATCCTCCTGGCTAGAGCCTACTAGGCAGAGGATTAACCCCAATCACTCCCAAGTCTTCCATCCCTCCGTAGGTCCGCCAGTCCCCTCATCGGTGGTCGTTCATGGTGCATTGGGTAGTGGGGGGGGGGGGGATACCTGCCGACAAGGGAGTTTGCCGTGAGAGTCTGAGAGACAATTCTCTGTATCATGACATTTCCTTCCGGGGCCCAGAGGACCCAACCCGCTGATATATAGACAGGAGACTGAATGTCGCCCTCCGTCACTCTTTCCTCAATACATCGGGGATACAGTATACACTCCATATAAAGCGCTGACGATTTAATGCTAGGGACGCTCAACTATTGCCTTGGTTTTTCAGTAACTCGACCTTCCTTGGAATCTGATTGCTAGATCTGATTACCAGCCTTGATAAACGGTGTAAGTGACACTCGGCTGTGTGGACATACTGTCCTGAACCGAGCTCACAGGACCCTTTTTCTCGTGCTACTGACTCTTTCATTTTCCCTTTTATGTTCGTTCAGTTAAGTCGGCACAATTCAATCAGATTTAAAGTCATAAAATGTCCTCTGTTGAGGTTCGATCAATATGTGACTATATCACAAACTTGATGGTTTATTTGGAGAGAACTTGCCAAACGGATGGCCTGTTATCCTATTCCACTTTTGCAGGTATTTCACATGTTCTAATATATAATGACACTCTTAATGCTCATCCCATAACAAATAAGTATTGTGTCTTTGTTTCCAATAACGATTAAGGAGAATGATCAGTAAATTTAAATTCCAGTAAATACCCGAAGTAAAATTCAATCTCGAAATTCACTTGAGTTAGGCGCAGCTGACCTAGAACTGAACATCTTCCGATAAGGAAAATCAACATGCTTGTCCCTAGAAAAACACTAGAGTTAAAGAAACGGCCATATTGGACTTCTGCCTGCAACTGTCGTTATGTGCCACATGTCGTCTCCTATTCATCCTTGAAACACAGTGGCCAATTGTCCATAGTGTGACTGCTCTGGTTCATGAGTACAGTGATTTATGGCACTCTAGACCATATGTCAGCTGCCGATCTATGTGACCCCACCCGGGTCCCTCAACTATTGACAGGCTTCACAGTTGTTTGGGGATTTTGTGTTTCGGCCATCTGATGCCTAGCAACTTCCGTGTTGGACGACGTGTCCTAATGTTGGTCATACAGCAGTTGCTTGGAAAAACGAATTTATAACATGGCTTGTGTATTATCCATTATATGTGAACATGAGATATTTGATAACAGAGAAACCAGTCTATATTTTTAGTAGGTTTTTGGTGGCATTGTTGGACCATGCACATGGACTCTTTGATCAAGCACAGCCTCCCATCCACACATGCTAAATGCCTAGCACAGCTGGGCCCGTCGTTAATTATACACTCTCGGATGAATCAAGATGATTTCATGGTTAGGTGATATCCCTTACCGTCCAGGATATACAATGACCATGATGCGCTTAGCGAGTGCTGGCCACATATCCAAGTGATTCGTCAACTGGTCATTTTGCCATTGTTTAAGATGAAGAAAATCAACACGCTCGTGCCTAGAAAACACTGGAGTAAAAACAATGGTCAGATCGGACATCTGCCTGCAACTGTCGTTACTTGCCACATGTCGTGTGCTATTCATCCTTGAGATACAGTGGTCAATTGTCCATAGAACGACTATTGTGCTTTGTGAGTACAGTGATTTGTGGCACTCTAGGCCGTTTGTCAGCTGCTGATCTATGTGACCCCACCCGGTTCTCTCAAATATTGACAGGTTTCACAATTGTTTCGGGGTTTTGTGTTTCGGCCATCTGAGGCCTAACAACTTCAATGTTGGACGACGTGTCCTATTGTTGGTCATGCAGCAGTCGCTGAGTAAAACGTAAATCAATTATCTGTGGACAACAGCTATTCGATAACAAAGGAGTCAGTCCATTTTGGTGTCAGTGGGTCCTTGACGGCACTGTTGAAGCATACCCATGAACTATTTGATCAAGCACAGCCTCCCATCCACACATGCTAAATGCCTAGCACAGCTGGGCCCGTCGTTAATTATACACTCACGGATGAATCGAGATGATTTCATGGTTAGGTGACAACCCTTACCGTCCACGATATACATTGACTATGATGCGCTTAACGACTGCTGGCCACATGTCCAAGTGATTTGTCAACTGGCAGTTGGCTCAACTGGTAGTCAAAAGGGTCTCATTCGGACACTGTAAGGCAATGTACATGTATAGTGTGGCGTCAGTGATGGATGCACGTTGATATGTACAGGAAATCAATCAAATAACCCAGGATAATGATTCCCTGGTTGTAAAATGTTGGTTCATGCGTGGATGCACCATTATACTCTGATTCTTATTTACACCGTTTTTTTCTTTATATCTCTACGACGCTAAAAGGCATTGTGTTATTATTTGGCATATTTCACCTTGGAGTCAAACAATATGTACTAAATTTCATAATTATATCGCAAAAACAGGGTAATGCAGCTCACTGTGGGAGATGACATTAGAGCTCGAGCACATCATCAGCACCACAACAGCTTAATGTATCCTCCTCCACATGATTCCAATTCATTCTCGTATATTATGATTAATTCATGTTCCTTATAAGTAAACATTTATTTTGAACTCGATCAATGAAACAGGTACGCCTGCTAGAATGATATTGAACCCCATGGATATCCTTGGGATATCCAAATAATATTAGAAACTATGATGAAAGATATATGCATCATAGAGAGTTGCGGGGTTTGCCCCCAACGCTTTAATGTCAAAAATGCAAAACTTGACTCCCAGGTGAAGGATGCCAATTTGTGATTTGAGACCATTTAGCATGGCAAAACTATCAGCACAAAATGGTATGACGTATATGATTATATACGTCCTGACGTGATCTTACTATAAATGTATATTTTACCTGTCATTCTGATCGACTCTCCACTCACTGTTCCATAGCCATTCCTTGTGGTCGTTGGTCGTGTCTGTAGGTTTGTGCCTCAATAGATTCTATAACCTGCGTGGCAAGCTCTGTCTGTTAAATTCACATCAATTAAATCTAATCATTCCATATAATATCAAGTCTAGTTAGAATAATAGGTATTATACTAATATAAAAATATTAGGTATTATGATGAAATTTTATATTGGTGCTAATAAATTGGATAACCATCGACTAAGTGTGTGTCCTGTTACATGGACATTCTGAGAAGATTGTAAAGAAATACCCCTGTGAACCCATATGTATCATCCTTGCCCGGTGATAGTAGACAATAGTTATAGCAACGTCAACGTGTATGCAGAAATACACACACCATTATCAAGTCCTTGTGCGTTATATTATATTCATATAGATGACCTCTTCTGAGCGTTATAGAAAGATATAGATTCTTCAATGACATAGCTATGGCGTCATCAATAAGAAGCCAAACTGATGATGCTTAATTAAAAGCTAAAGACGTAAGACGGCGTTAAGGGATGAGCTTGAAAAAGGTATACAATATCTGATTCATCAAGGTGTTGAAACAACAGACAATGAGGAAATGCAGGTGACCGCCTGAGGCTGGAGGCGGTCACATATTAATAATCTTTGCCGCGCGGATTGCTATGGATACCTCCAATACTGACCAAGAGGGGTGAAGACCTCACACAGGTTTACGTCCGTGTGTATGGGCCATCACCTCCTAAACCAGTGCTGCACGGCCATCATCTCCCTTACACCACCCAGTGGATCCATCCCCGCACCACCCCATGTGTTCTACCTGAGTCAGGAACTGACTTGGAGGACAATACAGAGCAATGGCGAGAAACTATTGTAATACTCGCACTGGCACATCTTCTCTCACTGTGTCTACCAAACTTGAACTTGTTGGTTTGGTTTGCAAATTTTGAAGCATCACAGTTTTTCATGTATTTCTTTTTTCTGGAGCCATTAGCGGACGTCGATGGTGAATTTATAGCTGAAAAAAAACACGATACCGTGAGTGGTGCCGACCGTGTATTTTATCGACTATTGCACGATGATGGGCCTCAAGTGGCAGTTTATGCTGTTCTTCTCTAATTATAGCTATACTTCTATCACTTTTTGTATTTCCTCTCACTTATTCAGAGGTAGTGATTGTCGTAAAACAATGGGTGTCCTTTTTCACGCCGGAAGCCAGATACGCAAATCGCATTGACAGACATATTTGTATAATTGACAACTCCTAGAAACTGTTATGTAACTGTGTTTTTATCCCATTACGCTATCTTGGCGTACCCCAGCAATGTGGTATAGACGGGAACAGTTGAGCTCTACTTTCATGTTTATTCTCGGCAGATTGATCTGGCATAAACTGAGAAGCAATTGGATAACTTCCGGCCGCGTGGAACAATTCGAGGACAGTGGTTCATTTGTGCGAAGGAATTCCACCTTGGTACCAACAAAGTAAATTAAATGTTGAAAAAAGAGGACTTATTCTTTCAATTGTTCCCTTTTTTGTTTCACTTCGGTTCAGACAAAAACGGGGTTCATGTAATGACCACTCTTTTCTTCAGATTGACCGGAAGCACAGCACGCACAGAAACTGCTTCAAAATCAATGTTAATTGGGTTCAGTAGGGATCGATGGAAACAAATATTGCAAGGTGTTCGTTCTCTCGGGTGAAAAACAGAATATTCCCGGGATGCCACCCTCTGAGCGCACAACACACATTCACACGCACTCTGCATTCAGACGCAGCTTCTAATGTCCTTCCATCCGGGTGTACTGTAGTCGAAGTCTCATCTCTGATCTCGCCCACGTGCATGGATCGTGCATGCATAGGTCGTGCATGGATTATGGAGTGCCACGGGAGTGTAGTTGTCAAGGTGTAACATACACTCGACATCAACTGACCCCTGCTGTGCTGGAGACTGGGTGACATGAGTGTGGGGGATAGATCCTCTTCATCCATCGTGAAGTCATGAAGGTTCTCATGTGAACGAAATTGGGTTTACCCACGAGAGTGACAAGGTTCCACCACGACACTTGCATAGTGCGATCAAAAGGTGGCATGTCATTCATATTTCAGCCAAAACAATTTGTGACTTTCTTGTTGGAATGATTCTAGACATTGTGTAATATTTCGTATTTTGTAAAATTTTCGTCACAATACTTGGATATACGAATTTACATATTTTGTCAGGTTTTATAATGGACGGGAGTTAATATTCTTCCTCCAAATCCTCTGGATCAATACCATTTATTATTTACCAGTATTTTTCACGATTTTAAGATTGCTGATATAATGCTGTAGGAAAATGTCTATAAAGTTTGTATAAAAATCAAAAATAAGAAAAGAATAGGTGATTTGTCATTGATCACTAGAATAATTAAATCGAAGTTAATATGAGTGAAAGTGTGATGTCATCATAAACGACTCTCGTTCAGATCCAGTCTCGATAGATTTTTCTGTGCCACAGGGCAGTGTTAATGGACCCGTCTTATTCACTTGTTACGCCAGCACATTAGGTGAGGTTGTCAGCCCGTCTCTCACACTTGTTGGTTATGCTGATGATCACAATGTCTATGGCAGTTTCAGAGCAGGTGACGTCACAGCAGAGGAACACACCATGAATAATCTCATCACAAGTCTGGATAATATAAACTCATGGATGAAACAAAATCGCCTTAAGATGAACAATGCTAAATCTGAATTTATTATTTTCGGCAGCAGTAGATTGTTACCCACAGCCACCACAGCATCTATTCCTATTGCTGAATCAGTTGTAAGAAAATCAGAGTGTGTCAGGTTGTTGGGAGTCTTGTTTGATCAGTGTCTCACCTTCAAACAACACATTGCTGAAAAAGTCCGTATAGCAGCTCTGTCAATGTATAATCTCAGGAACTCCGCCAGTATTTGGATCAACCTACTTGCCTTAAACTCGCAAATGCCTTAGTGTTTTCTCACATGGATTACTGCAATAGCCTCTAGGTTAACCTCCCGAAAAAGACCTTAGCTCCTCTTCAAAGGATCCAAAACCTCACCGCTAAGATCATTCTAAACTGGTCAAGATATGACAGTTCTATTCAGCTCTCAAAGAGTTACATATTCTACCTGTTGTTGTTCGAGCCGAGTATCAAATGTTAATTCTGGTATTCAAATGCCTTCATGGGCTAGCCCACAAATATTTGTCCACACTCCTTATCAGTCATGTCCCCAGCCGTGCCACAAGACGTTCAGCCAGAAACTATCTTCATGTTCCACGCACCAAAAACTCCACATTTGCTGACCGTTCATTCAGTGTAGCTGGACCTCGCCTCTGGAATGCCCTTCCAGACAACCTCAGATCACTTACCAATATCGTTACATTCAAGTTAAATCTTAAAACCCACCTCTATCGCAGAACATTTGACAATTAACTCATGGTTTACCTTGCTTCCCTGTAAAGCGCCAAAGAATGCACTTTGCAGTTTTGAGCGCTATACTAAGTCACATAAACTTAAACTTTCGGCAGTCCTTCTTTTCCTCAGTGGTTCACATGTTCTAATCTATATTAACACTCTTATGCTCGTCCTATAATAAAGAAATGTGTTTTTGTTCCCAATAACGATTAAGGAGACTGGTCAGTTAATTTAAATTCCAAGAAGTAAAAATCAATCTCGAAATTCACTTGAGTTAGGCGCAGCTGACCTAGAACTGAACGGTTTCCAATAAAGAAAATCAACATGCTTGTGCTCAGAAAATTACTAGAGTAAGAAACATGGCCAGATCGAACATCTGCCTGCAACTGTCGTTATTTGCCAAATGTCGTCTGCTATTCATCCTTGAGATACAGTGGCCAATTGCCCATGGTACGACTGTTGTGGTTTGTGAGTAAAGTGATTTGTGGCACTCTATGCCGTTTGTCAGCTGCCGATCTATGTGACCCCACCCGGGTCCCTCAACTATTGACAGACTTCGCAATTGTTTCGGGGTTTTGTGTTTCGGCCATATGAGGCCCAACAACTTCCGTGTTGGACCACGTGTCATAATGTTGGTCATACTGTAGTCACTCACAAAAACGTAACTATAACATGACCTGTGTACAATCGATTATCTGTGGACAACAGCTATTCGATAACGAAGAAGCCAGCTCATTTCGTTTTCAGTAGGTCCTTGAATGAAGCATACCCATGAACTCTTTGATCAACCATGGCCTCCGGTTCACACATGCTAAATGCCTAGCACAGCTGGGACCGTCGTTAATTATACACTCTCGGATGAATCAAGATGATTTCATGGTTAGGTGATAACCCTAACCATCCACGATATACATTGACCATGATGTGCTTAGCGAGTGCTGGCCACATATCCAAGTGATTTGTCAACTGGCCATTTTGCCATTGACACATAGTTAACAGGGTCTCATTCAGACACTGTAAGGCAATGTACATGTATAGTGTGGCGTCAGGGACGGATGCACGTTGATATGTACAGAAAATCAATCAGATAACCCAGGATAATGATTCCCTGGTTGTAAAATGTTGGTTCATGCGTGGATGCACCATTATACTCTGCTTCTTATGCACACCATTTATTTCTTTATATCTCTACGACGCTAAAAGGCATCGTGTCATTACTTGGCATATATTTCACCTTGGCGTCAAACAGTAAATATGTACTAAATTTCATAATTCTATCGCAAAAACAACTGCTGGAGATGACATTAGAGCTCGAGCACATCATCAGCACCACAACAGCTTAATGCATCTAACACCCCCATCCCCCTCTCCAAAATAATGACGCCATATCTTCATTCATATTCCTAATAAGTAAACATTTACTTTGAACTCAATCAATGAAACAGACACGCCTGTTAAAATGATATTGAAACCCATAGATATCCTTAAAAGTATTGGAATCTATGAGGAATATCTGCATCTGATATCATGATATAGCCTAATGCATGCTTACTGGGCAAATTAAAAGACCAGGTAAAATAAAAAGGCTTCGTAACCTAGCATGGAACAATTTGTCATGATGATAAAATACGTCAAAATATGGTAAATGTGGCCGTGGCATTGCAAACGAACATCTGTGTTTACTTCATAACGCCAAACAAGGCTACACGCAAGCTTACATGTATGTTTGCACGAATTCCGGAACAGAAAAATGTGTGTTCCAAATTGTAATAAAATTTGTTTTGCATTCTGGAAACGTGATTTTCCATCGGCTCCACCATTTTGGACGTTTTTCAGACAATCTGAGCATTCTAAGTAATATTCTCAAACCTAACACATCGATTTATGCTTCATATATCTGTTGAATAAGTTTGCTATCAAATCGAGAGATTTTATGTCAAGGACGAGGAAAATCATCATTTGAAGTAGGTGTCTAAACGCTTACATGCCAAAAAGGATGTCGATAGGTTGGCATGAAGCATCCATGAAAAAAGTCAGCACATAGACATGTAGAGAGTTGGGAGGTTTGCCCCCAACGCTCCAATGTCAAAAATGCAAAACTTGGCAAACAACACCAATAATAAATTTGGGTTAAAATGTTGTTTGACTCCCAGGTGAAGGATGCCAATTCATGATTTGATACCATTTAGCATGGCGAAAATATCAGCACAAAATGGTGTAGGTCTAAACGAGTTAGAAAAATCCGAGTACATGAATAATCACATACAATTATATACGTCCTGACGTGATCTCATTATAAATGTATATTTTACCTGTCATTCTGCTTGACTCTTCACTCACTGTTTCATGCCCATTCCTTGTGGTCATTGGTCTGTGTCTATAGGCTTGTGCTTCAATAGATTCTATAACCTGCGTGGCAAGCTATGCCTGTTCAATTCATATCAATTAAATCTAATCATTCCATATACGGTAGTAATAGATATTATACTGATATAATAATAATAGGTATTGTGATGAAATTTTATATTTGTGCTAATACATTGGATAACCATCGGCAAAGTGTGTGTCCTTTTTACATGGAAACTCTGAGAAGATTGTAAAGAAATGCCCCTGCGAACCCCTATGTATCATCCTTGCACGGTAATATGAGACAATATATACAGCAATGTCAACTTGTATGCAGAAATGCGCATTCCATTATCAAGTCCTGTTGCGTTATACTATATTCATAGAGATGGCCTCTTCTAAGCGTTATATATAGATTTGGATGCTTCAATACCTCAGCTATGGCGTCGTCAATTAGGAGCCAAACTGATGGTGCTTAATTAAAAGCTACACACGTAAGTCGGCGTTGCCACCAATTCATTATAGGTGTCGGTGATATGCCTATATCAAGGGATGAGCTTGAAAAGGGGATACGATATATGATTCATGACGGTGTCGAAATAACAGACACTGAGGAAATGCAGGCGACCGCCTGAGGCTGGAAGTGTAATTAGTAATCTTTCCCATGGATACGTCCAATACTGACCAAGAGGGGTGGAGACCTCACACAGGTTTACGTCCTTTTTCACGCCGGAAGCCAGATACGCAAAACCGCATCGACAGCATGACGTTTGCTCTGTGGAACCAGAAGGCGGCATGTCATTTATATTTCAGGAACGACAATCTGTGGCTTGTTTGTCGAAATGAGATCAGAAATTGTGTAATTTTTTTTTCTTACAATTTTCTTTGCATTAATTAGATATAAAAAATGTTTTGTCAGGTTTTATAATATGTCAGTTAATATTCTTCCTCCAACTCTTTTGGATAAATACCATTTTTTTTATTTACCAGTATTTTTCACGATTTCAGGATTTTAGGAAAAATTTCTACAGAGTTAAAATCGAAAATAAGAAAAGAATAAGTGATTTGTCCTTGATCACTAGAGTAATTAAATCGAAGTTAATATGAGTGACACTCAGTGGGTGTTTCTCACACTACAGGTGGTTCTGCTGTCCATGTCACCCTTCATGCTACGTCAGCATTATGCCCAGCAGATGGAATACTCACACTGTTTCACCAGTCCTTCTTTTTTTCCTCAGTGGTATAAAACGAGAAGGAAACGAAGACTGAACACAAGGAAGCACATATTGATGTGAAAATACAGATATGGGCTACTACATTGGGATCAATGTGGGAAAGTGAGAAGACAAGAACGATTGGTTAAAATACTGCTTTGTTTGGCAGAGACCTATGTCATTTTCAAGGAATGTCAAGTGATTGACACATGCAAACGAACAACATATATATACTGAGATGATATTTCAATAAAATGGAAAGTTCACTATGCTAGTTTCAAACATGACAATTAAGGTAAAATTTATTTTTGAATAGGCTGAAATCTCAAAGTCGTAAATATTTTGTGCCTGATAACACTGAGTATTTCTAAGAAATGATATGGAACGAATGTGTGGAGACGTATATTTTGCATTGTGTGAGGAGCAACTTGCGTTATACCATACCATGATGTGCATTAATAAAACATACATGCATGTGGGTATGGCGAACAGACTATACTCTGCACAGCTTGAATATAGATGAGTGGCTTCGAGTGAGCGCTGTTTGTGTCGACTCCGACAACTTGTTCAAATGGTTTATATGTTATATTCCCCCAGTTGATAGCTCATGTTTCAAGCTGAGAGACAGATGTTAACGTAATGGATTAGATTCTCGTGTGCCCACCACGTCATACCACACTGACGTTTTTTTTCCTTTGTACCCATAATATGCTGAAACAAATTCGAACGTCCTAGAGAGAAAACGCCACCTTATACATGTACATGACGTACATGACTCCGAATTGCAGTAAAAAATTAATGTCAAACTCACTTGCCTTACATACAACTGAACAGATTGAACTGTGTTATAAGCCACGGTTTTTTTTTCAATAATCTTCATATAAACTAAAATAGGACATAGTTGTTTGCTATAAGCGACCGGTACTACAGCTCTGTTGATGTTCATTACAACTGTTCTCAGACTACTGTTTGTCTTTGCAATAGGAGACAGTTGATATAAATAAGGACTCGCCACATCGACGTAGCAAATAAACGTAACCCAACTAGGAATTGAACGATTTGTCCCATCGATGAACTGCTCCCTCCATGCACTTTTTCATCGCTAGTGAGATATTGGCCCCACAGAACGAATTACCAGTCTTCCCAGAATTCCATATTTCACGGGGATCTCGAATAATATCTCACGGAGAATTCTTGTCTGCCAATGCTTGCCCCTATTTGTATGCAGGATTTATATCAAGGATTTTTGCTGCATCTTCGTGGTGGGTACTGGAAGGAGCGTGTCGTTTATCAATTGTCTCTTAACTGGTGGCCAGGATGGCATGTTCATAAGTCATTACTGCAGGAAGGCTGTTGTCAGAGCTCTCCTTTTTGTCGCATCTTCGACTCTCAGCTCTGATGCGATGTTCTGCTCAGTGACAAGGAACGGACTGAGGACTTCTCATTTCTAAAGCCCACTACGGAGAGGATTAACCCCCATCACTCAAAAACCAAGAGTTCCATCCCTCCGTAGGTCCGCCAGTCCCTTAATCGGTGGTCGTTCATTGTGCACTGGGTGGTGTGGGGGATACCTGCCGACAGGGGAGTTTGCCGTGAAAGTCTGAGACAATTGTCTGTATCATGACACTTCCTTCTGGAGCCAAGAGGACCCGACCTGCTGATACATAGACAAGAGACTGAATGTCAACCTCCATCACTTCATCCCACCAACTCCTCATTACTTTGGAGATACAGTATACACTCGATATAATGCGCTGACGATTTAATGCTAGGGACGTTCAACAATTGCCTTGGCTTTTCAGGAAGTCGACCTCCTTGGAATCTGATTGCTAGATCTGATTACCAGCCTTGATAATCCATGTAAGTGACACTAGGCTGTGTGAACACACTGTCCTGAACGGAGCTCACCGGACCCTATTCTCATGCTACTCTGTCATTTCCCTTTCATGTTACTTCAATGAAGTCGGCACAAATGAATCAGACTCATACAATAAAAGTCATTAAATGTGTTTGGTTGAAGTTCGAGCAATATGTGACTCTATCTCAAACTTGATAGTTTATTTGGAGAGAACTTGCCAAACTTATGGCCTGCCTTCCAAATCCACTTCCGCAGGTATTCCACATGTTCTAATATATATTGACACTCTTATGCTCGTCCCATAATAAAGTTCACAATAACGATTAAGGAGACTGGTCAGTTAATTTAAGTTCCAAGAAGTAAAAATCAATCTCGAAATTCACTTGAGTTAGGCGCAGCTGACCTAGAACTGAACGGTTTCCAATAAAGAAAATCAACATGCTCGTGCCTAGAAAAATACTAGAGTAAGAAGAATGGTCAGATCGGACATCTGCCTGCAACTGTCGATATTCGCCACATGTCGTCTGCTATTCATCCTTGAGATAGAGTGACCAATTGTCCATAGTGTGACTGCTCTGTTCGTGAGTACAGTGATTTGTGGCACTCTAGACCGTATGTCAGCTGCCGATCTATGTGACCCCACCCGGGTCCCTCAACTATTGACAGGCTTCGCAATTCTTTCGGGGTTTGTGTTCCGGCCATCTGAGGCCTAACAACTTCCGCGTTGAACGACGTGTCCTAATGTTGGTCATGCAGTAGTCGCTCAGAAAAACGTAATTATAGAATGGTTTATGATTTGACACAATTTAGCATGGCGACAATATCAGCACAAAATGGTGTAGGTCTAAACGAGTTAGAAAAATCCGAGTACATGTATAATCACATAAAATTATATACGTCCTGACGTGATCTCATTATAAATGTATATTTTACCTGTCATTCTGCTTGACTCTTCACTCACTGTTTCATGCCCATTCCTTGTGGTCATTGGTCTGTGTCTATAGGCTTGTGCTTCAATAGATTCTATAACCTGCGTGACAAGCTATGCCTGTTCAATTCATATCAATTAAATCTAATCATTCCATATAGTAATAGATATTATACTGATATAATGATAATAGGTATTATGATGAAATTTTATATTTGTGCTAATAAATTGGATAACCATCGGCAAAGTGTGTGTCCTGTTTACATGGGAAATTCTGAGAATATTTTAAAGAAATGCTCCTGCGAACCCCTATGTATCATCCTTGCATGGTAATATGAGACAATATATACAGCAATGTCAACTTATATGCAGAAATGCGCATTCCATTATCAAGTCCTGTTGCGTTAAACTATATTCATAGAGATGGCCTCTTCTAAGCGTTATATATAGATTTAGATGCTTCAATAACATAGCTATGGCGTCGTCAATTAGGAGCCAAACTGATGGTGCTTAATTAAAAGCTACACACGTAAGTCGGCGTTGCCACCAACTCATTATAGGTGTCGGTGATATGCCTATATTAAGGGATGAGCTTAGAAAGGGGATACGATATATGATTCATGACGGTGTCGAAATAACAGACACTGATGAAATGCAGGCGACCGCCTGAGGCTGGAAGTGTAATTAGTAATCTTTCCCATGGGGTTTACCATGGATACGTCCAATACTGACCAAGAGGGGTGGAGACCTCACACAGGTTCAAGTCTGTGTGTATGAGCCGTCACTTCCTAAACCAGTGCTGCACGGCCATCATCTCCCTTACACCACCCAGTGGATCCATCCCCGCACCACGCCATGTGTTATACCTGAGTTAGTAACTGACTTAGAGGACATTGCAGAGCAATGGCGAGAGACTATTGTAATACTCGCACACATCTCCTCTCACTGTGTCTACCAAACTTGAACCTGTTGGTTTGACTTGAAAATATTGAAGCATCACAGTTTTTCATGTATTTTTTTTCGAAGCCATTAGCGGATGTCGATGGTAAATTTGTAGCTGGAAGAAAAAAGCAGTGCCGTGAGTGGTGCGGACCATGTATTTTATCGACTATTGCACGATGATGGGCCTCAAGTGGCAGTTTACGCTGTTCTTCTCTAATTATAGCTATACTTCTATCACTTTTTGTATTTCCTCTCACTTATTCAGAGGTAGTGATTGTCGTAAAACAATGGGTCTCCTTTTTTCAGGCCGGAAGCCAGATACGCAAAACCGCATTGACAGACATATTTGTATAATTGACAACTCCTAGAGACTGTTATGTAACTGTGTTTTTATCCCATTATGCTATCTTGGCGTACCCCAGCAATGTGGTATAGACGGGAACAGTTGAGCTCTACTTTCATGTTTATTCTCGGCAGCTTGATCTGGCATAAACTGAGAAGCAATTGGATAACTTCCGGCCGCGTGGAACAATTCGAGGACAGTGGTTCATTTGTGCGAAGGAATTCCACCTGGGTACCAACAAAGTAAATTAAATGTTGAAAAAAGAGGACTTCTTCTTTCAATTGTTCCCTTTTTTGTTTCACTTCGGTTCAGACAAAACCGGGGTTCATGTAATGACCACTCTTTTCTTCAGATTGACCGGAAGCACAGCACGCACAGAAACTGCTTCAAAATCAATGTTAATTGGGTTGAGTAGGGATCGATGGAAACAAATATTGCAAGGTGTTCGTTCTCTCGGGTGAAAAACAGAATATTCCCGGGATGCCACCCTCTGAGCGCACAACACACATTCACACGCACTCTGCATTCAGACGCAGCTTCTAATGTCCTTCCATCCGGGTGTACTGTAGTCGAAGTCTCATCTCTGATCTCGCCCACGTGCATGGATCGTGCATGCATAGATCGTGCATGAATTATGGAGTGCCACGGGAGTGCAGTTGTCAAGGTGTAACATACACTCGACACCAACTGACCCCTGCTGTGCTGGAGACTGGGTGACATGAGTGTGGGGGATAGATCCTCTTCATCCATCGTGAAGTCATGAAGGTTCTCATGTGAACGAAATTGGGTTTACCCACGAGAGTGACAAGGTTCCACCACGACACTTGCATAGTGCGATCAAAAGGTGGCATGTCATTCATATTTCAGCCAAAACAATTTGACTTTCTTGTTGGAATGATTCTAGACATTGTGTAATATTTCGTATGTTTTACAATTTTCGTCACCATACTTGGATATACGAATTTACATATTTTGTCAGGTTTTATAATGGACGGGAGTTAATATTCTTCCTCCAAATCCTCTGGATCAATACCATTTATTATTTACCAGTATTTTTCACGATTTTAAGATTGCTGATATAATGCTGTAGGAAAATGTCTATAAAGTTTGTATAAAAATCAAAAATAAAAGAATAGGTGATTTGTCATTGATCACTAGAATAATTAAATCGAAGTTAATATGAGTGAAAGTGTGATGTCATCATAAACGACTCTCGTTCAGATCCAGTCTCGATAGATTTTTCTGTGCCACAGGGCAGTGTTAATGGACCCGTCTTATTCACTTGTTACGCCAGCACATTAGGTTAGGTTGTCAGCCCGTCTCTCACACTTGTTGGTTATGCTGATGATCACAATGTCTATGGCAGTTTCAGAGCAGGTGACGTCACAGCAGAGGAACACACCATGAATAAACTCATCACAAGTCTGGATAATATAAACTCATGGATGAAACAAAATCGCCTTAAGATGAACAATGCTAAATCTGAATTTATTATTTTCGGCAGCACTAGATTGTTACCCACAGCCACCACAGCATCTATTCCTATTGCTGAATCAGTTGTAAGAAAATCAGAGTGTGTCAGTTTGTTGGGAGTCTTGTTCGATCAGTGTCTCACCTTCAAACAACACATTGCTGAAAAAGTCTGTATAGCAGCTCTGTCAATGTATAATCTCAGGAAACTCCGCCAGTATTTGGATCGACCTACTTGCCTTAAACTCGCAAATGCCTTAGTGTTTTCTCACATGGATTACTGCAATAGCCTCGTTAACCTCCCGAAAAGTACCTTAGCTCCTCTTCAAAGGATCCAAAACCTCACCGCTAAGATCATTCTAAACTGGTCAAGATATGATATTGCAGCTCTCAAAGAGTTACATATTCTACCTGTTGTTGTTCGAGCCGAGTATAAAATGTTAATTCTGGTATTCAAATGCCTTCATGGGCTAGCCCACAAATATTTGTCCACACTCCTTATCAGTCATGTCCCCAGCCGTGCCACAAGACGTTCAGCCAGAAACTATCTTCATGTTCCACGCACCAAAAACTCCACATTTGCTGACCGTTCATTCAGTGTAGCTGGACCTCGCCTCTGGAATGCCCTTCCAGACAACCTCAGATCACTTACCAATATCGTTACATTCAAGTTAAATCTTAAAACCCACCTCTATCGCAGAACATTTGACAATTAACTCATGTTTTACCTTGCTTCCCTGTAAAGCGCCAAAGAATGCAAAGAATGCACGCAGTTTTGAGCGCTATACTAAGTCACATAAACTTAAACTTTCGGCAGTCCTTCTTTTCCTCAGTGGTTCACATGTTCTAATCTATATTAACACTCTTATGCTCGTCCTATAATAAAGAAATGTTGTGTTTTTGTTCCCAATAACGATTAAGGAGACTGGTCAGTTAATTTAAATTCCAAGAAGTAAAAATCAATCTCGAAATTCACTTGAGTTAGGCGCAGCTGACCTAGAACTGAACGGTTTCCAATAAAGAAAATCAACATGCTTGTGCTCAGAAAATTACTAGAGTAAGAAAAATGGCCAGATCGAACATCTGCCTGCAACTGTCGTTATTTGCCAAATGTCGTCTGCTATTCATCCTTGAGATACAGTGGCCAATTGCCCATAGTACGACTGTTGTGGTTTGTGAGTAAAGTGATTTGTGGCACTCTATGCCGTTTGTCATCTGCCGATCTATGTGACCCCACCCGGGTCCCTCAACTATTGACAGACTTCGCAATTGTTTCGGGGTTTTGTGTTTCGGCCATATGAGGCCCAACAACTTCCGTGTTGGACCACGTGTCATAATGTTGGTCATACTGTAGTCGCTCACAAAAACGTAATTATAACATGACTTGTGTACAATCGATTATCTGTGGACAACAGCTATTCGATAACGAAGAAGCCAGCTCATTTCGTTGTCAGTAGGTCCTTGAATGAAGCATACCCATGAACTCTTTGATCAACCATGGCCTCCGGTTCACACATGCTAAATGCCTAGCACAGCTGGGACCGTCGTTAATTATACACTCTCGGATGAATCAAGATGATTTCATGGTAGGGTGATATCCCTAACCATCCACGATATACATTGACCATGATGTGCTTAGCGAGTACTGGCCCAATATCCAAGTGATTTGTCAACTGGCCATTTTGCCATTGACACATAGTTAACAGGGTCTCATTCAGACACTGTAAGGCAATGTACATGTATAGTGTGGCGTCAGGGACGGATGCACGTTGATATGTACAGAAAATCAATCAGATAACCCAGGATAATGATTCCCTGGTTGTAAAATGTTGGTTCATGCGTGGATGCACCATTATACTCTGCTTCTTATGCACACCATTTTTTTCTTTACATTTTTCGACGCTAAAAGGCATCGTGTCATTACTTGGCATATATTTCACCTTGGCGTCAAACAGTAAATATGTACTAAATTTCATAATTCTATCGCAAAAACAACTGCTGGAGATGACATTAGAGCTCGAGCACATCATCAGCACCACAACAGCTTAATGTATCTAACACCCCCATCCCCCTCTCCAAAATAATGACGCCATATCTTCGTCCACATGATTCCAATTCATTCTCGTATATTGATTCATTCATATTCCTAATAAGTAAACATTTACTTTGAACTCAATCAATGAAACAGATACGCCTGTTAAAATGATATTGAAACCCATAGATATCCTTAAAAGTATTGGAATCTATGAGGAATATCTGCATCTGATATCATGATATAGCTTAATGCATGCTTACTGGGCAAATTAAAAGACCAGTTAAAATAAAAAGGCTTCGTAACCTAGCATGGAACAATTTGTCATGATGATAAAATACGTCAAAATATGGTAAATGTGGCCGTGGCATCGCAAACGAACATCTGTGTTTACTTCATAACGCCAAACAAGGCTACACGCAAGCTTACATGTATGTTTGCACGAATTCCGGAACAGAAAAATGTGTGTTCCAAATTGTAGTAAAATTTGTTTTGCATTCTGGAAACGTGATTTTCCATCGGCTCCACCATTTTGGACGTTTTTCAGACAATCTGAGCATTCTACGTAATATTCTCAAACCTAACACATCGATTTATGCTTCATATATCTGTTGAATATTCAAAGTTTGCTATCAAATCGAGAGATTTTATGTCAAGGACGAGGAAAATCATCATTCGAAGTAGGTGTCTAAACGCTTACATGCCAAAAAGGATGTCGATAGGTTGGCATGAAGCATCCATGAAAAAAGTCAGCACATAGACATGTAGAGAGTTGGGAGGTTTGCCCCCAACGCTCCAATGTCAAAAATGCAAAACTTGGCAAACAACACCAATAATAAATTTGGGTTAAAATGTTGTTTGACTCCCAGGTGAAGGATGCCAATTCATGATTTGATACCATTTAGCATGGCGAAAATATCAGCACAAAATGGTGTAGGTCTAAACAAGTTAGAAAAACCCCAGTACATGAATATTCACATAAAATTATATACGTCCTGACGTGATCTCATTATCAATGTATATTTTACCTGTCATTCTGCTTGACTCTTCACTCACTGTTTCATGCCCATTCCTTGTGGTCATTGTTCTGTGTCTATAGGCTTGTGCTTCAATAGATTCTATAACCTGCGTGGCAAGCTATGCCTGTTCAATTCATATCAATTAAATCTAATCATTCCTTATACGGTAGTAATAGATATTATACTGATATAATAATAATTGGTATTGTGATGAAATTTTATATTTGTGCTAATAAATTGGATAACCATCGGCAAAGTGTGTGTCCTGTTTACATGGAAACTCTGAGAAGATTGTAAAGAAATGCCCCTGCGAACCCCTATGTATCATCCTTGCACGGTAATATGAGACAATATATACAGCAATGTCAACTTGTATGCAGAAATGCGCATTCCATTATCAAGTCCTGTTGCGTTATACTATATTCATAGAGATGGCCTCTTCCAAGCGTTATATATAGATTTAGATGCTTCAATACCTCAGCTATGGCGTCGTCAATTAGGAGCCAAACTGATGGTGCTTAATTAAAAGCTACACACGTAAGTCGGCGTTGCCACCAACTCATTATAGGTGTCGGTGATATGCCTATATTAAGGGATGAGCTTGAAAAGGGGATACGATATATGATTCATGACGGTGTCGAAATAACAGACACTGAGGAAATGCAGGCGACCGCCTGAGGCTGGAAGTGTAATTAGTAATCTTTCCCATGGATACGTCCAATACTGACCAAGAGGGGTGGAGACCTCACACAGGTTTACGTCCGAGTGTATGGGTCATCACCTCCTAAACCAGTGCTGCACGCCCATCATCTCCCTTACACCACCCAGTGGATCCAGTGGACGCTATGTGTTATACCTGAGTCAGTAACTGAGCAATGGCGAGGAACTATTGTAATACTCGCACACATCTCCTCTCACTGTGTCTACCAAACTTGAACCTGTTGGTTTGACTTGAAAATATTGAAGCATCACAGTTTTTCATGTATTTTTTTTCCGAAGCCATTAGCGGATGTCGATGGTAAATTTGTAGCTGGAAGAAAAAAGCAGTGCCGTGAGTGGTGCCGACCATGTATTTTATCGACTATTGCACGATGATGGGCCTCAAGTGGCAGTTTATGCTGTTCTTCTCTAATTATAGCTATACTTCTATCACTTTTTGTATTTCCTCTCATTATTCAGAGGTAGTGATTGTCGTAAAACAATGGGTCTCCTTTTTCACGCCGGAAGCCAGATACGCAAAACCGCATCGACAGACATATTTGTATAATTGACAACTCCTAGAGACTGTTATGTAACTGTGCTTTTATCCCATTATGCTATCTTGGCGCACCCCAGCAATGTGGTATAGACGGGAACAGTTGAGCTCTACTTTCATGTTTATTCTTGGCAGCTTGATCTGACATAAACTGAGAAGCAATTGGATAACTTCCGGCCGCGTGAAACAAGTCGAGGACAGTGGTTCATTTGTGCGAAGGAATTCCACCTGGGTACCAACAAAGTAAATTAAATGTTGAAAAAAGAGGACTTCTTCTTTCAATTGTTCTCTTTTTTGTTTCACTTCGATTCAGACAAAAACGGGGTTCCTGCAATGAGCACTCTTTTCTTCAGATTGACCGGAGGCACAGCACGCAAAGAAACTGCTTCAAAATCAATGTTAATTGGGTTGAGCAGAGATCGATCGAAACAAAAGTTACAAGGTGTCCATTCTCTCCAGTTACAGACATAATATTCACAGTATGCCACCCTCTGAGCACACAAGACACAGTCACACGCACTCGGTATTCACAGGCCCCGGCTCCTAATGTCCTTCCGTCTGGGTGTACTTTAGTCGAAGTCTCATCTCTGATCTCGCCCACTTTTCGCTGTTAGCTGCGTTTTCCGGGTTGCTGTCCGTTAACCAGGGCCTTGTGTTACATCGAGTTATGTTTGTCATGGTACTAGTCAACGTACGGGGACATCGACAGGCCGTGCACGGATTATGGAACATCACGGGGGTGTAGTTGTCATGGTGACACGTGCACTCGACACCATCTGACCCCCTACTGTGTTGGAGACTCGGTGACGTGAATGTGGGAGGTAGATCCTTTTCCTCTATCGTGAGGTCACGAGGGTTCTGGTGTGAACAAAATTGGGTTTACCCACGAGAGTAACAAGGTTCCAACATGACGTTTGCTCTGTGGAACCAGAGGGCGGCATGTCATTTATATTTCAGGAACGACAATCTGTGGCTTGTTTGTCGAAATGAGACCAGAAATTGTGTAATTTTTCTTTTCTTACAATTTTCTTTGCATTAATTAGATATAAAAAATGTTTTGTCAGGTTTTATAATATGGCAGTTAATATTCTTCCTCCAACTCTTTTGGATAAATACCATTTTTTTTTATTTACCAGCATTTTTCACGATTTCAGGATTTTAGGAAAAATTTCTACAGAGTTAAAATCGAAAATAAGAAAAGAATAAGTGATTTGTCCTTGATCACTAGAGTAATTAAATCGAAGTTAATATGAGTGACACTCAGTGGGTGTTTCTCACACTACAGGTGGTTCTGCTGTCCATGTCACCCTTCATGCTACGTCAGCATTATGCCCAGCAGATGGAATACTCACACTGTTTCAGCAGTCCTTCTTCTTTTCCTCAGTGGTATAAAACGAGAAGGAAACGAAGACTGAACACAAGGAAGCAAATATTGATGTGAAAATACAGATATGGGCTACTACATTGGGATCAATGTGGGAAAGTGAGAAGACAAGAACGTTTGGTTAAAATACTGCTTTGTTTGGCAGAGACCGTATGTCATTTTCAAGGAATGTCAAGTGATTGACACATGCAAATGAACAAGATATATATACTGAGATGATATTTCAATAAAATGGAATGTTCACTATGCTAGTTTCAAACATGACAATTAAGGTAAAATTTATTTTTGAGTAGGCTGAAATCTCAAAGTCGTAAATATTTTGTGCCTGATAACACTAAGTATTTCTAAGAAATGATATGGAACGAATGTGTGGAGACATATTTTGCACTGCGTTAGGAGCAACTTGCGTTATACCATGTTATGATGTGCATTAATAAAACATACATGCATGTGGGTATGGCAAACAAGCGAACAGACTATACTATGCACAGCTTGAATACAGATGAGTGGCTTCGAGTGATCGCTGTTTGTGTCGACTCCGACAACTTGTTCAAATGGTTTATATGTTATATTCCCCCAGTTGATAGCTCATGTTTCAAGCTGAGAGACAGATGTTAACGTAATGGATTAGATTCTCGTGTGCCCACCACGTCATACCACACTCACGTTTTTTTTCCTTTGTACCCATAATATGCTGAAACAAAGTCGAACGTCCTATAGAGAAAACGCCACCTTATACATGTACATGACGTACATGACTCCGAATTGCAGTGAAAAAAATTAATGTCAAACTCACTTGCCTTACATACAACTGAACAGATTGAACTGTGTTATAAGCCACGGGGTTTTTTTTTCAATAATCTTCATATAAACTAAAATAGGACATAGTTGTTTGCTATAAGCGACCGGTACTACAGCTCTGTTGATGTTCATTACAACTGTTCTCAGACTACTCTTTGTCTTTGCAATAGGAGACAGTTGATATAAATAAGGACTCGCCACATCGACGTAGCAAATAAACGTAACCCAACTAGGAGTTGAACGATTTGTCCCATCGATGAACTGCTCCCTCCATGCACTTTTTCATCGCTAGTGAGTTATTGGCCCCACAGAACGAATTACCAGTCTTCCCAGAATTCCATATTTCACGGGGATGTCGAATAATATCTCACGGAGAATTCTTGTTTGCCAATGCTTGCCCCTATTTGTATGCAGGATTTATATCAAGAATTGTTGCTGCATCTTCGTGGTGGGTACTGGAAGGAGCGTGTCGTTTATCAATTGTCTCTTAACTGGTGGCCAGGATGGCATGTTCATAAGTCATTACTGCAGGAAGGCTGTTGTCAGAGCTCTCCTTTTTGTCGCATCTTCGACTCTCAGCTCTGATGTGATGTTCTGCTCAGTGACAAGGAACGGACTGAGGACTTCTCATTTCTAAAGCCCACTACGGAGAGGATTAACCCCCATCACCCAAAAACCAAGAGTTCCATCCCTCCGTAGGTCCGCCAGTCCCTTAATCGGTGGTCGTTCATTGTGCACTGGGTGGTGTGGGGGATACCTGCCGACAGGGGAGTTTGCCGTGAAAGTCTGAGACAATTGTCTGTATCATGACACTTCCTTCTGGAGCCAAGAGGACCCGACCTGCTGATACATAGACAAGAGACTGAATGTCAACCTCCATCACTTCATCCCACCAACTCCTCATTACTTTGGAGATACAGTATACACACGATATAATGCGCTGACGATTTAATGCTAGGGACGTTCAACAATTGCCTTGGCTTTTCAGGAAGTCGACCTCCTTGGAATCTGATTGCTAGATCTGATTACCAGCCTTGATAATCCATGTAAGTGACACTAGGCTGTGTGAACACACTGTCCTGAACGGAGCTCACCGGACCCTATTCTCATGCTACTCTGTCATTTCCCTTTCATGTTACTTCAATGAAGTCGGCACAAATGAATCAGACTCATACAATAAAAGTCATTAAATGTGTTTGGTTGAAGTTCGAGCAATATGTGACTCTATCTCAAACTTGATAGTTTATTTGGAGAGAACTTGCCAAACTTATGGCCTGCCTTCCAAATCCACTTCCGCAGGTATTCCACATGTTCTAATATATATTGACACTCTTATGCTCGTCCCATAAAAAAAGTTCACAATAACGATTAAGGAGACTGGTCAGTTAATTTAAGTTCCAAGAAGTAAAAATCAATCTCGAAATTCACTTGAGTTAGGCGCAGCTGACCTAGAACTGAACGGTTTCCAATAAAGAAAATCAACATGCTCGTGCCTAGAAAAATACTAGAGTAAGAAGAATGGTCAGATCGGACATCTGCCTGCAACTGTCGATATTCGCCACATGTCGTCTGCTATTCATCCTTGAGATAGAGTGACCAATTGTCCATGGTATGACTGCTCTGTTCGTGAGTACAGTGATTTGTGGCACTCTAGACCGTATGTCAGCTGCCGATCTATGTGACCCCACCCGGGTCCCTCAACTATTGACAGGCTTCGCAATTCTTTCGGGGTTTGTGTTCTGGCCATCTGAGGCCTAACAACTTCCGCGTTGAACGACGTGTCCTAATGTTGGTCATGCAGTAGTCGCTCAGAAAAACGTAATTATAGAATGGTTTATGATTTGACACAATTTAGCATGGCGACAATATCAGCACAAAATGGTGTAGGTCTAAACGAGTTAGAAAAATCCGAGTACATGTATAATCACATAAAATTATATACGTCCTGACGTGATCTCATTATAAATGTATATTTTACCTGTCATTCTGCTTGACTCTTCACTCACTGTTTCATGCCCATTCCTTGTGGTCATTGGTCTGTGTCTATAGGCTTGTGCTTCAATAGATTCTATAACCTGCGTGACAAGCTATGCCTGTTCAATTCATATCAATTAAATCTAATCATTCCATATAGTAATAGATATTATACTGATATAATGATAATAGGTATTATGATGAAATTTTATATTTGTGCTAATAAATTGGATAACCATCGGCAAAGTGTGTGTCCTGTTTACATGGGAAATTCTGAGAATATTTTAAAGAAATGCCCCTGCGAACCCTTATGTATCATCCTTGCATGGTAATATGAGACAATATATACAGCAATGTCAACTTATATGCAGAAATGCGCATTCCATTATCAAGTCCTGTTGCGTTAAACTATATTCATAGAGATGGCCTCTTCTAAGCGTTATATATAGATTTAGATGCTTCAATAACATAGCTATGGCGTCGTCAATTAGGAGCCAAACTGATGGTGCTTAATTAAAAGCTACACACGTAAGTCGGCGTTGCCACCAACTCATTATAGGTGTCGGTGATATGCCTATATTAAGGGATGAGCTTAGAAAGGGGATACGATATATGATTCATGACGGTGTCGAAATAACAGACACTGATGAAATGCAGGCGACCGCCTGAGGCTGGAAGTGTAATTAGTAATCTTTCCCATGGGGTTTACCATGGATACGTCCAATACTGACCAAGAGGGGTGGAGACCTCACACAGGTTCAAGTCTGTGTGTATGGGCCGTCACTTCCTAAACCAGTGCTGCACGGCCATCATCTCCCTTACACCACCCAGTGGATCCATCCCCGCACCACGCCATGTGTTATATACCTGAGTTAGTAACTGACTTAGAGGACATTGCAGAGCAATGGCGAGAGACTATTGTAATACTCGCACACATCTCCTCTCACTGTGTCTACCAAACTTGAACCTGTTGGTTTGACTTGAAAATATTGAAGCATCACAGTTTTTCATGTATTTTTTTCCGAAGCCATTAGCGGATGTCGATGGTAAATTTGTAGCTGGAAGAAAAAAGCAGTGCCGTGAGTGGTGCGGACCATGTATTTTATCGACTATTGCACGATGATGGGCCTCAAGTGGCAGTTTACGCTGTTCTTCTCTAATTATAGCTATACTTCTATCACTTTTTGTATTTCCTCTCACTTATTCAGAGGTACTGATTGTCGTAAAACAATGGGTCTCCTTTTTCAGGCCGGAAGCCAGATACGCAAAACCGCATTGACAGACATATTTGTATAATTGACAACTCCTAGAGACTGTTATGTAACTGTGTTTTTATCCCATTATGCTATCTTGGCGTACCCCAGCAATGTGGTATAGACGGGAACAGTTGAGCTCTACTTTCATGTTTATTCTCGGCAGCTTGATCTGGCATAAACTGAGAAGCAATTGGATAACTTCCGGCCGCGTGAAACAAGTCGAGGACAGTGGTTCATTTGTGCGAAGGAATTCCACCTGGGTACCAACAAAGTAAATTAAATGTTGAAAAAAGAGGACTTCTTCTTTCAATTGTTCCCTGTTTTGTTTCACTTCGATTCAGACAAAAACGTGCTTCCTGCAATGACCACTCTTTTCTTCAGATTGACCGGAGGCACAGCACGCAAAGAAACTGCTTCAAAATCAATGTTAATTGGGTTGAGCAGAGATCGATGGAAACAAATATTACAAGGTGTTCTTTCTCTCCAGTTACAGACAGAATATTCACAGTATGCCACCCTCTGAGCACACAACACACAATCACACGCACTCGGTATTCAGGCCCCAGCTCCTAATGTCCTTCCGTCCGGGTGTACTTTAGTCGAAGTCTCATCTCTGATCTCGCCCACTTTTCGCTGTTAGCTGCGTTTTCCGGGTTGCTGTCCGTTAACCAGGGCCTTGTGTTACATCGAGTTATGTTTGTCATGGTACTAGTCAACGTACGGGGACATCGACAGGCCGTGCACGGATTATGGAACATCACGGGGGTGTAGTTGTCAAAGTGACACGTGCACTCGACACCAACTGACCCCCTACTGTGTTGGGGACTGGGTGACGTGAATGTGGGAGATAGATCTTTTTCCTCCATCGTGAGGTCACGGGGGTTCTGGTGTGAACAAAATTGGGTTTACCCACGAGAGTGACCCACGAAAGTTCCACCGCGACGTTTGCTCTGTGGAATCAAAAGGCGGCATGTCATTTATATTTCAGCAACAACCTGTGGCTTGTCTGCCTGTGGGCTTCCGAGCCGTTGTTGGACACGTTTCCAAGGGAGAAGTGCGCGAGTTGGCACACGAGCCACCATGGTGATATACGGCTCCCGCTAAAATCTCCACGAGAGCCCTGTGCCTCCTCAATTGTTGATTAATGACGCTAATTTCCCTGTAAATTGCGAAGGTAAATCCTGCACGAGAGGCTGAAAAGAATATTGCAATTAGTCTCATTACAACTTTGGAAACGGCCTCCTTTTAAAATGATCTTTCAAACATCGCCGCTCGGGCTGAATTCCTGATGTTAATCACGACGAGGGTTGTTATTCACCGGGACATGGTTGGATTCGGACAGCAGTTTCTGTTTTATGAATATCTTGATCAATAATTTTCGAGGAGAAGGCAAATATTGATGTAGAGTGCCTGCAGCCATGCCCGCCACACAGGACTGCAGTTGGCTTTGGCGCACCTAATACAATAAGTTTCTTTAAAACACATAATCTATCGCGGGAAGCCATTTATGCACTTCTGAAAGAATTCGATGCATATGTATTGAAAATGGTGTTCTGGTGCCAGACCGCGGCTGAGAGAAAACATCCCGAGCTGGGTCCTTGATGTAAACTTTTGATTGCTTCAATAGTACGACGGGGATGCCATTATGGGTAGTTGTATACTTTAAACCTTGGTACTCGAAACAGTAATGACAAAAAAGCCTGGATATCTTTTGTACCAATAGGAAACATTCAGCGATGTGCCAGGAAATGGAAAGTGGTAACACATCGAATGGGGCGAAATAGAAATGTTGCAGATTTTATAACGAGATCTGTTCAGTCGACCTTGAACGGCGCATTCGTCAAATGACGGGATAATCGCGACAATTGCTGTGCTGAAGCCGAGAGTACTGAGTCACACAGATTGGCGGAGGCTTGTATTACATCTCACACCCCTCTAAAAGCCCCTATCACGGGCGGCCCATATCATATAACCCGTGCCCCGTTCGCGCCCGCGCATCGCCCACCACCCGAGTCCCCTTCGCACACGATCCGGTTAGGAAATGGAATTCGACTTCTTAGTGTTACCGTCCTTTCGCCTGAAGAACCAAAACAGAAATGTCCGGACCCTACCCAGAAGAGAACAGTTTTCAGCCCCGGTTCACCAACTGGAATTAATTCAACAGGTTCCAAAGCAACGTCGTGAGGACTCCGCTCTTAAGTCTGTCAAGAGTCACTCCCACATCTTCAGAGGACACCTTACTCTCAAACACCAAGGTCTCTGTGAGGAATGGTGTGACCGATTTTTCCAGTCAGTGGATATTCTTTCTAGCCGCGGCTTGATCGGATTGATGTTACCACCTTATACGGGTTTCCAAGCGATGACAGACGAGCATCTAACTTGTCTAGCTGTGGGGCACGAAAATTGGTAGGGAGAAAACAGAAAAGGAATTAACAGTTATCGAGTTGCCATATGGGGACCGGTCGGGAAACTAACTGACTCGCCGGGACCGGCGGCTGATCTTCTCGCTATCTGGCCTCTGACAGTCCACTCAACGTTTGTCCAGGAACAAGAAGACACACTGAGTAAAGTGGCCAACTGAGATCCTCGCATGGTATTCTCCCGTGCGCCTTATCCCGACCAGCAGGGAAGAGAACCCAAGACGCCTGGCTGAGCCCCAAAGGAAGTTAGCGAGCTCCCTCTTCCTCCCCCTGGCTCCCGGGTTTTGGTTGTTCCCTTCCCCGCCGACGGCTCGCTTCAACCCTCGAGTGGCACAACCCGCCAGCCCGGCCGGCCAGACTTCACTCATACTGGGCACCTCTCTCGATCTCCGCCCGCTCGCTCGCTCGACTGCCAGCCCTCATGCAGCATTGAGCAGCTAGCCACCGCCCCTTCCAACGGCTAATTACACGGAATAAACCCCCGCAGAAGTGACAGTGGCTCTTGGTCAGCAGCAGCTTGTGGCTTATCAATGAATGAAAAATGATGGAAATTATTAGATTTTGGGATAATGTAATGGATTAGCGGTTCACGCTCGTACGTGGCTACTGAGGTGAGGGTCACCCCTGCTGCTAGGAGATACGGCCCTCCCGGGACAGGTGTCAGAGACCCTCTGGATTATGTCGGATATCTTGAGTAAACGAAAGGTAAGCTCAAAGTGTCTCCTTCGACAGGAGGACTTCGGATTTCGTAACACTGGTGGATTTTCTTCGACAGAAGTGTTCAAGTGATATCCAAATTGTCAAAATATTATCCCACTTTAAGATTTCAAGTTATTGACCTTGATAAATTATGTTATGGGCTAGCTTACCAAGCTTATTAAACTTTGAAAAAAGTTAGCATAAAAATAGTAGATAGCTTTTGTTGGAAGAGAAACACAAAGACAACGTAACAAACACACGAAATAGTATCGAAGAAAAAAGTGAGGAATATAACACTTCACAAAGAAATCTGACCACACGTAATTTAGCCGGATGAAGCTGATCAGGATTTTTTTTACCCCCGGAAGGCCACAAATACTAGGTAGGACGTTTTTACCTGCATTCCAAGTAAATCAGGCTGCAGAAGACCACCATATCAATGCATACTTCTCTAAATAGCGCCCAGTTTTAGGGCCGACACGCCATTCCAGTTGGCCAACTGACATCCATCAGCGGCGGCATTGGTAGCGAGATAGCTTACCCAAACGCTAACATTCCATCAAAAGCGGCCAATAAGACGTTTGTTTGGCCTTTGACTACAATATTCAAAGCGCTACTTCAAGCCGTGTACTTTCATCCCCGCACTGACAGACCGTAAAGCAGTAAGTGAAACTTTATATTGGAGAAATCCATCATGCTGTGTAGGAACTGTTGGGCCGAGCTGACACTTTCGCTTGTTCGTGCTCACCTTCCGCTTAGGCGCAACATTGTGCAAATATCAGCTCGTTTTGAATTGAAAGATATATACCAAACTCTGGTGGGCGGTAAGTTAAGTCGACGATGTATTATTGACAATAGTGAAACGTGCAAATAGCAACATGTGGTTGATGATGCCGATTGTCGATATGCACATCATTCGGGACTTCCCCTCACATTATGTAGGTATAATTTAGCTGCACATCGTAAGCAGGTATCACTTGACTTATAATACAATCAATATGGAAGAGTAGCGGAGTGTTCAATCATCTGTAGGCATCACTAATGCATGGACTGGTTCTCAGTGGGTGCCATCGCTTCATAAATTTATGGACTCGTATACAACAACACGAAAATGAATGGAAATCCCAGTAGCATATATATGTACGTGGTATGATATATATATACTATTTTGGGGAAGAGCAGCAACTGATGATGCAAAACTTGGATTCCTTTGTGTCTTGTTGTGCAGTCGGAAGTGGATCGGCTATACACGTAGTTAAAGATTTACCCAGTGAACAATCAAATACACTGAACGAATCTTCGTAGTCTTCTTGTCATTGTCCTTGCAGTATTCAACAACAAGTTAAATGAATTCGACGACTCTTGACAGAAGTGAAAAGTCGGAACGTTCTATCTGGTTTGCAGGACATGTACTCAAATGAAACAAAAAATCTTGTCTTCTCGATAGTATTTGGAATGTGACGTTTAAATCAATAATTAGAGAGCCGCAAACTACTCTAATTACAAAAAAACTTAGGAAGCAGTAAAAACATGGATTGCAATGACGTAATGACAGATGTACTTATTTACTTGTAGGTTTTAAGGAGTACATGTATGCGCCATGTATTAATTAAATATTGATATTTAACGAAATGATCATTGATTGTTGAACATAACTATAATCATCATCAGTTCCCATGCTGAATAATGTACCAATCGATAACATTCGTTAATTACCTACCACTTTATTATGAAGGTTCATTGTTTCATAACACCATGTGGTGTGAGCCTGGACCTGCTATTGACCAGCGCTAGTCACTATCACCTGTAATCGGGCTAAATGACAGTCCTAGGGTCACGTGACAGGTACCGTTACTACTAGTATGATCTCCATTACGCGGAACACATGCTGTGGCGTTTGTAAAATGATGGCTCACCTGTCGCGTCAAAGCATTGAAAATATAACGTGAATCAACTTCGTCAGCACCACCTATATCGGACACGATATTTGTTTGGGATACAGGATACATGTAGGTCTATAAACTTGAGGTAAAGCAGTAAACAAAAATCACACAACTTGTTCATTACGGAACATCCTGGTCACACAAATATATTTTGTTCTGTCCACCTTCCGTCACTTGTACATGTATACATGTGTGTACATACTGGTATGGATGTAAATATACGCCATAGGTACATAATAAACATAGTCTGTCAGGGTTAATGCTGTGGTTCGGGTAGTTATCTTTTCCGTTTACGCCTGTGTTTTGCCTAAAAACATTCATGACTTAGTTCGATTGATTAGAAGAGACACGCTTTTCTTCCAGGAGTATACTAGGGATAGGATCACACACGTAAGAATGAGAACAAGCTGAGAGAAGCTGGGACACCTGAGCTGTACGATATGAATAACTGGTTTGTTGTACGAGGATATTTTCTTAGTAGTAGGCTACTTGCAAGGAAGAAATACGCAAACCAATAAACAAAGAGAAGTGCTCACAGGAAGATCGCCGGCCTGACGACGGACGAGCCGTAGTAATACTCCAGTGTTTATCATATAGGCGGCAAATATGTAGGTCGGGTATTGTTTGTATTACGGCACGATTTATTATTAGACCATTAACACGTCTTCACCTTGGGGAGACGAGAGAGCGAGTAGTGGAAGGCATGATGATGAGATGCTACCTCGCTACATAATTACTGCTGTATACAGAAGGTCCATGGAGTCTGCGGAAACCGTTATTGAAACAAGGTGGACCACGCACAGGAACTGAACCTACCTGTACTTTCTAGCCGATATTTCTGCAAGGGCGATGAAAGTCACCTCTTACATATATCTAAGAAGTTCATGATTACCTTCCGAGGAGGTGCACCTGCTTTCTGCACTCAACTTTCAATCTTAATTTCTGAAGTAATTAGCCCTGCTTCGTTATCATTCGGGAAGTGTGCGTCGCCGGTCGACAGGCCTCTGGCCAAACTCTAAACTTGTTAGATGAAAGTTCTGCAGTGCAGGCTTATCTCGTAATGAACTGATTGAAACATGTTAGATCAGACGAGAACAATCCATCGACGTGGAGGCTCCGAGCTGAAAATAGAACAAAAATCCAATCTTTGCCAGATATTTATATAAATTTTTATATTCAAAATACGAATATTGGCCACAACGAGTAGTTATGTTTCTGTGTACGGAGCGGAGCAGGGATTAAGGCGCGTTTTGTGTCTTGGATGGATTACAGACGCTCAATGTCCCTCCAGCGCCAGGACTTAATATGATGCAACAACTTCCCAATCAATTTCCGTCGATCTTCGGACGTTTCTCGCAAGTTTTATGCAGCGAAATCTGGTTAATTCTTTGCTCGTTTATTTCTGTCGCGTCCTTCACCAAAAGACAGCGTCGTTATTATTAATCCGCGACCGGAATATTTGCTGCGGCTTTGCTGGAGACGTTCATTGATTGTCTGCCATTGTTTGACGCCATCTCGGTATAATGAACACTTCATTCTAGACGTTCCCTTGTATATTGTCACCCCGAGTATTGTCTGTTCTCTGTATTGGGGTCTGTCTTTATGTCCACACGTACCGCGGATCACTTGACGACACTGTGACGATAGCACGCATATTTTAATGAAGACGTCTTCCCGGGTGACACTATCGTCCTCAAACTCATCACGCGTGGTTCAGCCTCAAGTTCGTCTGAGAAATGCCAAGTCCGAACATCGTTGATTGCTGAAATAGTAGACTTAGATATGATGTAGGAAGAAGAGAATAGCGACGAGCCAAATAAACAAAGCAGCACCACAGTGCAAAAAGTAAGACAAATATATAAAGGAGAGCCCACTTGGTCATAGCAGAACAACAGGGACGTTGTCCGAAGTTCTTATGCTTCCGAAGTACGTTTACTCATTGTGGATCAGTGTTGTTGATAAACTACGGTCAATGAGCAACTATTTCACAAACAAAAGACGCACATGTCTGCGCGAATTGTCATTCGTCTTATTGTCTCATTTGCATGGAGTTAATTGATATGATTATAATGCTACATTAGACATATTGTTATAAATTCAGCCCGCATAATTGTAATATTGAAGGTCGTGTAATGTCACATTCACCATGCACGGAACGTTATAATATGATAATCATCCTTCTGGCCATAAATATTCACGACAATTCACGAGAGAGAACACTAGAAGAACTGGATACTCAGTCAGTTGTGTTAATTAATTGTGTGTTTAGTATCAACAACAAAATTGTAATGCCTATCTCGCAGATAGGCATTACATGTCTTAGTCCAATTAACAAACGGGGCAAATATACATGTAGTTAGATGTACAGTGTAATTGCCAGTGTCAGTGATAATCTATTATCTGGGTGACACTGGTTCTTGTTATTACACTTCTGTGTGGTGTAAGCAAGTGACGTGTAGAACATAAAGCCTACACTCCCACCCACGTCTTACGTGATATGTACGTGCTGGAGTAGAAATAAGGATATCATGATCTTGTTCATGTCCAAGTCATTACCAGTTGTTGTTTTTTTCATTGTTTTATGGAGTATCATTTAGTTAATCTACATTCGTATTAACTGTCTAATTACCAACATTGCACTGAGACCGGTGTCAGATCACGTATTCCATGGCTTCTTTTTGCCACTGAACAATTGCGAAGCTAGACCCAGTGTGCAACTTGAAAAACCAAGTCTTGAATAAATCATTGCTTGCAAGATGTAGCTCTATACTTTGTTAAACAACCACGCCATGATATACCGAAGGCATAAGGATGGCACAACTGAAAATTCATATTCGGACAGAATACGTATTCGAACAGTTTGGTTATCCTACACGTAGTCGATCTGTTTTCTTTTCTGATGTGCGACATTCAGATAATACTTAGCTTCAGACTTCCAACTATCGGTTACGTACATTGTCAGTATGAGGGAATTGTCTACCATTCTTGTCTATAATATATACATTGTGATATCAAGACCAAGTATTGTATTTTTCAATGGAGATGAGGTATTATTTCACAACAATAATCAATGTTCACTTGGGATTAAAACACTAATGTCACTCCTATTGCTGGGATTAAAACGCTGATATCACTCATATGGTTGTGATTGAAACATGGTAATGTCACCCATATGACTGGGATTTGAACACCAATATATCACTCATACTTCTGGAATTAAAACACTGATATTACTCATATTGCTGGAATTGAAACACCCTAATATCACTCTCTTTGCTGGGATTAAAACACTCATATCAGTCATTTTGTTATGGTGAATGCTCGAAATATCTACGGTGAATATTCGAATCTCTTGTGGTTTAAAATATGTTGAGTCTCTGAAGTGTCGCCACTTATACGCGATATGAGCCCTGAAGTATTCTGCAAAAGGTCTCAACAAGTATTTATCACTAATAATGTTATAGAAATCTGATTAGTACGGAAGAGGATTAGGGCCACCAAACTAAAAGTTTTTTTTCTCTATTTGTCGACTTACGTAACTCGATATATCGACTTACGTAACTCGACTTACGTTACTCGATAAATCGACTTTCGTATCTCGATAAATCGACTTATGTCTCAGACATTTAAAGTACAAGTAAAATGAATATACATCGACCTAATATAGGCATGCCATATTCCATTTCATTGATTACCTTGGAAACGATAGGATAAAGAAAATATACTGATTACTCATACTGAAAATTATATGGAGTTTAACAGTCATTACACTAATCACTGAAATAATACCAAGCTATCCAATTGAAGAAGCCGTTCCAGATAACGATACGAATATACATCATTCCATGTTTAAAGCTAAATAATTAAGAAAAAAAAACAATTATACTAATTTCATTCATGAACATGTTGCATTGTTTGAAGAGATATGATATAATAACTTCAGTACGTTTTTTATTTCGGTAGTTTGTTCTGTATTATTCGATATTTGACGTCATAATGGTCGATCATATAAGCCTACTCAATATAGTGTTCAATATAAATAATGTGACTCTGAGCATATTTCCATTTTACTTGAACTTTAAATGCTTAAGACATAAGTCGATTTATCGAGATAATAAGTCGATTTATCGAGATAATATCTCGATTCATCGAGATAGTAAGTCGATTTATCGAGATACGTAAGTCGACAAATCGAAAAACCAATTTTAGTTGCTGGGCCCTAATCCTCTTCCGTAGATTAGAGAGCGAGTGGGGTTTTGGAATATTTTCTAGTCTATGTTGCCAATAATTGTTTAGTAATGTAGAACTAATATCAGCGATTTTCTGCCGATTGAGATGAGCAAATTTTGCTCATCCCGTATGTAAACAAACTCAATGATTATTTATATCCCGGGTGTATTTCTCCAGGCAGTGTTTGTAAAACATAATTATTAGTTAGCCTCAGTTCTCGATGAATTACTTTTTGAATCGTGTGTTTACATTAAGTTGCGTTTAATGAAACAATTTACTATTTATTTACGTTCAAAATTCCTCCCGAGGTGGATGAACATGTCAGCAATTGGCGGTAGTCATCATTGACGAGTTTGTTGGCCATTTGTAGATGTTTTACCGTTCAATTTACTCTGTCATTTTCCGAAAAGCTATTTTTGAGTAAAATGTAAATAGTGCAAAAATACAGATTCATGACAACACCATGGCTACTAGGGTAGCTATACATTTTTTTTCAATGCAACAATAGATGCAGTCACCTACCGTCACATCAGACTCGTGTGCATTGAGTTTAGTTTCAATTTTGAGTAATGGCTACAAGCATCAGACAGAGAGCAGGGAAATAGATGTTGCGTTTGATGTTTTATACATTGTCGGTGTGACGCAAGTCTAGAAGTCTTCCTTAATCAGAGGTGAAGCCACGACAAGAAATAATGTGAATATTTCATGTTGCATCGTTGCACTTACCACGTGTAGCCGCGTTCGCCAGATGAGCATGAGCACTCAACCTAAAAATAAATGTAGCATATGTCCCTGAGGTCTCGAACCATTAAGGTTGCCTCTATATATGAAAGACAGTTACGGGACCCGAATATGTTTCTGAACGGTAAAACTGTAAGCTGGCCCATTATATATCACGTATCAATGTTGTAGTTTGAAGGTAAATCTTCCGTGAAGTTAATCGAACCATGGCATCGAACAAATTTTAATTTCTTCGAGTGAAATTAATCCCGATTCACATCGCATGGCAGTGTCTTTGATTGTGCGAATCTCTCAAGGACATTAATGGATTATTTGTTCCTGACAAACAGCGGTCGCTTCTTTGTAACCTGCTCAGTGCAAAAGTTTCGTCGAGCAATTACCCCTGTCTACATATACAGCATGAAACAAAGAGTCTAACGAGAAGCTTTTGTAGTTGCCGTCGATACCAGTGGCACAAGAAGTCGAAGTTACACCCCGGGGCCTTGCTGCCAGCCATTGCCAATCTGGGAAGGACCGTTGCACTGGAGAAGTCTGTGACAAACCAATACTATAGGGTTCTACTCGTAGAAGTTTGGCGAGTGTGAAAATGTCCGTACTGGGATGCTCTCTGTAAGCAAACACAATATACGGGACAACAGGAAGGGAGACAGGAACCCATTTAGCTGGCTTTGACACACCCAGGCCGTCACTGGGCGATGTCCGTGTCCCCCGAGGGCTGGGGTAGGGAGCGTCCCAGCCATTCAAGGCGGTCACTGTCACTAGGGGGGGGGGGGGGGGGGGAATACCCGGCTACCACAAAAGTCAAATGATTTTCGAAATCGATGGACGTTAGCTTCTGTGCTCAAGATTGATGACACTTTAATATTTTCTACGAAAAAAGAAATAGTGGAGAGAATTTAGCAGAGCAATATTAAACAGTTCACCATCAGAAAGAATTACTTGATTCTTCCACTGGTTATGTCTATGGCGACCTATCCCCCTTTGTCATTTATCCGCTGCTGTGTCGATATATAAATTGGTCCAGTATCGTATTATTGCTTGTCCACAAGTTCTCATTTCAACATCCCAATAGATTATTTTATGGTAGTCGTATATAGCAATCCAAACAGCATCCACGAAAAAACAACATCCACGGACAAAAAAGTTCCGTTAATTGTGAAAAAGTATTGTTTTCCCATTTTCGCATCGCTTTGCCGGGACCAATTATGTACAATTAATAATAAATGGAACAGTTGAAGGTCTATAACTCGGGCGCTATATAATTATTTTCTCGTGGGACGTATAACTCAAGAGGAATCCAAATTAATCTTTGTCTGGTTACAGTCAATGCGCATAATTCATGCATGGATCTTGTCTGCATATATTTGTATAGATGTTAATATGCTATTACTCTATTTTTTTCACAGTAAGAAGCCGTAGCAGCACCATGTCGCTCCCTTTGGTTTACGTTCTCGGGCCGTAGACATACAATGGATGTTGACGATGCATCGCTACAGGTTACACGTGCATCGACCGGAAACATGTCGGACTTTCCCGAAGTTCAAGGCCACGTCACATCGGATGTGTTCAGTTCCGGCGCGGACGCGGGCCAAGTGTTCAACAGCTCTGGCGCCGGGTTCGCTCGCCTGCTTTCGGACGCGATGGCGCTGTCCAGCAACCTGGACGTCACACACAAGGACAATCTCACATCCGGCGTGCAGCCAGACGTGGGTGCGTACGGCACGGGGGCGACGGCGGGACATGCCGAGGTGCTACAGTTCCACAACGCCGTCACGACAGCGGTCTCCGGCAACGCCAGTGCCGTCATGGAGGGCAGCACACTGGTGCCCGCAGTCCCTCACACGCTACTCGAGGTCGTTCTCATCTCCATTGTTGTGATTATCTTGTGTATTATCACGGCAGGTGGCAATCTGATGGTGATGATTTCGTTTAAAATGGATAAACAGCTGCAGACGGTCAGCAATTATTTCCTCTTGAGTCTTTCGGTGGCCGATTTCGCGATAGGAATAATTTCCATGCCACTGTATAGTTTATATTTGATCATGAACCGCTGGCCTCTAGGTCCGATTATTTGTGATACGTGGCTTTCCTTAGATTACACAATGAGCAATGCTTCCGTAGCCAACCTACTAATCATTAGTTTTGATAGATACCTATCGGTGACGAAGCCTCTCTCGTATCGTGCCAAGCGTACGCCGAAACGCGCGGCGATCATGATCAGCTGCGCATGGATCGTGTCGGCGGCCATGTGGACACCTTGGATATTCGCCTGGCCCTACATTGAGGGAAAACGCACCGTGCAGCCAGGCGAGTGTGAGATCCAGTTCCTCAGTACTAACCAATACATAACCATCATCACCGCCATCGCTGCCTTCTACCTGCCCGTCGTCATCATGTCCGTGCTATACTACAAGATCTACCAGGAAACGGAGAAACGACAACGTGACCTCGCCAACCTGCAGGCTAACCGTAGACTGGCCTGCAAACAGCACCGCCGCACGGCCGACTCGAGCGACGACGACGTCTACGTCAACCTGCGCAGGAACGACTCGTCGCCGGACTTTGAGGATATCGAAGAGGAGTACCACAGTGGCCGGCTCCAGCCCAAGAGCTGCTGGCAGCGACTGCGTGGTCTGTGCAGGATTGATCGCGAGACCGACTACATGGAGGATAGCAGCAGCAGCGAACCCGGCAGCCCCAGCTACGCGCGAACCCCGTCGTCATCGGCACACGGCGCTCACGGCCGAGGAAGCGTCAGGATCCGCGACCAGAACTGTCACTCGGCGGACGTCACACAGCAGAACGGCAAACGTCACCCGGCGACGGCAACCCGCAGCAACACTAGCGACATGATGATACCTCTTATCAACGTGGACTCGACGAAAACTACACCCATTGCTACCCCTTGTACCCCTTCCACTGAGGTTACGGGCGCTTCGCTCAGTCACCACAGCCACATATCCTCCGTCGGCGGTCCACCGGGATCCTCGCGCATGGCTGACGTCGACGCGGCGTGTGGCGACTCGGGGCAGCAGCCCAAACACGCCGCTAAAATGGACAGTGACATTTACACGATACTGATCAAACTTCCACAGAACAAGGGCGAGCCTGGAGCCAAACCGACGATCCAGATGATGTCGGAGGAGGAGAGCGAGGAGACAGACTTACCGGGCGAGAGCGAGGGCGAAAATATCCCCATGACGACACGCTCACGTGACCTCGGCGGCGTGTCGACAACGGAGGGGTCGCAGTCGGACAGCGCCGCGTTCAGTGACTTCCCGTCCGTGGGTCGCCAGTTCACGCATTGCTCGGACGCCGTTCGCACGGGCATGCAGGCGCGCTTCGCCATGCGACTCAACCAGCAGGCCAAGTCTCAAAGACTGAGGAAAAAGAGACAAGAAAAGAAACAGGAAAAGAAAGCGGCAAAGACACTAAGTGCGATTCTGTTAGCTTTCATAATCACTTGGACGCCATATAACGTGTTTACTGTGATTAAGGTGTTCTGGCCAAGCATCATACCAGACACACTATACGCAATAGGTAAGTTTCCCCCAATCCACAGTGGACTATAAATGATAACTGATACTTATAATCACACTATAGTGTACTTAGTGTTCTTTGCATATAGAGTACTACGACATAATAATAATTCATTTTGTTTCTATGATGTACAACATCAACCATATTATTATTTTATGTTATGTGTAGCTGTGAAAAGACAACACTGCCGAGATGCTGACTCTCAAACTCTCTTCTGATTCTGGGACAAGGAGATAAAACAATGTTCGCCTCGTTTAATGTTATCAAAATATTTGATTGGCGGTGCTGGAGAATATTAAAATCGGGTCTCGTAGTATTTTCCTAGCTATCTTTCTATTATTCACCACGGTCCGTGTGAAACAAAGCTCCTGTTTTTGCACAACAGGCTTTTCATTTTATTTAGCGCTGGGGATACTGCTGTCTGCAAATGTTATGGTACCTCGCCAAATCTAATTACCACCCATTTAGTTTGATTGCTACGGAACACAAACGGAAACTACCGAGAAACAGTCAAATTCCTTTCAGTACAACGACTAGTAACTCGACAGTGTTTCATCTACAATATCGAACCCAACAACCGATCTAACAAAAACCTTGACCAAGATTTGATTATACTCAATATACGACAAATATGTGCTTTTATGGAAGTGAAATCGCGTTAAAATTTAATGTTTCAATTTGTATTCCGATTGGATTACCTCTGCAGACGAGGCCATTCCTTTTCACTTTAGAGTATAATCTAATTTGTAGACGTCCTCGCAGACAATACAAGTTGGGTCAGTCCATTCCCCTGATCCTTACCTTTGGAACAGACAACAGTTCGTGACTCCGTCCTGGCCCGTCTGCACCCTCTGCATCTTTCATGAAAGTCCCAATGAGTTTAGAATGGAACGACATTGTAGTTAATGTGTTCATAACAGAATTGACTCAATGCCTCTAATGAACATATGTTGAGTTCTCGTGTGTGATTTCTGACAATTTTATGGACCTACCAGAAACATTAACCTTGGTGCAGGCTAGGAAAATCGGGGACAATGGCCTATTAAGACTCATATTGGATTTAAGAGGGTGCATTCCCATCTGCATGCGATTTGTTCGAGATATTTGTATGAAGCGGCAATTAAAGCGTAAGAATGACGGTGAGAAGACGTACCGTTAATCACGTTTTACGCTGCCATTAATCAGAAGGGGTGTGTGGAGTGAAATGTCGCCGTATAATCGCACCATATATCGCGTATTGTTGACAGGCATCCCAGCGTCCTCAATCACGTGATGTAACACGTGCATCAATTACCCAGAATCCCCCGCGCTAAGTCATATATCCCACGTGTTTCCGCTTAGACTCGCTCGCTTCTCCTGTAAACTTCTTGTCGCTTAGCGTTGATCCATCAGGTTCCAAGTCGTAATTGATATGCAATATCTCAAGAAATGTCTCACCGCTTATTTTTTTATTTGCATAAACGTTTTGGTTACAACAGTATGAAAGCATATATGTCACACACATGTAATACAGTGATAAATTATGCAATACAAGGTCATTACCGTGTATTTAAGCGTGATTGCCTCCGTTTTGTGTTACAAATAATTTATTTGAAATGCATACATCAATCTCACCAAGTGGAATGAAAAAATGCCAGTGAATTATTTATTCCAACATACATGTATAGTGAAAACGACATCCTCATGAGTTACTATGGACAAAAAATGACGATATTACTTTCGAAGAAATTACCGGTACATACATGCGAAGGGAAACTTGTGCTTTAACCCAACATTTTTTTTTGTCTGTATTTCAACACATCACTTCCTCGTGCAATCAATCTCTCTTGAGATTTGAATATTCATTTGCAAACAATGTTTTCTTGGCAGATGCACATACGCGATAATCGGCAACTACTTCGTCCGTTTTGTTTGGTCAGTTTTTCGCTTTTTATTCACGTGAGAGGCAGACATGTTCTTAGGCCGTGACGCTCGAGCAACTATTGCTCTGACTACACCGACCACCGAGGTCCGGTGATCTTGCTCAGAGGAATGCCCCCAATAGCATGATGATTTCCCGAACACGATCTAGCACGTCGATAATAGAAGAACCGTCAGTGACACTTGAATAACTAATAGACACTAATGTAAGTCGTCTAAGGCTTGGCTCCGTGCAGCATCTGCACAATCTCAAGCCTCTCAGGCCGTTCTCGCTGACTCGGACGAACTTGGCCAGTTGGAGATTTACGCTTCCCCAACAGCTGCTGTTGACTTCCCCCGAAGTCTGTGCTCCACTTTAACAATATTTTCTTTCTTTCTTTCTGTTTTTCATTCCGGCACTCTTGGCGATTTGTCGGTGGTTTTTAAATTAGCTGTTTTTTCCGTCGATAAATGTTGGACAACACGTATTTGACCCGGAGAGGCTGAACATTTAGAAGGGCATTTGTGCGTTTTGGCGTCTCTCTCTCTCTCTCTCTCTCTCTCTCTCTCTCTCTCTCTCTCGTCACTAGCTCCAGGAGGAGCCGAGATGGAGAACACGATTCGCGTTAGCACACGGCACATTTGTCGATTAACGCCACATTGCAGACTTGGCCACTTTGCCTTAATGCAGCTGTAAATGACTGGGGAAGCTGTCGATACATGCATGCCCACTCACCCCGTACCAGAATAAAACTCTAGCTTTCACTGGGGGACAGCCTGGACTCACACCTGACAGAGACAATGCCCTCCCAAACCCACAAGTAGTTGGGACACTCTGTAATGGCTTCGATGGATTCACACCGTAATATCTTGCACATTAAGCACCGGTTTGAGTGGCGAGGAGATCTCGTCTATCGACCAAATAAGCATGGAGTGTCCGTGTAATATCTGGTTTGTTCTCTCCAAAAAACCCGGGTTCTCCTCCAGAACCACAAGGGGCGGAGGTTTTTGTTTCCCTTCTCTCAAGTCGAACAATAGCGTTATCGACGGAGCTCATAATTTTCTTGCATAAATATGCGTTTGAAGTGGCTAAGGTATTGTTTTGATTTGCGCTGGCGGGAGAGAAACAAGCACCGCATGCATTCCGATTTCCTGTTCCTCTATCAAAAACATCTCTTCAGTCCTCTGGTGATAATAGCGAGTTTAGCGAGGGAACAAGGCTGGGATGTCGAGATCTGTCGGGCGGCTGGCTGTATATGTAGAGGCGGGGACGGTGTTTCACGGAGGATCATTGCCGCCGAGGAGCCAGGAAGTTACTAGTACCCCGTCCACGGGAACATGCTCGGCAGTCGGCCAAACCCTTATCGTACACCAGTCGTTTTAGGCGTGTTTACTGGGTTATCAGTAGCTATTCTGTCCGTTAAAAAAGATCTTACAACTGCAGGAACATATCTTCGAGAGGCATCCACGCTTTATTGTGTCCATCTTGCCAGCCTTTGCGAGGGACACCCCGGCGCATTTATCGCCCCCGTTGCTGATAGCGAGTGCGGCTGCCTATAATAACTGCCGTGTAACGTCGAGTCACGTGGCGGAAATGCCTATAGATGTTTCGACACGTGGGTGGCGCGATCCCGTTGTCTTAATGGCTCTTATCCACGAGCAAAGTAACCCTGGCCCCGAGCTGTACGATGTAGCCTATGTTATTCTTGCTCAACTCAGGCACGGGGCGTTATGTTCCAGAGTCCGCTCGTTAAAGGACGTCCCCCGCCCAAACTCCCCCGGGCAAATTAGGAGAAAAGGTGCGGTGTTGACTGCAGTAGTACGCATAATTTACCCGCTTGATAAGACTGGCGAAGGTGATTTTGGACCCTATGTAGACGTAGACGAGTTGGCCCTGTTCGTAGAAACTTTGTTCCACCTTGGAAGCCCAGTCATGAAGACTTAAAAAGATCGGCCCGAATTCTCAAGGAGAGAAAACAAGCAACTGTTCTTTGATTGTGTGTACTCTCTTTAATGGAGTCAATATCCAGTTTGTAGTTAATGACCGAAAACGAAAATATCGATTTTCAGTACAAGGGTACCATAAATTCCTCTGGGGGAATTTAAGACATCCAAAATGGTATCTGTATCATTATATAAATTGTATTCTAAGCTAAATTGGACGCTCGGCAAAAATGTGGTGCACACCGGAGTGCCCCCTGGTTTGACGAGGTCGCGTGGTGTGGTCACAGGACGAGTAGTATTTTGTGAAAAACTATCACGTGGAGAAATGTATCAGAAATATGTTTGTCTTATCGATATGTATACGATGTGAGACCCATGTGAGGGAAGCCCGTGGGACAATCCGGAGACCCATGAATAGGAGTGCATCGAGTACACGGCCTCATGATTGCACAGCACAGGAAGTACGGGCGAGGATTGAGAAAACTTCAGCTTTGCCGATGACCTCTGTGTACCAGATACGACAGAGCACTTGCAATGCCACTACACAAATCCGGAAGTGCATGACATATACGATAGTGCTTTCCGAGCTATTTTGAGGCTGTGGATCATCCCTTCGTTCTAAATGGAACACAAACTGGGCATCCTATCGAGACATGCATTAGTGAATGAAATTCTTCTGTAGCTGTCACGTTGGAACCAATCCGAATCTCTCTGTAAATCTACAAGAAAGCTCTGTAACTTATCTCGAAGACTGCCTGACACCATATCACAGTGAACGCTTGCTTGTATACATAGAGATGCTCAGGAGACCAGAAATACCTACTGAGAGATGTATCGTTATGTATTTTTGTTACTATGCAAGCGATGTATTTACTATACATCGTTGTGCCGAGCCAATGGCTGTGCCTGGCCGGGAAAATTGAAAATCTTGATATTTGAGGCATATTTGTCGTGCAGTGCATTCCAAAAACTGTGCGGTTCGTCTGGATCAGACTCTGTCCTTTGTGGCGTCAAGTGGACATTGACAAGATCATTTCGTGTAAATTTAGTATACTTGCGATATGAAGAAAAAACACCACCAGCAACACCAAAATGGCTAGTATTGATATTTTTCATTTGCAAAGGGAATGTCGTGGAGTTTTATACTGTAGTAGGCCTACTACGTGTAAATATTGCAAGTAAACAACGGGCTGATATTTATGAGAGATTTCATGGAGAGATTGGCTGAATACATGTACTTTCGAATAGTAATGTGATGGTTGCAAAATCTGAACCTTTGAAATTCACCCATTCGACATCTTTACACTAACCTTGTAAATGTTTTGTGAACACCCCCCCCCCCCCCCCCCCAGTCATGTATTATGCACTGATCAATACACTGACAACACTGATAATTGTAGTACATGTAATAGTGAGCAACGATTTTCGAACCTGTCTTTGTCGTACATCTTGGGTACCGACAGCACAGTACTCTCGGCAAACAATAGACATTAGTCTCAAACTCATGGGTCCGATATCGGTTACATCAGGACTTCGTATGTACGTGTCACACCCCCCTCGACTACAGGTCTCACGCTAGGCAATTAGCCTCTGTTTACAGAACGTTTGTCTAGTTATTGAACTATCTGCAAATCGTGGCCAGAACAATACCTTCTCCAGTCCTCCTGTAGCTGCCCGTCGTTAGTGTGGCTTCCGTTATATAGTCTAATAGTTTGTTGTTTTGGTTTTCTTCATCATTAATAAAGTTTTTAAAAAAAAACTGTATGCTATATTTAACCTAACATACAGGAGAAAATGTGGCACATTTCAGTAAACATGAAGTTTCAAGTAAATAAACCCAAATACCGAGAAAAGAGATCAAGAGACATCCGCGAGACAGAAATAGGTGAAGTACAACTTGAATGAGCGACTATTTCCCACCAGCATCTTGCAAACGGTACACATTAAATATTGATAATCATACCGTGTATTGATGTTGTGTATTGGTCTGATTGGTTTAATCTCATTTTCGTCTGGCAGTGCCTGTGCTATTGGTGTCAGAATTCCATTCATATCTGTCAGTTTGATTGTGAACCGTGACCAGATTTTGTAGTGGGCGTGACTTTGTGCGACATGAAATGGAACTCGAGATCGCGTCATGCTCCATAAATCTCGCGATATTTTAGACAAGAATGAAAACTGTTTTCACACTCATAATGCACTTCATGGTGTCACTGCATTTCTCGTCACGAAACTACTTTAGAGAAAACGTGTCCCAGGGGACGTGTTCTATGTGTATCGAACTAAATCCCCCGGGCCAAACGGGAAGTTTTCGCTAACATCGTCGAGGGGAACTCGATTCCGACAACTCACGATATTCCAGTACATGTATTGTGCTCATTATTTCGCTTGCTGGCGGCTTAACACTTCCAAGACAGAAATGACAATGACAAGGCCGTTTTATATCCGCCGAATTAATCACGTTGACTGTCGGTCTATGGCCAATCTCCATAAATGTTCAGCCAAGATAAGGCATGGCTAGTCACAGGAATTTCCACAAATATTCAATTACGTTACCGGAGAAGTGAACAAATAATGAGGGAAAAATAGCTGGCGGGCAGAATGGAAAGATATGAACAAGCGATCGCAGTCTCCACAGCAAATGACGCATGACAAGCCATGAATATGAAATTTTAATTAACGTTCAACGGTAGTGTTTATTGCTATTTTTCAGGTTACTGGTTGTGCTACATCAACAGCACCATAAACCCTATCTGCTACGCTCTGTGTAACGCCAACTTCAGACGCACGTACTGGCGGATTCTGACGTGTAAGTTTGGTAAGCGGGCCCAGCCACAGCACAACACGGGCTATCGGGACACCATACGTGAGCGGGATACGTCATACGTCAGCAACGTCACGTCGTGATGACGGCACGTGCGTTGGGCTTGGTTTGACGGAGTTTGGGTCGCGTTTGGAGGCACGTGGCGGTCAACGACTGCTGATTGGTGAACACGTGCATATGGACGCCGCGGAAGGAAGCACGTGACTCACACGTGTACGGTTGATCGAATCATATCACCGGGAACACAACAAAAGTCATCCAGTGGACGGGGGGCGCTGCTTGTACAGCGTGGTCGGCTTAAACAAGGCGCTGTGGGAGGGGACATATGCACAGGGACAGATTGCTTATCAAGGAAGGTTTGTGACAGGCAGATATGAAATTTAATGAATACATTGCCAATATTCTTCTTTATTTTTAATTGACCAAGCTGCCTTGTCCGTAGTTTCAGAAGGAGTTGCGAAAATGTAATCAGAAAATAATAAACTTGTATGCACATTTTGCCAATCCAAAGTATCCTAGCTTATCTGAATGTTTCACGAAACTGGAAAGATTATCGTTGAGGGGACCATTAGATTTGTCTCGAGACATGGAATTAGTCGTGAATAATTTTGTAATATATTCTCCCCTTGTGGGTTTATTTGCTGCAGTACAAGTACATTGTTTCACATTGGGCAGTATAGATACAGTGAAGATCATGTGAGAGTTCGTGTTGGGAGGTTTTGGAATGGCTTACCTGAATAAATACCCGTGTTTGTTGCTGTTAAAATATATCCATTTGTTTACGTATATTATGATGCTCCTAAGGTGCTTATCTATTTTTGTTTGTATTGAATAAAAGAGTATAGTTGGATATTTTACTATATTTATGACGTGTTTTGGGGGTGTGGGAAGTATGATGCCTCGTATGTGAGTGTATATTTATGTATGTATAGACTTAAAATACCTGAATGGTTCACACTTAGTACTCATGGTCTTACACACGGAACGGTTCCATCCCTAAACCATGAACTTCAACACGCCAGTGAATATAGTGCATGGTTTTAAAATAGCTATATAGGTAAACTAATACGGATTGTACAGTTAGCCTCCACGTAGAGATTTAATTCATCAGCAAATATTCCCACTCACTACCCACATCATCCAGATCAAAGTATATCATCTTGTCGCGTGTTGCATCAGGCAATTCGGTGCAGAAGTATTTTGAAATATAAAAAGTATCGGGAGCGTAAGAATTAAGTACAACTGTCATAAATCCAGCCTTACAACCGAGTTCTGATCGAGGCTTTTGTCTCAGTCAGGGGACAAAAGTCGCTCTCCATTTTATTTTTAATATAAATCAATCTTTATCTGCAAGCCGCAGTGATTTTGGACACAATAGTTGGCCGGCCAGTGACGTCCAAACGATCTTTAAATAGAAGGCGCGCAGTTCTCTGATCAATGGCTGGGTTTTTCTCACGGATCAATGCACTCAGGTCACGTGACCACGGCTTCCACGTCTCACATAAAAACCGACATCTTCCATTTGGATCCTAAGTGATATTGAACTAGATCTTACGGAGCTGACAGTTGTCGGCCGCAATGCTATTGGATATCCTGTAAAATATAGGCAGTTAGATTCATGGGCGACTAGGCGGGTTTGTGACCGTTTTTACGACGAGTGGGACGGGCGCTTGACGTGTGCAAGCTACGGATGAATGTTCGGTGGCTGTAATATCGTCATCTCACGACCAGGAACGGTCTCAGCCCGGTGTCAGGTCTGTCACTGGCACAAAATACCAAATATCAATCATATCACGTAAATCTTCTGGCATCTGATCCGTAGTTACCATTAGGTTACGACACCGGCGGATATGAGTTCGTCCACCTAACGGGTCCCTGGCCAATAGAAAACGACATTCCTATAGGCTTGGCCCGTGGAATGGAGCGATATATTATAGTTATTGTTCATCGATGTGCGTTTTATGAGTTGGACATTTGTCGAGTAGAGAGTGGACAATGTAGAAAAGACGTTCAAACTACACTGTAGTCGCAGGATAGCATGGATAGCGTAGAATTATTTGAAACTGGAATCATAGTAAAAACATATCTTAGATATACCAGGACAAAATGCTTCATTGGTCTTAACGCTAGATAAACCGTGTCCAGAGATAGCTGAAATAGAATTACCCCTGTCTGACGGCGACTTTACCCTGTCGGTGTAATCCACCACCATCACTCGGCTGGAAGCCAAGGGTAGAATTCTTGAACAACACCAGTCGTCACGGGTTAAATCAGGCCTGAATCGATTGCCAATTTCCTCATCTTCATGCAAGCTAAGTGTGAACCGGCATTATTTTTGTTGTATGTATACGTGTCACTGCCAACCTTGCTGTATAAGGTTAGGGGCTCAATCCTGCAGAATTGATGAGTACCACATACCTTGTGTACAAAATTATAGACATACATTCAGAATAGAGAGAAAATTAGACAATCGGGGAAACGAAGCAAAAGATGCTGATAATTAATGGTTAAAAAATGTGTTTCGGTAGTTTTTACTGGAAAATATTGTTGCTCGCAAGAATGAACGTGTAGTTTTGAAAATTAGTAGCTAGTTGAATCGTGAGTTGAATGAGCGTAGATTGAGAGAATGTTATTACACGAGTGAATAATGTATGTACATTTTGGTTTGTTATTGGAAGTAAAAAAAATGCACGTGCTTTTGACAAGGTCACATAGATGTTTAGGTGACTATATTCTGTTGTTTTGTACTCGTTCCAGATATCGTTTCATTGTTGTTCGGGTTTGTGTAATAATGACATAATATGTATGACATTGCCGCTTGTGTCACTTGCATATAACTTGTTTTTTGATGAAAAGTCGACACAACTGAATAAATAATGTCACTCTTCACAAAAGTGTGTTCATCATTTCACTGTTAATAATCCAACGTTAGAATGTTTTATATCCGAATAGTTCTCGTATGAAATATTTCTCGACCATTTGAAATATAATTATCAGAATCGGTGATGTCGTTTTGCCACCCTTTACATAAATGCAACTACAAATTTACAAAATTGAAATTACATCTGCATGTCACAAAATACAATATTATTAGATAATACAATGACCAATCTTCAGTGTTATCGAAGTTGAACAATGATAATCCGTTTGATACATTTGTGGGCGTGAAAGAAACGACCGAGTGTCAACTACGTGTTTAGTATATACTACTGAGAATCCCCACGTTGTCATTGGTTAAAAGCTGGTCACGTGTCTGTGCATAAAAGTGCATATTCACCAGAACAACCAGTCAAGTTTTTTTCATATATTCACTAAATCGGTCCATATCACATATATGTACTTCTCGTCAAAGAGCAATCCAAATGCTTTTTTATGTTTTTTTCCTGTTATTAATATCACGTATCTAGTGATATGGTGAATTGAATAATCTTATATCTACCATAAACGAGGTAGATATACATGTTAATTGAAAAACGAGACTTATTTTCTAAGGACTTTACTGAACAACTATTTAATACCATAATATGAACTGTTATGCGAATTCCTTCTACGTAGGCCTATTATTTAGCTATCAATCAACCTTGACCAATTAGGCATACAATCAAAGACGTGAACAGTTTTAATTAAAGTCATGATCATGTCGAGTAACTTTAGATTATCCAAAATATCAGAACATGCATAACTCAAACGATGTATCCATCCCAGCTTATTATTGATTATATTCAAGTATGTTTCATCATGGAAAATACCTAACTTACCTGTGAAATGTTGATGTTGAATATAAATACTCGTTTTTGTTTTTATCTGATACAAATAATAGGTTCACAATAGTAAAACGAAAATTAGGTATTCGTATATTGTAAAATAAACATATGATATATAACGTATAAATATATATATATAACGTGAACTCGATTCCAAAACTCCAGAACGACTAAATAGATCCTCCTGGGTGAAGCATCAGATCTCAATTGAACAATACTTCAGCGTTGTATAATAGTGGAGAAAAACCTGGAAAAGTGGAGAATATTTCACCGTATGAATCGCTGTGAATATATTCATCATATTTGATAGACTGATTGTCAAAATAAATCTAAAACAGCATGTGAAACCTTCCTAAATATTGAGTTATAAATGTAATATATTTGTCATATAAGACTGCCTGTCTTATCAACAACAATCCGATTTCAAACTCTCAAATGTATCCGGTCATAAAAACATTCATCCATTCGCTCAGTAATTTTCACAATTAACCAATTTTCACAATTTACACGATGTGTCAAAAGATATCTGTTGCATCGATGTTGCATTGTATCATAGTAATTATTCCTGATAAAATCTGTTCGATGCAGTTGTTTTTCTCGCGTTGTACCGAAGACGGTGACATGATGACGACCAAACATCATAACGCCTCCAAAAATACAATAAATAGCACACGTTACGGTCGAATAATCTGAAATTTCGCACACAAATGCCTAAAACATTTTCTTAGGTCCGATAACCTATTGGCATCGCGTCCTCGTCCGTCGTCCAACGTCGACGTCCTCAAGTTGTAAACTGTCGAATTTTTCTGAAATATTGCACAAAAGTCCCAAAACATATTTCAGGAGGGAGGTTTTGGTTTTTTAGGTTACCGAACCTTTGGTCCGATAACCTATAATAATTGGCATGGCGTTGCGTCCGGCGTCCGTCCGTCCGTCCGTCCGTCCGTCGTCCGTTAACATTTTTATCTTTTTTGTTTACGGGCGAATTTTTCTGAAATTTTGCACAAAAATGTCTAAAAATAATTCAAAAAGGAGGTATTTTTTAGTTTTTTGATTTTCGCTTTTTTTCAAAATGGCGGCCGTTTTCGACGAAAAATGCCTGATTTTGGACTTTGGTGGCCATTTTCTCAAAATCTGTTCAGTAACTTTTTTCTTTCTGATACATAACACTCCTCATATGTACCCCTGGGACATGTATAAATTTCGTTGCCCTTGAATCGCTCGAAGTGGGTCATTTTGGGCCCAAACTCGGCCCAAATGGGACTTTCCCATGTTAAATTCTCCTATACTTTATAATGTGACACATTAAGCCTAATATCTCACTTAATATTGAGATTAGAGACTAGGAATCAATGGTGGACATATAGGAAATGATATATGCCGAATATCCTCGTGACCTTAAATTTGACCTCTGACCTCGGTTTCAATGTCAGAGCGCCCGTTTTCGTCGAAAAATGGCCAATTTTGGACTTTGACAGTCGTTTTCTCAAAATCTGTTCAGTAATTTTTCTTCGTATTGATGCATGACACTCCTCATATGTCTAAAAATAATTCAAAAAGGAGGTATTTTTTATTTTTTTGATTTTCGCTTTTTTTCAAAATGGCGGCCGTTTTCGACGAAAAATGCCTGATTTTGGACTTTGGTGGCCATTTTCTCAAAATCTGTTCAGTAACTTTTTTCTTTCTGATACATAACACTCCTCATATGTACCCCTGGGACATGTATAAATTTCGTTGCTCTTGAATCGCTCAAAGTGGGCCATTTCGGGTCCAAACTCGTCCCAAATGGGACTTGCCATGTTAAATTCTCCTATACTTTATAATGGGACACATTAAGCCTAATATCTCACTTAATATTGAGATTAGAGACTAGGAATTAATTGTAGACATATAGGAAATGATATGTGCTGAATATTCTCGTGACCTTGAATTTGACCTCTGAACTCGGGTTTGCCGAATATTCGGATGACCTTGAATTTGACCTTTGACCTCCTTTTCAACGTCACAGGAGAAAATGGCTAATATCTCGCTTCTTATCGACTTTACAGCTTAGGAATCAATTATGAACTAATAGGAAATAATATATGCAGATTATTGTCGTGATCTTGAATTTGACCTTTGACCTAATTTTCAAGGTCACAGAACAAAATTGCTTATATCTCACTCAAGGTCGCGGGACAAAATGGCTAATCTTTAAAATTTAAAAGATATTTTGTCCGGTAACCTCTCTTAGTGCTTGGGCTAATTTTTTATTTACGAATATTTTTCAAAATGGCTGTCATTTTTTATGATAAACGGCCAATTTGGGGGTTCTGACGATCGTTTTCTCAAAATATGTTCAGTAACGTTTGCTTTATTGATGCCTAAGACTCCTCATATGTACCCCGGTGATATGTCCATGTATATCTTTTGTTTATACTCTTGAATCGCCGGTCTGAATGTATTGGCTATTTTAATTTTTTGACGGGTCAACGAAAAGTTTGTTTTGTCCCAAATTTATCAATTTGAGCTTTTTTGTTTCAAATCTTGTTATTTGGGGTCCTTGATATTGTGCATAAAGATGGAGTGCCTTCGTTCCAAAGGCCGAAATCTAGGCCCAAAGGGACCCTCAAATATAGTTTATGACTGTTTGCTCGACAACAATTTGATCAGTTTTGATAATTATGTTTCAAAACATGCCAATTGGGGTTCTTGAAATTGTGTACAAAGATGAAATACCTTTAATGGAGTGAAAGGACCGGAGTCCGTTGATAACAAAGACCCAAAAATGCCCCAATTTCATTTTTTGGCTGTTTTAAACATGCTACTAGTAATTGGAGTTCTTGACAATGTGTATAAAAATGGAATGCCTTGAATAGCTAAAAATGCCTGATACGAGCGCTGATACGGCCCCCCAAAAAACTGGTATGCACAAGATTCCGTTTGAAGTGAAAACGCTTGTACATAGGGCTTAGATTTGTATTATAAACATATAGGAAGCCATGTATGGATCTTATGGTGACCTTGAGGTTGGTCTTGGATAACATTGAAGGCAAATGGAGCTTTTGATGGTACTGTGGGCAAATAGGAAGTCATATATGGCAAGTTAAATAAGTCATATATGTAAAGTTCGGCGGGCGCCCGCTACAGGGCGTCCGGCACTACTTTACGGAACACTACAACCAGGTACAGTCAGCCCGGAACGAGTCCGGCCGTCATACACTACTACATAACATATGCATCCTCATCAACACCTCAACTACAACATGCATATTACACAGTTATGGTAATGTAGCCGTATGTAGAGCCCGAGATGCCATGGAAGCGGCACCACGGAACCCGTACACGTGGGCATGTTGCTGGCCGGCCTCGCCGAAGGCACTGTCACAGAGATGGAACTCTGAGCCAGCCCGACGGTCTGCCAGAGCCTGTGCCACACCACCCCGGGTGGAGAAGAGATCCACAGGGCTTGCGCCCCCGAGTCAGCAACTATCTCTCCCCCAGCCCGGGCCCCCAATGGAAATCGTCCCCAGGGCCCGCGAGGGCCTTACCCAAGACACAGGGACGTAAAGCTCATGGCGAGCCTCTCGTCCAGCCTCTCGGCTTGCTCTGGGACAATCTCACAGACCAAGCCAATGCTCGTGTATATATCGGGCCAAGAGGCGGGAGGAGAAACTAGGTCAAACCATTGTTATAGTTTACTGGGCGCGATTGAGTACAGTGCGTTGCTGGGCAACGCACGCTCCGAACTGAAGCGATCTAAAAATAGGCCGTAAAACTGGTTAGTGTTTTGCAAAGACTCCTGCCGCGATCTTTGGGCAAAATCGCCACATATATATCTTGTCATATATATATCTTGTGGCACATCTCATCGTTTTCGTTATGGGAAATAATATATGGCACAAGGAATGGTGATTTTGAAGTTGACCTCAGATGACTTTCAGTGCTAGATCTCAGTGTCACGTCTGGCACGAAATGTGTAAATTGGCCTCTGGGGTTAAACTTAAAACACTTGCACATACAGCTTAGGATTGTATACTAAACATATTGGAGGCCATATATGGCACATCTTTTGGTGACCTTGAACTTGACTGTAGAAGACCTTGGAGGTTAATATTAAGGTCACCCTGACGTAAAATGTGTCAGGATCAGGAGCATATAGGAAGTCATAAATGACACACATGATGCCGACCTTGCAATTGACCACAGAAGACCTTGAGAGATAAATGTCGAGAAATGTGTAAATTGGCCTCTGTGGTTAAGGTTTGCGCCTAGAGCTGAGGAGGTTGTGTAATAAATGTAAAGTTATTGACTATCGTCCGCTCTTCGGGATCCTCGAGGATAGTCCTCTCACCGCGAGTCCTTGCGGACGCGCATCCACTATTCCGGATCCTTGCGGCGGCGCCGCTGAACACCGTTCAGAAACTGGTTCATCACCACGGTGTTAACTGGAGGGGCCTGGCGAGCCGCGGTCTGCCTCGGGGACGGAACCCCGTACAGTCCGACATGCTGGCCAGAGCCTATGTCACACGTCCCGGGAAGGGAGAGAACTGGCGATCCACAGGGCTTGCGCCCCCGAGTCAGCAACTTGTCTCTCCCAGCCCGGGCCTCCCCATGGAAATCGTCCCCAGGGCTCTAGGAGCCCACTACTCGCAACTAGGGACCACAAAGCTCATGGCGAGCCTCCTGTGCGTCCCAGTTACTCTCTCTCGGACAATCTCCTCGATCGAGTCGCTTCCAGTGTATATATAATACACCACAAGCTGTAGGACGCACACGAGGTAAAGATAGAGTACCTTGAATCGCTCTAAAGGCCCGATACTTCAAGTATTCCAGTAAGTTTTGCAACCACCACGGTATTCGGTCTCAAAGTCATCTGAACTCATATTCAATGTGGTTTAAAGATGACATATATCTTAATGCACTCATAATCCACACTTCTATATTAACTACAATATATCATATAGCTCTTGGTCAGTTATAACAATACTCTCTACAAGCAGTTCTTTAGGGACTATAATTTAGTCATGTATACACCTTTATATCACAAAATGCTGAAGAATTCAAGAAAAAATTCAAAATTGCAAAATTGATTATTTCCAGTAATAACTAGATGATTCAATTACCGACGACCGCGTGGGTGTATGCCCCTGGGCCCCTATCATCCCTGTTGCCTATTAATTCAGACAAAATATCACTGCCAAGCCCATGTGTTTCATCGATGTCAGTAATGAAAGTTCCGGACCTTAACTATTTACTAAAATATTCATTACCTTATTATTTCTTACCAAATAATTTCCAGAGAATCTTGTTACAGGAATGGATTATGGAACTTTGCTCAATCCCTCAACAGTAATGGTACAACCATGAAATCTATATACTGGGCAGAACCTTTACCTTGCTGAGCCCAATGATAATATTTTGTTTTTATTTTAACTATTTTTATTGTGATCAATAATAAAGTTAGTGTTAACTTATTCGGTAATATTATTTGGCTTTCATCAAAAACATCAGTTCTCTATTCTGAACAAGAATCCACTGTCATATGCTTTCATAGTACAGGTTATTGTAGTGATCACAGATGTCAAAGTGGGTATTTCAATTGTATTAGTTAGCCTGCTAACTAATTAATATTTATTTCATCATTCTGAAAAACAATAGGTTTCGTGTGACTGTCGTTCTCATCGAGCCTGTACGATTTCATTGTCATTCAGCGAAAACTCAAATCCGTGTAGCGTTCACAAACCATGTGTGCTAACCCAGTAAACAGGTCAATTTGAGCACAAAATGTGTACCAAATAGTTCGAGGGGATGCAATTAGCCGCCAAATGAAAAAAAAATCAATAATATTTTAAAAACGTCTACAGACATAAACATAAAATATTTTCTGACAAAGTCATAGACCCGAATTCACCATGTATGAAAAAAATATGTTGATGGACTACAGACGAAACCCACGACAATAGCTCTGCATCCCTCTATTTGCATTTATCTAAACAAACGTTAGTGGGTCTTCGTGAACGCGAATTCATAACCAGGAAAACGTTAGTTAAACGCTTGTCTGCCACCAAACGCTCTCAAAACCTTTTTCTCATTCGTTGGCCATGATCGTCAGAGCGTGCGTTTGGGAATATGAAATAAAATGTTATGATATATCATAATGCAACAAATCAAAGGCACATTTTTTAACTCAGGTATACGGTATAAATATTGTGCTTTATATAATGCACAATTTCATGTAAAATGCGAGTATTTAGGAAACAAGAGGTCCGTATTTGATATTTTTATTGGCTAAAATGAAACATTAGCCCAAGGGCTAAAATAGGTTACCGAACAATTTTGGTTTTAGCATTGCAGGTGACATATTACCTTGAAATTTACAAACACCCAAGGTCGTCTTTGTGGGTTTCAATGTCACCATAAGGTGTGCTGCATAGAACTTCCCATATGTTTCATAATACAAGCAAAAAAGTCCTATTAATATTTATTTTGTCTGTAAAGGCCAATTTACACATTTCAGGTCAGGCGAGACTTCGAGATTTAGCCTTCAAGGTCGTCTAAGGTCAAGTTCAAGGTCACCAATAGATGTGCCATATATATATATATGACTTCTTATAAGCTATAATATAATCCTAAACTCTAGGTGCAAGCGTTTAAACCTCAGCGGCCAAGTTACACATTCCACGTCAGATATTTAGCACTAAAGGTCATCCGAGGTCAAGTTCAAGGTCATCATTATTTCTTCCATATACGAGTCTCTATATCCTCATAAAGCAAACATCTACTCAGTATATGCAGTCATTTCCTCTGTAGAAGTACATTTGGGTATTTTTTTTACCCAAAAATGACTGTCTTCACCTTTCAAGTTCTTTGAAGGTCGAATTCAAGATCACCACACAAATCGTCATAAATGACTTTTTTTACTCAAAAAATTTACTGACGTAAAGGGAAACAAAAATGATTCATATCATAAAGCTATGTGAGGCGAGACTTATGCATAAATAAATAAAAAGTTATTGGACAGATTCTGGAAAAATGGCCATCAAAGTGCAGAATTGGTTGTTTTTCGTCGGAAAAAAAACGAAATTGAAAAACTTGGAAATTTTTTTTGGTATTTTTATGCAAAATTTCAGAAAGGTTTGACTGTAAACTTTAAGGATAAAAATTTGGGCGTATGGATGACGGACGACGCATCAATACGTTATCGGACCAAAGGTCTGCTAACCTAACAATAGATCCAATTAGAGTTGTCATGGATACATCTACATGTATGTATGATGACTTATAATACAATGCACTTTATTGTGTTGAGCATAAACCCAAGGAAAAAACAACTCCAGGAATGAACACACCTGCTCAGGTAATCAAACTTTATTGGAATATATTCCACATTGTATTCTGTGAAAGCAACCCAAATACTAGTAGGTGTACCATGTCGCCTCATTTACCTCTGAAGGTAGAAGACAAAAAACTCTGTAGATTTCCTAAATAAAGGACTGCATGCATGTTGATTATTTTTACAAATACTTAACTTCATAATATGATAAAATAAATGCATTTAGAATTGTCAGTCATTCAGATGTTAGTCACATAAATAGCATCATTGTGTCTTCAAAAAATGCGAGCAAATGTAATCAAGTTTGCAAAAAAATTGTAATAATATATGTCAACAAGATATACCAAATCTGAGACAGAATGTATCAGACACTAATATTTTACAACAAATATATCTCTAATACGAACAATAAGGCATTACATTGACATAACAATATTACTATATTTGATCTATTAGTCTGAACACTAACAAATGAACAGCCAATTGATAAACACAAGAATCATAAACAGAGACTGGTCACTGGATTATCAGTAATATCAAATTGAAGCTATTAGTATTCGAGCACATTTTCATATAGCAAATGTATGACTTCTTGTGGATATCATATATGTAAACGGAGCATCTATTAACATCAAACATGTACACGTGTGGTACTGCCAAACACAATAACTCCAAAGGCTCTACCTTGCCAGTAAAATATATACACAATTTGTGAATTAATGTCGGTTATATGTTATCATATAAAACAATAAATATCAACATCAATCAAACTTCGCTGATTTCTTCAACATCTGAACTTTTCAATCTCCCAATCTGAAGACAATTGCAGGTGGAATCCTTCATTGCACAAGTGATTATTCACATAAAATATATAATCATAACTTCCAACTAACGAACAAATCGGATAACTAGATATTTCATCACAGAGTCTACCCGCAGTAACAATACAAAGCCATTTAATGTGCAATATATATGTTCAAGTAAGTATATAATATTATATTTACAAATGTTGATAAAATTGCTCTGAATACCGGTAATATGTTTGAATGTTCTGACATGTAAATGATAAAAATTTTATACTCAGCATTGAACTGAACAATCATGCAGAACTTGACAATGATAAAAGCCTACGAGGAACATACATGATCTATCTGTTCATGAACATATGCAGGGGTGTGTTTATCATAATGTCACAAGTAACAAATAACTGTATACATGTATTTTTCTAGAACATGAACATGTGAACTCGACAAGTCTTGTCATGCTGTGATACTTGTATCATGGTCAAAGGTAAATGGTCTTGTGTTACACAGTTGGGTAGCGTGTCATATAGATATATCAAGTACTTAGTATTTACACATAATAAATATCACATGGTGATATTCAACAGTACATGTCATAAGCATACAAAACATGGTCAAGCATAGCTGCAGGACTTCTTTGATTCATGCATTTACAGTTCAATTCTGTTCAATTATTTACAGTTATCACCCATACAACCCTACAAACAACTCATTATCATATTTACACATTTTTTTTTATACACATCTGGCTATTTACAAATGAATCCTGCAGCATCCGTTCCCATAACAACTGCTCAGCGAGTCAACATCACAACAAATTTCACAGAGTAATCAACACATTGTTGTTGTTATGTTGGAATGAATAGAAACACAACAACTTGCTGATGAACATTCTCCGAAAGTGAAACTTATCTGGCTAAAATCGATCCCGGAAGTTCTGTTTCATCAATATTCTCAGTCATATACAATCAAATTGAATCTGAAAACTTCAGAAGCCATAACAAACTACCGGATACAATAAAAACCATTTTCCAAAAGACTTCATTGTTTTGGGAAAACAATTTTCAAAATGTTTTTTTCTATCAATATTCTCGAGTCACATACAATCATCACATTTCAACAGGACATGGAATGATCCACCTTATGTTATGAATATTCATCAACCTCTTGCAAACTCATTGAAATCACTGCATATTTTGTCACCAAACATCATCAACCTTATCTGTTTTTCTTATCATGGCACTTGACTGGAAACATGCTACTGCATGTATAATGTTCCAGTGAAAGATAAGATTTCAACCTAAAATTCCTGCATGTTTATGTGTTTAAAGTGACAAAAAAGTCACAGGACCTGCTTGAACATACACAGAATCAAAGGACTTAACGGTTTGCCGTCGGTGGGTACATCAACGTTCTCATATGATAGCAATTCACCTACATGCACGCCAGCGACCATTAGCTGTGCTTGATCAGAGTCAGGAACTCCTCTCGGGTTTTAGGATCATCGCGGAACACACCCAACATTGTACTCGTCATTGTCCGACTCTGCAGCTTCTGGACTCCTCGCATCACCATACACATGTGCCTGCATTATACAAAACACTGTCATTACACAAATATGCCTGGTATATACAGTCAAAATACATGTGTGCCTCAAACACACATAAGTAGAGTCATCGTAGAGCTGAGCACTACATGTTTGATAAGAATTGCACATAGTGATTGGGATTGAAATCTTTGACCATGTGTTCGATGATTGAAATTTTTGTTCGATCGATCATCGATTATTATTTGAAATTTAATTGTGCGAACAGTCACATTATTTTGCTTGCCCTGATGTCCGAAAAAAAACATCAGCAACAATTTCATTTTCTCTGTCCTGTTTGAATTCTGTCATCAAGCCCACAATACATGTACTTTGTTAAGAACATTGTCGAAAAGAGACGAAAGAAGGCAGAGTTTTCTGGATCTCAAGGTTATCAAAGGATGTTATGATCAAAAAAATTTATGGTCAAGCTTGATTTTAATAATTGATTTTTTAAAAACGCAATCGATAATTTAATTGAAGACAGTTTAGAACAATCATCAAAGATAATCGATGATTGATCCCATCACTGATTGCACATTTTAAACATAGCACCAAGGGTGCTGTAGCTTACCGGCAATCATGTGAATTGCATAAAATACTGAATACATAATAATTGTTACACTGATGTTAAAATCTATATGTTAAAACATGTTCGTAAATGTTGCTAGAAACATATTTTCTGTATGGACTATATAATACGAAATCAAGTTACATCTTGAAAGGTTTTTTTCGTTAATGACAAATTTTCACAAACAGTCGATTCAAAGGCAACAAAACTTAGACACATCACAAAAGTACATAATTATGGAGAATCTTACATGATTTTGAGGAAAACTGTCTGGATAGATTTCGAGAAAATGGCCAGCAAAAAGGCAAAATTCATCCTTCTTTTGACAAAAAAGGTTGTTTTGACCTTTCAAGGTCATTGAAGGTCAAATTAAAAGGTCACCACTCAAACCGCAATATATGATTTCCCATTTGAATGTGCCAATACTTAGGCTCTATCTTGAAGAGTTCTATGAGCATGATGAGATTACTCTGGATAGCTCCTATTATAAAGAAAAATTTTCAATGGCCAAAAAAAAAATTTTCTTTTTTTGCTGGAAATGGCTCAAAACGAATAGTGACTTGATTTGGGAGAAAAAAATTTTTTTTTGCCGACCTGTCAAAAAATTAAAATGGCCCTCCCACGAAGACCGTCATTTCAAAGGCAACAAAACTTATACACATCACAAAGGTACATAAGGAGAATCTTATACATAATTTTGTGGAAAACTGTCTGAATAGATTTCAAGAAAATGGCCACCAAAGGCAAAATTCATTGTTTTTTCGACAAAAAAGGTCGTTTTTACCTTCCAAGGTCATTGAAGGTCAAATTCAAGGTCACCATTCAAACCGCAATATATGATTTCCCATTTGAATGTGCCAATACTTAGGCTCTATCTTGAAGTGTTCCATGAGATTAGTCTGCATAGCTCCCATTATGAAGGAAATTGGGTGAAAGTCCAAAAACATTTTCAATGGCCAAAAAAAAATGTTTTTTTTTTGCTGGAAATGGCTCAAAATGAATAGTGACTTGATTCGAGCCAAAATTTTTTTTTTCGCCGACCCGTCAAAAAATCAAAATGGCCGCCACACGCAGACCGCCGATTCAAGGGCAACGAAACTTATACAGGTCATAGAGCTACATGAGAGGAATGTTTTGAAACAAAAATCTGAAAACTGATCAGACAATTTTTGAGAAAATGCCCACCAAAGTCCAAAATTGGCAATTTTTCGTCAAAAATGGCCGCCAAATCGGCAAAAACGATTCAATCAAAAAAATTTTTAAAAGTTGTGGGGAAATTCATCATGCCCAAAAAGTTACAGACCCGGACGGACGACGGACGAAAAACCACGATAATAGCTTATTGGCCCAAAGGGCCGGTAAGCTAAAAACCAGTAGTACTGATATTACCAGTGAAAATATTCTTGAATATATAAATTTCAATAATTATTAAAATCAAATGTAGCTACAATATGAATACAAGCACTACTACTGAAGGTTTTCATGATGTGTGGCACTTACGTTGCCTCTATGACAACACCGACCCCGGCTGGCTGTACAGCTTCCGTCAGCGCCACAGCTATCTGCTTCGTCAGACGCTCTTGTACTGTAAAACGGAGATAGAGGATCGTCAACAATGGATGTTCACGGGATCATAGATATATGGGAGATAGAGGCATGCAACCTTCAGAACACGTGTGTACCGCATCACAAACAATGCAGGGCCATGAAACCTTTCTTACTCCAAGAGTTTGAAACTGACCAATTTCCGACACACTAGAACAACAAATATATTAAAAACTGCAAGAGACCAATTGTTGACAATTTCTGGACATTGCCACCAAAATGTCAGCATATGTATTTATGCAATAGGGAATAGTTACAAAGCTATCAATCAAAAATGTGCCACTGCTAAATGTCTATGATTCGATTTGTGAGACAGATAATTCTTTGATTCCTCCAAGCTTACTATCAATTCTGTTTTGAAGCTGCCATGTCGCAGCATTATGATTGAACAAGACACACACCAACTCCGAATCTGACATGTTCGCATGAGAAGTATGGCCCATCATCCAGAATACTTGAATATAGGTTACTTCATGAGACAAAGCGTGCAGACTTGTCTCAAAGAGACATGCTTTAACATCAATAATCACTTCTCGCATGAGCAACGATTAATTGCAATCAAGACACCAACATCGTTCTCTATTCTAGTCACAGCATCTGATGACCATAAAGCCATGAATATGGAGAATGTGAGTATAAATAGCTCACTAGTGAGAGGTTCTTGCAAGCTGGTCTGCCTCATAAAAGCACATCGGGCACTATGTGGTGTTCAAGAGCTCCTTACTTCCGAGTGGGCTGTATGGATACTCACGACATAAAAGACGCCTGATAAGTTCAATAACAAGCCAATGCTGGTCAATGTATTGTGTGTTGGCTAGAACTATCACGCTTTATTAGCTCAACACTGAACCTTGATTTTATGCCAATCAATAACAGACCCAATGCATTATGGGTATTGTCGATCTGTGCGACACAAATCAAAGCTGATTTATTGTTGAGAGGGGATTAGGCGTGCGCAGGAAGTGGGAGCTCGGAGCGTCGAGACGGACTGACGCAGGCAATCTGAGCCATAAAGCCCTTGGAGCGCCGCCCGAGGCTGGAATGTTGATACAGCTTGGGGACAGTTATTACAACTGCACTCAGACAGAAAACTTGCATCACTGTCACAAGTTAATTCTCTTTAGATAGGTACAATGCATGTAACCTCATTCATTAGATCAATGCCAGAAGATCTGATATGATTCGATGGACAATAATCACTATCTGACATGCACAACTTCAAAATAATAAGTTATTGAATTTTTGTACACTTTAATCATGTGAAAGTTACATGGATATATTTTGCAATTATTCTATTTCCATATATATTCAGTAAATCAAGCTAAAATCATGCCACTGTACTCACATTGCAATCTTCTGCTGTAGATCTCAACAATTCTGTAAATACATAAATAATGTAAATACAAAAAATTTTTTTGGACAACACACAATGATGAAATGTTAACTTGTATCATATTTATGTTCTACATGTATACATGTACACTTATATTTAATACACGAATATACATGTATATTAGCACATGATATGCTAGCCAATAATGCTAGAAATTGAGATGGGTCCATTCATGCGTCCGACACTTCATGCACTTGTACACTTGTATTAGGCCACTAGAAAACACTTGACAAATAAATGTACATTTGAAAGTGAAAGTGAATGTGACTAACTGCAGATATTTCCCACACATATCTGTGGGGTTTCCCACTTGATCGATGATCATGGTATATCCTGGTCACACAAGTACCTGGTCACACATGATTTATGAGCTCATGACTCACAAATCCACTTCAACATGCGGATTACATTTTTACATATTTTATTATGTGTTATGTTTTTCATCGACAACTCACCGTGCTAGTTTACTGAGACCGATGACGCGTTTGTTCGGCAAGTAACCAATGGAAACCTACAAAAACAAAACCAATTTTTTTTCTGAAACATGTCATGTGCAAACATTTCCAAGAACAATATGTCTGTACCATTATCCTGATAATATTTCTACATTGTCTAATTAAACTCTTCATGATTTTCAGTACAAATGATTCAAATTTTATCGGCACAAAACTTGAGCTATTATCTGCTGAAATACTGTAATCATCGTGCCTAGGTCAAGAAGTTTTAAATGAGCCACCCATGCTATAGATAGGATGGTGAGGTGATAGGCAATCAAACTTTGAATATTCAGTGGTGGTATACTCAACTCATGTACCTTTCAGTGTCACTAAACTAGGTTGAAAAACATTGTAGAAAAGACGCGTGTCACCACAGAAGTCTGAGGGCAGATGATAATACACTACCTTTCCAATAAAAGGCACTAGATGATGTTCACAAAGGGAAAACATCTCGATGTCTTTAACGATGACCATCTCATCATGATCCTCGTCAAACACCGCGTCGTTCAGGATATCTGCGAGTAGTCACAAACAGGTTACATAAATGAATCAGTCTGAAAGCCAGGATCCGAACAACAACCAAATGTTGCCCTATACATATTACAGTGAAGAATTGAACAGATTGGACACACTCGGGTGCACTGATGGATCGATGACAGAATTATACAGGCAGGGTACAGGTTAAGTGTGGTCTGGTTCAGTGGGCCGGTCTAGGGTGACAGAGATGCTACAATAGTAAACTAGACGTCAAGGCCTAAAGATGCCTTGGAGGCATTTCGGTGTGATGAATAATTTATAATACTAGATATCGACGAAAATGAAAAATGTCGACAAATTTCGGGTCAAGGTCAAAGTTCATCCATAATACCCGCTAGACATGTTTGTCTAGGGCGACGAGTCCGAAAATACCATCCGTTTCGCTCTACGACGCACCGTTTCCGAGATATCGACGAAAACAAAAACTGCCGACTCGGCAAAAAAATTTCGGGTCAAGGTCAGAGTTAATCCATAATACCCCTTAGACATGTTTGTCTAGGGCGACGAGTCCGAAAGTAACGTCCGTTTCGCTCTACGACGCACCGTTTCCGAGATATCGACGAAAACGAAAAATGCCGACTCGGCAAAAAAATTTCGGGTCAAGGTCAAAGTTCATCAATAATTCCCCTTAGACATGTTTGTCTAGTGCGACGAGTCCGAAAATAACGTCCGTTTCGCTCTACGACGCACCGTTTCCGAGATATCGACGAAATCGACGAAAACGAAAAATGCCGACTCGGCAAAAAAAATTCGGGTCAAGGTCAAAGTTCATCAATAATTCCCCTTAGACATGTTTGTCTAGTGCGACGAGTCCGAAAATAACGTCCGTTTCGCTCTACGACGCACCGTTTCCGAGTTATCGACGAAAACGAAAAATGCCGACTCGGCAAAAAAATTTCGGGTCAAGGTCAAAGTTCATCCATAATACCCCTTAGACATGTTTGTCTAGTGCGACGAGTCCGAAAATAACGTCCGTTTCGCTCTACGACGCACCGTTTCCGAGATAACGACGAAAACGAAAAATGCCGACTCGGCAAAAAAATTTCGGGTCAAGGTCAAAGTTCATCAATAATACCCCTTAGACATGTTTGTCTAGTGCGACGAGTCCGAAAATAACGTCCGTTTCGCTCTACGACGCACCGTTTCCGAGATATCGACGAAAACGAAAAATGCCGACTCGGCAAAAAAATTTCGGGTCAAGGTCAAAGTTCATCCATAATACCCCTTAGACATGTTTGTCTAGTGCGACGAGTCCGAAAATAACGTCCGTTTCGCTCTACGACGCACCGTTTCCGAGATATCGACGAAAACGAAAAATGCCGACTCGGCAAAAAAATTTCGGGTCAAGGTCAAAGTTCATCCATAATACCCCTTAGACATGTTTGTCTAGTGCGACGAGTCCGAAAATAACGTCCGTTTCGCTCTACGACGCACCGTTTCCGAGATAACGACGAAAACGAAAAATGCCGACTCGGCAAAAAAATTTCGGGTCAAGGTCAAAGTTCATCAATAATACCCCTTAGACATGTTTGTCTAGTGCGACGAGTCCGAAAATAACGTCCGTTTCGCTCTACGACGCACCGTTTCCGAGATATCGACGAAAACGAAAAATGCCGACTCGGCAAAAAAATTTCGGGTCAAGGTCAAAGTTCATCCATAATACCCCTTAGACATGTTTGTCTAGTGCGACGAGTCCGAAAATAACGTCCGTTTCGCTCTACGACGCACCGTTTCCGAGATATCGACGAAAACGAAAAATGCCGACTCGGCAAAAAAATTTCGGGTCAAGGTCAAAGTTCATCCATAATACCCCTTAGACATGTTTGTCTAGTGCGACGAGTCCGAAAATAACGTCCGTTTCGCTCTACGACGCACCGTTTCCGAGATATCGACGAAAACGAAAAATGCCGACTCGGCAAAAAAATTTCGGGTCAAGGTCAAAGTTCATCCATAATACCCCTTAGACATGTTTGTCTAGTGCGACGAGTCCGAAAATAACGTCCGTTTCGCTCTACGACGCACCGTTTCCGAGATATCGACGAAAACGAAAAATGCCGACTCGGCAAAAAAATTTCGGGTCAAGGTCAAAGTTCATCCATAATACCCCTTAGACATGTTTGTCTAGGGCGACGAGTCCGAAAATAACGTCCGTTTCGCTCTACGACGCACGGTTTCCGAGATATGCAGGATGAATCAAGGATGACTCAGCAAAAAATTATTTCGGCCTCTAGGTCAAAGGTCGTTTGAGGTAGCGATCCCAAAATCAATAGGGTTCTTCCCTGGTGATATATAAACCTCCGTGCAAAATTCTGCAACTATTGCCTGAATATTTTTTGAGTTATCGTCCGGAAACCAAGTTCCTCGATTTCATCCTCACGGACCTCACGGACCTCGGAGCCGGATCAAAAAAAAAAGTACACCCTAGAGATGTTTGTCTAGGGCGACGAGTCCGAAAATAACGTCCGTTTCGCTCTACGACGCACGGTTTCCGAGATATGCAGGAAGCCTCAAGGATGAATCAGCAAAAAATTATTTTGACCTCTAGGTCAAAGGTCGTTTGACGGATCGATCCCAAAATCAATAGGGTTCTTCCCTGGTGGCATATGAACCTCCATGCAGAGTTCTGCAACTATTGCATAAATATTTTTCCAGTTATCGTCCGGAAACCAAGTCTTAAAATTAGCCTTGATTTCATCCTCACGGACCTCACGGACCTCGGATCCGGCTCAAAAAGAATAGGGTTCTTCCTCATATCATTTCTGACTTGCGGTGAAAATTTGACAAGGATCCGTCAAGGCAATCTAAAGTTATCGTCCGGAAACCAAAAGTGGCGGAAGAAGAAAAAAAAAAAAAAAAAAAAAAAAAAAAAAAAAAATTCTGCTAAAACCATAAAGGCATTTCTGCCGAAATGCCTTAATAAGACTGTTGACATCAATATTAATCAAGGTCACTTGGATGTTGTTTTCAGTCTGGTGCTATGAACTGGCATGTACTAGTACTTTTAAAAATAAAAAAAAACATTTGAGGACTGCAGTGATTTTTACATTGGGTTCATTAAATACAATGCAGTTTGCTTGAGCATTGAGAAATATTTTTGCGAACATGTACTTGTACATGTAGTCAATATCAGCTGGTTGGGATAAAACACCAGCAAAATACATATATATCATGTATATATGTATGTATATTTGTCAAATACCTGACTCATGTCATCATGGTGCATGCACATATCTAATATCTGCATGTACATGTTTTCAAGGATATTAATCATTAGCACTATGTCAATTGAAGTTTATTACCCACCCCTATCTATATCTAACATGTCAGGAGGTCCTGATAAACTAACCATACACATACATTAATGAATACTTGTATTTCATAGTTTCAAAATAATCATCAACTTGGAACATATACCCCGGTACATGTATATAGTCGAAACCAATGGGGTGCACAATTATTCTCAGTTACCATGGCGACTAAAACAAGTTTGGCCAAGGTGTCAATTATAACTCGGTCAGCCTGCCTACATATGTCTAGAAGTAAAGTACAGTAAATCACTACAGGTATTGGGGAGAGTCAGACAGGAATCAGATGGCCATGATCAATACAGACAGATTGTTATTCCCTGTCAGATCAGACTCGCACCCCTCCCCCCTCCAGCGCCCTTACATTGCCACCAGCAGATCTCTTGTGATACAACATCTACTGCCTATTACACCCCACCCACCTCCACATGTATATGCCCCTATGTCAGCTGATGTGTGCCCTCAGGGCAAGGATATCACATTAACATGCAGACGGATGTAACATTCTAAAATTTGCAATAATGTGAATCTTGCCACGGGGCAACCGACCAGCATGATGAAACATAGACAGATATTGCATATGTATAGCTTTCAAGAAAGGCGCAGGTTTTATACTACTAGTACACTACAATATGTATTGCAGCGAATTCAAAAATCTACTAAAGCTACACATGTGTACAATTGAAAGGTTTCTCCAACACCAATAATTTCCATAAAAGAATTCCAAGTTGGTTTCTATTTGGAAACTTTGATGACGAGAATAATTCTATTTTCCCTCATCACATGACGCAGGATATTTTTGTCAAAAGACCAAATGATACATAAGTTTTCCATTTCCATCAAAAACCCCCATCTCGGATTGCCAGGCTATTTTTTTTACTTTCCTAAAGGAGAACTAGCAGTCGTGGGACAACGTGAATGGGCCGAATCGGCAGTCAGGAAGCCCATTGATTGGTTGTATTTAAAGACTGATTACCGAAGCGGAGGAAAAGGTCACTCTACCACACGTAAGCTATAGAGGCCTTGCATTCCGTTACATCCCCAATGCTCTCTGACTTTGCTTTCCCGTCAGCCCCCTCTCAATCGCTGTGTGACTTTGCCGAGCCACTAAGTCCTCGTAAATATTCAGATCGCCGCGCTGATGACGGACAGAGGGACGAGAGGGACAGACATGGAGATATCCCCTACACCACACCAGCCTGTGTCGGGACGACCGACGACAGATGCAGACATCACACTATAGCTGCTTCTCAGGCAGCATTACATGGAGCAAGACATCTCCATCAATGAATATTTTACAGCAATCAATATGCTCTCCCACAGTAGCACTATAGTGTCAATGACTCCCTGGGTACCATCAGACCCCCCCCCCCTCCCACACACACCCCAAACCCCTAGGGACACCCAAATCTGGGCCACCCTGTCCACCCACCCAATAATACTTCCTGGGGACACCACCATGAATATTTGTGTCTCGTTTAACTGTTTCGAGTCACCAGGTTACCTCCACCCATTACACTAAGTACGTTACATGTACCCATCGTTTTTCAGAACAAATTTTGGGGCGGTCACAAGATACTGACCCAAAGAAGCTTGCACTGAAAAACAAATGAATAATTGTTGATGTCCTGTCAGGTCTTAGGAAATGATAAGGAAATTGTCCTAACGATGCTAACAAAAACACACTTGCCAATTTTTTTTTCGCTTCAGTGTGGACTGGCCAACAACTAGGAAACACATACATTCTTTCAAAGGAAGCCCATCCAAACTTGATATTGCATGCTATTGATCTTCTTAAATGGCTACTGCACAAATAAGCTATGATGTGAATTGTCCATATTTGCAATAGGTTTTTAAAAAGTTTTAGACCTTTCCACATTCCTGCACAAATGAGTTTGTGCATAGCTACATGAATCCAAAGCATACCATCTACACCCTTATCTAACATATGATGTGTCTTGAAAGTGATCTTTCACCTTTGGTTAAGGTCCATGTTCCACAGACATTATGCCACTATAAATTGTACCAGATTAGCACGTGATTTATTGACACAGCTGACTGTCATAACCAAATGTGACTTAGTCTTTCAGTTTAGTAACATGAGGAGGAAAACTTCAGAATCAATGCTTTGTTAAGATTATTTTCAAATTATTAGTCACTCTGCCAGCTTTGACAAAATTTCACGGTTTATCAAGGAATTATATAATAAACATGTATACCAGAATATTAAAACAACACAGATTGTTGATAAAAAAAAGTACATGCAAGCTGAATAAACAATTTGCTTACAAGTACATGTATATGGGTTAAACTGACAGACTTTCTGGCTTAAGAGAGATTAATCAAGGGACTTCAACTGCTGTTCTAGATGATATAGGTGCTTGTTATGATGACAGATAAACATACAAGGTTGACATTTTTTTATCCATGTTTTATCTGTGTGTGCCAAGTTCAACTTCAGTAAGTGCAGCAACCCTTTGTTCTTTTTACACGAAAAGTACAACTATATGGACATTCTATGTGAATTTTTATACTTTCGATGTGCTACGATATTGATGTTTTACATTTACACCACAACATGACATTTTTACAGGATAATTAATTATTATAATGAAGTCGCACTTCATAGAAGGGAATAACATACATACCTAGGTTCATGAAAATTTCATTCCAACAAAACAAAAATATTTATTTCTTGAAGAAAGTTACCCTATCATGAAATTCTTCAACCTAAATATTGTCTTAACTGTAATCTTCATCCCTATCATAACTTTTCTAAATATTGATATGGATATTCACATTATAACGAAGCACATAATTTTTTTTCTGGAAAAAACTACTTCACTCATAGAATTACCTGATAGTTTTTCATCGTATCCTTTTGTGAAGTACAACATTGCCTTGGCGGCCCTCTCTGGAGTTTTGAGCAGTCCCTGTCTGGTTGGGTCCTCGCCTATACCCTCTAGGATATTCCTGTAATGGCCCGCGACATCATGTAATGTTTCACGCTGTATCTCGGCCCGTCGCCTCTCCTCCTGTCTGGGGCTGGGACTCAGCACGGGCAGGTAGCCGTTTGTACGAGCATGAGCATCGTTCTCATCCGGAGTCTTCTCCCCTGACGGTAACGTGGCGTACGTCTTCTGGATTTTTGGCGGGCACTTGTTGAGCGCCAGGTCTTTGAGGCGTTGCTCCAAGTCGGCGGGGTTGGCGAGCCCGTTCTGCGCGGGCTTCACGGCCGATCCGTGCGGCTCCCTGTGTGAAGTAGCTGTCGTCGATTCGGACATCGTGGTGACGCCGCCGAAACACGGTTTGTTCAGTCTTTCTGACACTTTTTGTAAGAAGCTCATGCAAGACGCTCCACCGCTGTCACTTTTCCCCGTGCTGTTTTGGATCCCTGCGCCCGCGTGTGTTATGGATAGGAACGTGTCTTTTCTGCCTTCGGTCGGCGGGGGCGGCGGCGGGGGCTTCGCTCCTCCTGATGCATGCATTCAGACGACTGGCCTCGTGTCACTGAAAATCCTCTCGCTTTTATAGATGTCGAGGAGTGGCCTCACTTATCGGACGGTGCTCGTCAGCTTTTGTGGGTCATTAATTGGTAGCTTTGTGATAACAAAAATTTAGGTGCGAGAAAGCTAAGTTGAGCGCACTCCACCGAATCACACTTGTTTATGTCGCTAGCAGGTGCCCGTCGTAATGCGCATGCGTCTGTCAAACTGGTGCAAGCCGCGCCGCTGATTGGACGAGAGGGTCCTGCCCACAATAAGACGTCAGACCACGCTTCAGCACACACGGCTCAATAAATGACAACACGCTGTACAATCAATTGCTTCTGTCCAGCAGTTCATGGTTGCATGGGGTTGTGCGCACGCTGTGCTTCGAAATGGAAACCCCAAAACAGTCAATTCCAACATCGTTCCTCCTCCTTTTTATTATTATTATTATTATTACACCGATGTATTTATAGTGCCCTATCACCAAGTATCAGGACACTTAACAAGAAAAGTATAGTGTAGTAGGAGAAATAAAAACAAATAGACAAACATAGTGACTAGATTATAGATAGAGAATTACGAGTTCAATAAAAAATGTCCACGATAGAAATGAGCCTTTAGCTGTCTCTTGAACGTGACTAGAGAGGTAATGTCCCTGACGGTTGGTAAAGTCCCTGTATCTTTCTGATATATATTGTTTCTAGATCTACCACACGTATATTCTTAGTTGAAGTATTGAATTATATATAGTCCCGGCACACCAATTGATATGTTTTTGATGCAAATGATCCAGAATCTTTTTTAGATTTAGAGTTCTTAACTTCTTATAACAATATATACATATACAGATAGAGTCTATGCCTAACTAAAATGAAAATGAAAATATACTGACCAAACTACACCCAGGATTTGTTCATAATAAGTTTTACATCCTGTATAGCTCATTAAAATCGATATTTAATATATAAATTTAGTATAACTTATGTCATTAAATATGAAACCTTGATCCACATTGAATATACGTGTTGTCAATTGCATCCAAATTCATTCAGTTACTCGTATTCCGTCATCCGACACTGAAGTAGAGTAGCACGATGATCTGGCTTGAACTGAACTTGTCTCAGTTTTCCTCCTACATTTATGACCTGTATTTTATGTGTTTTTAATTTTTAGTCAGCCTCAGAAATGAATGTGTCACTTTTTATTTTATCAATATTTTTTTCATTTGTTTTTTTCACTCTTTTAATTGTTTTTTAATATTATTCAATTGTCAGTTATCACTTATTTTGTGCATGTACTAGTATGCATGTCATTCTACCTAAACTGATGTAGATTGTGAATAAACTGTTGAATTGAGCCCAGCAACATCTTACCAGCTGCTCACTGTGCAGCAATATATGATATACATGGTATCTTTCAATCGGTAACATGAATTTCCTGTAGACCTACAGTGAATTCTTGTATGATACACGCAACAGGTAACAAAACTGCAGATCGAGTAGCCTACCAAGGAAACTGCCGCACAATCGTATCACACAAAACTGGTAGAGATAACTATTAAAGATGAATTGTTGCACTTGGGCCTGATCGAATCGGGCATAATTTGGGTGTATGGCGTAAACCTCAGACTGACAAATATTTCACAAAACACAAAAATATACAAAACAGAAAAATGTATTCCTACATGCAGAAACAATTTTATGGCTTTTTCTGATACATGTAACTCACGTGCAGTTACATTTCCACATGATATAGTGTAATTCTTTATAGTTATGGGACGCTTGGGCGAGGATACACATCATTTCCATGCGATCAAACCGAACTTTCTAGTCTCTAGGAAAAACCGCGCGGAAGACGAGTTGTTTTACGGGTAAGTTCATCACACATATCAAGTCGGTCAACGGGTCGCGTACGACGTACTGATTGTGTAAATTGCATATCGGCTGTCCGAATGTGAACTGATACACTTAGCAGCTTTAACAGCTAAAACAAACGTGATAGCTGATGTTTATTAGGCATGTTATGATTCCCCTCTATTTATAGTCGTGTCGTGAAACATCACGCTGTATAGTCAATTACCCCAGCAATGGACGTTGATGGTGGTGCCATGAAAGTAGCCTACAGATATATTTTCGTAATGAAAAATATTTGTGGTTTCTTATTTTCAAGCATAAAGAAAAAAATCATCAAGAAATGCTTCAATCATAATCATGATAATGAAGTCAATTTTTTATATTTATTAATTGCAACTTACACACTGATCAATCAGTTAAAACTACATGTTATTGATGCAATGGATCAGTGAATTGAAATCACAAGAAGTCACTTCCCTGTGAGACTGCTGTGTAAACTGTTATAACTTTTATAGTGAACTCTAAACCCTTATGAGCTAGTGTATTTGAATGATAAGCAAACCTTACCACTTGAAAGGTCTTACGTTTTATATGTTTGTAGAGTGCAATGTTTTCGATGGTTGTGTGCTTAATGTACTGATAAGTAAACACACTACATGTCTACATGCACGTATTTGTGTTGAATTATATGGATTTATGTGTTTGAATATTGTGTTTGAATTGTTTGTAATTGTGGAGTTGATACCATATTCACAGAGACTTTAGTACATGTAAAATGTATATCAAAAACATGTAAAAGTGATTCTATATAATATATGTTAATGTAGTATATGTGTCCCGAATGGTATACATTGTATGTTCTTTCACTTTTTTTCATGAACTACATACAGGGGCAATACACGTAGTTTGAATGGATGTCTTGAAGGCCTTTCCCCTGCTGGTGCCTGTAAACTGTGACAGAACTCATTATAAAGGCTTCATTCAAGTGCAGGTGAGTATGAGAAAAGGTAGATCAGAGTTGATGGGATTCAAGTTCATATATGAGTGAAACACGCTTTTTGGCCATAGTTTTGTTTCGGATCATCGTATCAACTTGAAATTTTGTAGGTCTTAATTGGGTATCATGCCAAATTCCTTCTCCAAAATTGAAACAATTGGGAATCTACCCCAATGGTAAATTTCAGCCTCAACATGGAATTTCGAGTCTGCACAAAAAACAACAACTTTAATTTGATTTTCAAGTTATATATTACTTCAAAATAAACATATTTACTTATACATAGACTATGCCTCCCGACTCCAAATCAACTCAATAGGTTCATTCTGTACGGGCATAAACATGATAAAAGCCGTGAATTTGATGGAATTTGTTTGATCCCATGTTGTACTGAAATTTAACATTAGGGTAGATGGCCAATTTTTTCATTTTTTTTAGATAGAATTCTGAAATTTGGTGAAAAATTACTAAACACACAAAATTTCAAGTTGATGTGGCCAAAAAGCGTGTTCCACTGGCAGATGAACTTGTGTTTAGGTTCCACATATCATTTGACCTTAAAACCAGGATGCAGAATGTTTTGTGTGAGCACATGAAGCTATTATTTGTGTAAAAAGCGGTGAATATGGGTGCCAAAGGAAAATATTCTTTAGAATGATTTGAGACAATACAGTCGTGCATCCATAGTGTGAATTTAAAAAAAGAAATTGATTCAATGTATATTTTCAATCGAAGGGTGAGAGCTTCCACGTGGAGATTCGCACACCAGCGGGGGAGTCCCTGGACGGTACAAGCGTACAGTGTGACTGCCGACTGCGTGACCTGCTCCGTGGCTATGACACACTGCTCCAGCAAGTGAGCTTGGTTCAGTGCAACGTAAAATAGGCCTACAAGATGCATAAGATTCACCATTTACATATATACATGATATATATGTAGTAGTATATTCAGTTCTCAAGATCCTTGGTCTTTGTCCTTCTTCAAGTGAAATCACCTATGTTCATTTATAGCGAGACAAAATAGTTTCAGACAACATGTGTTATTCAACACTGTTCAAGTACGGTATATATTGTTTGATCTAACATTTTCTCCTGATACTTGATACATTACAGAGACTTAGGCAGATGTCTAATTTGACAGACTTCCTCGAAGAAATGACCCGATTGCTTGTGAGTGTTTAACTACCAGTACAAGTATAAATGTTTTTAGGTTACATAAATTGCTGTGGACAAATTGAAGTGATTTGAATATTAGAATTTTCAGAGCATTTTGTGAAACACTTTATCGTGTTAACAATGTTACAGGATCTACAACTGTCCAAAGTCAATCGCAAGCAGACATCCAACACACCCCAGTTATATTCCAAACTCGTGCAAGAGATTCAGGACATCGGCTGGGACAGGTAAGTGCAAGTGTCCTGATGGTCACAGGGGTAACGGCAGTTTATCAGTCCACAATTTTTGGAGCCAAAATTCACTATTATCACTATGCACTTTTTTTACCATTATGGAAATTGTTAATTTTTCCAATTGAAGATGTTTTCTTTGCAATCTCTATGCGTAAATGTCGTGCCAGATTTGTTTTTGCCAATTCTTGTGTGTTATGATTGAGATAAAATAGAATAAACAAAAGGGCATGGGAACTAATGGAGGCAATTCATCAATAAACATGCCACCTTTCAACGAAACGATTCAAATGTAAAACTGCAAATGCATATTTAGTGACGCAATTTCCACGTCGTTTGCTGCGTAAAATAATGTTCCTGATATTGCATGGAATAGAATGAAACAAATAACGACAGAAATAACTAGCTCCCGCCCACACGTTTAGACAACCCCCCACTCCCGGAAGTGGGTCTAACCCGAGGTTTGTATCAGAGCCTCACAGTCTAGTGACTTTGAACTGCTGGATGTAAATCAGGGAACTGCTAGCTGGGTCAGAGGGCTCACCCCATGCATGATTGTGTCCATCATGACAGGGCACAGCTAGGGGATATATTTGGCAGCAAGTGGGACATTCATCACGATATCTGGAGATTGACTGAAAATAAAAGGCATATATATATATATATCAGAGCTCTTTGAAGTATAAACTATGTTTTGTTTGATAGATCGACAAAGTTCAAGTGACAAACATGACAATCAGAAAAGCAATATGAACAAAAATATATCTTGTGTAGTTGTTGGGTGGTCAGAGATAAAGTCTGAAATATTAGTATGTTTCCAGGCTGACTTACATCGACTCTAGCTTTACAGAGCTTCACCTGGTCACTGAGGACCCGAGGGGTCGCAAACATCTTCTCAAGATCAACCTGAATAGGGAGGTAAAGAAGACATTCTTCAATATAATGCATAGATAATTGCTCACTTACCATTTTCTATTATCAGTCAGGAACAGATACAAATTTGGTAATTGTTATGAATTACCAAAGTATGACATTTTAACATCATTTAGAAATTACACAAAAAGGAAATGGCAAAAATACATGACCATTTTGTGATATTTTAACAATTACCTCTTTTGGTAACTTCAGTCTAATTTTCTTGTTCAGATGCCTGCTGTGAATTGCATGCTGTGTACGGATTGCTATAAACTTGACAAAAGAAAGCTTACATCATAAGGTGTACTCTCAATAGATTTACAGCAATCCGTACACAGCATGCAATTCACAGATTATGCATCTATCATGTCTATTGTAGATATGTGGTAGTCATACATGTTGTTTGTATATTTTACAATATTTTCAATTCATTTCTTAATGAAAAGATGATATTTATTGCCATACCACTACCTCTATAATAAACTCTTTGGGTAATCTTACCTTGGCATTCAAAGAAGAGGAGAGAGAAATGAATGTCACAAGAATTTTCTTAAAATTCCTGACATCCATCTCGAACTCGAAAATTGAAGGAAATTACTCTCACACATCTCAGATTCCCCGCGGTGTAGATGTGACGTCACACCGGTCATATGATTGACCTTAGCCGCCATTAATTTGCTCCTCCATTGTTGGATGTGTCAGCAAAGTCTTGCTTTTGGCATTCGAAGTTGATTTTCACGTCTTCGAGCGTCTTCTGGCTGTTCTTTAGTCAGCCTTTTTTGCTTTTAATCGTGGTTACGATTGTTAGCTAGCTTAGAGTTAGTTATTTGCGATTTTTTTGGGAGGAAATGGTAAAGCCTCCCCAGGCCCCTTTCCTTCCCCTATTGTCGCCCGTTGTACTTCGATGTGATATTTTTCAGATATGAAGTGCATCGTGTGCAAACACTACCTTCCAAAGTGGGAGGTACACAACGCCTGCTGGCAGTGCAGAGACACTGTGTATTGTCGTCCGACGGCGACATGTGAGTTGTGCGCGGACTGGTGTCTGGACGACTGGAAGTTGTGTCTGCAGGGGCTACGGGAGATTCAGGCCCGCAGGTTTGCTGGTTGTCCCACCCCCCCTTCCCCGTCTGATCCTAAGCCGCGCCCCAAGGCGTCCGACGAGCGCAAGCGGCGGTTAGACCTTCAGTTAGCAAATGCTGTTTGTGCTGTAAGTTTTGATTTATCATTGTATCTTTCTTTCAGCGCACGGGTCCCGGGAGCCGCTCGCTCGGCTCTCGGCACCCTGGCTTTCCCACAGCCTACGGGTTTGTGTGGCTCTCTGTTGGCTCCCTCTCTACTGGCCCCTCGTTCTCATGCTTCTCTGGCTGAACGACCTGGGTTCCAGTTTCCGAGTGTGTTTTCGGGGTCTGCCGGTTCCGTCGGGCACACGACGGTTCCTCGCGCCCGGAATCCCTCTGGAAAGAGAGCGTTGTTTCCCCCTCCGGGTCGGGCTCCGGCCCCCGGGGCTGGGATTCAACCCAAGAGCCAGGGCGGATTTCGGTCCGGGTCCGTTACGCCAGTGTTTCGGCCGCCGGTTCCCGAGTTCCCGCCGGTAACTGGACCCCAGGCCGTGGCCCCTTTAGCCGTGGCCGGTAGGGACCGGGAGCCAATGGTTTTGAGCTGTCCAAACCCACGGGTTTCTGGGACCCCGTTGTTTCCAGGCTCACCCGTTTGTTCCGGTAATAATTCTGTTCATATTTTTCAGATTGCCGAGGATATTCAGGACGACTCCCCTCTCTCTTCCCTTCCCGTCTGCTCTTTTGCCTCGAGCCAGGGCATGATGTCGTTCGCCCAGGTAGCCCAGGGGTCCACTGGTCCGCCGGAGCCGCACGACTCTCCAGTCCAGGGGACTTCTCCTACTGTTCCGCCCGAGCAGCGCCTCAGGGGCGAACTGGAGGCTTTTCGGGCCGAGATGTTGGGACAGTGGCAACAGTTCCTGGCGAGGTTCCCTCCGCCACAACAGCCGCCACCTCCTCCTCCTTCTCCGTCTCTTCCCAGGGAAGACCCGCCCTCGGATGGGGAATCTTCTCCACCGGCTCAGCCGTTGCCTGGTCCTTCGGGTCTTACGCTGCCCCTGAAGCGTAAGGCCGAGTCCGACCAGGAGCTCGCTCAGTCCGAGTCCGATGACCCCTTGTCTTGGGGAGAGAAGCTGGACTTCGTGAAGAGGGTCCTCCCGGGTTTGTGGCCCGAAGAACATGCTCCGCCGCCAGTCAAGAAGGTCGCGAGATCTATGATATCGTCGGAGATGGAGCATCCACGGCCGTCGAAGGACGCCCTACGTTTTCCCCTCTCGGCTGGAGTCCGTGGCTCCATGCAGGAGCGAATCGAGGAGACGGTCAGGACGAACAAGACCGCGATAGGCGCCTTTCCTTCCCGTCCGTCTGTTACAGATTATTACACCTCGTCGGAGCTGGACGACAGGCCGACCACCTTGAGGAGGCACCACCCCCACTTTTCCTTCTTTAAGGAACCCAAGTCGGTGGACATTCCTTGGGGAGCGCTAGCCGAATTCCAGCATACCGTGCGGGTTGGTCTGGCCACAGACTCTGCCATGGATTGGCTTTCCATGGCCACCAAGAGAGCCATTTTACAGTGCCACGACCAAGTACTGAACAATCCGGATTTGGATCGGGATGAACTCGCGGAGGCCCTTCTCAGTTGCGCGTCCCTGGTGACCTCGATCGGCAAGGGCGTTGGTGATAAGGTTGCTCTAGACTCCCACGCACTCTGGGTGTCTGAGCTCTGGCGTCGTGACGCGTTCCTGTCCTCCCTGAGGTTCGAGGTTCCCGACCAGTTGATGTCGGACATGAGGGTCCTGCACCCGGTCATCCCCACCTCCGGGACTCCCACCTCCCTGCTCTTACCGGACCGTTCAGCGGACCTGCGTGAGGTGAAGAAGGAGGCGGACGAAAAGGCTGCGAAGTCTTCCACCTCCAACGCCCTCCTGAGCCAGTCCAAGTCTTTGGAACGGCTCACTCAGCAGATGGTGTCAGCTTTCAAGAAACCTCAGCCCCCTACACAGCAAGCCCAGCCGCAGCAGCAGCCAGGTCGTGGCCGCGGCAGGGCCCGAGGCAGGGCCTCTGGTCTGCCCTTTCGTGGGGCCCCTGCCGGCAGCACCCGAGGAGATCGCGGTCGAGGTCGAGGCCGTGGCCGTGGCGAGGCTCCCAAGCCCGCAGGGGAAAAGAAACCGGGTACGTATAGCTTCGGATTCCGGGCCGGATCCTTTGCTCGAGTGTCGAGAAGAGCTGCATGGTCAGCTCGTTTCGGTCGATATTCCTTCCTCAGACGAGCCCGTAGGAGCTCGTTTAATTCTGTTTTGGAAAGAGTGGGAGCGGCTCGGGGCTTGCCCCTGGGTCGTCTCGACGCTCCGTCGAGGATTCGGCCTGAAATTCGAGAAATTGCCACCGTTATCGCCCGTCCCAAGGGGTTTCACTCTTCCAAACGATCCAGAACGCCGCCGTGTTCTTCACGAGGAGATAACGGCGATGATCGAGAAACAAGCGATAGAACCTGCTCCCGGGGACACTCCCGGGTTCTACAGCGTGTTGTTTGTGGTTCCCAAAGCGTCGGGGGGTTGGAGACCAGTGATAGATCTTTCTCCGTTGAACAAGTTCTTAATCGTGCCGACGTTTTCCATGGAAACGCCGGAGCAAGTTCGTTCAGTCATGCCTCGCGATTCGTGGGTGGTAACGATCGATCTCAAAGATGCCTATTTCCATATTCCAATGAAACCTGCAGTTCGCAAATACCTGAGATTTCTCTATCTCGGCCGCGTATGGCAGTTTCGGGCGCTCCCGTTCGGATTATCGACAGCGCCGTGGATTTTCACCATGGTGGCTCGGGAAGTCCAGATTCTCGCCCACAAGCGGGGGATTTTTATCCACCAATATCTCGACGATTGGCTAATCCGGCACCATTGTCGCGAAACGCTCATCGTCCAAGCACAGTTTGTGGTAAATCTATGCTCACGGATGGGGTTCAAAATCAACCAAAAAAAGTCCGACTTGTCACCGCGTCGAGACTTCGTCTTCTTGGGGTATCGTTATCAGACTACCTCAGAGACTGTTTTGCCGACGCTGGATCGTCAGTCAAAATTATCCGTGCTGTCAGAAGGCTTCCTTCGTCGCATTCCACAGACGGCCAGACGCTGGCAGTCCCTTCTCGGGATGCTAGCGTCCACGGAAAAGTTAGTTCCGTTGGGCCGCCTGCACATGCGGCCTATTCAGCGGCATCTACACTCTCAATGGTCCCAGGTCACGGGGGACAGATCCCAGCTCGTGCAGGTCTCTCCGGAAGTCGTTTCCCATCTGCAATGGTGGCTGGATCCCGTCAATCTGCTCCGAGGGTCGTCATTCCGCCGGCCGCTTCCATCCAGGCACGTATTTACGGATGCCAGTATGGACGGCTGGGGCGCTCACTGGGACGACAGCGAGGTCTCGGGCACCTGGTCTTCGTCTCAGCAGGAATGGCACATAAACCTGTTGGAACTGGAGGCCGTGTTCTTGGCTCTCAGGCATTGGGAAACACATTTCCTCAATCAGGCTGTGTTGGTGGCCACCGACAACTCCACCGTTGTCGCTTACATCAACAAGCAGGGCGGTACGAAGTCCCAGTCGCTGTGCCAAGCCGCTATCGACCTCCTGCTCTGGTGTCACGACCGGGGTATTTCGCTTTTCGCGAGGCATATCCCTGGTCATATGAATGTTTGGGCGGACCGCCTCTCCCGGAGGGGCCAGGTCCAGGCCATGGAGTGGAGTCTTGCCCCCAGGGTATTCCAATCTCTCTGCGGCCTATGGGGCACGCCGATGGTCGATTTGTTTGCGACCCGGTGGAACCACAAACTTCCTTCGTTTGTGTCTCCCATTCCCGATCCCACGGCCATGTCAGTGGATGCGATGTCGACGTCCTGGGAGGGCATGTACGCGTATGCTTACCCCCCAGCGGTGTTGTTGGACAAGGTGATCGCCAAGTTTCGGACTCACCAGTGTCGCCTCCTGCTGATTGCTCCGTGTCTACCGCAGAGGTCGTGGTTCCCGGACCTTCTGGAGTTGATAGTAGACTTCCCTCGTCAGCTTCCGGATCGGTGGGACCTCCTCAAACAACCTCGCTCCAGCATGTTTCATCAGGCTCCCGCAAGTCTGAAGCTTCATGCCTGGATATTGTCGAGCGATGTTTCCGAAAGAAGGGATTTTCAAGGGAGGTGTCCGCTAGGATCGCCCGATCAAATCGAAAATCTTCTTTGGCAGTCTACCAATCGAAGTGGACTTCCTTCTGTGCTTGGTGTCGTCGCCGGAAGGTTAGTCCTTTCAGAGTCGATGCTCCCCTAATTTCCGAATTTCTTCTCGAAAAGTTCAATGAAGGGCGAGCTCCATCCACGATCGCGGGTTACCGTACGGCTATCGCGAAGACTCTAAAACCCAAACTTGGGATCGATTTTGGTCATGATCAAGGTTTGACTGCGTTGATTAATAGTTTCGAGATCGAAAGACCGAAAGCTAGGAACCCGGTTCCTGAGTGGGATCTATCGCTTGTTCTCAACGTCTTAAGAAAAGATCCGTTCGAACCCCTTGAGCGGGCCTCACTAAAGTTTCTGACGTTTAAGACGGTCTTCCTTTTGGCTCTGGCTTCCGGGAAGCGACGGAGTGAGCTCCACGCTCTGTCCTTTTCCAAAGTTAAGTGGAGGTCGGATGGCTCCTCGGTTCTCCTCGGAGTCATTCCCTCCTTTCTGGCCAAAACTCAATTAGCAGGTACGCCATTATTGAGCTTTTCCATTCCCGCCCTGACTCCTTCTCTGGGGCCGGGCCTGGAGGAAGACGCGAAGCTTTGTCCCGTGCGAGCCCTCCGCATCTACGTTAATCGTACGCGTGAGCTGCATCTCGGCAAGCGTTTGCTTTTCGTGTCCTATCTTAAGGATTTTCCAAATGATATCCGTCCTGCTACGATCTCATCTTGGATCAAGAAGTGTGTTAGATTTTGCTATGAAAAGTCACAGGCGAAAAAATCCACAGGTTTCAGAGTCAAAGCGCATGATGTGAGGGCTCTCGCGGCTTCACTTGCCTTTACAAATAAAGTGTCTCTGAATGATGTCATGTCTGCCTGTACCTGGAAATCTCATAACACATTCACTTCTTTCTATCTCAGGGAGTTAGCTTGGGAGGATGACTCCGGCCTCCAGCTTGGACGACTGGTGGCGGCGGAGCGTGTAGTCCAGCTGTAGATACCTGTAAATAGATCAACACGCCTCTGTACAGATGCACCTGAGGTCGACTCCCAGGGGAGTTGCTCCTCTTCTTTGGCGAGGGAAATTTTTGTTCTTCTGCAAGAGGAAAGTCACCTCTGCAGAGCCCCTGCTCGTCTCCATGCATCTGAAGGTAATTCAGGCGTGTATTATGGTTTAGTTGTAAATATCCTGTAAATATGTATTTTCGACTTAAAATTATAATTTAAAAGTAAAACACAATATTTACTACTTTCAATGGATATTTCCTACTCTCACACATCGGTGATGAAATTCCCGGGAGAGGGTTAAACCCACCTCCTTTGGTTATTCTGATATAACCCAAAGAGTTTATTATAGAGGTAGTGGTATGGCAATAAATAGGAAGTTTTAACTTGTTTAAAACCAGTATTTATTACATACCTACCTCTATAATAAACACGATTATTCTCCCTCCCGCCTCCCCTGCCTTAACCAGGTGGGCAAATTAATGGCGGCTAAGGTCAATCATATGACCGGTGTGACGTCACATCTACACCGCGGGGAATCTGAGATGTGTGAGAGTAATTTCCTTCAATTTTCGAGTTCGAGATGGATGTCAGGAATTTTAAGAAAATTCTTGTGACATTCATTTCTCTCTCCTCTTCTTTGAATGCCAAGGTAAGATTACCCAAAGAGTTTATTATAGAGGTAGGTATGTAATAAATACTGGTTTTAAACAAGTTAAAACTTCCTATTCCAGCATCCTCGAGTAGCCCCAAAATGTGGTGCAGAAATTCCCAAGGCTTTTGATTTCGCTTGGAGTGTGAAGGTTAATTTCAATAATTCATGTAACAGATATAACTGTTTTATAATATCAAGATCACATAAGCGAATTCACCTTGAATTTTAAGACAACCTTCAATGATTCAAATACATATAGATAACTTTCCAATGTAGACAATTTGTTTGTATCAAGCACCTGTTGATCATAGTTGGTGGTGAAATGAAGTCACGTACATATCTTTATCTACCTTTTTGATAATCTTAAGCTTTTATAAGTGGCATTTTACGTGATGAATCCGAAGAGTTGTTGTTATTTTGTTGTAGTAAATATGCCATTCCTTTTTTGCCCATATCCCAGAGTACCCTACAGGACCTGCTGAGTCAGTTCCGCCGCAGTCTGGATCAGTACCAGGATCTCTGGGACACTCTGGATCAGATAGACCAGAAGACGTGGATCCTGGAGCCAGAGAAGCCGACAAGAGCAGACACGACCAGGCGGATAGCTCTAGGTCAGTGCGTGTCAGGGCATTGTGTGTCATCCCATTGATCATAAGGTACCATGATTTCATGGGAAGACGAGGAATAACTAGACGTCAAGGCCTAAAGATGCCTTGGAGGCATTTCGGTGTGATGATTAATTTATAATATATACTAGATATCGACAAAAATGAAAAATGTCGACTCCGCAAAAAAATTTACCGTTAAAATAATACCCTTAGACTTTTTTTTCGGACTCGTCGCCCTAGACAAACATGTCTGTTTCGCTCTACGACTCAGTGTTTCCGAGATATCGACGAAAACGAAAAATGCCAACTCGGCGAAAAATTGTTTAGTCAAGGTCAAAGTTCATCCATAATACCCTTAAGACATGTTTGTCTAGGGCGACGAGTCCGAAAATAACGTCCGTTTCGCTCTACGAAGCACCGTTTCCGAGATATCGACGAAAAAAATTTGGGGTCAAGGTCAAAGTTCATCAATAATACCCCTTAGACATGTTTGTCTAGGACGACGAGTCCGAAAATAACGTCCGTTTCGCTCTACGACACACCGTTCCCGAGATATCGACGAAAACGAAAAATGCCGACTCGGCAAAAAAATTTGGGGTCAAGGTCAAAGTTCATCCATAATACCCCTTAGACATGTTTGTCTAGGGCGACGAGTCCAAAAATAACGTCCGTTTCGCTCTACGACACACCGTTCCCGAGATATCGACGAAAACGAAAAATGCCGACTCGGCAAAAAAATTTGGGGTCAAGGTCAAAGTTCATCAATAATACCCCTTAGACATGTTTGTCTAGGACGACGAGTCCGAAAATAACGTCCGTTTCGCTCTACGACACACCGTTCCCGAGATATCGACGAAAACGAAAAATGCCGACTCGGCAAAAAAATTTGGGGTCAAGGTCAAAGTTCATCCATAATACCCCTTAGACATGTTTGTCTAGGGCGACGAGTCCAAAAATAACGTCCGTTTCGCTCTACGACACACCGTTCCCGAGATATCGACGAAAACGAAAAATGCCGACTCGGCAAAAAATTTGGGGTCAAGGTCAAAGTTCATCCATAATACCCCTTAGACATGTTTGTCTATGGCGACGAGTCCGAAAATAATGTCCGTTTCGCTCTACGACACACCGTTTCCGAGATATCGACGAAAACGAAAAATGCCGACTCGGCAAAAAAATTTCGTGTCAAGGTGAAAGTTCATCCATAATACCCTTAAGACATGTTTGTCTAGGGCGACGAGTCCGAAAATAACGTCCGTTTCGCTCTACGAAGCACCATTTCCGAGATATCGACGAAAACGAAAAATGCCGACTCGGCAAAAAAATTTCGGGTCAAGGTCAAAGTTCATCAATAATACCCCTTCGACATGTTTGTCTAGGACGACGAGTCCGAAAATAACGTCCGTTTCGCTCTACGACGCACCGTTTCCGAGATATCGACGAAAACGAAAAATGCCGACTCGGCAAAAAAATTTGGGGTCAAGGTCAAAGTTTATCCATAATACCCCTTAGACATGTTTGTCTAGGGCGACGAGTCCGAAAATAACCTCCGTTTCGCTCTACGACACACCGTTCCCGAGATATCGACGAAAACGAAAAATGCCGACTCGGCAAAAAAATTTGGGGTCAAGGTCAAAGTTCATCCATAATACCCCTTAGACATGTTTGTCTAGGGCGACGAGTCCGAAAATAACGTCCGTTTCGCTCTACGACGCACCATTTCCGAGATATGCAGGATGCCTCAAGGATGACTCAGCAAAAAATTATTTCGACCTCTAGGTCAAAGGTCGTTTTACGTATCGATCCCAAAATCAATAGGGTTCTTCCCTGTTGATATATAAACCTCCGTGCAAAATTCTGCAACTATTGCCTGAATATTTTTCGAGTTATCGTCCGGAAACCAAGTTTCAAGATCAGCCTCGATTTCATCCTCAAGGACCTCACGGACCTCGGAGCCGGATCAAAAAAAATAATACACCCTAGAGATGTTTGTCTAGGGCTACGAGTCCGAAAATAACGTCCAATTCGCTCTACGATGCACGGTTTCTGAGATATGCAGGAAGCCTCAAGGATGAATCAGCAAAAAATTATTTCGACCTCTAGGTCAAAGGTCGTTTGACGGATCGATCCCAAAATCAATAGGGTTCTTCCCTGGTGGCATATGAACCTCCATGCAGAGTTCTGCAACTATTGCGTAAATATTTTTCCAGTTATCGTCCGGAAACCAAGTCTCAAAATTAGCCTTGATTTCATCCTCACGGACCTCACGGACCTCGGATCCGGCTCAAAAAGAATAGGGTTCTTCCACATATCTTTTCTGACTTGTGGTGAAAATTTGACGAGGATCCGTCAAGGCAATCTAAAGTTATCGTCTGGAAACAAAAAGTGGCGGAAGAAGAAAAAAAAGAAAAAAAAAAAAAAAAAATTCTGCTAAAACCATAAAGGCATTTCTGCCGAAATGCCTTAATAACATAAATGATCACCTGAAGGTGTACATCGGGGTTGATATTTCTAAATTGTTTACTTTGATTTTGTCATCTGTTAGTTTCTTGTAACTTTAAGAATAACGAGACCCTTTTGTGGTGGTGAACATATTTTTATTCTGAGATTTGGGTGTCCTCAAAGCTACATGACTACATTGTTCAAATCTTTACGATATTCATGTAATCTCCAGTCTCATGTCACAAACTGATGTGTACAGTTGGTTTTTCATGATCATTGTGTCATCGTCATAACGTCACCATACAGGATAGGATAGGATAGGATAGGATAGCAATTTATTCAATTTTCACACGTTATATACAAATGATGGAATGGCGAAAACTAATATTTGTGATGAAAATTGAGGGACCAAATTAGCTAAAAGCTGTCTTCCATTTGGCCCAAAATGAAATAAAATTAAACTCACTATTGATATTATTTACACGAATGACAATATTATACATACATCTATATATGTATGGAAATACAATTTTCTACTTTTAATAGTTAGGGACATATATTTGCACACAAGCCTCCCGAAGACGACGGAGATGGAGGGGTAGGGGGCAGGGTCGGTGTGATTGGATTCCAGTTTAGACCAAGAATGAACAGGATCATGTTAGAGATAAATCATGAACCGGTCATAAAATATAAAGAATATGGGAAATTTCATACAATTCATATAGTTTATTCACTTAACTATTTCTGTCGTTATATGTGATTAGAGCAGCTTTTGCAAAGCTTATGCGAACATCTAACTAATTCGAAATAAGAAGAAATAAAATGTTTTTTTACAACTTTTTTCACAATTTTTCTAGACTGGATAGATGACAGTGATGGTGACCAAGTGTTCCATATTGATGGGTAATTGAAAAGCGGTAATTTCCTCGCGGCTGATGAGTCACAACGTTCAATGTGTAGGAAATTAGATTGTCTGGTTTCGTAATTAATTTGGATATTTCTATTCGTTGTGAACATGTTGTCAAAAGAGAGAGGGAGATTACCTGTATAATAGTCATGCATGAATAGTAAGACTTCACACTGATATTGATCTTGTATTTTAGGTACATTGGTTTGTTTGAATAGTGGTTCGGTATGGCTGTTGAAATGAGCTTTATTTATTATTCTAATAGCACGTTTTTGTATATTTATTATATTTTTTAAATGGATTTGAGATGCATTTCCCCAGGCTAGAATACCATATAGGATGTGAGGATGTATCATTGCATAATATAAGGTTTTGAGAGAATTTATTGGTAAAATATTTTTCACCTGTTTTATTTGAAATAAAGCTTTGGAAATTTTGTTTTTTATGTAAGACATGTGATGTTTCCAGGTTAGGTTTTCATCAAGTTTAAGACCTAGGAATTTTGTAGTTTTTTCATTGTGGTTATTTCCTATTTGCTCAAGAGCTATTCCGTTGATTAGTATTTTGGAATTTATGCATTTTTGTTTTGTTGCTTGGTTGTTAAACACTATGAATTTAGTTTTTGAAGCATTTAGTTGTAGTTTATTCGAACAGAACCATTGAAATAAGTTATTGATCTCAATATTTGTTTTATGGTATAAGTCTATCATATTTGAGTTGGAAATTATCAGAGTTGTATCATCTGCAAATGATAGTATGCTTGCAGACGTGCAATTTGGCAAATCATTAACGTATATCAAATACAAAAGTGGGCCCAGAATTGACCCTTGGGGAACCCCACATGAGATTTTCCGAATGTTAGAAGTAAATAAATTTTCAATTTCCACATATTGTTCTCTATTCATCAAATAATCCGATACCCAGTCTTTTGCTATTCCCCTGATACCATAATAGTCCAGTTTGTTTAATAACACATTGTGATTAATAACATCAAATGCTTTCGATAGATCACAGAGGACTGATATTGTTGATCGTTTTGGAGTACTATTAAGTGATTCGGCACATTCATTCAATAGATGAATTATAGGATGAACGGTATTATGTTTTTTCCGAAAACCATATTGATGTTTATAAAATAGATTTTGACTGTCAAAGAATTTTGTTATTTTGATATACATTACTCTTTCAAATATTTTGGAAAATGCTGGCAATAGACTGACTGGACGGTAATTAGTTATTTTATCGTGTTCGGCTGCCTTGTAGATTGGTATGACCTTGGCTATTTTAAGCTGTTGGGGGAAAATCCCAGTATTTAAAGATGTATTTATGATGTGTGTGATTGGGATGATTATACTGTTTATTGTAGATTTTATAACCTTTGTTGAAATCTCATCATGCCCAGAGCTGGTTTTGGGCTTCAAATTTTTCACTATGTTGATAATATCTGATGGTTCTATGGGTTCAATGAAAATACTATTTTGATTTGGTGATCTAAGGTAATTTGTAAAATGTATATCTGTTGGTGTGACATTTTCACTTGTTTTTTTGCCTATCTCTGAAAAATAGTTATTAAAAGTATCCGCAATTTGTGATTTATCTGTAATCGGTTTGTTGTCTACTTGGAAGGACTGTGGAAAACCTGACTTTTGTTTCTGCTTACCTATGACTTTGGTCAAAATATCCCATGTTTTCTTTACATTACTCTTGTTCAATTCAATTATTTCAGCATAGTATTTCACTTTTATGGCCCTTTTCAGTCTGTTGTATAAATTGGTATATATTTTGTAGTGTTTTATATTACCGTTTGAAGGTTTTTTAGTTTTCTTTATAAATAATTTGCTTTTATGTCTCATTGATGTCATCAAGCCTTCAGTCATCCAGGGTTCTTTCTTGAAATATCTGTTGTTTTGTTTGATAATTTTTATAGGAAAGTTATTATTGAATTCATCTTTATAAATGTTAATAAACTTTTCATATGCTTCGTTCGCATTGAAGCATTGTGTTATTTCATCAAACGTTTTTTGTCTTAATTGTTCATTGAACTTCATTACATTAGCCTCAGAAATAATTCTTTGCGTTTTGTGTGTGTTATTTGTTTTTTTTGTATTATGTTCTTCCAATAAAAAGACACCAAAGTGGTCAGAAACATCTGTGGTTATGATTCCAGATATAATATTTTGCTGTATATTGTTTGTATATATATGGTCAATCAGGGTTGCACAATAATGGGTTATTCGTGTAGGTTTTGTGATGGTGGGTATAAATCCTCTGGAGAAAATTTCATCAATATAGTCATTAGTTTTCGCATGATACTTATACTTTAGTAGATCAATGTTCATATCCCCCATTATGATGCTGTGTTTATTTTCTGAGTTTATGTGGTCGATTGTTTCTTGTAATGTGGTAGAGAATATGTCAATGTTTGCATGAGGTTGAGTATTTGGTCTGTATATTACCCCTACGATTTTGTTAGCATGTTTCGTTTTGGACAAGACTTCAATAAAAATGGATTCATATACGTGTGGTATAAATACACTTAAATCTTCTCGCTTCTTGAAATTTATATCAGACTTCACAAATATGCCCACCCCACCTCGGTTGCTGTTGGATCTGTTATTCGAGATTAGATTATGATAACCCGGTAAATGAAGACGGCTATCTTTATCACAATTAAAAATCTCACTCATGCCTATAATATCGAATGCAGAATTGTCATCATGATACATTAGTCTCAATAGGTCAGTAAAGTTTTCCCACTTAGATGACAGGCCACAACAGTTTAGATGGAAATAGGACATTTTAGTGACCAGATTTCCATATCTTGTAGAAAATTCTGTTGGATCTACATATTCACAACTTGAGTTGACATGACTGTAGGATTGGTTGCATGGGTCCTCCAAATCTTCATCGAGTGAGTCGAAAAGACTTGCAAAATCATAACTTTGATTACTCCTGACTTGGTCCAGGGTAATGGTTTCCATTATGTGACTGCTCCTACCCGATACCCCTCCAACCCCGCCCGAACCCAGAAGCCCGTGTGCAAATATTCCCCACCATAGATACAGAGTGAATTAATTTGATCACTAAAGATATACATATGCATAATGCCATTGACATAACAATGGTTGGTAAAAGTAACATACATGGTTACTTTCAGGCAACAACGCGTCGCTACAGATTCAGGTCTCGATCGACCATCCAAAAATGTTGCCAGAATGTCGCTTCATGGGAGCAGATCACGGTTTGTTGTGGGATATCTCAGGATTTTAAGTCACAAATTACACTGGATGTAAGAGCACTACAATTGAACATACAAATATATAAATCTGGTTGTTAGTTGTGTTTGTTCCTTCAATTTCAGTCATTGGTCCCCTGAAGTCAAAGTTCAATTCCAATTTAAATTTATGGTGAGTACATGTTGTGGTCAATCCATAGTCAAGAGTTAAATACACATACATGTACATATTAACATGTACATTGAATATGTAAAATTAGCCCAAAGGCTAAGATAGGTTACCGGACAATTTTGGTTTGGCCATGGCAGCATTGGCAGGTAACAGACCTTGAGATTTACCAATCAAGGTTCGCAGTGTAAACATATGACCTTGGGATTTACCAATCAAGGTCATCCGTATGAACTTCGATGTAACCATTACTTGTATGTGTGCGGCATTTGATATTCTATATGTTGGGTGGAATCGTTTAGGCCGCCTAGGTCAATTTACACATTCCAAGTCAGACATTTGGCACTCAAGGTCATCTGACGTCAAGTTCAAGGTCATCATTAGTTGTGCCATATATGTCTTCCTATATGTTCATAATGCAAACATGAGCTCTATCTGCAAGCATTTCATCTACAAAGGCAAATCTGGGCATTTTTTGACCCCAAATTGGCTGTTTTGACCTTTCAAGGTCATCGAAGGTCAAATTCAAGGTCACCACACAAGTCGCCATATATGACTTCCCATTTGAAAGTGCCAATTTCTAAGCTCTATCTTCAAGCGTTCTATGAGTACAGTCCTGACAGCTCCCATTATGAAGGAAAAAAGTGCCGAAAATTTTCTAAGTCCAAAATTTTTTTCAAAGGGTGAAAATTTTTTTTTGCCTAGAAATGGCCCAAAATGGATAGTAATGTTATTTGGGGCGAAAAATTTTTTTTTTGCCGACTCGTCAAAAATTCAAAATGGCCGCCACACTGAGATCGGCGATTCAAGGGCAACAAAACTTATACACGTCGCAGAGGTATATAAGAGGAATCTTTTTAAGCAAAAATCTCAAAACTGATCAGAGAGTTTTTGAGAAAATACAGACCAGGTGCAAATTTGAGCGTTTTTTGACCCAAAAATGGCTATTTTGACCTTTCAAGGTCATCCAAGGTCAAATTCAAGGTCACCACACAAGTCGCCATATATGACTTCCCATTCGAAAGTGCCAATTTCTAAGCTCTATCTTCAAGCGTTCTATGAGTACAGTCCGGACAGCTCCCATTATGAAGGGAAAAAGTGCCGAAAATTTTCTAAGTCCAAAATTTTTTTCAAAGGGTGAAAATTTTTTTTTGCTCTAGAAATGGCCCAAAATGGATAGTAATGCGATCTGGGGCGAAAAAAAATTTTTTCGCCGACCCGCCAAAAATTCAAAATGGCCGCCACACGAAAACCGGCAGATTTAGGGCAACCAAACTTATACATATCACAGAGGTATATGAGGGGAATCTTTTGAAACCAAAAACTCAAAACTGATCAGACAGTTTTTGAGAAAATGGCCGTCAAAGTCCAAAATTGAGCGTTTTTCGACAAAAACGGCCGCCATTTTGAAAAAAATGCGAAAATCAAAAAACAAAAAAATACCTCCTTCTCAAAATATTTTTAGGCATTTTTGTGCAAAATTTCAGAAAGATTCGATCGTTAACTTTAAAGATAAAAATGTTAACGCCGGACGGACGGACGGACGGACGGACGGACGGACGGACGGACGGACGGACGGACGGCTAGACGGACGGACGACGGACGCAACGCCATGCCAATAGGTTATCGGACCAAAGGTCCGGTAACCTAAAAATGATTGCCCAAGTTCGGGTTTTTTCTGCCAAAGTGAAATTTTTAAAAATACCTTTCAAATGCAATTCTGTGTATTTCACTTTTACACAATTCAAATTTGTGTATTCCATTTGTACTGCTTATGACAGGGACAGTACAGAGGGCTTAGTGCAGAACTTACAGAAGATCTTGCAAATTGACTTCCCATCACCAAAACATTCCAAGAAAGAGGTAAGATGAGCTTCACCTGATGCAATATTCCATGTTCCTGGAAAATAATGCGCAAGAAAGGAAAACAGCACTTTATCAGTGCAAATAATGAAAATGTTTTGTGTAACTTTAGCATCAACATAGATTTGCATGCTTAGTATTATTGCTGATATCAAACTGCTTTGCAAAATCTCAGCAAAATTTAAAGATTGAATTAATACGCTCCCTGCAATACCCCTATCTCTACCCCCCCTTAGGAGTTTAGCATGGAGTGCGGAATCTGCTACAGCTATCGACTGGATCAGGAGATTCCGGACCAGGCCTGTGATGACCCTCGGTGTGGTCAGCCCTTCCACGGATCATGTCTCTATGAGGTCAGTCTACATACTGCTCAGTAGCTTCGCATCGTACTTATATTTGCATAATGACTGTGGTCAGAAACCCATCTCTTATGGGTTTCCGCTGGGGTGAAAGTTGTGTAGTTGTGAACTTTTCGGCGGTAAATGATATATAAAAATTTGACACCATTGTAGTGTCACCATTATCGTCGCTTGATGAATCTGTAAAGCTTGTCATATGTCACTGACATTTATCATTGAAGCATCAAGATCAAAAGTTGACTAATTGCAGGGGTAGAACAATTCACTCATATGTTCACATGTTCACATTTCAGTGGCTGCGGGCATTGCCGTCGTTTCGACAGAGCTTCAATGTTGTGTTTGGTGAATGTCCGTATTGTAGCACTGTAAGTAAACTTTCAAGTTACCGGTACTGTATTTTTGTGACACTAAAGTCAAATTTATGTATCAGTGAAACACGCATTTTGGTCATAGTTTTGTTTTGAATCATAATATCAACTTGATATTTTGTGTGTCTTTAATTGGGTATCATGCCGCAATTTTTCACCAAATTTCTGAACACTATCTCAAAAATCGAAAAAGTTTGCAATCTACCCCAATGTTAAATTTCAGTTCCAACATAGAGTCTGTACCAAAAAAAATTATTCGATGTTTGAATTATAATATTGCTTCAAAATAAACATTTCTATCAAATATACAATGATCCAGTCTTCCGACTCCAAATCAATGCAATAGATTCATTCTGTATTGGCGTAAACATGATAAAAGCCCTGAATTTGTTGGAAATTATTTATTTGATCCCATTTTGTAACGAAATTTAACATTGGTGTAGATTGCCATCTTTTCATTTTTTGAGATAGTATTTTGAAATTTGGTGAAAAATTGTGGCATGATTCCCAATTAGGTTGCACAGATTTCAAGTTGATCCAAAACAAAACCAGGGCCAAAAAACGTGTTTCACTAATACATGAACTTGATTCTAGAATTGTTAATCTGTATGCTAAAACTTACCAAGTTGTCCCTCATGTTGAATCTCTCAAGAACTGATTTCGTTTATAGTGCACTGTTCAAAATGTTATGAAATTGATTTGTAATCCGTCACATTTCAGCCTATCACAATGAAGATGTCAATGCGATGATGACCGCGTGGCCTACAGTGTATTGGACCAATCCTGAGTAATCTCCTTGCCCAAACAGCTGTGTTCATTTCAGTAGAATAAATTTGTTTGTTGCAATAAATGTGATTGTGTTGGGGTTCATGATTTGTGGTTTGAAAATTGCTTTCTGACCAGCACTAAACATGCTAAAGTGTCTTGTATGAATGTTTTTGTGAACTTACTGCTGTCTGTTGTACCTCTTTCTTCCCAGTAGAAATTTCATTTGATAAAGTGCTTGTTTTGGCTACTACTCCGATTCAAAACAGATCTTCAGTCTTTACATAGCAAGATGCCGTATGAGGTATTCAATATGAATTTATTTTCCGTGTTTCTTGGACAGTTTTGCACACCTGTGAGCATGTTAAGAGCTCCACTCACTCACCATATAATCTTGCTCTGTGCCCCTCGACACACGCCAGAACATGTCATCGTATGCATCGGTACAACGTGAAATCTCTACTTGCGGGTAAATTAGGAGTACAGTACAACATTATATCGTATAGTATTGTTATCAACAGTTTGACCCATCAGCCAAGTAACTTGATACAAGCTGATCAAACAGCACATTAAAGTGTTTTTGAATTGTTGGCTACTTTCTGCGGCAAACAGCAATGCACAACCATAAATACAAGAATGGTCCACACGTAGATTAACATATATAAATTGGTGTATACGAGGAAGCTGTTTCTGTATTGGATAGCACTACATGTACTTGGATGATGGCGTAAATCTCTGAGAAAAAAAATTAAACACACAGCTGTAATATGCCATACACAAACAAAACAAAGGTGTGGTTAGCTGACTTAGCTCAGGCTTTTGGACATAACGTGTTCAAGTTTAGTGTTCTTTGTTGATAAACGTCTACACCAGTGATTGCTGGTTGACAATGAACCTTTCATTGTATGCATAATCTACGTGCATCACATTGACTGTACATAAAATGTGAAATAATTCATTGGAATCAAAGACTGGTGCTGTTGATTTGATGTATCATACATTACGTATTATGTTCCCTTTGATGTGAGTAATACAACCATACACTCCCACTCACCACATACACTGCCCTCTCAGGCTAAATCACAGGCAGTCCATAGCAAACAACAAATCCTAACCACACGACTTTGATGCGACTCAGCATGGTATCGATGCGAATACGTGAGAATTCCTGTACAGATAATTTACAACTCGCACAATACAATATTAACATATACAGAGTACCATACAAAACTTAGCATTAACTCTATTTACAAACCATGTAACAATATTCAACACATTCAATGCTTTGTTGTGTAATTTCATGGGCAAAATTCATTCATATTCTACATACTGTGTTCAAGTTTAAGTGTTCAAGCTACAATTTGTATCAATTTCTGGGCTGCTTAAATTCTCATACATTACCCTGGACTACATTTCAACATTTAGTTCCTGAATAAATAGATAGGATCCTATGAGAGACAACTATAAAGGTATGTGTAATTACTACATGGTATTGCATGCTAGTGCAAAATTAATATGATAATTCTTTGGTTACTGAATTCTATTGCCTTCATAACAACTGGTAGTGTATTCTTGAATACACCAAACCTTTAGCTTATATCACCATGACAATCTGACGGGGGAACTTTTTTACCATGGCATTTCCACAACTGATGATCCATGTTAGAGATCAAATATAATACTCATTCAATATGCATATTCTATACAGTGCATTCAATGAGAACTACAGTGTCATACAATCAACAGTGAACTTTGTCAGACTAGCTGATTTATAAATTGTCACAGAATGAATCAAATAAAACCATCCAAAAGGATATAACTGCAAGTTTTGATACATAATGGACAGGCCAATGTGGATTCACAGATGCATGATCATAGAGTCACCGTACAATAACAACATCGTGCATATGATCATGACGTGCCAGTATATTTTCGTAGATACAGGTCCTGTGTGAATATTTGTACAATTTGCATCCTACAATGTCTGATACCTACACCCATAGAGACTTTGGGAAAATGACAAGGAAAAAACAAAAGATCAACTGGTGTACTTTATAATTACAGAATCTGAAAGAACCCCAATGAAACTGTAAGAAAACTAGTCAGTTCAAAGATAAAATACATTGGTGAATGTCCATGGAATATCTGTAATGATCACCCCTATACCCCCGCACAACTTTCTGACAACTACATGTATGACAAAACAGCTGTATTATTACAGCTGACAGACAACAATGTCTCCCCCTCAAACATGACTGGCCCTTCGCACTGTACAGCTGTGTTTATTCTGAGGCGACTGTGCAAATATCCCCACCACAAGTTCTAATGTTCCTGCACAATTATGAACGCACACCAACCAATGAATGCTCCTGGAGAAAATGCTGGACCAGAACAGTTATGACACAATTTTCACACCCAAACACGGTTATATAAATTGACTAGAGATCATCATGATGCAATACACACAATTGTTGCATCAACATGGCAATAACATTTTTGCTGTATTCTTTTCTGGCAAATGCATTGATCACTAATCTCACATTATAAACCAGTATTCATATTTAGGTGCTATGGCATTGTACAACGTACATGGAATTATACTACTTTACTCTGGTGGGTTTACACAGTGAAAAGTACATATTAGTGATTTTAGAAATACATGTAATATATCAATAAATGTCTCTATGATATATACATACACCATAAATGAAATCCAATATTGTCATACGAAAAAATAAGAACACATATATATCATCAACAGTGTATTGTAGTGTAACAACAATCTACCATTTGGTTCTGGACATAAAGAACAGGAACATCAGGTACACGACTGGAACTTCAACTCTGATAACTCGGCAGCGGGCTACCTGGAATAGAGTAAACAACTGCCATCACAAAACAGAGTTGTGAATCCATACTGATAGATTAACTTTCATTCCAATATGTGTATGGGACATTTATAAGCTGATTGGCCGCCTAATACTAGTACTTCTATACACCATGTACACAGGAAAGGTGCAAATCTCCTTGTATTAGAGATGTAGTTTTCCGATATAATTTTGCCACACGAAATGTGGTACCCGGTAATTTGGGTACAAATACATTACAATATTGACAAATTGGAGTAAGGATGAGTCTCAAACACAAACCAATGGCTAGGAGGCAGTGGGCTCAGCTATGTTTGCCAACATCGCATCTAGCTCCTTCTCAAAGTCTTCTGGGCGAGTAGGGCTGACTGTGTGAGCAAAATTGTAAGCCACCGTTAACATAAGCTCACATGTATTTATTCATGAACATTCATTGTCATGCTTGGATTAGGATAGTCCAGCTAAATGCTTGCAACAATAGTCCACAGAGTAAAGTTCACTACACATCCAACTAACCATTTGTCGCGTCTGGAATGTTTCCTAACTGAACATCAAGGTCATTCAGTTCAAGTTCACCAATGTCAAGGTCAGATAGTACACCTTTCTGACTGGATGTGGTATTCATGTCTTTTCTGACTCCATTGACACAGCTATAGTCCAGAGTTTTCTCCTCTGTGTCTGACGTGCCCTGGTCTGGACTAGAATGTTCATGTTGTTCACTGGAAGAACTGCTGTCTGCTGACTGGTTTGAACCACTGACTTGATCATGTTGACTGTCTGTATCACTCTTTGATTCACATACAGCAGCACTGACATGACATCCATCTACTACAGTGTCCTCAGCGCCATCAGTGGATGGACTTGCACTTCCTGTATCTTGAGCGACCTCCTGTGCTACTTTCTCACCCCCACATGTGCTTGAGTCAGTCAGAGTTCCACCGCTATCAGCCCCAAGTGGATCCCCACATGGCATCCCAGAGTCTGCACAGGGGGCACAGTCACCAGCATCTGCTACAGCACTAGCTTGATCAGTATGCTTGGTTGATTCCCCAGTTCCACCATCGCCGGCCTGTTTGAAAGCCTCATCCAAGTTGATGACAGGAACGTTGAGTTCCTTGAGCAGAGCTTCCCCGTTGTCCTCTGCTGGCGGTGGAGACTTGCTCTCCTGCACACGACTGATGATAAACTTTCGCTTCATGGTGGGACTGGAGTTGGGGCTCCGTCTGACCACCTCCTGTTGACCGGTCACTCCCAGGAAGTTGTGGCCTGCTTTGGATCCAGAGCCAGAATCATAAACGGGAGACATCAGGGAGGGACTCGCTCCGAGTATTGGTGCCAGCGTGGGCCGACCATTGCTAGATACCATAGGAGAGGGAGGAAAATTGTTGGGAATTGGTTCGCTGTTGGCTGACAGTCGTTTGCTGCTAGTTTGTTCCGTTGGTGAAGTTGCTTCATCGTTGTTGAACGTGACCTCAGGAGCGGACCCAGCCATGGTGAAGGCCGGAGAATCCAACGTCTTCGACCCAGTTCCAAAACCGGGAACCAAGTTGAGACTGTCAGGTCTTGGACAATGAACTTTGACCTCCTCTGTAACCTCCACGACCTCCTCCATCTCCTCTTGGTCCTCCTTAGACGAGTCCCCTTTCTCCACTCCCTCGTTCTGGATGGCCTCCGCGGCACCCTGTGCGGTGTCGGCGGCTGCCTGCTCCTCGGCGCGCTGGTTCTCCTCCAGGACGGCCTGCTGCTGCCGCTCCTCCTCCGCCTCCTCACGCTGCCGTGCCAGGTCACGGTTCCGCTGCATGTAGTTACTGATGTCATTCAACAGGCGGCGCTGCTGCTCAGCATAGTCCTTCATGCTCTGAAACATACAGAGAGTACAACTTCAGACATGGATGACAAATGTGATGAGATATTACATACATAATTGTATATGTATGACAAAAAAGTATCAATTCAATGCAGAGTGTATTTTATGGACACATATGAATTTCAAATAATCAAATGATGAGTTCATCAACCAACAGTTTCTCGTTTTGTCTCCTTGTCGTGATCAATCCTGGTGACGGACTCGCTGACTTTCAGTGACAAGGACAGAGCCATCAGCCCTCCAGTCTTGATCTCATTCTCCCGGAGGTCCATCCGTAACAGACGCGGGCTCTCAGCGATAAACTCGGCCAGCGCCACCGCACCTACAGAGTTTGATCACACTTAGTGTTGAACAATTGAGAGCTCAGTCTATGTATCCTTCATGTATTTGTTATGTTTGAGAGTAAATGAACATTTCTCTTTTAGTTTCTTCTCTTATCATCGAGAATCACCATATTCAAGTTCATACAGTACGATATTATTCCTGTATGTAGTTATACCCATACATGTACCTTCACAAGATATTTTGGCGGCCTGCAGACCGATGCGAAGCAGAGATTTGTTGGCAAGAAGTCCATCCTTTAGTCGATGAATGCCTTCGTTGGTCAGATTGTTGTGGCCCAGGTTCAGAGTCTCCAAACTTTTTGTGTTCATCTATTGATCATGTTGATAGGAGAATATATTGTACCGGTTAGTTATTTTCTTCTCATCAGTTCATACAAGCAAACTGAACTTTGCACGCATTTCTTTTCAGATATATAAGTCCTGAGTCACTGGTATACAATGCACATGTACAGCCATGATATTCCAATATAAGTTGGCACCACATGTATCCTACTGCAAACAGAAGACAATATGACACAAAACATTTACTGACCAGAGCCCTGCTGAGAGCGCTCATAGACTGGAAGGTGACTTGGTTGTTCCACAGAACCAGCGTTAGAAGTCCATGGCCGAGGTTCTGTTCCCAGATACCATCACAGATGTGGCTTGTGCCCACGTCCTGGAGGAGGATGACAGCAGCAAACACAGATTGTATTCTTCTATACTGGGAGCATGCACCATGTGTCATAATTGACACGAGATAGGACACACTGTCATTGAACTAGTGCCTGGCAAATGTGAAATTTGTGAGATTTTTGTTCGATGGCACGAGCCCAGCATTTCAATATCCCTGGGTTGATATCAAGATATTGCTATAGTTACATCATGTTGCCATGGTTACCTGTAGGTGTATTGCCAGATGTTGCTATGGTTACCTGTAGGTGGTTGTTGCGAACGTCTAGGAGCTGTAGCCGGAAGTTGTACTTGAGCAGGTTTCCGAGCTGAATGCCGTCAGAGGGCATCAGTTTGTTGTCGGCAAGGTACAGCTCTCGCAGATAGTCGTTCATCTTCAGCGCCGTCACTGCACGGGCAGACAGACAGACAGACATGGAAGTCAAATTTGGGAGTTAAGGGCTGCACTACGGCTACATCACTTCAGTACTTTTACTTCCTTACAACCAACAGCAGTGAGACAGTATAACCAATATGTGCATTGTGCAAGTGGAGACCTGAGGATAAATCAACGGTCTGCAGAACAAGAACAAATGATCCGTCTCACCAAGTACAATGAGAGGTCGGCCGGACGACAGCGAGTTTTCCAGGTGTAGTGTGGTCAGCATGGAGCCGAGGCGCAAGGAGCGACACATAAATGGCATCACCTGCTCTGGGATTGTACAGTTCCGGATCTCCAGGTTCTCCAGACACGGAGTCTGCAGTGGCAGGGTCAAATACATACATACAGGGGGCAGCACGATCTTCAAGCTTTATGGAAATCAGTCTTATAGTAGAGAGTATTCATGTCCAATAACCTAGTGCTTTATCAACAATCACCATGATTACAAAGTATACAGTGAAGGTTCACGAAATTGTATCTGATACTACATGCAAGTTACTAATACCAATATAATTTTTCTGATATGAATATTACGCGGACCTTTTTCATGAGACGTGCACATGCTTGCCATCCACGGATGCCGACAGTTCTGTTGTTGGAGATGTTCAGTCTGTGGCATGACTCATAGTATTCTATCATGTCAAATAATGCCACTGCACCCTGAAGAAAACATTCAATTGCTACATGGCATGACTGATTGGACAGCACAGCATGATATTATACTTATTAAATACAGATTGATTTTACGTCTGTCTGCAGCACACAAAAGCAATGATTGAATCTATCATGTTCAAGACAATTAGAGACAAAAGATTACCTCCTCTTCCAAGTGTGTTCCCTCCAAGTCAATGGTACGGAACTGGACCCTCCTCAGAATCTCCTCCACAGTCTCGCAGTGTTTGTAGTCCAGCCGCTCGCCTGTAACCATGGCAACAAGCCCACACACACAGTTATCCTGTTTTACGGCTCACCTGACCACACGTCCAGCACGCCCACACACCCAGCACGCCCACACTAATCCTAAACATTGATTGCCAACTCAAGGGTCCAAACCAGTAGAATACAGGAGTAACACACCGTCATGACAATCAGACCAGCTGCTGCCAGCTTACATTACATGACTACTTTACATAAATTCAATATCAGATGATAACCAGATCTGACATGAATTAGATTCAACCATGTGAAAAAAATAATTAAGATTGTCACAGACAATATTTATTTGTCATATCCATGATATCTAAGAACTGTTGGATGCATTCGTATTCAAAAGAATTTCCGAGATACTGATAATCATGGTAATATTTCAAGTACACACTCAAAACACACAACTTACCTCTTAATGTTAGTGTCTCATTTCTATCACAGAAGTCATGGATGACCTGGAAAGTCAAGCTCACAAAATTAAACTTAATATGCACATCATTACTGTGCCTCTCACAGCGATGCTGAGAAAAACCTCAACCATACTTGAACACAGGGAATATTTGTCTTGAATACAAATTTTGAATTTGGTAAATTAACACTGACATGTATTGTACATGTAACACTCCTGTATTAGAAGCTGACTTTACCTGTAACTGCTGGAGTAGCCGTGGCAGGGGCTTGACACCAAATCGATCACAGGATTGCTTGTACGCTAGGATCAGCTCATCAGTAGAGCACGATGATGCTTCACAGCACAGAAATAAATGAATTAGTGGGGGGGGGGGGAAATGGAACTGATCATGCTCACCTTCAGCAAAACACAAATTGTCGAGAGGTTTCCTATTTGTGGGCTCACCAAAGGCACTTTGAACATGGAATACCCATAAATTAGGGCCCGGACGAGTCGAAAATTTCCAACCCGGGTACCCCTGTGGTATGACCCGACCCGCCCCGGGTAACCCGTCCAACTATAGATAAAAATTTGAATGGGAATCACTGGAGCAAATATGAGCAATATGTAACACGTAAACGCCAGTCTTCGATCTTTGATACCCATTATTTGTTTCATCGGTGTTTATCACTGTTTATTTTCGAGTTTGAAAGATATCACATGATCTCATAAAACTACTTCCGATTTTTTCCCGATGAATTTATTGTCATTCTTGTGATTTTACTAGCGTTTATCGCAAATTTTCAAAACGAAAACTATAGCATTATTCGTTTTCGGGTACGGGTAATGAAATTCCGACCCGGGTGATTGTTCGACCCGCCCCGAATTCGGGTACCCGTCGACTCGTCCGGGCCCTACCATAAATGAACAACATCAACATGATCAAAAAGGGTCACAGTACCCATATTTAACCATACTCAGGTCATAAAACAAGAGAGCTTAAACAGACACGTGTCATGACAACTGTGACTCTACATGTGTATTTATCACCCATAGGTCTCTGATAGACCTACCACATGACACTAACGGTGGAATATTTTCCTGACCAAACACACTAAGTGTACTTGCATCATGTATGTTCGTAATATTCCCATTGATATACAAGTACAAGAATGCACATGCAAGTATATACCAGTACCAAATACCAACATAAGTGGCTCCATGCCAAGCACAAAAACGCAAAACTAAATCCACACGAACATGTGTATTGTTAAAAACGCGGACATTGATACCTGCAAAATTTTATACATTTACAATTATGCCCTGTGATAACAGCCCATCTGTCAGATTTATAGATACATTGAAGAATGTCAATTGTAAGCAAAAGATTATGAAGGTGCCTGTTGTGATCAAAAATATCCATTTTGGGCATAAAGTTATAATTGCAATACACAAGTTAGTATTGTCATTTTTTTAACTCAGGCATCAAACAATGCTTTGGTAAACAATACACGCCTGAACGCAACATAGTAGTCTGTTTTTCCCAGAAGTTTACAAATATGTAATTATCTTAGTATTTTATCCTGCTTGGGATTCTTAACTACAAAGTTTGTCAACAGGGACAGCATGGGTGATAACTTGTCAGTTGCTTGACCATTTGACAATTATTGTTGTAATATCAATGATTGCAATTAACTTTGTTCAAATACTGTATCTAATCAGGCTAGAATGAAGGTGTGCCGATATATAAATGAATAAGTAATGATGTAAAATTATACAGTGTTTGTGTGTGTTTGGCCTTATAAGCATGTTGTGGCTGGCTGCTATAATGCAGGTGGTAAATAAAAACCTAACTAACTAGATCTAACTATACACCGACATTTCACAAGAAGTCATGACACCTTTCTGTTCCAAGTATCTGGTTTAGTGAAAATTTTGGAGCCTAAGCGGTAAGCCTAATCATGCACACCATGTTCTGACACAAGTCAACAAACATTTGAGGTTTTATTCTATAAAACCATTGTTTTATATGACATAGTCTCATAGAGCTAGATCTTTACCATCATTCCATGGTTTTGGTGGATCCATGTACCCGGAAACAATGCGTTCATCTTCAGGGAAATATACCCTTCGTTTGGCTTCTTGTGCCTGCAACTGAGTGTCTGAATTGGTTGGTGCAATGGGGTTAGGAGCTGTAAATTCTGAAGCAAACAAATCCTCATCATCACTGGTTACTTCCAAAGGGTGAGATATGGCCTTAGTGACAGTTCTGTGTTTAGGGGGGTTTAGATTCCCATTGGTTCTGGTGCTTTCGTGCCCAGTGCTACCGCTCTTGTTTTCATTTTGCTCATTGTTGACATCTGCAGTATCAGAACTGTCATTCTCGGTTCTGCTGGTTGCAGTTTCCGGGGTTAGAGTACCATCTGTACAACCATCTTGTGTCTTGTCTTCTGCCTCTGTCGATGGTACATCAGGTTCCCTGAGTGTTGCTTCATATAAAGAATTCATCTTGGAGTTCGATCTATTGGTTATCGAGTATTTATCCCAAATATTTATCTCAAAGTCACTCCCACTGTCTGGCAAAATTCGTCCATATTGACATTACGTTTTTAGCGCATGCTCATTGGTCCCGAAATGTATCCACGATTACCATTGGATGGTGCTAAAGTCGACCAATAGAAACCGTTCACACTTCTTCCTCTAAAATTTCCGCGGCCATTTTGAACTTGAAAAAGTGCAAGCCGTTCGAATTTCTTGTGCTGCTTCACTTGTCGAGTACTGTTGGCAATAAGATAAATATTGCACTGTAATATCAGGTCGGTCATATTAAAACCAGAAACTGCTCATAAATAATGCTCGTCAGATAACCCAGTTAAAGCTCGATCTAGATCTCATAGATCTAGTTTTGTCGTCCCTTCCCGCCCCGGATGTAAAATGTAAACATACGCACGTGCAGCCTGCTTTCCTGTTTGTTGCAAAAATATTAAATCTGCCATCTAGAGCTTTTCTTGTTGTCAGGTTTCTTCACATCTTCGATCCAGTCCTGTTTGGTACGACATCCTAGCCGATCTCTACTAGAACTAGTTTAGTTATCTCTAGACTCTACCCAGCCGTTATTGTTATTGATTCAATGATTGTGGGCCTATAACCCTGATAACCTGATAACTTCCCGGTTTGAGAAGTAAGCGTTGACTTTCAGTTTCGTTTCGAAGATCAGTCGTTTGCCATGATCATGTGTCATGATTGACTTGAGATTTTTCAGTCTTATGGTTTCACAAGTTCACAACTAATCTAAAGTCTACAATAACCAATTACAAACAACATATGTATAACCATCACACCAGCCGTGGAGTGTTTACCGGGTTACCATGATGTTGAACTAGATCCAATGGCAGTTGGCATGGTCATCATGGTTTTATCAGGAGAGGCTTTACCTGTTCACTGGTGAATCATGCATGTTCATGTAATGACACTGTTGGTAATGGCAGGGCTTTGAGATGAACAGTTCACAGTTCCTGGTCATGATTTATAATAATGAACTGTTGAACTATGATATTCACAATGGACGTTGAGGGAATTGAGCAGTAAGTTCTGTTGTATTAGTTGATTTGACTAAGAAATGAGTGTTTCACGCTTATTTGTTAGGGTTTTATTTGTGTGTTGTCAATAAATTGATTTAATTTGAATTGAGTAACAGGTACTTTTGAGTAGATCTATATCGTTATGGTTCAGTCTTCAAAGAAGGACTTCCTATCAATGTGTACTGTCTTCGACCCATGATTTTACGTTTAAAACTTCCATATATGTCATGGGTCGAATACTATATATAGTAAATATATTTCAGTGCATTTGAATTGAGAATACTCTAAGCTTCGTTCACATATGAAATATGTATATATTTGTTCAGTACGAACAAATCGTACGGAAGAACATAAAAAACACCGAAAATCTGCAAGTTTTGTTGTACATGTGCCACACGGCAGTGCATGGCTGACAGAAACGTCAAACATGACGTTAATTCCTGTAACGTCATTGTTTTGAGAGAAGCCTCGACAGGCAGCTCATTCCACTGGATCCTAAGATGCTAGAAGTGCTTCGTTGCTCGGCATCATCAAAACAATGACGTCATCGGTTGCTACTCATTCATTCTCCCCAGTTGTAGGGCGTGGCCAACTAAGTTCTTTTCAATTTTACATTGACAGTAGTTTTAAAAATATGATTTCTTCGATTTTGAAGTCATCTGAATGGATACTTCATGCGTGTGAAACTAATTTGTTTCCAAATAGCATTTGAATTTGATAGGAAGTCCTCTTTCAATATTTATGTACCGACATCTGGGGAATTCAGAGATGTGTTCATGGTGTTTGGGGTATGTTATCATGCGTTTGACTCCGTAGGTTTTTTTTTTTTTTATCGCGCTATAAGTCACCAAATAGTAAATGTTCATGGTTTCTAATTTCTTCCAACATATTCTGTATTGCAGATCGGTGTCAGATCTGAGCATCATGCCGAAGGCTAGATCAGCAGGTGAGTGAATAACTGGCCAGTACAAACATGTACTTGTACCGTGTAGTAACAGTAAATACTGGTAAGCAATTGACTGGTAATGTATCGGACTATATATCACATTCGAACGTAAACACAGATGATTCGATAACACTGTCTTGAATGTACTGGTCCGTGAGATGTAACAGTTATGATTGTTTGGGGACCTCCATGTTTTGTTGATGACTTATCGCTGCAGCCAAGCCGCGAGCCCCCAAAGGAGGTCACCAGCTGGCCAAGGCTCTCCCTGCTGGTGAGATTCTCCGTGACTTTGTCAAACAGGAGTGGAAACTGGGCGTTCCAATCGGCAGTGGTGGCTTCGGTCTCATCTATCTAGGTATTTTTTTTTTCAAAAATTGTGATTCCATGTGTCGAACATTATCATTGATTATGTTCGTTAATCGATTTAGGAAATATTCATGTTTCTAAAAGTGATATGTGCATGCAGTTATTGTGTGTAATCAGAAATGGTGTGAGTTGTTGTGATATTTGGATGTTAGTAATTACATGTAACTCCATTTAAACTTCGACCAAAATGTTTTTATGTAGCTGACAAAAATGGCCCAAATGCAGTGTCCAGTGATGCTCCGTATGTAATGAAGCTGGTGAGTATATATGTCTGGCTTTTGATGTACAATGTACATGTACTCGTACATATGTTTTACTTGTCATGAAATATCGTTGAACTCATACAAAATACTTTTTTGTCAGGAACCCCATTCCAATGGTCCTCTGTTCTGTGAGCTACACTTCTACCAGCGAGTGGCCAAGCCTGATATGAGTGAGTTCATCTGCCTGCTTTGTTCCATGGAATGAAACATACATGTAAACATGTGCAAAAATCCTCTTTTTGTACTCGATAGATGAAATATGTCAATTTATGAGACTTGAATCACTCGGTATGCATGTTCACATTGTATGTTGACACTATGTACATGTAGTTGAGGAGTGGACCAGGGCCCGGAAGATGAAGACTCTAGGCGTACCACAGTACATTGCCTCAGGATCACATGACCGGGGCGGCACAAAGTACAGATTCATGGTCATGCAGCGGTGTGGCACAGATCTACAGAAAATCTTCGAGAGCAACGGCAAATCCTTCGCAGAGAAATCTGTGTACCTGCTCGGCATCAAAATGGTATATTGATCTTTGGACGGATGCACCGCTGATTTAAGGGAGATGAACAGTTTTTTAATAACACCTTTGACCAGTATTGGCAAGATCAAAATGTGTATCTACAGTATCTGAATCTGAATGACTACAGTGCTGAAGCCAATTCTAGCATTTAAACACCAGGGGAGAGAGAGTGTATAACTGTATTTAAGTACTTGTGTTGACATGTTATTATAAAATGTTCTGTATTATAAATAAATACAAAGCTATTGAGTTTGTTACGGTATGTCACCTCTGCAGTTGGATGCCTTGGAATATATTCACGAAAAAGAGTATGTGCATGCGGACATCAAAGCATCAAACATTCTGACGGGCTTTGGACGAGGAAAAACTGACGAGGTATGTGCAGTTTTCTGCGATGTAACAACGTTATATTAAAGTTGATGGCTCTGAGTCTGAAGGAGGTTTGTATCTTTTCTAGGTGTTTTTGGTGGACTATGGGCTAGCGTACAGATATACTACAGATGGCAAACATAAAGACTACAAGGAGGATCCCAAACGGGTACACGACGGCACGATAGAGTTCACCAGTCGAGACGCACACAAGGGAGTCAGTGAGTGGTCCTAACTTCACGTCTATTATGTTAACTAGTCCGGAATGGAATGTGTCATTCACTTAAAGTTACTTTCTGAGATGAAAATTATGTTACTCAGTTTGAAGGTGTTGGAATTTCCTATCGATATTCAATGGTGCTATCTGATTATAATACAACTTCATTATGAGAATTGACTATAACTGTATTGTTACGGCCAGCTCCATCACGTCGCGGCGACCTGGAGATCCTGGGATACTGTCTGCTCCAGTGGCTCTGTGGTCAGCTTCCCTGGGAGAACAAACTGGCTGATAAAAATTACGTCCGTGACCAGAAAATCAAGTATGCCTCTCGTCAGCTTCAGCCTATTTTGTTGTTCTTGATTTTGAAGTGTGTGAAATATTATGCTGTATCAAAAAAAAATTGTGAACCCCTTCAAACTAAATGTTGAACATGCTTTGGAGAAATGTTTTTGTCTTTGTTTGTTGACAGATATATGAACAATATACCTTCACTGATGACAAAATGTTTCCCCGGTGGTCAAAAACATGGTGAGTTCTTGGTGAATGGTAAAAAAAAAGCTTTTATGCATGTTCATATCCTAGTGTTATAACTTACAGTGCAATGAACTCTACATTCCATCATACCTATGTGATATGACATGCTGCAGATGAGCTGAGCAAGCTGTTGCGGTACGTCACAGAACTACGGTACGATGATCAGCCGGACTACCGCAAGTGTAGACAGTGGCTTTCCCAGGCACTCAAACGACACGGGGGAAAGGAGACGGACAAACTGGTGCTGACAGCCCGGATCCAGACTCCCAGCAAACCCGCAAAGGTACACCAAGCTATGTCACTCACAGAAGTGTTGGCAGTTATCATGTATTCCTCTGTTGCTGTACTCTGCCCAGGTGATGCTGTTACTGTTTTGAAGAAAGCAGCCAAGAAACCTTTCAAAATGTCTATATGGCTCAGACTTACTTCGTTATTCACCCAAGAACAACTTCTTCATACATTTCTATAGGTCTCTCGCAAGAGAAAAAGTGAGGAGGAATGTCTCCCTCCCCAAAAGTACCTCTCTACAGACTTTGTGTCGGACTCGGACGAAGACTTCGAGCCACAGTCACCGACCCCGGCCCGCAAGACAGCCACACCTCGACAGGGAGGCAGGCGCGCGACTCTGAAGGCCGCCGGAGGCAGACAGGGTCGGGCTGGCGCCAAGGTGGACAAGTCTCGAGTGACTGAGAATGGCGAGATCATCCCAGCCCCCGCAGTGCCTCCGCAAACAGCTGCTAGTCAGCCGCTTGTCAACGGTAAGCTGTATGATGTACCAGCTTCACAGGCATGATATATTGTACAGCTGAATTTGTTTTAGTATAAATTTCTTGTCATAGACACATGCGCGAATTTACGGAATGGCTCGTAATCTTTCTGGATTATTGGGTCTACAGCCTGGTTATATGGAAGGCCTGTGTAACTACATGTACAAATTACTTCTCATATCTGAATCTACTGTAATTTAGTATTCATTGCCATATTTCCACCTCTATTATAAACATTTAAAGGTTATCCTAACCTGGTATTCGAAGAAGAGTTCAAAACTCCCTGTTTCTTAATATCAATACACTTAGGTAGGATTGGAGATTTGATTCATAAACTATTGCATAGTTCATGTAGTTGAAATGCTATAGGGAAACCTGTAGCTGAATTGCATTAACCGCATGAGAGTTAATAACATTCTGCATGAGTTACCACAGTTAACCTCTTGTTCCCTGACACAGGCAGTGGTGCTAGACCCAAGACAGGGAGCCGAAAGAAGCAGCTGATGTCGTCGACGGGCACGCAAACCTCCCCCGGCCTCAAGGGTCTCAGGAGGAGCCGCAAACAGTGATCTGTGATCCACACAGCTGACCATCTGATCGTGGTGTAGTCAGCAGTGTGCCGTTCATCCTCTCCCATGCATTTGTACCGTGTGGTGTGTTGTGTTTTTGGGGAAAAAAGAAACTCATCTCACATGGAACTGAACTTGAACCAAATATGGTTGGAACAAAAATTGTGGTCACATTTACAGTGTTTGTTTTTCTTCCAGACATTGAGTCATGATTATTTTTGACATGAATCGATATGATATATAATTAGGTACTGTGGGAAAATGATTGGTATGTCTGAATTAGGGGAAGAAAGTAGAAAGGATACTAAGTGTTCTTGTATTTGATCATGTAAACTTGTCATATCCAGTATATGTGATTATACATATTGCCTAGAAACTATTTCATATAACCCTATACATGTATAATAAAGTGATTGTCTATGGTGCATTGGTGGAGATGCTGATTATTCTTTTCTATGGACTTTTGGAAACTGCATTGATATTGATTGTATTATGCTCTATGGTACATTAGTATTGTTAGAAAATTCAATGGTGAAGAACTGGTGGAAACATGTTGTTTACTACATATATTGTCCTGGTTAGATGACTAAAAACTTAAAGGTTTTCATTTCACCTTTCTAAAAATCCACATGGACCACTATTGCTATTCCCTGTACTTATAGCTTCTTTTGTTCTCCTTGAAACCGGAAGCAAATTCTGATCTATATATTTTGCCAATTATAACCATTGCGAATGATTTGTTGGAAGGCCATTGACTAAAATTTAGTACAGGATCATTTTTGAAACACTACTTCAACAGTCGGAGTGAGTTAAAAATCAGTTGCTATACTCTGGTTTTTCTAACTCGTTTACACAGTTTTTCGCTGATATTTTTTCGATGCTAAATGCTATCGTTCTATAACTTGGCATATTTCACCTGGGAGTCAAACGGCAATTATTTACCGAATTTCAGACTTTTATCGCGAAAATTGAAAAAGTTGGCAATCTACCCCTATGTTGAATTTAGCCACGTCATTTAGTTTCTGGGTCTACATAATTTTGTGTATTTGCTCGGTTTTGCAGTAGTGCAATCTTTGTGTAGAATACACCCCAATGTGTCATCTGGTCTAAAATTACAACAATACTTCGAATCCTGATGGATGTAAACAGGATCAAATCCTCGAATAAGCTCAGATTTTCGAGGTCCCGTTTTTGGCTGAAATTTAGCATTGGAACTTCTTCAATTATTGCGATAGATGTCTGAAATTTGGTAGAAAATTGCCATTTGTCTCCGAGGCCAAGTTATAGAACGATACCATTCAGCATAGCAAAGATATCGTCAAAAACAGGTGTAAACAATGGTGTAAAAATCTGAGTATACATGTTTACGTATTTATCGAAAGACGGTTTCAATACTTGTGTACTGACTTGAGTGTTTGCCATGTCTTCGCATACAGTGTGTTTGTAAAGTAATGATATCATGAAACACTTGCTAAATCATCTGTGACAGAGTTGTAAACCAAGAACGGGTACGTGAAAGTGTTGGTCTGATTACTGAAATGTGTATCCAAGTGTGTGTTTGTGTACAAGGTATACTACAGTCAAAACTTGATTGTCTGGCTGACTGCCGCGTTAGAACATGTACTGGTGTGGAGAGCTGTCCACCATGTATTCATTCCTGCAGCTGAGTGTGTCTTTGCTATATTACATGTAACTTCATGAAAATAAACAATGAAAATTATGTTCCCCGTCTATTACTCATCTCTGGTAAATGCATCATTCCATTCACTGGAACTTATAGTCTAGGGTATATAGTGTTTCACGGGGAAAAAATTGCAACACTAACAAATCATATGGAATTCTTTGCATTGAAGGCATCTAAATAACATACTAAAAGTCTAAAGAGATAAAAAAATCAGGAACATTCCCAAACATGGGTTGAAACTTTTCTAGTTTTTCACTCTCGAAATGCCACAATGACGTATGTCTGTTGCAATAGAACATTGTGTTTATACCGATTTCACTGCATACATATCCACCAAAACTACTCCTATACATGCACATTAACTCCTATACATGTACATTAACATATAAGACGGTTACCCATACATCCCACTTAAAATATGCGTCCCACATAGCGAAACCCCCTATGCGAAAGATTAAGGAATGACCTCACTCTTACGGAGCACCTGATCTCACGCTCAGCTGGATGGGTGTCTGTGATGTTCATATGGCTTTGACTTTGATACTTTAATATGACTTCGATTTGACCTCGTACGCTGATTTTGTAAAATTCATCCATGGATTAGGTCTTGGAATTATGAATTTGTCTGTTAGTCGGTATCCATTCTAATCCCTCGACAAAGTCATGAAATGGCAGAATAGTGTCAAATTCTCCCATTCTCCTACTCATCGGAACAGCACTACTTATAACCAACTCTTATAATCCGTGTCTTTCTCGTTGCTTTTTACCAACTGGGATTGTTGGAATCACCAGGATCATCCCTCTTAGGGCCCGAGCACCGAGCGAATTGAGCACCGAGTCGGAATGGGTTTCATAACGGTCGGCTTGCCCTGTCTGGGTCCGGACCCGGGGTCGGGTCCTGATAGGAACCTGGTTGGGTCGAATATATCCTCTTTTCCAGACGATGTCTCAGCCTCGAACCTTGTCTTCGCTGCTGCCATTGCAACGAGGGATTTAGAACTCTCCTTCGGGCTCTCCTTGGCGTTGGGAACGCTTAGTGGGACTCCCGGCCAAGGCCCTTTCCGTGGGATTTCCGTCTGGTACAACAATACCTTCAGGAGCTACCCCAAAGGTCTCAGGCAGTTGGAGCTGAGCCTCGGCGCTCGTCTAACGTTTCAGCCCCAGACGATGTTCAATTCTATGCGTCAGTAGCTGAAAACTCAGATGACCCATTGTTTGTTGTATGCCAGCCTGCACAAGAGCTGTCTCCACCCAGTATCTTCCTGCTTTCCACAGGTTTAACACGGGAAGCCATGTGCAGCTGGTTGTCATCACTGCTTCGACGCTGCCAGGCTCTCCAGCCCGGGCTCGTTCCCAAGGGAACACTTTCTCGTGGTTACTCTGGTACAGAGTATTTTTACATCCCAATTGCCTTTCCTGTGCTTGGTTACACCAGGCCAGCCTCAGCGACCAATAAGGCTCTCACTGGCTCCACCCTATCCGCTTTCCTCGTTGGTATTGCTGAAATGCTGTCACCAGAAGACTCCATGGGGGTGGATTAGCTCGACCAGACTTCCAACATCGCTCGTTCCCAGGAAGTGGATGGCAGGACTTACTCTCCAAGGAGGAGCTCCTTTTCGTGCATTCACGCCTGGGGTCACAGTTCCCACCTGAACCCCCAATTAAGTCGTCCATTTCGGTGGACCAGGACTGGTGGCCTGCGGCCTTCCCATACCTCCAGCTGAAACTCATCAGCAGTTGCCTCTGAGCTGGAGTGTTTGCCAAGCTTTCAAACGCCGTTGGCAGGGAGTTCTTAAGAACAAGGGAGAAAATACCAAGCGGTCGAAGCTCTCCAAGTTCTTTGAACCTTCCCAGAAGGACTTTCTTACCAAGCCGTTTTGGCCCTCCCAAGGAGGCATTGCGCCACTTATCCACCCCTGAATGCTTCCACCAAGCCTTTTTTGGAACCTTTTTGTATTGCACAGTTGCGACAAGTCGCTCCATTTCAAGGCCCTCGAGTCTTGTGCGACTGCCTCATGCTGGCGCCCTGTGCTCAGGAAACATGGAACCAATACCCAAACGGTTCGATGGATGTCATCCACATAACCTGCTACTACTTCACGTCTTGTCGTGTTACCTTTCACAACAAAACGTGTTGTTTTCAAAATAATACGTCATGGTGTCAATCATAGTAAATCCATTTGAGCAGTTCCTTTGAAACAGCAGCACGACCCGAGCCAACACTTAGGAACTTTCAAGCTCGTAGTTCCCCTCTGAAACCATCGGGCTCAAAATATATGCCATGCCAAAACTGAACTAACAGGAACATGCGGGTTGTTGAAGGGATCTCAGCAGAACCACTTGTTTAGGCCCTATGGTTTCATTGTAACTGGAAGTTGTGGATGTGAATGAGCTCAGATCCGTTGTGGCAGAGTTCCTGTCATGCAATATTCTGCTTTAGAAGTATATGTAAGCATGTTCCATCAAGATTTTTGACATGCTTTGTCGCGCATAAATTAGCATCAAACTCTCTGGCCACAATAACTGGATAAGCTAGTCTTCCCGTTTGCGAATATGACAAGGGATTATCAAAGCTCTTTGCTGTGCTGAGCAAACACCATTCACACAGTTGTGGTTGAACGAAGCCTCTTTGTGAATCGAGAATCATTGCCTCGTGAGGAGTCATTATTCATCAAAATGGTGGACTTATTCCAAGCTACTATCAAACAGATGATTGTGCGAGAGGTAGAGCTACTCCAAGTCATTATAAAGCTGAGCTGCCTGTCTCCAGCATATGGCTCTGCTAACATGCAGTCCATCCACTTTCCTGCAAATTCAATAGGCAAGTCTGTACTGTGATTGTCATTATGTCTTATCAATAAATTGTAGTGAGTCATTGTATGTGTTGGTTAGTTGATTAGTTGAATATTGGTCCACTAGTGCTGGTATCCCTTTCCCTGTGTATAAATATCAATATAGGCACCAAATTCTTGCTTCTATCTGTAGCAGAAGCTGATATATAGTCAAAAATTGTCACAGATTTTTATGGCAGCCACATTTAATTCTGATGCAACCAACAGTTACAGAGACACAGCGGTATCACCACTGTATTTCTTGGGTCAGATAATATAGGGGTAGACACCAATATTTTGCCTTCATCTGACGTAGAAGCTGAACCCTAGCTAGAAACGTGTTTTTCCGTATATTCCAGGTTTTTCATGGCAGTCATTTCAGATTTTGAAACAACCAACAGTCACAGAAACTCAGCAATACCACCATCTGATTCCTTGGGTCAGAAAACATGGGAGTAGACACTTGAATCACCAACGTAGGTGCAGTGGATAACTCGCTAGTTCAATTTTAAACTATTTCGCGTATATATGGCGGCCATCTTGGATGTTTGAAAAAAAAACCCATGGGATTGATGGGGACTTTCTTGTGGGTTATCGATATGGTCTCCAGAGTCACTGTGCAAAAATTCAGCTTTGACACCCAAATTTATATCCCAAACCCTGACAGTAGACTAAATTCTGACATGGCGAAATGGTGCGGAAAATTACTCAAATGGGGGGGGGGGGGTGCAAAGAATTGTGATTTTGTCCCAACTTCCCATATTTTGAGAACTTTAGACTTTTGATATGTTGCTCAACATATATTTCTGTAATCAAATCACGAATGATATGTAGTGTTGCAATTTTTTCCTATCTGACCCCATTTGGGCCATAAAAGTCCTGGACTATTATGGTAAGAACCAGTTCAGTTGCGAGCAGCATTCCAATGGTATTGCAAGTGGGAATATCTAGTCAGTATGCCTAGATTGGGACATTGATTCGCTTCAAAGTCTCAAAATTTAAGCCCAAACTTGCCCCCTTTTTATGTTACCGGACATATGGTCCGATAACATAATTGGCATGGCGTTGCATCCGTCGTCGTCGTCCACATTTTTATCTTTTTTGTTTACGAGCGAATTTTCCTGAAATTTTGCACAAAAATACTTAAAAATATTTCAAGAAGGAGGTATTTTTTAGTTTTTTGATTTTCGCATTTTTTTCAAAATGGTGGCCGTTTTCGACGAAAAATGCCTGATTTTTTTACTTTGGTGGCCATTTTCTCAAAATCTGTTCAGTAACTTTTTTTCTTTTTGATACATAACACTCCTCATATATACTCCTATGATGTCTATAAATTTCGTTGCGCTCGAATCGCTCGAAGTGGGCAATTTTGGCCCAAACTCGGCCCAAATGGGACTTTCCCATGTTAAATTCTCCTATGCTTTATAATGGAACACATTTATGCGAAATACCTCACTTAAAATTGAGATTAGAGACTAGGAATCAATTGTGGACATATAGGAAATGATATATGCTGAATATTCTCGTGACCTTGAATTTGACCAGTTTCAAGGTCAGAGCACAAAATGGCTTATATCTCGCTTATTATCGACTCTACAGCTTAGGAATCAATTATGGACATATATGGAATGATATATGCTGAATATTCTGATGGCCTTGAATTTGACCTTTGACCCCATTTTCAAGGTCATAGTACAAAATAGCTTATATCTCGCTTATTATCGACTCTACAGCTTAGGAATCAATTGTGGACATATAGGAAATGATATATACTGAATATTCTGATGACCTTAAATTTGACCTTTGACCCCATTTTCAAGGTCATAGGACAAAACGGCTAATATCTCTTGTTATCGACTTTACAGCTTAGCAATCAGTTATGAACATATAGGAAATGATATGTGCAAATTATTGTCATGACCTTGAATTTAACCTTTGACCTCATTTACAAGATCACAGGACATAATGGCTAATATCTCGCTTATTATTGACTTTACAGCTTAGGAATCAATCGTGGACATACTAGAAATGACATATGCCGAATATTATCGTGTCCTTGAATTGACCAATGACCTTATTTTCAAGGTCACGGGACAAAATACTAATATCTAAAAAATATATTGTCCGTTAACCTTTCTTAGCCCTTGGGCTAATTTTTCACTTCCTCTGAATCTATGTGTGACTTCACGAACACTTATAGGTAAATCACAACTATAGGTAAATCGTGTAGGTGCCGTGCTAGAAAGGTTTGCGCCATGCTAGAAAGGTTTGCATCCTGCTGAAAACGTTTGTGCCCTGCTAGAAAGGTTTGTGCCGGGTGTAAAGGGTTTGTGCCTTGCTAGAAACTAGTCTCATAACTGAAAATAACTGTTTACTAACTATGAAACTGATTTCAAAACTACTCTGAACTCAGGCATGATTAATGGCAGCATTGGGCCGCCGTAATTTCGGGCTATTTTTAGTAAAAGAAAATCACCTTTTGGAAGTTTTTTGGACTTGAAATTTTGGGAAAAAAATCGGCACTTTTCTCCTTCATGGTGCTGCCACAACTGTTTTCCTATAACGCCTGAAGATAGAGCTTCGATATTGGCATATTCAGATGGGAAGTCATGGGAAAATGGGAAGACCTTTAACTTGACCTTCCATGACCTTGAAAGGTCTTTCATGACCTTCAAAACAGCCATTTTTGGGTTAAAAATGCCCAAATTTGCATCTACAGATGGAATGCTTGTATGTTTGAATTGTGAACATATATGGCACAAGTAATGATGACCTTGAGCTTAACCTCGGATGACCTTGAGTGCCTAATGTCTAACGTAGAACATGTAAATTGACCTCTAGGCTTAAACGCTTGTAAGTAAAGTGAGGATTGTGTTATAAGAAAAGTCTCAGTTAAATTCTTTGCACAATCATTCACAGTATATACAACCAGAATGTTGACTTTATTGAGGCCGTGGTTCTACCATGAAGACACATGTACCGTTCAACATCTAGCAAGATCTCTGAAGCCCTCGATGGCCCTCCGTTCTTGACCTTCAGTTGTGAAGCTCAAACAATTCTAGTGATAACGTATCATGTTTTATCAAACAAATGCACCGATTTTGGGAATCTTGATAAGTTACGACATTCCAAGAAAGTGATGCAAACTGATGCATACATGTACACCCAGGTACACATTGACTTGGTGTCAACAGAGACAACCTCGATCCTGTACGGACGTAAAATCTGAATATCATTATCGTCTTTCATTTAGCGCGCCCGGCCGTCCCACCTGTCCTAGTATACATAAAACAACAGCCGTGCGTTTACAAACATTGTCACGAATATCATTAAAAATTCATAGACTCATCCGATGACAGAAAGGTTCGGGAGTAATTAAGACCGATACCCCGTCTCATCTCTACCAGGATGCACAATCGATCGCTTAACTCCACCTACAAGCTAGACACAGGGAAATGTATCGTTTATTGGTCGTAATGTTTGCCAACAGTGGAGTATCGTTCAGCCATTCATCAGTGTGTGTTATAGGCAGTCTGGATAATATGTATTATATAGATCTTTACATGTACGTCAATGGTAATAACATGGCATGGGCCAGACATGGACATGGATGAATCAGAATTTATTTCTATAAATGATCCGTACATTGTCATCTGGTACATCGTTTGTAAGCACAAAATGTGAGGGGATATTTCATTCAATGAGTCACAAAACACAAAATACAGGCTGTATGCGGGCTGTGAATGTGTTACAGTTGCATGTTGGAAGACATCCATGGTCACTGAATGAACGCGCGCTTTATACTAACAGGACACAGAAAGGTAATCAGTCAAACTTTGAAAGAAATCCCTGGTATTTTCCATTCCGTCCCTATTTATCAGTTTATTTTATTACCTGATAAATGAGGTTCCTTTTACCAATCCCCAAGCTTATTGATTTTATTATTAATAGATATTCGTTATCAACATGACAATTATCAAGGCTCTCAAAAGTTGCCAAAGACTTGCCTAATTACAGCATACAGTGGTGCGGACCCTTTATATCGTGGCTACTGCTGATAAAGCAAAACTTTGGGCCACGTCTTTGTAACACTGATATCAACTAATTGTCAATGTCATTTATAACAACGTACAGCGATTTATTACTTAGTACAGACAATTAGTCACGTGCATTTTGCAGAACAACATTGCCGGGCATAATTGTTTGTTTTAACCCGGTTGGAGAGGAATAAGATAATGTTCAAATGCCTGCAATGTTTCAAATCCGTAAGAATTTGCCCATGGAGTAGCAAAAACTTTACAAGCACCAACCATATGGCACGAAATGCAGGCCCGTGCATAGCACAAAATCACATATAAGTTCAACTCATATCACATATGATATAGATTATACCAGTATATGTTATTAAATCAATTTAATACCGGCTCTTTTATACTGTCGGGGTTGTGATTGTTTGAGGGTTGTGATGTTTCCGAAATACAACATTTCACTCCTTAAAACGAAATTCAGAGTGTGAGGCGTCATGCGAGTCCTGAGATAGCAGCTGCCACGCTGGGCCATAAGTGTCCACAAGTTTTGAGGCCAGTACAGAACGGCACCGGAGATCCTCCTCGTTCACCTCGAGTCTATGAAGTCAATGGGTCGACCGTCCTCAGCGAGACTATCATCCCCGTCCCGACTGGAAGCGGACTCTGGGGACGGGGCCGAGGGACGGGAGAGGGTCATTAGGTCCTCGTGGTCGGCGTCCATGCCTGCCAGGTCCAGCTGAGGCACATGGGCCCGAGACGTCCGCTCGAGCGTACTCTTACGGACGGGAGGAAGAGTGCGCGACGGACGTTTCGTGGTGATCACTGTCGTGGATGTGGAGGCCGTGAGAGGGCTGGAGTCCTGCAGCGAGAGCTTCCTTGTTGTCTTCGCGGGGACCAGCTGGGAGCTTGAGCTGAGGCCAGCGTCCATAGAGTAGCTGACGCCGAGAGCGTGTGTTGACTTTGACGAGAGCACAGAGTTACTCCGGCGAGGTCTCGCTGCTCGCAAGTCCAGTTCCAAGTCGTCATCAGACTCGTAAGCTGGATCCGTATCCGTATCCGAGGACTTGAAAACAGCCGTCTCACTTTCTAATCCTAGGATTGGAGCGTGAATCTTTGATTGGTCTCTGAGCACGGACGGCCGATGTACGTCAAAAGTCGATTCCTTGCCCAGAGTCGGTCTCTGTGGTTCCAAGGTCATGTGTCCCGGGAGGCCAGATGTCCCTAGGGCTGGTTCACGGAGCGGGCCGAGGGGCTGTCCGATTTCTGGGAGTGGCGCCCGTCGTTTGAGCCCGAGGTCCGTGCACGTGGTCTCCCGGGCGGCGAGGGGCGGCCCCTGCTGCGTCCGCACGAAGTCAATCATCTCCCGGATCCCGTCCACGTGGCGCGGGTTCTTGACCATCACCGGCTTCTTCTGAGGCATCGTGGACGACTGAACACCTCGCTAAGGATCCTTCGTTTTTGATGGTGTTCTGTTTGTTATTGTCGCGGCCACTTGGGCATTGTTCAGGGCGCTGGTTTGTTGTCGGTACTACGTAATCTAGCGTTCGAAGTATCAATAGCGTAACGCAAATCACAGGTTCCAAACCTTTTACCACACACTAGACACTAATAACACTTAGGTGATCACAGTGGAATGTCCACAGTCCCAGTGTAATTAGTTCGTTATTGAATCCTTCAGTGTGTATTGTGGGACGGTGTTATGGTTAATTTCCTTATATGACCAAGCACGTTGAGTGCGGGCATTCTTCACACTGACAATGTTCCACTCGAATCTCCACAGCACGAGGCGAGTCAACATCCAATACAAATTGTCGCTGGGCCCTTTAAACAGCCATTCATTCTCTCCTGTGTAGACAACCAAATCTGCACGGACGTGTCATCAGGAGGTATCGACACAGCGAAATCCTTACAGCTCTCTGATCAAGCATGGCTTGCTGTATGACAACGCACTTGACTGGGTAAACATGTACACTACGGGGCCAACCCGTTCGGTGTTTGGAGGTCAGGCTTGTCCTCAACTGAACGTCTCACGCTGGTCGAGTACTGTCCCCCGACATGGACATCACTGTTGTCTCCTATCTCTCGAGGACACCGTCCGTCCATGTGAGCCACAACATTAAGGAGCTCAGAAAGTGACCGACACACAAACACAAACACTCCAATGTTATCCCGACAAATATATAGGGACCTTGCAGTCAGTTGATAAGTTATTTAGCCGACAAATACCGTCCCAAGGGTCTGTGTTTGTTGCTATTGATCTGGTATTATCAAGAGTTCATTGATCCGTTGAAGAGTAATGTCATCGCATCATACTGCAAGCGACTCCTGACTTCCAAACTACATCGCTCGCTCGAACGAACCGCGGTACTTCAACCTTTCAATGTGCATGAGTTAATTGTTATTGATGACAAACTCCAAGTTCTTTGTAGCGGTACAGTCTTTTTTCTTCAAACCATGCATATTGTGCCACTGTTACCGCACACAGTCCAACATTCAAGGGACCATCCAGAAAGTCATTACGCCCTCCGACAGTCCTCCAGACCTAGAGCCTCCCCGGCTGCTTGGATACCGGGAACACAATCCTCTCGGTCCGCTGTACCTGTGTCAATGCCCCGTGATTTATCACTCTGCCGCGTTCAGTTGCCGTCGCACATGTAAATCAAAGAAGAAAAGAAGTGGGAAATTCACCAGAATAAAAAAAATCACCAACTGAAGACCATAATTTCACACCGCTGCAGACAATCCTCTGCAGATGACAATGGTGAGGACACGGGTACGTGGGTGAAGTGTTGTAGAGGTGGGTGCACTAGTGGGAGGGGAGGGGGGTGGGGGTCCGAGGATCTCCTCTTTCTAAAACTTGACTACTCACAAGCCAACACTTCGGGAGTGCAGAGGGGCGCTACGTCTCTCTCGCTCCAAGATACGTAAGCATGCACGTGATGAAGGTGCTAAAAATACCGGGGCAGATCATTGTTTGACGATCGATTTTCTATGTGACAGATGGGAAGCGCACCTCTTGTGGCACGGTCGGCCGATACGCTTCAATTGCTCGCCTCTCTGTTAGAACGTTTTCAGAAATTATCGCATCAATATTGAATAGGTCGGATGTACCTCTAGGCTTCTCACGTATGCCTCTGTATGCAAACGTCATTGTGTTTGGATTTGTTGATCCATTGTCATCCCATTGAAACAATTTAATGTCCAAATATTTTGAGAGCCTGGAAACGGTCTGTTTACATCCCGGAAAACACCATATAATAGAACTGACATTCAAGTAGCTGTACATATTAACTTCATTTTATTACCAATAAATGAGTGATTAATCAATAATACATAAAACTTAACAGGTATGATGAGCAAAGGTACACGACACACATCACATAAAATCATATGCGCACATATTTAGGTTTTATATATAAGGCCTAAAAAATTAATTTTCTGTTTCTCGTCCCCGCCCGCCTGTGTTCAAAAGCAAACTCCCGGATTTTTTTATTTGCAATTCTCAAATAAAAAATAAAAAGTGTTCCCGCCCCTATTTTGAGGATAGTGAGTGATCGAGACACCGAATCACAGCATGTAACTTAGGCATATATTTAACTCATCTCCTTGTTTCCACTCTCCGCCAAATGAGACAAAGACGCTACCAGTTTTCAAAAACAGTTACTCCATGTGGTTACGTGTATATAATAATACATATAAAATTGTGATCAATAATTTATTCACTATATTCCTCATGAATATTTCAGTGGACATATTAACTGATAGAACGGATCTCCACAATAACTCATCATTGAAATATATTATCAACTGACGGTTTTTGATAATAATAATACCAGTACACAGATTCATCCTGTCTGTGCTGACTGCTATAATAATGGCACACCAGTAGTGTCAAGGTGCCCGGCCAAGAGGTTTCAAGCCCATATAAATCAAGCCTCTAGAAATGAATTCATGAAGTCATGTGTTACACGTGATTTCAATTCTAAAGGCTTGATTTATTTGAGCTTTAATGCGTCTGTGCTTCAAGTTTTTCACAATCAATCAATAAACCAAATTTATTTTCATATGTGTGAAATGTCGTTACACCAAAAATTAAAAAGTGCCTCCCTACCCAAATTTCTCTTGAGCTGAGGACGGTAATTTTTTTTTACAAAATGAAGAATGAAAAATAAAAAATAAAAAGTCCCTCCCTACCCAGTTTTGAAAAAAAATAGGAGGACGAGAAACAGAAAATTAATCTTTAGGCCTAACCACGTGTTTGCTGAGAGGCTGTTCAGCCACACTAACTGGCTCATTTACTAATGATCCCTGGAGGCGACTTATGAATCAACGGGTTATTTTGGCGTATCGCACCTCAGTGTGTTGATATACCACTTGACTGATGTCTGGCGCGGTAGTGTCAGTGTAAACCAACCTGACAGTCTACATACATATTACTGCCAAGTCTTGCTCTGTTTTCGAGAAACACAAACAATTTTCAATTGTTTTAAGGAGCATATACTCTAATAAGGGATAAAATGAAAATGGATGTCCATTATGTGGGGCATACGGTCACACAAAATGATTAATTTTACCGACAATGAAAAAAAAATCTACCATGTGTCAGTTACCCAGCAATACATGTATGATGCCTCCCTGTCATGCAATTACAACTGAATATTATTTTGCAAAATAAAGTGATATTAATTGCATTTCAGCAAGAATTATTAATAGGCCTATTACTCATATAGCCGCCTTTCCGTTGTGGGGAAACATTATCATGATTTGTGGGAATTTTGTTCATGCAAGCGACATCGTGTAAATTATGTGCATTATGTTACCACAAGCTGAAACAAACGTCAATATAACAAGTTGATTTATGAAATATCAATGAAGCTACCCGTCCGTTGTGCTGTGACGCTGGAATGTACGTGAGCAAGGCTGGCTGGGGCAGGTGGTTGTAGCTAAGGTGCGTGGGTGTCCTTGTCCTGTGAAAAATGGAACTCAGTGCATTCTATAGCCACTACGGCTGGTTATATAGTCCGGACGTTGGATTGAAAAAGGGCCTTAATTTTGTAACATGTTCAAGATTTTTTTTTCTAGAAACTGCGCGACTTTGCAGCTTGACATCCACCCTGGCGAACACGGCTAAGGGATACATAAGACGTGGTATCTTAATTATTCAAACCACAAAAATTAGCCCTAGAGTAAAGAAACGTTACCGGAGAAATCTATAGTGTGGAGCCACAACTGTTTTTCTCGACTAAGAAGGCCGTCTTCATGACAAAAATAGAAAAATCAAAAACCTTTCTCTTGAATTATTTTAGGTAGTCTTCCCTAAATTTTCGTAAATTTCGACCGCTAACTTTAAAGGTAAAAAATAGACAGTCGACGAACGCAAAGATATGGCAATAGGTTATGGGACCGTAATTATGGTAACTTGGAATTACTCATATCCAAAAGGAATAACGGGAATCAGGAAATGATAGTCTCCATGCAGCTCCCTCGCACACGTGGATATTTTTCGTCCGATGTCATAACGTTACCCAGACAGTTTCACGTTTTTTCAAAAGTAAGTGAATAACACACTAGAGCCTACGTCAGTTAAGAACGGCCACCTAGTTTTTTTTAGGTTACCGTAAATTCACAAAGTAAGTGAATAACACACTAAGAGCCTACGTCAGTTAAGAAAGGCCACCTAGTTTTTTTAGGTTACCGTACCCATGGTCCGATAACCTTTTACCGTGGCGTTGCGTCCGTCGTCCGTCCGTCTTCATCGTCGTCGTCCGTCCACATTTTTATCTTTAAAGTTTACGGTCCAATCTTTCTGAAAATTTGGGAAACGATACCTTAAAATAATTCGAGAAGGTCCGATAACCTTTTACCGTGGCGTTGCGTCCGTCGTCCGTCCGTCTTCATCGTCGTCGTCCGTCCACATTTTTATCTTTAAAGTTTACGGTCCAATCTTTCTGAAAATTTGGGAAACGATACCTTAAAATAATTCGAGAAGGGGGTATTTTTTATTTTTTTTATTTCTATTTTTTTTAAAAATGGCGGCCGTTTTTGTCAATTTCTCAAAAACTGTCTGATCAGATTTGAGATTTTTATTTCATAAGATTCTCCTTATGTACCTCTGTGATGTGTATAAGTTTGACCGCCCGTTGTGCGTACCGGTCTTCGTATGGCGGCCATTTTGAATTTTCGGCGGGTCGACGAAAAATATTTTGTTCGGTCCAAATCGCATTTCTATCCATTTTGGGTCATTTCTAGACAAAAAATTTTTTTTCACCCTTTGAAAAAAATTTTGGCACTTTTTTCCTTCATAATGGGAGCTACCAGGACTGTACTCCTAGAACGCCTGAAAATAGAGCTTAGAAATTGGCAATTTCAAATGGGAAGTCATATATGGCGACTTGTGTGGTGACCTTGAATTTGACCTTGGATGACCTTGAAAGGTCAAAACAGCCATTTCTAGACAAAAATTTTTTTTTCACCTTTTGAAAAAAATTTTGGCACTTTTTTCCTTCATAATGGAAGCTGCCAGGACTGTACTCCTAGAACGCCTGAAAATAGAGCTTAGAAATTGGCAATTTCAAATGGGAAGTCATATATGGCGACTTGTGTGGTGACCTTGAATTTGACCTTGGATGACCTTGAAAGGTCAAAACAGCCATTTTGGGGTCGAAAAATGCCCAAATTTGCACCTTGTCTGTCTTTTCTTGAAAACTGTCTGATCAGTTTTGAGATTTTTGTTTTAAAAAATTCCCCTTATATACTTTTATGATATGTGTAAATTTTTTTGCCCTTGAATGGCCGGTCTCCGAGTGGCGGCCATTTAAAATTTTTGACAGATGAGTGAAAAAAATTTTTTTTGGCCCAAATCGCATTGCTATCCATTTTGCGTCATTTCTAGGCAAAAACATTTTTTCACCCTTTGAAAAAAAATTTGGACTCTTTGGAATTTTTTCCTTCATAATGGGAGATGCCAGAAATGTACTCCTAGAACGCCTGAAGATAGAGCTTAGAAATTGGCACTTTCAAATGGGAAGTCATATATGGCGATTTGTGTGGTGACCTTGAATTCGACCTTTGATGACCTTGAAAGGTCCAAATGGCCTTTTTGGAGTTAAAAAATGCCCAGATTTGCCTCTACAGATGAAATGCTTGTAGATAGAGTTAAAGTTTGCATTATGATTATATAGAAAGTCATATATGAAACAACTGATGATGACCTTGAGCATGACCTCAGATGACGCTAAATGTCCGACGTGAAATGTGTAAATTATCCACTGAGGCTTAAACACCTGCACATACAGGTTAGGATTGTGTATAAACTTACAAGAAGTTGTGTATTTATGGCACATATTTTGATGACCTTGAATTTTACCTTAAATGACCTTGAAAGCCAAATCTCAAAATCTTGCCTGACCTGACATGTGTACATTGGCCTCTACAGACAAAATAATTGTTGATAGAGCTTATATGTTTGTATTATGCACATATATATAACGTCATATGCAGCATACCTAATAGTGACATTGCCGTTTCACAAAGATGACCTTGATTGGTAAATGTCAAGGTCAATGCTTAAAACCAAAATATCACCTGCAATGCTTAAAACCAAAATTGTCCGGTAACCTATCTTGACCCTTGGGACTAATTTTTAAGATATGGTTGTTGTCCAGTTATTGTTGTCAAACCCCTGAAAACTATTTTCAAATTTTGTGGGGTTTTTTACTTTCCGTTTCTTCGACTTTTCATTTTTTTTTTTTTTGGTTTTTTTCCCTCGATTTTTCGAGTGGATGTGACTATATGCATATCTATATTCTACGGAAGCCGGGAACAGCCACCTATTTTTTTTTAGAATTAGTTCCAGTTATTTTTTTGTTCAAAAACTTTTCGTTCTTTCGTTTTTATTCGACTTTTCTAAGTTTCGTCTTTTCGACTACTGCAGTTATGACTTATCGTGGTCGCAATTATATGCTCAGAACCCTACATAGATCATTTCATCCATTCGGTTCTAGGACCTCCATAAAATCATACAGATGTATCTACGTGTGGCTTCCACATGGACTTATAACTTGTTATAGCTAGGAAAAAAAACGTCTGTCTGCTAACGATTGTATGAGTATAGACCTATACATGTACACAGCCACAGTGACTTTGAACGAGCTGTCAAGGTAAGTTTTTTCGGAAAAGTCGAAAAATCGAAATTCGAAAAAAAGTGGAAAACAAAAAATCGAGAATGCCTAAATTGGAAAACATCGAAAAAACGACTGAAAGTCTGAAAGTCGAAAAATAAAACGAATACTCAGAAATTCGAAAATTGAAAAACTAAAAAATCTTTAAATATTCTCAGGATTTTGAAAGAAACAACTGGACAAAAACCAAATGTGAAATATACTAAGTGACCGTTCTGGGATTTCGTTTAGAGTAAATCCATACTTGTGTGTGTTGTTGTTTTTTTTCGTCTGCCCCAAGTCAACGTTACTAAACAGTATATACATATCACGTTTGTTGAAGTACCCTGTGTCATTATAATTGTATTTTTCCATTACCTTTTGTTACAGGCTGCAGTAAACGAGTGTGATGCTGTATGAGTCACGTATAGTTATAATAAGTGTTATCGTGGTTGTCACATAATGATAATGGTGTGGACTCGATCGATGCATTATGATGTAGTTGTAGTTGTATGGTGTAGTTCTCTGTTGTAGTTTTGTGACCGTGTGTCAGTTTTGTAACCAACTGCCACCAAGAAAAATAAAAAAAAAATCTTCGAGGGTTTTTTCTTATGGATCTTAATACCTTCCAACGATATCTGTATAGCCTGAGATATTACAATCACTGACACACCAAAAACAAAATCACTTGAGTTTTTTACCCACTTAACTAGGGGAGTCCGTAACGAAATGGTAACGGGAATGATGTCTCACCATACATCGCCTGTAGGGACCCCCCTCTCTCTCTCTCACTATTTATTGCATACATGTGCGTGAGAATATGCTAATATGATGTAGGCCCACGCATGAACTTCCTGCAAGACGCTCATTCTATGATGATTTGTCACGGGGAGTCCCCTCACGATACTGGTGGATCCCCTCACGACACTGGCGGAATTCCCCGCCTCGGTGCGGTATTCGTCGAAAACCTCTTCCTGGTTTCTCGAAAACCAGGGAGAGTCGGCGACGTCGGTAATGTCGTCAATTTGATGTTTTTTGGTTCGTTGAATTGCAATGTTTCACCTATATATATACTTTATTAGTATTCCCTTGGTAGGCCTTTTTATCTTGAACGCCCACCGGTTTATTCTTCAGTGTTTCGTACGGTTTTTTTGGTCTCAAACCATGTATATATCCAATAAAATTTCAACCATATATACATTAGTAATTGTAATTTATTGTCAAGCTGACGTCGTATATATGTAGTGGCCATATCATCGGATGGTATTAGGCTATATCCCTTATATTAATCCTCTATAAATATAAATTGGTTACATTCTGCTCAGATATATATAGTTATTATATGCCTAGGATCTTGTCACACATGATACACAAAGAATAACTGGATTAATATGAAAAACTAAATATAACACCATGTGCAGCTTTTTGAACTGCACAAAATGAATACATTATTCATGGAATAATAAACATCTATCAAAATAAATAAGTTTGGAAACGGGTAAAAAATAATCCCTCATACTAAGTATTCAGATCGGTCCGAAATTTGTTATTGATCGCACTCAATCTAAATCAAGTTGCGTTTGCCGACCATAATTCGCAGTTCAGGCAACAATGGCGTCAGTGACAGTCCTTTTCATGATAAAAATTCCTAGATTCTGATACTGAACGTGTGAAATTCAACATAATATTACAATTTGCAGGAGAAAGTTATCTGTAGGCATAAATGGTTTATTGACCAATATTGACAACCCTCGTGCTGCAAGGTTGGGACCTCGACTCGTCTCGATCGGTCCCAAACCTTGCAGCACTCGGGCATCAGTATTACTCAATAAGCCTATACATTGTAGTACTAAACCAGATTAAAATATTTAAAATCTTGCTTTTATATGTCAAATAAATATTCCATATTGGAAATTCACCTATGAATAATTATTTTTTTTCATACGTGACAATCGTGATGCTGAACCACGGAAGCCAATCTTTTCATTTTCATTTTGCTCAATTTTTTCTGACACTCTTTCCCATCAACAGCAACACGAAATCGTGACCATCGAATGCGTATAAAACATTTCAAAAGACGTATCTCATAGGTAGCGAACAAGAAACATGTTTGAAACTATAGTAAGCTAGTTCAATATTCTGGCCTATTCTGGCCTGTATGTTCACAAGTGTAAGTTATACATGATTATACAAAACAAAAACTGGGTTGTGATTTATAATTTATTTAATTAACATCCTGAACAATTGATATGTAAATACGGAGGCGTATACCAACAGATAAAACTCGTTCGATACACACGTGCGCTTACACTAGTTCCTGCTATGTGAACTTGCACCTGAATCATAAATCATACATATTTGTTCATGGTAGTCCCGAGTACAGATACCCAGGTTCGTGTGACACACACATAACAGCTACAACATTTTCCGACACGTGTACACATTCAGCGCGAAGTTCATACCTGAATGCACACTCGTGTTCCTGACTGTAAAAATAAACTCAGAGAAATTGAGTGTATAGTTGAATGAGATGTACTCCTGTGATGCTACGAAGTTGTATGTCTGTCCGATGGTGATATTGTCTCGAACAAGACTTCCTGAGAACTGTTGTACATCGGTTATATCTGCAGTAACTCTACACGAGAAAAGGCCTAATTGTCTCGAGTGGATGCGTGACGATTTCAAGATTTCATTTTGTTAAGTTTCTCCAGAACGGCGTGTAACTTATCGCCCTTCCCGCTGCCGTGCCGCGTGATGTCGGCGGTTGCATGGCGACAAGAGATGGTACCATCACTAGGGGCCGTGGAGGACACCGGAAGATTTCTGTGGGGCGAGGACTCGGCCGTACACGATACCTCGCCGCCCGACAGGTGCATGGGCTCCGTCATCGGCCGGCTCAGCTCAGTCAGTTTCCGCTTCTCCTCAATTAGCCGTTTGACCGTCACCACTGGTGATGGCCGCGGCTTCAGGTAGCGCGACGGTGATGATGTGGAACGTCCATTAGTGAATTTGGCACCGATCCCTCCGCGGGCGGCGCTAGGGTGTTTGAAAGCAGTTTCACGTTCGCCGGATCCCATAATCAACGACAGTCGAGGTATCCTCGAGCTGGCCCCGTCCGTTGACGGCTTGCTTCGCGTCGCGAATTTCAAAATGGAGTCATGTAGGTGAGCGGGGAGTTTCCGCAGGATCCCTTTCACTTTCGGAAGCATTTTCTCTGCATCTGCAAGACTGATAACCGTGCCGCTGGATGGAGCGTCGCCAGAGAGTCGTCTGATCGCGGTGACATCGACGCGACTGAGCTCATAGCTCGGACAGTGTAGCAGGCTGACGAGAATGAAGTTGAAGGCGGCGAGTGGCCAGCGAGAGAAGAAGAAGCGATGCAAATCGCTCAGAGACACGTAGTGACGCTGTTCCTTGACGACACAGAGCAGCTGCACATGGAACAGCGTGACGTACTGCAGGCCGCGGACTGGGAGGGTCTGGAACACGGCAGGTGACACGGGCGGCGACTGACTGCCCTGTACGGCCGAAAGAGAGCGAAAACAAATTAGAGTTTGGACATCTATTGCCATATCAAACAGTATAAATTTGTGACGATTTATAGTTCCATTATACGATATTCTCGTTGGCATATTATTGAATGGCACATTTGGTATTACTTTCATGATAAAAAATAGGCCCTATATATAACCACCATGGCCCAACATTGTATTTAAAAACTTCATTGTATAAAACTTCAAATATACCTTGTGGTGATGGAACTCGTTTGCGTGTTTGCTGGAGTCGCGCTGCTGTTGGCCTGTCTGGTCCTGGGATTTCTTCCCTCCGCTGTAGTACTCGGCCACGACAGTGGGGACGATCACGGTGGGGACAGGGGTCTGAGTGACCACGACTTGGGATGTGGGAGTCGCGTGCCCCACGGGGGCCGGAGCCGCCGCCAGGTCTGTCACCGTCGTCGGTGGCTCCCCGCCCGCCATGGACTCGGATTCTGACTGTAGCTTGGTGACGTGGACGTTGCTGCAGCTCTGGTCGAACATGTCCTCTAGGGTCATGAGGTTGGTAGGGTCGGGGAAGGTGACCGCGAGGCAGCCCGAGCCGCGGCTGAGGCCGTTGAGGAGCTCCCTATCGCGGTACGTGGCCGTCAGGAGCCGGGGCAGGCCGCGGAATCGCAGGTCTGCCGCCTCCGTCAGCACTGAGAACGGTACGAGCTTATGTACGCCGGAGTCAGTTTCCCGCTCGACGTAAGGGCACACGGCGTTGTTTATCTGGATCCAACCGTACTCACAAGGAGACTGCGAGCTGCCGACGGCGCCGCTCATTTTCGACGAGTTATTACACATTGTCAGCTGCATTTAATCAGCTTTGGGGAATCATAAAATATCCTCCCTTTTTATGTGGTGCCTCAATTTAATGAAAATCGAGAGTTTATATTTTGAATTTGTTCACGTATAGGTTGAAACCCCGAAATGCGCTGTATTGATTTTTATCCACCTTCTTACTGAGGGGAGTATGTATGAATCTCTAGAAGTCGGACCGTGCTATCACCTTTTATACCGAGTGACACCGCACTTCCGTGTGCGGAAAAAAACGCGGTAATTTCTCTGGAATTCCCCGTGGTCAGATCTCACGATATTGACGCACGCACAATTCCCCCTCAATTCAGTACAGTATGTATTGAGCTTGGTATATTCCAATAGAAACTGGGGCTGCACGGGAGAAAACACACAAGTTTTACACGATCGTGACGAGGTTTCTTTACGTTCATTCCTTTACATGTAAAGCCATAGTTTGGTGGTCAGGAAAACATCATTTGCAACGAGACTATATGATACGCTGTATAGCTATCGGTATCTACAAGTATATAGCTATCGGTATCTACAAGTATAGGCCTACATAGTTACTGGAATGCTTCGCCCACCTTATTGCTCATCGTAAGGCTGTATTTTAGAGTAGAGTTCCCATCTATAGTTTAGTATTGTATATTTCAGCGTGATATACGTTTGTTCCAGAATCGACATAATTGTATTTAAGAGTAAATCGTTCGTCATTCGTTTTCCTTAAAGCATGTTTACATTCTATTGATTTCTAGGAACATTTAGATGTGTACATGTATAGTCATCTAGACTTGAATAATATGGACACTGGTAAAAATTGGATATAATTATATAGTAGTACATGTAATGATAAAGGTGAAGTTTTAACTTTGTATTTAAAATTTCAAATACAACTTGAACAGTTTATTAAGTTTAGGTTGCACAAAAAGTTGAGACACAACAAAAGTACAGACACCTAGAACTAGCTTTACAATGTCACCTGCATGTAGGCCTATCAGCGGAATCATGATGGTGACAAAAACAAGAAAAAGTAAAATTTATTTGTCGGCGTACTGAATAGAAAAAAAACAAAAACACACACATAAAATATATCATGTTCAGATTATGGAATGGATTTGAAACGATACATATACGCGTAACATACTTTACATATAGCTTACATAGGCCTGGATATGTGTAAAAACTGTAAAATCTCGTCATGTTACAGTAGAGGTGTATGCAAATTGCCGTAAACTCCTGCAAGTCACTCATACATGTAATTCCTCCCCGCCGACGCCTCGCAATGGCATGTTGATGTGTGTGCTTCATGATATTATTGCTAAATGCTGGAGGCAGTTGCTATGGTAAGAAATAATTGGAGACAGTTGCTGTGGTTACAATATATGCTGGAGACGACAACTATGATTATGAGGTACCAGAGACCATTGCTATGGTTACAAGGTACCAGGGGCCATCACTAGTATAATAGAGGCTGTTGTTATGGTCATGGGTTGCTGGAGAGCATTGCCTACAGTTGTGTAAGTAATGGGGACCGTTGCTATGACTACGATGTGCTGGAGACTGTCGCCCGCCGTTTGACGCAGCTCTTGGAGCCGAAGTAGCTGAGGTCTATGAGGAGCTCCGCGAACTCGAACACAGCGACGACTGAAATGCCGAGATAAAGCCCAAGCACCCCACCGACATCCGCGAACAGACTGGCCAGCTGCAGCACAGACACGTGGGAGTTACATATAGGCTATGTATGTATGGGAATAATTAGGCAAAGCCAATGTCACGTTATATCGATACAATTTAAATGTGTCTCTTGCTTATATTCTGTTAATACAAGTGTTCTTTATTGTATCCTAGTGTAGCCTACTTGCTAACGATCAATTAATCAGATAGGGGAAAGACGGGTGAAGTGGTACTTGCCCCATACGCAGCGGTCTCATAAAGAAGCTCCTTATTCAACTCCGTGTAGAAAATGTTAACCTTTAATATATGTCGCCTGAAAAATAATTAACTGGCGTATAGGTACAATATCAAGGGTTTTCTTGTTATGATGAACTGTTCATACTGGTCAACTGTTAATCACACAATATTAGATATATTTGTGTGATTACTACTACATTGATAAGATATAATGACTTACATTTGTATGAACGTGTACTTGTACATTTATATAATATACTCACGACGCATCCATGGTAGCATCATCAACCACTGATTGTAGGGACGAACTCACAGTACGCAGTTTGTTCTTGTAATGATCCTTCAAAGTAAATGTTCACACTTCTTCATTAATACCAGATATTTACATGTATGTCTCGTTATGAAAGGTACATTACAATATTTGCCGATCGCACATGTATATACATGTGCACTGCGCGATGCTATGTATCAGTGAGAGGTTAAAAATATACATTATATTTGTATACATAGAGTATACGTATAATATCGGTACATGTATAATGTAGTTAATGCATACATGTCGTTGTACGTGTATATTATAACATATGGACAGACTTGTATCTGTGAGCACACACGTAGGCCTACCTCGTACATGACATTAGGCCAGCTAGCTGACGATGCTACACCGTCATATCTCCTCTCCCTGCGAACACAATACCTTACAAGTATATGTTAGAACAGCCTGCATATCATATTGTCGAGCCTATAGGTTCTAATTCTCATACGTGCGATAACACGGTATTTGTCGTGCAATACTAGTACTTTCAATGATTTACGTGTACAGCAACTAGCTCACAAAGATGACATACATGTACATGTACAAGAAATGGTAAGTTTTTGTTGGAGCATGTCATTGCATGGTGGTCCTGATTGGGTGTATCATGATTGGCTTAGTGGTTATCAAAATTAAGCATTTTATCCTGCATGTGTTCCACAGAGTTTAATAGACACAAGGGCCCAGGTAAGTTAGGATGCCTAATAATTACATGTAATTGTTCTTGTTTGTTTTTCAATTCAGAAGGTGTCAGACGGGTTAAAAGGTATGTTTTTAGTGCACTGGTATTTTTGAGGGGACACATTTTACTTACAAACAGGGCAGCGAGCAGTTACAGGTCAGGGACCCAGACTGGTACAACGCCTTGACCTCGAGCTCACAGTCCACTGCCAACACACGGGGAGATATTGGTATTGACATGAAGGGACTTCTGGTACATACGATGTAGGTCTACATGTACATGTAAGTATCAATCTATTACCACCAATACAGCCAAATTTTGATGATTCCAATAACTAACGTAAAACACAACATTTTGCAATAGAAACAAAGCCCAACCAAATACTTTATCAAAAGACGCACTGGCGTCATCAGGGGCAGACAGTGTGGTTAATTTAATTATATACACCTGATGGAATTAGTATACAACTGCCCAACAACCTATGAAAATAATTTAGAAATTCGAAACTAACCCCATGGAATAGATATATGACCAGTACATGAGTACCTAATCACAAGCCCGAAGGGTACTGAGTTGATGGTATGGTTGATGGTACACATGTAATACTGCGTGACTTTCAGTCCACAGTGGCCAGAAGTAGCAGTTCTGAGTTTTGTGGTCCAGGTGAAATCTACTAGACTAACACGTGCAAATATGTACTTGATAGTTATAACTCGATTTGTGGACTCACGCTGAGTAGAGTTTGTACAAGGAGACAGGGTCTGGTCGTAGCTGTTCCCCTGTAGTGCTGTCCCGTACAGGGGGAAGTACGGATCACCACAGCTACACCTATTCATCATGTTCACCTGGTAGCACGTCTTGTAACACGCCTGAAACAAGGGAGTTCCTCAAAATCGTGTATTCAGTCTGCTATATCTTTCAATATTGCCACATAGTGTATAGTGGTGGTGTGCCGTGATATTCCGTGATATTCGTTGTTTATACATGTAAACGTATGAATCTCCCCGAGTAGATCACTTTATTACATCTCTTGTACAGTGAGTTTTACCTCGATGCTGTACCCGAACCCGGCGTTCTCAGCGTACAGCGACAGCTGAGCGAGCTCACGATCCTCCACATACCAGCAGGCGGAAGGGAAAGGCGACTCCTTTCGGGTGATCTCCAGCTGGGGTACGAGTCGGTATGTAAAATATGTCCAATATGTCAAATTGGCTGATGAACTCAGAAATATTGTAAATGAAAACACCTGTCGAACGTGTTATACTTGTCTGACGTGCCAATAGTCTGACATTTCACATTGCCTGACATGTCACCTATTTGATGTGTCAACTTTCTGATGTGTCAACTTTCTGATGTGTCACCTGTCTGACGTGTCACCTGATGTGTCACCTGACTGATGTGTCAAAGGTTTGATGTGTCACATGACTGACATGTCAACTGTCTGACGTGTTATCTGTCTGACATGTCACCTGTATGACATGTTACATGTCTGGTGTCTCCTGACTGACGTGTCACCTGTCTGACATGTCACCTGACTGATGTGTCACCTGTCTGATGTGTTACCTGTCTGGTGTTTCACCTGTCTGGTGTGACACCTGTCTAGCGTGTTACCTATTTCAGGAGGTTACCTGTCGCATGGCGATGTTGGTGACGGTGCCCGGGTGAAGCAGGTAGCCCGCCTCGTCGGGAAAGGGCGCCGTGTTGTCATCGTGTAGGATCAGGATCATTCCAGCGGACTCCGTGATGTCTGGGATGTACTCCGTCTGCTCCAGAAACAGCTCCAGAGAGATACCTGTCGACGGACAGATCCTAGTTCATGTACATGTATGGATTCACTAATAATGTACATTGGAGTATGTGTTACATGTATGTCGTTGTATGGACCGTCATGATGGATGCAGTTTTGAGTAGACTACACACAAACAGTACTACACATATTCTATTGATATATTATACTATACTCCGTATGTATCATATCAAAACGTTGACATTGCTCTCAAGAACTCACAGCACTGGGCGCTCACCGTTGGAGATTCCAGGTCTGTGCGTTTTCAGATGAGTCTCCTCGTTAAAAGTGTAGCAGTTACCGAACTCAGTCGTCGTGAAACGAGTGAAGTTGCTGCCGATGCAAAGTTTGATTATTTAATTTAGTCATACAGGATGTCATCGACTCCACGCTCGGCATTATCCAGCTGTTTGACATGCCTTTTGACATGCCTTTTTTTTGGGTCTACTTGGGATGTATGCATCCATTCCACGGCTTGTGACATAACCAAACCCAACATGCTCGGACACTAGTCTCCTGGACTCACCTAGCGTCACAGGTGACTCCGGATTCGACACAGTCTATCAGCATGTCGGACATTTGGTGACCCATCTGGACCTTGGTAGCCTCGGGCATAATCGCATATTGATTGGCGAACTGTAGAGCAGTGTCCGCGCGCCCCGAACTATCGGACTGTTGGTATCAGGTGTTTATGTTTATGTGTGCATATGATATGTTTTATCATGTGATACATATCTTTTCATGTTCTCAGGATTCACACAAAGTCGAAAAAATTAGGCAACATATATATATAGAGAGAAACGTACATGTACATTGCATATTTATGTAGGTCGTGGGCCTTGTATTGCACTTTTCAATGGAGTAGCCAGTGGCGAAAAGCCGATTTATTGAAATAATAAATCAATTTATCAAAGTATTGAGTTATCGAGAGTTGAACGTCATGTTATAAATCTGACTGACCGTGCTATTAGAGGTCCCCTGTTGGAGAGAGAAGAGAGCCAACATGTCGGCTCCACCCAGGTGCAACTGAGAACTTCTGTAGAGTCCGAGAATAGAAACATAATAACTTTCCAGATTTTGTCATATTTGATGAGAATCACTATATATGCCTACCAGTAGTCTTGAACATCAAACATACGTACAGCATTAATTTACTAGTACGACAGTTGGGAATTAGAATCCTATCTGATGGCATACATGTATATGCCCAAATGGGCTATATGCCACCAAACGGGTATATTTCCTGTATACCTAAATTGGATATACCAGAGAGCTTGATGACAGTTTTGTGGTCGTACTCATTGGGGGATTCAGGGGGTCTGGGTGTTCATTCATGTATTGGATATCAAGCAATTGATTCATTTCCCCTTGTGATTGGTTTTAATTTCACACCATCTGTCCAATTTATTGCTGGGACTGGGAATTTCTCCTAATATTTTGCTGTGTAAATTTGTTTAGATGTAGTTAGTCAAACAAAAACAAAGTATATCTTATGTGTCAAAAATTTTCTCAACCCATACATCCATGTTTATCATAAAAAATAGGCCTACTGCCATTTCACACCACTGAAATAACCTGGACTGTGAAGATGGAAAAGACACCAAACTCTCCAAAAAGTATCAGGTCTTTCTTATTAATTATTCCAACAAACCCCCCGGCCCCCTACGTTCCCAAGCATCTGGATCCTACATGGGACGAAGCTCTCATTTATATTCCATTTGGGTATAGGAAGTATACCCATTTGGTGGCATATATCCCATGTGGACAAATATGCCACCAAATTGGATTCTTCCCAACTGTACGAGGCAAGAGACCATACGTAGCCTTCATTCGTCATTATGCTAGTACACATGTGTCGATCTTAGTGCTGTGGACTTACCAGTGACCACATCAAATCAAATCAAATCAAATCAAATCAAATCAAACGCTAAAGCGTTTGGTATCGTCGGCCGCTGGCGTTTACCTGACGGCGTTGACGTTACAGACGGTCACCGCTGGGAACGCGAGCTCAGTGGCGTAGGACAGGTCCAAGTTAACATTGACGTAAAACTCGTAATACTTGGCGAACATCGTATACATGTGGAATATCGTGGCACCTGGAATTGTAGGGTTATGTACATGTAGGCAACAATCCGTATCAGCCCATAAGATCACCTTCAACTGAATCAGGTATATTGCCGTGTTTAGCCTAACGATACATGTACTGTACTTGACACCATACAACTAACCTAGGCCGGCGGCGACCAGTACTACCCAGAACGAGATGCGGGCCTTGCTGCCGGAGCGACTGATGTTGGGTACACCGGTACAGGAGGAGTTCTCGGCCCAGTCCGAGGCGATGGTCACCGCCGAGATCCCTTTCATGGAGTCGTGCATGTCCTCGAAGTGTAGGGTGGGCCTGCGGACGAGGCCCGGTCGGTCCATGAAGCCGCTCTGACGGGTCGGGGGTCCAGGCTCGGGACCGCCCGAGAAACTCTCGTACCTATTCAAGTTATTATTGTCCAAGGTCTTGGTCATTTTTGTGAAGATCCTTGTCGTAGAAAAAAAATGTCCTCGGGGGACTCTGATGTCTATATTTCGATGGCTTGCTAGAACAACACTTTCTGTCAGCTGGATGATATGAAGTTAAGAGTACAGGTCTAAACAATCTGCATTGATCCCATCTTGTGAATGAAAGACATTTGATAAAAAAAACGTATTCCAAAACGCACAGTCGCCGCACAATACTGTGTGTTATTTGTTGGTCCAAATTGCGCGAAAACTATTCCATGTCGCACGGACTGTTTGTCACACGCATTATCGGCACCACAGGTATACGAATCGATAGTATTTTCGTTTTTGTTTGAGGCGAGTGTCCAGTTAAATGAACCGAGACGCCCAGCGGTCAAATGCGCATGCCTCGCGTAAAGCTGTACAACTTTTGGAACAAGTCCGCAGGATCTCCCATAAAAAATAATGCAATCACATTGAATTGTCATGTTCTCTTCAGATTCGACTATATTCCTTGGCTCTATACAAGTACATCACCATGTATTTGGGAGGCAGCATTATCAATACAACTGTATAGGTTTATACATGACAATACAATCAATGAATGCTGATAATTGAAGCTGTGTCGATTTCCATACATACAATAAGCGTGTGAACTGAAACTCACGACTGAAAGTCTAATAAATATCACAAGGTTTTTCACTCACGGCACAAAAATTAGTTCAGCTTTAAGTATTTTCCGTCGCACCCCAGTGACTCGCGTTACTCTTCAGTTCCCTTACACAATTGTTTCGGTTCTATGTCGATTGAGGCCAACGTGCATGGTTTATCGACTAATTAATCACCCCCAATTCTTCTGGACTAATACTTGGCACCTCTATAGTGCGGAGTCCAAACAAGTGACACAATGTGCAGGAAAGTGATGCGAGGTTCCTAATAATGGCACCTCGGCCTATTGAAAGGTGAACGTGTTGACAATCTCATGGAATGCATTAATTATTTGTCATGAGTCGATAGATCCAGCTGACTGGAACCGGAGCCAAAGCAATCATCACAGTTCAAATCAGTAAAGATCAATGATATAGCGGTAGGTGTTATTAACGAGTTCGAGCAAGCCAGAAAACACCGAATATCGATAACTAAGTACCACACCATATATTGCCTATCCTGTCACAGCAATTATGTGCATCAATGGACGCGACGTTTTGTGAAGCCATTTCCACGGATCATTGATAGCCCGTGCAGCTCTGCGAACATGAATAATTGAATGATATGTCATATTCATCACCTGGCGATCCTCTTTATGCAGAGGGTATTCATCATGAAAAAATAATTATTTTCAGATTAGCGAGGAATTACGTCAATTTTCCTCGCATGATAGGCCTATATATAAGTTTATGTACTGGATTTTCCCCCTCACACATTTACATCATTTTTTGTGCGATGCCAGATGGCGTCCGTCTCTCGTGATATAACTCAAAGTAAACGAAGGGTGTTTGTTTGTCTTCAAAATCACACCGTATCGTCACGTGATTGTCCAGCCCTAATAAAAGGTGTGGTGTTAGAACTTAGCAGGGACCTATTTCACAAAGAATCTAAGTGTACTTTAGCCGATTAAAGTTTGGCAAAGTTTGGCATTTATCTTGGTACATGTAGCTGGAATGATGAATCTTAACTTAGTCGGCTAAATTAGGTTGAGAATCTTTGTGAAATAGGCCCAGCTGTCCACGACGCTGGTGTCACTGCAAGCAATTGTCGCCTCTGCTGAGGACAGTGTACTCCGCCACGGACGTGTTACGTCTCTACGTAGTTCAAAGTTCACGTTTTGAACTCGAACTCACAGTGTAGCTTTCGTCACGGTCGCGCTTCGGCGTACGGACCATCGCTTTGTCGCTTTGGCGGGTATAGGTCGATAGGCCGACATGCCGATAAGTCGATACGATAACCCGACAAACCGATAAGCCGACAAACCGATAACCCGACAAAGCGACTATCCGACAAAGCGATAGGATAATTCGACTTGTCGAGAATGCGCTATCTCGATGCGAGCGTGCGACAACCCCATATGAAAAGCCGACAAGCCAAGGATGTCTTCTATTAGGATATCGATTTTTCGCATCGGCTTTTCGACTTATCGCCGGACCCAATTTATATCACGCATGTGCATCAATCTCATCGAACGACATCGGTATAATATGGAAGATAGAGTCCATGTATAACAAGATCAATAACTATTTCCACCAAGGGTTAACTAATACAGAAATCAGGGGCGTAGCCAGAGATTATTGAAGTGTACCCAAAATCTTCAACAACCAGATCTGGGGGGTTGGGGGCGCCGCAAGTCCCCCCCCCCAAACGATTAATTTAATTTCGACACTTTCTGCAAGATATTGGAAGCTATATTAGCGACCGCATTCAACAATTTTTTTTCCAATATTTTGGCTACAATTGTTGCGAATTATTTAAAAATTTAAATTTATTCGAAGATATATTAGGCAGCGCATTCAACAATTTTTATTCAATATTTTGACTTGAAATGTTAGAAATTATTTATACTCTAAAAAGTGAAAGTTATATAGTATTTTCACAATTTAGTGTTTTCTCCCGATATTTTACAAGTATACATATGTAGAAGCGACTCGCAGTACGTTCAAGCAAAAATATTTTCAAGATTCGTTTGCTGCACTTCAATAATGCATAAATGGACCGATTCACAGAGTCTCCCGCCAAGTCATGAATACTCGTAACTTTCCGTAATTTGAATGAACCAATGGGCGACTGGGCGCATATACGGGCATTCGAAGGCGAATATTAAATATAACCACACATCAGAAATGGCGGGAGTTATAAGTGCAGGAGTTCAAGAAGTGTGTAGAGCATAATTGGACCTACAACAAAAGCCTTTTTTGACGAGCTCTCCTACAAACAGCATACATTAACCACACAAATACAACTACAAGTCACATATGCAGCCTATCTTGTTGTATTCAGTTGCACGTGCGAGCCTATGCCTTGTGCGAGCCTGTCACACGGCCGATGTAAACATACCGAAGGGACCAGTTAATTATTTTGTGCACGCACTTAAACAGTTATAGATGGAAGAAAAAATAATGATGTTGGACCACGTACTAAATGGATGTGTTTGCTTTTTTCATAAACAACAACCATTTAGGCCCTATACTACTATATAGCTGAAAAATCATTTGGATTAATCCATCGTCGAAAAAAACACGTGAACTAGGCCATAGCAGAGCGGATCCTATGATTCTAACGTTGATCACATACGGGATAGAATTACAGTAGATGTCCGATAAAGAAGAATTATATTTTTGACACCTCCTCTTAGAGAAAAAAATTTTGGTGTCAAAAGTACGTGTACCGGAAAATGCCTCCTGGCATTGTATGTGGTGAATAAACATATCATAGGAGAGGGAATTTCTGGCCTTTCTTACTCACGAGTTCGTATACCAGTATATGGGCCTGTTGATAGCAATAGTTTCATGTTTTTCGTATGACTTCTACGAGTATTTTCATCACCGGCGAGTTATTCCTTATTCATGTGGAACTATCATTAAACATCAATTAGACATACAAAACAGTTATTCTTGCTTTATTGGGTATTTTTTAATGCCTGTGGAGATCACTCTGGAGTTGAACAAAACTGGAAACAAATTCTAGTAGCCTACTACGAAACAATAACTGGTCCCCGAATCCGATCTGCCCGCAACGTGAGCTAACGTGGTTATCCACCCTGCACGTGCACATGTGATGGTTATGGCGAAGTCGGGCCCAATAATGCTCAATCTGCGATAATAAATGCTCATATGACAATGTACTTTCACATATTATCGAACAATATTGTCAATTTAATGTCAAACACTCTGATAAATGTGTGTTTCATATGGTTGGTCAATTTGTTTACGACAGTTACAGCGCCCAGCTTTTGATTGGTCGGCACTTCGGCTTATTTGGCGGGAAATTCTGTGAATCGGTCCATTGGACGTATCATGTCATATGAATGCTGGTGGAATATTGTGCTAAAAACTGGCATTCGTTTCCTTCAAGTAGATAAAGAGGATATATGCAGCACAAGGTACTCTTATAATTTTACAAAGTTCGATTTCGGATTTATTACTGGTAAATTATCAAACGAGAGGCCATAGGCCACACACTTGCCGGAATGAGTACGCAATTATGACGTCATTTTGTCGTCAATTATTTACTGCAAACTTACTGTGAATGGAATTTTTAAATATGCATGAAAAAATCGTGTTCATATATGTTATATTATAACCGGACAAGATCATAATATCTTCAAATGATGAGTTTCCTTTGAAATTTTTCCCGATTTGTTGCCACAAAAACGTCAATTACGTCAAAACGGATATATCGATTGTGTTAAAAATTGATAGAGACCATCACAGGACGACTCCACATCGTTGACATATCCTAGATATGCAGTAAATGTTATAACTTCGCACCTCTGACATTCAAAGGGCCTAAATGTCAGTCTGAAATCACATTTGACGTCATTATGACGTCCGATTCCAAAAATGACAACAAATTCAGAAATTACTCTCGAAGACCTTTCAAACAAGCTACTACTCGATATTTTGGCAAAAGGTCAAGGTCAATGTCATTTTTTAGGTCAATTTCGACCTCAGGCGTTTGCAAAGGCTATCGGTCATACGCCTTAGGTGTAAATGCAAAAGTTGTTAGGCTAAGTGAGTGCAATACTGTGGATTTACTTTCGTGTCTCTATCTTGCTTAGATCCTAAGATATAGTGACCTACATGGTTTTCACTTGCGGGTCAATATTGACCTTGACTTTCGACCTATGACCTTGAAATTCCCCGGAACAGAAGAACTCATCCTTGGCTATAAACAGGTATATCATTAGATTTTTACGCACATTATTGACGCTTTTATCAGCATGGACAGCTTGAAACATGCAATTTTGCTTATAATGGGGCCGATTTCGTTGCCATAGAAACGTCAATTACGTCATAACGAATTGGCCGATCGGGCTAAAAATTGATATTGACCATAAGGGACCGGTCCCACATCGTTACCAAGCATCAGATCGAAAATCGGAGGAGGTGACCTCCAAGGTCAAATATTCGACCTCGGGCGAACTTCTCAAGGTCAAATGTCAAGGTCAAGGCCACAAAAGATAGAACTCGAGTTTATCTAAAATATGAACTTAATTTGAAGTCTCTAGGACCATTAGAACCGGAGTTATGGCCACTTATGTGTTTTCGACGTTTTGCTTGACCTTGACCTTTGACCTAGACACACCAAAATAGGACGTTTTCTGGCCGGTATTCTACAGATTCTGCACACGAATTTTGGAAGCTTTTAAGCAAGAACTGTGGACGCTAGAGTGCGAACAAACAAACACATCCACAAACACACGAGAGCCCATAGGGCACACACTTGCCAGAACCAAAATATATGTCATATGCCAATGACATGACATATGGATTTAACAAATTGACGAAACTTACTTCCCTACTTACTACGTTTACTTACTTACTTTACTTCATTTTACTTCACTTTACTTCACAAACTACTCATACTGTCATTGTTACCTCATTGAACGTCACAGTGCCAAAAATGAGACATCACTGGACTTAGGAGACCAAAAACTTTCTAAAGGTATACTACCCGATATGGTGAGCTGAACTTCGTACTTGCCCTCGACATTGAGCTCATCACAAAGTCTCAAGAACAAGGTCAAAGGTCAAATTCAAAGTCAAATAAGGAAGATTTTTTAATATGCTGCAATATGGTCTTAGTTTGAACTCTCTACGACGATTAGTTTCGAAGTAATGGCCATTTATGTGATTTTGACGTAATTATGACGTCATTTGTCGTCAATTCTATGCTGCAAACTTACTGTGAAATGATTTTTTTGAATATGCATGTCAAAATAATTTATATATGTATTATATTATCAGCAGACAAGTTCATAATATCTTGAAATAATAAGTTTTTTTTGAAAATTTAGCGATTTGTTGCCACAAAAACGTCAATTACGTCAAAATGGATATATGGATTGAGCTAAAACTTGACAGAGAGCATCATAGGCCGAATTTACATCGTTTGCAGCTGTTAGGTCCGCAGTGAATCTTGTAAGTTTGCACACCTGACACTCAAAAGGCCTAAATGTCAGTCTGAAATCACATTCGACGTCATTATGACGTCAATTGACGTCCGATTCCAAAAATGACAACACATTTGGACAGTACTCTTGAAGACCTTTCAAATGAGTTACTACTCGATATTTTTGCAAAAGGTCAAGGTCAAGGTCATTTTTAAGGTCAATTTCGACCTTAGGCGCTTGCAAAGGCTATCGGTCATACGCCTTAGGTGTAATGGCAAAAGTTGTTAGGCTAAGTGAGTGCATTACTGTGGATTTACTTTCGTGTCTCTATCTTGCTTACTTTCTGAGATATAGTGACCTACATGGTTTTCACTTGCAGGTCAATATTGACCTTGACTTTCGACCCTTGACCTTAAAATTTTTTGGAACATAAGAACTTATCCTTGACTATAAACGGGTTTATCATTAGATTTTTACGCACAGTATTGACGCTTTTATCAGCATGGACAGCTTGAAACATGCAATTTCGCTTATCATGGGACTGATTTTGTTGCCATAGAAACGTCAATTACGTCATAACGGATTGACCGATCGCGCTAAAAATTGACATTGACCATAAGGGACCGGTCCGACATCGTTTCCAAGCATCAGATCGAAAATCGGAGGAGGTGACCTCCAAGGTCAAATATTCGACCTCAGGCGAACTTCTCAAGGTCAAGGTCAAATGTCGAGATCAAGGTCACAGAAGATAGAACTCGAGTTTACCTACAATATGCACTTGATTTGAAGTCTCTAGGACGATTACAGCTGGAGTTATGGCCACTTATGTGTTTTCGACGTTTTGTGTGACCTTGACCTTGACCTTCGACCTATATTCACCAAAATCTGACAGAATCTACTCAATATCCTACAGAACATGTTCACCAAGTTTGAAAAAAATCGAATGAGAATTGTGGATGCTAGAGTGCGAAAATACATACAAACAAACAAACAAATGAAATTTTTACCAATTTGTTGCCAAAAAAACGTCAATTACGTCAAAATGGATATTTCGATTGAGCTAAAAATTGATAGAAACCATCACAGGACGAGTCCACATCGTTTGTGTATGCTAGATCTGCAGTAAATGTGTTAACTTTGCACATCTGACACTTAAAAGGCCTAAATGTCAGTCTGAAATCACTCTTGACGCCATTATGACGTCAATTAACGTCCGATTCCAAAAATGACAACATATTTGGAAAGTACTCTCGAAGACCTTCCAAACGAGCTACTACTCGATATTTTTGCAAAAGGTCAAGGTCAAGGTCATTTTTTAGGTCAATTTCGACCTTAGGCGCTTGCAAAGGCTATCGGTCATACGCCTTAGGTGTAAATGCAAAAGTTGTTGAGCTAAGTGAGTGCAATACTGTGGATTTACTTTCGTATCTCTATCTTGCTTACTTCCTGAGATATAGTGACCTACATGGTTTTCACTTGCGGGTCAATGTTGACCTTGACTTTCGACCTACGACCTTGAAATTTCGTGGATCAAAAGAAGTCATCCTTGCTAATTAACAGGTTCTTCATTGGATTCGTACGCACATTTTTGACGCTTTTATCTTCATGGACAGCTTGAAAAATGCAATTTGGCTTATAATGGGACCGATTTCGTTGCCATAGAAACATCAATTACGTCATAACGAATTGGCCGATTTGGCTAAAAATTGACATTGAGCATAAGGGACCGGTCCCACATCGTTTCCAAGCATCAGATCGAAAATCGGAGGAGGTGACCTCCAAGGTCAAATATTCGACCTCAGGCGAACTTCTCAAGTTCAAGGTCAAATGTCAAGGTCAAGGTCACGAAAGATAGAACTCGAGTTTATCTACAATATGAACTTGATTTGAAGTCTCTAGCACTATTAGAACCGAAGTTATGGCCACTTATGTGTTTTCAACGTTTTGCTTGACCTTGACCTTGACCTTTGACCTACATACACCAAAATAGGACGTTTTCCGCGCGGTATACTAGAGAATATGTACACGAAATTTGGAGGAAATCGGGTGAGAAATGTGGACGCTAGGCTGTAAACAAACAAACAAACAAACACACAAACAAACACACAAACGAGAGCCCATAGGGCACACACTTGCCAGAACCAAAATATATGTCATATGCCAATGACATGACATATGGATTTAACAAATTGACGAAACTTACTTCCCTACTTACTACGTTTACTTACTTACTTTACTTCATTTTACTTCACTTTACTTCACAAACTACTCATACTGTCATTGTTACCTCATTGAACGTCACAGTGCCAAAAATGAGACATCACTGGACTTAGGAGACCAAAAACTTTCTAAAGGTATACTACCCGATATGGTGAGCTGAACTTCGTACTTGCCCTCGACATTGAGCTCATCACAAAGTCTCAAGAACAAGGTCAAAGGTCAAATTCAAAGTCAAATAAGGAAGATTTTTTAATATGCTGCAGTATGGTCCTAGTTTGAACTCTCTACGACGATTAGTTTCGAAGTAATGGCCATTTATGTGATTTTGACGTAATTATGACGTCATTTGTCGTCAATTCTATACTGCAAACTTACTGTGAAATGATTTTTTTGAATATGCATGTCAAAATAATTTATATATGTATTATATTATCAGCAGGCAAGATCATAATATCTTGAAATAATAAGTTTTCTTTGAAAATTTAGCGATTTGTTGCCACAAAAACGTCAATTACGTCAAAATGGATATATGGATTGAGCTAAAACTTGACAGAGAGCATCATAGGCCGAATCCACATCGTTTGCAGCTGTTAGGTCCGCAGTGAATCTTGTAAGTTTGCACACCTGACACTCAAAAGGCCTAAATGTCAGTCTGAAATCACATTCGACGTCATTATGACGTCAATTGACGTCCGATTCCAAAAATGACAACACATTTGGAAAGTACTCTTGAAGACCTTTCAAATGAGTTACTACTCGATATTTTTGCAAAAGGTCAAGGTCAAGGTCATTTTTTAGGTCAATTTCGACCTTAGGCGCTTGCAAAGGCTATCGGTCATACGCCTTAGGTGTAATGGCAAAAGTTGTTAGGCTAAGTGAGTGCATTACTGTGGATTTACTTTCGTGTCTCTATCTTGCTTACTTTCTGAGATATAGTGACCTACATGGTTTTCACTTGCAGGTCAATATTGACCTTGACTTTCGACCTTTGACCTTAAAATTTTTTGGAACATAAGAACTTATCCTTGACTATAAACGGGTTTATCATTCGATTTTTACGCACATTATTGACGCTTTTATCAGCATGGACAGCTTGAAACATGCAATTTCGCTTATCATGGGACTGATTTTGTTGCCATAGAAACGTTAATTACGTCATAACGAATAGACCGATCGGGCTAAAAACTGACATTGAGCATAAGAGACCAGTCCCACGTCGTTTGCAATCATCAGATCGAAAATCGGAGGAGGTGACCTCCAAGGTCAAATATTCGACCTCAGGCGAACTTCTCAAGGTCAAGGTCAAATGTCGAGATCAAGGTCACAGAAGATAGAACTCGAGTTTACCTACAATATGCACTTGATTTGAAGTCTCTACGACAATCAGAACCGGAGTTATGGCCACTTATATGTTTTCGACGTTTTGCGTGACCTTGACCTTGACCTTTGACCTAGACACACCAAAATAGGACGTTTTTTGCCGAGTATCCTACAGATTGTGCACACGAACTTTGAAAGGTTTAAATCAAGAATCGTGGACGCTAGAGAGGCCACAGACAAACAAACAAACACACAAACACATAAACCCACAAACCAACCGACCAACATACTTGCCAAAATCGAAGATTCTGGCAAGTAACAAACAAATGACACGACCAAGGTCCTTCAAAAGAGGGCTTTCAATATGCTACAATATTTTCTAGTTGGAACTCTCTGGGTCGATTAGTTCCGAAATTATTGAGATTCATGTGATTTTGACTGATCACTTTTCCGTGAACTTGACCTTTGACCTACGACGACTGAAGCAAAAGTTTTACCAAATATGTTTTTTCTTCTGGGATTTCGATGACCTTGACCTCTGTGGTTCTTGTCGTACAGGCCAATGCTGTCAATATGCATATCAAGTTACAGAGGATTCCCTCCAGTATTGACATTGTTATGGCCTTTTGAAATTTCGGAAATTTGACGTTGATGACGTCATTGTGACGTCACTGAACGTCATATGCCAAAATTAAGACATCACTGGACTCAGGAGATCAAGACCTTAACGGTATACTACTGGGTATGGTTCGCTGAACTGCGTACTTGACCTTGACATTCACCTCATGGCGAACTTCTCAAGGTCAATGTCAAAAGTCAAGGTCAAGGTCACAGGCGATAGAACTCGAGTTCATCTACAATATGCACCTAATTTGAAGTCTCTAGGACGATTACAGCTGGAGTTATGGCCACTTATGTGTTTTCGACGTTTTGTGTGACCTTGACCTTGACCTTCGACCTATATTCACCAAAATCTGACAGAATCTACTCAATATCCTACAGAACATGTTCACCAAGTTTGAAAAAAATCGAATGAGAATTGTGGATGCTAGAGTGCGAAAATACATACAAACAAACAAACAAATGAAATTTTTACCAATTTGTTGCCAAAAAAACGTCAATTACGTCAAAATGGATATTTCGATTGAGCTAAAAATTGATAGAAACCATCACAGGACGAGTCCACATCGTTTGTGTATGCTAGATCTGCAGTAAATGTGATAACTTTGCACATCTGACACTTAAAAGGCCTAAATGTCAGTCTGAAATCACTCTTGACGCCATTATGACGTCAATTAACGTCCGATTCCAAAAATGACAACATATTTGGAAAGTACTCTCGAAGACCTTCCAAACGAGCTACTACTCGATATTTTTGCAAAAGGTCAAGGTCAAGGTCATTTTTTAGGTCAATTTCGACCTTAGGCGCTTGCAAAGGCTATCGGTCATACGTCTTAGGTGTAAATGCAAAAGTTGTTGAGCTAAGTGAGTGCAATACTGTGGATTTACTTTCGTATCTCTATCTTGCTTACTTCCTGAGATATAGTGACCTACATGGTTTTCACTTGCGGGTCAATGTTGACCTTGACTTTCGACCTACGACCTTGAAATTTCGTGGATCAAAAGAAGTCATCCTTGCTAATTAACAGGTTCTTCATTGGATTCGTACGCACATTTTTTACGCTTTTATCAGCATGGACAGCTTGAAAAATGCAATTTGGCTTATAATGGGACCGATTTCGTTGCCATAGAAACGTCAATTACGTCATAACGAATTGGCCGATTTGGCTAAAAATTGACATTGAGCATAAGGGACCGGTCCCACATCGTTTCCAAGCATCAGATCGAAAATCGGAGGAGGTGACCTCCAAGGTCAAATATTCGACCTCAGGCGAACTTCTCAAGTTCAAGGTCAAATGTCAAGGTCAAGGTCACGAAAGATAGAACTCGAGTTTATCTACAATATGAACTTGATTTGAAGTCTCTAGCACTATTAGAACCGAAGTTATGGCCACTTATGTGTTTTCAACGTTTTGCTTGACCTTGACCTTGACCTTTGACCTACATACACCAAAATAGGACGTTTTCCGCGCGGTATACTAGAGAATATGTACACGAAATTTGGAGGAAATCGGGTGAGAAATGTGGACGCTAGGCTGTAAACAAACAAACAAACAAACAAACACACAAACGAGAGCCCATAGGGCACACACTTGCCAGAACCAAAATATATGTCATATGCCAATGACATGACATATGGATTTAACAAATTGACGAAACTTACTTCCCTACTTACTACGTTTACTTACTTACTTTACTTCATTTTACTTCACTTTACTTCACAAACTACTCATACTGTCATTGTTACCTCATTGAACGTCACAGTGCCAAAAATGAGACATCACTGGACTTAGGAGACCAAAAACTTTCTAAAGGTATACTACCCGATATGGTGAGCTGAACTTCGTACTTGCCCTCGACATTGAGCTCATCACAAAGTCTCAAGAACAAGGTCAAAGGTCAAATTCAAAGTCAAATAAGGAAGATTTTTTAATATGCTGCAGTATGGTCCTAGTTTGAACTCTCTACGACGATTAGTTTCGAAGTAATGGCCATTTATGTGATTTTGACGTAATTATGACGTCATTTGTCGTCAATTCTATACTGCAAACTTACTGTGAAATGATTTTTTTGAATATGCATGTCAAAATAATTTATATATGTATTATATTATCAGCAGGCAAGATCATAATATCTTGAAATAATAAGTTTTCTTTGAAAATTTAGCGATTTGTTGCCACAAAAACGTCAATTACGTCAAAATGGATATATGGATTGAGCTAAAACTTGACAGAGAGCATCATAGGCCGAATCCACATCGTTTGCAGCTGTTAGGTCCGCAGTGAATCTTGTAAGTTTGCACACCTGACACTCAAAAGGCCTAAATGTCAGTCTGAAATCACATTCGACGTCATTATGACGTCAATTGACGTCCGATTCCAAAAATGACAACACATTTGGAAAGTACTCTTGAAGACCTTTCAAATGAGTTACTACTCGATATTTTTGCAAAAGGTCAAGGTCAAGGTCATTTTTTAGGTCAATTTCGACCTTAGGCGCTTGCAAAGGCTATCGGTCATACGCCTTAGGTGTAATGGCAAAAGTTGTTAGGCTAAGTGAGTGCATTACTGTGGATTTACTTTCGTGTCTCTATCTTGCTTACTTTCTGAGATATAGTGACCTACATGGTTTTCACTTGCAGGTCAATATTGACCTTGACTTTCGACCTTTGACCTTAAAATTTTTTGGAACATAAGAACTTATCCTTGACTATAAACGGGTTTATCATTCGATTTTTACGCACATTATTGACGCTTTTATCAGCATGGACAGCTTGAAACATGCAATTTCGCTTATCATGGGACTGATTTTGTTGCCATAGAAACGTTAATTACGTCATAACGAATAGACCGATCGGGCTAAAAACTGACATTGAGCATAAGAGACCAGTCCCACGTCGTTTGCAATCATCAGATCGAAAATCGGAGGAGGTGACCTCCAAGGTCAAATATTCGACCTCAGGCGAACTTCTCAAGGTCAAGGTCAAATGTCGAGATCAAGGTCACAGAAGATAGAACTCGAGTTTACCTACAATATGCACTTGATTTGAAGTCTCTACGACAATCAGAACCGGAGTTATGGCCACTTATATGTTTTCGACGTTTTGCGTGACCTTGACCTTGACCTTTGACCTAGACACACCAAAATAGGACGTTTTTTGCCGAGTATCCTACAGATTGTGCACACGAACTTTGAAAGGTTTAAATCAAGAATCGTGGACGCTAGAGAGGCCACAGACAAACAAACAAACACACAAACACATAAACCCACAAACCAACCGACCAACATACTTGCCAAAATCGAAGATTCTGGCAAGTAACAAACAAATGACACGACCAAGGTCCTTCAAAAGAGGGCTTTCAATATGCTACAATATTTTCTAGTTGGAACTCTCTGGGTCGATTAGTTCCGAAATTATTGAGATTCATGTGATTTTGACTGATCACTTTTCCGTGAACTTGACCTTTGACCTACGACGACTGAAGCAAAAGTTTTACCAAATATGTTTTTTCTTCTGGGATTTCGATGACCTTGACCTCAGTGGTTCTTGTCGTACAGGCCAATGCTGTCAATATGCATATCAAGTTACAGAGGATTCCCTCCAGTATTGACATTGTTATGGCCTTTTGAAATTTCGGAAATTTGACGTTGATGACGTCATTGTGACGTCACTGAACGTCATATGCCAAAATTAAGACATCACTGGACTCAGGAGATCAAGACCTTAACGGTATACTACTGGGTATGGTTCGCTGAACTGCGTACTTGACCTTGACATTCACCTCATGGCGAACTTCTCAAGGTCAATGTCAAAAGTCAAGGTCAAGGTCACAGGCGATAGAACTCGAGTTCATCTACAATATGCACCTAATTTGAAGTCTCTAGGACGATTACAGCTGGAGTTATGGCCACTTATGTGTTTTCGACGTTTTGTGTGACCTTGACCTTGACCTTCGACCTATATTCACCAAAATCTGACAGAATCTACTCAATATCCTACAGAACATGTTCACCAAGTTTGAAAAAAATCGAATGAGAATTGTGGATGCTAGAGTGCGAAAATACATACAAACAAACAAACAAATGAAATTTTTACCAATTTGTTGCCAAAAAAACGTCAATTACGTCAAAATGGATATTTCGATTGAGCTAAAAATTGATAGAAACCATCACAGGACGAGTCCACATCGTTTGTGTATGCTAGATCTGCAGTAAATGTGATAACTTTGCACATCTGACACTTAAAAGGCCTAAATGTCAGTCTGAAATCACTCTTGACGCCATTATGACGTCAATTAACGTCCGATTCCAAAAATGACAACATATTTGGAAAGTACTCTCGAAGACCTTCCAAACGAGCTACTACTCGATATTTTTGCAAAAGGTCAAGGTCAAGGTCATTTTTTAGGTCAATTTCGACCTTAGGCGCTTGCAAAGGCTATCGGTCATACGTCTTAGGTGTAAATGCAAAAGTTGTTGAGCTAAGTGAGTGCAATACTGTGGATTTACTTTCGTATCTCTATCTTGCTTACTTCCTGAGATATAGTGACCTACATGGTTTTCACTTGCGGGTCAATGTTGACCTTGACTTTCGACCTACGACCTTGAAATTTCGTGGATCAAAAGAAGTCATCCTTGCTAATTAACAGGTTCTTCATTGGATTCGTACGCACATTTTTGACGCTTTTATCAGCATGGACAGCTTGAAAAATGCAATTTGGCTTATAATGGGACCGATTTCGTTGCCATAGAAACGTCAATTACGTCATAACGAATTGGCCGATTTGGCTAAAAATTGACATTGAGCATAAGGGACCGGTCCCACATCGTTTCCAAGCATCAGATCGAAAATCGGAGGAGGTGACCTCCAAGGTCAAATATTCGACCTCAGGCGAACTTCTCAAGTTCAAGGTCAAATGTCAAGGTCAAGGTCACGAAAGATAGAACTCGAGTTTATCTACAATATGAACTTGATTTGAAGTCTCTAGCACTATTAGAACCGAAGTTATGGCCACTTATGTGTTTTCAACGTTTTGCTTGACCTTGACCTTGACCTTTGACCTACATACACCAAAATAGGACGTTTTCCGCGCGGTATACTAGAGAATATGTACACGAAATTTGGAGGAAATCGGGTGAGAAATGTGGACGCTAGGCTGTAAACAAACAAACAAACAAACGAGAGCCCATAGGGCACACACTTGCCAGAACCAAAATATATGTCATATGCCAATGACATGACATATGGATTTAACAAATTGACGAAACTTACTTCCCTACTTACTACGTTTACTTACTTACTTTACTTCATTTTACTTCACTTTACTTCACAAACTACTCATACTGTCATTGTTACCTCATTGAACGTCACAGTGCCAAAAATGAGACATCACTGGACTTAGGAGACCAAAAACTTTCTAAAGGTATACTACCCGATATGGTGAGCTGAACTTCGTACTTGCCCTCGACATTGAGCTCATCACAAAGTCTCAAGAACAAGGTCAAAGGTCAAATTCAAAGTCAAATAAGGAAGATTTTTTAATATGCTGCAATATGGTCTTAGTTTGAACTCTCTACGACGATTAGTTTCGAAGTAATGGCCATTTATGTGATTTTGACGTAATTATGACGTCATTTGTCGTCAATTCTATGCTGCAAACTTACTGTGAAATGATTTTTTTGAATATGCATGTCAAAATAATTTATATATGTATTATATTATCAGCAGACAAGTTCATAATATCTTGAAATAATAAGTTTTTTTTGAAAATTTAGCGATTTGTTGCCACAAAAACGTCAATTACGTCAAAATGGATATATGGATTGAGCTAAAACTTGACAGAGAGCATCATAGGCCGAATTTACATCGTTTGCAGCTGTTAGGTCCGCAGTGAATCTTGTAAGTTTGCACACCTGACACTCAAAAGGCCTAAATGTCAGTCTGAAATCACATTCGACGTCATTATGACGTCAATTGACGTCCGATTCCAAAAATGACAACACATTTGGACAGTACTCTTGAAGACCTTTCAAATGAGTTACTACTCGATATTTTTGCAAAAGGTCAAGGTCAAGGTCATTTTTAAGGTCAATTTCGACCTTAGGCGCTTGCAAAGGCTATCGGTCATACGCCTTAGGTGTAATGGCAAAAGTTGTTAGGCTAAGTGAGTGCATTACTGTGGATTTACTTTCGTGTCTCTATCTTGCTTACTTTCTGAGATATAGTGACCTACATGGTTTTCACTTGCAGGTCAATATTGACCTTGACTTTCGACCCTTGACCTTAAAATTTTTTGGAACATAAGAACTTATCCTTGACTATAAACGGGTTTATCATTAGATTTTTACGCACAGTATTGACGCTTTTATCAGCATGGACAGCTTGAAACATGCAATTTCGCTTATCATGGGACTGATTTTGTTGCCATAGAAACGTCAATTACGTCATAACGGATTGACCGATCGCGCTAAAAATTGACATTGACCATAAGGGACCGGTCCGACATCGTTTCCAAGCATCAGATCGAAAATCGGAGGAGGTAACCTCCAAGGTCAAATATTCGACCTCAGGCGAACTTCTCAAGGTCAAGGTCAAATGTCGAGATCAAGGTCACAGAAGATAGAACTCGAGTTTACCTACAATATGCACTTGATTTGAAGTCTCTACGACAATCAGAACCGGAGTTATGGCCACTTATATGTTTTCGACGTTTTGCGTGACCTTGACCTTGACCTTTGACCTAGACACACCAAAATAGGACGTTTTTTGCCGAGTATCCTACAGATTGTGCACACGAACTTTGAAAGGTTTAAATCAAGAATCGTGGACGCTAGAGAGGCCACAGGCAAACAAACAAACACACAAACACATAAACCCACAAACCAACCGACCAACATACTTGCCAAAATCGAAGATTCTGGCAAGTAACAAACACATCCACGAACGAACCAACATACTTGCCAAAATCGAAGATTCTGGCAAGTAACCAACGGAACTGACCAACATAGTTGTCGAATTTTCAATTCGTCAACTAATAAAGATCCGCAAGTAGAAGAAACTCTGCGTGTATTCGTTGCATGTACAGGATCTTTGGTTTTTAGATGAAATATTACTAACGGTGCTCCCTACGCATTTCCGTAAATGTCGATAGTGCTGATATAAAAGAGCCCCTGGCTTGCCACAGATTGTATTTAGACAAGAGTTTTAGGCTTTGTTATATCACTTGTGCATCACTGAGTTAGAAAACCACAGAAATGTTGTTTGAGATCAGTATTCAGATGCATACAAGGTCTATTGTATTGCTACGCGACCGAGTGTTGATAATAGAGACAGTACATGTGCACAGAGGGTAATCGTTTCCACATATTATTGGCGTGTGAACGGGCTGACAAACAGATTTACCCCACCTCTCTTTCCGTCTAGATATATCAGCGAGTTTTCAAGTTATTTTGAATATAAAAATTGCACCATAAACTAGAAATAACACTACAATTTTCTACATGAAAAACTTCAAAATTAAATATTGAATTATTTTTTTTTAAATTGGATCCAGAAGAAATTGAAATGTATCCGTAGAATCCGGAATCCGGATCCGATCCGGATCAAACTTGTGGTGTCTGTAGGGGTTGTCATTCTCCACTTGTGTGTGAAATTTCAAGAGAATCCAATGAAAATTAAACGACTTATGAATTTTTGAATAGTCGCCCATGTTAAAGATAGGGATTTTTCGAGTTTTCAAGAACTTCTATTGACGTTACCTTGACCTTGACCTTTGACCTCCATACTTCAATTCGTAGAGGTCAATATTGATAACATGCATATCAAGTTTCAAGTGATTCCATTCAGTATTGACGATGTTATGGCCTTTTGAAATTTCTTAAATTTAACGTTTATGACGTGATTGTGACATCACTGTACGTCGCAGTGCCGCAAATAAGGTATCACTGCAATCGGGGGTTCAAGATCTTTCCAACGATATACTACTTGATTTGGTGCGCCAAACTTTGTACTTGACCTTGATATTCACCTTAAGCGAACTTCTCAAGGTCAAGGTCAAAAGTCAAAGTCAAGTTCGCAGACGATAGAACTCGAGTGTATCTACAATATGAACGTGGTTTGAAGTGTCTAGGACGATTAGAATCGGAGCTATGGCCATTTATGTGTTTTTGATCTTTTGTGTGACCTTGACCTTGACCTTTGGTCTAAGGTCACCAAAATCCAGCCATCTCCAGGTATATACCTAAGCTATGTATCCATGAAATTTGGTGATGATCCGGCCGGAACTGTGTCTTGTAGAGCAGTAAAATACGAAGAACAAACTAGATTTTGATGATGTCAGTAAAGAGCAAAGCAGTTTTTCCGTTGCCATGGCAACATTTTTCAAGCGAATTTGACTAAAAACAATGGGTGGCTCACTTGAAGCCTAAAAAATGTTCCCATAAATTTTGGTGATGATCCGACGAAAACTGTGGCCTGTAGCGTGCAAACAGACAAACAGATCAAATGACACGACCAAGGTCCTTCAAAAGAGGGCTTTCAATATGCTACAATATTTTCTAGTTGGAACTCTCTGGGTCGATTAGTTCCGAAATTATTGAGATTCATGTGATTTTGACTGATCACTTTTCCGTGAACTTGACCTTTGACCTACGACGACTGAAGCAAAAGTTTTACCAAATATGTTTTTTCTTCTGGGATTTCGATGACCTTGACCTCTGTGGTTCTTGTCGTACAGGCCAATGCTGTCAATATGCATATCAAGTTACAGAGGATTCCCTCCAGTATTGACATTGTTATGGCCTTTTGAAATTTCGGAAATTTGACGTTGATGACGTCATTGTGACGTCACTGAACGTCATATGCCAAAATTAAGACATCACTGGACTCAGGAGATCAAGACCTTAACGGTATACTACTGGGTATGGTTCGCTGAACTGCGTACTTGACCTTGACATTCACCTCATGGCGAACTTCTCAAGGTCAATGTCAAAAGTCAAGGTCAAGGTCACAGGCGATAGAACTCGAGTTCATCTACAATATGCACCTAATTTGAAGTCTCTAGGACGATTACAGCTGGAGTTATGGCCACTTATGTGTTTTCGACGTTTTGTGTGACCTTGACCTTGACCTTCGACCTATATTCACCAAAATCTGACAGAATCTACTCAATATCCTACAGAACATGTTCACCAAGTTTGAAAAAAATCGAATGAGAATTGTGGATGCTAGAGTGCGAAAATACATACAAACAAACAAACAAATGAAATTTTTACCAATTTGTTGCCAAAAAAACGTCAATTACGTCAAAATGAATATTTCGATTGAGCTAAAAATTGATAGAAACCATCACAGGACGAGTCCACATCGTTTGTGTATGCTAGATCTGCAGTAAATGTGTTAACTTTGCACATCTGACACTTAAAAGGCCTAAATGTCAGTCTGAAATCACTCTTGACGCCATTATGACGTCAATTAACGTCCGATTCCAAAAATGACAACATATTTGGAAAGTACTCTCGAAGACCTTCCAAACGAGCTACTACTCGATATTTTTGCAAAAGGTCAAGGTCAAGGTCATTTTTTAGGTCAATTTCGACCTTAGGCGCTTGCAAAGGCTATCGGTCATACGCCTTAGGTGTAAATGCAAAAGTTGTTGAGCTAAGTGAGTGCAATACTGTGGATTTACTTTCGTATCTCTATCTTGCTTACTTCCTGAGATATAGTGACCTACATGGTTTTCACTTGCGGGTCAATGTTGACCTTGACTTTCGACCTACGACCTTGAAATTTCGTGGATCAAAAGAAGTCATCCTTGCTAATTAACAGGTTCTTCATTGGATTCGTACGCACATTTTTGACGCTTTTATCACCATGGACAGCTTGAAAAATGCAATTTGGCTTATAATGGGACCGATTTCGTTGCCATAGAAACGTCAATTACGTCATAACGAATTGGCCGATTTGGCTAAAAATTGACATTGAGCATAAGGGACCGGTCCCACATCGTTTCCAAGCATCAGATCGAAAATCGGAGGAGGTGACCTCCAAGGTCAAATATTCGACCTCAGGCGAACTTCTCAAGTTCAAGGTCAAATGTCAAGGTCAAGGTCACGAAAGATAGAACTCGAGTTTATCTACAATATGAACTTGATTTGAAGTCTCTAGCACTATTAGAACCGAAGTTATGGCCACTTATGTGTTTTCAACGTTTTGCTTGACCTTGACCTTGACCTTTGACCTACATACACCAAAATAGGACGTTTTCCGCGCGGTATACTAGAGAATATGTACACGAAATTTGGAGGAAATCGGGTGAGAAATGTGGACGCTAGGCTGTAAACAAACAAACAAACAAACGAGAGCCCATAGGGCACACACTTGCCAGAACCAAAATATATGTCATATGCCAATGACATGACATATGGATTTAACAAATTGACGAAACTTACTTCCCTACTTACTACGTTTACTTACTTACTTTACTTCATTTTACTTCACTTTACTTCACAAACTACTCATACTGTCATTGTTACCTCATTGAACGTCACAGTGCCAAAAATGAGACATCACTGGACTTAGGAGACCAAAAACTTTCTAAAGGTATACTACCCGATATGGTGAGCTGAACTTCGTACTTGCCCTCGACATTGAGCTCATCACAAAGTCTCAAGAACAAGGTCAAAGGTCAAATTCAAAGTCAAATAAGGAAGATTTTTTAATATGCTGCAATATGGTCTTAGTTTGAACTCTCTACGACGATTAGTTTCGAAGTAATGGCCATTTATGTGATTTTGACGTAATTATGACGTCATTTGTCGTCAATTCTATGCTGCAAACTTACTGTGAAATGATTTTTTTGAATATGCATGTCAAAATAATTTATATATGTATTATATTATCAGCAGACAAGTTCATAATATCTTGAAATAATAAGTTTTTTTTGAAAATTTAGCGATTTGTTGCCACAAAAACGTCAATTACGTCAAAATGGATATATGGATTGAGCTAAAACTTGACAGAGAGCATCATAGGCCGAATTTACATCGTTTGCAGCTGTTAGGTCCGCAGTGAATCTTGTAAGTTTGCACACCTGACACTCAAAAGGCCTAAATGTCAGTCTGAAATCACATTCGACGTCATTATGACGTCAATTGACGTCCGATTCCAAAAATGACAACACATTTGGACAGTACTCTTGAAGACCTTTCAAATGAGTTACTACTCGATATTTTTGCAAAAGGTCAAGGTCAAGGTCATTTTTAAGGTCAATTTCGACCTTAGGCGCTTGCAAAGGCTATCGGTCATACGCCTTAGGTGTAATGGCAAAAGTTGTTAGGCTAAGTGAGTGCATTACTGTGGATTTACTTTCGTGTCTCTATCTTGCTTACTTTCTGAGATATAGTGACCTACATGGTTTTCACTTGCAGGTCAATATTGACCTTGACTTTCGACCCTTGACCTTAAAATTTTTTGGAACATAAGAACTTATCCTTGACTATAAACGGGTTTATCATTAGATTTTTACGCACAGTATTGACGCTTTTATCAGCATGGACAGCTTGAAACATGCAATTTCGCTTATCATGGGACTGATTTTGTTGCCATAGAAACGTCAATTACGTCATAACGGATTGACCGATCGCGCTAAAAATTGACATTGACCATAAGGGACCGGTCCGACATCGTTTCCAAGCATCAGATCGAAAATCGGAGGAGGTAACCTCCAAGGTCAAATATTCGACCTCAGGCGAACTTCTCAAGGTCAAGGTCAAATGTCGAGATCAAGGTCACAGAAGATAGAACTCGAGTTTACCTACAATATGCACTTGATTTGAAGTCTCTACGACAATCAGAACCGGAGTTATGGCCACTTATATGTTTTCGACGTTTTGCGTGACCTTGACCTTGACCTTTGACCTAGACACACCAAAATAGGACGTTTTTTGCCGAGTATCCTACAGATTGTGCACACGAACTTTGAAAGGTTTAAATCAAGAATCGTGGACGCTAGAGAGGCCACAGGCAAACAAACAAACACACAAACACATAAACCCACAAACCAACCGACCAACATACTTGCCAAAATCGAAGATTCTGGCAAGTAACAAACACATCCACGAACGAACCAACATACTTGCCAAAATCGAAGATTCTGGCAAGTAACCAACGGAACTGACCAACATAGTTGTCGAATTTTCAATTCGTCAACTAATAAAGATCCGCAAGTAGAAGAAACTCTGCGTGTATTCGTTGCATGTACAGGATCTTTGGTTTTTAGATGAAATATTACTAACGGTGCTCCCTACGCATTTCCGTAAATGTCGATAGTGCTGATATAAAAGAGCCCCTGGCTTGCCACAGATTGTATTTAGACAAGAGTTTTAGGCTTTGTTATATCACTTGTGCATCACTGAGTTAGAAAACCACAGAAATGTTGTTTGAGATCAGTATTCAGATGCATACAAGGTCTATTGTATTGCTACGCGACCGAGTGTTGATAATAGAGACAGTACATGTGCACAGAGGGTAATCGTTTCCACATATTATTGGCGTGTGAACGGGCTGACAAACAGATTTACCCCACCTCTCTTTCCGTCTAGATATATCAGCGAGTTTTCAAGTTATTTTGAATATAAAAATTGCACCATAAACTAGAAATAACACTACAATTTTCTACATGAAAAACTTCAAAATTAAATATTGAATTATTTTTTTTTAAATTGGATCCAGAAGAAATTGAAATGTATCCGTAGAATCCGGAATCCGGATCCGATCCGGATCAAACTTGTGGTGTCTGTAGGGGTTGTCATTCTCCACTTGTGTGTGAAATTTCAAGAGAATCCAATGAAAATTAAACGACTTATGAATTTTTGAATAGTCGCCCATGTTAAAGATAGGGATTTTTCGAGTTTTCAAGAACTTCTATTGACGTTACCTTGACCTTGACCTTTGACCTCCATACTTCAATTCGTAGAGGTCAATATTGATAACATGCATATCAAGTTTCAAGTGATTCCATTCAGTATTGACGATGTTATGGCCTTTTGAAATTTCTTAAATTTAACGTTTATGACGTGATTGTGACATCACTGTACGTCGCAGTGCCGCAAATAAGGTATCACTGCAATCGGGGGTTCAAGATCTTTCCAACGATATACTACTTGATTTGGTGCGCCAAACTTTGTACTTGACCTTGATATTCACCTTAAGCGAACTTCTCAAGGTCAAGGTCAAAAGTCAAAGTCAAGTTCGCAGACGATAGAACTCGAGTGTATCTACAATATGAACGTGGTTTGAAGTGTCTAAGACGATTAGAATCGGAGCTATGGCCATTTATGTGTTTTTGATCTTTTGTGTGACCTTGACCTTGACCTTTGGTCTAAGGTCACCAAAATCCAGCCATCTCCAGGTATATACCTAAGCTATGTATCCATGAAATTTGGTGATGATCCGGCCGGAACTGTGTCTTGTAGAGCAGTAAAATACGAAGAACAAACTAGATTTTGATGATGTCAGTAAAGAGCAAAGCAGTTTTTCCGTTGCCATGGCAACATTTTTCAAGCGAATTTGACTAAAAACAATGGGTGGCTCACTTGAAGCCTAAAAAATGTTCCCATAAATTTTGGTGATGATCCGACGAAAACTGTGGCCTGTAGCGTGCAAACAGACAAACAGATCAAATGACACGACCAAGGTCCTTCAAAAGAGGGCTTTCAATATGCTACAATATTTTCTAGTTGGAACTCTCTGGGTCGATTAGTTCCGAAATTATTGAGATTCATGTGATTTTGACTGATCACTTTTCCGTGAACTTGACCTTTGACCTACGACGACTGAAGCAAAAGTTTTACCAAATATGTTTTTTCTTCTGGGATTTCGATGACCTTGACCTCTGTGGTTCTTGTCGTACAGGCCAATGCTGTCAATATGCATATCAAGTTACAGAGGATTCCCTCCAGTATTGACATTGTTATGGCCTTTTGAAATTTCGGAAATTTGACGTTGATGACGTCATTGTGACGTCACTGAACGTCATATGCCAAAATTAAGACATCACTGGACTCAGGAGATCAAGACCTTAACGGTATACTACTGGGTATGGTTCGCTGAACTGCGTACTTGACCTTGACATTCACCTCATGGCGAACTTCTCAAGGTCAATGTCAAAAGTCAAGGTCAAGGTCACAGGCGATAGAACTCGAGTTCATCTACAATATGCACCTAATTTGAAGTCTCTAGGACGATTACAGCTGGAGTTATGGCCACTTATGTGTTTTCGACGTTTTGTGTGACCTTGACCTTGACCTTCGACCTATATTCACCAAAATCTGACAGAATCTACTCAATATCCTACAGAACATGTTCACCAAGTTTGAAAAAAATCGAATGAGAATTGTGGATGCTAGAGTGCGAAAATACATACAAACAAACAAACAAATGAAATTTTTACCAATTTGTTGCCAAAAAAACGTCAATTACGTCAAAATGAATATTTCGATTGAGCTAAAAATTGATAGAAACCATCACAGGACGAGTCCACATCGTTTGTGTATGCTAGATCTGCAGTAAATGTGTTAACTTTGCACATCTGACACTTAAAAGGCCTAAATGTCAGTCTGAAATCACTCTTGACGCCATTATGACGTCAATTAACGTCCGATTCCAAAAATGACAACATATTTGGAAAGTACTCTCGAAGACCTTCCAAACGAGCTACTACTCGATATTTTTGCAAAAGGTCAAGGTCAAGGTCATTTTTTAGGTCAATTTCGACCTTAGGCGCTTGCAAAGGCTATCGGTCATACGCCTTAGGTGTAAATGCAAAAGTTGTTGAGCTAAGTGAGTGCAATACTGTGGATTTACTTTCGTATCTCTATCTTGCTTACTTCCTGAGATATAGTGACCTACATGGTTTTCACTTGCGGGTCAATGTTGACCTTGACTTTCGACCTACGACCTTGAAATTTCGTGGATCAAAAGAAGTCATCCTTGCTAATTAACAGGTTCTTCATTGGATTCGTACGCACATTTTTGACGCTTTTATCACCATGGACAGCTTGAAAAATGCAATTTGGCTTATAATGGGACCGATTTCGTTGCCATAGAAACGTCAATTACGTCATAACGAATTGGCCGATTTGGCTAAAAATTGACATTGAGCATAAGGGACCGGTCCCACATCGTTTCCAAGCATCAGATCGAAAATCGGAGGAGGTGACCTCCAAGGTCAAATATTCGACCTCAGGCGAACTTCTCAAGTTCAAGGTCAAATGTCAAGGTCAAGGTCACGAAAGATAGAACTCGAGTTTATCTACAATATGAACTTGATTTGAAGTCTCTAGCACTATTAGAACCGAAGTTATGGCCACTTATGTGTTTTCAACGTTTTGCTTGACCTTGACCTTGACCTTTGACCTACATACGCCAAAATAGGACGTTTTCCGCGCGGTATACTAGAGAATATGTACACGAAATTTGGAGGAAATCGGGTGAGAAATGTGGACGCTAGGCTGTAAACAAACAAACAAACAAACACACAAACAAACACACAAACAAACACATCCACGAACAGACCAACATACTTGCCAAAATCGAAGATTCTGGCAAGTAACAAACACACAAACAAACACACAAACAAACACATCCACGAACAGACCAACATACTTGCCAAAATCGAAGATTCTGGCAAGTAACAAACACATCCACGAACAGACCAACATACTTGCCAAAATCGAAGATTCTGGCAAGTAACAAACACATCCACAAACCGATCAACATACTTGCCGAAATTTTCAATTCCGGCAAGTAATGAAAGAGGTCGAGGGAGGGGGCGGGGGCTATAGTAGGTAGTAAGTGGTGTAACTTGTGTTTTAGGTAACATTTGAATCGCTTGTAAAACTGATGATTCATTACCATTCGGAAAACATTTCCGAAATATTTTTTTCCGTTTCTTGATCACACTGCACTCTCCACTCTCACTGACACTGATTTGTGGATTTTAACACACTGCTTTCTAGAATGAGTGTTTCGTACATGCTTGATATAAATTAGTTCAAGCGATAAGTCGAGAAGCCGACGCGAAAACTCGATGTCCCGATAGAAGACAACCTCGCCTTGTCGGCATTTCGTATCGGGTTGTCGCACGCTCTTATCGAGATATTGCATTCTCGACCCGTCGGATTATCGTATCGCTATGTTGGATAATCACTTTGTCGCCTTATCGTGTTGTCGGGGTATCGTATCGACTTATCGGCTTGTCGACTTGTTGACCTATACCCGCCAAGGCGACAAAGCGATGGCCCTTTTGGAACACCATAGTTGAAGGAACTCCACGTCGTCATCGTGGGACACGTCAACAGCAGTTGTGTGTGTGTGAATGTTGTGTACTTGTGTAGGCCTACATACCAGCATACAGTTCATGTAACTGTATGCTGTAATGTGTTTCATGTAATGTGTTTCATTTTTTATATCATTATCATGAATACTGACATCAGGAATCTGGGCATACATGTATGTGTGACAAAATGTATATATAATTAGCTATAAATGTAAGATTGCAATGTGATACGGTCATAATGTGCCCATGGTGTGACCAGTGCCAGAGGCCTGTCACTTGGGGTTCTGATGGTCATGGTCCAGTGGATCTGGACATGTGATAGACCTCTGAATCAATGTGCTGAGGTAGGTACACAATTTAGTCATTAGAGGCTCAGACACCAGACCACGAGGGTCACTGATTTCTCCATGAAGACATCCAAAGACACAAAGGTAAAAGATACTTATTCATATCTGGTATCAATATAACATACATGTAGTTTATTCTGGCTAGATTGGAACACACAAGTATGGAATTTAGAATGGCTTGATAATTTCCTTATATTCCTTCTGACCTTCAAAGCACATGCTCTGGTTAATCATAGTTGGCTGTCTTTTAAAGTATTTCTGGATTTCAATAAATACAGAGTCAACTGTATTCATTTTACAATATTTCAGGAAGTTACATATATAGATACATTTTGGAAACCTTGATCTGATTGTCCCCAAGATGGCTATCTTGAATCAGTATTGAATTTCATCTATTTCACTCTATGAATAGCTGTATAACTATACGATTAAATATAAGGTTGTTGAATAGATTATATAAGCGGTAGATATTCCAGCTCCAAATGAGGAATAGGCAAAAAAAAAGTATTTTGGTTCTGGTTAGGCGCGCGCGTCAGTTTTAATTCTGCTTATCACTCGTGTTTTTTTAAAAACCAAAAAAAAAAATTTCTATTTTTTTTTTAGTGAATTGACAGCCGTACACCGATTTTTGGGAGATAATGATCAAGTAAAATGGTCCGGAGTTTCTTTGACATTGCAAAACTTGGTGTATGGCTGGCCAAACAGGGCAAATTCAACCGGGTCGCTTATCAACAGCCAATTTTAGGAGAAAATGGTTGGCATAATGTGCCATATTTGACCGGATCAGTCATCGGCCGCCAATTTCAGCAAAAAAAAAGAAGAAAAAAAAAGAAAGAAAATCGCGTCGTCTCATCACTTTTTCGGGAACCCCAATAACCAGAACCATAATACTTTTTTTTTGGCCATAGGGCTATTTTGGTTAACAAGACGTTAACTTGTTCATTTGATAGTTATCTGTGATATGATTTTACTTTTATTGTGTTCATTGTATTTTCTGGGTTCATTTGGATGTAATAAAACATAAGAAGCAACCAAATGCGTCGTCTTTCAAATGAAATGGTGGTGACATATATGATTCTGGGATTTGGTTTGCAACCACCAGGAATAGAAGCATTGTGTTGATTCTCTTTCTTCCGACCATAAACACATTTAGGTAGACCTACATTCTACCCAAACAAACTGATATCAGAAACATGCTGAAGAAAAAGGAAACACGAACAGTCGGAGTATAAATGTCATTTATTATTTTAATCTTCATTGATTAAACAATATATATCATAACAACAAAATAGACCGAACATGAAGCAATAAGACAGTAGCCATATCGCGGCGTTCCCAACCGATGAAAATGACGAACAAACATACAGTAACACAAATAACGGACACTCGCAGCAATCATAATTCTTACCAATCTAGGACCCAACGTACATCCACATGTGACACGACTTTATGTGAATGGCGTCAAATGCCTCCGTGTAACATATCTTATGACGTCATGACCTGTGAATGTACATGACTTAACACGCCTCTGTGCACCATAGGTATATCTGATGGCGCCATGATTTGATGTGTACATGTATGACGTCACGTATCTTTGTGTATGACGTGTATGTAGTAGGCCGGGTTTTCCTCCTCCCCCTGTGGTCTGAAGTCCCCGTATATCTCGTGCCTGACCCCCTGGCCGCCGAAAACCTCTCGCAAAAGGTCATTGAAGGCGTCTAGACGGTGTGGGTAGTAAGACAGTCGGAAGTGGTGAGTACTGCAACAGCAGATGAGAATATCAATGAATTTCTAGTTGTTAGCGAATGTTTATGATATACTCGATTAAAACTGTGAGTTGTTGGCTAATATCGTGTGTGTCAGGGCGGTATCGGAAGTCAGGTAAGGATGGACGGCATGTCATTTTGTCAGAAGCTTCTGGGTTTTCGACACCTCGAATGGTGTCTATTCATGGAACATTACATGTAGTGTGCATTCCAATGAACAAGACTGTCACAGCTTGTTGTTTGTCCTCACACATTGCGTAAGACAGCTGCCATCGAGCTGTCTTTTGTGCAAGTCGCTAGCGAAGAGTGTTAAATAATTTCAATCCAATCTACCAAAAGGCACAACATTCTTTCATCACAGCCACGGGACAGTGCCCGCCAGTTTCATACGAACTGTGCCCTGAAGCACGTTGTTTACAAATGATGTTTCATAGCTTCAAATAAATGATGTCTTTGTGTTTTATAGTAGACTACGTACGAGTTGACAGCGTCCACGCCCGCGTTCGGCTTGTTGGGACCCTGGTTGTCCACAAACAGAGCCATGTCCATTGTGTAGTCGAGAGTCACCAGTGTACTCCGGCCGTTCACGTACAGACACGAACACTTGATGTCTGTCACGTGGTCACTCTACAAAGTGGAAATAAATTTGATCACAGTTAGCAAAGACCGTGACGGTCTTTGCAGTTAGTACTAGTTCAATGTAAAACTAGACGTAAAGGCCTAGAGGCCTTGGGGCATTTCGATACACAACACAATCACAGGTGAACTGTTAATTACTGACAACACTGCAACCAAAATGATTATGTAAATACATCCATTTCAATCCAAGACGACGGTTTCTGAGATATAAATGAAAATAAACGAGATATGGCCGAAAATGAAAAACGCCGACTCAGCAAAACAAAATTTGGCCCAGGACTAAGTTCACCCAACATACCCCTAAAACATGTTTGTCTAGTATCACGAGTCCGAAAATAACGTCCGTTTCGCTCTACGACGCACTGATTCCGAGATATGGCCGAAAATGAAAAACGCTGACTCAGCCCAAAAAAAATTGGCCCAGGGCCAAGTTCACCCAACATACCCCTAAGACACGTTTGCCTAGTGTCACGAGTCCGAAAATAACGTCCGTTTCACTCTACGACGCACTGTTTCCGAGATATTGACGAAAACGAAAAAGCTGCTTCGGCGCAAAAAAATTTCGGGTCAAGGTCAAAGTTCATCCATAATACCCTTAGACATTTTTGTCTAAGGGGACGAGTCCGAAAATAACGTCCGTTTCACTCTATGACGTACCGCTTCCGAGATATGGCCGAAAATGAGAAACGCCGACTCAGCAAAATAAAATTTGGCCCAGGGCCAAGTTCAGCCAACATACCCCTAAGACATTGCTTAGTTTGCCTAGTGTCACGAGTCCGAAAATAACGTCCGTTTTGCTCTACGACGCACTGTTTCCGAGATATGGCCGAAAATGAAAAACGCCGACTCAGCAAAACAAAATTTGGCCCAGGACTAAGTTCATCCAACATACCCCTAAGACATGTTTGTCTAGTGTTACGAGTCCAAAAATAACGTCCGTTTCGCTCTACGACGCACCGTTTCCGAGATATGTACGAAAAATGCCGACTCAGCGAAAAAAATTCAAGTCAAGGTCGAAGTTCATCCAAAATACCCCTTAGACATGTTTGTCTAGGGTGAAGAGTCCGAAAATAACGTCCGTTTCACTCTACGATGTACCGTTCCCGAGATATGCAATGAGCCTCAAGGATGACTCACCAAAATTGTTTTTGGCCCCTGGGTCAAAGGTCGTTTGAGGGATTGACCCCATAATCGATAGGGCTCCTCTACGACACTATATCAACATATATGTCAAGTTTCAGAATGGTAGCACAAGCACTTTTCGAGTTATCATCCGGAAACCATTTGACATAAATTCATCCTCACGGACTAACCGGACTTCGGAGCTGGTGAAAATTTCTCGAAGATTCGTCAAGGCGTTCTTGAGTTATCGTCCGGAAATCGAAAAGTGAAATGCCCTAATTCGTGCCGAAATGCCCTAATTCAGAGTGTCGCCGATCGTCTTACAAGTGCATCAACACCTGTGCAATAATTGTGGTGTCACTACTTGTGTAGCCACAACACGTCAAACGCTGCTGTAAATATAAATCTGATGTTGTATGCCCCATGCTCATACGGTACGGAACAACCCAATGTCCACAAGGTCGATCTTGTTGTATCCATCAGTGCATTATAACAGTGGTGTCTACCTGTGTAGCCACACACGTCAAACACTGCAGTAAATCTAAATCTGATGGTGTACATGCCCCTGACTAATACGGTATGCCCCTGACTAATACGGTAGGGAACAACCCAATGTCCACGAGGCTGATCTAGTTGTATCATGTCTTAGCAAGTGCCCGATAATCATTAGCCTGATAGTTCACGTGGATATCGGTTAAAAATATAAAGTAAACTATCTTACGACCTCCATGAAATCACTCCCTGTCTACTCAATGATAAAATAAACAACCCTAACGCGAATACGTGACATAACTTAGACAAAAGGACAAACTTAGTCGGGTGACGTACGTTGTAATAGATATTTTTGGCGGGCGCCATGCCTGTCTCCAGGATGCTGTCGTAGTTGCGGTGGTCGATGACAAGGATGCCGCCGGGTTTCAGCATTGCATGGAAGTTTGCGAGCGCCCGTTTCTGACTGAGCTGGTGGCCCTCGAAGTCTGGCAGGTGGGCAAACGAGTTGCCGAGACAGATGACGGCGTCATACCCGTCAGCCGGCCGCTCCACATCCACCATGTCCTCCGGCAGTGTCAGCCAGTTCGCCTCCTCAATCACTGCACGGGGGTAGGGATGGAGGGGGTCAGATGTAAAAGAGGGAATACACTATATTCAGTAATTCTTTGAAAATAATACAAGTGTAGCAGCTCAGCTAAATCAGCCATGAACAATAATTCCAAACGAATTCAGCTGTCTACCTGATTGCAAGAATTGTAGGCCTACGTGTGTATATTTCGTTCACGTTCATACCCTCAATCCTAAAGGCCCAGTCACACTGACGATACGACAAAGATACGACCTCACTGCGACCTAAAATTGTTGTAATCGTGGACAAATCGTGACACGAACGTACGACTGGTCTTACAGGTCGTGAATGGTCGCAAACAAGAAACTAGTCGCAGCAAGGTCGATGGACATGTTCGAAACTTCCAACCTAAGATCTCTGGTCGCACGTTGGTCTTGCACAATCGTGCCACCAGTCGGGAAAAGTGGCATCACCAATCGGACATTGTCGCACGTTATTGACCAACCAAAATGGTCGTGCTACTAGTCGTAAAACCTGGTGACTAGTGGTGCAATCAGTCGTACAACTTCATGGTCAGTGGTGCGATTAATCACGACCTGTGCCGACTGGTAGTACGACCTTACGATTGGTGGTACCACCCGTTTGAAGCTTCCCGAAAGGAGGATAAAACGTGCAGTGAAAAATATTTTACCCAACACAACAAAAATTTTCAGCATTTTTCTAAACTATAAAACTGCAGAATATGGTTTCTGTTCAAGTTGTGCACTCCTAATCAAACGGACGGTCGTGCGTCAGGTCGCAATTTATCGTACGACTGGTCATTGATTGCAACGACTGGTTGTACGACTGAAGGCACGACAGGTCGGTGGCCGCTGCCACGTGGTCGCACGCCTGTTTGCGATCAATCTTTTCCATTCTTTCAGTGATCGTGCCACCAAGCGTATCACAATCGTATGAACAGTCGCTACTTGCGATTGCAGTGGCGATCACTGGTGATCAGTCGTAACTCAGCAAATTTGAACCTGATCGTGCGACCATATAATCGTACGACTCAGTGTGACTGGGCCTTTACATGTACATGTACTTAATTATCTAGGCCTATATACCATGCACTGACCCCAGTTGTCGAAGGCGTGTTCTTTGCGCCTGTTCCAGCGCTCCTTGAGAGCATACTTGAGCATCCTGTCGCTGGCGTCAGTGCTCGTCACCTGGAAGCCCTCCTCTAACAGCAAGATCGAGTCAACGCTGGCAAACCCATAAACAGTACATCGCCCAATAATCATTGACATAACATAGGCCTAGCTAGATCTTCAATATATACTCACCCCTAGTGATCGACCAGAGACCAAGACTAAGTTAAACTTTTTATTCAGTTGACCATTCCAATCGCCATTGCACTGACCATCATTCGCTATTAACCGATTCTTTGTTTACTAACACTCATCGATCGTCACATAGTGCTCATTACCACTTTCTACAGTGGAGAGTTGATATTACACTGACCCTGTCCCGCAGGCGACGTCCAGCACCCGCTGGCAGCCCTTCCTATGCAGCAGGTCCGATATCCAGGTCCGATACTGCTCTCTCCGGGTCTGTCGGCAACCTATATAGTACTCCCAGACCTTGGCAGCCTTGCCGTCTGCGTACTGGTCCGGTAACCCCTCGGCCGCGACACCTAGTGACCGCGTCCGGTACACGCTATCCACCATGTCCAACTGAAAACAAAAAAGTGTGTGTTTGGATGTGTTCTCTTTCCCCCGTCAAAATGTCTCATCACCTGTAGGATAACCAGAAGCTTAGAAATGTGACCTCACATTTAGATCTAGAGTGTCAGACATAGTGTTTTCGCGGAGTTTGAGCTCCTGTACAGCTGTGGTAGGTCAGAGGCTCGACACAGGAACATACTCAGCAGGCTCATACGTATTAAGGCCAATGTCAAAACTGGAACAGGTATTCCGTATATCACCATAGAAACATTTCTCCATGTTCACACAGCTCATAGCAACTATTGTGATGGATTAGGCTTTATTCACCAATTGCAATCGCAACCTTCAAGAATGACGTCCTGGATAGTGATAGCTGGCTCCAAATGTCCTCCGGCATCTGGATTTGGCGAACACAAGTGAACAAGAAAATGCAGCTAACTGCGGGAGACGACATTAGAGCTAGAGCACATCATCAGCACCACGACAGCTGAATGTGTCTTACACAACGTTACCCCCCCCCCCCTTCTGCAAAAAAAGAAAGAAAAATGAACCACATCATGCCCCCATATGATTCCAATTCATTCCCTATATTATGATGAAACACATAGGCGTACTTAAATCATATTCCTAATGAGTAAACATTTATTTTGAACTCAATGAAACAGATACGCCTGATAGAATGATATTGAACCTCAATAGAATATCCTTAAAATATTGGATACTTTGATGAATATCTGCATCTGATATCATGATACAAATAACACATACATACTGAGCAAATTAAAAGACCAGTTTAAAATAAAAAGGTTTCGCAACCCAGCATGGAACACGTCTCAAGTGATAAAATATGTCAGATTACGGTAAATGTAGTCGTGGTATCGCAGACGAATCGTTGTGTTTACTTCATAACGCCAAAGAAGGCCACAAGCAAAGTTACATGTACATGCATGCACAAAATGCTGCACAGAAAATTGTGTGTTCCAAAGTACGCGTCATTGCGGTAAAATTTGCTTTGCATTCTGGGAACGTGAATTTCCATCGGCTCCGCCATTTTGACGTTTTTCAGACGAGCTGACCGTTTTGCGTAATTTTCTCAAACCTAACACATCGATTTATGCATTATATATCTGTGGAATATTCAAAGGTTGCCATCAAATCGAGAGATTTTATGTCAAGGACGAAGAAAATCCTCATTTGAAGTAGGTGAACAAAGGTTTATATGCCAAAACGGGCGTCGATAGGTTGGCATGAAACCTCCATAAAAAAGTCAGCACATAGACATGTAGAGGGTTGGGGGCTTTGCCCCCAACGCTCTAATGTCAAAAACGAACGATCGAGCCCCTAAACTGTATACCTCAGGTCAACTGAATCCCAGGCCGGATGTTTCTGAAAGATCTCATGGTCTCCGGACCGTCTTTCGGTATTTTTTGCCGTCAACTGGCCACTTCCACGGGCTGCAAATTCCCTTCCCTGTGTCACAGTCCTAGGTTCCTGATAGGTTGCAGCCTGCGCCCTGTCACACGACGACCACGGACCACATGAGCCGTGATTTTGCGGTGATTTATAGACATTCGTAGCCAATCGTTGGTCATGATGATCCTTGAAAATACTGGACAGTCCAGGAGAGGTTTTACATGCCCGAAACTTCCGGATTGGTCCAAAACGCCGTAGACCACACAATTGGACACGTACAGGGCTACGGCTGCAGTGTGAGGTGGGTCCTATTTCCGTCATCATCCGTATTATGATTGGAATTACCGGTACATTACGAAGTCAATTTGTATAAGATTGTAGAAAGACATCGATTCTCGAATTTTCTTTCAGTTACATACCTGTATCATATGTAATAGTGACATATTGTTATACATAGAGGCCTGCCAATTCCGTGACACACCTTTCACGGATATACAATATATTCATGTACGTATACATCAATTCGGAGCGAGACGGGCGTGGGGGTTTATATATTCATCTCCTTTCCGATACGTTCTATGACTTACGGCGGCTCACATATGACATCATCATAAAGTTGCAGAAACGAAATAATTGGTGTTGCAGCAAACATTTCTATTGTGAAACAGATGTTTCTGCTGCAGCACAATAAAATATGAATCAGCTTGTTAAACGGTCGCTCAAGCTAAAAATATTAGTATAATAGTAGCCTAGTAGTAAAAAAATTAGCCCAAGGGCCAAGATAGGTTTCCGGACAAAATATGTTTTATATTTTATATATTAGCCATTATGTCCCGTGACCTTGATAATAAGGTCACTAAAGTCAAACTTAAGGTCATGAGAATATTCAGTATATATAATTTCCCATATGTCCACAATTGATTGCTACGCTGAGATGTTGGCGAATCATCCTGTGACTGTGAAAATGAAATCAAAGGTCAATTTAAATTAAGGTCATTAGCATATGAGGCATATATATCATTTTCTGTATTTCCACAATGGATTCTCAAGTTGTGAAGTCGATAATAAACGAGATATTAGCCACTTTGCTCTTGAATTTGAGGTCAAAGGTCAAGTTCAAGATCATGAGAATATTCAGCAGATATCATTTCGTACAGTATATGTGCACAATTGACTTTGAAGTTTGAAAGTCGATAATAAACGAGATATAGATCTATTAGCCATTTGATTGGTGCTCTGACCTTTAAAATATACCAAAGGTCAAATTAATGTTCATCAGAATATTCGGCATACATCATTTCCTATATTCCCAAACTGTAAAGAGATATCACGAATAATAATGTGTCTGATTATAAAGCATAACAAAAACATAAGGCCTCCTGATTTTCAATAGCAATGCATAAAAATGTAGACGGACGACGATGACGGACGCAACGCCATGGCAATAGATTATCGGACCAAAGGTCCGGTATATTAAAAAACAAAGTTGCCTTCTCGGCCTACTAGGCCTGCAACATAATTTTTGCTGCATCACAAAATACCCTTTGTACGGTGGCTGATATGTGACATCTGAATTTTTTTTTCAGGACACCAATTTCAAAAAAAGCACAATATTCTATTCGTGAATAAAACTATTCTATTCGAAAAATAAAACATTCTATTCACGAATAAAACGTTCTATTCGCGAATAAAACATTCTATTCGTGAATAAAACATTTTATTCGCGAATAAAACTATTCTATCTGCGAATAAAACATTGTTTTATTCACGAATAGAATGTTTTATTCGTAAATAGAACATTTTATTCGAGAATAGAACGTTTTATTCGCGAATAGAATGTTTTATTCACGAATAGAATGTTTTATTCGCGAATAAAACATTCTATTCGCGAATAAAACGTTCTATTCTCGAATAAAATGTTCTATTTACGAATAAAACATTCTATTCGTGAATAAAACATTTTATTCGCGAATAAAACTATTCTATTTGCGAATAAAACATATTCGCGAATAAAACATTCTATTCGTGAATTCGCGAATAGAACGTTTTATTCGCGAATAGAACATTTTATTCGCGAATAGAACGTTTTATTCGAGAATAGAACGTTTTATTCGCGAATAGAACGTTTTATTCGCAAATAGAATAGTTTTATTCGCGAATATAATGTTTTATTCGCGAATAGAACGTTTTATCCATGAATAGAACGTTTTATTCACGAATAGAATAGTTTTATTCACGAATAGAATATTTAGCTATTTTTTTAAATTGGTGTCCTGCAAAAAAAATTTAGATGTCACATATCAGCCACCGTACCTTTGCAAAACAGCTTATTTTTTTACATTAGAGCGTTGGGGGCGAAGCCCCCAACCCTCTACATGTCTATGTGCTGACTTTTTCATGGAGGTTTCATGCCAACCTATCGACGCACGTTTTGGCATGTAAACGTTTAGATACCTACTTCAAATGAGAATTTTCTTTGTCCTTGACATAAAATCTCTCGAATTGATGGGAAACTTTGACTATTCCACAGATATATGAGGCATGAATCGATGTGCTAGGTTTGAGAAAATAACGTAAACACAGCGATTCGTCTGCGATGCCACGGCTACATTTACCGTAATTTGACGTATTTTATAACATGACAATTAAGCTGGTTTTCTGTGCTGGATTGCGAAGTCTTTTTATTCTTAACTGGTATTTTAATTTGCCCAGTAAAGGCATGTGTTAGGCTATATCTGATGTTATCAGATGCAAATATTCCTCATAGTTTCCAATGTTTTGAGGATATTTTAATGAGGTTCCATATCATTTTAGCAGGCATATCTGCAGTACCGTCCATTGATCGATTTTTAAAAAAATGTTTACTTATTAGTAATATGAATGAAGTAGGCCATGTTTTTCATCCTAGTATACGGAAATGAATTGGAATCACATAGGGGATGAAATTATGGCTTCTTCTTTCTTTCTTTTTTTTGGGGGGGGGGGGGGGGGTAGGCCTTACGTTGTGTAAGATATATTCAGCTGTCGTGGTGCTGATGATGTGCTCTAATGTCGTCTTCCGCAGTTTGCTGCATTTTCTTGTTTCAGTTTTGTGCAGGGAACTTCGATGTAAAGCTGCTGTAGATGCAGTAATTCTGTCTCAGGAGAGGGCGTGTGGGGTTGGGGGTTGGGGGGGGGGGGGGGCTGGGCAGTAGATGCATCAGTTTTGTCTCAGGTGCTTGTGGAGGTTGGAGACTATACCCCTCCCAGTCTGTCCCAAGACAAATGCATGTGCTGTATATCTCAACTACTTCAACCATATAGGAAGAATAGATTTAGCTGCTCCCGAAATCACATTTTATGTTCAGAAATGTGAGCACCGTGCATTCTCCTGTTATCGCCCACCTACAAATGTCTGATAACCAGTGATAAGGTGTCGTTTCGCTATGATCTTGTCATCACAATGTCTGGAGATTTGAGGGCCGTTAAGAGGTCAGATGAGAGTGCTACCACCAACCTGCAGTGAAAATTCTACTGATATTTTTCCTGACTGTTGTTACGTGTAGGCCTGCCCGTTCGAAACAAACAAGGTCACGAGTACGGGTGATCAAGCTCGATCGATATGTGTTGGGGGTAGAATTCTACTATCAGGGTATAAAATGGCTTTACCCACTTCCTATATAACGGGCATGGTGATACAGTGTCAGGTCTACAGGCAGTCAATACATCATACACGCGAACATACGCGCGTTTTCACCCCTATAGTCCAAGAGCTCAGACACTTTTATTTGTGTTTTATTTGCCAAAAGGTCTGAATAGTGGGTTTTGTAGAGGAGTATATGTAGTTTTCAGAAATCCGATTCTTACAAAATTCTACTTGGAACTTTTTTCAAAATTCTCATTTGAAGTGGGGTACCCCCTTTTACAGTATTTTCGCAAAGCGATATTTTCGATAGTTTGCTCCCGATTGTTTTCCACAATAAAACCATTAATATTAACTGGACAGTCACAAACAATATACCAAATGGAAGCTCTTACTCCCAGGAAAATCATGGAATAGATTACATTTACAATCCATGTATATCTGATAGTGAAACTTGGGATTTTCTATCAAAGCCATAAGAACGTCAGAGCCGCCTTTGAAAAATAACTTTTGTGTGTGTTGTTTCTGTATGTGTGGTGGAGATGAAATGAATGTCAACTTTTTCATCCACCCTGTTCCATGACCTGAGCAATCAGCTCCATTTTGATGCCAAATGTGTACTGTTATGTCCATTAGCCGACCAGATGTGGCGCTTTTGAGTTGATAGATACTGTACGGATGCAGATACTTGAAATCGTAATTTCACCATATGGGCTATATTTACCAAGTGCATCCCTGGAAAAGAATGAAACTCTGAAATGAAATTCAGAATGAAGTTCACAACAATTTTGAAATTGTTGTGAAATAGTTTCATCAATCACTGAAGACATTCATAATTAATTAGAGATGGAAAGTATGATCGAACACAAATCGGCATTCAGACGGCGTTGCCGATTTTTCTAAAGCATCATATCATCATAGGTCACACAACTATAAATTTGGTATCATAATAAAGCTGATTGCTCAAATAATTGGACACGATCAATTAGAAAGCTAATTATGTTTTTTGGTTGACCACATATATGAAATATATACACACAAAAAAAACAGTTATCACCCAAAGACCGCTCTGACATACTCATGGTTTGGATAGAAAATCCTAAGTTTCACTATCAGATATACACGTAAAACAATTGGGAGCAAACTACCGAAAATATCACTTTGCGAAAAAACTGTAAAGGGGTACCTACGATGGCTCATTACCGCCAATTACATTCGTGCATTTCTCACCCCGTCTATAATTATCACCTCACAACATTCACCGAGTTTATAATATCCACCCCATCTATAATTATCACCTCATAATTTCCACCCCATCTATAATATATCACCTCACAATATTCACCGAGTTTATAATATCCACCCCATCTATATTTACCACCTCAGAATTATCACCGCGATTATAATTTCCACCCCGTTTATAATTATCACCTCACAATATTCACCGAGTCAATAATATCCACCCCGTCTATATTTACCACCTCAGAATTATCACCGCGTTTATAATTTCCACCCCGTTTATAATTATGACTCCACAATTTTCACCCCGTTTATAGTTTACACCCTGTCCACCCAGTGTACAATTATCACCTCATAATTATCACCGCGTTTATAATTTCCACCCCGTTTATAATTATCACCTCAGAATATTCACCGAGTCCGTAATATCCAAAATTGGATTACTTCGTGAACATCTGCAGCCCTAGAGCAACAAAACGCTTCTGGGAGCGCCTCTATAGCTACCGCATTGAAGCGCATATAAGGACGGGTTCTGGATTTGTGCATTTTCACAACATATCAAAATTTCAAAACGTGTTCACTTATAAGGACACGCCCTTATATTCAGACATAAAAACATCCCATTTATTCATATGTAAGGACACTATATGCACTACTATAAACTGAAAATGGGGACCTAATTAAATCCTTGGCGCAATTAATTATGTCCATTTGAGTGACACACAATTTCCTGTAGGTCTATATCACATACACTCCACATTTATACAATTTAATTTCAAGACCAAAAGAATATTCAAGATTAATATGCTGAACACGGTATACGTAGTGGTACGTGCTACACGTGTTCCAGTTGCGTCATTTTTCACAACTTGGGGGGGTGGGGGGGGGGGGGCAAAACCTTTGATCAACAGAGCAGCGAGCAAAGCGAGCCAATGGTGTGTTCTAGGGCTCTCCTTGAACCAATTTCATGGCCTTGGAGAGTTTATGAATGCCTGATCTGGGGTGGATCGAGGGTTCTGAAGGAGGGCCAAGATATGAAATGTCGGGAGTGAGGTGGTCTGGGACCCGCTTGAGGGCCCCAGAAGCTGAAGGGATATGCAGTGGTGTGTTTTATAGGTTCCCTCTGGTCCATTTTCCATCCCCCTAAAGAGTGTGTTATATGGCTGATTTAGGCAAATCTAGGATTTTGAGGGAAAGTCTAGTTCTGAAATGTTGTTAGGCAAGTTGAAGCAAGCCCCTGTCGGTCGGGGGTCTGGGGCTCGCTCAAGGGCCCCAGAAGCTGGCGATATTCGCGTGCCTAATACAGCATCCCAGAGTTCTCCTGGATCTAACTATCAAGCATTACTTACCACCCATAAATGCATGATCACTGTAGTTGAAACAAAATATGACATAAAATATTACTTAGTTTTGGACCATTGAAATGCTTTCAATGAGAACAGGTGGGTAGGCTATAGAATGAATACATTGCTCGCGACATGGGGCCCCAGCAGTTAGAGCTACTTCCCGGTGTAATTTATCTTGAAAACACTTCCTCCCCTCTCTTTTTCTCCTTTTCTTTCTTTTTTCTTCTCTTTTTCCTTTTTTTGGGAGGGAGGGGGGGGGGGGGGGCAAAGCCCCCTTGTCCCCCCCCCCTAAACCCGCCCCTGATCATCGACATGCAAATTGTCCTTCAGATATGGGTGTGATGTTTTATAGGCAATTTCTAAAAAAAAGTTCACATATGAGGACATGTTCTTATGTCCGGATATAAGGAAGTGCACATATATGAGGACATGTCCTTATATGCTCGTCAATACAGTGCACAGAATGCCAAGAGTGCCCATACATTTACTCAATGCACCAATTGAAATTCTGTACCCATAATTATAAACTCGATGATAATTCTGAGGTGTTAATTATGGACGGGTGTAAATTATGAACGAGGTGTTAATCCTGAGGTGATAGTTATGGATGGGGTGGAAATTATAAACTGGGTGAAAATTATGAGGTGATAATTATAGACGGGGTGGAAATTATAAATGCGGTGATAATTCTGAGATGATAAATGTCGACGGGGTGTAAATTATAAATGGGGTGAAAATTGTGAGGTGATAATTATAAACGGGGTGAAAATTATAAACGCGGTGATGATTCTGAGGTGGTAATTATAGATGGGGTGGATATTATAAACTCGGCGAATATTGTGAGGTGATAATTATAGATAGGGTGGAAATTATGAACGCGGTGATAATTCTGAGGTGATAATTATAGATGGGGTATATATAAACTCGGTGAGAAATGTTAGGTGATAATTATAGATGGGGTGGAAATTATAAACGCGGTGATAATTCTGAGGTGGTAATTATAGATGGGGTGTACGGTGGCTTATTTCCGCCAAGTTAACTTTTTTTCAATTAAGAGTTTGCCTTTTTTAATTTGCAATTTACTTTTTTATTTAGCAATTTGCACAAAATAATTTGGATTTCAGTTTTTGTATTTATGAATTTACTTTTCTGGAATTACCAATTAGCGTTTTGTAATTGGCAATTTACTTTTTGTATTTATGAATTTACTTTTTCAGACTTAACAATTTGCCTTTTTCAATTTGCAATTTGCTTTTTTCTATTTATGAATTTACTTTTTCAGAATTAACAATTTGCCTTTTTTGATTTGCAATTTACTTTTTATTCAACAATTTGGCTTACCCCTTTATGGTAACTTACGCGACATTTTCCCCGATTTCCATATCAGCCCGAATGCCAGTGACGCCAATAGCAACGGTAAAGTTTCAGGCCTAATATTATGGGACATGACAATGACGCTAATAGCGACGGTAAATTTTCTGGCGTACCACTGTGGATCACGCCAATGACGCCAATATTGACGGTAAAGTATCTGGCATACTACTCTCGCTAACATCAATGACACCAATAGCGGCGGTATGTCGCCATTGGCGTCATTGGCGTGAGTGACCGTAGTGCGCGAGAAAATTTACTGTCGCTATTGGCGTCATTGACGTGTCCCACAAGAATACACCAGAGAATTTACCGTCGCTATTCGCGTCATTGGCATGTACGACAGTGGTACGCCAGAAACAAGGAAAATGACCCATAAAGATCCGCATGCTGAAATTTCGTGGTTGTTACCATGAAGGAACGACCACATTTTGCCAGAAGCCGCTCTTCTCTATCGCGAGGCTCGCAGTCACGTGATTCACAAAAGTAAATTCATAAATAGAAAAGGGAAATTCGAAAATATTTTTTGCAAATTGATAAATAAAAAAGTAAATTGTAAATTAAAGAAGGTAAATTGTTTATTCGACAAAAGGTAAATTCATAAATAAGAAAAAAGCAAATTGCAAATTGAAAAAGGCAAATTGTTAATTCCGAAAAAGTAAATTCATAAATAGAAAGGCTAAATTCGAAATTATTTTGTGCAAATTGTTAAATAAAAAAGTAAATTGCAAATTAAAAAAGGCAAATTGTTAATTCCAGAAAAGTAAATTCATAAATAGAAAAACTAAATTGGAAATTATTTTTTGCAAATTGTTAAATAAAAAACTAAATTGCAAATTAAAACGGGCAAATTGGTAATTCCACAAAAGTAAATTCGAAAAACTGAAAATTCACAAAACTGAATTCGAAATTATTTTGTGCAAACTGCTAAATAAAAAAGTAAATTGCAAATTAAAAAAGGCAAATTGTGAATTCTGAAAAAGGAAAATTCATAAATAGAAAAAAGTAAATTGCAAAATAAAAAAAGCAAATTGTTAATTCTGAGAAAGTAAATTCATAAATGTAAAAACTAAATTCGAAATTATTTTGCATAAATTGCTAAATAAAAAAGAAAATTGCAAATTAAAAAAGGCAAATTGTTCCCAAAAAGTAAATTCATAAATAGCAAAACTAAAATCGAAATTATTTTGTGCAAATTGCTAAATGAAAAGTAAATTGCTAATTTAAAAAGGGCAAACTCTTAATTGAAAAATTGAACTTGGCGGAAATAAGCCACCGTAGGGGTGTATATAAACTCGGTGAAAAATGATAGGTGATAATTATAGATGGGGTGGAATTTATGAATGCGGTGATAATTATGAGGTGATAATTATAGATGGGGTGGATATTATAAACTTGGTGAATGTTGTAAGGTGATAATTATAGATGGGGTGAGAAATGCACGAATGTAATTGGCGTTAATGAGGCACCGTAGGTACCCCCTTTACAGTTTTTTTTTTCGCAAAGCGATATTTTCGGTAGTTTGCTCCCGATTATTTATTTATTGTTTGTGACTATCTAGCTAATATTAATGGTTTTATCGTGGAAAACAATCGGGAGCAAACTATCGAAAATATCGCTTTGCGAAAATACTGTAAAAGGGGGTACCCCACTTCAAATGAGAATTTTGAAAAAAGTTCCAAGTAGAATTTTGTAAGAAATGGATTTCTGAAAACTACATATACTCCTCTACAAAACCCACTATAATTCAGACCTTTTGGCAAATAAAACACAAATAAAAGTGTCTGAGCTCTTGGACTATACTATACTGCATAGATCAATGTTTAAAAGTAAAGCTAAAATTGAAACGTAACGTAGGCTCATCAGACAACACTGTTTCAGCTAATTAGTATGGTTTTTACCCTAAATGTTACCATTTTCGCCCGATATCGCGTAATGCTCTTGAAAAGTTCTTAAACATTCTCAGCATATGCATGTTACATGTATGAGATGTTAATTAGAATTCATGACGTAATGGGGCAACATGATTTTTTAATTAGGCTAATATAAGCTGTAGGTAGGCCTGTATACTCGAGCTCTGGGTGATGTCATTGAGAAACAAAACCATGAACTTCAAGGTTCATGGTTGAATTGACTGTATTCGTGCGATCCAGATACGTGGTACTTCATCAGAGAGGAATGGGGTCTATCTTCTATATTCCGACACCCCACTGTTCCGACACATACAGTGAGGTGACAGTTAGATCCGACACAACAGTGTTTCAATACAGTTAGATGACAGTGAGGTGTCGGAACAAGAGGGTGTCGGAACAATATTATTACTAGTATCCCGAGAGGAAGGCCCGAGAGGGCTGCCTATAGCGGGATAATAACATTGTTCCGACACCCCCAATGTTCCGACACCCAATGTCATCTAACTGTATTAAAACACTGTTGTGTCGGAGCTGTGGGGTGTCGTAGTATATGGTCTGTCGGAACAGTGGGGTGTCGGAATATAGGGTAGACACCGTCTATAGCAGCCGAAGTTGGGACTCTCCCGCAAGGTAGTGAGGCTCATTATTAGGAGGATATTAGGAAATCGGGAGATGCTGGAGACCCTCCGAGATAGGGAAGACCTGCCGTATCCACTACTATGAATGACGAGCAGCGAACACGGGCTACTGTTCTTGACCTCAGGGCACTTTTGAGCGTGAAGGTGTCCGTGCTTCAGTAATACGCAGTGCGTCGACGTCTGAAGTAGCCGGGTTGAATGGCAGAATGCAGGAAGCCTACGCGACATAAACGGCTGAGGCTGGACTTCTGTCGTCAGTACGATGACTGGATCTGGGTGGATTGGTCAGTGGTTCTATTCACGGACGAATCCAAGTTCAACCTTTACCCCAAAGACAGGTGTCTCCACGTCCGTCGCAGAGTGGTAAAGGGCACAATACCGTAACCCGTTCAGCCAATCAGTGAGCGTTCACCTCACTTAGGCAATTTAAAGGGATACTTTGGTGAAACATCACCTCATATATTTTCATGCCAAATTTCTGGACGAGTGTATATCCATTGGAAAGAATACACTGCTGGGAAATAATGAACCGGTTTTCAAGGCAGTATCTTATTATCGTTCTTCTCGGGAGCTGGGAAAGCATAGGGAGTTTGAGTTACCATCAGCACCCATAATTTCGGGTGTTTTCACCCCGGGTTCCATTCAAGACGAAAAAGCAAAAAATCCAAAGTGTCGCCAAATATATTCTTGCTTATCACGCGATGTCCAATACGTCAACGGATAACACTGGCATAGTGGTTCGGCTGGGATTATTATTCTAGAAAGGTGTTATGGACCACCAAAATGAGACCATTCACCATTGAGTTCAATGGCCAATTTAATTACTATAATATTCCCTGGAGACAGCCTTCAACAGTGCACACAAATAGTAAAATTTGCTGGCGGTGGTGTCATAGTGTGGGAATGTCGTTCAGATGGGTATATCTGCTGCAAACAATCAAATGGACGCTGAGTGGTCAGGGAATCGTCGACATCCTGGGTGACAGCTTGGTGCTATTACCGGAACCAACGTGATCCAGGCTGGCATGGATCGCACCAAATCCTCAAACCTATGCCTGCAAACTCCCTTCCCCAAAACCATGAATGTGATTTCCCGGTTTTGCTGGGCTTAAACTTAGCTGATTTCGGGACACCCGAGCAATAACTACCCGCAAGTAGTTCTCGATGGGGCTCAGGTCTGGACTCCGTGGTGGCCGTTGCAGCATTTTTATATATGCCATTCAGTTCTTCCCAATCGGTGACGAGGCAAGAGCGATGGCGGGGTGCGTAATCAAGAACACCACAATTCTCTACGGGGTCTATGACGACAATTCATGTATAATTACAACATGTATGTATAGACTGCCGTCTATGACAGACCATTGTGCATTATGACGGCAGGGATGCATAAAATGTACCGTTAGGCCTATCGTCATGTACGTATGTGTATGGGTCAATGTCACATTGCGAAGGGAGAGGGAGTGAGGGGTGCGTGCATGAATGTATCTTTGTGTGGTATACATGTTGTCTTCAACAGAGACGTTGCGGAACAAATAAGGAAATGATTAAGTAATTAGTACAGTAAATGACAGCACAGTTTTCTAAATACCATTTATTTTTTGATAGGGCCTACGCGATAATTTCCGACTGAGTTTTACTTTATATATATATTGATTCACGGCCCAGTATAAATTTTAATTGAAGATACTGTACACACGGATTATAAAATAGCAATTATCATTTTCATTTTGAACTACCAAACTGCCAAACAAACCTGTGCCAAACAGCCCAGGACTTAGGACATCTACTTTAGTTGCTGTGACGACGATTAGTTTGAGTCGAGTTCATGTAATGCCCACAGCCCATGTGCAGTATACAACATTTACTGAACAGAGCAGAACAGAGCAACAACACTTCAATGAAACAATGAGGATATACACATGTTCAACAGACACACATCAAATACATCATGATGTCGAACAATTTTCAAATTTCATTTTGCCGTTTGAAAGCTTGATAAAGATATTTTGCTAGGTCTTTGATACAGTTATCATTTCATGTTCTACAATATGTATATTTTTGTTTTCAAATCAAAGCAGTTTTATATTTCCAGTACATGTCTAAAGATATATATTTCAAAATCAAAACTAGTATTATAGTTACAGTATAGGTTTAGCTTTGATGTATCTGATAATTATGTATGTCACTCTTGTATTGCAATATCACTGAAATGTTGTTTTAAGGAATACATAAATAAATTCATATTTCCAACACCCTGCTGCAACCAAACATCACGAAAACTATTCATACACAAAAGCTCCTTGATTTCAGTCATCCAATTTCTTCCACCATTTCATCAATTTTTCAACAACAATTCATATATGTACAAGTGCATACAAGTTAGCGGTCATTCTAGAGCAGGTTGCCATACATGTAACATGATTGCTTGCACCCAGAGCTATTATTTGTATGAATAATACAATATATTCACCAAATTTTTCACCCAATCAAAAACTGCATTTGTAAAAAGAATTAAATTTTCAATTTTTCTGCAATGTTGTTTTTATTTACCCAGTGCGACGCTGTATTTTAGTGTCAATTAATCTATTCAAAGCGCCGTAATTCTTAGGGTTTTTTTTTTTACACGAGTGAGATTTGGTGCTGGTTTCTGTGCTAACATGTGTACTAGTAACTGTATCAGAACGTGTTAGCGTCCATGGAAAGCTTTACCTTGTTTTGTGCCATATTCCTGATGATCCGTTTTTCCTAAAAATTATGCTATCAAATGCACAATTTTTCAGTGCGTCATAAAATACTGTGATTTCGCCTTGTAACTATGGCAGTGAATGAACTGATGATCGATATAATTCGAGTCATCCATGTGTTCATTTTATAAAGGATGTATTCATTGCGTGTAAGTACACCGACGAAAGAAATGCGCGGAACATGTATTTTTATACGTACACACATGAATCTTGATAGCACAATTAATTTTACTAAAATAGACAGTGAAATCCAAAGAGTGTCGTGACTAAAAAGAATGAAAACAGAGATAGATGAATCGCTTTTTGATCCTTCACGTGAATCTTTACGTTCACATGAACACGATCAAGTGCTACACACTACCATATGTCGCCCAGTAATATTTCAATCATCGTTCTAAACTTTTGTCGTTGAGTATATTTATCATGAACACGTCCCATGCTTACACGTATATCTATTTGATTGATTTATGATTATCTAATATATACTTGTACCTAAATTACCAAAAGTAGCATGATGCTAGGAAAGAAACGTGTCAGTGTTTGCACGAGAAGATGGGCCGCTCCAAGGGGTGTCATGGTTTGCCGCGTTACACTTCTGAGAGTTGTTCTTCAGCAACTGGTATATACGAGACCCAACTGGTCAAGACTGGATTACAAGTAGGTTATATAGCCATCTCAAGCCATGATAGTATTGTAGATTATGCAGACACGAACAATCAACACCTTGATCAGTAGTTGTTGTTATTGTTTTGGTGTCCTGGATTTCTCCATAGATAGGCATATATCACACAAAGAACACCTATAGTAGGCCTGAGTCCGTGAACATGATCGGCATTCATGTACATAGATATCTGGTCTATGTTTATGTTCATACAATCACAGGTATGAGGTGCATTTACATCCACGTGTCTAGTGGACGTTATATCTGACTACAGAAGGACGGAACCACTCTAAGAGGGGTCTTGAAAATGAGGTCAAAAGTCAAATTCAAGGTCATCAGAATATTCGGCGTTTACATTTCGTTTATGCATGTCCACAATTGATTCCTAATCCAGGAGAATTTAACACGAGAAAGACCATTTGGGCCAAGTTTGGGCCAATATGGCCCACTTCGAGCGATTCAACGACAGCGATACTTATACACACCACAGGAGTACATATGAGGAGTCTACGAAAGCGTGTTAGGGTCATGTTGTATGTCAAAAAAATATGGTGTCTAATGGTGATCTCGAATTACAAAGTCGTGATCACAAATTACAAAGTCGTGATCTCGAATTAAGAAGTCGTGATCTCGAAGTATAATTATCTTGTCTGATTTTTAAGTTAGTGGTTATGACAATTGCTGGTAATCAGGGTTCTTTGGGAGGACTAAATTGACTTGCAAGCTTTACAATAGTGCATTCAGGTGCATTTAACCATTGAAATCATCGAACGCACATTATGTTTTCATTTTAATTGGAATTTAAGTTATTGATGAATAAATTCGTGATCACGAATTTGTAATTAGAGATCACGAATTAGACAACATATTTTATTGACATACAACCTGGCCCTAATACGCCGTCGTATGAGTCTTATGCATCAATTAGAAGAAAAAAAAACGTTGGGAACTGACGAGATTTAGAGAAAATGACCATCAAAGTCCAAAATTGGTCTTTTTTCGCCAAAAAATGGCCGCCATTTTTAAAAAAATCGAAAATTAAAAAAAATTGAAAATACTTCTTTCTTAAAATATTTTTTTCAAATATATTTGATCGTAAACTTTAAAGATAACAATGTAGATGGACGAGTCGACGAACGCAACGCAATGGCAATAGGTTATCTGACCAAGGGTCAGTAACCTGAACATTCTGGACAAGCTTCAACAATGAATTTTACTCATCCAATACAGACGATAGTGGTCGACCACATATCCCTTTATCCGAAGATAGCTCTGGTTTGTTTCTGATGTCTAAGCCACACCATATTATGAAGTTGGTATATATCGCCGCCTACAAAAAAACGAGTTTCTACATCGCCGCTACAAATTTTCACGATATCAAAATTTGTTTTTATTATTTACGGCCGCCACTTGGATTGTTAACGAGCAAAGCGGTTTGATATAAAATTTAGAAAAAAATATGGTACTAAGCAGTTTTTTTTCCAGGGAATTGTTGTCCTTTCGTGGTTTTAAATAGGTGTCATCTTACGTTCTAATCCCAAAACAGTTCCAAAGATTTAATAATACCAATACTTACGTTTTTCTCCATGCAGTTACATGTAAGTAAAGAACTATGATTGATCATATTGTCTACAGTTAAGATAATGGCCAGTTCAACAATATTCATCATTTCATTGCCATCAAGTATGTTAACAATCTGTTCCCTACCTGATTATATTAGTTACATTCATATTGTTGCCTAGAGAGTAGAGGCCATAATAAAGTGTGTATATCTTTGTATACAGATTTGTTTCATTCTTTTCATTCTTTTTTATAATGAGTTGGGCAACTTGTGCGCTAAGGTATATATGTAAAGTTCATTGTGAAAACACTCAAATGCACAAGACATTGTTTTACCTGTAACCAGATGCTTCCGGTCGCTTACGACCGCTTGAGTGTATCCCCCGTAGCCCAATCATCCCTGTTGCCCCAAATATATTACTGTTAAGTATGAAAAACTAGAGCAAGAGGTAAAAAATATTACCAGAAAAATGTTAAATCTCAAGTAACAACTGCTTTTTTTCCCCATCAAAATTGCTGCACTGATCTTCCGAGGTTATTGAAGGCCGAATTCAAAATCACCACATAAATCACTGCGTATAAATTTCCATTTCGACATATTTGGTAAAATAATGAGAATACAGACTGATCAATATTTTCACCTATTTATATTTCAACTCAGAATATTTTACAAACTTGGTTCCAAGTTGAAATTCAAGATAACGAAATTGGAGCCAGATGGAACTTCTCACCATAAGTTATATTTCGACTCATAATATGTGCTAAACATGGTTTCATGTTGAAGTTCAAAGTAAAAGTTGACCAAAACTGCATTTCAAGTTGACGAAGTTGGAGCCAGATCGGACTTTCCGCCACAAGTTTTATTTTAACTCATAATATGTGCCCAACTTGGTTTCAAGTTGAAATTCAATGAAAAAACTGACAAAAACTGCATTTCAAGATAACGAAATTGGAGCCAGATCGAACTTTTCGCCATGAGTTATATTTCAACTCATAATATTTGCCAAACTTGGTTTCAAGTTGAAATTCAATCTAAGAGTTGACCAGAACTGCATTTCAAGATAACGAAATTGGAGCCAGATCGAACTTTTCGCCATGAGTTATATTTTAACTCATAATATCTGCCGAACTTGGTTTCAAGTTGAAATTCAATCTAAACGTTTACTAAAACTCCATTTCAAGATGACGAAATTTTAGCCAGATCAATGTTTCCATAGAAAGCTATTGTGGTCAACAATAGACTTGCCTAGCAAAAAAAATGTTAACATATTTGGTCACAGCCATAAAATCTCTACTGGACAGAGCCTTTACCTTGTTGAGCCCAATAATAAATATTTATTGTCTTAACTATTTTTATTGTAGTCAATAATAGACTTAACATGTAAAAATAATGTTAACTTACTGGTTGCACCCATAATTTCTACCGGACAAAACCTTAACCTTGTTGAGCTCAGTAATAAATATTTATTGTCTTAACTATTTTATTGTAGTAAATAATAGACTTAACATGTAAAAATAATGTTAACTTATTCGGTACACCCATAAATTTCTACCGAACAAAACCTTAACCTTGTTGAGCTCAGTAATAAATATTTCTTGTCTTAGCTATTTTTAATGTGGTCAATAATAGACTTAACATGTAAAAATAATGTTAACTTATTCGGTTACACTCAGAAATTTCAACCGGACAAAACCTTAACCTTGTTGAGCTCAGTAATAAATATTTCTTGTCTCAACTATTTTTAATGTGGTCAATAATAGACTTAACATGTAAAAATAATGTTAACTTATTCGGTTACACTCAGAAATTTCAACCGGACAAAACCTTAACCTTGCAGAGCTCAGTAATAAATGTTTCTCATCTTAACTATTTTTATTGAGGTCAATAATAGACTTAACTAGCAAAAAAATGTTAACTCATTTGGTTACAGACATAGAATGGACAGAATCTTTACCTTGTTGAGCCCAATAATAAATATTTATTGTCTTAACTATTTTTATTGTAGTCAATAATAGATTTAACATGTAAAAATAATGTAAACTTATTCGGGTTACACCCATAAATTTCTACCGGTCAAAACCTTAACCTTGTTGAGCTCAGTAATAAATATTTCTTGTCTTAACTATTTTATTGTAGTCAATAATAGACTTAACATGTAAAAATAATGTTAACTTATTCGGTTACACCCATAAATTTCTACCGGACAAAACCTTAACCTTGTTGAGCTCAATAATAAATATTTCTTGTCTTAACTATTTCTAATGTGGTCAATAATAGACTTAACATGTAAAAATATAGTTAACTTATTCGGTTACACCCAGATTTTTTTACCGGACAAAACCTTAGCCTTGCAGAGCTCAGTAATAAATGTTTCTCATCTTAAATATTTTTATTGAGGTCAATAATAGATTAACTAGCAAAAAAATGTTAACTCATTTGGTTACAGACATAGAATGTCTACTGGACAGAATCTTCACCTTGTTGAGCCCAATAATAAATATTTCTTGTCTTAACTATTTTTTATTGTGGTCAGTAATAGACTAAACTAGTAAAATAATGTTAACTTATTCGGTTACACACATGAAATCTGTACTGGACAAAACCTTCACCTTGATGAGCTTAATAATAAATACTTCTCATCTTAACTATTTTTTATTGTGGTGAATAATAGACTTAACTAGTGAGAATAATGTTAACTTATTCGGTTACACCCATGAAATCTATACTGGACAAAACCTTTAGGCCCTACCTTGTTGAGCTTAATATCAAACGTTTCTCATCTTAACTGTTTTTATTGTGGTCAATAATAGACTTAACTAGTAAAACTAATGTTAATTTATTCAGTAATACTGTCCTGTTTTCACTGAAAACATCAGTTCTCCATTCTGAACAAGAAACCAGTGTCATTACCTTCCATAATATAGGCTACTTGAATGAACATACATGTCAAAATGGATATATTTCACAATTCTGTAATAAGTTAGGCTGTTATCATATTAATATTTATATGATCATTCTAAAAAACGATTGGTTTCGTGTGACAGCCCTTCCCAACAACACTTCCAAAAATTATTGAGATTCAAAAACTGCCATCTGTAGAGCGTTCACAAGCCATGTGTCTCAAACAGGCTGTTTTCAATGCAAAATGTGTCCCCAAACGACCAAACTTGCCGAACTTGGTTTCAAGTTGAAATTCAATCTAAAAGTTGACTAAAACTCCATTTCAAGATGACGAAATTTTAGCCAGATCAATGTTTTCATAGAAAGCTATTGTGGTCAATAATAGACTTAACTAGCAAAAAAAATGTTAACATATTTGGTCACAGCCATAAAATCTCTACTGGACAGAGCCTTTACCTTGTTGAGCCCAATAATAAATATTTATTGTCTTAACTATTTTTATTGTAGTCAATAATAGACTTAACATGTAAAAATAATGTTAACTTACTGGTTGCACCCATAAATTTCTACCGGACAAAACCTTAACCTTGTTGAGCTCAGTAATAAATATTTATTGTCTTAACTATTTTATTGTAGTAAATAATAGACTTAACATGTAAAAATAATGTTAACTTATTCGGTACACCCATAAATTTCTACCGAACAAAACCTTGTTGAGCTCAGTAATGAATATTTCTTGTCTTAACTATTTTATTGTAGTCAATAATAGACTTAACATGTAAAAATAATGTTAACTTATTCGGTTACACCCATAAATTTCTACCGGACAAAACCTTAACCTTGTTGAGCTCAGTAATAAATATTTCTTGTCTTAACTATTTCTAATGTGGTCAATAATAGACTTAACATGTAAAAATATAGTTAACTTATTCGGTTACACCCAGATTTTTTTACCGGACAAAACCTTAGCCTTGCAGAGCTCAGTAATAAATGTTTCTCATCTTAAATATTTTTTATTGAGGTCAATAATAGATTAACTAGCAAAAAAATGTTAACTCATTTGGTTACAGACATAGAATGTCTACTGGACAGAATCTTCACCTTGTTGAGCCCAATAATAAATATTTCTTGTCTTAACTATTTTTTATTGTGGTCAGTAATAGACTAAACTAGTAAAATAATGTTAACTTATTCGGTTACACACATGAAATCTGTACTGGACAAAACCTTCACCTTGATGAGCTTAATAATAAATACTTCTCATCTTAACTACTTTTTATTGTGGTGAATAATAGACTTAACTAGTGAGAATAATGTTAACTTATTCGGTTACACCCATGAAATCTATACTGGACAAAACCTTTAGGCCCTACCTTGTTGAGCTTAATATCAAACGTTTCTCATCTTAACTGTTTTTATTGTGGTCAATAATAGACTTAACTAGTAAAACTAATGTTAATTTATTCAGTAATATTGTCCTGTTTTCACTGAAAACATCAGTTCTCCATTCTGAACAAGAAACCAGTGTAATTACCTTCCATAATATAGGCTACTTGAATGAACATACATGTCAAAATGGATATATTTCACAATTCTGTAATAAGTTAGGCTGTTATCATATTAATATTCATATGATCATTCTAAAAAACGATTGGTTTCGTGAGACAGCCCTTCCCAACAACACTTCCAAATATTATTGAGATTCAAAAACTGCCATCTGTAGAGCGTTCACAAGCCATGTGTCTCAAACAGGCTGTTTTCAATGCAAAATGTGTCCCCAAACGACCAATTCAGTTGCCACGGCAACCAAAATCGATCGGTGTCGGGATCTTACCATATGTAGCGCGTTCACAAGAAAATCTCAGCGGACGCGGACGACTGTCGTAGTCAAAAGTCCATTGAGCAAAACTTTACATGTAGTTGTAAAATAAATGTGGCGATTTTGCCCAAAGATCGCGGCAGGTGTCTTTCTTAAACACTCTAGTTTTACGGCCTATTTTTAGACTGCTTCAGTTCGAAGCGTGCGTTGTCCCAGCAACGCACTGTACTCTCCTCGCGCCCAGTAAACTATAACAATGGTTTGACCTAGTTTCTCCTCCCGCCTTTTGTGCCCGATATATACTCGAGCGTTGGCTTGATCTGTGAGATTGTCCCAGAGCAGGCCGAGAGGCAGGACGAGAGGCTCGCCATGAGCTTTACGTCCTCGTGTCTTGGGTAATGCCCTCGCGGGCCCTGGGGACGATTTCCATAGGGGGCCCGGGTTGGGGGAGACCGTGTTGACCTCGCACCGGTTCCTTCTCCACCCGGGGTGGTGTGACACAGGCTCTGGCAGACCGTCGGGCTGGCTCAGAGTTCCATCTCTGTGACAGTGCCTTCGGCGTCGCTTGGGCTGCTTCGGCGAGGCCGGCCAGCAACATGCCCACGTGTACGGGTTCCGTGGTGCCGCTCCCATGGCATCTTGGGCTCTACATACGGCTACATTACCATAACTGTGTAATATGCATGTTGTAGATAAGGTTTTGGTGAAGATGCATTGATGTGTTATGTTGTAGTGTATGACGGCCGGACTCGTTCCGGGCTGACTGTACCTGGTTGTAGTGTTCCGTAGAGTAGTGCCGGACGCCCTGTAGCGAGCGCCCGCCTAAATTTACATAAAGTTCCCGCATAAAATTATTGTCGAAAATCCATAGAAGAAATACTCTCTCCATATAGAAAATTTTGGTCAAAATTCCATAGATGAAAATTTTTACTTGTTAAAAAAATCTCCTCAGTACGGAGCCCCTGAGGTGACATACCAAAATATGCATTAATTCGTGCGCACGAATTAACAAATCGTGCACGGTTTACCAATCCATGCGCACGAAGTACCAAACCGTGCGCACAATTTAACAATTCGTGGCCACAAAATAACAATCCATGGGCACGGTTTACTATTTCGTGTGCACGAAATACTAATTCGTGGGCACGAAATACTGATTCGTGCACACCAACTGGTAAGTCATGCCCACAAATTGGTAAAACATGCCCACGGATTGGTACATCATGCCCACGGTTTAGTTATGGGGTTCCTGTTCGCCACCAGGATCGCCACCATGTAGTTCGGGTATAGACAAACCATAGAAACAGTCTACTTGCCAAATTCATACAAAAACGTAATAATGTTACATTAAATTTTTGTCATGTTTGTTTTTGCATAATACAAACAATGGACATGACGTTTTTTGTACTTCTTGGGCATAATAGACTGTTTTAGAGCCCCAAAAGCACATGGCATCAGCAGGCACGAATTGTTAAATCATACACGTGGATTAATAGATATTTTCGGGGTTCCGTACCAACGTATTGAAAATTTGGGGGAAAAATCCATAGACCAACTTTACAATTTGGTGTGGCCCTCGTGTATTTCAATATTCGAAGAGGGTCCGAAGTGGGACAATTTACATTGATTAATATAGCGCCTTTAAATGCGAGTGTAATGTTTTAAGAAAACCCCATTTTTCATGCTAATTGATCATTTTTTGTCTCCCGAGTTAATATTTTGGCAAGTTGAGTTGATTATTGTAGACTATGTTTGCATCACTTAGGCCTATACAGCTGCATATGCAAAAAAAATTACGAAAATAGTAGGCCTATATTTCTGGCAAAAGTCACGGAAACTGCTCTAATTTGAAGTCAAAAATGACTAAATCGGGTGCATTCAAGCATAATTGCCATGACAACCAATATTTTTTTTTTTGCTTAGCAAATTTTTCTCAAAGAGGACTCGGACCCCAGCGCATCATTTTTCACAACGGCTTGTTAGATTTAGCTAATACTGCAGAAACAAGTTAACTGCTGCCCAACCCTTTAAGCAGTCCTGGCAATCGAAGTAATTTTCACAGAGTGGTCTGTTCTTGGTATGCATTCCAGCAGGACACAATTTCGTTTCACTCAAACACAATAAGTCATGAATATTAATGAAAACCCTCCTATTATGTGATAAAGTCGTAAAATAGGCAATGGGACATGGAAAAAACCCAAAATTCAACCATAAAAACCAGAGTTTTGAAGATATTTAGAGATTGTAAGACATATCATGATGATAACCGTTTCCATGGCAACGGATGAGGGGTTTTAGCAAAATATATCATTCCGCATTTTACAATTGTCATATATATATATATGTATAATATTGTTCAAAGTAGTTCCTAGAACCAAATAGGAATAATTAGAATGTTGCAGCAATTCTACTCAATATTTGCATTTATGTTGCAAATCACGTGTCGTTCACCTCGCTTGCGGCGAAATGTAGGCCTACGACAAAAATACCCCATATCAAAGATTTTCTATACCAAGATAGCCAACTCACGTCATTACGTGCGACCAATTGAACAGTGGCGCCACACGGATATAGTGAATATTTCAGAGTGTCATTTTATTGGAATTGAAACGGAGTTGTAGCCTATTCGTAGGCACATTGAACACAACTCGAAAGTTCCCATTTGATATCGGAAGTGAACCAGCGGTTGCAGACAATTTTCCGGGCATGTTGTATTGCAAGAAGCCTACATCGGGTGATAACATGCAGTAGGTCTGAACAAGCAGAGCATTGACTGTACATGTCTGCTATTATTATAATGACAATTCTCGAGTGTAGCGTCAAGTTCTGTTGCGATTTTCCGTGATATACTACTATTCGCCTGATCATCGTGAAACCGACAAAACTCAGATAGTCCTGGCACGCCACATTTGCCTGTAGAATATTCCTATCCGGTAAATAAAATAGTTCATATACTCATACGTACACCTATTGATGGGTAATGAGATATCAATTTAGATTCCATTCAGTGTCCGTAGAGACCCCGCTAGATGGCGTTTACGTCATTATGTCGCAATACGTTATAATGTGAGTTGGCTATCTTGGTATAGAAAATCTTTGCCCATAGGCTATATATCTGACCTGAAATGAATTATACTTAATTTCACCCAGCTATTTTTTTCTCTGAACTGAAAATATATATGCATATATTTTCTGTAGTAGCATTGATTTATATAGGGCCTTTAAATGAGAGTGTTCCATGACCGGAATCGTCGGCCTAGAGCGCAATATTTCTTTGGCGGGACTTCATTAGAATCCACAGTTTGCATTTTATGAAAAGTGTCAGTTTCCCCGAAAGCATGTGTCGGTTGTGAAAACGAGTGTTGTTTTGTCAGTTTTGTTTGTTAATTTTGTTCGAAGTATGTCTAAAAATTACCCATTTGACGTAGAGTAATCCGTTTACAGGTAATTTCTGGTAAAATAATTTGAGTTTTGACGTCGAGGCCATTATCTCTGCGGCTGCCTCTGTACAGTGTACTGCTCTGTGATTCGGCAAGGCTGGTTATCCTAGACCTTGGCAGTGTGCTTACATTCCTGTGTTTATTTGTCGCGTCTCACAACCTCACACTTTTTCACTTCATAGTTTCATGGAACCCGATAAAACATCATACGTGCCCTTTATCGGACAGTACTAGCCAAGCCTAGCAGACGACGAGCACAACAATATTGAACGTTATGACGAGTTGTTGCCCTGCTCCCGCTCTAATATATCTAGACTTCTAGTTCATGATAAACATGCTGAAGTGTCGACAGTGCCATATACATTGTAGATCTATCATTGATCAGTCAGTACACAGCATGTTAAACAGGGAGCTCTGTAGTCTGAAAGCGTTCAATACAATTTTGGACATGTGCCAAACCACACCAGACGTGGTGGATGACTCAGAGATATTTAAACTTGGAATTTCCGTTGCTTTCAGTTTCAGTTTCCAAACATTTTTCCTGAAACCTGGTGGTTCTAATTCTATTGACGCAGGTGCACTAGATTCTAATGCACACTTTGAACAAGTAAGTCATCAAAATAATTTTAAATTAATCAGCTATCTAACTATTACACAATAAAGATCTACTAGTAGTAAGTACATGTTATATTGACAATATGCTGAATCCCCCAACCGCATGATTAGAAGTAGACGTAGTAGACCTAGTAGTTATGTAGTAAATTGGAATAGGGACATGGTCAGGATGGTGTCAAAATGATTTCAGGTTCAGGTCTATAAATGTATTCATGGCTCATGATCTAGCCTTTCTAGTTCCTGGGCTAAATTCTGACAAATGACGTGTTTTCCAGTCTCATAAGGAGTAATATGATTACAAAATTACAGGTTCAGGGGTGGAGCAGGGTCAAGTCTTTATAGAATGTGTTCATGGTCCTTATTCAAGGTCGTGTTTGGACAGATTCATCATCATGTTCTTTGATTATTGGTTTCCAGTTTCACGTGACATGTTCATGTTAGGCAGAGTGGACCACGGTGTGTGCTATGCCTATGGGGACATGTATCCTATGCAGTGAATTACCGTTTGGGATATTATTGAATCAAGTCATTGCAAATTAGAACCAGTATTACTAGTATATGTTTACATGAGTTTTCACTCAGTAGTGGATTTGATATTTTTCATTTGTATAATTTGCATACATGCTTCTCAAAAATAGTATTTTATCACCTTGTTTGAGAAAAACAGTAGCCAGTATCAGCACAGTCAAGTAATAGTCTAGTACATTGGTTGTTACATGTAAACCTCACTGCTCGAAGATACATCACATTTGAATAAGGCTGTTTATTTACGGAGCTACAAAGAATAATTCAGGAAGCATCCATGGGTACAACATGTACATTATCATTATACAGTGTTATTCAGTGCTATTATGTTTTTGTTTGAACATGTAGAATTTCATTTCAGCAGTACTGTTCAGGAATCCACGACAAATATTCATATTATAATTTCAGACAGATTGTTCCAAGCTTATGATTGCTGGAGAGAACCCCTGATAAACAAGGAAAGATGCCGAAGGAGATGGAGTACCGTGAATTCCAGAAGAAAGAAAAGAAAGGGAAAAAAGGGAAGAACAAGCACAGCGGATCAGCAAAGTCTACACGGCCAAGTGTCTATGAAATGGTATGTCAACATGTTCATAAAGACTTTTGCATCTCCCTAACTATTCATAATACTAGAGCTTTTGAAATAAAATATGTTTATTGGAGTATAGTAGCAATATACAGGTGTGCTCATTGCTCAGGTTTGGCAAGGTACCCCCCCCCCCCCCCCCTTCTTGATTAAACCCAGGATCAATCCAAGTCTGATTGGGCTGGCTGAGCCTCTATTTTGGGCTAAACAGGAAAAACCTATGTACGACAATAAATGCAGGAATCTCTCCTGTTGATGAACTTGATTAATTTGCTGGAGTTCTCAACAAATGGATGGGGTAGAATAGGAATGATATACATATTATGCATACTAAATATACAGTAGAGATGGCATGATATTGATTATCTAATTTCTACCAGCCACGATATATCGTATCGAAACATTCAACATATATCAATTTTTTTCTCCGTAATAAAATATCAAATAATACAACATCGAACACCAAATAATGAACCACTGCTGGTCAGTCCTACACGACCGTTATGATGACTAAATTATACCTGGAGTGACGGACACCAGTCATCAATTTCCGACAATCTATATTGATTTCCTGCTGGGGATTTCACGACCCTGTTTCGCGTGGTTTGTTGATGTTTTTGGCAGTTTTTCTGTCTCGAGTAAAATATCAAAATATCGATATATCAAACTTTTTAAGGCAATATATACGACGCTAGTTTGCACTCGGTATGCCACCCCTAGTATACAGAATGTAAAATTAGATTCATTTGAACCATGCAAGCACTAGAATGCACATGAGTATATTATCAGAACGTGGGTGTTCTGATATTTGATATTGTAGAATTTAAATTGGGGTTCTTCCAGTTTATTTTATCCAGTTATTTAGGCTTAGTCCGAGAAACATACAAAACGCCGTGTCCAGTTCGATGTTGTTTTATTGATAGTCCGACTTCGTTATTGATGGTAAAATTATGGCTCATACAGTGCAAATTTAGATACAAATATTGAGACACTGATCTTTTGTGTCTAGTCCCGATTGTGCCGCCAGCCGAACTGACCCTACAAAGATTTTTGGCGGCCGTTTCAGAAACAAAGAATTCGTGTGCCAGCCAATCAGATTATCGCGGGGACCAGTGAGATATGGATCAGCCAATGATCACCTATTGTTTTAAATTCTGGAGTACTGAGTCGAACGCTTACAACAAATATGGACATGGAAATAAGTGTTACCATGGAAACATCGGGTGACTGGGGTCTGGCTGGTACTAGGTAGTACCAGGCACAGCTCACACACAGAGGTTAGAGTACTAGTAGAATAATACATGCTATGGGGGGGGTGAGATACATGTTGAAAACACTAGTAGATTCAAATATGTTTGTTTGACTGGCCCCGCGATATAAAACATTGATGGAATTGTTATTGATGGAATTGTTGTTTGGCACAATATAAAATTAATAAAGTATTTTGTGACTGTTCACACTTATAAGTAATGATTGAAATAACATTGACAATCAATGTGTAAGTATTACATAATAAAGATACTAATAATAATTAGTATGTAATTATCATATTACATAATAAAACAGCAATTAAAATATGCAACTCTGATATATGCCCTCTGTTTTAAAACAAAATCTCCTGATTTTGAAGGATAGTATAATAGAAGGGCCTGAACTCTTCATACTCGACTAATGCAAGACGAGAGAAATACATACACATGAAGTACAATTGGACTATACTGATATCAACATTTGTGAACTAGCAATAAACATGCTAATCCTAAGGTAATATACTACAAACTATATACTGGTACATTATGATAATACATTATGACAGTGACAATTATGTCAATGTTAGCGACTCATAGGTCAAGCTCAATAATCATGTGGGACAATGACATAGCCATATTATATATTCTGGCCTAGGTTGCATGTATACTGCATGCTTCTTTGGAGCATTGTACATGTACAACATATATGATCAACCTACAAATGTGAGTAGTTGAAATTATACAATAGTAATTGAAAATACACAGTTCCCATGAGTATATTAATTACACACATGACACATACATCAATATAATGCATTTAACATAATTGTATGCTTGTGATGTATCCAAGTATAGACAAAATGGAATATACCCTAGGCTCTCTCTAAGAACCTACCCTGAACATCCATGAAATAACACAAACATGTGTAAGGGGTTGAATTTAATAATTATAACCGAAAGAGAAATTTGTTTGATCAGGCCTAAAGGTGATTTTGAATATTCTCCCAAGACACATAAATTGTATAACTCTGGGTGAGAGAGGCATAATAACAAAGAGAGTGGGTTGAGGGCGGGTGGGATTGATCATAGTGCACTTTGTATCGCTCCCTGAGTATGTTGCCTAAGACTTGTATGTTAATAAGTTGTGATATGTGTAATGTCATGGTTGGACTGTTATTTTCAGTGGTGTATACAATTCATGGAAGGTGGTAAGGTGAAACTTTATTTCAAATTCGATGTACATTTATTCAAATGTTGCGAGCATTAGTAGAAAGCTATATACTTATATACAATATACACATAAATCCGTTTCAAATGTTACTTTCCAGTCGTTCATGCTGGTGATGTTGAAGCAGCCTTTTTCCTGGCTTTGCCGGATTGAGTTTTGTTGATGTGGAATTCTCGGATCTTGTCTTCTGGGACCATGTCCTCAGTCAGCCACTGTTTGAACTTATGGTTGGTCCATTTTACGTAGTACCATTTTCTACCTTTGTATTTCTGACATTTGCTGATGCACTCAACTGTTCTGTTGTTATCTAATTCTGTCTTTTCTGTTTCAGGTGTTCCGGCAGATGTAGTTGGTTTCTGACTGCTGACTGGTTGTGGCTGCTCATCCGATGATTTGTCTAGTGGATCATCTGTGGCTTCTGTGTCGTCCACTGTTGGCGTGTCATCCGTTTCGTTACTTGGGATGGTGCGGATGGATGTCGGGATGTATGACTTAAGTCTCTGCGCATTTACTCTGGATGGAAATGTTCGGTGGCTCTCACAGTCACGGAGCTCATAAGTGTGGTTGTCGCCAACATCGGTGATGTAATATGGATCTAAGTGTTTTGGCTGCAGCTTAGGATTGAGGCCGACAGTGCGTGTTGTGTTGCTGAGCCAAACACGGTCGCCGAGTTTGAATTTTGGCTCCACTGCCTTCTTGTCGTGGTATCTTTTGTTTTGTTGTTGAGCATCTTGAATATTCTTTTTGGCGAGTTCATGTGTAACCTTGAATTCTTCGGCCAGGTCTTCTAGGTGGCGGAAGGTGTCCGGTGGTGTTGGATCGGGAGTAAATCTGGCCAGTTGGTCTGGTTTTTGTTGGAGAACATTCTCAATGTTTGGGCCAGAGGTGACATCCGACGTTCCACTGTGGCATTTGTTTGTGGATGCCAACTTGTTGTCTTGAATTTGTGGATTTTTAACAGTTTACAGACTTCTGATTCAGGCTACTAACAGTCTTTTGGAGACTCTGTACTAGGTTTACTGCTTGACTATTGTCACTCACTAGGTTTGTTTCCGGCTGGGACTGTGATCTTTCTTTCCGTGTTCGTGCCGGCATGTTGTTGTTTCTTCAGCTGTCAAACTTTGTTGTTGTGGTGTCTGGCAGTCTGGTGACGTAGGGGCTTCTCTCGCAAAGACGGTCGCTGATTGGTTTGCTTCGCGGGCACCTGCTGCTGACGTCACACTTTCAGTGAGGCTGCCTGGGCTGCTGCTGCTAAGCGCGGGCTGGCTGGGCAGCGGTTGAGCACCGGCTGGCTGGCTGGGATGAATTGAAGATGGTCTTTACGCGGCAATTTCTCGGAGATTATCTCCAGCTTGTTTGATCTGTTGATTAGTCCCGGTGTCGAGGGATTCTCCACCACTGTATCAGAACGTGGGTGTTCTGATATTTGATATTGTAGAATTTAAATTGGGGTTCTTCCAGTTTATTTTATCCAGTTATTTAGGCTTAGTCCGAGAAACATACAAAACGCCGTGTCCAGTTCGATGTTGTTTTATTGATAGTCCGACTTCGTTATTGATGGTAAAATTATGGCTCATACAGTGCAAATTTAGATACAAATATTGAGACACTGATCTTTTGTGTCTAGTCCCGATTGTGCCGCCAGCCGAACTGACCCTACAAAGATTTTTGGCGGCCGTTTCAGAAACAAAGAATTCGTGTGCCAGCCAATCAGATTATCGCGGGGACCAGTGAGATATGGATCAGCCAATGATCACCTATTGTTTTAAATTCTGGAGTACTGAGTCGAACGCTTACAACAAATATGGACATGGAAATAAGTGTTACCATGGAAACATCGGGTGACTGGGGTCTGGCTGGTACTAGGTAGTACCAGGCACAGCTCACACACAGAGGTTAGAGTACTAGTAGTATAATACATGCTATGGGGGGGGGTGAGATACATGTTGAAAACACTAGTAGATTCAAATATGTTTGTTTGACTGGCCCCGCGATATAAAACATTGATGGAATTGTTGTTTGGCACAATATAAAATTAATAAAGTATTTTGTGACTGTTCACACTTATAAGTAATGATTGAAATAACATTGACAATCAATGTGTAAGTATTACATAATAAAGATACTAATAATAATTAGTATGTAATTATCATATTACATAATAAAACAGCAATTAAAATATGCAACTCTGATAATATCAACACCAAACTGGATAAAGTTTATAACTGAAGTGTTGCCTATGTTTCGCCTGTAGACTGAACCTGAGGACAAGCGTACAGTGACTGTTGGGGGCAGCCCTGTGTCACAACCTATTGTTGCCTATGACAATGACGAGAGTGCATCATCCCCTGACCAGCGTCCGCCGCTGCGTCCAACTGATGCTCATGATTCTGTGGGCCGATCAGATCGGTTTTCTGGAGAACGTCACCACCAGCGCATAGGGAACAGTCTCGTTAGTCGCATGTATAGTGACATGGCTTCCACCACACCCTCCAGCTCCACGGACTCCAAGAGTTCCCCGGAGCAGTCACACAAACGCCAGTTGAGGCAGGCTCCGCCAACAGAAGTCAGGAACATCAAGGTAGGGGGCTTGTACAGTGACAGTGTGGACGAGCAGCGACAGAAAACTCCTCGACCAACCACACAAGGAGAGGTCGGGAGTATGGAGAGTGGGCGTGGCCACCAGGCTGGGATGGATAGGGAGGGAGTCCCTCCACAGTCTGGGACTCCTCAGTCCGGAGGGATCGAGTCCAAAGTGACACAGTCTGGACACCGTGGGCGGTCTCACCCTGGGAGTGGTCGGCCTGACAGTGGTCACCATGGTAACAAGCCCTGGGAAAGGTCCCCAGCACACAAGGAAAGGAACTATCAGTCGAACGAGGAGAGCAGGAAACGCAGTCGATCTACGAGTGGGGACCGGCAGGATTACCGTACTAGACGGGTAAGCTGTTCTCCAGTGATATTATGTCTTGTACGATTGTTCAAAAATACCCATAACAACGTTTTAGTCATGATAATGTTGTATCTCAAGAATAGTTGGATTGTGTTATAAATTGATTTTGAGTCTAGTTCCAGGAGGGTATTACCTGCCACAAGTGTAAAACTCTGGGCCACTATGCGAGGGACTGTGACAAGGTTAGCTTCAAGCTGTTGTACAGTTGGTGATACTAGTATCCTGGTGACAGTCTGCCATAATTGACAGTTGAGCTTGTTTTATTCATTCGTGCTACGTGTATGTACATGTAAAACTGTATTCAGCTCTCACAGAATTTGTATCTTCCAGGATAGCAGCAATATTACATGCCACAAGTGTAAATCTCTGGGCCACTATGCTAGGGATTGTGGAAAGGTAAGCAATTTGACCAGTGCTCTTTTGTCACATTTTTGTTGCGAGAAATGCCATTGCATCTATAGATCTATATAGAAAGAAAATACTTTGTGTAAGATAAAAATGACATGATCAGCATAAAATAATTTTCTGCCATGTTTTGGTGGCAAGTGCTGATACAATCAATGCTATGTTTTTTTCATTCATGCTACATGTATCCATTTCTTAGAGCTCATGTGTCATGTTTTGTGTTTTGCAGGATGGTAAAAGTGTGACATGCTTCAAATGCTATACTCCAGGCCACTACGCCAAGGATTGTGTCAAGAGTAGCACCAAGCTGTTCTGTAGGAGGTGTCCTGGTGACTCCAGCCACAACACCGCTAACTGTCCAGTGCCCTTCTGTTACATTTGCAAGCAGAAAGGCCACAAGTTCTCTGACGACAACTGTGACGCTGTGGTTAGACCTCCACACACTAACCACATCAGGACAATCAAGGGCAGGGAAGACATACTGTCAAACTTCTATGACTGCCCAATGTCCGTGGATGGTCACACGCTCTGGAGCTCTGAGAATGTGTATCACTACAGGAAGGCCTTGATTGCAGGAGACGAAGACACTGCAGGAAAATTTATTCGTGCAGGCAGTGCCTTGGAGGGAAAAACCCTCTCTAAAGAACTGAAAGATAAATTGCCTGAAGACTGGGACTGGCGCAAAGCAGGAGTGATGAGGGAAGTGCTTCGTGCTAAACTTGACCAGGTTCCCGAGTTCCGTGAAGAACTACTGAGCACAGGTGACAAGTGGCTGGCGCACTCCCTGACAGACCGATACTGGGGCACCGGGCTCAGTACAGAGGAAACGGTCATTGCGAAGCGTGACTACTGGCCAGGCCGCAACGTCCATGGCTTGATGCTTATGGAGCTGCGGGATGAGATAACGGGGGCCAGGACCCTGGAGTCCCCGCCCGACTACAGCCCTTGGTCTTCATACCAGCATGGGACGCCCCAGCGTCATCTGTCGACGCCAGGCTCAGACGGACGGTCATACCAGTCGCCCGGCAGCACTCCCACGGGTCCAGGAGTGAGTGGGCGAGGCTGGCGGTGGGGCAGCAAGAACCCCTCAGACTCTGAACCTGTATGTAAAAAAGCCAGACTCTCAAAGTAACTCTTTTTGTGGAAATGTTTGGAAAGAAATGTACTGTACTTGTCTTTTACTTGGCCTGATTATGCTTGGTTTGGGCAAATTTGATCATTCGATAGCTTGAATGCTTGTTAACATTTTATTTACCAGTATTTGTTGATGCTTCTGTTAAGTTTTGCTGATATTGTACAGCCAGTGATACTAGTAGTGTCCCTTATGTATTCTCGGTACAATAATGTGTATATTATATACACGATATATGTAAGCAGGAATGCTTGTTGTTGAATACACATAATTTTGTCAATAAATGGCTTTCTCTGTTATTCATCTCTATAGCTTTGCTTGCATGTGATCCAGACCTCAGGGAGACCATGCATGTACCACCTGTTTCCTGGCTATGGCGAACACTTACCTAAGCGCACCATACAGCTGCAGTGCCAATGACACTGGCCAGCTGTCACTATACAATCTGCACCGATCGGTTTGATTCCTGCAAAACTGTGTGTCCAGTAATAACATTCAACATACGATGAGCCACTTGGTTTCAATTGGGTGATCTGAAATATTCTGCTAATTAATAAATGCATGTCACGATACATGTACTTGTATTGTGGATATTTGTGGGGGTTTTTTGGTGATAAGTTTTTTTAGCTGTGGTGTGGTTTTCTGTATTGATCAGTGGCACTGCAGTCTGATATCAAATGTAGGTGGTTCCCTGTCAGACTTTATATACCATGGATACACTTATGAATAGAATAGTGAAGTTCCTTTCGATCCTGATATTGTCCGATGAAACTTTCCTTGCAATTAGAACACCACCGGACACAAAAAAAAATATACTACATGTAGTCGTACATATATTTAATGCCAGCAATTGAACAAATCATTACCTTTATAAATGTAAGCAACCTTTATAACAGTATTCACTGTCTATGTTTAATCACTCTGATTACATACTAATGACAGCGGTGGTGGGAACCTTTTTTCTCAATAATCTGCTCTGGTTCTGCATGATTTACCTTCACCTGATGCTCATGAATATGGAAATACTGTAAACATATAAAGTTTCACGTGTATCAATGTTCGCGTTTTCAACATCTCAACATGTTCGCGTGGATTTAATTTCGTGACTGTTGTGAATGGTCGGTGCCCCGGTTTTCGTGTTTTTTTTTTCAAACGCGAAATTCGCGAAATTAATACATCGTAAAATATCATACGTTTACAGTATACAGCTGAAATGACACCTGTGTCATGTCATGCCAAGCATTATGATTGCTGAGTGAATAGAACAAATAATAGTCCAAACAATAGCTAATAGTTTGCTGTCAACCTAGATCTGACACTGCATCACATCTGCACCACATGTTTTATGAACTGTCAAAACTCAACAATGCTTGTATAATTAGTGATTAAACCTAACAGTCATAACCTGGATCATTCATGCATGAAATGGCCCAAGTATCATATTCTGCGCTTTCCTCTATTTTCAGTAAGGATTAAAAAGGTGTGAGACGGATTAAATGGTATGCTTTCAGTGGACGAGTAGTATTAAGGCGCAGTGTATGATACTTGGGCCCATGAAATTTGCTATTGGTATTTGTTGTTGCTATAAATATTTGTTTGTGCCTAGTACTGTAAACATATAATTGTACATATAATTGTGCACACAGATGGTCCTAGCTGTTTGTTGATGTTGGTTTTGGCTTATTATCTTGGTTATCGTAGTAAAGAAAAAGTGATCGTACATCTTGACTAGATGCTGAACCAGTAACTAAGTAAAGGAAACATTGTGAACAGTAATGTCTCATTGATCCCTGTGACTGAATGATCATCATATGATAAATTCAGACTAAAACATACAAAGAGTGGATCAATAATGTGACATGCCTGTGCTTATTTAAGCGTTATTTGTTCTTAGGAGAAAACTGCTCAGTCTTTGCCAGCTCCTGAAGGGACGGATGTAAACGAGGAGTCGAAAGAAACATGCAGTGAAGGTACATCAGAAAAGGAAGGCCAGACTCCACCGCAGACATCTGACGAGCAAGTGCCACAGACAGAGAACTCCCGGGAGCCACTGGAGGAGGCACGTGTAGAGGGGTCCGGGATAGACAGGGCCGAGACTCAGAGTTCCGAGCACATTCCAGATTCCTGGGAAGACGAGGAGGAGTCTGTGTCGAAGGACGCTTCATCGTTCGCAGCTAGCCAGATGAGCTGTGAGAACCAAGTGTCGGGTGAAGGAGCAGCAGCCACTGGTTCAAGCATGTGCTCTAACGATGCCTCTGAGAGCTGGGACCATGACCTCGATGATTCTGTGCCAAAGGTGCATGTGACTTATGCAGCATCAAGCCAGATGAGCTGTGATAGCCAAGTGTCAGGCACAGATGCCTGGCCACCAACTCCAGCTGAAACTGCACAGAATGTATACGGACCGCCACAGCAAGGACCTGCACTAGAGTCTCCAGTGGGAGTGGAGTCAGCCCAGCATTCCTCAGAAACTCCTACTAGTTCAGTGACAGAGAGTGCCCAGTCTCAGCCATGGGGTGAATCTGCTTGTGTATCGCAAGGTCCTCCACAGTCACAGGGTCCGAGTATGAACAGTCCATACCAACAAAGGCAAGATTCAGCTCAGTCAGAGCCTAGCGGCCAAACAGTCACACCACAAATGGAAGATCACAGCCAACAGCATAACCACAGTGGTTACCAGTGGGATAACTATGGCAACAGACCTAGAGGAAGAGGGAGGCTTAGATCCGGGAACCAGCGAAGTCGTGTTCAAGGTGGCTGGGCTGTCGACGGCGACAGGAAGGGCAGGCGTGGGCAGAGATCACACCAGAGCTACGAGGCTGAGCACGACGACCGAACTCGGGGAAACCCTAGCAGTCCGGATGCAGGACACCACCAGGACTCACACCAGGGGCCCTGGGACAAGTCACCAAGAAATCAAGAGCAGAGGGGTGGATCACATGCTGGGTCTGGAGGAGGTCACCATGGGAGGGATCAGCGTGAGGGTCGAGGTGACAGGGGGAGGAGAGATAGAGGGGGACAGTACAACAGACAGAACAGCGATGACCATGGACGAGGTCAAGCAAGGCATCAGGTCAGTGTGGGTTTATTATTTATATACTTTTACCGGGTTAATAAAAATTTTAATCTTACTTCATTGCCATCTGATTGTCATATTTCCGTTCAATTGTTCTATTATTTCACATACATTCATGCGAAAATTCTAGTATTTGCAATCCATTCTGAGGCAGCTTGTTGATTTTATATTGTTTCAGGAGATGGATCCTGCTGTAAGGTTGAAGAAGTTCTCACGATCTCTTTCCAATGTTCTCCGACATCGAGCCGAAAAAATGGGCTTCAAAATTCATGAAGGTGTGTACTGTGGTTAATGAAAACAATGAAATTGAACAGCAGAACAATCTTCCACACTCTGATTCCACACTCGTAGATTGTGAACTTTATGAGTAATATGCCATATCTATCACAGGTGGGTTCATTGATGTTGAAGAGCTGCTGAATCACGAATACTTCAGCAAGTTTAACCACACACTGGAGGAACTTCACAGTGTTGTGGAAACCGACGACAAGAAGTGGTTTCACATGGAGAAGGGCGAGGACGGCAGGCTGATGATCCGTGCTAACCAGGTACACACCTTGGATGTAAGAATTACACAATTTCCATTCAGTTGTTCTATTATTTCACATACATTCATGCAAAAATTCTAGTATCTGCAATCCATTCTGAGGCAGCTCGTTGATTCTATATTGTTTCAGGAGATGGATCCTGCTGAAAGGTTGGAGAAGTTCTCAAGATCTCTTTCCAGTGTTCTCCGACATCTAGCCGAAAAAATGGGCTTCAAAATTCATCAAGGTGTGTACTGTGATTAATGAAAACAATGAAATTGAACAGCAGAACAATCTTCCACACTTTGATTCCACACTCTGATTTTAAAATTTATCAGTAATATGCTATACCTATCGCAGGTGGGTTCATTGATGTCGAAGAGCTGCTGAATCACGAATACTTTAGCAAGTTTAACTACACACTGGAGGAACTTCACAGTGTTGTGAACACCAATGACAAGAAGAGATTCCACATGGAGAAGGGCGAGGATGGCAGGCTGATGATCCGTGCTAACCAGGGGCACACCATGGATGTAAGAACTACACATGTATTTTAAAATAATTGAGTTGACAATATTATCTGTGATATGTGGAATCTGTCATTAGTAACAGAGGTCATTGATTTATGGCATGGTTTTATGCCTTTTAGTGTTCTATGCCTGTTAGTAATCCACAAAGAAGGGTTACTTATTTCAATGTCTGTTCTGTGAGACAGGTGGAGGTGGATTTGACCCCAGTCAAAGAACCTTCCAAGTATCCCGATGTTGTGCATGGAACTTACCGAAACTGCTTGGATGGGATAATGAAAAAGGTAAAGTATACTGGTAGTCCCATTCTTGGACCAAGTAGATCACAAAATTGATACTATTTCAGATTTGTCGATTGAACCTGATTGATTCTGTATAAGCCATGAGAAAATACAAACATAGCTTGTTCTACATACAGAAAATTTATACAACCTTTCAGGACGCAATTTCTTTTCTGAATATACTATCAAAGTATGTCTTGCTAACAGCTATATTTGTGAAGTATGTATGGTATAAATTTTACATGTATTATCAGTTTATTCTCTAATATTACGATTCACATCCGGTATCATCTGTACAGGGCCTGAGTCGAATGAGTCGCCAGCACATCCACTTTGCCCCTGGACTGCCTGATAATCAGAAGGTTTTAAGTGGTACGTACATGTGGTCGGCCCTGTCTGACAAATTTTACAATTGTAAATGTTGACATTTACTAAGCAAATCGGCTTTTTTGTATGAATAAATCTAGAACAGTCATTTAGGTATGCTATCCCTCGATACAGTTGTTGTTTGTAAACTGATAGCTCTCTGAAGATGTGTACAAATATTGACATATGTGATTGATGTTTGCAGGAATGAGATCTACGTGTGATGTGATAATCCTCATTGATATGGAGGCAGCCATGAAAGGTTTGTTATGTTTTACAAGTTTGAATCAAACAAGAATACCACCTTGCATCAAGTACCACAAGTGCCCATAAAATGGCAGATTTTCACTGCTTTATACATGTGTATGATTTGGCATAATGCAGATGGTATCCAGTTCTTCCTGTCAGACAACAATGTGATATTGACAGCAGGCGACAAGGATGGCTACTTGCCCACGAAGTACTTCACACATGTACTCGATCGATTTTCTAGTGAGTTCCGTGTGAAAGTTGTGAAGCTTATCGTTCTTTCTACATATTGTACAGTACACTTGATACTAGAAATTGGTAAATTAATAATTGTCTGATCCATTATTGCATTTTATCCTAGAGTCAAGGCAAGCAACGATATAAATTTTCACCCTTGTTACTTCCTGTTCCAGGAGCTTCCATAGCAGAAGTGAAGAAGTAGCCAGACACTCCTGAACGTGTTTCTCCCACAGTGGCACATCCAGCGACTTGAATGGATGGTTAAATGGCTGAACATACAAATATTGTTTCTGATATTTCTGTTGTTGCCTATACTCTCTAGGTACAAGTAACATGCATGTATTTCTGATATTTAACTAAGTGATTTTTAATGTGAGTACCGTATATAAAATGTGTGAATCTATCATGTTTAGTTGCATATACCCGGTATACATATACATGTATGTATATTTATTTGTGTGAATTTTAGTTTGTTGTTCTGTCAATGAATTTTATTTATTTTCATTGTGTAGCCCTAACATTTCACCGAAATTCATTCCTTTGCTATTGAGGTGAATAAGTATGTTCCGTTATTTGTTTCGTATATTCAAGTAGAATGATTGTTCTTTGAATCTAGTTGCCAACAAGAGACTACCAGATACAAAATTTGAAAATTTAAGACATTGTACTACAGTGGACCCTGTAAGATAAGACCTCACCTTTAGCAGAGAAAATGAGGTCTTATCTGACAGGAAGTCTTATTTCACAGGTTCATTTACATGTTAAATTGATCTTTGGGGAATACAAAAAAGTCTTTACAGACAGGGAAGTCTTATTGCGGAGGTGTCTTATCTTACAGGGACCACTGTAAATGAATGCAGTATGTGTAAAAATTGAAGCTGTTGTGAGGTGACGTACATTTTTGTTGAACTATACCCTATGTAGCTATGTGGTAAAGGTCATATCCGCTACATCAGTGCTGAATGTACACTTGTACAGGTGTCAATATTGTATCTACACGGCAAATATCCTTGGGTTACCTAGATCCTCTTCTTATTGCTAGTTTTGCCAGATTGTCATATAAATATCAATATCTAAACACTTCTCGGTAAGGTGTGATGTGACACAGGTTCTCTGTTCGCTAATTAAGGAAGAAGCAAATTTGAGAAGTTTTCATCTATTTCAATGATATAGAGTTGACTGTCAGATTTTAGAGTTGGCAATGCTCAAGAAACCAAATTTCTCACTGTTTTCACTGAATGTCCAAGAAAGCTGATTGTGATGTTAAAGAATAAAACTAACTTTCAAAGCAATTTTTACTTCTAATTTGAAACTAGTGGAGGCACAGGCACATGAGCTGTTTGTTGACCTTGTCTTCCTGACATTATCCATCAGCAAATTTTGCCTCCCAAGACCATTTCATGGAATTAAGGCATTTCAGCAGAAATGCCTTTATGGTTTTGTCAAAATTTTTAGGTTGCCGTGGCGTTGCGTCCGTCATCCGTCCGTCGTCGTCTGTCCACATTTTTATCTTTAAAGTTTACGGTCCAATCTTTCTGAAAATTTGGGAAAAGATACCTTGAAATAATTTGGGAAGGGGGTATTTTTTTAGTTTTTTGATTTTTTAATTTTTTTCAAAATGACGGCCGTTTTCATCGAAAAACGGTCAAATTTGAACTTTGGCGGCCATTTTCTCAAAAGCTGTCTGTGCGGATTTGAGAATTAAGGCATTTCGGCAGAAATGCCTTTATGGTTTTAGCAGAATTTTTTTTTTTTTTTTTTTCTTTTTTTTCTTCTTCCGCCACTTTTGGTTTCCGGACGATAACTTTAGATTGCCTTGACGGATCCTTGTCAAATTTTCACCACAAGTCAGAAATGATATGTGGAAGAACCCTATTCTTTTTGAGCCGGATCCGAGGTCCGTGAGGTCCGTGAGGATGAAATCAAGGCTAATTTTGAGACTTGGTTTCCGGACGATAACTGGAAAAATATTCATGCAATAGTTGCAGAACTCTGCATGGAGGTTCATATGCCACCAGGGAAGAACCCTATTGATTTTGGGATCGATCCGTCAAACGACCTTTGACCTAGAGGTCAAAATAATTTTTTGCTGATTCATCCTTGAGGCTTCCTGCATATCTCAGAAACCGTGCATCGTAGAGCGAAACGGACGTTATTTTCGGACTCGTTGCCCTAGACAAACATCTTTAGGGTGTACTTTTTTTTTTGATCCGGCTCCGAGGTCCGTGAGGTCCGTGAGGATGAAATCGAGGAACTTGGTTTCCGGACGATAACTCAAAAAATATTCAGGCAAAAGTTGCAGAATTTTGCACGGAGGTTTATATATCACCAGGGAAGAACCCTATTGATTTTGGGATCGATACCTCAAACGACCTTTGACCTAGAGGTCGAAATAATTTTTTGCTGAGTCATCCTTGAGGCATCCTGCATATCTCGGAAACGGTGCGTCGTAGAGCGAAACGGACGTTATTTTCGGACTCGTCGCCCTAGACAAATATGTCTAAGGGGTATTATGGATGAACTTTGACCTTGACCCAAAATTTTTTTGCCGAGTCAGCATTTTTCGTTTTCGTCGATATCTCGGAAACGGTGCGTCCTAGAGCGAAACGGACGTTATTTTCGGACTCGTCGCACTAGACAAACATGTCTAGGGGTATTATGGATGAACTTTGACCTTGACCCGAAATTTTTTTGCCGAGTCGGCATTTTTCGTTTTCGTCGATATCTCGGAAACGGTGCGTCGTAGAGCGAAACGGACGTTATTTTCGGACTCGTCGCACTAGACAAACATGTCTAAGGGGAATTATTGATGAACTTTGACCTTGACCCGAAATTTTTTTGCCAAGTCGGCATTTTTCGTTTCCGTCGATATCTCGGAAACGGTGCGTCGTAGAGCGAAACGGACGTTATTTTCGGACTCGTCGCACTAGACGAACATGTCTAAGGGGAATTATTGATGAACTTTGACCTTGACCCGAAATTTTTTTGCCGAGTCGGCATTTTTCGTTTTCGTCGATATCTCGGAAACGGTGCGTCGTAGAGCGAAACGGACGTTATTTTCGGACTCGTCGCACTAGACAAACATGTCTAAGGGGTATTATGGATGAACTTTGACCTTGACCCGAAATTTTTTTGCCGAGTCGGCATTTTTCGTTTTCGTCGATATCTCGGAAATGGTGCGTCGTAGAGCGAAACGGACGTTATATTCGGACTCGTCGCACTAGACAAACATGTCCAAGGGGTATTATGGATGAACTTTGACCTTGACCCGAAATTTTTTTCCCGAGTCGACATTTTTCGTTTTCGTCGATATCTCGGAAACGGTGCGTCGTAGAGCGAAACGGACGTTATTTTCGGACTCGTCGCACTAGACAAACATGTCTATGGGGAATTATTGATGAACTTTGACCTTGACCCGAAATTTTTTTGCCGAGTCGGCATTTTTCGTTTTCGTCGATATCTCGGAAACGGTGCGTCGTAGAGCGAAACGGACGTTATTTTCGGACTCGTCACCCTAGACAAACATGTCTAAGGGGTATTATGGATTAACTTTGACCTTGACCCGAAATTTTTTTGCCGAGTCGGCAGTTTTTGTTTTCGTCGATATCTCGGAAATGGTGCGTCGTAGAGCGAAACGGATGGTATTATCGGACTCGTCGCCCTAGACAAACATGTCTAGCGGGTATTATGGATGAACTTTGACCTTGACCCGAAATTTGTCGACATTTTTCATTTTCGGCGATATCTAGTATTATAAATTATTCATCACACCGAAATGCCTCCAAGGCATCTTTAGGCCTTGACGTCTAGTTTTGTTTGAAAAGATTCTCCTTATGTACCTTTTTGAAGTGCAGAAGTTTTGTTTCCCTTGAATTGCCGGTCTCCGTGTGGTGGCCATTTTGAAGTTTTGACGGGTCGGCAGAAAAATTTTTTTTTTGCCTCAAATCGCATTACTATCCATTTTGGGCCATTTCTAGGCAAAAAAATTTTCATCCCTTGAAATTTTTTTTGGACTTTTCGGCACTTTTTCCCTTCATAATGGGACCTGCCAGGACTGTACTCATAGAACACTTGAAGATAGAGCTTAGAAATTGGCACTTTCAAATGGGTAGTCATATATGGCGATTTGTGTGGTGACCTTGAATATGACCTTTGATGACCTTGAAAGGTCAAAACAGCCATTTTGGGGGTAAACAAATGCCCAGATTCGCACAGATGGAATGCTTGTAGATAGAGCTTAAGTTTGCATTATGAGCATGTAGGAAGTCATATGGAACAACTGATGATGCCCTTGAACTTGACGTCAGATGACCTTGAGTGCCAAATGTCTGACTCGGAATGTGTATATTGACCTGAGCGGCCTAAACGATTCCATCCAGATATAACTTTGTATTATGAACATATAGAATATCAAATGCCGCACACATACATGTAATGGTGACATCGAAGTTCACACGGATGACCTTGATTGGTAAATCTCAACGTCATATGTTCACACTGCGAACCTTGATTGGTAAATCTCAAGGTCTGTTACCTGCCTATGCTGCCATGGCCAAACCAAAATTGTCCGGTAACCTATCTTAGCCTTTGGGCTAATTTTTTTTTTCTTTTTTTTTTTTCACTTTTTGGTTTCCGCACGATAACTTCAGTTTGCCTCGATGTATCTTCGCCAAACTTTCACCACTGGTCAGAAATGTTGTGTAGGAGAAGCCTATTGTTTTTGAGCCCGCTCCGGGGTCCGTGAGGTCCGTGAGGATGAAATCAATGTTTTTGGTTTCTGCACGATGACTCAAAAAGTATTATGGCAATGATTGTGAAACTTTGCATGGAGGTTCATATATCTCCAGGGAAGAAGCCTATTGATTTTGAGGCCGATCCGTCAAACGACCTTTGACCTAGAGCTCGAAATAATTTTAGCTGAGTCATCCTTGAGGCTCTCATGTATATCTCGGAAACGGTGCATCGTAGAGCGAACCGGACGTTATTTTTGGACTCGTCATCCTAGACAAACATGTCTAAGGGGTATTATGGATGACCTTTGACCTTCACTTCAAATTTTTTCGCTGAGTCGGCATTTTTCGTTTTCGTCGATATCTCGGAAACGATGCGTCGTAGAGCGAAACGGACGTTATTTTCGGACTCGTCGTCCTAGACAAACATGTCTTAAGGGTATTGGGGATGACCTTTGACCTTGACCTTGAATTTTTTCGCTGAGTCGGCATTTTTCACTTTCGACGATATCTCGGAAATGGTGGGTCGTAGAGAGAAATGGTCGTTATTGTTGGACTCGTGGCCCTAGACAAACATGTCCTAAGAGTATTAAGGGTGACCTTTGACCTTGACCTGAAATTTTTTCGCTGAGTCGGCATTTTCGTTTTCGTCGATATATCGGAAACGGTGTGTCGTATAGCGAAACGGACGTTATTTCCGGACTCGTCGCCCTAGACAAACATGTCTTGAGGGTATTAGGGATGACCTTTGACCTCGACCTTAATTTGTTTTCGCTGAGTCGGCATTTTTCACTCTCATCGATATCTCGGAAACGGTGCGTCATAGAGTGAAACGGACGTTATTTTCGGACTCGTGGCCCTAGAAAAACATGTCTGAGGGGTATTAGGGAGGAACTTTGACCTTGACCTGAAATTTTTGCGCCAAGTTGGCATTTTTCATTTTCATCGATACCTCGGAAACGGTGCGACCTAGAGTAAAACAGACATTAGACAGATAGTCTTAGGGGTATCAAGTTTGTCCTTCACATAAATGTAATTGCACAAATGTCTTATAGTTCTCATTGTAGAGCGGAACAGACGTTATTGTCGGACTCGTCGCCCTAGACAAACATGTCTTAAGGGTATTAGGGATGACCTTTGACCTCGACCTTAATTTGTTTTTGCTGAGTCGGCATTTTTCACTTTCATTGATATCTCGGAAACGATGCGTCATAGAGTGAAACGGACGTTATTTTCGGACTCGTGGCCCTAGACAAACATGTCTGAGGGGTATTAGGGAGGAACTTTGACCTTGACCTGAAATTTTTGCGCCGAGTCAGCATTTTTCATTTTCATCGATACCTCGGAAACGGTGCGACCCTAGAGTAAAACAGACATTTAGACAGATAGTCTTAGGGGTATCAAGTTTATCCTTAACATGAATGTAATTGCACAAATGTCTTATAGTTCTCATTGTAGAGCGGAACAGACGTTATTGTCGGACTCGTCGCCCTAGACAAACATGTCTTAAGGGTATTAGGGATGACCTTTGACCTCGACCTTAATTTGTTTTCGCTGAGTCGGCATTTTTCACTTTCATCGATATCTCGGAAACGGTGCGTCATAGAGTGAAACGGACGTTATTTTCGGACTCGTGGCCTTAGACAAACATGTCTGAGGGGTATTAGGGAGGAACTTTGACCTTGACCTGAAATTTTTGCGCCGAGTCAGCATTTTTCATTTTCATCGATACCTCGGAAACCTAGAGCGAAACATACATTAGACAGATAGTCTTACGGGTACTTAAGGGTTTGTCCTTCACATACATGTAATTGCACAAATGTCTTATAGGTCTCATTGGGAGCTTCGTCATGTTTTTGCTGAGTCAGCATTTTGTTTTTTTTCATGCTTCACCCCGAAATGCCTCCAAGGCCTTTAGGCCTTGACGTCTAGTTTATTAAGACATTTCGCTTTAAGGTTTTGTCAGAATTCTTCTTTTTTTTTTCGTTTCTTCCGCCATTTTCGTTTCCGCGCAATAACTCGAGAATGCCTCGACGGATCGACTTGAAATTTTCACCACTGTTCAGACATATCATGTAGATGTGCTGTTTAGTTGGATCCGAGGTCTGTGAGGCCTGTGAGGATGAAATAGAGGTAATTTATTGGTCTTCGTTTCCGCGCGAGAAACTATACTACAAGAACTATTCAGGCAATGGCTGCAAAACTTTGCATGCAGGGAAGAACTGTATCGATTTTGGGGTCATATGGTCGAACGACCTATGACCTAGAGGTCGAAAGAATTTTCGACGAGTCATCCTTGAGGCTTCTTGCACAAAAATGTACATCTCACAAATGGTGCATCGTAGAGCGAAATGGTCATTATTTTCGGACTCGTTGCTTCAGACAAACATGTCTAAGGGGTATTATGGATGACCTTTGACCTTGACCTAAATTATTTTCGCTGAGTCGACATTTTTCGTTTTGTTTGATATGTCGAAAACGGTGCGCCATAGAGTGAAACGGAGCTTAATTTCGGCCTACTGGCACTAGACAAACTGGTCTAAGGGGTATCTTGGGTTGAGACGACCCCTGGTGTCGAATTTTTTTCCCCTGACTCGGCACTTCCTGTTTGGCTGTATCTCGGAAACGGTGCGTCGTAGAGCAAAACGGGGCACAATTTCGGCCTATTGGCACTAGACAAACTAGTCTAGAGGGTATCTTGGGTCGAGAGGACCCCTGGTGTCAAATTTGTTTTCGCCGACTCTGCACTTTGGCCATATCTCAGAAACGGTGGGTCGTGGAGCGAAACGTAGCTTAGATCGTATCTTTGAGTTGAGATCCAGACGAATAACTGGTCAAAAATACAATTTTATGAAAGCTCCATGTGCAAGCGTTTTGTCAAAAGAAGCTAGTCTATTCATTCCAGATAGAACGTAACTTGTAGCACTATAGATCAGAAATGATGTATGGCGATTCTTTTGATGCCCTGAGTATTCAACCTAAGGTTATGTCCCTCAGAGAAGAATCCCATGAGGATTTAGCTTAGGTTTATAATATGGGCAATACACAGTGGCGTACCTGATATTTTTTCCAGGGGGGGGGGGGGGGGGCAAAACTTTCGAAATTTCCGATTATGGATATACTGTGATACGTAATGTTGTGATATATCATGGTGTGATGTATATTATGTGCTCTTAATTATTTCTGCACAGTTATGTAGGAGGTACAATAGCGAACATAAGTTTCTATCACCCATCACTTCCCTAAAAAGCAAAGGAGCAGCCTATGCGGTGTGGGGTCTGGGGCCCTGCAAAGGGCCCCAGAAGCCAGAACTTTTTTCATGCTCTGCGATTGATTCTGAGCTCTCCTCTGGCTCTGATTTTCACTCCCCACAAGCATGCAATTATCATGTCATGTTGGTATTTAAGTAGATGTATCTCGAAACTATATACCATGTCACTGTACATAGTATAGTCTGATTTTTCTGACTTGTTTACACCGGGTTCTGACGATATTTTTGCGATGCTAAATGGCAGACTTCTATAACTTGGCATATTTCACCTATGAGTCAAACGGTAATTACCTACCAAATTTCAGACTTCTGTTGCGAAAAATGAGGAAGTTGGCAATCTACCCCAATGTTAAATTTCAGCCCCGAAACGGGATTTCCAAAATCTTAACATATTCGAGGATTTGGTCCTGTTTACATCCATCAGGATTCGAAGCATCATTATAATTGCTATATATTATTATACCAGAAGACACATTGGGATGTATTCTACAGAAGCATGTCGGTTTCGAAAGACTTCACCACTACAAACCCGAGCAAATCCACAAAAGCGTGTGCAGACACGGAAATTCGAGGATGGGGCTAATTTTAACATTGGGGTAGACAGCCAACTTTTTATACAGCCAAGTATGCCAAGTTATAGAAAGATATCATTTAGCATCGCAAAAATATCCCCCCAAAAACAGTGTAAACGGGTTAGAAAATTAAGAGTATAGTATTTCATTTCACATACATGTAACATAATTGTAGGATATTGATTCTCAATTGTCACCACACACGTTTGCACACACTGATCATTCCGATATCTTTGAAATATATATTACGATCACTGACCTATGCATGTTATGTAATGCTGTACAGTACCACAACTTAGTGGATTTCTGGATCAGGGATTTTTAGACAAAAAAAATTGGGGAGGAGGCTACAGCAGGCTACAGGCTACAGCACATTCAGTTATGCCAACTGAATATGTGTAAATTGCTCACGTAGATGTATGCCCAGTGGCGTACCTGACAGGGGGAGGGGGCGCTGCCCCGCCATCCCCCCCCCCGCCCCCACGCCACATCCCCCCGTCAGGTACGCCACTGGGCATACATCTACGTGTAGAGAAATGTCCTCCATTTAATGATATCTCAAAACTCGACCTCGGATCATCTTGAGTGTTGAAACGCAAGGTTATGCCAACTGAATATGTGTAAATTGCTCATTGGATAAAACACTTGAAGACTATGGTGTCCGATGGCGGCCATCTCTTAATTTCGTGGCGAGAGAGCGACGCGAAGTTGCGACAGGATGTTGCGAGATTGCGACGCGAAATAGCGAGACAGTGACTCGAAACGATGAGGTAGTGACGCGAAAAATCTCGCAACTTCGCGTCGCTACCTCGCAACTTCGTGTCGCTCCTTCGCAACTTCGCGTCGCTCCCTCGCCCGAAGCTACGAGGTTGCGTGAGCGTGAAGTTCCTGGGACGGTTAATCACGGTAGTTTGAACAGTATAGTTCATGATGTGAACAGAAGTTCCCGTCATTTCCGATCAAATGTGATTGCGCGGTTGCGAAATAGTGACACACGGTTGGAAGTAACGACGCGAATCAACGAGAAGACGAGGCAATAAATCGCGTCGCTCTCTCGCTGTTTCGCGTCGCTGTTTCGTGTCGCTATCTCGCTGTTTCGAGTCGCAATCTCGTTGTTTTGCATCGCAATCTCGATGTTTCGCATCGCAATCTCGCAACTTCGCGTCGCAACCTCGCCACGAAATTACGAGGTTGCGAGATGTCCGCCATCGGACACCATAGAAGACAGTGTTCTGGATCTTCTGTGGTGAATTTTCGTCCGTCGTCTTTCGTCTATAAAGAAGCCGTCCGTCGACGTGTGTGTAACGTAATAAATACCACAATGCATATGTATACCTTGGACTAATATCTTATATGCTGGATCTTTTGGTGACATGGAGGTTGACCTCAGATGACCTTGAGGAGTATATATGGGGGGAGGGGGGGGGGGGCATGTGTTGTCCTGAACTGTTGGAATTGATACCTGCTGACGATTTTAGATAGAGCCTAAGGTTGTATCAATAACAGATGAGAAATCATATACTCATCTGTTGATGATTTGTTGATGATCTTGAAGATAAATTCAGATGACCATGATGACCTTGAGTAGTGAATGTCAAGGTCATGTTCGCCGGAAGTGTGTAATTGTATCTCTGTGAATACAATGCTTGTACATACTGCTTGGGTTCGTAATATATTTATGATGGATATGAAATATTAATATCGTGTATGTTTGTTTCACACCGTGACGGCACGTGACTTACCAGCATCGAGCATCTATATAATCCTCAAGAAATATACATGATTTGTAGATATTGTATTGCCGACAACTCAAGGCGTTGCCGTCCAGTCAATTGTTTTGTTAATTGGTGTCGAGTTGAGCAATAGTAAACCATCTATAGAAGAACACGCACCACAAATCACCAGGGCATATTTAATTTAGTTAATGAGGGCTGTCCTCGGATCCAATGCTAATTGTTTTCTGCTCAACACATACACCGTATATTATTTACCTGGCCGATGCGGCTAAATTACTAAGTATTTTGGGGGTCATGTTACGACGTAATCCTTCCCAGCCAATTAGTGATTATTTGCCTTATTAAGCCCATCTGACACTTTTGTTGTTTCCATTGAGTATTGAATTAAATACGTTCCGCTTGTGCGTTACATGTAGCAATGTGCGTATTGCTTTTCCAACTAGAATCGAACTGACCTTGTGATAATCGTCAATGTGTCGCAGTGCATTTTTCATAATCAAAGATCACATTTCAACATCAAATAAATACTTTTTTGCAGTACATGGAAATTTGCAAGCGATCATCACGTGCCCTAGAGTTCACTGCTCACGGAACGTTACGTTGACGTTATGATATTTTGATCACTGGATTCGTGTCAGACAGATGTTTCCGGATACCGCGTTAACATCCATTCTATTGCCACATGGAACCAGCAAAATACCGCACCATGAGCTTTGTCACGGAGAAACCTTTCTCGCGGCCGCGACGTTCACCGTCAAGTCACTCTTGCCAAGGTCAAGGTTGCGTTATGGATCGAGAGGTGCCGAGCTCGGAGACCTGGGAACTAGACGACATAACACCGCCCACAGACGCCGGATACAGCATGTCAGACCCGCGCCTCACCGGGCCATCAGAACTGGAGTGTGAGGAATGGATACTCGATGATAACATACCTGGATGTAGAACTGGGACACCAGGATACGAAACGTATCCGGAAGGGTATGATGCGCGATGCAGGACAGATGATTTGAATGCGAGCTCTACCCAGGCAACACAAGATCATTGCCGAACGCGATGGCATAATGAGAACCAGTCTGTCGCAAACACATGTGCACCAAACGGACTCGACATTCCAGACTCCCATGTCATGACAGAGTATGTACAGTGTATGGAACCAAATGGAATGACACAGAGCGAATTTGCATTAAAACAGTCGCAGTTTGAACAAGTACAACAAAACTATGGAAATACGTCGAATCAAAGGCCTTTTCAGACGACTAATGATTACCAGTCCGAGGCCACGTTGTCCTTCGACAAACCATGTACAGGGGGTATGGATTCAGAGTCTAGTGAGGACTGGACGATGGATGAGACGATCCCGTTGGTTGCGAGCCCATTGAGGAATCCATACACAAAGTGGTCCACTCGCAACACGACTACAAGGCTTCGATTACCTTACACTCGGCCTGCCTGCTCTATATCGCCCACGTCTACTCGATCATCTCCGTCCTCGACAAACAGTCCAATTGGAAGCTGCTCGCCGTCGCCGGGGCACTGTGATCCCCGAGCAGCTAGCCAGGCAGTAACGCAGCGAGATGGCGAGGAGAACTGGGAGTCTGAGCTTTACAGCTTGGACGAAATTGTCCGGGTCTCCAGAGAGGGATGCAAGCGACGAAACGAGGAACGTTCTCGACCACTCCGGCCACCATACACCTCTCCGTCGAGTCTCGGCCGTTTCCGGGACGGCGCTGTGGACAGAGAGTTAAAGTCTTCCGTGATCCAAGAAGCCCGACGAGAGACAGAACGTCCTGGTGTAGAGACACCCGTGGCTGTCATCTCCCCCGTGAGGCGATCACTCAGCTCGAGGTTTGACTCCGTGCGGTCGGACGCCAGGGACGCCCAAGAGACCTCTCAAGAGTCAAGTGACCAAACAGTACGTAACAGCTCATTATAGAGTCAAAATGTATACTAATATTGTTCGATGTGTTCTGTATGGTATTTACTCCGTTATTGACTGCATCAACTTACATGTACGTTATATGTAGTAACTCCTGTCGAACGATGCAGATGTAAATGCATACTCATGGTAATTCCCAATATTGTATCCATGTCCACAGTCATCAGATACTACAATACAGGCAGGAGCGACCAGTCTGAGACCACCGCCGGGATTCCCGTGTAAGTCTGCCGCCAGCACATACCGGCCTCCTCCTCCAGGCTTCCCCAGCAAGGTCGGACCCACCCCGAGCCTGTCTCCGCCCCCGGGCTTTCTGCATCCTCCAAGGCCCGACTGCACCGCCTTGGACGGTTTCCTGGAGACGTCCGACGATAGGGACAGTTGCTATTCCTATGTGAACGCTTCATATGTGCCATCGTATGAAGCGCCCGCAGGAGCGAGCACCGAGGATACCTCGCGATACCAAACATTAAACCTTGAAACACCTGCAATGGAGCGCGTGGCGGGCGACATCCGGATGTCCTCGTCAGCAGACAGCTGGGACCTTGAGACCCTGGCCTCCGAGCTGCTGGACAGTGATGATGAGAATGAGGAGGTTGAGGAGGAGGACGTTTTGGGAGAGGAGGACCAGTCCGTCCCAGGCTGTGTAGAGCCCGGATCCTCCAGGAAGAGGACTGTCGCCTCCCGGCAGCAGGTCAGTGGTGAAGACATCATGTGTACACGTACTGTAAGTCTGGGTAGTATTGAAAATCCTAGCTTTCTGTTTGTAGGTTACCATGTTCTACGGTCAGATAATCTACATGATCTACTGGAATGGCGTTGCCTCTCTCCACATTTTATCTTTGAATTGTGTGGTCATTTTTACCTTCAGTCAGAAATCTATTTAATAACTTTGAATATCCATTTTAGGCATTTCACTCAAAATCTATTTAGTAACTGTTTTCCTATCCCATATATGCATGCAATTTTAGACTGTAATCTTAATGGTATAAGGATTTCAAGTTGATGACCCAAAATGTCTTGAAATGCGCAAATTGGCCCATGTAGACATTATGTAGTCATTACGAGCATATAGGAAGTCACAAAGTAATCTTTTGGTGGTATTGAAATCGCCCTCACATGCCCTCAACTGGAAAATCTCAAGGGCAAATCCAAACTCAAATGTGTAAATTGACTTTTGCACAAGAAATGACTGTGTAATAAAGCTTAACAGTGTGTTACCAGTCTATAAGAAGTCATATATGGCACATTTTTGTTGACCTAATACATGACCTCAAATGGCCTTGAGCGATTAATCGGAGGTCACGCCCTTACTTAAATGTGTGAATTGACTACAGAATGACTACAGATAGGGCTGAATGATATATTATGAGCATATAGGAAGTTTTTTTTTTATTAACATGAACTTAACCTTACATGACCATGGGTGGTATATCGAAATGTCACACCTGACATGAAATGTTTAAGTTGGTCTCTGTAGACAAAACGTTTGTGGAAAGAGCTCAAAGTAATGTGAGCATATGGTGGCTTTTTTAGTGACTCTGAATTCCAAAGCTGAAGACATCGATAGTAAACTCCAAGGTCATGTCTGATACCAAACTGGTGGATGGACAAAAGGCTTGTAGATGCCTGGACATAGCTTAATACTGTCCATTTCTCCGGTAACTTTTCTTTGACGAGGACCGTCAACCATCCCTTGAACAGGCTCCGGGTGAGATGTGCCGTATCTGTGCGAAGTCTGGTCACCAGTTCCCGGACTCCGAGTGTGAAGCAGTACTGGACACACATCTGGAGAACGTACGCACCATCAAGGGCAAGGAAGATGTGCTGTCCAACTTCTACCCATGCCAAGTGCACGTCTACGGCTACACGTTCTGCTGCTTGGAAAATGCCTACCAATTCCAAAAGGCGTTGGCCTGCGGTGACAAGGACACGGCTGGGACATTCATCACTGCCCGAGATGCTGCCACTGGCAAGGCTCTCGCCAAGACACTCCGCTCCAAGCTGCCGCGGAGATGGTATACGGCCAAGGCGGGTATCATGCGCAGCCTGTTACGAACCAAGGCGCAGCAGGTGCCCCGGTTCGTGGACGAGCTACTGGGTTCCGGGAACTTGGTCCTGGCTCACACGTTGAAGGACACGTACTGGGGCACGGGTCTGGAGGCGGAGGACACGCTGCGTGCGAGGCCGCGATACTGGCCGGGGAGGAACATGCTGGGCTCCCTGTTGATGGCCCTGCGGGACGACTGTCGTCAAGGACAGGTCTCCGTGGACGGGGCGGCCGAGCTCAGCCTCGGCAATCAGCTCCTTGTCTCTGAGTCCAGAATGAGGCTTCTAGACATCAGCTCGCCCACGCAGACCGCTTGTCGTCTCATGTGAAACCACCAGTGTACTGCATGTATCGTGGTGCGATCTACTAGTATGGGGCAGGCTTACCTCATCCAACGGTACGATTATGATTGAATCCGCAAAATTCTGTATAGGCAATTCTGTAATCAGTTGCTTGATTGTTTGAAAGTTCGCATGTTCATGGAAAGTAATCTACCAAATGCTTTGTTGTGAGAACATATGGTACATGTATACGGTATTAAATTGTATCAATACATAAGACTTCTATTTCATATGGTTTCTTATTTGGTCATAGTGGAATCTGGGCTCATATCTCCGCAAGTTTTGTATTCGAGACCGATTTACTCAAAGTTTGTGATGAACTGGAACTTAAATTTTTGTACTCGAGGTTATCCCAGATCAAATTCAAAGTAATCAAATATGCAGTATATATGGCTTCTATTATGTTAATAATGCACTGTATAATTATTTTGGTCTCCAAATACCAATCCCGACAACTGTTGTGGGCGTAACCATGTCATTGAGCATTCAGGTCATCTTAGTTGAAGATGAAGGTTAAAAAAGTCAAAAATGCAATAATTTTTTCGTTTTTTTTGCTTATGTCATGCAGGTACAGAATAATGTGTGAATAAAGTAATTTTACTGGATTGGGGCAGGCCGCCATATTGGTTGTCTCGATCCTGCAAAATATGCCGGTATTTCTCAGAGGGTGTTTTTCCATAAAAAAGCTCTTCACATGTCGAACCAACTGACAAAACATGAAAGAGTGGTTACATTCAGTAGTAAATCAGTACCTGAACTCCCAAATATGCATGTTAATACAATGATAGCTTGCAATGATGCCTTGCAATGATAGCTACGGTATAACGAAATCGTTATTTCGGTAGCGAACGTCGTATGTTTTGCGCTGTTTAAATTTCACTGAATACATAGACATTATTCTTGACGACATGGATTAACTGAACACATTTGACAATGCGTTATTACTGGTACTGGTGGCCTACATTTAACATAGTCTAACGCGCGCACGAAAAATATTATCGTGGAAACGAAAAAAATTAGCGAATGAAAATAAAATAAATTCATCGTGAAAACGAAGAAATTTGACATTATAGAATTCAGAAAATTATCGTTCTAAGAACGAAGAATTTTAATGGGACCAGTAACCTGAGTGATGGAACGAGAGAATGAGGGAGCGACAGAGCGATGCGAGGTAGCGAGAGAGCGATGCAATAGATCGATGCGAGATAGCGAGAGAAAGATGCGAGGAAGCGAGGTGGATTTATGTCGTAAATACCTGTCCAAGGTATTGATTGAAAATACATACCAAGCGAGAGTGTGTTATGTGAAAAGGCCCATGAGGCGATTTAGCGACCCCATGCATGAACCCATTCAATACCAACTACAAGTGTACAAACTGTATTGTCAAAAACAACACCTGTTTGTTTGCTGGAGTCGCTGCGTCATTGCCGAGAGTTAATTCGGGAAAAGGATATATATATATATTTTGCCTTGCAATGATAGCTACGGTATTTGTCTGCTCCGTCCTGTACAAAAGAGCACACAAAATATGACAAAATAATCGAATTTTTTAGTATTATTCAGGAATGCAGTTTTTCCCACGCCATGAAAAAATCATGGACACATACAGAATCATGGGCCAACCTGAAAACATCATCCACTTTTTAGAAAAAGCAGTACCCATTTCAAATACGTGTTCTGATGGTTCTAAGTGGTTTATATTAATTTTCATTGGGACTATGTTTGTCATACCAATGCAGCTGAACATTATATTACATGTATATGAATTGTACATGTATATTATTGGTCATCATTTGTTATTCAATTGTTGCTTTATTTACAACACAGACAGCATTATAGCGAGTGGACGTTCTATTCGACACCATTACCTACATAAACATAGTTACATCATATGCCCTAATTTTATGTTTGTACATGGAATGAATGCAAGAAAGACAGTTAACATGGGGGTTTGTGTAATCATTGTTCCTTGATAGACTTCTTCCTGCGTTTATTCACCTGAAAATCTTTTCCACAAACACCTGAAAAAGTCATTTACGTGAAAATCTTTCCGATGTTACTTTCAGAATCCGAATAAAATTCGGTTAGTGATTCGAAGATGATTTTGCACAGTGATTCGACAAAAAAATTGCTTGCTATACACCGTGTTATGACAAAGTTCCCAATCATTCTCACATTCCATCCTCACAAATCCCTAAATTTTGCTCGAATTCTCTTCATCCTATTTGATTTACTGAAAAATATGGTCATGCCCAATGAACACAAGTTCACCCGAAGGCCAAATACTGGGCAGAAAGTTTTGAAGTTCTTATATACTCCATTGACAAGTACACTCCATTGACAAGCCAGGTCGTATTCATGCGTTCAGCGTTCAGTCTTCAAGATATGATGCAATATCAGTGATATAAAACTACCAGAATAGCATAACACTCCACAGTGAAATGTGTCGATTTTACTTTCGAAAGACACGAAACGTGAGTAATAGTGTCAAAGGGTAAACGGATTATTGCATCAATTCGTTTTTACATCCATGCTTAAGTTCTTGTAAAAGCCCCTTAGCGCCAGGCTTTTGAAATATCTTCGCCCAAAACCATTCCACTGCAAATGTCGGTATAAAAACAAGCTCTCCAAAAAATATGGTGTCCGATGGCGGCCATCTCGCAACCTAGTAATTTCGCAGGTGAGGGAGCTTCGCGAACTTGCGATCGGGGTTGCGACGCAAAATAGCGAGACAGCGACGCGAACGAACGAGGTAGCGACGCGATTTTTCGCCTCGTCTTCTTGTTGATTCGCGTCGCTCCTTCACACCTTCGCGTCGCAGCCTCGCAACTTCGCGTCGCTCCCTCGTCCGAAGTTACGAGGTTGCGTGTTGCGAGGTTGTGTGAATGTGAGTCATTGGCTTCATGGTATGAAGGTGAAGATCTGAAAAGGCGGCATGAAGCGATAACACTTAATCGGAAAAGTTTGCGCTCAGGGCTGTATTGTAACAGCAATGTTAGTCTGATGCAATTGGCTTCACCCAACTATCACATTCCTGTACCCGATCGGTCATCGATCGAACGAATTCGTTCATGAATTGTAACAGAAGATGAGGAATACGGTTAGCATTGAAGTTGACATCTCATTCGACTCACAATGTCAAAGAACAGGCTCATTGCTGCAAGACTGACTGCGTATTTTAATTATATAACTTCATTTATATTTAAATCCAAACGTCATTTGATGATTTGCCATGATTTTTTCCAGACTGGTACTGTAAAACGACTTTGGTGGACGATTAGTAGGGGGAAAACTGCCAAATTAACTAAGTATGTTAAGAAATGCATGTGCTTTTGTAACCACCAAATTAAATCTCCGCCAAAGAACGTGGGGCTCACATCCGCCAAATTTATTAGCTACCAAAATTAGTCTTTTTACAGTATTCTGCCAAAACATAGCCAAAAGTTATCCTATTATTTTGTGCTCCGATTATTTTGGACGAAAGTTAGCGGACATCTCATTCAACTCACAATGTCAAAGAACAGGCTCATTGCTACAAGACTGACTGCGTATTTTAATTATATAACTTCATTTATATTTACACCAAATTAAATCTCCGCCAAAGAACGTGGGGCTCACATCCGCCAAATTTATTAGCTACCAAAATTAGTCTTTTTACAGTAGCCAAAAGTTATCCTATTATTTTGTGCTCCGATTATTTTGGACGAAAGTTAGCGGATTCAGTGTCATTGAACCAGATAATGGACCAAATATTTATTTGTGAAACCGAAAAAAAAAGATTTTTGTCTACCTATATTATTGTAACGGAAATCATATTGATTCCAACACCCTTGTGGCAGTGTTAAATATACTAATGTCATTACACGGAATCAATATCCCCTACATTATGATAGCCAAGTTACTATGGCACAAATTACCGTGAATTACAAAACAATGGGATTGTGATTGTATTCAGCACGTCACATGCTATGTTTTCTGGATGGCACCGTGCATTCTCATAATAACATGCGAGTAAGGCAGGGAATGGGGTCAGGTCTAAAAGTCTAGTTAGTCCGTCTGAATTACCACCTTAAATGTTAGATTGTTACATTTTGTTTCAACCGTCTATTGGGGGTGGGGGATTAGGTAGGCCTAAAACAAAACAATAGTTTTAAAAAAAAAAGCTGGAAGTTTCTAATCATATGAACCAAATCGTGACCAGTGTGGTTGAAGAGTTTTCTGACTGGAAGACGAAAGTGAAAACAGATAGGGTACCCTGAAAAAGTTAACATATAAAAATGAGATATGACATATTTTAATTGCCTCACCTGGAAAAAAGAGAGGATCGTGCTACTTGCAATTATTGTGAGACACAACGCCAGAGCAAAGTACATGAAATGCACAGGATTGGTCAGTTGGATATCCCTCGATAATATTCAGTTTAGATAGGTATATGAACATTGATGATATGCGTGAACATGGATAGCACGCCATTGAAAGAATGTATGGTGGTAATCCTACCGTGTGGTGTCTGTGTAGCATGGTAGGTGCCAAACACGAAAAGACAATTCGTCCCTGAGGCCACACCAAATTGTAAAGTTGGTCTATGGATTTTTCCCCAAAATTTTCTATACGGAGGAGATTTTTTTTTTTTTTTACAAGTAAATTTTTTCATCTATGGAATTTTGACCAAAATTTTCTATACGGAGAATTTTTTTTTTTTTACAATTAAATATTTCTTCTATGGATTTTCGACAGTAATTTTCAGTCCGCGGGAATTTTTTTTTCACAAATAATATTTGAAAGTTTTGCTAAACAGACTTTCGACCAGTATTTTCTATACGGAGGGTATTTTGGTCCAATGTTCCCACTCAGATTGTTATTACAGTTATCACATGTGGATTTAAGAGTTTTTACTATGAATTTTACATACATATCTTAGCGCACAAGTTGTTCAACTCGTATAAACAAAGAATGAAACAGTTCTGTGCGCGAGATTCTAGTACACACTTTATTATGGCCTCTATAGGCATCAAATGAATGTACAGTGGTCCCCGTAAGATAAGACCTCAACGTTTGCAGAGAAAATGAGGTCTTATCTCACCATGCTTACAGGAAGTCTTATTTCACAGGTTCATCTACATGTTAAAGTGATCTTTGGGGAATACAAAAGTCTTTACAGACAGGGAAGTCTTATTTCAGAGGTGTCTTATCTTATAGTGACCACTGTAATTATTTTAATCAGGTAGGACACATATTGTTAACATGAAGATCTCAATAGGTGAGAAATATGGAGAAAGCTGTAAATATTGGTATTATCAAATGTTTTGGGATTAGAAAGTACCATTACACATATTTAATACCAAGAATAGTACAATTCAATAGAACAAAAACCTGCTTAGTACCATATTTTTTCTGAATTTTATATAGAAAAGCTTCGCTCGTTAACAATTCAAGATGAAATACGGGTGGCGGCGGTGAAATTCAAAAAAAAATTTTTTTGATATCGTGGAAATTCGAAGCGGCGATTTTTTTTATAAAAAAGTGAAACTCGATTTTTTATAGGCGGCGATTCCATAGACCAACTTCACAATGTAGTAATTTTAGCGACTGTAACCCCCGTCCCTCCCGCGCATACATATTTCACAACAAACATTCATTCTACATGACTTACATACAGGACAGGTACAGACTATACGATCACAAGCATAAACTCCATGTAGTCATGGTTACATACACAGGTCAATCCACATGCACTTGCGGCCCCATTCATTCGGTACATCGACCCAGTTAGTTTCGGCCTTGACCTTCACAAGCACCTACTTCTAAACATAGAACATGATACACCCACCGCTCACATCACGTGTACAGATATAAGCATAACAAGTCTCGTTCACGCGCCGGGGAAACCCACTTTCCCGGTGAGATCAGCACACATCAGCACATACATGACCAATCACAACACCGCATGCATTTGGCGGGAAAGTCTACACCACATGTTGCCGGCCGCACAGTTTTTGCTGAGAGTTGAGAAGTGGATGTCCTCATGAGCAGACGTGTTTTTAAGTTGTGGCCGTGATTGTAAAGCGAAGGCCTAATACGAGGACTACTAGATAATTGAACTGTGATATTCATATCTTGGATTGTTCAAAGGACTAAATATCGAGGATATAGTATTGTCGACTGGGGAAATCACCGGACGTAGGTGTGTTTGCGGCCTTGTAGTGTGATTGAGACATTGTCGGCTTTCATCCCAAATAAACGATTGAACTGCTACTGCCGGCCTTGTGATTTAGCACAGCGATCACAGACATTTCGGCCTAATATCGGCCATAGAACGATATTTATCACATTGGCGCCGTTCGACCAGGATCTGAGCTAGTCTCGGATTACCGACCCTAACTTACCGGCAGTGATGGCATTGACCCCGGGAGCGTTCCGAGGTGAGTCGGCCGACCAGACAGATGAAGAAGTCACGTTCAACCCGACCTTCCGACCTTCCGGCCCCCGCTCAGTTGTTATGAGCGACACAGTTCCGTTGTCACAGGAACAACAACCGACCGGCCTGTTCGACTCCATGGACGAACATTCGACCCTGAGATCGTCTTCGCCGCCCGTCGACCTGATACAGGAGTTCCTCGACGAAGACCCGCTCGCACCTCAACACACAGTAAGTGACATTTTGAGTGCACACGCTAGGGCATATTCGGCAACGTCGGCCAGAACAATCCAGAGACTATTGAACTCTGCCGACAGAAACTATACGCGTTCACGTCAAAGAGCGAGCGTATATCGTGCTACCGACCCAGAACAGTTATCAGTGAACGTTCGGCCGGTAACCATAGACACGTCAATGGTTACACACCCACAGAGTGACTCTCGGATACGACAGTGGGTTTGTCAGTCTGACAATGTTCCGGAATCGGTCCCGCCAAGCGCTTATTCGGTAGATCGGCCACTGGCGCCGTCAACGACGCCGAGACGACACGACCCCGCGACTGAGACGTACTCGCGCATACCGACCGAGCCAACGGTGGTAGAGTACACACAACCCGGCCAGGCGAGAGTAACGAAAGAGAACATCCCGGCGACGACCGATGCCCCGATCGTGACACCTCTACGACCGCAACGACCCAGCGACCCGACGACGGAATTTCGCGCCACCACACGGCAAGCGCGACTTCGGCAACCACCACCGACATCAAGTCGCCGACCTCACGACTCCGATATGCCGGCCTCCGACTCGCGCCCCCTCGCGCCGACCGCTTCCCGACCATCGCCGACCGACGGAGAACAGCCGCGCTTCGCCTCGCCGCAAGACCCAGTTGTGTCTGCTCCGGCAGAAAGTGTTGTACCCATGATCGGACCTCCGATCTCTCAGCCAATCGGCTACACCACTGGATACGGTGTATCGCCAGTCGGATACCCTGGCGCAACAAGCGGTGTTTCAAATGGAGTAGCTGTCGGATACTACCAACCACCTGTCGGCTATATGAACCCACCATCTGGATACGGTGGCGTTCCAAGTGTGATGGCTGACACCGGCTATCATGGTGCACAAACCAGATTAGTGTACCATGGTGTAGGCCCAGACGGATCGACATACCGATATCCACCGCCGGCTGTAATCCCACCCTCAGTCGGGATACCATGGGTGACGCCACCATACAGTCAAACGGCCCCTGTCGCACCAATAGCGTACGACCCCAACAGCATTCCGGCACCACCCGCTACTTCGCAGCACCGACCGCACCCGCTAACACGACCTCGGCAGCTCCGATTGTTACGACTTAAAATGCTCTGGCTGTCACGCCAACGACGGCTCCCGTCACAACAACGCCGACTGTGGTGAGCGCCGACACGCCCACGCCCCAGAGACTCACGTCTGAGCCCCAACCGTTAGCAATGGCTAAAACGGCTCAATGGCGTGCGACCTTCAAGGAGGGCAATCTCACGCAGTACATACGGAGCTTCGAGCAATTCACTGCGGCCTTCACATATTCCGACCTCAATAAAACAACGACCTTCCGGAGTACGCTGCGCGGCCAGCTCTTAACGTTAGCTCTGAACATTCCGGTCGAGACTCCCTGGGAGGAGTTTCGTTGTCAGCTCTTGGAGGGCTGGGAACCCGCACCTCGTCGGCAGTCCAAACGGGACGATTTTCCGTTTCTAAAAAGAGAACGGAAGGAGAATGCGGAACATTACTTAGAGCGGCTTCAAGCTCTGGCTGAGCAAGTGTTTGACGATGTCACGCCAGAGTCCCGGCAACGAACAGTAATCTCCCAGTTCGTCAACGGCCAACCCGACCACATTGCCGACAAACTGTGCGTGTTCACTTTCCATAGTTACGGTGAAGCGCTGACGGCCGTCCTCAAAGCTGAAAGTCGTCAGCAACGGACCAACAGAGATCGTCAGAGGGGCACACGACGTGCCGACATCTCCGTGAGCGGATACCCGGATGGTGATTGTGTCGACCAGGAACTGTCTTGTGCTATGGGACAGATCAATCAGGGAGGAACGCCGACCCCTGAACAAGTTGCGGCTTATTACGACCCTGCCGACAGTGACACGACCGGCCTTCAAGGATGTGAAGAACATTCTGTGCCAGCCTGTTCACGCGAATGGGTGGCGGAAGCTTTCCAGAGCGTCCTTAGCGACGAGAATGGACTCTGTGAGGAGACAGCTATCTATTCCGTCCTACGAACTACGGCCCCGACTAAAGGTGATCGACCTCCACAGCCCGGACGACCAGCCGTATGCTTCTTCTGCAAGAAGCCCGGCCATCGCTGGATGCGGTGTTTCCGGCTTAAAGACGTCTTAGTGCGCAATGCCATGAAGCCACTAACTTTTCGACCTAAAGGTGCTGGTACTGACCGAAGGACAGATCAAGTATTGTCAGTACCTAACCAAATCGGCAACCAAACCAAGTCGGCCCCGACAGAGCCAACGGCCTTCCGGGCAACAGAACAATGTTACATGCTCCACACCTGCGGTTGTCGTAACTACCAAACCAACAGTACCAACAGTTACGACCCCACAGCCGGCCCAGCCCACACCTCAGCTCCTTGAAGGGGTGTGTACCAAGTGTCGAACTCCGACTCCAAAGCCGGCTCGCCCTCATGAAGGGGTGTCCGCGCCACTTCCACAACGGCCTCCACGGGAAAATCGTCGTCCTGAAGGGGTGTCGCCCCCGACCGCCAACGGCACCGGAACAGATAGTATGTCTGAGGTGGAGTGGATCTCCGATGACGGAGGGTTCTACGCGTTCCCATTCGGACCGGAATCCAGATTGCCGCCGCTGCACACACTCTTCAAGCCACCGCCGGACGACCCCGCAATTCCGGCCGTCATAGACAATTCGAGAGCGGCGCATGAGTGCTGGAAGTTATCGGTACGCGTCGGGGATAAGACAATACAAGCTGTGCTCGACTCCGGAGCGCAAATCTCTTTGCTCCGACGCGATCAGCTCCGACACGTCCCCGCCGATCAACGACAGCTACAGCCTACTTCGGCCACGATTCGTGACGTCAACGGACAGTCAAGTCCAATCGATGGACTGCTCGACCTCCCAATTCAGGTCGGGACCAACCACATGATGGTGACATTTTGTGTAGCCGACATCCACGACGCCATGATACTCGGCATGAACTTTTTCCGGCAAGCTCACGCTGTAGTGAATTACGGCGCAGGAACAATACAGGTACACAAAGAAATCCTGTTTGCGCACAAGGACATTGAAGCCAATGTTGTTAGAATGGCTGTGCGCCGAGCCGTCACCGTCCCTGCACGTAGCGAGGCGATCGTAGAGTTAATCCCGACCTCCAGAGTTCGAGTTCGGCAGCATCCACGGATGATTCAACCACTGACGGCTTTTCCCGAGGACACTGACCTCATCATGGGAAGAACATTAACGACCTTGGACCGACAATGTGTAAAGGTGTCTGTAGTCAACACGGCAGATACCGGTATTACACTTACTCGATCCGACCCTGTCGCCATAGCCAGTCCGATCGAGAGTGTTGTCGGAGCTCTACCAAGACCCGGAGAGGAGCCCGACCTGTCCACAGCCGACGCCAGTCACTACCGCGACCTGCCGCCACATCTACAAGAGATGGTGGATCGCGCCGGACTAGCGCCAGAACAACACCGGCGTTGCGCTAACCTGATCCATCAATATCAGGACACCTTTATGCACCCGGATGGACAGTTAGGACGGACCCAAGTCGTCCAACACAAGATCGACACCGGCAATTCGGCCCCGATTCGGCAACGTCAACGACGCGTCCCTCAGGCACAACAGAGCATCATAGATGAGGAGGTCGACAAGATGCTTCGCTTGGGGTGCATTGAGCCGTCAGATTCGCCCTGGAGCGCACAGGTGGTGCTCGTGCATAAAAAGAACGGCATAAAAAGAAGTGAGATTTTGCGTCGATTATCGGCTCCTGAATGATGTCACCCGCAAGGATTCCTATCCGTTGCCCAACATTCAGGACACTCATGACGCCCTGGCGGGCGCTACATACTTTTCGGCCTTGGACTTGGCTTCCGGCTACTGGCAAGTCGAAGTCGACCCTACAGACAGACCAAAAACTGCCTTTGCGACAAGGAAAGGACTGTACCAGTTTAAGGTTATGCCATTCGGCCTCAGCAATGCACCGGCAACATTTGAACGGCTGATGGAAACCATACTCCGTGGATACTTGTGGACACGGTGTATGTGTTACCTGGATGACGTCATCGCTTACGGCAGAACATTCGATCAGGCACTCGCAAACCTGGAGGCGGTCCTGGATCGGATCAGATCGGCAGGCCTGAAGCTTCAACCCAAGAAGTGTGAACTGTTCCAGAGGGAAATTTTGTACTTGGGGTTTATAGTGAGCGGCCAAGGAATTCGTGTCGACCCCAACAAGGTCAAAGCCATCAGAGAATGGCCGACCCCGTGCGAGATCTCCGATGTCAGATCTTTCCTTGGTTTCGCCAATTACCACAGGCGATTCATCAAGGACTATGCTGAGATCGCCGAACCTCTCGTAGCACTCACCCGAGGTGAATGTCATTTCACTTGGGGACCGGCTCAGCGACGTGCTTTTCGGCGGCTCCGCGATGCTCTCATCCAGGCGCCTAAGCTCGCGCATCCGACCCAGAGTCCGGATGATTACTTCATCCTCGACACGGACGCTAGCGGCTACGCTGTGGGAGGCGCACTCTCACAGAGGGTCAACGGGAAAGAAATCCCCATCGGGTTTGCCAGCAAAACCCTATCCCGGACCCAACGGAACTATTGTACCACGTACCGAGAACTGCTGGCAGTGGTAGAAATGGTTCAACATTATCGGCATTATCTTTGGGGTAGGAAGTTCCTCCTCCGGACCGACCACAGCTCCTTGAGGTGGCTCAAGAACTACAGCGACGCGGACGGCATGCTCGCCAGGTGGCTCGCTAAGTTGCAGCAGTACGACTTCAAGATAGAGCATCGGCCCGGCAAACTTCACGGCAACGCAGACGGCTTGTCACGGTGTCACAGTTGCAAACACCAAGACTGTCCCGGACGACTCGACACACCTCCGACCGACCCAGAGACAAGTTCCGGAGAACTTCCAGTTCGTCGGATCACTGTTGTTTCGGCTAAGACAAGGGCAGACCTCCTGAACAGTGATTCCATAACATCACCGGTCTTGCCCCAACTAGTTTCGGCACGCCAAGTTGTTCGAGTCCGTGCTTTGGACGCCACACTTGACGGGCAAAAGTGGCTTTCGGACTATTCGGCTCAGGACATTGTCGCGGCACAGCAAGCCGACCCGAGCGTCGGAAAAGTGCGACAGTGGATGTTGATCGGCACTAAACCAGACTCTAAGGAGGTAGCGCGCCATGGGGAGGAGGTAAAAACACTTGTTTCCAGATGGAGCCTCCTGGCGCTACAAGACGGGGTACTAGTTCGGCACGTAAAACCCGACCCCGCTGGACGGCCTGTGGTGCAAACCGTGCTCCCCGTAGCACTCAGAACGCAGGTTTTGCACCAACTTCACGACCTGAAGATTGTCGGACATCTCGGCATTCAGCGAACCATCGAGAGAGTCAGGCGCCGATTCTACTGGCCCGGCCTGGCACTGGATGTCGCCCGCTGGTGTGCCCGCTGCTCGCAATGTGTCACCCGCAAAGGAAAACCGGCCCCAAAACGATCGCCTTTGACACAGTTGCCGACAGGAGCGCCTTTCGACCGGATCGCGATGGACATTCTCGACACCCACAAAGTCACGGGAAGAGGCCATCGGTATATCCTTGTTGTGTCAGACTATTTCACGAAATATACGGACGCCTTCCCGCTGCGGCGACATACCGCCAAAAATGTTGCCGACATCCTGGTGAACAGATGGATAGTTTATCATGGCGTCCCCAAGGCAATCCATAGCGACCAGGGCACCGAGTTCGAGTCGGCTCTATTTCGGCATGTCGTGCGTCTTCTGGGCGCTAAGAAGATCCGCACGGCCCCATATCGACCTCAGAGCGACGGCCAGGTTGAGCGATTCAACAGGACATTGCTCAACATGCTGAGTGCATTCGTCAGCGATCGTGCGAACGACTGGGACGTGCACCTGCCATATGTGTTAATGGCCTATCGAACCTCAGTACACTCGTCCACGGGATGCACCCCGCATCTGATGGTGTATGGACACGAGTGTAACTTGCCAGTCGACCTCATGTTTCCGACCTACGACCCTGAGCCTCTACCCCCGTGCGGCCCAGAGTATGTGGAGTACTTGCGGCAAGCGATCAGGACGGCCCACGGTTTCGCTCAGGACCATCTTGAGAAAGCGGCAATTCGGCAGAAGATGGGTTATGACGCCCACGCCAAGCCTCGACCCCAGTTTCAACCAGGAGAACTGGTCCGATATTATTATCTGCCTCTCACGCAGAATAATAAGTTCGCTCGGCCTTGGACTGGTCCCTGGAGGATCGTCGACCGTGTGACCGAGGTAGATTACCGGATCGCCTTGGTTTCCAACCCTCGGAACACTCGTGTTGTTCATCTGGACGTACTCAAGCCGTACGAAGGTGACAACCAAGCGGCTCACATCTATTCCGACCCTGTTCGACCTTCGACGTCGTCAAGCAAATCCGGCTCAGAGCAATCGGCCGACCCCCTGGGGCTCCTCAAGGAGTTCTACTACCCCTGGGAGGTCACAGTACAAGATCGGCATACAGATACAGACCAAACAGCTGAGTCTGACTCGTCAGCGGCCCAAGATCGTAAATCGCGATCTCCAACTTCATCCGGCTCAAGTCGTCATCGGCAACGGAAAAGATCACGCAGATCAAGTTCCGACACACCAAAACCGGCACGCAAGACACGCAGGCAAAAGCCTGTGATATCATCCGACCCCGAGACAAGCGAGGCTACGCCCCCGCCTGCACGACCAAGTCGACCCAAACGCAACGCACGCAGACCGGCCCGCTACAGATAACCCCGGCCTTGTTATCTGATTGATGCTATTGATGATGAATTATGCATGTCTAATGGACTATGATATCATGTCTTTCCCATAATAATATAATATATTACAATAACAATATATATATGCATTTAATATGTACAAGATGTCAGTGAGGCGAATTCGACATATATACACTTGATATGATTTCATAATTACGATGCTGGTGGAAAAAATTGATTGCATTATGATATGTGTTTCGACCCCGTATAACGTATGCTATTGTTCCGCGTGTGTTACGCACTAACTAAAATTATCATGTCAGATTCTATCCATGTGTCAGCCGAAGAGGATAATAATTCATGTCACGCCGTGAGTAAGGCCACTTAGTTGTCGAAGAGGTGGTAGTGTGATTCGTTCCGGGGTATGCGTCGACCGAGCCTCTACCCACTCCATGTAGTATTCGGAGGAACGGCCCAGTGGTACGGGAACCAGTCACTAAATAGCTATCATACCAAGATGCGGCCTGTCATCAAATTCATCACCCAAAAATATTCAAAGCGCCACGGTGTGACCGACCCTGATCATTGCAATTTCGACCCCGACAATATTAGCGGCCCCGTTGTCTTGTGAACTGGCTGAAAATGAATGGAACGAAGTCCGCCCATGTGAGTGATTGACATTAATGTCTCAGCCTCTAATAACTGTGTGTCATCTGTGAAACAGCAATTCGGCCGTTGGTTTATTGTGCGCTAACTTAGGGAGAAAAGGAACGATCAAAGTAACAGGTCACAAGGAACGCACGAGCGCAAATAAACATTTAAGCTGTTTACAGCACCCACATGAAATCTCCCCTGATAAAGACAATAGTGAGTCGTCGGGCAAAAAGAGCCCAGTAATCTGAACAGTCGATTAGCACAAATAGACAATGTATAGGAACGTGTAATCCAGGGGACGGCAGACGGACATTCGGAAAAATGGACAGTGTGAGGACCCCCCTACTGTCGTAATGGACTGACCCAGATTGGTCAGAGAGAGATCGTACCAGCGTTTCCCTGACGACGGCCCGCCTTGTTGCAGATACACTTGGAACAATGGGATACAGCGTAAAGACGTTTTTGTATATCGGCAGAGAGCGCCCCCCGGCCCGATTCGTGGAATTGGGATACAGATAAGTATCTCAGTGTACGGCAGTGGAAATTAACGGCAAGTAGGTCATTTGTGCCTGAACTTCTGAAGCAGCAGGAGCTCGATCAGATACGGAGAAAAACTTTGTACTGGTTCGGAACATTTATCGAATAATTACGTGGCATGTAATGACATTGAACTGATAAAGTTTGTGGATAGTTGTCGGATATTTGGGATAAAAATTACAGTCGGCCTAGCTGTGTGAAGTGACATTTGTTTGCGGCTTCCGCCATGGCGGATAAGCCGAGTAATGATAAAGACAGTGACGGCTCCGCTGATAGTCGGCCCCGATCTATCAAATTTGACGGCACTAAGTTAACGGTCGAGGTTGTTGAACGAGGAGACGAGCAAGACAACCCCATCGTGTTGACGGACGATGAAATGTCCGCTATCGGCCCCGAACCTAGTTCGGAACAAGCAGTTACGGCTTCCGGCTCAAAGAAACAGCCACGATACCAAATCATGGCAAGGCTGGCGCAACGCGGCTCCCGGCACACCCCGAGTCCGACCTCAGAGGACGACCCGGATCGTTTTCGGCAGTTAGAGGAAGGTGGAGAAATTGTACGTCGAGCCTTGGAGGCTCAACGCGCGGCGGAAGCCGCCAGCTCGGCAAAATCGGCTCCCGCTCGGCAGGCGATAACACCAATCGAACCTGCCCCAGTATCTTCGGCCTCAACAACGCCGGTAGTTCGGCCCCGTGCCGTCACGTCACCAGCACAGTCTTCGGCCTCGTCAGCAAGTTCATCGTCCGGCAGAAATCTTCACCCGTCGGCGCGAAATTCACGACGCGCTAGTTCCGGCCCTGTGACGCGTGCTTCGGCTTATCGTCGCCAGATATCGGAGCTCATGGCTCTAGTTCCGGCCCCAATCACCCCGTACGGAGCTCGGCCGATTGATTGGAATGACGTTCCGTTCCATCTTCGGAATCGGCATGATGGTTACGGCCATGAACATAATTTCGGCGCACCCTCACGGCTGATGGAGGGTAATTTGGCGACCTTGGAACCACTAAGGAGAGAAGACGGCCGTTATCTGTGTCCTTTCTGCATCGGAGAGGAGGATGGAGAGGCAGGGAGGATATGGCCAACGGTACCTCGACGTGGACCGTTCCGTTCGGCCTCGGATTTGGACGCCCACGTCCTGGCGTACCATTTTCCGCTCCTGCGATTTTTCGTCTGTCCGGCCAAAGACAATTTCGTCACGCTCACGTCGGAGGACATGATCCGGCACCTGAGTGAGGCGACTCAGACTCACGTCGGCCTTCTCCCGCTGTTTGAGCAGGGACAGCTCAACGCTTCCGGCCCTATGCTGCAACGGTTCGCGCTACGCTGCCGCGTAGACATGCAGCCCAGCCCAAATTACCGGCCCCCACGTGTTCCGGCCGACATTCCAATCTTCCGACGGGATGTCAACAGAGTATTGACTTTCGGGATTTGGCACATGGCGCCTCCACTGTTCGACCAGTACCCCCCGAATTCGGCCCCGGAAATTCATCAAGTGCTCCGACGCCTTGAGTACCTTCGGCCTTCAACCCGAGCGGAGGAGGATCACCTAGCTCGGATGGTGAACGACATCATGGCGATGAATCGCTGGGTGACCGTACGTCGGCCTAGCACGATATTCTTTACTCGGCCAGTCGCCTACCAAACGGACGCACTCAAGCCTCCCAGCTCCGTGGTTTCGGAGCCATCGGCTCAGTCCACTCCTGTGACGGCCCAAGTGCAGACTCGGCCTTCGGATATCATCCCACGGAAACTTGTGGTAGAGCGGCCTACGGCGACAAATGTAACAGACTATCGCGTGAGGGAAGGATTGGTTCCCCCACCGGAGGAATTTCCTCCTTTGTCGGCAACGCCTCCGACAGGTCAGGAGACCGACCGGAAAGAAGTTACGGCCCAGCCGCGGGACTCTCCTCCACCTCTACAGCCGGCTGCGGAGGAACCCCGCCAGGAATCGATTTCGGCCTCGGTCAGCGACCGTGAGGATTCGCCCCTTCCGTCCAGGCGAACGGTCCTCCAGACGGACGAACCTCCATATCTGGACGGCAGCATGGAGATCGTTCAGACGGTCGTCACCAAGGATTCGGCTGCTGATCGGCCGCGACTACAGTACGACGAGCCTGAGTCTCTAGAACCTCTCCACAGAGACTTAGATGAACGGCTGCCGTTTCACGGCTCAGGAGAATTTTCGGCTGACATCCAATTCGTGCAGCAGCACGGGACTCGGTTGTCGACTCGTATGATTCCCGGCCTACAGGCCCTGCCAGGGCAGAACCCGGATTTGGCTAACCCACTCAGGAGTCGGGAAGCGAACCAGCTTCCGAATCTTCCCCGTGTCCACGAGGAGCACTGGGAGTCCCATATCGCCCAGGCGGCCCACAACGCTGACCCGTTGATCTTGCCGGCCCGGAAGAGCGAGCATCTTCCGGGGAACATTTTCGGGAGATCCGGCGCTTCTATCTAGAAGCCATGGACCAACATATTCGGCAGGCCGAATATAACGGCCTCTCTGTGGGATTCGGGATGGGAGTCCTTCACGAACGGCATCTCCCGACCTTCCCTGATCGGCTCGAGGAAGAGACCGACCACTTACGTCGGCAGTTGCATCGTCTCGAGGATGAAAATGAGGATTTGCGGCAGGAAAATGTACAGTTACGTGCCCGGGTGACACACCTGGAACAGTCGGCCCCAGTTTCGACCTCGACGGATACGGCCGCGACACAAAGTGACTCGGGTACCACTATCCCGGGCGACCTGCTCGCCACTATCGTGTCAATCTTGCCCCGTCTGCCACCAGAGGAGCAACAGCAACTAATGCAGCAGGCGTCGCCGGCACCACCACCACCTCCTGCTGGCAAGCGAGGCCAGAAGGAGTGAACGTTTCGGCCCAGTGGTGACAAACAGACAATTGCCGGCCTCGATTGTGTCGGCCCCTGAAAATCCTGGTCACGCTGGACTAGTGATGTATCGGCCTTTCATTGTGTCGGCCTGATGACAGAAAGTGACTCGGAAAAATCCTGGTCACGATGATCATCCTGGTCATGTCGGCTTATTGTTATGTCGGCCAAAATTTGTAAATAGTTATCCTAGTCACGGTATTTTATTCATGTAATTTAGTTAAGGTTAATCCAGACAATTCTTTTTCAGTTTATAGACTCTAAATTAGTTTCCGTTTCACTTTGAAGCGTCGAGGAGTTTTGTTCAATACATTCCATTCATATCTCATCATTCGTTGTTGTGCATGTATGTGTAAATGTATCATCGTAGCGACTATTGACGGACTGACTGATGACGTTTATTTTGACGGTTAGAATTTTTATTGTATGAAGTGTTTTACCATTGTCGCGCGGTGTGTGTGTGTGAGTGTTGGGGTTTGACCTTGTAGGACTTTTTAGCTTTTTATTGTTAGTTTTGGCGACGGTAGGGTCCGGGTAGGGTAATTCCGAGGGCGTAGAATTAATGAAGGGGTGTAATGTAGTAATTTTAGCGACTGTAACCCCCGTCCCTCCCGCGCATACATATTTCACAACAAACATTCATTCTACATGACTTACATACAGGACAGGTACAGACTATACGATCACAAGCATAAACTCCATGTAGTCATGGTTACATACACAGGTCAATCCACATGCACTTGCGGCCCCATTCATTCGGTACATCGACCCAGTTAGTTTCGGCCTTGACCTTCACAAGCACCTACTTCTAAACATAGAACATGATACACCCACCGCTCACATCACGTGCACAGATATAAGCATAACAAGTCTCGTTCACGCGCCGGGGAAACCCACTTTCCCGGTGAGATCAGCACACATCAGCACATACATGACCAATCACAGCACCGCATGCATTTGGCGGGAAAGTCTACACCACATGTTGCCGGCCGCACAGTTTTTGCTGAGAGTTGAGAAGTGGATGTCCTCATGAGCAGACGTGTTTTTAAGTTGTGGCCGTGATTGTAAAGCGAAGGCCTAATACGAGGACTACTAGATAATTGAACTGTGATATTCATATCTTGGATTGTTCAAAGGACTAAATATCGAGGATATAGTATTGTCGACTGGGGAAATCACCGGACGTAGGTGTGTTTGCGGCCTTGTAGTGTGATTGAGACATTGTCGGCTTTCATCCCAAATAAACGATTGAACTGCTACTGCCGGCCTTGTGATTTAGCACAGCGATCACAGACATTTCGGCCTAATATCGGCCATAGAACGATATTTATCACAACAATTTGGTGTGGCCTGACTACCACAGCTAAATCAATGCAGTATTCACACGCCATGATTCATATCCTTCTTTTATAACAACTTGGCAAGTGAACTTCTGATAGAATTAGGCCCATTACTTTCTGAGGACTGATTCACATCATCAGCTGATCATTCGGATAGCGCCCTGCTTCGTGGCTATGTTTTTGGTTTACTTACCGGTACATCATGTTTGTATAAACATATACTGATCAAGCATAGGCCTATTCGATTTGATATGGATATCTATATCACATATCATTAATACACAATATTTAACTCCCAAAACAGCAATATCAAACAAACAATGATCAGGTAATTGCTAATTTCCGTTTCTGAGACAGTTAATCTATGGTACTTTGGGGGGGGGGGGGGGGGAAGTTCCTGTCATTTCCGATCAAATGTGATCGCTCGCGAATCAACGAGCGACGATTAGCGATGCGAATCAACGAGAAAATTCGTCAACGAGCAAAAAATCGCGTCACTGTCTCGCTGTTTCGCATCGCAATCTCGCTTCACAACCTCGCCACTTCTCGTCGCAACCGCGCCACGAAATTACGAGGTTGCGAGATGGCCGCCATCGGACAGCATAGAAAGATGAAGCGCATCTTCACAAATGGCGATACTCAACAACGGGAGGACCAGCTCTGTTCGCCAACATGTAGTTCGTTTCTGGTCATTCGCTGTGATACTTTGTGTTGCCCGTAATTTACGGACAACATAATTAAATCAAACGTGCAAATCACACCCCAAAATGTCAAAAGCTGACACAAATGAAATACTCGCAGATAGTCATTCTACCACCAGGAAGTACGAACACCGCTTTCGAATGTCCCTAGGCTATGTTTGTTAGTCATTGTACTTACAAGATGCACCTGAATGACGCAATAGAGTGAAGAATGGCCAGATCACGTACGTTTTTCACGCAGGCATACTTCCGAGGTTTTCCGTATTATAATGGCCCTGGGCGATCTTTCGGAAAATGGCATCTCATCGGATAAAATTCGAATCCGAATTATGGCCCATGGGCGATATTTCGGAAGAACAGTTTTCCACCAATACATCAGCGAAATACTGAATATATGTGGTTTTATGTTAGTTATGAAATGCATGCCTGTATCGGATAGGCTTATACATCAGGCAACAGAGAAAGAAATCACACCGACAGAGACAAATTGTGTATCGGTGCCTCTGCATGTAGACTATGGAACATACCTCGGTATACTATACTCAAGTCAAAATTAGTTTCAAATTATCATGTTTCATGTGAGAGAAAAAGCAAAAGCTACACACAGTTCTGCCATTTACAGAAACTCAGGCCTAATGTCGTCAGCCGTACGTTGTCGAGATACAATTTAAGTTTTAAGAATATTTGTACTTAAAATTTGAAGCTCATTAGCTAATTTTGATGACTATTCATGATGTCACATGAGTATTTTGCTTTTATTAGCAACTTTTAGATCCTCTCTCTGGGTCACCATGGTCACCCCGTTGTGATTCAATGCCCTACGAGATGTGAACACTCGGCCCATGTTTGATGAAATATCTGGATTTTCGATAATCGTTCACATTTTCCTAAATACGATAAATGAAAAAAATCATAACACCAAAAAATTAAGAAAAAATGAATCCGAATTATGGCCCATGGGCCATAAATCGGGTGGGCCATATTACGGGAATCCTCGGTAGTAGGTATACATGCGGTGTTACATATTCATTATGAAACAGATGTGGCCTCGTTATGCATACATCTCCAATGAAGAATTTATCTGGCAAAAATCGAGGAACAGAGACATGACATTTCCCCCCAAACCATTGCCTTTGATTGCGGATACAGAGTGACGAATGATAATGCTGTTTTTTTAAATCTTTGTACAAATTACAATTCCAAACATCGGCTATAATTCATCGTATATCGCCATCACCATTGGTCCTATGTTCGTCATAGTTTGACGCATTTAAAACCTCGTCAAATAGTTGTTAGATCCAGAGGAACATTGTAGTTTTATAAGTGTAGATGTTTGCTATCCCAAGCTGAAACCCTAAACTTACAAATATAATGAGTTACATGGGGTCAAAAAGATTTTCATGTACAAATCAAGAATGATAATAAATATTTTATATATCCAATCTATAGATCGAAAAATGAGATTCCCCCATGGGAAAGCAAAACATACTTACGACAAATATAAGATGTATATCGAAAGAGTACAACCCAAAATGGACCCTGCCTCGCCATATACCATCTCCATCCCGTCTCTCCCGTCCCCGGTACATTGAATGATACTGATCATACCCCCACTAGATCTATTGTCAGTATCAGACACACCTTCCGACAGCTCTCGCCTTGCTGTATCTCGCCCTGCCGGTGAACCACACTCCTCCCTCCTGCCGGGGGTTTGACAACACACTGGCAGGCGTGTCGCTGCTCATCATTATTACATGGATGATACACTGAATACATTCTACCAGAAACCCATAAGAGATGGGTTTCTGATTCTACAGATACAGGATATATGTATCTAGTTTGTTAATGGCAATAATTTTGTCCTTCTGGGGATTTGGGTTTTCAGCAGCACGTGGAATGTAATGGCACATAGATTTGCACGTGCTCTTAATTATCAGCATAATTCAATCAGTTCGGAAAGATGAAGAGCACCGGATTGTAACAGGATTCATGTGCAACATTTAACTTTAAGAAGCGGGCGGGAATCGGTGGAGTTCAAGCTATTTAGTTCCCTGAAGGAACATTATATCAGTGGTTTGTTTCTGCTGGCACAGACGTCAAATAAATACAGCATAATTACGGAATAAACATCGGAGGAGAAAGGCCTGAGTTGTCGTCATATATCAGGCAGAACTCCGTCTGACATGGGCCATTGACTCTATGGTGCAGTGACCCCAGTAAGCTATAGGTAACTAATAACTGATCTTGGAGGGTTATGAGATTTATCACCCCTCGCAATGGAAATGCAACATTCAAACCGAACGGAAATACAACTACAAAGTTTTGCCTGATTTGTGAGTGACTTCGTCTTCTTTTCCAGCGATGTTGAGAAAAATATCACGCGTGTTGAGCGGGCTCGTGAACCCCCGAGCTTTGCTGAGTACCATTTTGTTGGTTTCCGTGATAGAATGGACTCTTTCGTTCATGCGCCAGTCCGTTACTGTCCTGCAAGTCCAGGAGATGATCCAGGATAATGTTGGGCCCCCGTCAGCTATCTCCTATCTGTGCCCTACACGCTCTCCTGACAAGCTTCCCCCAGACAAACCCTCGCGCCCACGCACACCCCCGCCAGACAAGACTTTAGAGTCCTTCGTTCTCCACTGGAAAAGATCTCTCGGTGATCTCCAAGGCCCGCGATGCTTCGACAGTCAAATCCGATCCCGCAGAGGGCTATTCGAGAGACACAACACTATCTATGCCTCGTATCTGAACAAGGCAGGTAGCATGATCTACCATGGAGAGTACAGAGGCAGCAAGTTAGTCAGAAGTATGGATTTGATGGAGAAAGCCCTCGCGGGTGATCCGGTTCCCATGGGCCAGCACATCTGTGTCCTGTACAAGGCCTGTGCAAAGGGAACGTCGAGCAATAGTGTGGCCGAACTGACGCACACGGGGCCACCTCTCTGTCCTTGTCTGCCACCCGGCCTCGGTACGTATTCAACACGTACTTCGACATGTGTTTCAACTTGTATTTTGTACTCTGTATCTGTATCTACATATTATCGGAAATTTGTTTCGTTTGGCCTAGCTTGTACGTTGTCAGAAATCAATGTTCATCATGATTTCTAACTAACAGACCTCACCCCTCCACACACACGCACACCAAGAAGTTCAAGGTTAATTATAGAATATGTATTAGCCTATATGTTACCTCCACGAGGTCATAATGAAAAGATCGATCAAACTTTGTCATATCTGGTTACATTATAATAGCAAGTGGCTGCCATTGGGGGATATATGCATAAAGCCAATTGATATCCATTTGTTGATATCACCTTTGTTTTGGAACCGGTTTTATGCTTGACAATCATATTCTATTTGTCCCTTACATACATTGTATAATTATAGACGGAATCAGTCCATTCATTACAACGGCAGGACACATATCGACACACAATTTTTTAACAATAAGCGCTGGTAGAATACTTACGTTGTAGTGCCTATACTAAATTAACTGCCCCGATGAGAATAAATGTTCAAAGAATAACAAACGATGTTATAAGGGCCATTTTGGTCACCTCAATCGGTACATGAATTTCGAATGAGTAACGAAACAGTCAGGTAAACTTTGGTAACACTCTTATATCATTATATTAAATGATGGTCGCTCAGTCTCAAATGGTAAACGGGTTATTGCATCATTCCGTTTTTACGTCTCTGCTTGTTAACCTTAAGGCCAAATACTGGGCAGAAAGTTTTGAGGTTCTTATATACTACATTGACAAATACACTGCCAGGTCGTATTCACGCGTTCAGCATTCAGTCTTCAAGATATAACGCAATATCAGTGATATAAAACTACCAGAATAGCATAAAACTCCACAGTGAAATGTGTCGACTTTACTGTCGAAAGACACGAAACGTGAGTAATAGTGTCAAAGGGTAAACGGGTTATTGCATCATTTCGTGTTTACGTCCATGCTTAAGTTCTTGTAAAAGCCTCTTAGCGCCAGGCTTTTGAAATATCTTCGCCCAAACCATTCCACTGCAAATGTCGGTAGAAAAACGAGCTTTCTAAAAGATATGGTGTCCGAGAGCGGCCATCTCGCAACCTGGTAATTTCGCGGGAGAGGGAGCGACGCGAAGTTGCGAGGTTGCGACGTGAAATAGCGAGACAGTGACGCGAAAAGCGAGGTAGCGACGCGATTTTTCGCCTCGTCTTCTCGTTGATTCACGTCGCTCCTTTGCATTACTCCCTCGTCTGAAGTTACGAGGTTGTGTGAATGTGAGTCATTGGCTTCATGGTATGAATGAAGGTGAAGATCTGAAAACGTGGTATGAAGCGATAACACTTAATTGGAAAAGTTTGCGCTCAGGGCTGTATTGTAACAGCATACATTAGTCTGATGCAATTGGCTTCACCCAACTATAACATTCCCATACCCGATCGGTCATCGATCGAACTAATCCGTTCATGAATTGTAACAAGAGACGAAAAATACGGTTAGCATTACCGTTGACATCTGATTCGACTCACAATGACAAAGAACAGGCTGTTTGCTGCAAGACTGACTGCGTATCTTATACCTTTATTTATATTCAAATCCAAATGTCATTTGATGATTTGCCGTGATTTTTTTAGACTTAGAGTACTGTAAAATGACTCTCTTTGGTGGACGATTAGTAGGAGAAAAACCGCCAAATTAAATCGCCCGCCAAAGTAATTAGATATGTTAAGAAATACATGTGGTTTTGAAACCGCCAAATTAAATCTCCGCCAAAGAACGTGGGGCTCACATCCGCCAAACTTAATAGCCACCAAAATTAGTCTTTTTACAGTATTCTGCCAAAACATAGCCAAAAGTTGCCCTATTATTTTGTGCTCCGATTATTTTGGACGAAAATTAGCGGATTTAGTGTCAATTAAACCACGTGATGGACCAAGTATTTATTTGTGGAACCGAAAAAAAGAAAAGATTTTTGTCTACCTATAATATTGTAACGGAAATCATATTGATTCCAACCCCCTTGTGGCAGTGTTAAATATACTAATTTCATTACACGGAATATCCGTTCCATTATGATAGCCAAGTTACCATGGCACAACGTACCGTGAATTACAAAACAATGGGATTGTGATTGTATTCAGCACGTCATATGCTATGTTTTCTGGATGGCACCGTGTATGCTCATAATAACATGCGAGTAAGGTAGGGAATGGGGTCAGGTCTAAAAGTCTGGTTAGTCAATCTCTGAATTACCACCCTAAAATGCCAAATTGTTACAATTTGTTTCAACCGTCAATTGAGGGTGGGGGAGTAAGTAGGCCTAAAACAAAACAATAGTTTTTTTTTAAATAAGGTGGAAGTTTCTAATCATATGAACTTAATCGTGGTCAATCATGTTCGGGTGTATGATTCACCAGTGTGGTTGAAGAGTGGTTGAAGAATTTTCCGACTGGAAGACGAAAGTGAAAACAGATAGGGAACACTAAAAAGGTCAACATATAAAATGTGATGGTGATCTTCGTCAAATAGTTTTTAGATCCAGAGGAACATTGTTTGCTATGTATGCTATCTCCAGCTGAAACCCTGTATTTACAAATATAATGATTTTTTACATGGGGTCAAAAAAAAATTTCATGCACAAATCAAGAATGATAATTAATTTTTTAGATATCCAATCTATAGATAAAGCAATCCAATCTATAGATAAAGCAAAACATACTTACGACAATATATAAGATATATATCGAAAGAATACAACCCAAAATGGACCCTGCCTCGTCATACCATCTCCATCCCGTCTCTCCCGTCCCCGGTACATTAAATGATCCTGATCATACCCCACTATCTATTGTCAGTATCAGACACACCCTCCGACAGCTCTCGCCTTGATGTATCTCGCCCTGCCGGTAAACCACACTCCTCCCTCCTGCCGGGAGTTGACAACACTCTGGCAGGCGGGTCGATGCTCATCATTATTACATGGATGATACCCTATATACATTCTACAAATACAGGATACATGTATCTAGTTTGTTATTGGGGATATTTTCGTCAATTCTGGGATTTGATTTTTCAACAGCACGTGGATTGAAATGGCACCTGAATTCACACTTGTCTTCAATTATCAGAATAATACAATCAGCTAGACATGATAAAGAAGAAGGGCACCGGATTGTAACAGGATTCATATGCAACATTTCAGCTTGAAGATGCGGGCGAGAATCAGTGGAAATCGAGCTATGTAGAGAAATACCCTGTAGGAACATTATATTAGTGGTTTGTTTCTGCTGGCACAGACGTCAAATAAATCCAACATAATTACGGAAAAAATATCGGAGGAGATTCAGACGGAAATCCACGATCTACTGACATGGGCTGTTAACTCTATGGTGCAGTAGGCTATAGGTAACCAATTACTGATGTCCCAAGGTCATGAGATTTGATATTTCCAAGGTCAATGAAAAACGCATCATTCAAGCTGAACGAAAATGCAACTTGCAAAGATTTGTCTGATTTTTGAGTGACTCCGTCTTCGTTCCCAGCGATGTTGAGAAAAATATCACGCGTGTTGAGTAGGCATGTGAACCCCCGAACCTTGTTGAGTACCATTCTGTTGGTTTCCGTGATGGAATGGACTCTTTCCTTCACGCGACCGTCCTTTACTGTCCTGCAAGTCCAAGAGATGATCCAGGATAACGTTAAGCTGCCCTTGACTGAGACTCCGCCTGCCGTCTCCGACCTGAGCCCTACACGCTCTACGAATGAGAATCCCCCGGGCAGCCACTCGCGCCCGCGCACATCCCTGCCGGACCAGACTTTAGAGTCCTTCGTTCTTCACTGGCAAAGTGCTCCCGGTGATCTCCAAGGGCCGCGATGCTTCGACAGTCAAATCCGATCCCGAATACGACTATTCGAAAGACACCACAATATCTACATCTCGTTTCTGAACAAGGCAGGTAGCATGATCTACCATGGAGAGTACAGAGGCAGCAAGTTAGTCAGAGGTATAGACTTGATGGAGAAAGTCCTCGCTAGTGGTCCGGTTCCCATTGGCCAGCACATCTGTGTCCTGTACAAGGCCTGTGCAAAGGAAACGTCGAACAATAGTGTCACCGAACTGACGCACACGGAGCCACCTCTCTGTCGTTGTCTGCCACCCGGCCTCGGTACGTATTCAACCTGTCCTGTGTTTCAACCTGTATTTTGTATTCTGGTCATGGCATAAATTTACGTTGTCAGAAATTAATGTTCATCTTCCAATTAGTAGACCTCTTTCCCGCCACCACATCAAGTAGTTCATGTTCAATTATGGACCATGTAGCCTACATATACAACATGTACAACGTCACGAGGTCATAATGAAGAGATCGATCAAATCATACAAAAGCAAGCGGCTGCCATTGAGGATACATTATTTAAAGCAGATCGACAACCCTTTGTTGATACCGCCTTTGTGTTGAGACCGATTTTGTGCTTGACAATCATATTCTATTTGTCACTTACATAATGGTATGATAGACGGAATCAGTCCATTCATCATATTGCTCTATTACAACGGCAGGATACACATCGACACACAATTTCCTGACAATTAGCGCTTGTAGTAAACATGGAAACAATACCCAAGTATATAGTATCCGAGTAAACAAAACTGAGTCCATTATCCAAATAAACATGGAAACAATACCCAAGTATATAGCATTCGAGCAAACAAAACCAAATCCATTATCCAATCTCAATGTCCGGTGTCAGGTAAAATTGAGAAAATTTTATGGAACTTCATGAACCCCCATATGTGGCCATAAATAGGTGAAATCATGTGTTCTGGAAATAGTGAGCATTTCCTGGCCCACTTTTGGTACCCGTCATAATTCCAAAATATTAACAAATTTTGTGTACAGTACAAAAAAACCCTCGTTCTCATTCCACTCTTCAAGTCGGGGGCGCCGTAAGCCCCCCCCCCCCCCCCTTCTGAGAGCACTTCTGAGGGAGTGTTTTCAGGAAACATTAAATAGGAGTACATTGTATTATGCACATTTTGTGTGGTAATCAATGACTCATTCTTTTGGTGTGAACAGATAATAGTTAATGCATGTACTATGGCTCAGTATACATTCATGTAAGTTTAGTTTCACACACATATTGACAAAAGTGAATTCACACAAAAAATGTTAGTGCCACAAGTTCATCCCATAACAATATATGGTTAAACAATCGAAATTCAACATATTTAAATATATCTTGCGGTGTCCCCCAAAGATCTATTCTTGGATCACTCTTGTACTTACTCTACGTGAACGTTATAAAATATTCGTGCCCCAGTTCAATTTTATCATTCGCTGAGGACACAACCATGTACATGTCGGACACAAATCTAAAATCCTATTTCAAAATTCAAATACTGAAGTAAACAAATTATATCAATGGTTTTGTGCAAACAGAATTGCTTTAAATGGACTAACACTAATCTATTCCTGGGATATGCAAAACAACTGAATATTTCTCCAATCTCATTGCTTTTCGGAGATAAAATTATATCAATGACTGTAATTTATTCATTCTGATATAGCTTTCATTAAAAAATCGTACATTTATATGTTTCGATGATCAACAAGGATATTCAGTGAAAATATACTCGAATATATGAAATTCCGGAATTTGTCTCGACATCGGCAAAAAAAACCCAATGTCCTGGGTCCAGGCGTTACATTTGCCTGGGTCCAACAGTTTGATGGATGCGTGTGAAATGTATTCAACAACAACATTCTCCTCGGATGTCTTACACAAAATAAATCTAAATAAAACTTTCAATTACTGGGGGTCACACCGATTGCTCTTTGTGCATTACTAAATGATCTAGACAACGACACAGGCGTATAGAGATAAATTTGAGTAAAATCAGTGACCATTTGAGTAAAATCTAAAATTTTGGGGCATTTTTGAGACCATCACATTCACAATCAATCTTCACGAACGGGGGGGGGGGGGGGCAATCTCATTGCTTTTCAGAGATAAAATTATATGAATGATTGTAATTTATTCATTCTGATATAGCTTTCATTAAAAAATCGTACATTTATATGTTTCGATGACCAACAAGGATATTCAGTGAAAATATACTCGAATATATGAAGAAATTCCGGAATTTGTCTCGACATCGGCAAAAAAAAACCAATGTCCTGGGTCCAGGCGTAACATTTGCCTGGTTCCAACAGTTTGATGGATGCGTGTGAAATGTATTCAACAACAACATTCTCCTCGGATGTCTTACACAAAATAAATCTAAATAAAACTTTCAATTACTGGGGGTCACACCGATTGCTCTTTGTGCATTACTAAATGATCTAGACAACGACACAGGCGTATAGAGATAAATTTGAGTAAAATCAGTGACCATTTGAGTAAAATCTAAAATTTTGGGGCATTTTTGAGACCATCACATTCACAATCAATCTTCACGAACGGGGGGGGGGGGGGGCGTACGCCCGATGCGCCTGATGATAGATCCGCCACTGGTATGAGTTGTGTGACAAACACGCCATATGCAGGCGACATACGGATGTTGCTGCTTAGAAAAGGGAAATTGACCGTGGAAAATTTGAAAGCATCACGTTTGTCATACAGTCTAGTTGACAGGTTTGAATCTTCATCAACTTCCAACCTTAGATCTAAATAAGTGGAAAATTTAGATTAGACTGTAGTATCTTTAATTTAGAGTTCCTATATGGCATATTTGTATATATGACATCCAAATAATCACCAAACCTGGGATTATTCCATGACAATACATCATCTATGTAACGAAAAGCCGAATTAAAGCTACTAGTTTGCTTCTTTGATACTCCTCTTTGTAGACATTGGATGAAACCTGATTCATATGAGTATAAAAACAGGTCAGCCAATAATCAATCAATCAATCAAGTTTATTGGCGCAAATGTACAGGGTACATAATAACCAACATACAGACAAATATTATACATGAGATACGTGTAAATAAAAAATGATACAGACAGAACATGTTACAGACATGACCATGAGCACCGATGGTGTTATAAAGGCCTACTCTTTTAGGATCACCTGCATTGCTTTAATATAGGAAGTTACTAACCTTATAAATTGTTGATACTTTTCTTTATTGCAACATTTGTCTGTCCTTAGATCTAAAATGGTGAATAACTTCTCTTTGTCAGACATACGTTCGTAATTTTTTATGAGTTTTTTCATATCATGGTCAAAACCGTTTCTTAGATTATATACTTTGTCAGTTTTACAATGCAAAAATACATGGTGAAGGCCATTGTTAACATTTGAGGACAGATTGGTGCACAGATAATGGTGCACAGATTGTACCCATTGGAATAGTTTGTTGAAATATTCGACCAACAAAAATATTATAAATAAGAAAATTAACCATATTCACAACATTGGGTTCTGTATATTTACATGGAGCATCTGAATCATTTAACAAAATAGTATGTATTATATTTGATTACAATATACTGATAACGACGCTGCCCTTTTTTGGAGAAAGGGGTATTATGTATGAGCTTTTGAAGCTTAGACTTTAGTTCTGAATGAGGCATTGTGGCGTAGAGAGTGGAAAAGTTGAATGTTTTGATAGACGTAACTTTTGAAAGTGTGTGAGCATGTAGATATTCCAACAAAGATTTGGCGTTTCTTAATATCCACATTTGGTTGATACCACTCAACTAGAATAGATAGTTTCACGGTATTTCGGAGACCGTGCTTAATCTTCGACAATATAACAGTCAGTAGAGAGAGCTTTGGTGGAACATGATGCCGAGCTAGGACTAGATGGAAATATACCTTCGTTTGTATGGATTTTTGTTTAGCTTTGGGATCTAGTATAAACTGGGTAGTTTATAATCTTTACATGAATCAGTGATACAGATGCAATGCAGACATGTGAAAAGATAATATATCTTGTTTAGATATAGTAATATCCATATTCTTGTCAAATGACTGTATACGTTTCACACGCGATGAAGAATGTTTATTCATCACAGGATTCGCCCGACTTCACGCAGATAGGCAGTAAATTTACTGGTGTAGAAAGGAAGCCACAATACTGTTTTACTCGGTAATACGCAGAGGCAACTCCAAAAATACTTGCTCCCTGGTGGAAACACCCTTTTAAAAGGCAACTGATTTATACCAAGAAAAGATTATCATGAGCACTCTCGGTATGGGACATTCAAATGTACACCCTCTCGCTCACTTTGTCAAACATACAATATGCGAGGCATCTTTCTAGACTTGAGCAAAGCTCTGATAGGTTGCTCATGAAATTATGTCGGTTGTACAATATACTTCTATCGGATCGATTGAGAGCCAAGAAGGTAGCCAATAGAACAAAACAGTTTATCATAAATTCGTTTCAGATGTACAATGATTGAATTGATTGGACGGAGTTTTAACATTTCCCATTCACAGTTTCGGTCACAACTAAAGAATAAATTTTGCTAGTTGGATGATCCATAACAAAAAGCAAAAAACTAAAACCAGGGGGAGTGCCCGGTTTTCGAACGAGAGTTATACATATTGTTATTTAACCATTCGTGACTTTTCTACCTTTTGTGTGATAGGCTATTAGGGTCCTGAATAAATGATTGACCCGATGAAAAGCCACCAAAATAAAGTCATAATCAACAATTCACCACGACAGCATGACAATGGTAGCAACGGGGAAGACAATCACTTCATCCGCCTGCATGATTATACAGGTCATATTACCCTGGCAGTGTTTCCTATCCTCCCTGGGAGTCGGGGCTTACGTGTACATGTACAGGGTGTGCCTTTATTACTGAACAAACAAGAAGTTTCCCGCGTTTCGAAAAATAAAGGTAAACGCCTGTATCAGTTTGTGAGGGTTTGGGATATGACATAATTTTCTTATTTAAGATATTACAATTTCCCCCATGAGGAAAACATTTCCCTCGCAGGGGATATAATTTACCCTGTCAATTATATTATTTCACAAATTCCCTGCGAGGGAAATGATTTCCTCACGGGGAAACGTTTCCCTGGTGAGGGAAATAATTCCCCTTGCAAAGAAAACGTTTTCCTCAGAGGGTAATAGAATACCGCGCGGAAGAAATGTTTTCCTCGCAAGGGAAATTCGCAGTGAATTTCATTCGCAGTGAGAATAGTTTACCAGATGGGGAAAACGCTTTTATCGCAGGGCAAGCGTTTTCCTAGCTGGTAAACAGTTTACCTCACGGGGGAATCTTTCCATCGCGGGGGAGACGTTTTCTCGCAGGAGAATATTGTTAACTTCGAGGAGGAAACGTTTCGTCTGCGGGAGAATGAGTATTTCTCGCGAGGAAAACAGTTTACTTGCAGGGGAAGCTTTTTCCTTGTAGGGAAACAGTTTACCTGGTGGGGGGGGGGGGGCATTTTTCTCACAAGGAAAAGCGAGATAGCGAAAGAGTCATGCGAGTGTATGATGGAGCTATGCGAGGAAGCGATGCGATAGAGCGATGTGGTAGAGCAAGAGAGAGCGATGCGAGAATGCGAGGTGGATCTATGTTAATACTAGTATCATATCGCTCACTCGTTCTTTCGCATCGTTTTCTCACTTTCTCGCTCACTCGCATTGCTCCCTCGTGCCCTCGCATCACTCTTTTGCTATCTCGCTCCGCTCTATCGCCGCGAGGGAGCGAGATTTCATCCCATTCACTCGGTCTGCGGCCTCGTGGTATATGATGAGTTCAGGCAGATATCACGCCATTACTTGAAGCAGAACAATGCTGTGATGCTTTTTCATCCGTCGTCTGTCTTCCGTCGTCCGTCCGTCGTCCGGCCGGCGAATAACTTTTCTTTGCGTTGAATTTTTCTGAAAATTTACTAAGTCATTCCTTCTGTTAATACGTACTCTTAAACGTTTTTTTTCGTTTTTTTTTTATTCAATCGTTTTTGCCGAGTTGGCGGACAATTTTTTAACGAAAAATGGGTAATACAATTTTTGGACTTTGGTGGCCTTTTTCTCAAAAATGGTCTCATCAGTTTTGAGATATTTGTTTCAAAATATTCCCCCCATGTACCTCTATGACATGTATAAGTTTCGTTGCCCTTGAACCGCAGGTCTGCGTGTGGCGGCTATTTTGATTTTTGACGGGTCGGCGAAGAAATTTGTTTTTGTCCCAAATCGACCCACTATTCGATCTGAGCCATTTCCAGCAAAAACAATTTGGGGGGGGGGGGGGCGGGGGGGGGAGGGGTCATTGAAAAATATTCGGGCAAAATTTCTCCCAATTTTTCCATCATAATGTGCGAAATAAACTCATAGACACATAAGCTCATTGGCACATTCAAATGGTAAATCATATATTGCGGTTTGAGTGGTGATCTTCAATTTTCCTCAAAATGCATAAGATTCTCCCTATGTACCTTTGTGATGTGTATAAGTTTTGTTGTCTTTGAATCGACGGTCTGTGAATATATATCATTAACGAAAAAACCTTTCAAGATGTAACTTGAATTCGTATTATATTTCATACAGACAATGTGTGTTCGGCAACATTTTACGAACATGTTTTGACAATAGGGTTGAAGATCAGTGTAACAATTTGTATTTTGGAAGATCAATACTCTGTGCAATTCTAATGATCTGCCGGTACGCTACAGCAACCTTGGTGCTATGTTTTTTTATGTTACCGGACCTAACTCCGATAACCTACTGGCACGGCGTTGTGTCCGTCTGACGTCTGTCCACATTTTTAGATTTTTATTAGCGATGTCTAATCTCCTAATGTTATAAATGCGATGAGTTGAACATGTTGATTGAACGAATCGAGGACCCATATAGTATGAAAAATCCCTCCGAAGCCATGTATTTGTAAATTATTCATGATACAAATGATATTGTATATTAGACGGGTTACTAATATAAACTACTGGTACGTGAGAAATGGTCGTTGTAATATTGTAGACGCTCAAAATTCTTGCCACGGCAGAGGCATAAAAGATATATATTTTGCTCTATGTCTATGAAGCGTGAATGATTCAATGCATCAAAAACCCTGCAGATGTGTGTTTCATTGTGCCCAATCATTAATCAAGTTCAGTTTTATGCTATTATATTGCGCGGCAAATACACTTATCCAAATTACTATCGTGTGGGTATGGACGTGTAGGCCTAATCTTATTTATGAACATGTGTATTGAAAAAAGGACGGCTATTTGTTTTGTTCCTTGTCTGAAACACGTTCTTTGTGAGTATGAAATAGATTTCCCGAAGGACGATGGAGTTATGAGTCGCTTGACCGACCTTCATTTGAACTATCGGTGACTTCACGCATCAGGAAGTTCGAACCGTCTAATAACAGAAGCATATATATGTTCGTATCCGACATACCGCCATTCTAGACATCGGGGTCAAGTAGACGTAGTGGCGGCGTGCTTGAATGGTTTTTGAAGGGCGTATGGGGGTATGGGATCGAATCACTTGTGTGAAAACTTGTTATTGACATAGAATGTGTCTATGCATAAACGTTAATTGAATACCAAGAGAGAGAGAGAGAGAGAGAGAGAGAGAGAGAGAGAGAGAGAGAGAGAGAATGGATACGAAACTGAGAGCAGTGCTCTTCCTGATTCTCTGTGTGTATTTGTCTGTACAAACCAATTATCTTCTGACGACGGATACATATTGGATAGCCGACCGATCACATGGACAACTCTCAATATTGTCAACAAGCACGATAGCGAGACATGCTGATGACACTACACCCTCCACCACGGCCACACTGCCGGCCGCGACGCCTATCGTCCCGGTGGGACCTTCGCTGGCGGAGCACGTAGCTCACTGGCTCGCCGAGGTGGGCGGGTCCCAGCAGGGACTGTGTACGGACGAGAGCCGTCACGTCACCCGCTCCCTGGACGTGTTCTCCATGTACCACGATCTGCTGCTTGGTAAGAGACCCCGGACCGTGTTCCGCCGGTTTGGACGCAGGGAACGTCCGCTGTTGGATGAGCTGGAAAGCAGGGAGAGGGTGATGGCTTCCGAGCCCGCCCCGCTCAGAAAGTACGTCTGCTGGCTTGTCGACGTCTGTCGCCTAGAGTCAATACAGCGGGACCCCGCACTCTGTCCCTGCCTGTCTAAGGCACTGCGTGAGTATACAAAGAAAACCAAGGGCCCGAGTGAGAAGACAAACAGGGCCTGAATTAAAAGAATGGGTCTGACTAGCATATGTGTTACATTTACCGATATAATGGCGGGGTGTGAAATGTCAACACAATTTACCTAATTCACAAAACCAATGGAAGTTTTCTTAGGAAGTGAATGAAAGTAATATATGAGTAATATGCTAGACGGGTGTTTTTATGCAGTGGTGATATGATACATGTATGTATGTATTTTTCTTTTTCTAAAACTGGTCTTGCGATTTTGTTGCGTGAGGGTATTGACATGAGGAAGGACTGAAAGGAATTCCCAGACCATGAGTTGATTTGGTGGTATTGGGGTATTACATGAATTTCACTATAACATTTACAAAAAAACGCACACTTTAAAAACAACTCCATTATACGAACACAAGAGAAGCCTGTGATTCGTCTATGAAAATAGCTCATGGCTGTAATCACGTTTATATCACGGTTTGTGATTTGGCAAGAGGTGCGTGAGCAGATCGTAGCCCGTACGTCGTTAAGTTCGTTACGATTAAAAACTTAATAATGATACAGACTGGGACGAAGTTTTTTTCTCGAAAAATCATTCTCAGTTGCAAAACTCAACCCGAACCTCAATTCTGTCCCGATCCAGGTTGTTTTGTTCCATAAATCACGTCATCGTTTTCTTGTTTCCTGCAGAGGGTTTTGTGAAGATAGACACTGCCCGCCTGACGAACACTTCCTGGCGAGATCTGGCTGATCTCCACCCGGAGTTGAAGCCTGGAGGTTCCTGGGCTCCCACCTCGTGTGTTTCCAGACGACGTGTCGCTATCATAGTTCCCTTCCGGGACCGCGAAATGCACCTACGGGCCTTCCTGGCTCACATCCATCCAATATTACAACGCCAACTTCTCGACTACAGAATCTTCGTGGTCGAGCAGGTCTGTACGCATTGAATCAACATCTCTTAACACTGCAGGCTATTCTATTTCTTTATCGACCAAATTCAAACAATATATATATTAAATTCATACATATGTTAATTATCAGTTTAAAAAGTAAAACGTTACCATACACAAACTGGAAACAAACACAGGATATTTCATGATTTTTTTCTGCGCAGAACTTGCCGTACCTATTCAACAAGGCGGCCGTGATGAACGCGGGATATTTGGAGGTCAAGAAGTTCTACCAAGCTGACTGTGTGCTGTTTCACGACGTCGATACATTCATAGAGAGGGATGATAATATGATATTTTGTGCAGACGAACCCATTCACTGGGCTGGATACAGCAATAGATACGAATATGAGTATGTACTGAAACAAAAAACCCAAAAATGTTGAAAAAGCTCTGGGTATATGTCACTTTATCACTGACTGAACACAAATCCGAGACTCTGATTGGCCAATCACAACGGTGATATAAACCCGTATTCTGAATATCTAATTTGGCATACGCAACCTTCAATACGAGTTCCCGTATCCCTTGCGAGTCTCGTTTTCAGTCAGTGATATAGATTCGTTACCCCATGTCTGTTCACGAAATACGGAATTATATCTACGTCTAGCTGTCCGTATCAAATTCGGCCTCTTGGGATACGGACAGCTAGACGTAGATATAATTCCGTGAACAAACATGGGATAACTAATAATACATTGCGTTATTGATTCAGGTACAATCCATATCTGTTTGGCTCAGCTGTACTCCTGCGTCCCGAACAATTTGAGCACGTGAATGGCTTCAGTAACCTGTACTATGGCTGGGGAGGGGAGGACGACAACCTTAAACACAGGTAATACATACGTAGCCTCAAACCCATGTGATACAAACAACCATAGCCACAAACACTGGTAACACAGCCGTAGACTCAAACCCAGGAGAAACAAACACCGGTGCCACATCCGTAGCTCCAGACACAAGAGAAACAATCGTAGCTTTGAACACAAGTGACACAACCACAGTCTCAAACACGGGTGTCACAGCGATAGGCTCAGACACAGGTAACACAACCATAGCCTCAAACACAGGTGATACAACTAAAGAAGGCTAGTCATGGCCTGAGAAATAGGTGACATACATATTCGGCACGCTTCACAGATACACTTTCTTTAAGGTAATAAAATCATCAAATCATACTGGACAATCCCGGTATTCATTACATGTATATGAATCTTCCGGTTGTGATCATGACACAATAACACCAGAAAGTATTCCCATTAAGCTCACAAATAAAGTTTGCGTGAACAAGGCATGTGATTCTGTTGCTTGCTTTTCAAGGTTTCTTCAGAAGAAAATCTCCATCTACCGAGGGCCTTTAGAGGTACACCGATGTACGATCTTAGAGCACCAGCGCGACCGGCTCTTCACACTCAACGACTCAAACACAAATACCAAAAAACAGCTGTGAGTCATACTTTAGACTTCCATTACGAGGAACTAGGTCCTGGTTAGAAATGTAGAAAAGTCAGTTGCTGGTTCTGGAGTGATTGTAAAACAGGATCCTGGGTCTGAATTAAGCGAGGTTCTGGGGTAAGAAAGGTTCTGGTTCTGGGGTAAGCGAGGCTCTGGAATGAGAAACGTTCTGGTTCAAAAGTTAGAGTGGTTCTGATGTACAAATGTAAGATAGGTTCTGAATTAAGCGAGGTTCTTGGGTGGGATAGGTTTTGGTTATGAAATTAGAGTGGTTCTAAGTCTTGAGTGATAAAGGTTCTGGTTCTGAAGTAAGCGAGGTTCTGGAGTAAGAGATAATGTGGTTCTGAAGTAAACGAGGTTTTCTGGAGTAAGAAAGATTCTGGTTCTGAGGTTGGAGTGGTTCTGGTTCCGAAGCAAGTAGAGTTCTGGTTGTGGATGAAGCGCCGTTTTGGTTCAGAAGTACTAATAAATCATGTTTCTGGTGTAAACTGTGTTCTGGTCCCGGATTGAGAGGGTTGCCGGTTCTGAACTCTGGTTCAAAAGTAAGCGAGGTTCGAGCTTTTGTGCAGTTGAGGCTCTGGTGTTTTGATGGGCTAAGTTCCGCAATGTGATTTGGTGAATGCCATTCTACATCCATGGATAAATGGTGACAGAGCTATCCTGTTAGTGGCCCAGCTGGATTTTCTTCAGCGTACCTGTCACAGTACTCAGTAAGCATGTTTTCGTATCCCCAGGTACCGAATGATGGAGACAGATATGACATGGCAGGAGATAGATGGATTGAACACTGCGCGGTATGACGTCTTGGAAACCAGTCTACATAACACACACACGCACATCCTCATCGACGTCCAACGTACGTTTACCACCAATACAAAGTACGATACTGAATATTACACAGTCAAGCACATAGCAGTGCTGAAGGTGAGCGCTAATTGACCAGAGTTAGTTTAGGCGGGGTAGACACAGCTGTTAGCTGGAAGAACACTGGAACTGAACAGAGGTAGAATGACTGGGCACCTACTGTTGCAATCTGCATTGATGGTAGGCAAACATGCCAATGGGGAGCGAGAGGTCTGGAGCTAATCTCTCGCACTCACTCGGCGTTGCAAAGGATCCAGATGTAAGGTGATCGAGAGAGGGCATAGTGCCCTTCAAATACGCAAATTTATGTACACAACTCTGGCCAAATTACACAGTCACGCTCATACCTGGCATACCAGTATTAAAAGTGAGCGCCTGGTTGTGGTGGTTAGTAGATTGATTGAGCCATGGTCTTCAAACATGTGAAATATTTCTATATATTGATACCTAGATAATCAGCTCAGTGGTGTTGACATGGCGCCATCTTCACATGAATGTGTTCGAAGGCTCTTTGGCGGAATTTAATCTTAATTAAAGTATTTGAGTGGATATATTCGTCCTATTAGTTATATGTTAGAACTGCATATAACTAATTTGCTGATGAAAACTGCATGATTGACAGATACTATCGAAGCTGTGAGTAACACAGCTTTCGACTCATGATTAAATTATATCACCATCATTTGAAATTGAACCATAAATCATTCTGAAAAAAAAAACGGATTCATATGCATTGTGCAAATGTGAACTATTCCGAATATTGTATTCATATATAGACGGTTCTAAATAGGCAATGAAGCATGGATGAAATTGCGTTGAATTCGCCAAAAAGTGTACTACTGTATAGTTGTTACTTGTAACCTAAATAACACAAGGTTTATAATATTTCAGGTCCGGTTCTGAAGGATGCACTCGCAACTCCAAAACAGACTTGTAAGTAACCCTAACTCTTACTTGAATGACACCAAAAAAAGGTTGTGACTCGTGCTCTAACTTCATGTGAAGTGAAAATGATATTTTATAATAAAAACCACATGCTTAGGACACATTTAAATACTTATAACACATGCAATATACCACATGAATGATCGTTTCTATTTCACCGATTTACATACTTACCATTGCCATGTTATTCCATAATGTACTTCAGATCGTGGCAAGGTGTCAAAAACCGACCACAAAGCTTGGGGTAAGCTATGTATATAAACTGTAATGGTATGTGATCATTAAATATGAAGCATACGAATGTCGACCGTCTCCCATTGTCAGTTCAGAATTTTTTCCACAAACTGCGTTTGCTGTGTTCCAAATCGTACATACCCGTTTACCATTCGGATGCACAACTCATGTTCCAGCTCGCGTTGTGGAAGCTGTTGCTTATAGACGAGAGCCTGCGAAATTCAACGTTACACGAAGCATTTGTGCCTTGAACGAGACGGACGAACGTCACTTCCTGTCACGTGTTTCTTGCCGCTTCCGGTGTGAACAGCGCCGAGATTGCAGAATGTTTGAGTATCACCATCAGCCCAGGACAGCCCTAGACTCGTACTGCGTACTGCGCCGGGCTAGGAGGTGCAGGAGAGTGCGCAGTGTCAGAGCATTGCACGAACAGGTCGAAATACACACGAAGCAATCCAGAAGATCGAGCAAGAATACTGTTTTATATAATGGAACCATTGTGGACAACACGTGAAACGAGCTACTGTGTTACAATCATTGAAATCATCAGTATTCATGGACCAACACAGAGGTGTATCAATGGGCATGTGCATTTAGTCAAACATGTGCATGTGCAGTATCTGTTACATTTGAAATAAAATTATCATAATCACACGGATATATGAAGATCCTTGGATATATGTGATTTTCAAAACGTATTTGGAAATACCATTGATTGAGATATCAATGATGATACGTGTGTGCGTATAAAATAAAGGTCGCATCTCCAAGGGGTGAGAAAGGTCGCGATCAGACACAAAGTTGCGAAAACTATTCGCTCTAATATTAAGTGCGTGATACGAAATTAGAGCTGAGTATATCAATATCACCACACAAGCTTAATGTACTCCACACAATATGTTAGTCATCCCGATTACAACAAAATGGTTCTATTTTTTTTGGCTTTTTCTATGTATAGAATGGTGGAAATATAGGCCCAATTCCTTTATAGTACTAATACGAAAGTAGAACAACAACAAAAAAAGATTTGAAAAGAACTACCGTCTAGCATTAATTTTATGGGGCATTGAATATGGGGTGTTCCATCAATAATCTTTCCCTCAAAATTAGTAAAATGCGGACATCTGGTTGAACATTCGGAGTGCTATATACCCCTTTAGCTGCATATTTATTGTAAATAGGAATAATTTTGACACTTATTACAAATTTGAATAAAATTGATAGATATTACCAAGTAAAAAATAACTTCAATGCCATGATTGAAGACAGACTCAACGTAATTTCCATATCCATGAATGCATTGGTGGGTTTAAAACCATGAAAATGGGAGTATATTTTAGTGTGAACATGACTACAAAATTTGTCATAACTTAAAAACTTAAAAAAGTATATATTTTGTTCATATTTTCAGTTTTATTGTCATATTATGTAGAAATACATTCATACATGTAAATCTTTAGCAAACGTTACGTTCATTTTTTTAGGTTACCGGACCTATGGTCCGATAACCTATTGGCATGGCGTTGCGTCCGTCGTCCGTCGGCGTCGGCGTCGTCCGTCCACATTTTTATCTTTAGGATTTACAATCAGATCTTTCTGAAATTTTGCACAAAAATACCTAAAAATATTTCAAGAGGGGCATTTTTTCGATTTGGCGGCCATTTTCGCCGAAAAACGGGCAATTTCTGACTGTGGCGGCCATTTTCTCAAAAACTGTTCAGACAGTTTTGAGATTTTTCTTTCAAAAGATTGCTCTCACATACCTCTGTCATGTCTATAGGTTTCGTTGTCCCTGAATCGCCGGTCGGCATGTAGCGGCCATTTTCATTTTCTCGACGGGTCCCAAATGGGAATTTTCCATGTTAAATTCTCCTATGCTTTATAATGGGACACATTATGCCTAATATCTCACTTAATATTGAGATTAGAGACTAGGAATCAATTATGGACACATAAGAAATTATATATGCTGATTATTGTCATGACCTTGAATTTGACCTTTGACCTCATTTTCAAGGTCAGAGCACAAAATGGCTGATATCTCGCTTATTATCGACTTTACAGCTTAGGAATCAATTGTGCACATATATAGGAAATGATGTAATCCAAATATTCTGATGACTTGAATTTGACCTTTGACTTCATTTTCAAGGTCAAAGAACAAAACAGCTAATATCTCGCTTATTATCCACTTTACAGCTTGGGACTAAATTGTGGACGTATAGGAAATGTTGTATGCCGAATATTTTGATGACCTTGAATTTGACCTTTGACCTCATTTTCAAGGTCAGGCACAAAATGGCTAATATCTCGCTTATTTTTGACTTTACAGCTTAGGAATCATTTGTGGACATATAGGTAATGAATGACATATGCTGAATATTCTGATGACCTTGAATTTGGCCTTTGACCTGATTTTCAAGGTCGAGTGCAAAATGGCTAATACCTCTCTCATTATCGACTCTACAGCTTAGGAATCAATTGTGGACATATAGGAAATGATATTGTTCAAATATTGTGATGACCCTGGTTTGACCTTTGACCTCATTTCCAAGGTCAAATGACTAATATCTCGCTTATCATCGACTTTACAACTTGAGAATCAATTGTGGACTGATAGGAATTTATATATTCTGAATATTGTCGTGATCTTGAATTTGACCTTTGACTTCATTTTCAAGGTCTCACAGGACAACTTAGCTAATGTCTTGTTTGTTATCAAATTTACAACTTAGGATTCTGTTGTGGACACCTTTAATTTGACTTTTGATTTCATTTTCATTATGTCACAGGACATAATGACTAATATCTGTCTTATTACTGAATTTACAGCTTAGTAAGCAGTTGTGAACATATAGAAAATCATATATGCTGAATACTCTCGTGACTTTGAATTTGACCGTGGCCTTATTTTCAAGGCCACGGGACAAAATAGGTATTGTATATTGTCCGGTAACCTATCTTAGCCCTTGGGCTAATTTTTTTTCTATATCCATGAGACATCATGCCTTCACTAAAGGAACAGCGTAATTTTTGGTGCATTTGAATCCACAAAAACTTCATTGTGAACATGGTGGATGCTTTACATTCCACAATACTTCACGAATTACTCTCATATTAAAATACACAAATACTATGGTTAACTCATAACGTTACCTTGGAATTAGCATGAGTAAAACATAACTTCATCACTGAAATTTGTTCATTTTGATGGATCAGGGCGTCATATGTAGACAAATAATTCAAACACTTCTCAGAAGAGAGTCGTATGATTAGCTTCAAAGTTGGTTTGTGGCTCAATTGCAACCAGGATTAATGAAATTGTTCAGTGCTACCTGCTGCAACGACATAAACAAGCGTTACACGGCACTCGTAGCGTTACACCGTTGCAGTCACGTGCTAACGTGAAAGCATAATGTTTCCACGTGTGAATGGGGTAGCTTTGGACTTTCTACGTGTGAATGTGGAGGCCTAAAACCTTTTTCCGTGCGAACGCGATAATTGCTAGAGGGTCCAAGTGGGAACGTGAAAGCATATAATGTGTTCATGTGTGAACGTGGTAGCTTTGGACTTTCTACGTGTGAACGTGGAAGCCTAAAGCCTTTCTACGTGCGAACGTGATGATTGTTTAAGTGTCCACGTGGGAACGTGAAAGCATATAATGTTTACACGTGTGAATGTGGTAGCTTTGGACTTTTTACATGTGAACATGGAAGCTTAAAATCTTTCTACGTGCGAATGTGATAAGTTTAAAGTTTCCACGTGCGCACGTGATAGCGTTAAGTGCTTCCACGTGCGAACGTGGTAGCTTTGAAGTTTCGACGTGCGAACACGACAGTTTTTGAATAAAAAAAGACACCCAATTTTTTCCCCGCGCATGTCACCTGATTGACATTGAGTACAATATTTTACTTTTGTAGGCACCTGGTATTTTCGTTTTATTGCAATTATCAATCACTTGCTTATATCCATTCCGATATCCTCAGTAACACAATTATGTCCCTCCAGTATGAAAATGATCGTAACAAACTATTAGAAAACAGTTCTTATCAAATAAAAACCACTAATTCCCATTTACTCAATTGCTGCCTCGTTTCATCCAATATGTTGTACCCTGTCTTTTTTCAAACTTGATTTTATACTTTGTAATTGAAATGACAGAATCATTTATTTTTGCTAGAATGTATGAAACAAGCAGGCATGGGGTCTGGAACCAACATCGCTGGATACTCTGTAATGAATTTCGGTGCTCTCAGAGATTGAAAATGTGAAGAAAAAATGTGAAACATTCCAGATAGGCGCAAAATGCAAGATTCGGCGGATGTGAGCATATGTGCAACATATACGGTATACGAAAAAAGAGCAAACATCACCTTTTTATATTGGTATAGCAGATATAATAATGAATGAAAGAATGAATGAATGAATGTTTATTTTTTCTGTATTATGTACAATACAAGTACGCCTAAAAATTAGTAACACATGCACTAAAAGTATACAGGAATTACATAATTAAACAGAAGTACATGCTCAACTTAATGCAAAGATAAATCTCAAGAAACATTACGCGTGCATAATGTTTTTTACATATTAAAATACTCATATATTATGGTCAACTCATAACGTTGATTTTTGTCATAGCCTTGGAATTTGCATGAGTGAAACATAACTTCATCACTGAAATTTGTTCATTTTGATGGATCACTTGAGGGCGTCATATGTAGACAAATAATTCAAACACTTCTCAGAAGAGAGTCGTATGATTAGCTTCAAAGCTCAATTGCAACCAGGATTAATGAAATTGTTTAGTGCTACCTGCTGCAACGACATAAACAAGCGTTACATGGCACTCGTAGCGTTATACCGTTGCAGTCACGTGCTAACGTGAAAGCATATAATGTTTCCACGTGTGAACGTGGTAGCTTTGGACTTTCTACGTGTGAACGTGGAAGCCTAAAGCCTTTCTACGTGCGAACGTCATAATTGTTTAAGTGTCCACGTGTGAACGTGAAAGCATATAATGTTTACACGTGTGAACGTGGAAGCTTTGGACTTTTTACATGTGAACGTGGAAGCTTAAAATATTTCTGCGTGCGAATGTGATAAGATTAAAGTTTCCACGTGCGAACGTGATAGCGTTAAATGCTTCCACGTGCGAACGTGGTAGCTTTGAAGTTTCGACGTGCGAACACGACAGTTTTTAAATAAAAAAAGACACCCAATTTTTTCCCCGCGCATGTCACCTGATTGACATTGAGTACAATTTTTTACTTTTATAGGCACCTGGTATTTTCGTTTTATTGCAGTTATCAATCACTTGCTTATATCCATTCCGATATCCTCAGTAACACATTATGTCCCTCCAGTATGAAAATGGTCGTAACAAACTATTAGAAAACAGTTATTATCAAATAAAAACCACTAATTCCCATTTACTCAATTGCTGCCTCGTTTCATCCAATATGTTGTACCCTGTCTTTTTTCAAACTTGATTTTATACTTTGTAATTGAAATGACAGAATCATTTATTTTTGCTAGAATGTATGAAACAAGCAGGCATGGGGTCTGGAACCAACATCGCTGGATACTCTGTAATGAATTTCGGTGCTCTCAGAGATTGAAAATGTGAAGAAAAAATGTGAAACATTCCAGATAGGCGCAAAATGCAAGATTCGGCGGATGCGAGCATATGTGCAACATATACGGTATACGAAAAAAGAGCAAACATCACCTTTTTATATTGGTATAGCAGTTATAATAATGAATGAAAGAAAGAATGAATGAATGAATGTTTATTTTTTCTGTATTATGTACAATACAAGTACGCCTAAAAATTAGTAACACATGCACTAAAAGTATACAGGAATTACATAATTAAACAGAAGTACATGCTCAACTTAATGCAAAGATAAATCTCAAGAAACATTACGCGTGCATAAACAAAACCATAAAATACACAACACAAAGACACAAAATGAAGTCTATAGACTGTAGGGCTTCATGAAATATATTAACCAGGTCTTGAAAAAAATACTTGAATTGAAGCTACTTTGTGACTTTACATGTAGGAAAATTAAATTGAGGAAAGAATTTTGAACAGAAAGCTCAAGGGCTATGAAAGGTTACCAGAAAAAATGTGCAGTATTAGGCTCCTATGGTGCGAAACGTTCATTTGTTTTGACAAGATAACTATTATAAGGTCTCCATAATATTGGACTTCCTATTATATGTGCATAAAAAATTCAAGTCCGAAATTGAGCATCTTTGGAAGAAAAAAATGACCCCATTTGGGAAAAAATCAAAAAGTGAAAAAGAAAATAATAATTCATTTTTGGATTTCAGTATTTCAGTATATAGATGATGAACGGAAACACCACGGCAATATGTGATTGGTTATGAAGTTCCGGTAACACAAAACGAGTAGACTACCAGTGTAGTCGCGTGTGCACGCCCAAGCACCCAGGCCCCAAGACAGACAAACCGACCCGCAACACACGGACCCAAAGCCATCTCCACCACAGGAGTCACTCGTAACCAGCAACGATCTGGGATTTGTATCTTTTAGAAAATGATGCAATGGATACCAATCGTTCATTATGTTGATACAGTGTTGCCGAGATGCCATCCCACATTTTTGGACCCATATTCATGATACCCTGTGTAGCCGTCAATGTTATATAGATTGTAAGAGGGAAATTAGTGTATAGTTACCGAATTCGTTTTTATCCTTCGTTTTGTGAATTGACTTTAGCAATTTTCATACTGTCGGGAACACCATATTGTGATGATTTATTTATTACTTTACTAACCGATGTTGATACCGCCCATGGCCTGTTTTAGGCTTCGGTGGGGATATAATTTTTTCAATTTCAGCTCGGTCTGTTGAGGATATGAAAAAAGACTTACATATTCACGCTGAATCCAGGTAATTGTGAAACGGCTGATTTTGTGTACCGATTTTGTTAGCGTATTTTTGAATAATTTCCAGAAAATTGAAATTGAAATTCTGGTCGGTCCCAATCATGACCTCTCCGGGAAACGATGCTTAATTATTCAGTACATTGTAAAATCGTTGCACGGAAATTAATTCGATAACATTTGGTACACGGTACACGATATATTTGGTACACGATATATTTCGCCAATTAGAATCTTTCGGGACATGATATCTACTTCAGCAAATATTGTGTCAAATTCCACATTATGGTTAATGGTTGGGTCATCGTGCACGAATAATTGGGATGTATCACGAATGTACAAAGCCACGTCGCCACTCTTGCCCCGTGTTCTATTGTTGAAGACAAATTGGTATTCTGGTATAGGGAACATATTGCAGTTGGTGTCACTGAGAAAAGTTTCACACAACATAATAAAATCGATTTCAATGCCAGTATTTTCTATGTTACTGATCAGGCTTTTCAAGTGATCATATTTACTTGCCAAGCTGTGTATATTAAAGCTACTGCCTTGGAATAGACGTGGAATCAATATGATAATACGTGGAATGTATGCAATATTTTTTTCAAAACCAAACTTTTGTGGAACACATCTAATGCAAAAGGTGTGCTCGATGATTTTGAAGATTACAGTCAGTCCGAGTTGTCTTTTCATCCATTTTAATACCCATTTTGTACCGATTTTGTAAATAAACAAACGAAGTGTATCCATCAAACCCGAATGTAAACAAATGCCCAAATCGCGCTTAAAAGTCCACATTGAGTACATTTTCCAGTTTGTATGTGCATATCTAGTGTAGCTATAAAAAACAAAAATCAGTGATATACCATGATGTACGTGGAATTGTCAGTCTATTTCGCACTTCTATGCTTTGTTTACATCTGTGTGTGATGGATACAGTTCCTGTATTTACGCGAAAACCGTTTGTTCAAATGAGCAAAATTTCCTGGGAATTGGTTATTTTAATTACATTTGATGTGAGTATGTCTCATTCAGTTAATTTAGCATGTTTCATATGAAATATAGTTTTTTTTTAAAAAAAAAAACATTGACTGGTTTCGAAGGCAGTTGCTTTAAGATTGTAGTGCAGTAAGATCAAAAGCCTGATGGTGATGAGTTATAGCACTCAGTTCGTCTGTATCATAATGTTTACAATCCGAGATGAATCTTCAAGAATTCATGCCATCATTGTCTTCACAACCATCACTCTCTTCATCACACTGATAAGATAGTAGATATTTCTCAAAATCGTCCATTGTTGTAATTGTGTAATTGATATTATTATTCTATGTACCATCATTAAGTATTTTCTTATAATGACTTCAGAATTGATGTTCCTTGTAAGCATGTGTGTTGTGATAGTTGTGATACGGAGATGAAATGTTATGATGTAAAGGCAATACAAACACAAGATATTCAATAAACGCAACAATGTGTGCGGTGCATATAAATTTCTCTGGGTGTGCATTTGTGATGTCTGTTTAGTCAGCGAAGGCAAAACCCTGAGCTTAGTACTTGTATAGCGCTGGAATACCTGTATTGAAATTGGTATGAGGGATATTTACAAGATACATAGAACCTGTATAAGTTATTTGGACGGCAGTGATTGTATATTCAGGTGATGCTTACATTTAATTGGGTTGCAGAGTTTTCTACGTGGTTTTACAACTAATCCGAAATATCGTTTATTTCATGGCCTTTACTTTCAATTGTGCTTAGGGGTTAGTTTGTGTTTCTCGTTCCATTAGATATTCATTCATTATGTAGTTCAGATCGTTATAATCTTCTAAGTCTTGCTGATATAATAGAGTTTTATCGTTTCTGGAGTTTTGACATGCGCTTTGAAAGCTCCAGTTGACGCGTTGGCATTTTGCGTTTACGCGGTGTTGAGCGGTTATCCAGCGTCATGGGTGAGCGACCCCATCCCAGGGAGGGTCAGGCCAATTGAATTATTTGATTGCTCGTACTTGTTTCAGCACACGACCACACCCGTTTTGACTTATATAGCACACTTCACCCGCTAATGCTACTATTTCATTAAATAAATAACATTTAATCCGTCTGGTACATTTTTTATGTTCATTGAATTCAGATCATGGAGTAGCCTCCGAGAATAATAATAGCTAATAATGAATGACACAGTACAGTTGGACACAAGATATTCTGGTTGTGGAAAGCACATGTACTGTGTTGGTTTGCTCTGTATATACTCGGATTTTTTTAACTCGTTTACACTGTTTTTCGCTAATATTTTTGTGATGCTAAACGCTATCGTTCTATAACTTGGCATACTTCACCTGGTAGTCAAACGGCAATTTTCTACAAAATTTAACACAGCTATCACGAAAATTGAAAAAGTTGGCAATCTACCCCAATGTTAAATTGGGCTCTACCTCATCGCGCCGCAACCTGACCAGGACAGCAAACGTGTCCGGGGTCTCTCCCGTCAGGAACCACATCACAGAAGGTGACGAATACAAAAGGGTATCACAATCGAACAGTTGTCGCACCATTCCATAGATGTCAGACTCAATGTCCAGCAGTTGGTGGAATGGTGTGAAAAGTTTAACCTTCACCACCCACATTTCGATCATATTCACCAGTGTCTCTTGAAGAATTCTTTCGTTTTTTTCTGTTGCTTGACTATAATGGACACTCTCATGCGGTTCTGGTTGTTTAACTGATGAAAGTTGAAAAATAATGGCTGTAAGTTCGATGAATGTCGGCCCCGTTGCCTACGTATCACAACCATGGCGGACACCGGTCACTTTGTTTGTGTGGCCTTTGTGCTTTACTGGGTCCCGTTCGCTCGGCCGTCAAACCTGACTGACCATAACACCAAAGCTCCTACCGAGGCGTTTACCATAAACCCAGAAACGATAAAACTCTAATGCTTCCATTATCACGGTGTAAGTGCAATCTTCACTCTTACTGAGGTTTTAAGCACTCTTTCAGCAATGATGCACTCTTGTGGTGTATGAAGGCACTCTTGTGGTAAATAAGCATGGCTGGAAACGTGAGTAATGTTGAATTTCTAACTATTTTAATAGCTTGATACGGAATAATCATGTAAAAGGTATTGCATTGAGTGTCGGAATATATATTTGATACTCGCAAGACACGTAGTTCGATATAAAGGCTTAATTCTTAGCAGGAACGCGATTCCAGTCAGCGACCCCACACACCGCGAGCCAGAGAGGTGGTATCGTGGAGTGTTTTACCCATTATACACACTGATACAGCGATTGCTCATGAAATTGTGTCATGTATTATGATAGATGAGGTTGTTTTAGATAATTCAAAAATATTTAAACCATCATTTTCGATGGAATTGGGAGGTATGCTAGTAATTTCTATAAACTACATAACAAAGCACTCTTTCGGACTATTACAAAGAGCTCTGAGAAAATATTGTAGTGAAAAACATATATTGGTAATATGCTCAATAAATACACAATTTCCATATATCATTCGCAGTAACCATTAGTATAAGCATATGGATTGCATATGATGTGTTTGCTTCAATTATATGGTTATACAAATCAACAAATGAGCAGTTCGTCAATATCAGTTTGAAACAACGCACCCTTTTGGTTAATACAAAGAACTGTTTTGGAGGCCTGTGCTAGAGGCATCCATGGGGTAGCATACTGTACGTTCACTCCATCTTGTGATGTACTCGCTACAAATAAATTTATGGATGTTTATTTTTATCAATCAATCAATTTATTGCAACATCAAACACCACATTGATATGTAATTGAATATATTCACATAAAAATTATATATATTGAATACAGATAGGGAATACGTGGAATGCAGTTAGATAGTTCATAGAAGCCATGATGAATCCATAGCCTCATGAGTTTGTTATTCCCAAATAATACATCAAAAAGAAAGAAGATTTCTGAAGGTATCTTGCCATAGTAACAAATGAATTGAGCAAAACTACATAAAATGTATTGAGGTGGACCTCCGAGGCGCCTAATTTGCTATTAAGGGTTAAAATTACATTGAATAAGAGAATGAACTGATGAAACATATATAATAGGAAGCGCATTTTTCTGTGCCTTTTCCTTCGCATTTTATATCACCACCACCGCTTCCAAGACCTTGCGTGGCTGGAATTTGGATTCAAAACATCCGTTGTGCACTTGTTTTTGGTCCAACACGTTGTTTTGGCATTGCTCACACTGGGAATCACGAACTGTAAGTCATACCATCTATATACATTTCTATACGATTATATTAATGTGCGATTAGAGTGAGCTGTACTCACATTAGTACAGCCGTTTTGCTGACCAATTATGTCGCAAGAAACGGACATGGTTCAATGAGCTCATGTGTTTTTCACCCAGACAAGTGCACAGCGGATGTTTTGAATCCAAATTCCAGCCACGCAAGGTCTTGGAAGCGGTGGTGGTGATATAAAATGCGCTAGAAAACCTTTATTTCATGGATATTATGTGTCAGTACTATAATAATTTGGATATAGAGTCTTCACGGCTTTCACGGGATATGCTGGTTTGTATCAATTTGGTGGACAAGTAGCATTTTTTTGAGCTTTGAAATTTCGAGTGTTTGTGCGAACACCATTTTCCCGACAGGGGCTTGAGTGCCTTGTATATATTATTATATATAGCACATTGTACCATCCATTTAATGGTTTCCAAGTGCCTGTGCCAACAATTACTACGCATCCACCAGGAAATATCCGTGCTGACCTGCCAGAATGTTTCGAGAAATATAAAAAGCTGAGGGGGATATTGGACTTCACTGGTGTCCTCATTGATCGGCCACGACTTTTGGAAATGCAGACACTGACCAGGAGTAAAACACTTCAAAATTTCTAGTTGTTGTCACACCTAGAGGAAGAATAGAATTCTTGTGCAAGCGTGAGGCGGCAGAGCTTCAGACAGGCACATTGTTGTGTCTCTTTCAGTCGAGCCATAGGAATTCTACATGGTGGATCGTGGTTTTAACATCAAACATGATATTCTGCTGAAATGTGCTGAGCTAGTCATCCCACCCGTGGCACGAAGGAAAGATCAGATATCGCCACAAAATGTGGACAAGGCCAAAGTCATAGCCAATATGCTCATCCATGTTGAAAGGGCAATCGTGAGAATGAAGCGGTACAGAATCTTGCAATATGTACTGCATGTTTCTATGGTGCCCTTGGCAAATGACATTGTGCGGGCCTGTGGTGAGCTCACCAAATTGTTGGATCCATCAGTCAAATAAAGATTTGAAGTGTATATTCATATTTAATCACTATTTAGGTTTGTCCTGTGTGACTGTGTTTTGTGCAGTAAATTAATATTGGGCACATTTCTTTGTACCAGGTCGAACTTTGCCCTTTTTTTCAAACCATGGAATTCCCTAGGGTGAAAAAGTCGAGAAAGTTTGTGAATTTTTTCATCCTTTTATTTGATAGAAACTGATAACAGAATGTGTAACTGCTTGTATTACTGTTGTCATGTACATCATGTGAATTGACTGAGTTTTGCATAGCAACCTTCATGCAGTCAGACCTTCCAAGCATGGTATTGCTCATGGCATCATGGTCACTGAATAGCTAATTGTGCAATGTTGCACCCCTCCCCCCCCCCCCCCTCCCCCCATTTTTCTGATTTTAAAAGTTGAGAAAGTTAAAGTCATAGTAGCAAGGTACCATTATATGGTTTTATTCCTGTTCAGATAAAGGCATTGTGGACATTTGGTGATAAAAAAGATGTTTGCGTTAATTGGTAATTAATAACCGCGACATATAATCGAGTATAATGAGTCAGTATTGCAATCGCCTTCTCATGCCGATAAAAAAAATAGCTTCGACAGTTTCCGTAATCGTGATGTCAATTGAGGCAAAATGTGCTTTGATGGCTGGCCAAAAACGTAAAACACGTAATTTGGGCGGTCAGCTCAAAGATAGAAAACCACTCCAAAATGCATGAGCTTCAAAAGAAAACACGTGAAAACCAACAAATACTGGACATCTTGCAGTTCAACAAACCTCCCTTCTGGGAGAATAAATAGTACTTATTCTAAGTATCAAGACAAGAAATGCCGTATTCCCACCATCTCACCCGTTCACTTGATATACACAACGAGAATGAATATGCGACATGCAGTTTATCTTGCTGGCGACATGTACTTTCAGTACTGCCTCAAATGACAAACCACGTGATCCTTACTAACATCGTGATCAAAATCTTCGGCAATTTACGGAAGGAGTGTGTCTATTTGATTCAATATCTCGAACCCATTGATTGTATTTGTAAAATTCGTTCGAATTTACAGATAACTATTCATGATGAACTAAATGAAAAGCACTTTAATCGGCATGCTACTAGGTCTTTAACATGAAACTTTTACATGAAACGCGAATTATTTGTGAACGTAGAGTTTCCCAGAAAAAAAAAGTTTAAAAAGTTGAGAAAGTTTTCATTCAACCTGGCACAGAAAAATGCACTCCTATTATATATGTTTCATCAATTCATTTTCATCTTATTCAATGTAATTTTAACCCTTAATAGCAAATTAGGCGCCTCGGAGGTCCACCTCAATACATTTTATGTAGTTTTGCTCAATTCATTTGTTACTATGGCAAGATACCTTCAGAAATCTTCTTTCTTTTTGATGTATTATTTGGGAATAACAAACTCATGAGGCTATGGATTCATCATGGCTTCTATGAACTATCTAACTGCATTCCACGTATTCCCTATCTGTATTCAATATATATAACTTTTATGTGAATATTTTCAATTACATATCAATGTGGTGTTTGATGTTGCAATAAATTGATTGATTGATAAAAATAAACATCCATAAATTTATTTGTAGCGAGTACATCACAAGATGAAGTGAACGTACAGTATGCTACCCCATGGATGCCTATAGCACAGGCCTCCAAAACAGTTCTTTGTATTAACCAAAAGGGTGCGTTGTTTCAAACTGATATTGACGAACTGCTCATTTGTTGATTTGTATAACCATATAATTGAAGCAAACACATCATATGCAATCCATATGCTTATACTAATGGTTACTGCGAATGATATATGGAAATTGTGTATTTATTGAGCATATTACCAATATATGTTTTTCACTACAATATTTTCTCAGAGCTCTTTGTAATAGTCCGAAAGAGTGCTTTGTTATGTAGTTTATAGAAATTACTAGCATACCTCCCAATTACATCGAAAATGATGGTTTAAATATTTTTGAATTATCTAAAACAACCTCATCTATCATAATACATGACACAATTTCATGAGCAATCACTGTATCATTGTGTATAATGCGTAAAACACTCCACGATACCACCTCTCTGGCTCGCGGTGTGTGGGGTCGCTGACTGGAATCGCGTTCCTGCTAAGAATTAAGCCTTTATATCGAACTACGTGTCTTGCGAGTATCAAATATATATTCCGACACTCAATGCAATACCTTTTACATGATTATTCCGTATCAAGCTATTAAAATAGTTAGAAATTCAACATTACTCACGTTTCCAGCCATGCTTATTTACAACAAGAGTGCCTTCATACACCACAAGAGTGCATCATTGCTGAAAGAGTGCTTAAAACCCCAGTAAGAGTGAAGATCGCACTTACACCGTGATAATGGAAACATTATATCAGCAAGGCTTAGAAGATTATAACGATCTGAACTCCATAATGAATGAATATCTAATGGAACGAGAAACACAGACTAACCCCCTAAGCACAATTGAAAGTAAAAGCCATGAAATAAACGACATTTCGGATTATTTGTAAAACCAACCCAATGCAACCCAATTAAATGTAAGCATCACCTGAATATACAATCACTGCCGTCCAAATAACTTATACAGGTTTTATATATCTTGTAAATATCCCTCATACCAATTTCAATACAGGTATTCCAGCGCTATATAAGTACTAAGCTCAGGGCTTTGCCTTCGGTGACTAAACAGACATCACAAATGCACACCCAGAGAAATTTATATGCACCGCACACATTGTTGCGTTTATTGAATATCTTGTGTTTGTATTGCCTTTACATCATAACATTTCATCTCCGTATCACAACACACATGCTATCACAACACACATGCTTACAAGGAACATCAATTCTGAAGTCATTATAAGAAAATACTTAATGATGGTACATAGAATAATAATATCAATTACACAATTACAACAATGGACGATTTTGAGAAATATCTACTATCTTATCAGTGTGATGAAGAGATTGATGGTTGTGAAGACAATGATGGCATGAATTCTTGGAGATTAATCTCGGATTGTAAACATTATGATACAGACGAACTGAGTGCTATAACTCGTCACCACCAGACTTTTGATCTTACTGCACTACATCTTAAAGCAACTGCCTTCGAAACCAGTCAATGTTTTTTTGAAAAAAAAATATATTTCATATGAAATATACGAAAGAGTATTAAGGCCACGCAAAAAATAATAATTTGGCCGAGATACTATGACGTCTTATGTGAATATCCCGTCATAGTATGATCACAACTTATAAAACTATCACGTGATGTTTCACGTCCTAATCTGGTATCTCGTCTTATTATGTCGTCATATCCCCACCTCACGTCATAACATCACATCTTACATCTCGTCTTGATATTACGACATAACCTGTCGTACGGAAGCTCATAGCTGTCGTCATACCATCATGTCATATATCTCGTCCATACAACTGATATCACGCCAAATATCTTGTATTAGGTCATGTCTTATTATATAGTCTACATATCACGTCATAACATCTCGTCTTATCCCCTATTACTATAAGATCATACTCCCAAATCCTCAGTATGTGTTGCATATCGGGGCATGAGCATTTCAAAAACATTCATATTTGTCAAGAGAAGTGAATTGTAAGCTCAAATTAGAAATATCTTAATGATTCTCTACAAGTTTGATGCCGATAGGGGATAAGACGAGATGTTATGACGTGATATGTCAACTCTATTTTATGACGTGATCTGATACGAGATATCTCTAGATGAGACGAGATATATGACATGATAGTAGGACTGAATATCAAGACGAGATGTGGGATGTGAATTTATGACGTAATGTGGAGATCTGACGACATAATAAGACGAGATAATGGAATAAGACGTGATAACATCCCGTGATATATCCATAAGACGTCATACTATTATGAGATATTGAGGTAAGACGTCATATTATCTCGAGATATACTGACCAAAATATTTTTTCCGCGTGGCCCTAATACTCTTTCGTAGAAACATGCTAAATTAACTGAATGAGACATACTCACATCAAATGTAATGAAAATAACCAGTCCCCAGGGAAATTTTGCTCATTTGAACAAACGGTTCTCGTGTAAATACAGGAACTGTATCCATCACACGCAGATGTAAACAAAGCATAGAAGTGCGAAATAGACTGACAATTCCACGTACATCATGGTATATCACTGATTATTGTTTTATAGCTACACTAGATACGCACATACAAACTTGAAAATGTACTCAATGTGGACTTTTAAGCGCGATTTGGGCATTTGTTTACATTCGGGTTTGATGGATACACTTCGTTTGTTTATTTACGAAATCGGTACAAAATGGGTATTAAAATGGATGAAAAGACAACTCGGACTGACTGTAATCTTCAAAATCATCGAGCACACCTTTTGCATTAGATGTGTTTCACAAAAGTTTGGTTTTGAAAAAAATATTGCATACATTCCACGTATTATCATATTGATTCCATGTCTATTCCAAGGCAGTAGCTTTAATATACACAGCTTGGCAATGAATATGATCACTTGAAAAGCCTGATCAGTAACATAGAAAATACTGGCATTGAAATCGATTTTATTATGTTGTGTGAAACTTTTCTCAGTGACACCGACTGCAGTATGTTCCCTATACCAGAATTCCAATTTGTCTTCAACAATAGAACACGGGGCAAGGGTGGCGACGTGGCTTTGTACATTCGGGATATATCCCAATTATTCGTGCACGATGACCTAACCATTAACCATGATGTGGAATTTGAAACAATAGTTGCTGAAATAGATATCATATTCCGAAATATTCTAATTGGCGAAATATATCGTGTACCAAATATATCGTGTACCGTGTACCAAATGTTATCGAATTAATTTCCGTGCAACGATTTGACATTGTAATTTAGCATCGTTTCCCGGAGACGTCATGATTGGGACCGACCAGAATTTCAATTATCTTGACATCAGTGATAATAAATACATTTCTCTATTAAAATGTTCCAAGACCCGCGATAAGTTTAACAAACAAAGTCTTGGGAAACCAAAGGATAACAAAGAACACAACAAGTATGTACAATATAGAAATAAATATAACAAAATCAAACGGGCTTGTAAAGAATGAACTTCAAAGTCTCAAAAATGACTCCCGGCGTACATGGAACTCAATTAATAATTTCATAGGGAAAACATCGAATAAATCTCGCATCTCGGACATTTTCAAAATAGGAAACGAACTAAAAAGTGACAAAACAATTATCGCAAAGGTATTTTGTGAATATTTTCCGGAAATTATTCAAAAATACGCTAACAAAATCGGTACACCGAATCAGCTGTTTCACAATCACCTGGATTCAGCGTGAATATGTAAGTCTTTTTTCATATCCTCAACAGACCGAGCTGAAATTGAAAAAAATATATCCCCACCGAAGCCTAAAACTAACCATGGGCATGACGGTATCAGTTCCAAGCTAATAAAATCCATAAATTGGTCCATATCAACATCCATTAGTAAAGTAATAAATAAATCATCACAATATGGTGTTCCCGACAGTATGAAAATTGCTAAAGTCATACCAATTCACAAAACGAAGGATAAAAACGAATTCGGTAACTATACATTAATTTCCCTCTTACCATCTATATAACATTGACGGCTACACAGGGTATCATGAATATGGGTCCAAAAATGTGGGATGGCATCTCGGCAACACTGTATCAACATAATGAACGATTGGTATCCATTGCATCATTTTCTAAAAGGTACAAATCCCAGATCGTTGCTGGTTACGAGTGACTCCCGTGGTGGGGGCGGCTTTGGGTCCGTGTGTTGGGGGTCGGTTCGTCTGTCTTGGGGCCTGGGGGCATGGACGTGCACACGCGACTACACTGGTAGTCTACTCGCATGTTTTGTGTTACCGGAACTTCATAACCAATCACATATTGCCGTGGTGTTTTCGTTCATCATCTATATATTCTGAAATACTGAAATCCAAAAATGAATTATTATTTTCTTTTTCACTTTTTGATGTTTTCCCAAATGGGGTCATTTTTTTTCTTCCAAAGATGCTCAATTTCGGACTTGAATTTTTTATGCACATATAATAGGAAGTCCAATATTATGGAGACCTTATAATAGTTATCTTGTCAAAACAAATGAACGTTTGTTCGACGTTAAATCTGTCCCCGAGGATACCATCAACTCAGTAGCCTTCTGGCTTGTGATTAGGTACTTATGTACTTGTCATATATCTATTCCATGGGGTTTGTTTCAGATTTCTAAATTATTTTCATAGGTTGTTGGGCAGTTGTATACTAATTCCATCATGTGTACAGTAGAAACAACTACATTTAACACACTCTCTGCCCCTGATGACGCCAGTGTGTCTTTGGATAAACTATTTGGTCGGGCTTTGTTTCTATTGCAAAATGTTGTATATTAGGTTTGTTATTGGCATCATCAAAATCTGACTATTGGTGGTAATAGATTGATACCTACATTCGCACCATAAGAGCCTAATACTGCTCATTTTTTCTGGTAACCTTTCATAGCCCTTGAGCTTTCTGTTCAAAAGTTTTTCCTTAATTTAATTTCCCTACATGTAAAGTCACAAAGTAGCTTCACTTCAAGTATTTTTTTCAAGACCTGGTTAATATATTTCATGAAGCCCTACAGTCTATAGACTTCACTTTGTGTCTTTGTGTTGTGTATTTTATGGTTTTGTTTATGCACGCATAAAATTTCTTGAGATTTATCTTTGCATTAAGTTGAGCATGTAAAGTCACAAAGTAGCTTCACTTCAAGTATTTTTTTTGGAGACGTGGTTAATATATTTCATGAAGCCCTACAGTCTATAGACTTCACTTTGTGTCTTTGTGTTGTGTATTTTATGGTTTTATTTATGCACGCGTAAAGTTTCTTGAGATTTATCTTTGCATTAAGTTGAGCATGTACTTCTGTTTAATGATGTAATTTCTGTATACTTTTAGTGCATGTGTTACTAATTTTTAGGCGTACTTGTATTGTACATAATACAGAAAAAATAAACATTCATTCATTCTTTCATTCATTATTATATCTGCTATACCAATATAAAAAGGTGATGTTTGCTCTTTTTTCGTATACCATATATGTTGCACATATGCTCGCATCCGCCGAATCTTGCATTTTGCGCCTATCTGGAATGTTTCACATTTTTTCTTCACATTTTCAACCTCTGAGAGCACCGAAATTCATTACAGAGTATCCAGCGATGTTGGTTCCAGACCCCATGCCTGCTTGTTTCATACATTCTAGCAAAAATAAATGGTTCTGTCATTTCAATTACAAAGTATAAAATCAAGTTTGAAAAAAGACAGGGTACAACATATTGGATGAAACGAGGCAGCAATTGAGTAAATGGGAATTAGTAGTTTTTATTTGGAAATAACTGTTTTCTAATAGTTTGTTACGACCATTTTCATACTGGAGGGACATAATGTGTTACTGAGGATATCGGAATGGATATAAGCAAGTGATTGATAACTTCAATAAAACGAAAATACCAGGTGCCTACAAAAGTAAAAAATTGCACTCAATGTCAATCAGGTGACATGCGCGGGGAAAAAATTGGGTGTCTTTTTCATTAAAAAAACTGTCGTGTTCGCACGTTGAAACTTCAAAGCTACCACATTCGCATGTGGAAGCATTTAACGCTATCACGTTCGCACGTGGAAACTTTAAACTTATCACATTCGCACGTAGAAATATTTTAAGCTTCCACGTTCACATGTAAAAAGTCCAAAGCTACCACGTTCACACGTGTAAACATTATATGCTTTCACGTTCCCACGTGGACACTTAAACAATTATCACGTTCGCATGTAGAAAGGCTTTAGGCTTGCCAAACATTATATGCTTTCACGTTCCCACTTGGACCCTTCAACAATTATCACGTTTGCACGTAGAAAGGATTTAAGCTTCCACGTTCACACATAGAAAGTCGAAAGCTACCCCATTCACACGTGGAAACATTATATGCTTTCACGTTAGCACGTGACTGCAATGGTATAACGCTACGAGTGCCGTGTAACGCTTGTTTATGTCGTAGCAGCAGGTAGCACTAAACAATTTCATTAATCCTGGTTGCAATTGAGCTACAAACCAACTTTGAAGCTAATGATACGACTCTCTTCTGAGAAGTGTTTGAATTATTTGTCTACATATGACGCCCTCAAGTGATCCATCAAAATGAACAAATTTCAGTGATGAAGTTATGTTTTACTCGTGCCAATTCCAAGGCTATGACAAAAATTAACGTTATGAGTTGACCATAGTATATGTATATTTTTATTATGAGAGTAATCCGTGAAGTATTGTGGAATGTAAAGCATCCACCATGTTCACAATGAAGTTTTTGTGGATTCAAATGCACCAAAAATGACGCTGTTCCTTTAGTGAATGTAACGTGTGTTATAATCATATGATTAGTGTTCTGTGTTTCATGTATTCCCGTGATCCGGGTTTGACTTATTTAGGGTTGTTTATCATTACATGTCAGTTTCCGGTTCCATAACAAATCACATGTTGTTTGCAGTCATTCACCAAGTTGCAATATGAAGCAAACAAGACAAACAACACATTACATGGTGGCAGCGGTGGGATAAGTGGATCAGTGAATAATCCATGTTGCGGTTAAATTCCTGGTGACGCTCGACCCGTGAACAGTGAAAGTGAACGCTCGCCAAAATTTTCGCAAGTACGGAAACCCTAAAGTGACAATTACATCAAGTGAAAATAAATACAGTGACAATGTCTGATAGTGTCCCACGCATGGACTGGTCTGCTGATGACCAAGCAACTGCCATGTCATTGTTCAAGCAAAGGTGTGAGCTATACTTCACAATCAAAGACATAAAGAAATAAAAGCAAGTAGACCACATCCTATACTTTGCTGGAGACAAAGGCCTTGAGAAATACAACTCATGGACTCTCTCAGATGTTGAGAAAAAAGATCCTGCTGAGATATGGAAACGTTTTGTCGGCCAGCAGATCTCAACGAACTTTCGAGTTGCCAGATTCTATCTGCAGCAGTACCGTCAGCAGTCACAAGAAACTATTGATGAGTACATAACACGTTGCCGTATCCAAGCCCAGAAATGTGACTTTGGGGACCAAACAGAGGCCGACCAGCGAATCATAGACCAGTTGATTTCTGGCACTCGCTATCCAGAACTACAAAAAGAGTTACTCAAGAAAGATAAGACTCTGACGCTCGAAGCTGCTATCACACTCAGTAAAGCGCACGAAGCCACCGTAGAGCATGTCCAGCAGATGTCGAGCATGAATCCCAGCAGTGTGCATGCTTTCCACCGCACGAGAAGCCAACAGCGCTCATGCAAATACTGTGGCGGCCAACATTCGTTCAGACACCGTGAACTATGCCCAGCATACAACAACACTTGTGACGGCTGTGGAAAAACGGGCCACTGGGAAGTTGTATGCCGCCAATCAGATAAAAAACAGCACGACACTGGCGGTAAAACAGGCTCACGGGAGAGGCGCAGGCCTAAGTCGAGACTGCGCCATCGTAGCAGGCGAGGAAAATCCTCTGATGTGCTCTCTGTGAATAAGCAGCAAGCAAACAGCAATACCGACATGTCTCAAGATTTCAATCACCTCACACTGAATGCTCTCTACACTTGTGATGACATTTCACCAAGTTCACGCAAAGCTAGTCGCAATGAGGCGATAACTCATGTCATGGTGGTGATCCCTGAGAAGAAAACTATCGCACATATCAGAGCAAAAGTTGACACTGGGGCACAAACGAACACTTTGCCATTGTGAATGTTCCGACGCATGTTCCCAGAACTGTTGACAGCTGGTGGTTACCCAAACTCTAGAGTGTTACACAACAAGAACACTAAACTGATGGCATATAATAACACTGAAATTGCACACTGTGGCCCCATTGACCTCAAATGTGGCTATGAGTCAACATCGACCACAGGAACATTCTACATAGTGGAAACAAATAGCCCAGCTATTGTTGGTCTCCAGCTGGCAGAAGGTTTGCAGCTGGTGACAATGAACTGTGAAATCAACCAGCTGGTATCAGTTACCAAAGACATAACTGAACTGAAGAAACTGTATCTCGAACAGTTTGACCGCATTGGCAATTTTCCCGGAGAATACCACACCACCCTGGATGACCATGCACATCCTGTTGTGCATGCTGCTCGCCGGTGCTCAATTCATCTAAAAGATGAACTGAAAACTGAGCTGGAAGACATGGAGCGCAGTCTGGTTGTGTCAAGGAAACAATACGGGAAGCTGAGAGTGTGTCTTGATCCAAAAGACCTTAACAAAGCCATAAAAAGGTGCCACTACAGAACACCAACAGTCGAAGAGCTGACACACAAACTGGCCGGAGCTAAGTATTTCTCGAAAATGGACGCCAAAAATGGCTTCTGGTCCGTGAAGCTCGACAAACCTAGCTGATTGTTGACCACCTTCAATATGCCGTTTGGTCGGTATAGATACCTGCGGATGCCTTTCGGTCTTGTAATGTCACAAGATGTGTTCCAGATGAAAATGGATCAGGTGCTGGAACAGTGCCCAGGCACCATTGGAGTGGCAGACGATGCCATGGTTTTTGGCAAGTCACATGAAGAACACAACCACAACCTCCACAAGTTGATGAGTGTTGCACAGGAATACGGGCTTGTGTTCAACAGCGAGAAGTGCTCAATACTTCAAAGCCAGATCAAATTCTTTGGCACATGCTATGATCAGGACGGTGCACACCCAGATCCTGAAAAAGTGGCTCACATCCAGGCATTGACAGCACCTACAACCAAGACAGAACTTCAGCAGTTCCCAGGTATCGTGACCTGCATGAGCCCGTTCATACCAAACTTGTCAAAAAAACACTGCTGTCTTACGAGAACTCCTCAAACAAGAATCACAGTTCGACTTGCTCCCAAAACACAATGATGCATTTCTACGCCTGAAAAATCTGATATGTCAGGAAACCACACTTGCCTACTTCAACCCCAACAAGGAGACCACGATCCAGGTTGATGCATCATCCCACGGTCTCGGTGCAGCTTTGGTGCAAGATGGCAGACCCACTGCTTTCGCATCAAAGGCCCTCTCAGAAACAGAGCAGCTATACGCCAACATAGAGAGGGAGCTGCTGGCCGTAGTTTTCGGGTGTGAAAGATTCCACACCTACATCTATGGCAAGTACTTCTGTGTTGAGAGTGACCACAAACCTCTCGAGATGATCCAGCTAAAGAACCTCAACGCAGCTCCACCTAGACTCCAGTGCATGCTGTTGCGCCTGCAGAACTATGATGCACACATCAGGTACCGCCCTGGCAAGGATATGTTCCTAGCAGATGGTCTGTCTCGTCTGCGAGTGGAGACAGGCGACTCCTCTCACATTGAACTTGATTTACAAATAAATCTTGTGATACTTAGCAGCAACCGACTGAACGAGCTGCGCAGCGAGACGCTCCAAGACCCCATACTTACAAAGTTAAGTGAAACAATTATCAGAGGCTGGCCAGAACTCCGAAAACAGTTACCACCGGATCTCAGGCCATACTGATCGTTCCGGGACGAGCTGTCTGTTGAGGATGGTCTGCAAAGCTAAAGCCAGCCAGACTGACCTCCAAACAGCTCTTCTTCTGTTGCGCACAACCCCACTGGACAGTCAACTGCCAAGTCTGGCAGAACTTCGGAACGGAAGGAAGTTCAAGGGAAATCTGCCAGTGAAAATCCCCAACACACAGGCAAACAAAGACAGCATCTGTCAACATCTGGAAGAGAAGCAGAGTTCACAAAAACAATACCATGATAAACATTCGACCGAGCTCGCACCAATACCTCCAGGTCACGAGGTCCGTGTTCAAGATCATGTCACCGGGCGTTGGACACCAGCAATCGTGACAGCTAAGTGTAAGGAACCGAGATCATATATGGTTCAATTACCAAGTGGTGCGTCTCTCAGACGTAACAGGAGTCACATTCACGACATCCCACAGACACAAAAGAGTCACCTTCGCAGATGTTCCCACACTGTTGGGCCCCACCCCACTCGACATGGAGGAGCGTCAGGGTGACCCTGAGCTGGCAGGCCCAGCACTGAATCCACTCGCTCCAGATCCGGATCCGCCTGATCCTGATGGAGGCCAGAAAGCGCAGGACGACAATGTCCGCCGCACAAAGTCGGGACGTGTGATCAAAACACCAATCAGACTTGACTTTTAATGTTCAAATGATGTGTTGCATGTATGATTAATGTTCAACATTCAATTGATGTTTTCTCATTTTCAGTAGGGGGGATGTAACGTGTGTTATAATCATATGATTAGTTTTCCGTGTTTCATGTATTCCCGTGATCCGGGTTTGACTTATTTAGCGTTGTTTATCATTACATGTCAGTTTCCGGTTCCATAATAAATCACATGTTGTTTGCAGTCATTCACCAAGACAAACAACACATTACAGTGAAGACATGATGTCTCATGGATATAGAAAAAAAATTATCCCAAGGGCTAAGATAGGTTACCGGACAATATATAATACCTACTTTGTCCCGTGGCCTTGAAAATAAGGCCACGGTCAAATTCAAAGTCACGAGAGTATTCAGCATATATGATTTTCTATATGTTCACAACTGCTTACTAAGCAGTAAATTCAGTAATAAGACAGATATTGGTCATTATGTCCTGTGACATAATGAAAATGAAATCAAAAGTCAAATTAAAGGTGTCCACAACAGAATCCTAAGTTGTAAATTTGATAACAAACAAGATATTAGCTAAGTCCTGTGAGACCTTGAAAATGAAGTCAAAGGTCAAATTCGAGGTCACGACAATATTCAGCATATATAAATTCCTATCAGTCCACAATTGATTCTCAAGTTGTAAAGTCGATGATAAGCGAAATATTAGTCATTTGACCTTGGAAATGAGGTCAAGGTCAAACCAGGGTCATCACAATATTTGAACAATATCATATCCTATATGTCCACAATTGATACCTAAGCTGTAAAGTCGATAATGAGCCAGGTATTAGCCATTTTGCACTCGACCTTGAAAATCAGGTCAAAGGTCAAATTCAAGGTCATCAGGATATGTCATTTCCTATATGTCCACAAATGTTTCCCAAGCTGTAAAGTCAAAAATAAGCGAGATATTAGCCATTTTGTGCCTGACCTTGAAAATGAGGTCAAAGGTCAAGTTCAAGGTCATCAAAATATTCGGCATACATCATTTCCTATACGTCCACAAATAAGTCCCAAGCTGTAAAGTTGATAATAAGCGAGATATTAGCTGTTTTGTTCTTTGACCTTGAAAATGAGGTCAAAGGTCAAATTCAAGTCATCAGAATATTCGGATTATATCATTTCCTATATATGTGCACAATTGATTCCTAAGCTGTAAAGTCGATAATAAGCGAGATATCAGCCATTTTTGTGCGCTGACCTTGAAAATGAGGTCAAAGGTCAAGTTCAAGGTCATGACAATAATCAGCATATATCATTTCCTATGTGTCCATAATTGATTCCTAGTCTCCAATCTCAATACTAAGTGAGATATTAGGCATAATGTGTCCCATTATAAAGCATAGGAGAATTTACAAGGAAAAGTCCCATTTGTATGGCGCCCCGTTCGTGCCACCAAAAACGGAAGTTATTTTTTTTATTTATCTCATACGTATGAAATAAAAAGTCATACGTAGGATATACTAACACATATGTATGAGATAACAAGTCATACGTAGGAGATACTAACACATACGTATGAAATACTAAGTCATACGTAGGAGATACTAAGTCATACGTAGGAGATACTAACACATACGTATGAAATACTAAGTCATACGTAGGAGATACTAAGTCATACGTAGGAGATACTAAGTCATACGTAGGAGATACTAAGTCATACGTAGGAGATACTATGTCATACGTAGGAGATACTATGACATACTCATACGTATGAGATACTATCTCATACGTATGACTTAGTATCTCCTACGTATGACTTAGTATCTCAAACGTATGACTTAGTATCTCAAACGTATGACTTAGTATCTCAAACGTATGACTTAGTATCTCCAACGTATGACTTTTTATCTCATACGTATGACTTTTTGTTTCATACGTATGACTTAGTAACTCATACGTATGAGATACTATCTCATACGTATGAGTTAGAAAAAAAAATTCTCTTTTTTTGTGGCACGAACGGGGCGCCATACATTTGGGACCCGTCGAGAAAATGAAAATGGCCGCTACACGCCGACCGGCGATTCAGGGGCAACGAAACCTATACACATGACAGAGGTATGTGAGAGCAATCTTTTGAAAGAAAAATCTCAAAACTGTCTAAACAGCTTTTGAGAAAATGGCCGTCACAGTCAGAAATTGCCCGTTTTTCGGCAAAAATGGCCACCAAATCGAAAAAAAATGCGAAAATCAAAAAACAAAAAAATAACCCCTGTTGAAATATTTTTAGGTATTTTTGTGCAAAATTTCAGAAAGATCTGATTGTAAATCTTAAAGATAAAAATGTGGATGGACGATGCCGACGACGCTGACGACGCCGACGCAAACGCCGACGGACGATGGACGCAACGCCATGCCAATAAGTTATCGGACCATAGGGCCGGTAACCTAAAAAAATGAACGTAAAGTTTGCTAAATATTTACATGTATGAATATATTTCTACATAATATGACAATAAAACTGCAAAATATGAGCAAAATATATACTTCAGTTTTTAAGTTATGACAAATTTTGTAGTCATGTTCACACTAAAATGTACTCCCATTTTCATGGTTTTAAACCCACAGATGCATTCATGGATATGGAAATTACGTTGAGTCTGTCTTCAATCCTGGCATGAAAGTTATTTTTTACTTGGTAATATCTATCAATTATATTCAGATTTGTAATAAGTGTCAAAATTATTCCTATTAACAAAAAAAATATTCAGCTTAAGGTGTATATAGCACTCCGAATGTTTAACCAGATGCCCACATTTTACTCATTTTGAGGGAAAGATTATTGATGGAACACCCCATATTCAATGCCCCATAAAATTAATGCTAGACGGTAGTTCTTTTCAAAACTGTTTTTGTTCTACTTTCGTAATAGTACTATAAAGGAATTGGGTAATAGTTTTCCACCAAACTATTAATAGAAAAAGCAAAAAAAAAATAGAACACGTTTTGTAGTAATCGGGATGACTAAGATATTGTGTGAAGTACATTCAGCTCGTGTGGTGATATTGATATACTCAGCTCTAATTTCGTATCACGCACTTAATATTAGAGCCAATAGTTTTCGCAACTTTGTGTCGCCAACTGATCCCGACCTTTCTCACCTCTCGGAGATGCCTTTATTTAATACGCACACACACATATCATCATTGATATCTCAATCAATGGTATTTCCAAATACGCTTTGAAAATCATATATATCCGTGTGATTATGATAATTGTATTTCAAATGTAACAGATACTGCACATGCACATGATTGACTAAATGTACATGCCCATTGATACACCTCTCTGTTGGTCCATGAATACTGATAATTTCAATGATTGTAACACAGTAGCTGCTTTCACGTGTTGTCCAAAATGGTTCCATTATATAAAACAGTTTTCTTGTGCGATCTTCTGGATTGCTTCGTGTGTATTTCGACCTGTTCGTGCAATGCTCTGAAACTGCGCAGACTCCTGCACCTCCTAGCCCGGCGCAGTACGCAGTACGAGTCTAGGGCTGTCCTGGGCTGATGGTGATACTCAAACATTCTGCAATCTCGGCGCTGTTCACACCGGAAGCGGCAAGAAACACGTGACAGGAAGTGACGTTCGTCCGTCTCGTTCAAGGTACAAATACTTCGTGTGACGTTGAATTTCGCAGGCTCTCGTCTATAAGCAACAGCTTCCACAACGCGAGCTGGAACATGAGTTGTGCATCCGAATGGTAAACGGGTATGTACGATTTGGAACACAGCAAACGCAGTTTGTGGAGAAAATTCTGAACTGACAATGGGAGACGGTCGACATTCGTATGCTTCATATTTAATGATCACATACCATTACAGTTTATATACATAGCTTACCCCAAGCTTTGTAGTCGGTTTTTGACACCTTGCCACGATCTGAAGTACATTATGGAATAACATGGCAATGGAAAGTATGTAAATCGGTGAAATAGAAACGATCATTCACGAGGTATATTGCATGTGTCAAAAGTATTTAAATGTGTCATAAGCATGTGGTTTTTAATAGCAATGCGACACTGACCCCCCGACGGGGTCCGACTCGGCTACAGACTCGCCTACAGAATCGGGCGATGATCTGGACACCACCGTGTCTGATGGAGAGAGTGTTTGTTACGCATAGTTTTTCGTCGTTTCTTATTATTCATTTAATACACAGTAATATAACATGCATCAGCGGGTGAATTATAGAATTATATGATATGAATATAGGGAGACCGATAGTCTTGACATGTCATAATGTCTTTAAGTGCACTAGAGCCATTTCGAGTGATATGTTCAAACCCGCTCATCCAATGTCCACTGCATGCGTGGCAATCGTTTGTAGAGTTGTATAAATACAAGCGTCCATTCATCCTGTTAGATGGATATATTAATGTGACTTCAAAGCTGATTGAGTTTTAGGGGTATCACTGTGGTCAAGTTCTGACTCATTACGCACGGACACAAATCCTGATGTCCATAGCCCATTCTAGTATAGGAAAGGCAATGTCGCCTTCATAGAATATTACATTATTGTTCACGGCATGTATGACGTTCTTTGTCTATCAGCAAACATGGAATGACATTCGATCTTTATGGTGGTCATTTGCTGTATCGGGAGGGGTGCCAATATTTGGACTAATTGCCCATGGCCAGCACCTGACGGCCATATAATTACGCAACTGTATTGGGGTAACTAGGAGTATAATTCTTAGTTTGAAACATGTTTGTTGTGGTCCCTTGGTGACCACTGGAATTAATGAATATATTGGGGGGCCTTGGACAGGTCAGTGACTGAGGATATTTTGTAAGGGGCTGATTAACAGCCATAGGAGGACAGATACGATAAGGTACACAACTCCACGAGACAACTCTACGAAAGGGAACTCGACCACAACGACGTGGTACCTGTACAAATAAAAGCGACATGATCTGAAAATCCTAAGCTCGTCAGAGTCTTTATTCCCGGTAATGTTATAGCTGGCAACCTGCTTCTATAACATGTTTCGGAGAGCGATGAACCAGCTGTATGCACGAAATGAGTGCAATAAACACTCTTGCAACGCTTGCTGGTTACGATCGTTTTTATGACAATTTGTTACATGTAGTATTGAAAAAGGTCTTATAGGCAGGGACACTATGTCGTTCAAGCTATCCAATGAGTATCTGTCGTCCGTGTCATCCCGCGATACATTACAACACAGTGATGACACTTTGATGTGGTGGACGGCGGGATTCAAGATGTGGTTCATGTCGTGCGCCGATGAATCAGGAAACCGTTTGCCTGTCCCAAACTCACTGTCCCATACTGCTGATGTTAAGAAACCAGATAATAAACACGATAAACAGTAGAATATTTTTTTCATAGAATATCGGGCTGCTGGTGACTTTTCATTGTGCGGCCGTCAGGCCGTACCATTGTATCACAGAACGGCACACTAGTTCCGCTGTACCGCAGTATATATATGAGCCTTTTTGCAACCGTGAAAGAGGGTCTATGTGTTGTCGTCTTTCTCATTATGATCTATGAAATAGAAAGGCATTCGTGTGGATTTCCATGTACAATGAAATGAGGCGTCAAGGTAGCCTTCATTTGTGAAATAGCATTGTTTTTGCCACACAAATTAGATCCAAGATGTCTGAGTGACCACCTTTGGTAGTCATATTGTATTCCAGAAAAAATAATGCAATTATTAGCAAATTACATACAGGATTCAGCAATAGCTATGGGAAACCCTAAACACAACTTTGTTTATACATGGCATATCTGCGTGTATTTCTCAGCATTTTAAGCATAAGGGACATTGTTATTTTAACCACTGATGTTATCAAGCATCAGCAGTATGTATTATAGCAGATAATAGGTGAGAATGACTACACCTCTGTTTAAAGCTGCTGCCTTCGAATGTATGCAATATTGTTTTCAAAACCAATTTTTTGTTAAACACATCTAATGCAATATAACAAAAGGTGTGCTCAATGATTTTGACGATTACAGTCCGTCCGAGTTGTCTTTTTATCCATTTTAGTTACCATTTTGTACCGGTTTTGTAAATAAACAAACGAAGTGTATCCATCAAACCCGAATGTAAACAAATGCTCAAATCACACCTAATAGTCCACATCGAGTACATTTTCCAGTTCGTATGTGCATATATAGTGTAGTTGTGAGAAAATAATCAGTGATATTCCATGATGTGCGTGGAATTGTCAGTCTATCTTGCACTTCTTTGCTTTGTTTACATCTGTGTGTGATGAATGCAGTTCCTGTATTTACGCGAGAACCGCCTGTTCAAATGAGCAAAATTTTCCTGAGGAATGGTTATTTTCATTACATTTGATGTATGTTTCATTCAGTCAATTTAGCATGTTCAATATGAAATATATGTAAAGTTATTGACTACCGTCCGCTCTTCGGAATCCGTTTAAGGTGCGGTATGAGCACATTAGTGAGCTATGGTATATTTGAGTTGGTGCTAGGGGCTATCTAACCAATGAGGGGGGTTAGATCACCATGGTGAAAGTCGAATACCGCACCTTACTCCGGAATCCTCGAGGATAGTCCTCTCACCGCGAGTCCTTGCGGACGCGCATCCGCTATTCCGGATCCTTGCGGCGGCGCCGCTCACCGGAGGTCACTGCGGACACGGTAACTACTTCAGCATTAACGGTAACCAGGTAACAGCCCACCCGACACTCCCAGGCCTACGGACACCGTTCAGAAACTGGTTCATCACCACGGTGTTAACTGGCGGGGCCTGGCGAGCCGCGGTCTGGCTCGGGGACGGAACCCCGTACAGTCCGACATGCTGGCCAGAGCCTATGTCACACGTCCCGGGAAGGGAGAGAACTGGCGATCCACAGGGCTTACGCCCCCGAGTCAGCAACTTGTCTCTCCCAGCCCGGGCCTCCCCATGGAAATCGTCCCCAGGGCTCTAGGAGCCCACTACTCACAACCAGGGAACGCAAAGCTCATGGCGAGCCTTGCGTGCGTCCTAGTTACTCTCTCTCGATCGAGTCGCTTCCAGTGTATATATAATCAAAGACCGTCACGGTCTTTGATATAATACACCACAAGCTGTAGGACGCACGCAAGGTCTAATCGATCCATTGTTATAGTTTACTGGAGCGTAAATTACAATGCGTCGCCGTGGCAACGCACGCTCGAACGGAGCGTGTCAAAACAAGGCCAAGTACGAAAATGCCACATAAATGGCATGTATGTTTACAATCACCTGCCGCGTGCTTAGGGCAAAATCGCCACATATAGTTTTCAAAAAATATTGACAGGTTCCGCAGGCAGCTGCTTTAAAATAAAGTTAAAGTAGTTGAGAACAATTCCATAACATTTCTTAACCTCTAAACATATGGTTAGGTGCAGAGTAATAGTTATGTATAGCCAGAAATACATAACGTTATGTATTTCTGGTATAGCACAACTAACGTTAGGGTCGAAGAGATATGCAATTTTGTGTTTATCTATGATCAATTCCGGTCTTGTTGTCATTGTGTACATTGCCAAATTCAAGATATTCTTGAGCAAATGAGACACATGAGACATTGCTGGTTCTACCACTGATGCTTTTAAGTACCAGTAGCATATTCTAGGGCACATAATTGGTGATGATGGCTACACAGTTGTTTAACATATCAAAGTTCCATGAACAAAACATAATAAAAAAAAATGCGATTCTGATGGACGCCATCTTGGATTTCATGCCGAAGCGCTATGCTTCAGTAGATGGAAATTTTATCGTATTCCTTGACCTCTAAAATATGTGTTTAGGTTCCAAGTTTATGTCTCCAGCACAATTAGGGGCGAAGATTCATGCAATTTTGTGTGTGTATCGTTGATCGAATTCGGTTTCGTCTCGATTAAGTTTATTGCCGGATTCAACATATTATTTTCAGTATTTGGGGCATTGGGGACATTGTTATTTTTGCCACTGATGTTACCAAGTACGAATAGCTTGTATTAGGGCACAGAATTGTTGAAATGACCACACAATTCCTCAAAATATCAAAGTTTTAGAAAAAATATGTCATTCTGATGACGCCATCTTGGATTTCATGCTGAAGGGGTACTATGCTGAAGTAGTTGAAAATATTTTATTGCATTCCTTGACGTTTAGGTTCAGGTTCAGGTACCAAGTTTGTGTCTTAAGCACAATTATAAGATACATGCGACTTTGTGTTTATCGTTGGTCGAATTCGGTTTCACTGCGATTGTGTTTATTGCCAAATTCAACGTATATTTCAGTATTTAAGGCATTGGGGACATTGCTATTTTTGTTTTGATGTTACCAATTACCAATAGCATGTATCAGGGCACATTATTGTTGGTAATGGCCACCGCGTTCCTTAAAATATAAAAGTTTTGGAAAAAAATATGACAACATATACGATTCTGATGGCCGCCATCTTGGATTTCATGCTAAAGGGATACGCTTAGTAGCTGATACAGTTTTAATCGCATTCCTTGACCTTTAAACATATATAACCCATGTCGTGTCTATAGCACAGTTGGGGGCGAAGATATATACAGATTTGTGTTTCAAGATATCTCTCGGATTTGATGGCGGCCATTCCAATAAGCCGCCATATTGGATAGTTCATCCCAGGATATCTGAAGTACAATAGTCCCTTGAACAAAATGACACCCTCGCAGAGAGTCGTTTACATAATTAATTGCGCCAGGAATTTAATTATGTCTCAATTCTTAAGTTTATAGAAATGTATATAGTGTCTTTATATGTGAATAAACGGGGTGTTCTTGTGTCCGGATATGAGGACATGTCCTTATGAAAAGGCACAAATCCACATATAAGGCATGTCCTTATATGCGCTTCAATACGGTATGGAGGACCACTGACGGAATGCGAATTGACAATTCATTGATAATTATCTCGTATATATGAGATATACAAGTCGTATATATGAAATATACAAGTCGTAAATATGAAATATACAAATCGTATATACGAGATATACAAGTCGTATATACGAGTTGTATTTTTCAAGATAAGATGTCGTATATACAAGATAATATGTCGTATATACGAGATATCATTATTTTTTCACCATGTCCTCTCAGAGCTTCCGTACTACGAAGTCATAAGTCGTATACTAGTATACAAGATAATTATGTCGTATATACGAGATATACAAGTCGTATATACGAGATACACAAGTCGTATATACGAAATAATATGCCATATATACGAGCTACAGATAAGTCGTATATACGAGATAACATGTCGTATATACGAGATATCATTATTTTTTCACCATGTCCTTTCAGAGCTTCCGTAGATTTGTCACGTCCAAATTGTCTAAAAATTCGAGTAAACTGTAAACATTTCTGAGAAATTATTTATGTTCTGTCGGCCACAACAGATAAAGCCTTTCATGAACGAACGTAATATTTCTCACAAATCGTGCTCTATGTTTGTTTTGTGAACTTATTCGAATATATTTTCGAGATTCGTGTTCGGTTGGTAATGTAACTAAATAGAATACACAATTTTTCGGCCCACTGTCGCGTGTTGAGATATACCCCGTGAACTATGCGGTCCTATCACCGTTCCGAAAAATCAAACACACCCTTGGGATATTGATACATGTACTCAATGGTCCTTGTGGTGCCTTTGATCCGGGGTAGTCTGGTACACTAGTACCAGGTTCGATTATTGTGAAATATTGAATCACGATATTACAATTGGATAAATGTTCTATTCCTTGACACAATATTGTCTAACCGACGCAATAAATGGGCTGGTGCGGGGTATCATTCATGATTTTGACCAACCTCTTAAACCTTATTTGTTATTATTTATGTACTGGGTTATACTTTTACATAATTGACTGGATACAGTGTTTGAGGCCCGAGGTCGTGTCTGGGCCGTAGCACGCACGAGCTTGCGAGTGCGTCCCGGGGCGGATCCAGGATTTTTGAATAGGGGGGGGGGGGGGGGTGCTCTTCTCAAATGTACATAATCTTGCATTAGTGTGAGCGAGCGCAGTGAGCGAAGCCTTATGCGGTCTGGGGGTTCGGGGGGCGGCCCCCGAGAAAGTTTTGGAATTTAGTGTCTGTGAGATGGATTCTAAGGTGTATTTTACAACTGTACCTTGTGAAATCAATAAGTAGAATTTTACTTTAGAAGTCTGCTTAGTTCTGTTGTAAATGGTAAATGAAGGATAGATTTTCAAAATAAGGAAGGTCTAATAGTCCTACCATTCTAAGGCTGTTCTAAGGTTCTTATGCGCCAGACATGGTGATGGTCAATCGTTTAATAATCAAGATGAGATATTATTATCTTCAAAGATATGCCTACATCCAGAGTTATACAGAACTCTGTCTGAAACAAAAAAACAAATAAATAAAATAAAAATACCCCTTGTGTATATTCAATCACAGTTTCATTATGAAGTCAAGTGTGTCGGACTAGATTTATTATTGGAGGGGGGGGCGCGGGGTTGGCAAGCTGGTTAGAGGAGTCAAGCGACCGAGCGAAGTGAGGTGGATAGGTGGTAGCTTACACGGCGTGGGGTCTGGGGCTCGCTCAAGAGCCCCAGAAGCCAGAGATTTTTTCATGTTCTGTGATTGATCTCTCTCTGGCTCTGATTGAGTATTTTTCATTCAACACATGCATGTAAATGTTGCTGGTACATGTATATAAATTTAATTATCACGAAACTATTCATTGTCACTTTACATATATATGTTATATAACTTAAAGAACTCATTATTGATGACACTCAATTGCATAATTATTGACCAACGAATGTTAGGCCCATGTAACGCTGTAATGCACCTAAACATATTTCTGAGTCACAGTCAAACATATCAAACGAAGAAAATTACACCCATATTTCGTTACATGTAGGTGCATACCCATATTTCCTATAGCTTCTTGCTCTCTCTTTTTCTTTTTTTCTCTTTTTTTCACGGCCCAATAGGGGGAGGGGGGGGGGGGTGCGCGCCGGGTGCACCCCCTCTAAAATCCACCAGTGCGTCCGCGGCACAGACACGACCGAGGGCCTCAAACACACTGTATGCAGCCGATTACCTTAATTATTATATGCCGCATCATGATATGCACACACGTCGGGAGAGATATGATTACGAATGCTGACATTTTCTAGCCATTTCCGAAGAATATTTATGGACCTTTCCATCTACTACTAAACCAAAAACACCATTTCACCAGCGCATGAATACGTAAATGACAAAGACCGTCGGTTGCTATGCGTGACGCAGGTCAATATGAAGGAGGTCAATGCCGCATTTTATCGGACAGATTGCACTGTGTGTAATCCATTGTAGCGCTTTCGTAGGCATATAATTAAAGCGGCTCTTTCACTTCCTTCCACTTCCCAGAATATTTTTTGGGCCTATGCATATTTTGAGTCCTATCAACTGATAGACATGTCAGTTGCAAAATAGTGACAATAGAACAGCACACACGGGTCTTGTAAGCTAAAATATCGAGGGATTTCCTCGGTCACTTACTTCCTCGGTTCACTCGATGGCCTAGCATGCGGCCATGCGTGATATTTGCATAATTCATGAGCTTGATGAGTGTTGATGTCTCATATACAGTGCCCATTCGTTTCACGTTGTTGCTAGTTGAATAACGAATTCCGCGCATTTGCAGCAATGTCATGAAAAAATCAATATTCTGAGAAACTGGTGTTGTACACCAATATTCTATGTATGAATTATCGCATTTGACCAGGACCATGTTGGAACGTAGGCGCATCCAGTGTGTTTAAAATGACACGGACCAACACCATACTAAAATCGATATCTTACCAGCAACAATGCGGAAAGACTGGCCACCGTGGTTGAATGTGTGACGTGTCAGGGATTCCTCTCTCAAAGACCTGATTCCAATGTAAACATAACATGAACTTGCGCGCCTGTCAATCTTGATGTAAACACCACTTTCAGCCTTCTGTTTCGGGTGAAATAGCGCATAAATAGCCATGTGTATGCAATTTTGGGGATCATACTTAATTGCTTCTATATAATTTTGTCGACTGAGCTGGTTTTTCAATTCGAACAAATATTAGTAACTAAGTGCAAATACCGCTTTAAAGTATGCACAGTATGACGTAAATATTGATTTTCAGTCTGTAAGACAGACAGTTACTACATACGGCGCGACCCTAAATTTGTGAATCACAATAATAGGCATACACACCAGAGCATAAGATTGAAGCTCCCGCGTCAAGCAACACCTGCTGACAGATCACACACCAGTGTGCACAAACAGTAGACCTATGCTTGAACGATGGCTAGCGCGGTATAAGAATTAAAAAATTCAAATGAGAACTTATAAAATAAGACTAATGATGTGTCATCGCGTGAGAAAAATAAGTTCATTTCGGCAAAGGAGAAGACAATGTTTCTGGTTGTGGTTGTCCGTTTGTTGTTTGACAATTTTCCTTAATGCTAACGTGTTGACGGTTCCAACGGATCCTCGACTACAAGATGTATCCGGAGTACCACGTCATCAACCTACACCCGGAGCTGAGGTAACAGTTGGTGGGACAGATTTTCCGGCTAAAGGAGTCGACGTCATTCCATACAGCCATGAGGCAGAGGACGAGGGCCGACAAAACATATCCCTGGAGCAATACATCCATGACACGCATGGCAGCTTCTCGGTGTTGGAGGGTCCTGAAAGCCATCGGCTATGTGTCCGCTCCCACTATATAACGTCCATCAATGCTTACTGGACTGGCTACAACGCGCTCGTGAGGCGTGCTGCCCAGCTTATCCCAAGCCATAGAGACCGGACTGCCCTTGTCTTTGATAGAGTTTTCTCACGCCTCCTGAGTATAGAGCATCACATGGCCTTCAGCCCCGCCTCGCTGGACGACTATGTATGTCTGTTATCCGACGCCTGCGGTCGGGAGTTCCATCGAGCCAAGTCTGCCAACGTCACCTCGTCAGCCTTGTGTCCTTGTCTGCCACCCGGACTGCGTGAGTATCTTGATCATTTCAGTCACAAATTTTCGAACTTTTTTAGAGTATATTTTGTGATTTGTATGACATATTTGCCAATATTAGAAGAAAACAAAATGACATTTTTTCGTTGCTGCAAAAAAAAGATTAACACAAATTCTCATCGCAATAAACATCGTTGTCACAGAGGCCATACCTATCAAGGATGGGTATCGCCTCGGACATATTCCTGGGTGATACCCCCTCAGTTGTCTTCAGGGTCTAAGTTTGGAGTTGGTAACTGGGTTGTAGTCCATCATTCGAAGGATGGGAGAAATCCAAATGAGGGGTCAAGCAAACGTAATAACAAACACTCTGAAACACCAACGAGCGCATTATTCCTGCCAACACGATCATGTTTTGGAACTTTTGAATCTTTGAGTCTAAAAAAAACCCTACTGGTATGTTTTTTTTTCCTTTTAGATTTCCACCGTGAAACTGTCTTGATATGTCACTTAAAGTTGGAATCAATTTTGAAATCAGCCAAATTTAGCATTCTTGTTTGTCACGCAAACCGTATGTAGAACTCGCCCACAAGGCGGGCAGCTTTGAGGAAAAAAACTGATGCAAGATTGACTGGTCCGAATTTGAACTTTGATTTGGAAATTCATTTTAGGCACGTAATAGGCCCAAATTTGTACGATTTCTAATTCTATGAACAAAATAAAGCTACCGCAGAATGAATAAATTTTGTCAATTCTAAAACTGATTATAGCTTTAATAATTTCTCATTGCGAGTCAAACAGAAACAGACACAAATGACCATAATAATACATAAGTACAACAGGTAACATGGAAATATATTACATACTTCGCTCATTGGTGTGCCTACCGAATCAGATATAGCATGAGCGTACAGTATGAAATACGAGTAAGTGTTTCACCATGTACATTCTCCACGTGTGGATTGGTAATTATAAAAGTATTACTCGCAGCATAGTGGTTACGATTGCAATTTATCAACAATGAAATTTTTCTCCAGCACCTTTTTGCTTAGTAAAGTGCAATTATATTGGGTTTTTGTTTACTTTCTGTATACTTTTAAACCTTTTATCTACAAACAAAAAAATTCTCGAAGAACAATTTCAGCAGTATCTGAATATGTGATAATTTCGATTTTGTGTTTGGTTGACAATGAAATACTACAGCAATCAAAAACTGCACACCATCCTCAATTTAACAACGAAAACGAGAAAAATTTGATCAGTTCGAGATTTTCATAAATTTATTCTCAGAAAAAGAAAGGTCAAACACATGTATGCTGTACACAGCTTTTTATATGATGGTTTGATAATCATTGATTATTTGATTTGAGGGGTGTCTAAAAATCATTCGGCAACCATCTAGATCTTTGTCCTCTAGTGGTTCTAAGTATGTGAAAAGATACATGTTTTTGTGCTCTAGATTTCTCCGATGTAGGTAGTTGTGTGAATATTTTGAGCACTCTTATGGTAACTTATGATAAAATACATGAAAGGAATCTTGCTAGAGAGTTCCAATAAAAGGAATCTAAAGTATCTCATTCTACGCGTATGCCCAGCGTTAAGAGCTCAAAGTATTTGCACTGTCCTCGTCCTTGTCCTCTCCATATCCACTATTAAAAGTAGTATCGCATTTTTTATCCGTTCTGGACTGGGTTATACTACTATACAATATGACGTAACTATTGATTTTCAGTCGACAAGCCAGTCAGTTATTACACACGGCGCGACCCTAAATTTGTGAATCACAATAGTAGGCATACACACCAGAGCATAAGATTGAAGCTCCCGTGTCCAGCAACACATCAAAACAGATCACACACCAGTGTGCACAAACAGTATATCTATACTTGAACGATGGCTAACACGGTATAAGAATTGAAAAATTCAAATGAGAATATATAAAGAAGAATAATGATGTGTCATCGCGTGAAAACAATAACAAGTTCGTTTCGGCAAAGGAGACGACAATGTTTCTGGTTGTGGTTGTCCGTTTGTTGTTTGACAATTTTCCTTAATGCTAACGTGTTGACGGTTCCAACGGATCCTCGACTACAAGATGTATCCGGAGTACCACGTCAGCAACCTACATCCGGAGCTGAGATAACAGTTGATGGGACAGAGTATCCGGCTAAAGGAGTCGACGTCGTTCTCTCCCTACATGAAGTCAAGGACGAGGGCCGACAGAACATATCCTTGGAGCATTACATCCTTGACACGCACGGCAGTCTCTCATTGCTGGAGGGTCCCGGAAGCCATCAGCTATGTGTCCGCTCCCACTATAGAACATCCGTCAATGCTTACTGGACAAGCTACAACACGAACGTGAGGCAAGCTGCGCAGCTGAGCCCAAGCGATAGAGACCGGAATGCCGCCGCCTTCGACAAATTTATCTCACACCTCCTGAGTATAGATCATCACATGGCCTTCAGCCCCGCCTCGCTGGACGACTATGTCTGTCTGCTATCCGACGCCTGCGGTCGGGAGTTCCATCGAGCCAGGTCTGCCAACGTCATCTCATCATCCTTGTGTCCTTGTCTGCCACCCGGACTGCGTGAGTGTCTTGATCATGTCAGTCCCAAATTTTTAAAATCTTTTAAGATCATTTCGTGGTGAATTGTACCATAACTATCACTGAAACTTTGGGCGAGAGTAGAAAAAAACATGTACTCATCGTTACAAAAATGATTATCAAACATTGTCGCCACAGGTAAAATTATTGTCACAGGGGCCGTACAGGGGCCTGGGACATATTCCCAGGAGATATCCACTCTCAATTGTTTTCAGGATCTAAGTTGTTATTAACGCGGTTCCACCCCATCATTCAACAGAAGGGAAAGACCAAAGTGAAGATCAAGCAAATGTAATGATAAACACTCTGAAATCTAACGATGACACTATTCCTTCCAACACGATAAAGTTATGAAACTTATTAAAGCGGCTCTTTTACTTCCTTCTACTTGATTTGAGTCAAATCAACTGATAGACATATCAGTTGCAAAATAGTGACAATAAAAAACACACACAATGATCTTGTAAGCTAAAATATCGAGGGATTTCCGCGGTCACTTCCTCGGTTCGCTCGATGGCCTAGCATGCGGCCATGCGTGATATTTGCATATTCATGAGCTTGGTGAGTGTTGATGTCTCACATACGATGGTCATTCGTTTCCATCAGGGGCGGGTTTAGGGGAGGGGCAAAAAAAAAGAAGGAAAAAGAAGAAAAAGGGGGAAAAGAGAGGGGAGGAAGTGGTTTCAAGATAAAATACACCGAGAAGTAGCTTTAATGTCGCGAGCAGTGTATTCACTCTGTAGCCAACCAACCTGTTCTCAGTGAAAGCACTTCATGCCCTCCACCTTCTATAAATGATTTGAGAGCATTGAATGGCCAAATGCACTTAATCCTTTGATGGGGTCCAAAACCAAGTAATATGTGGTGTTATATTTTGTTTCAACTACAGTGATCATGCATTTATGGGTGTTAAGTAATGCTTTGATAGTTAGACCCAGGAGAAATCTGGGATGCTGTATTAGGCACGCGAATACTGCTAGCTTCTGGGGCCCTTCAGCGGGCCCCAGGCCCCTGGCCGACAGGGGCTTGCTTCAATTTGCTTAACAACATTTCAGAACTAGAATTTCCCTCGAAATCCTAGATTTGCCTGAATCAGCCATGCATTCACTCTTTAGGGGGATGGGAAATGGACTAAAGAAAACCTATAAAACACACCACTGCATATCCTTTCAGCTTCTGGGGCCCTCAAGCGGGTCCCAGATTCTCGGTCTTCACCATCTCGCTTCATGACATTTCATATCTTGATCTTCCTTCTGAACCCTGGATTCACTCAAGATCAGGTATTTATAAACTATCAAAGGCAATGGATATTAGACCCCTAGAACACATCATTGGGGATGCATAAACCTTCAGCGTTTGGGGCCGACAGGGGCTTGCTTCACCTGGCTTAGTAACATTTCACAAATGGGCCTTCCCTCAAATGTCAAATCTGTTCCGAATTAGCCATGCAAAAACTCTTAGGGGAATGAGGAATGGCCCAAAGGAAACCTAGAAAAAAACACCACTGGGCATGCATATCCTTTTAGCTTCTGGGGCCCTTAAGCAAGCTCCAGACCCTTGGCCTTCGCCAATTTGCTTCACAACATTTCATATCTTGGCCCACCTTCAGAACCCTCGATCCACCCCAGATTAGGCATTCATAAACTCTCCAAGGCCATGAAATTGGTCCAAGTAGACCCCTAGAACACACTATTGGGGATGCATAAACCTTCAGCGTCTGGGGACCTTGAGCGAGCCCCAGACCCCCGGCCGACATGGGGTCGCTTTGCTCGACGCTCTATCGACCAAAGGTTTTGCTCCCCCCCCCCCCCTCCAAAAATCCTATACACGCCCCTGTCCATTGTTGCTGATTCTAAAAAACGAATTCCGCGCATTTTCAACAATGCCATAAAAAATTTAATATTCCGAGAAACTGGTGTTGTACACCAATATTCTATGTATCTTTATGAATTCTCGCGTTCTACCAGACCATGTTGGAACGTAGGCGCATCCAGTGTGTTTATTATTATAATAACACGGAGCCTAACCATACTAACGTGAAAATCGATTTTTTTCCACCAGCAACAATGCGGATCGGATGGCCTCCGTGGTTGAACGTGTGACGTGCCAGGGATTCCTCTCTCAAAGACATGTAAACATAATGTAAACATAAACAAAACTTACGCGCCTGTCAATCTTGATGTAAACACCACTTTCAGCCTTCTGTTTCGGGTGAAATAGCACATAAATAGCCATGTGTATACGATTTTGGGGATCATACTTAATTGTTTTGATACAATTTCATCAACTGAGCTGTTTTTTGAATTCGAACAAATATTAGTAATGTGTGCAAATGCCGCTTTAAGAACAGGCCCCAGAAGCTGAAACTATTTTGACATGTGTGTTGCAGTAAATATTTCGAAATTTGGGGGACGAAAAATACTTCAAATGGGTACCTGCTTGTTACAAATGACAAACCAACTGAATCTATGGATACTGGGTGAAAAAATATCGAAAATAGTGGACTTTTTAACCAATTATTTCCACTTATTCCAATTATAAATTCTATTTCAAACATATACAGGGTTAGGGATTCCCAACAATGTCTATGTTACAGGCAAAATAGGGTGGTTAAATGTGTAATCAATAATTACTTGGATTATGGCTACAATGAACGGGCATTGTTTTATGGTAACAGTTCAATTTTATATGTATACATACTTTTTGAAAGACCAGCCCTACCATGGCTGAGAGCAAAATATTTGAAAATGGCGCCGACTGACTTATTGTAGCCTGGTTGATTGAAGCGCTGATGGGAAAAAGTTACCGGGTTACGTCTACAATTTAGTGGGCAATTTCATACCCAGCTGATTTCCTATAGTTAAGTTCCGGATTGACAAATGGTTATGATAGAAAAATGTTTACTATGATACATCAATTGTTTCATTTTATCTGGTGATCATGGTGATCAGAAAGTCCAATATCTTCTAAACCATCCACAATCACTCTAGGATGGGAAACATTCTTCCTTGTTTTCACCAGGTCGAGGGAATGACCATTTCTGTGTGTGGGTTGACTGATATGTTGGTGAAGGTCGAGGCAGTCCAAGATAGCAGCAAACAGTTTAGCATATCGATCATCAGAAATATCACAATGCACATTGAAGTCACCCAGCACACAAATAGCACCTGGCACTGAGACACATATGTGTGACAGAAAAGCTGAGACACAGATGTGTGACAGGAAAGGTGAGACACAGATGTGTGACAGAAAAGGTCAGTGCCGCATTATATCAGTCATATTGCACTGTGTGTGATCCATTGTAGCGTTTTCGTAGGCATATAATTATAGTATGTACAGTATGACGTAAATATTGATTTTCAGTCTGTAAGATAGTCAGTTACTACATACGACGCGACCCTAAATTTGTGAATTACAATAGTAGGCATACACACCAGAGCATAAGATAAGCTCTCTTGTCCAGCAATACCTGAAAACAAATCACACACTATTATCCATAAACAGTATATCTATACTTGAACGATGGCTAACACGGTATAAGAATTGAATAATTCGAATGAGAATATATAAAGAATAATGATGTGTCGGCAAAGGAGAAGACAATGTTTCTGGTTGTGGTTGTCCGTTTGTTTTTTGACGATTTTCCTTAATGCTAACGTGTTGACGGTTCCAATGGATCCTCGACTACAAGATGTATCCGGAGTACCACATCAGCAACCTACATCCGGAGCTGAGGTAACAGTTGATGGGACAGAGTATCCGGCTAAAGCAGCCGTCTTCGTTCTTTCCCACCATGGAGTCAAAGACGAGGGCCGACAGAACATATCCTTGGAGCATGTCATCTTTGGAACGCACGGCAGTCTATCAGTACTGGAGGGTCCCGAAAGCCATCGACTATGTGTCCGCTCCCATTATATAAGTATAGAGCATCACATGGCCCACAGCCGCGCCTCGCTGGACGAATATGTCTGTCTGCTATCCGACGCCTGCGGTCGGGAGTTCCATCGAGCCAAGTCTGCCAACATCACCTCGTCAGCCGTGTGTCCTTGTCTGCCACCCAGACTGCGTGAGAGTCTTGATCATTTCAGTCGCAAATTTTTAAAAACTTTCAAGATCATTTCGTGGTGATTTGTACCATAACTATCAATCAAATTTTGGGCGAGAGTAGAAAATTAGCCCAAGGGCAAAGATATGTTACCGAACAATATATAAGAGCTATTTTGTCCTGTGGCCTTGAAAATAAGGTCAATGGTCAAATTCAAAGTCACGAGAGTGTTCATGATTTTGTATATGATACTTTCACAATTGATTACTAAGCTGTAAATTCAATAAAAAGAGAGCTATTGGTCATTATGTCCCGTGACTTTGAAAATGAAATCAAAAGTCAAATTAAAGGTCATCAGAATAGTATGCATTTATCATTTTCTGCATGTCCACAATTCATTCCTAAGTTGTACAATTGATAATAAACAAGAAATTAGCCATTTTGTCCTGTGAGACCTTGAAAATGAGGCCAAAGGTCAAATTCAAGGTCACGACAATATTCAGCATATATCATTTCCTATATGTCCACAATTGATTCCTAATCAGTAAAGTTGATAATAAGTGAGATATTAGCTATTCTGTGCTCTGACTTCGAAAATGAGGTCAAAGGACAAATCCAAGGTCATCAGAATTTTCGGACTTTATCATTTCCTATATGTACACAATCAATTCCTAAACTGCAAAGTCGATAATAAACGAGATAAGCCATTTTGTGCTCTGACATTGAAAATGAGTTCAAATGTCAAATTCAAAGTCATCAGAATATTCAGCATACCGGTGTGTCATTTCCTATATGTCAACAATTTAGTCCGAAGCTGTAAAGTGGATAATAAGCGAGATATTACCCATTTTGTGCCTGACCTTGAAAATGAGGTCAAAGGTCAAATTCAAAGTCATCAAAATATTCTGCATGCAACATTTCCTATATGTCCACAATTTTGTCCAAAGCTGAAAAGTGGATAATAAGCGAGATATTAGCCGTTTTGGTCTTTGACCTTGAAAATCAGATCAAAGGTCAAATTCAAGGTCAAATTCAAGGTCATCAGAAAAGTGCACAATTAATATTCAAGCTGTAAAGTCGATAATAAGCAAGGTATTGGCCATTTTGTGCTCTGACCTTGGAAATGAGGTCGAAGGTCAAATTCGAAGTCATCAGAATTCTCGGACTATATCATTTCCTATATGTGCACAATTGATTCCTAAGCTGTAAAGTCGATCATAAGCGAGATAGTAGCTGTTTTGTGCTCTGACCTTGAAAATGAGATCAAAGGTCAAATTCTAGGTCATGACAATAATCAACATATATCATTTCCTGTGTGTCCACAATTGATTCCTAGTCTATAATCTCAATATTAAGTGAAATATCAGGCATAATGTGTCCCATTATGAAGCATAGGAGAATTTAACATGGAAAAGTCCCATTCGGGACCGGTCCAGAAATTGAAAATGGCCGTCACATGCAGACCGGCGATTCAGGGGCAACGAAACTTATACACATCACAAAGGTATGTGATGCCATTTCTTAACAAATAAAAATCTCAAAACTGGCTGAACAGTTTTCGAGAAAATGGCCGCCAAAGTCAGAATTTGGCCGCTTTTCGTCCAAAATGGCCGCCATTTTGAAAAAAAGAGAAAATCGAAAAACAAAAAAATAGTTCCTTTTCAAAATGTTTTTAGGCATACTTGTGCAAAATTTCAGAAAGATTCACCCGTAAACTTTAAAGATAAAAATGTGGAAGGACGATGCCGACAGACGACGGACGCAAGGCCATGCCAATAGGTTATCGGACCATAGGTAAGGGAAAACCTAAAAAAAGGGCATGTATTCATCGTTACAAAAATGATTATCAAACATTGTCGCCGCAGGTAAAATTATTGTCAAACGGGTCGGGCAGGGGCCTGGGACGAATTCCCAGGTGATACCCACTTTTAATTGTTTGGCTCAGGAGCTAAGTTGTTATCAACGGGGTTCCACCCCATCATTAAAAAAAAGTCCCCATCATTCAAAAAAAGGTCCCCATCATTCAAAGTAAAGATCAAGCAAATAAACATTCTGAAAAACTAACGATGGCACTATTCTTCCAACACGACAAGCTACGATAAAGTAGGCCTAGGCCAAAGGCACCTACTTACGTCACCAGTCAGCTCTAAAGGTTCGGGGGATGTCTCAAAAGCTCGAAGGGAATTACGGTATCTCTTTATATAGCATACTTAAAGCTTGAAGTCGATCAGCTAACCGTTTTCACGTGCGCGAGACATTGTGAATTTTGTTGACAAGACAGAAGATTGAGTCACTTGGATCAACATGCTCAATGGACCTAGGTCCATACACCTATTACGTCAGAACAAACATCGCAATACATTATTCATAAGGAGCTCAACACAAAAAAACCTTGACATTGTGTGCTTCGAGCATTAATGTCTCCTCTGGCTTACTAATCATAGGGCCTAGCATCGGCCAACGAGGCTCTCCTGCATCGCACATAACTACAGTTCGCGTGTTTTCATAAGCTGTTTACAGCTAAAAATGGGGAAATAAACGTAGTCTCACTTTATTTGCAAGTGGCCATATATTGTCGGGGTTTACCGGAGGCTAAAATCGTTTAAGGTGCGATATGAGCACATTAGTGAGCTATGGTATATTTGAGTTGGTGCTAGGGGCCTATCTAGCCAATGAGGGGTGCTTATATCACCATGGTGAATGTCGAATACCGCAACTTGGTCCTAAAATGGTGACATTTTTCGAAGGACATATAGTGTCTTTGTTGAGGTATAGCAACAAAATATCGCTCGGATGTTTCAGTACATCTTCTGTAGATCGTTTTGGATATATGTTTTTGACTGCCCAGCAACGAAATGTTGTCCACATTTGTGGAATCCCCAGGTCAGTTTTTCAGACGTTCATTTTCACATCTTGTGTGCGTATTTCAAAATCTCACTGTGTGGATTATTTGCAAAAAATACAGTAGAGTTCATCATATTTTTATATATAGGTACGTTTGTTGGATGACTAGGGTAATACGTTTTTATTCATTTGTATATATATATTTTTTTGTTACGCAACATATTCAAAGCGGAGCCTTTTGTTAATCTTCGATTCTCACGAAAAAGTTGTTTTCATACAACCCCGCCCCCCAAAGCTGTTTTCACGTCGTTATATTCAGATTCCTTCTGTGCGGGTAATCTGTCTTTTATTTTGTGAAAATCATCACATTTTAACTTGTTAGGATACCAGCGTAAAATGGTTACTTGAATCTTGAATAAAACACTGCTGAATAATTCAAGAGGGATGTATGTCTATTTTTTTCGGAAGTTTTTTTTTTCTTCAAAATGGTTTTATCGACGAAAACAGCCAATTTGGAAGCTTAATGGTTGTTTTCTGAAAATATGTTCAGTGGCTCTTTTTTGCAATTCATGTACATGTATAGGGTTCCCAAGATGTAATCACATGACGCGTATGGGAATCATTGCCCCATGATATGTCGGTCTGCGGATGACGGCCTTTCTGTCACACCTCACGTGAAATGTTTAATTTGTTTACACAAAAGCTTCGGTCTGTTTCATGAGCGCAAAGAATATGGAAATCATTTGGTAGCCTTGAACTTGAATAAACATGACCCAGAGTGGTAGTTGTTGAGGTTTAGCACTGTACGTTTTTCCGGTAAACTTTCTTAACCTTAGGGCAAATTTTCTTCTTACACTCTCGCACAAGTGAGGGATGACTATGGAACAACTCGGCTACTGAAGTGATATAGCACAAATTGATGACTGAATTGAATATATCTTATTCTTATCAAATGGAATATACTTGCATACATTACATAAAACAAATGTAAGATAACACGATATTACCACATGATAGTGACAATGATAGGTGACCATTTTACAGGAAAAATGAGTACTAGAAAGAACTAAATTATAGATACTGAGATCCTATTTCCATAGCAGACCTTGTTTGTTTGATACAAGATGGACACCAAGCACTGGCACAGACTAATGGAAAACAATCACATTGGAAAACAATCATATTGATTTACATTGTATAAATGCTATCCTCGGCATGTTTCATTTTATCTATGAGAAAGTATATAATATTTGAACCTGACTTTGTTGATTGCAGTTTTAACGCCAAGTGGTAAAGTGTTCCACAGTTTGATACCAGTAGTTCTGAAACTGCCCTTCGAATGACAGCCTACATGGTTATGTATAAATGAAGATTGACTGTGTCTAGTACTGTATCCATGGTTTACAGAATAGTAATCACTGAAATAAGCAGGGGCTGTACCATTGAAGATACTATACATTAGATTTAGTGTGAGATAATCGACCCTGCTAGGCACATTCAGCCACCCTAGAGAACAAAGTTCCTTGTAACCAACATGCTTTCTCGGATTGAGTTTTAAGGCATACCTGACCATTTTATTTTGTGCACACTGGAGTCTGGTTCTACAGGCTTTGCTTAGACTTCAATACCAAGCATTACATGAATAGTCAAAGTGTGGTTGTAAAAAGTAGAACAATTAAGTTTTTTAACATTGGGAATAAACAATGACTTTTCCTGTATAGGAATTTTAACTTGTTATTTACCTTGTTTAGTACGCTGTTACCAAATTCAGTAAAGGTCAGGTTACTGTCAATATTGTATGAGATACTACATGTAAGTCATATGTATGAGTATGTATGAGTTGATAAGCCATACGTACGAGTTGATAAGTCAAACATACGACTTAATAAGTCGTATGTATGAGATATGACTCATACATACGATATAAGAAATTTTACACGCTTGATAGCAATACGCTTCACTACGGGAGCGTATTGCTATTAGTGTGTAAAAAATGTATCTCGGACGTACAACTTATATCTCGTATGTACGACTTGTTAACTCGTACGTACGACTTATTAACTCGTATGTACGACTTAATAACTCGTACGTATGACTTAGTATCTCATAAATATGACTTACTAACTCGTACGTACGAGTTAGTAAGTCGTACGTGCGAGTTAATAAGTCGCACGTACGAGTTAATAAGTCATACATACGAGTTAAAAAGTCGTACATATGACTTAATAAGTCATATGTATGACTTAATAGACTTTTTTCGTGTCGGGGGTATTTCGTGGGTGTTTCGGGGGTACTTCGGGGGTGAAGAACCGCGGTCAAGTGAGTAGGGGTTTTTGCGCATTGAAGCGTGGCGAATATAACTCAGATTCATTAATCAGCGCCTGTTAGGCCACACAAAATAGAACCGAACTCTAGCAGAGGTATGCTATACTGCATTTTCTTTTATCTCTAATCAGGATTAAAAGGGTGTCAGACGGATTAAATGAAATGTTTCCCGTTGTCGCGCAGTGTTCATGGGCAGCATACTAAAGTCGGCCCAAATACCGTACATTATTCCTTAATACTACTCGTCCAATGAAAACATACGATTTAATCCGTCTCGCACCTTTTCAATCCTTATTGAATATAGAAGAAGACGCAGGATTTGATACTTGGGCGCATGTAGCGCTGCTTACTATTTCTTCTAAATCCAATGAAGATTAAAAATGTGCCGGCCTGATTGGCCCAAGTACCATACACTGCTCCTTAATACTACTCGTCCACTAAAAACATACCATTTAATCCGTCTCGCACCTTTTTAATCCTTACTGAATATAGAGGAGGGCGCAGTATATGATACTTGGGCCGATTGATTAAATATGGTATACATTGAATGGGTGAGTAGTATTAACAGAGTAAGGTGCGGTACTTGGGCCCTACAGACTTAGACAACCCTGAACATATCACCTTTAGTAAAGTTTATTGCTAAAATATAATATATTTCACCTAAGGTATCTGTTATTTGCTCTTTCAGTCACTTTCATCTTTGTTTGCAGAAATAACATCAGACATTCAGAAATTGTGCAACATCAGAATACTTTATTAATATTGGGCGAAACACGCTAAATTAATTTGCAGGGGAAAAATAATGGAGTACGAATAATAACATGACAATGGTGAAATATGGTTGGTGATTGTATATTGGTCAACATCAGTTCCATTGCAACCAGTTATCTTCATGTGTTTCACCAATGTAACACGAGTTGGTGACATATGAAAAAATGTGTTACATTTCTATATTCATTTAAGTTTGTTGGTACAATTTGTCGATTTCACCAGAATAAACCTTCTGGTGTGATTTTGAGATACTTGTCTATAATGTAAAGACAGGGGATTCACTATTCTAGACCGCCCGTAATAAACACATTTCTTACGACATTTCTATTTTCATGATTGTACGACTATTATAATGATACTCTCGTGTTTCTCAGTCTTAGACTTTCGGATCCATTGTATAGCTGGGTTCTGTTATAATGGATGAATTGTAACAAAATGCCACAGGCATCCTCCTTAGGTAATATCGTCAGTGTTTGGCTAGTAAGCAATCGGCCAGTTTCATGATTTAGAGACAAAAAATGAAGTGAGTTTTGATCGTTGTTCTGAAAGTCAATGAAATCATTATTTGACAATATTTAACATTTATTACATAATTTGGACAGTGCAATATGTACTCGTAAGCTCGGAACCGTGAAACGACCGCACGGTAAATCGTATACAGAAAAATATGGGATTATTTGTAAAGTTTTTGAAACTTATTGAAATTACATATTGACATCATGACCAAATACTGATCTATGTCATGGTTATAGCAAAGAATTCTGAAGAGTGCCAAAAAAAAAAAACCAGTGTGAAACTGTGTTCATTCAGTATCACTGGTGCGAAACTGCAATTGGCACATCAACATGGCCGAACGTGATTAATGTATAAAAAACAAACTGATCATGTTTCTGTGAAATCGTAACATTGACATGTCGCGTGTTAGGCTACAGTCAGATAATTAATTAATCTTCAAGATTGAAGCAACGACGAACGTGAATACAGTCGTGCTATCGAAACGAATGGGTGAGAATTTTTGCTGATTATGCGTTCCTGATGCGCCAATTGATAATTCGGCTTTTCAGGGCGATACGCCAATACTATACCCTTACTATGATGACCATTGTGTACAAACATATCATGGCATTATTCTCCTTCTAAACACATATATTCTCAATGCTGGCAGCGGTTTACAAGACGAATTGGTTCGACACGACAAGAATATCGCTGCGAGGAAAAAAACTGAACGAAAACGCGGGTGTGCTGGTGTATCGGTCGATACATTTGCCAGTCCAATCGGGCTATATTTTTTGCAAAAGTTTTTGCTGGTTTTAAGCTATGTGTCAATGTGAATAAAATCACGATGACTGCGGTCATTAAAGTTATGTGTCTGTGGTATTAACAAGGCTATCATTAGGCCTATAGGTTTATCACTCGTCGAATTTGACCGTTCATGATACTGATTTTGTAAGTGTCATTCATGAATCACTCCTAAAATATGGATTTGTCTATATCGATATCCATTCGTCAGTAGGCCTATACATATGTAACGTGAGACCAAAAAATTCAGTGATCCCCAAAAATCCCCCCCCCCCCCCCCCCTCCTAAAAAAGAACCAAAAACACGCTGACCGGCGTTTTTAATTCGAATGACATTTACTGCTCTGATATACAACATTTATCGTAGGGATAGCATATAGCTGTCTGTACTTCCAATGAAACATATGTGAATATAAAACAGACTACCCCTCCCGACGTGTATAGAACGTGATTCGTTTCATATATAAATATGAATATGCTTTCACATATGATATTCTTCTAATTTGAACCCGAATTATAACAAACGACTCAAATCTCGACGGTGACACACTACACGTTCTTGCCAAAAACATGAGTGAGGTGAACACTGGACCAATGAGCTACTGAGACCCGATGAACCAGAATCCTTGCATAAGTCACACACGGAGATTGTAATACAATGAACAGTAATAGTGGTAAATTAGTTAGACACTATGAATTGGTTTATTATTTTGTTTGGCCTCAATCTCTGTGGAGTGTCGACTGGTAATCGCTCTTGCGGGATTAGTTTGCTTTAAGCTGCACGCATCACTGAATAAACCCCTGGGTGTCGAGAAGAGGGGATAGTTGCGGTACTTTACCCCGAAACACCCTCGAAATACCCCCGACACGAAAAAAGTCTAATAAGTCGTAGATACGAGTTAATAAGTCGTATGTACGAGTTAATAAGTCAAACATTCGAATATCGTATCGCTCTCTCGCTACCTCGCATCGCTCTCTCGTTCCCTCGCATCGCTCTCTTGTACACTCGCATCGCTCTTTCGCTGCCTCGCTTCGTTCTCTCACCGCGAGGGAGCGAGATTGACGAATGGACGCTATCAGCCACCATACATTTTTGTTGCTGTACAATTTTTCGAAATCAACATGTTTGTGTAGAATTCACCCCAATGTGTCTTTTGATCCAAAATTATAATAATACTTCGAATCCCGATGGATGTAAACAAGACAAAATCCCTGAATATACTCAGATTCTCGAGATCCCGTTGTGGTCTGAGATTTAACATTGTGATAGATTGCCAACTCCTTCCATTTTTGCGATAAAAGTCTGAAATTTAGTAAAATATTACCGTGACGTATGTCAAGTTGAAGAAGTATACCAATCAGCATCGCGAAAATATCGCCAAAACTCGATGTAAAACCAGTTAAAAACATCAGAGTATCGGAACTGTTAATTAAATTACCGCGGTCAATAACAATTCTGTTTATAATCCCCAATAGAGTCGGAGCATGTTCAATCTTTCTGGCTTTCTAGAGGCTAATCGAAACTGAAAGAAAACACTCATTCTCTGTATTAAAAGCAGATCGATAATTACATTGTGTGACCTGATCGAACACTGAATAGATTTTGCGTTGAGTATTTAAAAAAAAGTACAATCTACAAAATTGTAAAATAAGCACTCTTGCCTATCCAAACTCACGACGGGAAACGCTGATCAGCAAGACCAGAAGTTTGCATAGGTTTTTTTCAAAGTTATTATTACTCAAATAGAATGACTAGTGTATTTCAAGTATCGCAACGTACACAGATATATTTTGGGATTGCATAATAATGCCTTAGTTACGTAATGTTTTGTCTTGTTCAAGTTGTCGTTGCCTTTATGCACGAAAACGCATAATAGCCAGTACCATGTAACTCAAATATCTTCGTTGACATCACGCAAACAACACTCCATACACTTGCTGCTATCGTATTGCTGAAAGGTTACATAAAACAGCCCAAAATGATGGAAGAAGCCCGGTATGGTCTAGATTTTAGGCGTGACATCTGAAAGTGTAAGAGCACTTCTTCCTGGAGGAAGTTAGAGTGACTTAAATATTCTCGATTATTTGTGCTTGTCAAGTAGGAATTTTATTGATGGCACACTCTTCGGTGACAAAGCGGCATACGTGTAGAAAAAACATAAATCTTGGGATATGCCATACGACACACGGAAGTTGAGAAGAAAGCGGCTGTGGCATACGATATTTCCAGACTGATTCTCTAGTGTATATGTGTGACGGTAGCAGTCACTATTTCGCAACCAGAATTAGAAAGATAAACCCCGTAGACATATACTTGAGTAGAATGCTGGAAGACATCTCAAATCTGATGAAAGAACAAGCTAATAGGTTGTTGGCCAATTGTGCATACATATTGATCTAATCGGCGCCAGGTCGTTTGCCCTTAGGATATTTGCTCACTGGAAAAATGCCCCCCCCCCCCCAAGAAAAATCAGAAAACTAACAAATGAATCGCCGGTCTGCACGTGGTGGCCGTTTTGGTAAAGACGTTTCCTAATTCAAGTTATTGTCTTTTGAACCAATTTCGTTCCATTTTTATCGCCTTTGATTTTATTCTTTTGGATTTTAGGTACCCATTACTTTCATGATAGGAGTCCGAGATCTATGTACCAGTGCCAATTCGATGCTCCAGAATAGATATACTGGCACATTCAACTGTTAAGTAATGGACACCACAGAAAGACAGCATTTGTGGTACAAAACATTACAAAAAATTATAATTGTTTTTTTTTCTAATGAAAGTTCTTTGTGCGTCACACACTGTCAATAAATTTGACTTAGACTTGTCACACGGCGATTTCAGTAGATTCGAATGACCTGACTATTCGTCTATCTCTTCGTTTCATGAGTTTTTGTTTTTGGATGAACTCAGCCTCATATAAATAAAGGAACAAGTCAGCAAATAGTGGTGTACAGTTGGTATCCAAAAGAATGCCAATCGTTTCTTGGAAAATAGCACCACCAAACTCAACAAATATGTTATTAATGAAAAACTTCAGAATTTGCTAACAATGTCGTGTCCATTATATTCAGGACCCAAGTAGGGTATGCTGCGCTCAAATACTACTGGTCCACTAAACGAATGCCATTTAATCCATCTGTCATCTTTTTGATCCCAGATGAAAATAGAAGGCACAGCATACTCTACACTGTACCTGGGTCATTGTACTTGGGTCAGACAGATTCCAGAGAAACCCAACCGGGGGATGTCTTGTCGATGATACTAGGGCAATCCCGTAGTTGTATTCGGTTTATTTGTATTGTTTCTGATTCAGAGGGTTTTGTGAAGATAGACACTGCACGCCTGACGAACACTTCCTGGCGAGATCTGGCTGATCTCCACCCGGAGTTGAAGCCTGGAGGTTCCTGGGCTCCCACCTCGTGTGTACCCAGACGGCGTGTCGCTATCATAGTTCCCTTCCGGGACCGCGAAATGCACCTACGGGCCTTCCTTGCTCACATCCATCCAATATTACAACGCCAACTTCTCGACTACAGAATCTTCGTGGTCGAACAGGTGTGTATTCTACATATGTTTTTTCTGCTCATGGCCACCATTATGTACGCTAATATAAATAATAACATACAATCCTGCTATAGTGGATTATCATTACTGATTCATACTATAATCATTACTGAGGAATTAATGTGTCTCACAATCCAAACATGAACACGAGGCAGACAGCCAAAAAGCCTGATTATTAGAGAATAACAAACGTCTATTTTTCCCGCAGAACCTGCCGTACTTATTTAACAAGGCGGCCGTGATGAACGCAGGCTATCTGGAAGCTAAGAAACTCTACCAAGCTGACTGTGTCATGTTCCACGACGTAGATACTTTGACAGAGAGGGACGATAATATGATACTTTGTGGGGACGAACCCATACATTGGGGCGGATACAGCAATAGATACCAATATGCGTAAGCAATAGCACATTCAATTCAGTGCCGAAATGCAGTGGCAAATTTTTCCACCAAAAGCGTCAACGGTTGAAGTTATCGGTAAAGACAATACCACTCTTGCTACCAGGCCAAAGCAGAATGTCATCTCTATTCGAAGCAAAACTAACTTGTTGAGAGTGCATACCAAAACTCAAACACCCAAAGTAGTATGATTCTGGTTAGGTACGCGCGTCATAACGGCCTATTCGACCAAGTTAGTCTTTTTTTTTCTTTCTTCCTTTTTTTTGGGGGGGGGGGGGGGGGTTGGGGGGGGGGGAGGTGGAACAAAAAATTAGCCCAATGGTCTAGAAAGGTTACCGGAGAAATATACAGAGTTAAGCTGAGAAAGTTGAAGGTCAAATTCAAGGTGACCACTGAAATCGACATATCTCTAACCTTGAAAATGGGATCCAAGGGCCCTTGACCGTGTCCAAGGGCACGGTCACAGCTTCCTCAGAAGGTGCCCCTAGACTCATCATATCAGATATTATGAAAACATCATACGTAATCTCTTCTGATCGTTCCCTATGGTACAACAACTTGGGTAATTTTATTAATATTAGAGATTGCAAAATCAAACTTCCAGATATAATGAAAGCAGAGGGTGATGATTGTCAATATAGTATTAATAAATGTAGAGCTAAAAACTGCAAAACTTGTGATATATTAATTACAGATTCACAGTTCACAAGTTCACTTACCAAACGTACATATACTAGTAAAAGTTATGAAAACATCAATTGCAAGACCAGCAATATCGTATATGGAATTGAATGCACTATATGTGGTCTCGTATATATTGGAGAAACCAAAGGACAGCTTAACAAGAGAGTTAATGGTCATCGTTCCAACATCAATAATAATTCTAATCAACTACTTTATCAACATTTTAATCAGGATGACCATTCTATTTTGTCAATGAAAGTTCGAGTCATAGAAAAAATATACCACCATACTAATAGTCCCTCATTAAGTACACCCACCCGCAGGAAACGAGAAGAACATTGGATACGTGAACTAGGCACAGCTACACCTTATGGCTGTAACGATAATATCAGCTCAGTGGGAAACCTGACAAGCCCAGGATGCAGCTCAGTCAATGTAATGAATTTATTTACATCATTTAAACGTAGGAAACGAAGCCATGGACAACGACATTATAATCGACCATCTATTCATAATATTTCCTTTGATGGTCTACTCGAAATATTGAAACAACCACTTGGACTGCACTATGTTCGCACTAAATTATTTGCCATACCTCATGTTAAACTTAAAGAACTAGAGGACCAATGTCCTACGCACTATATCAGAAATACCAATAGCTATGAATTTCGTCTGTATTCCATTATCATGGATATTGTTTATCATCGGCTTTATAAGCCAACACAGAATTCCGAATATATACCACCCAAACGGTCTTTTCTGAAGATAAAATTTGCCAATAAAGGTATTGATGCAATTAACATCGGTAATATATTACATCATAAGTCTGTTCAGTCCCAGGTACCATCATACTTCACTGACACGGCCGCTCCATCTGTATCCTACTCATATACCAAATCTGTTGCTTCCAAGATTTTCAACTACAAACAAACATTGAATGATTTGGATATTGATGATCTCTTACATAACCCACCCTCCTGCACTTGCATTAACTCTCCGTTCATACACGATCCAGTTGGGCATGTTATTTCAGGCGACCTCAATATAGTGGAGAATGAATCATTGAAAGACATTTTGTCCAAAGGTCCCAAATATAGAGAGCCCACGTCGTTTTCATGGAGATACAATTTTAAGTTAATCATGGATGCAGTTGAGGAGCATGCCAGAAAATGGACAAAGCGAGAAAAGGCAGAAACTGATTCTCTGTCAGAATGGGTCAAACAGATTAGGTCATTGGTAAACAAACGCATTAATGTTTTGTCAAAGTCAGTTAGTACTAAATATAGCTCTGTCTTCAATGATCCCGTGGTTACTAATAGTTTGTTGAAACTTCAAGAAAGGTTCGTCATTGTCCCTGCAGATAAAGCTTCTAATAATGTTGTTTTTGTTTGTAAAGCATACTATATACAGTGCTTGTTTGACGAACTGGGTATTGCCAACAATACTAATTCCAATAGTACATACCAAGCCATTACCGTGCCCAAACAGGATATCTTATCAAATCATTTGTCTGTATTGCATTCGTTTGGTATTACTACCTCATGTAAAGATTCTAATCTACCGAACTTATATTGGATCCCAAAGTTGCACAAAAATCCACACAAACAAAGATATATTTCAGGTTCAGCATCATGTTCTACCAAAGCCCTTTCTAAAATATTAACTATTATATTGTCTAAAATTAAACAGGGTCTCCAAAAGTACTCTGAAACCATCTATTCTAGAAGTGGTATAAACCAAATGTGGATATTAAAAAATTCCAAATCTTTATTAGAATATCTACATTCTCACACACTTTCAAAAGTAACGTCTATCAAAACATTTGATTTCTCCACTTTGTACACAACTATACCTCATTCTGAACTGAAGTCTCAGCTTAAAAAACTAATCAATAATTCATTTTTCTCTAAAAAGGGACAACGTCGGTACCACTATATTGTAGTTAAATATAATACCGCTTATTTTGTTAAAGGCGACTCTGATGCCCCATACAAATATACTGAAATAGATGTGGTAAATATGGTTAATTTTCTGATTGATAATATTTTTGTGGAATTTGGTGGTCGAATATTTCAACAAACTATTGGTATTCCCATGGGTACAAACTGTGCACCATTATTGGCAGACCTGTTTTTATACTCATATGAATCAGATTTTATCCAACATTTACAAAGAGGAGGTTCTAAGAAACTAACATGTAATTTTAATTTCACTTTCCGATACATAGATGATGTATTGTCGCTGAATAATCCCAAGTTTGGTGATTATTTGGATGTCATATATCCTAAGGAACTTGAAATTAAGGATACTACAGAATCCGCTAATTTTTCCAACTATCTAGACCTGAGGTTGGAGATTGATAATGATTCTAACCTGTCAACTAGATTATATGACAAACGTGACGATTTCAATTTTTCCATAGTCAATTTCCCTTTTCTAAGCAGCAACATTCCTATGTCGCCGGCATATGGTGTGTTTGTTTCTCAACTTATACGCTATTCCAGAGCTAATTGCAAATATGAGGACTTTGTCTATCGAAGTGCCCAGCTAGTCTCTAAACTGCTACGACAAGGATATGTTTTACCAAGACTTATAGTTGCGTTTAAGAAATTCTATGGACGTCATCATGATCTGGTTGATAAATACAGCAAATCCATGTCTGCCATGCAACTAGATGTATTTTCAGGTTAATTTTGGGGAATTCGTGACGGGTGCCACTTGTGGGGCAGGAAATGCTCACTCTTTCCGGAACACCTGATTTCACCTCCTAATGGCCATTTATGGGGGTTCATGAGTTTCCCTGTCATTTTTGTTTTCTCTCACTTCGTATGCCTGATATGACTTTCTGTCCCCGGACTATGAGATTGGATAACGGACCCTGTTTTGTTTGCTCGGAATACTTAATACTGGGTATTGATTCCACGTCTATCAAAGGTTAAATTCTAAATCACCAAACTATTCAGCATACATCATTTCCTATATGTTCACTATGGACCCCTAAGCTGTAAATTTGATAATAAGCGAGATATAAGCCATTTTGTAATCTGACTTTGAAAATAAAATGACTGACCTTGAAATTTAGGTCAAAGGTCAAATTCAATATCATTAAAATATTCAGAATATATCATTTCCTATATGTTCACAATTGATTCCTAAGCTGTAAAGTCGATAATAAGCGAGATATTAGCCATTTGTCCTGTTGACCTTGAAAATGAGGTCAAAAGTCAAATTCAAGGTCACTAGAATATTCAGCATATATCATTTCCTATATGTTCACAATTGATTTCTAAGCTGTAAAGGCGCTAATCAGCAAGATATTGGCTATTTTGTCCTGTGACCTTGAAAATGAGGTCAAAGGTCAAATTCAAGGTCATGAGAATATTCAGCATATATCATTTCCTATATGTTCACAATTGATTCCTAAGCTGTAAAGTCGATAAGCGAGATATTAGCAATTTTGTCCTGTGACCTTGGAAATGAGGTCAACGGTCAAATTCAAGGTCATGAGAATATTCAGCATATATCATTTCCTATATGTTCACAATTGATTCCTAAGCTGTAAAGTCGATAATAAGCGAGATATTAGCCATTTTGTCATGTGACCTTGAAAATGAGGTCAAAAGTCAAATTCAAGGTCACGAGAATTTTCAGCATATATCATTTCCTATATGTTCACAATCGATTCCTAAGCTGTAAAGTTGCTAATAAGCAAGATATTGGCCATTTTGTCCTGTGACCTTGAAAACGAGATCAAAGCTCAAATTCAAGGCCACGAGAATATTCAGCATATATCATTTCCTATATGTACACAATTGATTCCTAAGCTGTAAAGTCGATAATAAGCGAGATATTAGCAATTTTGTCCTGCGACCTTGGAAATGAGGTCAAAGGTCAAATTCAAGGTCACGAAAATATTCAGCATATATCATTTCCTATATGTTCACAATTGATTCCTAAACTGTTAAGTCGATAATAAGCGAGATATTAGCCATTTTGTCATGTGACCTTGAAAATGAGGTCAAAGGTCAAATTCAAGGTCACAAGAATATTCAGCATATATCATTTCCTATATGTTCACAACTGATTCCTAAGCTGTAAAGTCGATAATAAGCGAGATATTAGCCATTTTGTCTTGTGACCTTGAAAATGAGGTCAAAAGTCAAATTCAAGGTCACGAGAATATTCAGCATATATCATTTCCTATATGTCCACAACTGATTCCTAGTCTCTAATCTCAATATTAAGTGAGATATTAGGCTTTAATGTGTCCCATTATAAAGCATAGGAGAATTTAACATGGGAAAGTCCCATTTGGGCTGAGTTTGGGCCCAAAATGGCCCACTTCGAGCGATTCAAGCGCAACGAAATTTATACATGTCACAGGGGTACATATGAGGAGTGTTATGCATCAATAATAAAAAAAGTTACTGAACAGATTTTGAGAAAATGGCCGCCAAAATCCAAAATTGACCGTTTTTCGACGAAAACGGCTGCCATTTTGAAAAAAATGCGAAATTAAAAAAAAGTAAAAAATACCTCCCTCTCGAAATATTTTTAGGCATTTTTGTGCAAAATTTCAGAAAAATTCGATCGTAAACTTTAAAGATAAAATTGTTGACGGACGACGACGACGACGACGACGGACGACGGACGACGGACGACGACGGACGACGACGACGCCGGACGCATCGCCATGCCAATAGGTTACGGACCATAGGTGCGGTAACCTAAAAAGCGGAAAACGCGCATCATTGCTTCACTGTTTTTAGACCTAATGAACAGAACCATACTTTTTGTGGCTTTATAAATTGTAAATACGAATATAAACAACGCTATTTCACAAATTGTCTGTCTCTGATGACACCAGTATGTCTTTGGATTAAAATGGTTTGTCGGGGTTTGCTTTTATTTCCTCTCTGTGTCAGACCACTGCCGTTGACCAACTCCAACTCACCCTCTGATGCTATTGTCTTAATTACCTCCTTACCCCCTGACCCCGTTTACAATGTTGACATCAGCACGTTGATTGGCACAGTATATCCTGCCAACGTGTACAATCGGAAAGGCGTGACCAAAATTACACAAATTCTCAATACGTCAATAGAAAAATATCGCTTGTGGGTCCGTCTGACTTTTAAATATCGGAAGTAAAGAGGCATTACATACAGGCATTACCACCGATACAGTCAAATGTTGACTATGATGCCAATAACGAACGTAAAATACAACATTTTGCAATAGAAACAAAGCCCGACAAATAGTTTATCCAAAGACATACTGGTAATGACACGAACATGTTGGACATGTTTTGTTGCCAAGATGTGCATCAGCCATAGATGCATCAGCCGAACATCAAGTTCAAGGTCATGAGCATTTTCAGCATATATCATTTCCTGTTCGCAGTTGCTTCCTAAGCTGTAAAGTCAATAATAACGAGATATTAGCCTTTTTTTCTCTGACCTTCAAAATGTTGTCAAAGGTCGAACTCAAGGTCACCGAAATATTCAGCATATATTATTTCCTATATGTTCACTGTGGATTACTAAGCTACAAAGTTGATAATAAGTGAGATATTAGCCCTTTTGTGCTCTGACCTTGAAAATAAGGTGAAGGCAGGTTGTAAAGTCGATAATAGGCGAGATATAAGCCATTTTGTGCTCTGACTTTGAAACTGAGGTCAGAGGTCAAAGTCAAGGTCACGAAAATATTCAGCTTATATCATTTCCTATATGTCCACAATTGATTCCTAGTCTCTAATCCCAATATTTAGTGAGATATTAGGCATAATGTGTCCCATTATAAAGCATAGGAGAATTTAACATGGGAAAGTCCCATTTCGGCCGAGTTTGGGCCAAAATGGCCCACTTCGAGCGATTCAAGCGCAACGAAAGTGTTATGTATCAAAAAGAAAAAGTTACTGAACAGATTTTGAGAAAATGGCCGCCAAAGTCCAAAATCAGGCATTTTTCGTTGAAAACGGCAGCCAATCTGAAAAAAAAAAATGCGAAAATAAAAAAACTAAAAAAAATCTCCTTTCTGTATGATTTTTAAGCATTTTTGTGCAAAATTTCAGAAAAAAAATGCCTGTAAACAAAAAAAATAAAAATGTGGACGATGGCGACGACGGACGACGACGACGACGGACACAACGCCATGCCAATAGGTTATCGGACCAAAGGGTCTATTTAGAATTGTCTATTCAATTTGTCTATTTAGAATATTTTTGATGATTATAATCACGTAGATCACTGGAATACGAACGTGCTGGTAACAAGATTGGCTGGATTTATTTATTGGTCGTTCGGCAATCATCGGAAACCTGGGCTGAGAAAAGGTCCATTACCCTAATCTGAATTTACAACCCTTACGTACACACAAATATTGTTTGGCTTGCTTCCAAATCCACCCGAGCGGGTGAAACATATCAGGAATAGGCCTAATTATTCAGGAGCTGAAAAGTACTTCCATCACCCCAGTCGGCAACTTCGCGCTTCGTTGTTTTTATGTATAGAATTACTAATTTTTACTCCATAAATCACTCTATATTTATTTACCATTTTTATAATTGCAAAAACGCAGTAGATGCCGGTTATGAACCCTGGTCGCAGAGTCCACTTCGACCGTGTAAACAAAGATTTTCCATAATTAAAACCAGAAGTTCCAAATTCCATACTGTATGGCAATTACAGACGTGATAATGCCAACAAAAATTTACAGTTGAATGGCTATTTGGAATAGAAACATGAACCATCCAAATGATTTTGTAGAGATATGTCAAATACGTGTAGGGTTCCGATTTCATTGCTGATTTCTGAAAGCAGGTGATTACGTTGTGAGACTGTGAGTTGGTTTCAGTTTCAATATGACGTTCAAAAAATAGTTGCCCCAGCAGTGTGAGTTGGTTTCGGTTTCACCTGTAAACGTGAATTTTGTGTTACAGTTATCTGTGGTTCCTATTTGGGTCTGCGGTACTGATGCCTCCGAGGTTGTTTGAACAAGTAAATGGGTTCACGAATCTGTTCTTTGGATGGGGTGGCGAGGACGACAATCTCAAATATAGGTGACCAATGAATTGTTAGCTTAGTGACTGAGAGTCAACCAAATCGTTTTCAAGCGAACACAATTTATAAAAAAAACCATCATAAATATAATATGCATTTCTACCCAGATTTTTGCAAGCGAATCATCCGATATATAGAGGACCAGTAAACATTACTAGATCTACCATAATAGAACACACCCGGGATCGCTTATTCTCTCTAAATCGAACGAACGAAGAGCAGAAAATCCAACTGTAAGTAAATGTCGCCGATGTTGTCGACCGATGGAGTTCGGAGCATTAAAGCTGCTGCCTTCGAATGTATGCAATATTTTTTTTTCAAAACCAATTTTTCGTTAAACACATCTAATACAATATAACAAAAGGTGTGGTCAATGGTTTTGACGATTACAGTCCGTCCGAGTTGTCTTTTCATCCGTTTTAGTGCCCATTTTGTACCGGTTTTGTAAATAAACGAACGAAGTGTATCCATCAAACCCGAATGTAAACAAATGGCTCAAATCGCGCTTAAAAGTCCACATCGATTACATTTTCCAGTTCGTTTGTGCATATATAGTGTAGTTGTGAGAAAATAATCAGTGATACACCATGATGTGCGTGGAATTTTCAGTCTATCTCGCACTTCTATGCTTTGTTTACATCTACGTATGATGGATACAGTTCCTGTATTTACGCTACAACCGCCTGTTCAAATGAGCAAAATTTCCCTGAGGACTGGTTATTATTTGATGTGAGTATGTTTCATTCAGTTAGTTTAGCATGTTTAATATGAAATACAGTTTTAAAAAAATGTTGACTGAATTCGAAGGCAGCTGCTTTAACATGTCCGATCTGTTCCCAGGTTCTGGTCAGTCGGTGCTCCCTATATATTTAAATCCTATCCACGCTTTTGTCATTAGGGAGACAACTATATATCTAAAAAATATAAATCATTTATCATTCCATTTTAGTAATAATAAAAATCATGCCACTGAAATAAATGTTTGATTGCCAGTGCTTTCGCTGCCGTATGTGCTTTTTATATGATATCTGCGTTTTCTTCCGCAAGGCTGAAAGAAATGCAAGTAGACGCTGACTGGACTAAGATAGACGGACTGGGCAATGCCAGGTACGACGTGGTGGATATGAAGACGTTCCCCACTCATACTTACATACAAGTGGATATCAAACGTGAGAGAATCAAAGAGTCTCATCTGACAATGATACATCAGAACACAATATTAGTTCACGCTCACTATTTTGACATGTGGTGTGATAAAAAATCTTCTGACAATTGTGGCTCAACACTGGCACTAGTTTTACTAACAAATTTCCAGGAATTCCAAAAAAAAACCAATACATGGAAACATTCATAATTATTTCTTAGATGTTAGGCATAGCAAAGTTTTACAGAAAAAGAAAATGTCCGCGTGGAAAAACCATGCTGAAAAAGTATAAACCCGATGCCGGGTACCATGTGAACATTTCATGTTCACTCTCACAAAATATATGTTATCGGAAACTGTGAAAATATTCTTCTAAATTTGAAACTAACCTCCCTTTACTCACCTTACTTTTATGTCTCTTTTTTTCAATTTCATTATCTAGGCACGACCCTCAAAGGCAAAGCTCCAGGAGTGCGTCATGAAGAAGGTAGTGAAGGAATCCAACAAGTTTAGACATGGTAACAATTATGAGCTAATTGCGTGATGAAAAAAAGAATAAATCGAAACAAGTATACAATTCGAAATTGCAGGTCGTGTGGTCGATGGCATATTGGAACGATACCATCTCGTAGGTGAGTTCACACTCCATTCATGCCTCCATTCGTTGGTTATACATGTTACATGCGAACAAAATTAGAATGATGTGTGTCGGTTTCAGCACGCAAAATGGAAGATGTGGCTTTCTGGAGAAAACCAGCTAATTACACCGTGGAGAGGACTCTGTGTGCTCTCAATGAGAGTGACAAACGTCACTTCCTGTCACGTGTGTCATGTCGCTTCCTGTGTGAAAAGCTCCACACTGCCTGTCTGATGTTTGAATACCACGACAAGCCTAGCACGGAGATGGACGCATACTGTGTCATCAGAAGTCATCAGAAGTGCAAGAGGCGACTTCAAAATTCAGAGTTCGTCGAAATACATACGAAACTGTGAGATGACATTGGTATATAAAGGAAATTACAAGTTCCAGCACCAAGATGGAATTTCACATGACATGCTAATTCTGAATACATGTAGTCATGGGGGCCTGACCCTCCGTGAACATCATGTCATTGTTTTCGATCTATTGACGTCTGGAATTTGTGTGTGGTGAATCTGAACCTCATGTTCTATTGTGTTCAATGTCCGCTTCAAAAAATTATCGAAACGTGTTTGCACTATAGTGGGCTGTAGTTACAATGATCACTGTTAATATATGTATCACCTTGCAATTAAAAAATACGCGTTAATATTTGTAAGAATCCCCTATTAAACTATACCTGTGACGTCACTCCTTTGTTTCAACTGTAGATTCTTATCTACGAATCTACACTTTCTGAGATATCTACCAAATGTAGATTTAACTATATAGATTATGATCTAAGAATCTACATTGGATTATACAAGTACAGACACAAACACAATTTTCACACAACGATATTTTGCAGGCGGAAATTTATACAAATGTGACGGAATAGCGGAGTTCTTCGGGCGGCTATTACGCCCACTGATCGAATAGTACGATCTATGTTGTGCGTGAACACACCAACAGGAAGTCCGACGTAAATTTCAATAATATCCGAGTTTATTTAGATGATTAGTCCGATGTACGATCACGGTCACTCACACTATCGTAATCCCCACAATAGTCCGAAGTATTAATAGTCCAATATAAGTTTGATATCTCCTAATCACAATCTTTGGCGTAGTACCTCTCAATACAACCTCTTACTACAACAGCCTAGGATCAAGTGTCCATTACAACTCACTTGTTACAACTGACTTGTCCGTGGGAAAGCGCGGGGCTAAGTCTATGATGTGTGTGGGTTTTCCCGCGTAATGTGGCAGGTGTTCATGTGAAATGGCGGGAAAGTGATGTCATGTCTGTGTGGGCGGAGTCATGTGTCTGGGAATGTGGTGATTGGTGGGATTGTAGGAAGTGATAGCGTGAGCAGTGTTGTTTACATGTAGATGTGGTGCGAGGACGGTGCATGCCCGGTGACGTAAGGTAAGTAAGTATGAAGTCATGTGATGAATCTGTGCCGTGTATGTCGAGTGGGAGAATGTGTCAGGGGCGGGTTTCGGGCCATAACAGTCATAAATATTCTACAAAACATCCCTTCGTCAAATTACCCCCTGGGAATTTACCCTCCCCGAAACCTAACTGTCCAAAAATCTAAACATGATAAGCTAAAACTCCTAAAGGGAAACACATTCACCGCGCGAGACAATGATAAAGCAATGGATACAATAAAAGTTCTAACTGTCAAAATAAAGTCATTAGTCGGTCAGTCAACAGTCACTAAGATGATATGAACACATTTGACAAATACATTTAAAACAACGACAGGTGACGATGAAACACATAAATCAACACATAAATCACAGTTAAAAGAATCACAAATGTATATACATATTATATTATTGGAATGATAAAAATACTCCTTGACGCTCCCTAGCGGAACGGACACAATTTAAAGTCCGAAACACCTGAAAATGACCAGGATTAATTGGTTCGAATTACACACATATATATATATATGGTATGATTAGTACGACATATGCAGGACACAGCTATCCTGGTGCTGTGCCCTGGGGTACGAAATTTAGTCCGACTGACGGTCGCGTCTCCGTGACGCGGGAGGCCGGGCGGCTGGCGATGCCTGTTGCATCAGCCGCCTTTGGACATCGGCCGGTAAGTGCGGTAGAACCGCCACAATCGTCGTCCAAAGTTCGTCAGGGATTCCCTGAGGTTCCGGCGACGAAGACGAAGACGAAGTCGTAGAGAGGCGGGCTCTAAGCTCCTGTACCTCTTCCCGTAGGTCCGAATTATTTCGCTCCGCGGTGCGGAGCTCCTCCCGGAGTCGTCGGTTCTCCTCCAGGAGAGGGTGCGGGGCTGTCGGGGTCTGTCGCTCGTGTAGCGACCCCATCCCAAATCCGAGGGACATGGCGTTATACTCCGCCTGGCGGATGTGTGCGTCCATGGCAAGTACGTATCCGCGGCGGATAGCTCGCAGATGTTGAAGCGCCAGGTCGTCCGCGCTGGCCAGTGCCAACGACGGGAGGTGATGCTCAGCATCTTCCGCAAGCAGTAGAGGGTCCGCGTCCGTTGCAGCCTGGGTGATTTGCTCCATCCAGTAGGACTGATGCAGTCCGAGTCCGGCGGGAAGACGACGTGTGTTGTCGTCCTGGTAGAGTTCGGCGAAATCCGGGTTAATTCCGGGGAGGACTTGTAGTCCGGGTAAAGTCCGTTCGAGCAACCTTTGCCCGTGCTGGCGAAGTAGCTGGTAGTCCGCACCGAACTCACCAGATCCGTGAAGTCCGAAATTGACCTCCAGGTCGCGAGGTAATGGATCCTGGTCCTCCAGGACTTCCATCCTTAGCCGAGGCCTGTCCGGGTCGTTGGCTCGTGTGACCAAGGTGGTCGTCGGGGGCAACAACTCCTCCTCGTAATCCAGGTACGGAGGAGGTGGTCCGAAAGTGATTAGGCCGCGAGACGGCTCCATGGGAGAGTCCGGCCTGCTGTCGGGTGTTCGACGTTGTCCGGCTCATCCTCGATAGTCCGAAGTGGTGGCGGCTGGTCGCACTCCATTGGCGACTCAGTGTCCATAACTGGGGTTCGAGAAACCGTCCTTGGGGAAGGCTCCCTATCCACAGAGTCCGTAATTTTAGCCGTTTCCATGGGTTCGGCTGGGTCCGAAATTCTAACTGAGTCCGAAGATTCAGCCGCGTCTGTCTCGACCGTAGGTCGACTTGGCAGGGGCGGATATTCGTCCGGGGGTGGCACAAGTCCCTCCCGAACTCTATAGTCCGTAACGTTAGGCGCTGTAGGCCTCTCAACAGTCCGACTCTTGGGTATCGCCCCCGAGGGCGAACTCCGTGCGGGAGTTGAAACTCCTGTGGCTGGTGAAGCCAAGGTCTGCGATTCAGCGGCCTTCATGGCCGAGGTCCGAGATTCAGCGGCCTTCATGGCCGAGGTCCGATATACAACAGGACGGTCGAAATAGAAAGCCCCAGGCTTTCGGTAGCGGACGTGACGGTTAATCAGTTGGATGTCGCGTACCATCCGTTCGACTTTGGCTTCGTCGGCCCTCGTTTTCAGTTGGGCAAACTCGATACGGTCCAGTACCAGTTGGACCTCCGGTGCGGTATTCGGCGGGTACTGTGACATCACCGCGGGCGCCATCGCCCAGATGCCGAAAGTAAGTACTGATTCCGGCGTCCGTCGGAAGATGGGTACGTGCGATGGTACGCGTGGTGGCCGATAGTTCGGGTTGGGTTGCATGTCAACCCCACATCGCTTGGCGAAACGAGTTACCATGTTCTCGGTGGCCATTAGTGATCCCCGTTGGAAGATGGGGAACCGGTCCGTGTGACTCGCCGTGGGCGTCGAGATATGCTGTATCATGTCCGAAAGCGTTAGGGTCATGTACCCGTCCCGTGCGGGGCACACAAAGAACCGTACGAATGGCATATGGTACCCCAGGACATGAGCATCCAGCTCCTGTGGGGTCCGAAGTGGGGCCCGGCGAGGCACCGTGGGCCAGGTCCGTTCGCGTTCTGACTCCTCCTCACTGGTACAGAAGGGGCAGTCGAATCCTCCTGTTCCGAGGCGTAGCGGCATCAGAGTCAAGTACTGACTCTCTGTCAGTGTCGACGGTACGGAGAAATCATGGACATGTCCATATCCTGCGTGCCGGTTCCGGTCGTAGAGTGGAACCGCGTTCCAGTCGATTGGACTCGTCCCGTGGGGTGTGGGGGGACGAGGTACGAGCTCCATCAACTCGTCAACTTGACGGCGATAAGTCCGTTGTCGTAGATCCCGCGACTCATGATTTCCCTGAGTCCGGAATAAGTCCGTATAGGCCGAGGAATATCCTCGCGATGTCGTCGCGTGCGGGAGCAACGCGAGAGGTCGTACGGGTTTGGCCGGTTTGGCTGGAGCAGGCGAAGTAGCCGACACGGCGGTCGGTCGTGTGGCTGTCACTGGCGGAGTAGCCATCATTTGTTTTGGTCCGGAGTCCGAAGTAACACTAGCCGTGGCTTTAGCTGCGTCTCTAGCAGCCATGGCTTGTTCGACAATTTTCCCGCCTTCTTCGAGGCGCTGGAAGTCAGGTGCACTCAAGTCCGACATAGAGTCCGATGATGGACTCGGCGTATGACGCTCTCCACGTTGAGCGAGTTTCGCCATTACTTTCTTTCGAATGTCCGTTTCGGCCCCAGAGGCCGTTTCTGTATCCGATATCGTGATCGGGTCCGAGGTAGGGGAAACTGTTCCCGGTGCGCTGTCGGCTGTCGCCGATTCTCCAAGTACGATGGGATGTTCCGGCTCATCCCCAGCCTCCACTATCCTCACGGCAAGTGGCAGTTCGTTGTTATCGGTATCAGATGCCGTCTTCTTGTCCGGTGGCTTGTCTCTCTCCTTGTCGGAAGACGACATGGTTCGAACTTCGCTCACTGGCGTGAGCCCACACTCATTAGTCCGACTTTTATCCTAATACAAGGTGCGTACCAGGATTATTCACACAGTCCGTGAAATACTAGGCAAAAGTCCGTGCAATTGCCGTACGAAATATCCACAAGATATAGTCAATTGTCTTACAAGAACACTGTTAATATGCAACACTTTTTTCTAGATGTTAACTCTCCAGTGTCCGCAGCCAGGATGACCCACTTCTAAAACTTTCCTGCTTATCTGGCATCCGTACACACACAAAGTGCTGACAGTGTCTTTTGCGGTTTTCCACAATCGGGGGGTGCGCTCTGTCTTATTGTCTTATATGTCTTTTTACGTTCGCTTGATCCATCTCGGCTCTCAGTCGTGCGAAGAGGGGGCGGTCCATCACCTAGGCGACGCGTGTACATCAAAGCTCTGGTTCATCACACCAGTCAGGCGGGGCAGTAGGTTAGCACACAGCTGCTCTATTTTCCCATAGTCCGACACAAACTTCTGGATAACGCAATCCAATCATTTCACTGTCCGTCTAGCATACAGTCAAAATTACTGCACCTTTTGCGTGCTTCCACTCTCTATTGAAGTTAACTGGAAATGTTTATGGGGGTGCCGCGGGCGGCTTCAGTGTTTATTTGCGCTTCATGCTTTTCCGTGTGAACTCCTACAATTAGTCCGTTCCTTATCTGCACAATTAGCACACAATAAACTTTTGACCAACTTGTTTATAACAGATGATCACTGTCCGTACATATGCTGAGGTATGAATACCAAGCTCACAGAAGTTTGCTCAGTCCGTTCATTTTCATCTAGTGCCGTAGATAATGGGACCGCTGATATTATCATGGGGGTGATGGGGTGATCTGGGCGGCCCTGCCGTGGTGCGTTGCATAATTGTTCATAGCTGAATTCTGCTCCGGAGGGCATTCCCCTGAATTGTGCGTAGGGTGAGCAGAGGCTCTTATCAGACGCTTGCTCGGAAGACGGCTATCCTCTCACCTCGTCCGCGACAAAGTGATCTTACTCACGGCAGGACATGACGGCTGACACATGGGTGGAATTGTTAGTCATGCAATATTTAGGTAGTGCGCAACAGGCGCGAGATGGTATGGAGAAGTACGAAGTTATATGCAATGCATAACACACATATACCACATTATAGCATCATAACCAGTATCAATATTATAACGTCATATCAATATTATATATGAAAATTGCCTCACTGACATTAGTACATAAAAATGGTTATTGAAATGAATATGTACATAATATTATTATATTATAAATATATTTTGGGTGATATGACATCATAGTCCAATAGACAGGCAATTATTCATCATCATAGAGATCAGTCCCTTGGCACAGCCGTGGTTATCTGAACCGGGCTGGGCGGCGAATCGTGCGTCTGGGTCGATTGTACGGAGCAGGCTGGGGCGTAGCCTCGCTTGTTGATGAGTCCGTAGCAATTGCGGGTTTGGGTCCGCGGGGTTTTGGCGCTCGCTGTGAAGCGCTAGAGTTCGACTTGCGCGATTTTCGCTTCTGGCGACGGCGTCGCGGTCCGGATGCGGGACTTCTCTGACTGGCGGTGATGACGAAGTATCAGTCTGGTAGTCCGATCTGTATCTGACGACTTGTCTTGTACAGTGACGTCCCAAGGGTAGAGGAATTCCTTGAGGAGCTCCAGGGGATCGTTGGATGGTTCGGTCTTGGAGTCTGTACTGCTTGACGACTCAGGTGGCGATTCGACTTGAGGTTGAAGGTTCAGCAACTGTGCGTCGCCTTCGTATGGTTTAATGACGTCCAGGTGGACGACTCTAGTATTTCGTAGATTGGAGACTAGAGCAATTCGATAGTCTACCTCAGTTACGCGTTCCAGGACTCTCCAGGGTCCGGTCCAGGGTCGGGCGAATTTGTTGTTCTGTGTGAGGGGCAGGTGGTAGTACCGTACCAATTCTCCCGGCTGGAACTGAGGGCGAGATTTCGCATGTGCGTGGTACCCCATTTTCTGGCGGGTTGCAGCTTTTTGCAGATGGTCTTGCGCAAACCCATGGGCAGCTCTGATGGCAGTTCGGAGATACTCGACGTATTCAGGTCCGCATGGAGGTAGCGGTTCTGGGTCATACGTAGGAAACATCAAGTCAACAGGCAAATTGCATTCATGTCCGTATACCATCAGGTGTGGTGTACACCCAGTAGAAGAATGCACCGAGGTGCGGTACGCCATGAGTACATATGGTAAGTGCAGATCCCAGTCATTCCCACGATCACTGACGAACGCACTCAACATATTCAGCAAAGTCCGATTGAATCGTTCGACTTGACCGTCAATTTGTGGGCGGTAGGGCGTGGTCCGAATTTTCTTGGCGCCCAGAAGGCGTACAACGCTCCGAAATAACGACGACTCAAATTCCGTTCCTTGGTCGCTGTGTATGGCTTTCGGTACCCCGTGGTACACGATCCAACGATTCACCAGAACATCGGCGACATTTTTGGCCGTATGGCGGCGGAGCGGGAATGCGTCCGTGTACTTTGAAAAGTAGTCCGATATGACAAGAATGTACCTGTGACCTCGTCCGGTAACTTTATGGGTATCTAAGATATCCATGGCAATACGATCAAATGGCGCCCCAGTTGGTAGTTGTGTTAGAGGCGATTTCTTGGGCGATGGTTTTCCTTTCCGTGACACACACTGCGGGCAGCGGGCGCACCAGCGGGCAACATCCAAGGCGAGACCTGGCCAGTAAAACCGGCGCTTTACTCTCTCAACAGTCCGTTGTATTCCGAGGTGGCCTACGACCTTGAGGTCGTGGAGTTGGTGTAGAACCACCGTTCGTAATGCCGCTGGTAACACAGTTTGTACAATAGTCCGACCAGCTGGGTCCGGCTTGGTATTTCGTATGAGGACTCCATCCTGTAGCGCTAACAAAGTCCATCGTGAAACCAAAGTTTTCACTTCCTCACCGTAGCGGGCGACTTCCTTTGACGTGGGTTTCGTTCCGTTCAATACCCACTGTCGTACGACTCCGACACTCGGGTCGACTTGCTGAGCGGCAACAATGTCCGCTGTGGAATAGTCCGACAACCATTCCTGTCCGTTCAATTTCACATCCAATGCTCGCACACGTGCAGCTTGGCGTATTGAGATCATACGAGACAAGACCGGTGATGTCATGGTATCACTGTCCAGGAGGTCTTTCTCGGGTCCGACAGGAACCACCGTAATCCGTCTGACGGGAAGTTCTCCAGAACTTGTTTCCGGGTCCGTGGGTGGAACGACTAAGCGTCCAGGGCAGTCCGAATGTTTGCAACTATGGCAGTGGGAAAGTCCGTCAGCATTTCCGTGGAGCTTTCCAGGACGATGTTCAATACGAAAGTCATATTGCTGCAGTTTGGCTAACCAGCGAGCCAACATACCGTCCGCATCGTTGTAGTTCTTAACCAACGCAAAGAACTATGGTCAGTTCGTAACAGGAATCTGTGTCCCCACAAATAATGTCGGTAATGCTGAATCATTTCAACGACAGCCAACAGTTCTCTATAGGTCGTACAATAATTCCGTTGCGTGCGGGACAGCGTCTTGCTTGCAAAGCCAATCGGGATTTCCTTTCCATTGACACGCTGTGAGAGCGCGCCCCCGATGGCGTAACCGCTGGCATCTGTATCAAGAATGAAATAATCGTCCGCATCTTGTGACGGATGGGCGAGCTTGGGGGCCTTGATAAGTGCGTTCTGGAGCCTCCTAAAGGCGTTCCGTTGGGGCGATCCCCACGTGAAGCGACATTCACCACGGGTGAGTGCCACCAGAGGTTCAGCAATTTCGGCATAGTCTTTTATGAACCTCCTGTGGTAATTGGCAAACCCCAGGAAAGCTCGTACGTCCGTAATCTCACAGGGAGTCGGCCATTCCCTAATAGCCTTGACCTTGTTCGGGTCCACCCTGATTCCTTGTCCACTGACGATAAATCCCAGATACAGGATTTCGCTTTGAAAGAGTTCGCACTTTTTGGGTTGTAAGCGTAACCCGGCAGTTCGTATCCGATCGAGGACCGCTTCCAGATTGGCAAGCGCCTGATCAAAAGTGCGTCCGTATGCTATCACGTCATCCAGATAGCACATACATCTGGTCCACAGATATCCGCGTAAGATGGTCTCCATGAGACGTTCGAAAGTCGCTGGCGCGTTGCTCAGTCCGAACGGCATAACCCTGAATTGGTATAGGCCTTTCCGGGTGGCGAAGGCCGTCTTGGGTCGGTCCGTCGGGTCCACTTCGACCTGCCAATATCCCGAGGCGAGATCTAAGGCCGAGAAGTAGTTCGCTCCAGCGAGTGCGTCATGCGTGTCTTGAATGTTCGGAAGAGGGTACGAATCTTTCCGTGTTACGTCATTGAGCAGACGATAGTCCACACAGAATCGTACCTGTCCGTTTTTCTTTCGTACCAACACCACTTGTGAACTCCATGGTGATTCCGAAGGTTCGATACATCCGAGTCGCAACATTTTGTCAACTTCCTCATCTATGATGTGTTGTTGCGCTTGGGGTACGCGACGTTGTCGCTGACGAATTGGGGCACTTGTACCCGTGTCGATCCGATGTTGCACTACATGCGTTCGTCCGAGCTGTCCGTCGGGGCACATGAAAGTGTCTCTGTACCGATATACCAAATTGGCACAGCACCGTTGCTGTTCAGGTGCTAGTCCGGCACGGTCCACCATCTCCCGTAGGTGTGGCGGGAGGTCTTCGTAATGGTTAACGTTCGTGTGGGGAACTTCCGGTTCCTCTCCTGACTTCGGCAGAGCGCCCACAATACTGTCAACGGGGCTCGCTATGGCTATTGGATCTGAGCGAGCCCGTATCCGCGGGGTTCACCACAGTCACTTTAACACACTTCCGGTTCAATGAGGTCAACGTGCGACCCATAATCAAGTCTGTTTCCTCCGGAAAGTTCGTCATGGGCTGAATGAGCCGAGGGTGTTGGCGCACCCTGACCTTTGAGGTCGGTACAAGTTCGACTACGGCCTCGCTGCGTGGCGGTACCGTAACGGCTCGACGTACAGCCATGCGTACAACATTAGCTTTGAAGTCCTTGTATGCAAACAGGATCTCTTTATTAATTTCGACAGTTCCATCACCGTAATTAACGATGGCTTTCGTTTGTCGGAAGAAATTCATGCCCAAAATCATTTCGTCATGAATCGCTGCTACACAAAATGTTACTGTCATTTCTTTTGTTCCGACCTTGATCGTAAGGTCTAGAAGTCCGTCGATCGGGCTGGAGTCTCCGTTGACATCCCGAATGGTCGCCATGGTCGGGCGTAGAGTGCGCTGTTCGACAGGCACGTGTCGCATCATGTCCTTTCGGAGCAAGGAAACCTGTGCTCCTGAGTCCATTACTGCTTTGAAAGTTCGTTCTCCAACATGCACTGGCAATTTCCAGCACTCATGGGCGGCCAGACTCCGACTGATAACAATCGGTCCATCGAGGTCCTCCTCAGGCAGTAGGAGTGGAAGTTTCAGTCTTCCCGGCTTGGTTTCAGGTCCCGATGGGAAAGCGTAAAAGCCTCCATCATCCGACACCCATTCGATTTCAGACATAGAGTCCGTTCCTGTATCGCCGGTGGTGCGTGTCGACACCCCTTCGTGACGATTAGTCCGTGATGGCCTGCGTGGCAAGGGTTCCGACACCCCTTCGTGGAGGGATTCCGTACCTGAAGTCGACGAAGCACACTTGGCGCACACCCCTTCGCGGAGCGGAAGGGCCCGTGGTGTCGGCGCCAGCTTGGTTGGCGTCGTGTTCGTAGCTGTGGACACAACCACTGGTTTGGAGCTTTGAGCGTAGCTCGGTTTAACGGAAGGTTCTTGCTCCACAGTTCCTTCCTCCCTTAGTTTGACGGCCTGGCCTGTGGTGGTGGCTGAGCCGGTGGTGTCGTAGCCATTGGCTGAGAGTTCGTGTTCGGTATACCGATCTGTCCGTTATTCCGATTTGCGCCAGGGCGTGGCGGGAACGGTTTCATTCCGTTTCGTACCAATATGTCCTTCAAACGGTAACACCGTATCCATCTGTGTCCCGGTTTCTTACAGAAGAAACATATTTCAGTCCGACCTTGAGGCGTAGGACGGTCGCCATGAGCCTGAGCGATAGCTCGTAGAACAGAGTATAGTGCGTCCTCACCGTATTGTCCGCACTCATCACTAACAACACACTGGAACGCTTTCGCAACCCATTCGCGGGAGCAGGAAGGGACGGAATGTTCTTCACACCCTTGCAGTCCGGTCGTGTCGCTATCTGCAGGGTCGTAGTATGCAGCGATCTGATCGGGAGTTGGTGTATCCCAATGGTTCAACTGTCCGATCGCACATGAGGGTTCGTCGTTCGCTTCCGTGTCGTCGGCATACCCGTGGTAGGTAGCGTCCGCTCGGCGGGTACCGTGGGGCCGATCTCTCTTGGTCCGCTGCTGGCGACTCTCCGCTTTCAGTACAGCCGTGAGTGCGTCGCTGTACGAAGTAAATGCCATTACACAAAGTCTATCCGCAATATGGTCAGGCTGACCATTGACAAATTGCGAAATAACAGTTCGTTGGAGAAACTCAGGTGTGACGTCATCAAACACAAGCTATGGCTTGTAACCGCTCAAGGAAATGTTCGGCATCTTCTTTCCGTTCACGCTTCAAGAACGGGAAGTCGTCTCGTTTCGACTGTCGGCGGGCGGCGGGTTCCCATCCTTCCAGGAGACGACGCCTGAATTCATCCCAAGGCGTGTTGAATGGAATGTTCAGAGCGATTGCTTCCGCTCGTCCGCGTAACGTACTACGGAATGTCATAGTTTTGTTCAGGTCCGTGTACGTGAATGCAGCCGTAAACTGTTCAAAGCTGCGGAGGTACTGATTTAGATTACCCTCCTTAAACGTGGCTCGCAACTGTGCTGGTTTGGCAGTACTCAGCGCTAGCGTCGGGATGATGGGCGCTTGTGATGCCGCTGTCGTAGTGTTGGCAGTCGTCGTAGAAACGGCGGGAGTTGGCGGCGCGACCTCCGTGGTCGGTGCGGCAGTGGTCGTGGTGACCGGTACGACATATGGCGTGGCGTCGGGTGCGGGCGGGTAGCCAGCATGGTTCGACAACGGCGCGGTTTGGGAGACCGGTCCGTATGGCGGCGACATTTCCGGCATTCCGTATGACGGAGTTGGGTGTGACATTGGTGGGAACTGATATCCCGAACCAGGAGCGTACACACTTGGAACTGCTACTCCAGGGTTTTGCGGCACAATTCCCAAATTGGGCACTATTCCGTAATTGTACGCGGCAACACCGTACGCTGGTACTCCATGGTTTGGTACAGCTACTCCCCCATGATTGTGCATGGGCACCGCATTTCCATGGTTGGGCACGTAGCCGTGTGAGGCGGAATGTTCCGCTGGTAGTGACGGTTCGCCGTGCGATGGTCCGATGTTGACTACCGGTGGTGGCAGATGCGCGGGGTGCGTGTTTTCGCTGGTGTCGGAGATCGGTACTCCGATGTTGCGCGGTCGGCAATCGATGGTGTCGCTGGTGTATCGGACCTCCGATCTCAGCGCGGGTGCGTGGAATCGTGTCGGCGGGTCGTTCGTCTGGACGGCGTTGAACCTGGGGTCGGCCGTGGGGGTACTCTCGGTGGCGGCTCTTCTCCGGTTCGGCAGGTGGACATCCGGCAGCTCTCCCGTGATGACTGGGTCGGCCGGTACTCTGGAGTACACCGGCGGGGTTCGGTCGGGTCGCGTCAGTGTGTGGATTGTTATCGATGGGCGCGACATTACATTGTCGTGTCGCGGATACAGTTCAGCACGCGTATCCGATTCATGCGACCATTGTTGGACACGCGACCGACTCGGCGGGTGCGTCAGCATTGAATTGTCATAATTCGTTGGTGGTACACTCACCGACTTAGGTAGCGGGTCGGTATTGGGTTGGCGCTGGAAGCGCGCATAGTCCGTTTCACTTCCGTCGCTTGGTCGCGACCTTGGCGGTCCGGCAGGTGTCCGTCACCGTGCGCGACGGGTGGTACGGGTCACCGTCCAACAGTTCTTCGAGATTACTATCGGCTCGCATCCAGTCCGGCATGTACTCTACGGATGCCGCCGACGATAGTTCGTACAGTTCGTTTGGCGGTTGTACTTGCGATAGCGTAATAGTATTGCTCATCGCCACTGACCTTGGTCGTGCAGTTCGCTGGTTCGCTGGGACCGGATTCATCGTCACCTCATCTTCCGGGCTTGGTCCGATCGGGTTCCGAGTCGTAGATCGGGTATTCATCAAAAGTTCGTACGTCGGGATAGTTCGTAAGCCGAGAACTGGCCTTCGCTATCCTGGTCACGGCACCAATGTGACGGAATAGCGGAGTTCTTCGGGCGGCTATTACGCCCACTGATCGAATAGTACGATGTATGTTGTGCGTGAACACACCAACAGGAAGTCCGACGTAAATTTCAATAATATCCGAGTTTATTTAGATGATTAGTCCGATGTACGATCACGGTCACTCACACTATCGTAATCCCCACAATAGTCCGAAGTATTAATAGTCCAATATAAGTTTGATATCTCCTAATCACAATCTTTGGCGTAGTACCTCTCAATACAACCTCTTACTACAACAGCCTAGGATCAAGTGTCCATTACAACTCACTTGTTACAACTGACTTGTCCGTGGGAAAGCGCGGGGCTAAGTCTATGATGTGTGTGGGTTTTCCCGCATAATGTGGCAGGTGTTCATGTGAAATGGCGGGAAAGTGATGTCATGTCTGTGTGGGCGGAGTCATGTGTCTGGGAATGTGGTGATTGGTGGGATTGTAGGAAGTGATAGCGTGAGCAGTGTTGTATACATGTAGATGTGGTGCGAGGACGGTGCATGCCCGGTGACGTAAGGTAAGTAAGTATGAAGTCATGTGATGAATCTGTGCCGTGTATGTCGAGTGGGAGAATGTGTCAGGGGCGGGTTTCGGGCCATAACAGTCATAAATATTCTACACAAAAGAATATACTTATTTTCCGGCAAATTATTATTTACAGTCACATGCAATCTGTCGCTCACGTTACTGTCGGACATTACAGTCACCGTGGGTACTTTTTTTCCAGTGGAGAACAGTGTCTTGACGTAGATTTTTCGTACCGCCAGTCGTAGGATTACACTGACCGATTGCGTTGTGCCGACTGTGCACCAGTCGTCCTCTTGTGAGTTTTTAAGCACAAAAAATATCCTTTTCTGTAGGGAGCATATTTCCCGACCTTTTAGCGCGAGGTGTAACTGAATGGTGATCACCAACTCATTTTGTGTTGCGACCGGCATTCCTTTCCTGGTCTTCAGGACAAAACGTCTCAAAGCGAAGCAAAATTCATTTTCTGCCATTTCAAGTCGTATTGGAGGGATGTCAACGTCATGCTGTGCGATTGATTTCGAAATTCACCCGGCTTTCCATTCGTTGAAGAGACCGATTGCCGCGTACACTTCTTCGTCGAAGCACACAAACTACTAAATATATAACAAATCCAATATTTACGTATGTATCAAAAACCAGTCACTCTTTCGAAGCAGACAAATAAATTCAACAATCACGAATTATCAAAACGCATTTAAATTAGTTAATGTACTGTAAATTAAACATATTTTTACCTGTTGCGGCTTCCTGTTTTAATTTTCGACTGTCTAGTGGTTTCTCTCCGAATTTATTTTGTTGATCAGACACTTGTTACTCAAGTAGCGTCGAGCTCATCGTCGGGAACATCGGAAAACACCGGTGTGTGATACCGGACTGGGATCATCAGCCTGCTCGGCATTTTCACCTGTTCACAGGTCTCTACTATCCCGTTGTCAGACGCAGTCGCAATAAAACAATTCTGAGTTTTTATGTGCAATAAACTCAGCGCACAATGCTGGACAGTCATTGTATCAACAGTGTCTTCAAGCCTGAAGGAATGCTGCGTCAGAAATATATCATCGTCTTCCACCATGTTTGAGCGATTGAGTGACCAAGCTAGTTATCGAGACTGTATTTATAGAGCAGCCCGTCACGGAAAGTGATTTCAACACACTGGGTAGAACTCAGAATTGGAACTCAGAATGAGGTATTGGAGAGCAGTAGATTCGTAGTTACGAATCTACCTTGATGTATATATGTGGGAAATAGTTTAAGTCAGAGAATGTACCTCGTAACAATAGATTCGTAGATACGAATGGACTCGGGGCTTCGCCCCTCGTCCATTCGTTTCTACGAATCTATTGTTACTCGTACATTCTCCCTGACAGAGCTTAATCACGGTGGTAGATCGGAACGCGTTCTTGCAAAAATTGTACGCGTTCTTGGCGATATGCTACGCGTTATTGTATAGAAAAACAGCATGACAGAGGCCATGCCATTCCCTATAAATCCACCAGGGACAGGAAAAAGAGGTATTTCCCTGAGACGAATGATACCATAACCTGCTAGACTATATAATTACTACGAAAGAGTATTAGGGTCACGCAGAAAACATATTTTGGCCAATATATCTCGAGATAATATGACGTCTTACTTCAATATTTTGTCATAGTATGACGTCTTACTTCATTATCTCGTCATAGTATGACGCCTTACTTCAATATCTCGTCATAGTATGACGTCTTATGAATATATCAAGGGATGTTATCACGTCTTATTCCATTATCTCGTCTTATTGTTTCATGATATCTCCCACATCACATCATAACTCAACATCCTATGATAGCATGACGACATGTTATGTCATAATAAAAGGATGTGGAGTTATGACGTGATGTGGGAGTTAGTATGGGGTCTACACACAATCACTGACATCAAGAAGTTTTATACGTATTCTGAAGCAACCATAAATACGATTACATTTTATGAAATTGTCCAAGGCCGTGGTATATTTATTTTTGGCCATAAAGTTGTTCATTTACTCAGTAAAAAAATAAATTTTATTGGATATCGACCGACTCGTTTTGCCACGAACTCAATGCAAGAACGCGTTGCTCGCTGCAAAACTCGTACAGTGAGAACATCCGGCTGCAAGAATGCGTTTCGTTCTACCACCGTGTTAAAAGTCATAACGTATTAAAGTAGTCATATCATAATGCTTTGCGTAGATACAATTAAACTCCATTCCAAAACAGATTTGTATTCAAGTCAAAGTTTTTAAACTTGAAAGTAAATGAAAAATAGTAAAATTGTTCAAAGAGCTTAGATGATTCCCGATAAATGAACAGGGTTCAAGGAATACCTAACATCGGTAAACAACACATGAGAAACGCGGACGGCCATACAGGCGAGATGTGACGTAAGCATCACCAATAGAGCTTGCTTGTCTCTATGTTCTATTTTTGCATATTGTTAGGTCATGATAATATAGCATGCGATATGAAAGCAAGTTGGTATGAAGAGAATGTTAATATTTGCAGCTATATGAAATGATATTGCACAACACAAACATGAACATGAATAAGTGGGCCATAAAACGTTGACGAAGTATATCATTGCACAAAATTCAAAGATAAAAGTATCTGCAATACTAGCCTACCTTATCATAAAATATATGACATGAACATAGTGCTGGCCACATGTGATCAGTGGTCCATTATTTCTATATTCATATACTAGATACTACTTTATACGCTTTATAACAAAGCAACTCATATCAACAAAAAACACACAGCAGGTATTGCAGGCGGGCAGGAAATGCTCATTTTTTCGGAGCACCTGATCACACATTCAACTGGCGGATATATGTGACACACTAAGTTTGTAAACTATGTACATGTATGGATTTGGTCTTGGAATATAGCAAATATAGCATTTAAGCATTGTCCGTTTGCCGGTATACATTGTGCTTTTAGTAGTACAAAATCACCCAGAACTCATCTTCGAATATTAAAGTTAATGGTATATATCAAACGGTAAATTAGTTTAGCATCTATCAGAATTTTCATATAAAAAGCTCGGACTTCATATAGGCGTAGAAATGCAGAAAATTTGTAATATTGGATATGCTGAAGCACATGTATATCTGAAATTCGTGACTACGTCACTGATTCCAGACTCGTCAGTTGTACGAGGTGAAGAATGAATAGACGTTTATCAACATGGAAAATTACATTCCGTTGTCGGCAAACTTGCATCGATGTAAAAACTGTTTCCTGTGAACAAGTCGAGGATGACAGTGTGTTTGTGCTGCGCTTGCCTCTCCAGTATCCGATAGTGTACGATGATGGGCGATGATTGGCTCTTCCGCCGGACCACCACATACGACCATAAGCGGCGCACACCCAGTAACGCCGGTGGAAAAATTGAAATTGGGCAGCATGTCAATATTAAGATTGACCTGTTCTGGATTTGAGTTCAAACCTGCAAATTTGCCGTCTGCGCCTAACTGGTGTAGTGCAAGTAACGAGTATGAGGCATCTATCACTGTTATATTCCACTGCAAAGCTTTAGCGACGAGCCAATTATCAAAACCAATACGACCAATCACAAGGTCAGGTATTTCCGCCCACTCAAGGCCACGTTTTGAAATGAAGAAATAATCCTGAGCGTCTTGCCGGAATAGAGGTAGTCGTCTGGCAACTTTTACAACTGACGGCAAGTTGCTACCGTCGCCAAATCCAGTCGCGGAAATGTTGGCATTCCGCCGACGTCCCGTGATGAGAACCATGGTGTTTTTCATGTCGATGACGTCATACACGTGACGGAGAGTCTTCTCTAAGCTTTCGTCAAATAGAATATCTGCGTTCGCAAAACCAACAAAAGGTGTTTGGGAATGTTCTAATGCATCCATGAACATGTACTTTAAGATGGGAATGCCATGATTCAAACGAGATATGTTCCGCCGCCACCAGCCGCTACTATCGAGACCGGTACTCCGATCTGTACCGGCACTCGGAGACGGTACATACAACAAGGGCTGTACTCCAGGTGACAATGCCGCCCAGTTCTTGAGAGTCCTTTGGTGAATTTCATCTCTAGAGGCCACGTCTTTCAGCGTGGTGAAAAGTGTAACCATGGATACACACTCCTTGCTTCTAGCAACCGATACACGCTCCACGGTGCTGTTCAGATCTATATCAGTATCATATTGGTACATATCGAGATCAGCAGGCAGGCTGCGGATGGTGTCCGTATGTTCCATAGCGGCCTTTCCACCCCCCTCATCCCTAGTGGCTGTATCTGTGGGAGACACACGCCATGAGATCTTCCTGGTAAACAGAGGGATGGAAATTTCCACGAGTGTGAAAAAAATACAACAGCTTGCCAATAACAGTATGAAAGTCCGCACTCGTTTCCCATGCACTGGCATATTGCCGCGATAATATGAGAAATGTTATTGCCTGGCTTCCATGTGACATCAGTGGTCCGTTAGCTTTGTATCACGCACTAGATACCAGTGTGTATCCGGATGCATGCGATCAGAAACTCTTATGTGTTTCTGATGCGATGTATAAAATCATTTCAGTTTCAAATATATACTGCTCCTGACATCTCGATCCATGCATGACGAGAAACACTCAAACTCGAACAATTATGGTCCACGACGTAATCCATGGATGTGAAAGTCAATACTATGATCTGAATATGCTTAGATCCATGATACGAAGGGAGTGCCAAGAGGTGTATGCAGTCTGCTGTGTGCCGGATATAGAGTGTGCCGGATTACAGAGGCTAGCTCTGGACCTACGGAAGCGCATCAGGGTAAAGGCATTTCGGAGAGGTGTGGGGTGAACTGACAACAGTAAATACGTTAAAGCAGAGGACGATGGGATTCCTCATAATATAAGCAATATTACCTGCTTTTTTCCAGTATTTGCCCTGATATTTGCCCGCGAGCCGGAGTATTAGCCCGAAGCCGTTCGATGCGCATGAGCGATCGTTGACAACGGGCAGAATACTAGCCAGTATTTGCCCGCTCGCGCAGTTATCGTACAAGTTACAAGCATCGTACAAATCCACGGTCATAACACATGTAATAGTCTAAACGGCGTTTTTATTTCAATAACCAGAAACACTTATGCTGCACGTAAAATTTGTCTGAGGGGTCGTGTCTCATGGAATAGTCTTCCCAACCATGTTCAGGAAGTCCGTAGTTATCCGTATTCAATTTGTACATGTTACGTGTGAATGATCTGTATGTATGCCATGACTTCAATTGAAAGAAACTTTACATATATATTCACACACGTATGTAAACACGTAAGTAAGACATATTGGGTTGTAGCTCATTACAAATTCGAAAATGGCTATTTGGTAGAAAACAAATGGAAAACCAGCCATGTTTTGGTCACCAGAACATGATTCCTTTCCTCGGTAACCAATGACACAGGGTGAAGGGATATTATCTAGAAATAGCACATTATTGACATTTTAGAATACGATTTCATTTTCACACATAACTGTTCTGAAAAAAAAATTCTGAAAAAAAGATAATCAAATAATAGAAATTATATCAATTTGTACATGAATCAGCTCAGTATGGAGGCTGAGGGTTGGCTCAGTAGCGAAAAGGTTATGCAAAACCACATCAACTACGGGTTTAAAGCTACTGCCTTCGAATGTATGCATTATTTTTTTCAAATATTTTTTCAAACTAAATATTTGTGCAACACATCTAATGCATGATAACAAAAGATGTTCTCAATGATTTTGACAATTACAATTATCCGAGTTGTCTTTTCATCCGTTTTAATACACATTTTGTACCGGTTTTGTATATAAACAATCGAAGTGTATCCATCAAACCCGAATGTAAACAAATGCCCAAATCGCGCTTGAAAGTCCAGTGTCATTATGAGAAAATAATTTGTGATATACCATGATGTACTTGCACTTTCATGCTTTGTTTACATATGCGTGTGATGGATACAGTTCCTGTATTTACGCGAGAACTGACTGTTCAAATGAGTAAAATTTCCCAGATGACTGGTCATAGTCATTACATTTGATGTGAATAGGTCTCATTCAGTTAATTTAGCATGTTTAATATGAAATATAGTTTTCAAAAAATATTGACTGGTTCGGAAGGCAGTTGCTTTAACTCGACACGGATTACAAGCAGAATCTGGGTCTGGGTCTTAAAACTATCCCATTTCTGACACCAAAATATGTAAACAAGTGGGTTGTGTGCAGAAGAATTGACTCCCGAAGTTCCTTCATGAAGACATCAAGTAGTGGCGGATATACGCTTCCGTAGAGAAGCGTTACAACGCACACTTCGTCGATCCCGTAGTTCCCAGCCCACATTGCATCGCTGCTACATTACAACACCATATGGCTCTGGGAAATTTAGGGAGCCCTATCACTCACGTACTTTCGATGCCACAAGGCAAACTGAAAATATATTAGACGCATCAAAAATGTTTCAGGCGCATCTGAATGTTTCAGACGCATCTTAAAGTATTTTCTGTGCATCGAAAATGTTTTAGACATAATGAACATGTTTCAGGCGAAAGAAATTTTTTTTAAACGTAACCTAAATTATGTTCGATCCAGGGAAATGTATTTAATGCATTGAAAATGTTTTAGACACATCAATTTTTTTTAGACACGTTGACATTGACTGTATTTGCTAATATAGTAATAAAAGGTACATGGAAGCCACCGTAGACTTACGGAACAAAAATGACATTCAGTGGAAGAGTACTGATAGAGCACACCATAGCCTAATTGGGCTCACATGGGTACACATACATGTACTGTACATAGCTTGCCAATTTTGTACGCTTTATAACTGTACCATGACCTCTGTGAACTGTACACAGTATAAAAACTGCAAAATTAAATCCCACATAAATTATTACTTTTACAGAATTTTAGTTTTATAAGATTTTTACAATAAACGTCGGGACTTAAACTTATAACTTTATGTAGCCGTCACACCAGGGCTGCGTCCTCACAGCGTGCTTACCGCGTCTAAGAAAAATGCAGAACGCCGAAGTGCACGCAGTAAGGTCTCGTACAACGCAGAAGCATCTCCGTGGCCTCTCCACTAAACGCCGTGGGGTCTCCTGAGTCGCTGTGCGATAGCGCGCACTTTGTGCATGCACAAAACAAACGCCGTGGCTCGGAGATGTGACGGCGTTCTGGCATGCACGCAGTAGGATCTTCGTAGCATCGCCGTGAGGTCTTTAGCGCGTCGCAGGACCTCTGTGGGAGCGCCACAGGGACGCGCATAATCGCCCGACCGTCGCGGTTATGTTTATAAACTTTATACAAGATTTGCAGCCACGCTACAAACGTTCAGGACACGCCATCCGCGCAGTGTGTGCTCCGTGGGTGCGCAGTGGCATCTTCTAGCACGCCATGGGCACGTCGTGAGCACGCCATGTGCACGCAGTGGATCGCCACCTAGAGCGCAGTGAAAACGGGGTACTCCACAGACGCTCCATGGGAACGCCACGATCGCCAAACGGACGCCGTGACATCTCCATGCGGAGAAATATAAATTTTACTCGCCACGATTTTCGTTATTTTTCCTGCGATCCCATGGCGTTCTGGGAAATTTAACGACGCCGGGTCAACTCCGTGGGATCGCCGTCTAGTGTGACGGCACCTTTACAAATCAATACATATTTAATTAGGGCATTTCGACAGGAAAATGTCCTTATGGTTTGGTCAGAATTTTTTTTCTGTTTTTTCGGTTTCCGCACTCAAGAACGCCTTGACGAATCTTTGAGAAATTTTCACCAGTGATCACATTAATTGCATAGATTAACCATTTTCTTTTTGAGCCGACACACATAGGTTGATATTGTGTCAGAGAGGAACTCGTTTCATTATTATTGGGTCAAATGACATTTGACCCAGAGCTCGAAAAGCATTTCAGTGAGTCATGCTTGAAGCCCACCGCACATCTCGGAAACGATACGTCGTTTCCGAGAAACATGTCTCAGGGGGAATGTTGGGTAAACTTGGCCCTGAGACAATTTTTTTTTCCTGCTGAGTAGGCATTTTTCATTTTCGACCATATCTTCGAACGATGCGTCGTAGAGTGAAACGGACATAATTTTCGGACTCGTAGCAGTAGACAACACGTCTTGAGGGTATATTGGGTGAACTTGGCCCTGGGCCAAATTTTTTTTATGCTGAGTCCGCATTTTTCATTTTCGGCCATATATCTCGGAAACGATGCGTCACAGCGTGAAACGGACGTTAATTTCGTGGCACTAGACAAACATGTCTTAGGGGTATGTTGGCTGAACCAGGGCCAACCAGAACCAGATATCTCAGAAACGTTGCGTAGTAGATGAAACGGACGTTTTTATCGGGCTCGTGGCACTGGATAAACATGTTTAAGGGTTATGTTGAGTGAATCTGGCCCTGGGACAAATTTTTTTGTGCTGAAGCGGCATTTTTCATTTTCGGCCATTTCTCGGAATCGATACATCGTAGAGCGAAACATACGTTATTTTCAGAGTCGATGATCTAAACAAGTATTTCGCAGAGTTATGTTGGGTGAATTTCAACTTCAGCCTCAGAATTTCCCACAGAGTCACCTTCTCTAATATTGGCCAATATTAGTACAGTGAAACTAATGGTGAAGGTACATATGAATTTCAGTCGAAATGCCCCAAGGCTTTTTAACGTCAAGTTTCCTAACGGCCCTGTTATTACATATTTATTGATGCTTTTTGGCACTCAAGATTTTATAATGTCAGTATAATAGTTAAATTTAGTATTATTTTTATTACTATACAGGGTGTTACTCATTATCCCGTTGAAACGACTTAACTATCTGGCTAAAACAACTTATTATCTCAATAAAATGAATTGTCTTGCTAAAATGACTCACTATCTTCATGATTTTGTTAAAACAACTCATCATCTCGTCAAATCGACTTAACTATCTCGTTAAAACGACTCATTATGTCGTTGACATGACCTAATTATTCTAGAAAAACTACTTATTATCTCATTAAACGGCTTATTATCTCGTTAAACTACTTTTTTTAATTTAAATTTAAATTCAAACGTGACAGCACTGCTCTTCCGTAAACTACAATCAAATGGCATGTGTATGGAAGCTCACTCAGATATTTTCAGAGGGTTATGTGTGATTTTTCTTCAAATAATAAATCACCTTTAGCGATATCTCGTAGCAGTAGCAGGACCGCTTGACCACCATGGAAAGGGGAGTATTGCGCAAGGGCGGATCTAGGAATATTGGGAGAGGAGTTTGAGAAGTATGTGTGATTGTGTCACGGTTTAAACCTTCACAATAGCCCATACAATCGCCTATCCTATTATTTGTCTATTTATTTTTCACTATCCCCCGTCCCTTATATCCATTACTATCACCAGTACCTGATAGTGGTGCTAACTCTGTAGTGCACGTGTTTAATTTGTTCACCGTTGCTGAAGGAAATAGTGATCTGCGGGTGCGATCAAAATTCACTCAGCGGGCATCTCCGGAGCACTCAATATTTTGAATGTGACCAGCCGATACACTGTTGGGGGCCACACCCATATCGGCGATGGTGATGGGTTGGGAACGAAGTTCTCAATGCGGATCATGGGCCGAAAAATATCATGTGTTTGAAAATCAATGTTTTTTTTTTTTTCGTCCCGTGTATTTTCACGGCTAATGACATTATACAAACTCTTTTTTTGTGTTTTCAGCGAACACAAAGGGTTATTTCTCTAATATGATATTTAAGCTTATCATCGTGAAAAAACCGCGCCATAGCACGCTGCCCGCGTACCATGTAAGTTACATTTAACAGATGGTTTATGACGATTTATACTTGCAAAATTCCTGGATTTGTCTCGAAATTGACAAATGGAGCAGCTTACAGACCATACATAGAACCTACGCACCAATTTTCAGCGGAATTTATCCAGCACTCGTATTGCTCTAGCCTGAATTGTATTGCTGTAGCTCATGTTCACCCAAACCAGGTTAACGTCGTAAAAACTGGGTCTGATTAATTTTTAAACTAACTTTGCAAGCAGATTCCACATCTTATGTTGACCCATGTTCATCTAAACGAGCAACCAAGCTTTACCAAGTAACAGTTTCTTGTTCACGAACGAACGGTGGAATGGAAATTGACTTGCAACGGCAAGAGACCAATCGATTGAGGATTAGCATATCTTCACTGGGAAACGTGTTCCAAATCAGACTGACTTTCCGACAGGCTCACGAAGTTTACTGGCGTCATATCTTGTGGTTGCAAATAGAAGTGCAGTCAACTGGGTGCTCCTGCAGGCAATAGGGCATGCACTGTAAGGATAAATATAGAGCGTTTCCTGGGCAAAGCTGTACCAAGACTTGTCACTTGATGACGAGGACATATGAACCAAACAATGTGTACTGACTGGATGCTCGCATGTGGTCGTTCTCACCCACTTGCTATGAGATGATATTTTGCATGTCTGCGACATTAAAAAAGAAACACCATGTAAACTTGTTTCTTTCGCTTCGAACAGGCTGTACTAATAAGCACATGTCAGTTTTAATTTGACTGCGTTCACTTTGTCACGTTTTGTTACATTTTCCTAATCATTTGGGCAGCCATGCTGATTTCAGACCCAAGAAATGGGTAGATACTGAGTGTTGATGGCCATCTTGGAATCATGCAAATTAGGCCAATTTCCCATGGAGTAATTTAGGACTTTTAGTGCGTTGTATACAAGATGTCACAGACAGTTTGTATGCAGAAATAATGTAACGGATTTGGGGTGTTCCCAACCGTTCCCCAAGGTATTTCGCACATTATTTCGTGATGTTACGGTTGAATAACAGTTCCTGGAAATGTATATGTGTTTAACAGTTCATACGGTTTCAAACTACGTAATTTCCGAAAGGTCACGTGATCAGCCTCATTTTCGGTTTAAAAGGTGATGTGGCAGACACTGATTGGTTCTAACATGTTTTTGGAAATTCCGGAAAAATCAGTGTTTTGTCGGTCTGTGACGCCAGAATCAGTTGGTCACGTGACACCGGGTATGGGGTCTATAACAGCCCTCGCTCCGGCGAGGATCAGTGGAGTTTGTGTCCTGACGTCGACCTGTTCAGACCCTTCTCCCAGAGCAGAGTACTCCCGCGCTCCGGCTTAGGTCATGCAGATGATTACAGTTTATGTCTTCCGACTGTACACTTAGAAAATAAACTTGAAAACATCATCCGGGTTATTTTTCCATGTTCCTGAAGAAACTTGGAGAATGATAGAGTAATGGTAATCGGTAAAGAGAATAATACGGAGAAAATATATACAATTAACAGTCGGTTAAGATAAAGCTGATAACGTCTGAGGGTGATCCAGAACCCAGATCATCAGAGAAGAAGACGGAGACGGAATCAACGGAGCAGTTGCAGAGACGGTACCTGACAGAGTAGTTGCGGCGAAGGAAACAACGGAGCAGTTGCAGAGACGGTACCTGACGGAGCAGTTGCAGAGACGGAATTAACGGAGCAGTTGCAGAGACGGAAACGACAGAGCAGTTGCAGAAGACGGTACCTGACGGAGCAGTTGCAAAACCGGAAGCGGAGACGCAACCGGAATTTACATTTCAGGTGCAGTTGCAGATTGCAGTCGGAAACCGTTGGAGGTCCATTCCAGACCACGCTACCCACCCTCAGAGACTTCTAGCCGTATTAATCGTGTTGCAGCAGTCCCGAATTTTCTGTCAACTCCGGTTGACCCCCAGATCCGTTACAATAGATTATGTTGCAATTATTTCCAACTGGAACATCAGTTTGCGTGTACTACCCTGCAAGGGCCCGTATAACGGGAGAGAGTCCTAGCTTTTAGGCATGTTGGTGTCTGGGGCGCCCAGGACCCCAGAACTGAAGGGGTTTAGATGTTCTCTGGTTGATTCTGTGCGTTTCAAGGGCATTCGATTTTCAAGGGCATTCTATTATATATATCTATGTTTCTTAATGTTTAAGTTATGTTATGCACTTAAGGTATAGTATAACAACATTATATCATATCGTTATGGTTCTGTCATTGCCCCATCTGCTCCCTGGGGCTCGCCTTATTTGGACCTCCCTAGCATTAGGCTACATGGGTAAGAACACTGTGGATGCTGTCCAGTGATGCTGCCCAGTGGGGACTGCCAAGTCAGTACCCAAGATTATCTGGATATCGGCATCCGATCCGACTCCCAAATAAAGAGTCAGCCAGGAACAAATATATTTGTCGGAGTGAGTCCGTGTAGGTAGGGCTATGGGAGGAGATTTGGTTGATGGCATTCCAGGACAATCCTATATAACTGGCCTCCTGGGCTGGGTCCGACAGAGCATGGAGAGAGCCGTCAAGAGCTTGAAAAGCAAACCGAGATATTTGATCTGAGCCATCCCGAAGGCACAGCTCTCCTATGTTGTTCTTGTCTGATAACATCTGCATTACTCATAAATAATTTAATGTAAAGAGATTCCGAGTCTTAATGTCTTGCTACAAACCATAATATAGCGACAACAGAGACACAACATTGGTCCTACCGTTACATGTAGGTCTTTATTTTACCCAATTAGAACCGATAACGTCAAGAATAGATGCTTTGCAAGTGACGTCATAAGGTATTTCTTCTCTATTTATGACGCCATACTGGACGGCAAAATTCCCAGTGAAATCACAATAGAACCAACAAACACTGGACGTTGTACATGATTTTGCCGTCCAGTGTGACGTCACAGCAAAGCATCTATTAACCTATCGCCAAAGCCCCAAAAAGTTGTCCGAGTTTCACAAATTACAATTGTACGTCGGTAAACTTCTCTTTGGCCAATGATAACGTTTTGCAGAATGCGTCGTGAATGGCGTAAAAAGACTCGGACATAGTGGTTTGGCGAAAGGTTAAAGATAATCCGGACAGGGCCCACAGGCGCCACCCAGCGAACGATATTACGGCTATATCAAAACGTCATGACGTCAGAAAGTGTCATAAAATGATCACGTATAGTAACCAGTAATCTAACAAACTGCACAAGCCCGGCCTAATGTAGGCTATGCCGTAAAATAAATATACAGATTTCTAAGTGAATATTACCGCGTGGTGTAGGCCTAGTCACGGTGATGAGGAGCACGGTGACGGTAGTCGCCGTAGTCCTTTGAGCATGTTAACGGCGTCACCATAATCACTTAAGCATTACACAATCCACGTCTGGAGCGAAACCAGAGTCTATAAGTTTTGTCGTCTACATTTTTGATTGCCACTATTTTTGTTGTATGAGATCATATACCCTGGCTGCGTCCGGGTCTAATGTAATGTGTTCCGTGTCTTATGTGGTACTTGAATAAATAGCATACAACATGGTAGCAGCGTGCGGATAAATTGTGAGCTAAAAGTGCCGATTTAAAGTGATTTCGAGCTAACTGTCAGTCAAGTAACGATGGCAGCTTATCAAATAGCCACTCCTGAACCGTTTTCGTTTGATCCTCGGGAATGGAAAGCGTGGATATCCCGCTTTGAGCGGTTTAGAACCGCATCTAAATTATCAACGACGGGCGATAATGGAGGTAGTGTAGTGAACCTGCTAGTATACAGCATGGGCCCAAAAGCCGAAGACATTTTTAACGCATTCGGCCTTAGTACAGATGACCAAAAAGACTCAAGTTAAGAAAAAGTTCAACGAACATTTCCACCCAAAAAATAACGTAATTTATGAGCGGGCACAGTTCAACCGCCGATGTCAAGCTACTGGTGAAAGAGCTGACACGTTCATCACAGATCTCTACCGCCTAGTGGAAACATGTGATTATGGTGACAAAAAAGATGAATTATTGCGTGACAGAATTGTTGTGGGACTAAGAGATCTACGTCTGTCGGAAAAACTACAGATGGAAAAAGACTTGACCTTAGAAAAAGCTGTTGATCTAGTTCGAGCATCTGAACAGATCAAAATACAGTCACAAGAACTGCGTGCCACTGCTAGCGCGGTGAGTGGTGTCCATACAAATCGTAACACCAATTATAGTGCCACTAAACAACGTCAACCACAACAAACGTCACAAAACTCTGTCAAAGGCCAGGGCAACACAGTTTCTAACTTCGGGGCCAGACGCAAAAATATGCAGTCTACATCTCAGTGTTGTGGAAAGTGTGGACTTTCACCAACACACCCCAGAGGTCAATGCCCAGCGAACAATTCCAATTGTCGTCGATGCGGCCGAAGAGGACACTGGGACATAGTCTGTAGGAACGTCCTGGAGGCTGACAGCAGTGAGCGTGATCGGCACGGGTTTGAAAATGAAAATGACTGTTATGATGATGACAATGCATTCATGGGAGCTGTACACTTGCCCCACAAGTCTAGTGCATGGACAGTTGGAGTGCGTCTAAATGACAGCAGAATGATCAACTTTAAGCTAGACATGGGCGCGGACGTCACGGTGTTACCCCTTGAGCTGTATCAGCCGAGCATGGGACAATTCGTCACGCCGGACAAAACTCTATCATCAGCAACAAGTCAGATGAAAGTAGCTGGCAAAATCACCGCAAAGATGACGATCAAAGATCAAACACATGATCAAGAAGTGTTTGTGGTCGAGGATCTTTGCTATCCTCTCCTTGGAAGACCAGCACTGGAGCAGTTCAACCTGGTGCATAGAGTCAATGCTGTACATGACTATCCAGAGCTGTTTGAAGGACTGGGCATGCTCAAAGATGACTATCACATCACGTTGGCTTCAGATGTGAAGCCATTTGCCATACATGCACCAAGGAAAATTCCAGTTTGCTATGAAACACAAACAAAGATACAGTTGGACAAAATGGAGCAACAAGGAGTCATTTCCAAGATTTCTGAGCCTACTGAGTGGTGCGCAGGGATGGTCATTGTGCCAAAAGCCGCCCTAGATGATGACGTGGCCGGAAATCCTGTCGCTCGTGATGACAGTGACAAACTCAGAATATGCGTGGACTTAACCCAGCTGAACAAATGTGTTCTAAGGAACAGGCACATCATGCCGGACGTGGAAAACACACTAGCAAAGGTGCAGAACTCCACAGTCTTCTCCAAGTTGGACGCCAATTCTGGATTTTGGCAAATCAAGCTGGATGAAGCCAGCCGAAAACTTACTACATTTATCACACCATGGGGGCGCTACTGTTTCAACCGACTGCCCTATGGTATATCTAGTGCACCAGAATACTTCACCTGGAAAATGCAGAACATCCTGGAAGGGATACCGAATGTGCTGGTCCAAATGGATGACATTCTTGTGCATGGTGCAACACAAGAACAGCACGATCGAGCACTTGAGTCAGTGTTGCAGCGACTAAAAGAAGCCAACATTACCTTGAACAAGAAGAAGTGTCATTTCGCAACAACCACTGTGAAGTACCTTGGACACATTGTGAGCGCACACGGGATCCAGCCAGACCCAGACAAAGTTGCAGCTGTCCATAACTTCTCTACTCCCAAGAACATAACAGATATCCAGCGATTCCTTGGAATGACAAATCAACTGGCAAAGTTTGTTCCTCATCTTGCCACTATCACAAAACCACTCAGAGACCTTCTCATCAAAGGAAATGAATGGATTTGGCTTGAGTCACAACAGAGAGCATTTAACCAAATAAAAGAGCTCATCACGTCAGACAAAGTTCTCAAGCAGTACAATCCAAATTCACCAGAAACTGTAGTCGCGACTGACGCATCATCAGTTGGACTAGGTGCAGTCCTGAAACAACAGCAACGAGACGGCACCATGGCCCCAGTTGTGTTTGCCTCACGTTCGCTCACGCCAACAGAGCAGAGATATGCAACCATAGAAAAAGAGGCCCTGGGAGTGACATACGCCATGCAGAAATTCAGTCAGTATCTGACAGGTCAGACTTTTCACATTGAAGTCGACCACAAACCGCTAGTATCGCTCTTTGGTCAGAAAGCACTAGACCAGTTACCAGTCAGGATACAACGAATGCGCATGAGACTATTGCGATACCAGTACACAATCTCCCATGTTCCTGGCGAAGAACTCATTGTGCCAGATGCACTTTCCAGAGCCCCTCCTACTGCAGCAATGGACTCAGACTTACAACATGAAATGGAGAGAGACATTGACATTTATGTTAATGCAGTGATCAGTGCGATACCTGCAACAGCACAAAAACTTGTAGAAATCAGGTCACAGCAAGACCTTGACCCTGTGTTAGCACAAGTGAAGGACTTTGTGAACACAGAATGGCCTGCCGGCATTGAGGAGAACAGTTCACTCTACAAGTACAGAGCACAGGCCACACACCTATCTGTAGTCAACAACCTTCTGCTTCGAGGCGAGGCGATTGTCATTCCACAATCAATGAGACAGGAGATGTTGCAGAAGCTCCACACTGGACATCTAGGCATTGCAAAATGTCAAGGAAAAGCTCAATCTGCCCTCTGGTGGCCGTCAATCAACAAAGATATTGAGATCATGATCAAACAATGTTCCACATGTGCGACAAACCGTACTGTTCACGCAGAAACTCTGAGAACATCAGAAGTTCCAGACCGACCATGGCAAATCGTAGGTACAGACCTGTGCGAGTTCGAGAACAAGAAATACCTGGTATGTGTGGACTACTATTCACGCTACTTTGAAGTACGAGTCATGACGTCAACATCATCTTATGCAGTCATCAATGAACTAAAATCATTCTTTGCACGACATGGGATTCCTGAGTGTGTCCGCAGTGATAACGGTCCTCGATACTCAAGTCATGAGTTCACTGAATTTGCCATAAAGTACGGGTTCAAGCATGTAACAAGCTCTCCTTTTTATCCACAGTCTAACGGAGAAGCAGAACGGGCTGTGCAGACATTAAAAGGCATTCTTAGGAAGAACAAAGGAGATGATGTATATCTAGCACTCTTGGCATATCGCACAGCACCCATCCACAATGGGTACTCCCCAGCACAGCTACTTATGGGACGACAACTGAACACCCAATTGCCAAGACTTCCAAGCAAGCTTTCACCGAAAACACCAAACAAGAAGGTAATAAACACCAAGGAGAAGTTGTAAAAGACCAAACAGTCAATGACTTTCAATGCCAGACATCGCGCACATGATCTCGACAAGATAGCTGAAGGAGACCGGGTGTGGATCAAAGGTCGCCAAGAAGAGGGCGTGGTAGTGAAGAGCCAGCATCAATCCGATAGATCGTACAAGATCAGAACTCCAGCTAGTGAAACTGTCAGACGGAATCGGAGATTCTTGACCGTTCTCCCTACCAGTAGACCACAGGAGGAAAACCAACCAGTCGCAAATATCCCGGACCCGCCTGAGCGACGTTCAACACGTGTGCCTAAAAAGCCAGAGTGGCACAGAGACTATGTGTGTGAAAAATAATGTGAACTCTGAAATTATGCTATGTCTTGACATGTATGATGAGTTTGATGATTAGAAACAAATGATGTCCTTGTTTGAACTTGTTTGATGATAATGTTTTGATGATGTTTATGTGCTCACTTGGAAGGGAGGTGTTGTATGAGATCATATACCCTCGCTGCGTCCGGGTCTAATGTAATGTGTTCCGTGTCTTATGTGGTACTTGAATAAATAGCATACAACAATTTTGACGAGCTGTATGAATCTAAAGTTTGATAAATAATACCCTGAAAAAGAAGTGCATTCATGAGCAGGTGACTCGGAGTGAACATGTACTGAGGAGCACGGTGACGCTGGTGTGAGAGCCCGTGACTTTGTCGTTGGCCTATCTATGCAAGTAACGCTCGCATTCAAACAATATTGTCCTGACAAACTAGGCCCATGAGTATAAACTGTAGGGTTTTACCTTTGGGTATAAACTGAAGGCTTATACCGAAACGAAAGTCATCGTGAGAGCACCAGGCGGCATGTTAGGCTATCCGTTTCGAGATGCGTGCCGTGATGATTTGCGGTCCTTGAGATTGGGTAGTGTGCTTGCCACGGAGTTAAGCTGGTAATATATACTAGCACTGTAATAATATATATAATGGAAGTCCAGCAATAGAGTCACGAATTAAGGGATAAACAGATATTCAATAACAACCCAAACGAAACACTGATAAATTTTCAATAGCAGATGGTGAGCCGATGCTCCGACCCAAACACTCTCAACCATATGGGCCTATTATGTCCTAATTTGAACCAAAAAAAAAAGATCTCTGGTGCTGACGTAGGCATAGTAGTTCTGATGATCACAAAAGTCCTGACACCCGCATACTATCATAACCTGGGGTGTAAAAAGTACACCCACGTGTTCGGACATCTGAGCCTGAAAAAGTGTATGTAGGCTTACATGTACACACCAGAAATTCAAGTCAATGATTGCACTTGTAGATGAAAAACTACCTTGGTTTCTGTAGTATGATCACAGAAATTTGCATTGTAAATTGACATGACACGACACAGAGATTCGTTTACAATTAAAATTAATATTATTTTGTTGTAGTAGTTGACAATGGTGTGACTGCTGCCATAATATCGTGAAATCAATGCAAATATGTACTGTTTCCGATATCGTCCTCCTCTGGGACATCGATTACTCACCATGATTGCGAAAAAACGTAAAGACGTATTCCTGGCGGTCACAAGAAATTTCCCGCCCAAATGGGGCTAATTGGTTCATTTTTCACCAATAAATTGTAAATATCTCAGAAATTAATTCGGTGACCTATATTTTTTATTTTCTCTACCGTGTATTTTTCAAAGATGAACGACTGGATTTTTTTCTATTGCATTAATAATGATCAAAATTTGCATTTTCCCATTCACTCCCATTATAAAATTAATACAAAACAGATGTTTAAAATGCTATCATAACTCGAAAACTAGTTCGGTGACATATATATTTTTTTTCACCTACTATCCCAGTACTACTTCATGCATAAACTGACGAAGTTTGAAAAATTTCTGACGAAATTTTTGTTTTGTCCGAATTATCTTTAATTCATAGACTTTCCCGCCATCTCATCCATATTCGGACTATTCCGTAATTCAAACGGACCACTGAATCGCTGGTCTCACATACGGGTATCTCCTTCCGACTACTGATATAACCATTTGCGAAACGAAATGGCGGGAAACCACAAAATGTGCATTGTCTTCAACTGTGGATCACATAAACCGCCTTGGCGACGTATTTGAGCAAGAAACAATCGAATATGATCGAATTTGTACCATACGTGATTGCGAACACGTGTTACTCCAAATTCACGTTTATATGCGGGGCTCATTTCTATGAACAGCTGATGGAGGTTCCAAGGATAGAAAACTGGGAGGAACCAGTTAGTTTTTCTAACCATGATTATTGTGGTTTAGAGGTGTTTTGCTGGGTACACACTGATTCGGCATACTGGTTTTACATGCAGAACAAATAATCTACAGACAGTAGGTCTGTTGAATGGAAGCACACTGACTATTTCGTTGTGTTTAGACAGTGTACCTGATTCCTTTTAGCCAGGTAAAATTTCATAGCGGCGGTATTTTTTCCAGTCCCCGATCCACATGTAAAAATTCCCCCAAAATTTATCGCACACAGATGGGCTGAGGACCACCTGAGCAAGGACAAAATACATGTAAAATTTATTTCGTGAGATTTACCCCTTCTCTAATGCATGTATTCCGGATAGAAAGGGTGCGTTCTCTGCTGTCATTTGTGTACTCGCTAGCCTGTAATACTGTCATTCGTAAATATGGATCAGTTGTCATAATGGGATTACCGGGGTATCACAAATACTGGTAACATATATCATGAAATTTCAGACAAGTTAGGCCTATTGATATGTTTTCTTGTTCAGGTTATAATAATATTCCAATTCGAAATAAGATCTATATATGTGCATATGAAGGTCATTGGACTCGTGTTGGTTAACCAATTTATTTATTCATTCCACTGAAGTAATATACGTATATCCAGCATTTGCAGCCATCGTCTACGAGGTATATGACAATTGTGTGCGTTATTGATAATACTAAAAATCACTGCTATGGTAGAATAGTAATACCTAATAGTGTTCGGTGAACATGTTCATCACTACTCTCCAATGACGAATTTAATATCTGACCGATGTGGTGGTCCCATGCCAAACTGAAACAATAACCGGTCCCTCCACATTCAATATCAACAAACACTGGTGGTTTTGAGATGGGTTCCCGTGCCCGGGGTGGTTTTACGGAAATATCAGTATATCATGCATTTCACGGTCAGAAAATTAAGTTTCACGCCCTAATACTAATATATTAGCAGGAGTATGAACGTTCGTGCAATAACTTGTATTAATTTCTTCAAACAACGCAATGCAACCGCAGTTTGTCAAGTTGTTTATCGCCGTTAGTGAGACCAGTCTCTGAATGGTCGCGCGTTCGGCAAATTTGGCGGGAATTTCTGTGAACTAGTCCATTATATAGCCATAGGTGATATTTTTAAATATTGTCTATTTCATCCCATAGGTATAACTAGGAGGCTAAATTAGGAAATTAGGCTACGTTTAATTGAGTGAAACACATTGCGAAATGTTACAGATCGGGTTTGCAACGATGGTCTGATTTTTTTTGCTTGTCCAAAAAATTCCTGGATTCTTTGGGGGAGCGATTGCTCCCATCGCTCCTCGATTCAGCCTCTGTCTAAAACTAATAGTAACTCGATTTCAGACCAAATGAAAACGTCACAGAAACAAAGGTACATATGCAGAGTCCAAAGCATAATTAAGAACAAATTGGCAGCCAAAATCTGAAAATGGGTGTTTCTTCGAAGAAAATGCTCCCCATTTTGAGACATATAACGCAATGCCCCCCCCCCCCCCCCCATTGTCAGAGATTTTCGACAAAAGCGGTTACAAGGCCACGACAATAGGTGTGGTAACCTAAAAGTACCCACTTAAGGCCCAGTCACACTGACGATACGACCAAGATACTACCTTGCTACGACCTAAAATTTTGTAATCGTGGACAAATCGTGACACGAACGTACGACTGGTCGTACAGGTCGTGAATGATCGCAAACAAGAAACTAGTCGCAGCAAGGTCGATGGACATGTTCAAAACTTCCAGCTTACGATCTCTGGTCGCACGTCGGTCTTGCACAATCGTGCCACCAGTCAGGAAAGGTGGCACCACCAATCGGACATTGTCGCACGTTATTGACTAGCCTAGTACAACCTGGCGACTAGTGGTGCAATCAGTCGTACAACTTCATGATCAGTGGTGCGATTGTTCACGACCTGTGCCGACTGGTAGTACGACCTCACGATTGGTGGTACCACCCATTTGAAGCTTCGCGAAAGGAGGATAAAACGCACAGTGAAAAATATTTTACCCAACACAACAAAATTTTTCAGCATTTTTTCTAAACTATAAAACTGTAAAATATGGTTTCTGTTTAAGTTTCGTGCCCTTCTGTCTAATCAGACAGACGGACGGTCGTGCGTCAGGTCGCGATTTATCGTACGACTGGTCATTGATTGCAACGACTAGTTGTATGAAAGGTCGGCGGTCACTACGACTGAAGGTACGACAGGTCTGTGGTCGCTACGACTGAAGGCACGACAGGTCGGTGGTCGCTGCGACGTGGTCGTACGACTGCTTGCTATCAATCTTTTTTATTCTATCCGCGATCGTGCCACCAAGCGTACCACCAATCGTATGAACAGTCGCGACTTGCGATTGCAGTGGCGATCACTGGTGATCAGTCGTAACTCAGCAAATTTGAACCTGATCGTGCGACCATAAAATCGTACGACTCAGTGTGACTGGGCCTTTACTCGACTAGGTGTGGTCTTGGCTGGTCCCCGTATTCTAGGTATTGGCCGAGAGCCAAGACCAGAGTGAGAGGTGATCACGAGTGTGACCCTTGCGTTGATTCTGGTGGTACCCGATCATCAACAGGTTAGTTTCAATGACTTGCGTGTGAAATGCTGTGTGTAATAATAATAATGATAATATTTGATACACTGATACTATAATAAGTGTGTAGCATATACCAGTTGCTTTCTGTGTTTGGTAATCACTTACAGTAAACATTATCATAACAAACGAATCATGACACGAAAATAGAAGTGTGAAGACTCGTGTGTCATGTGTGCTGTCATGTGGAACAACATTGTATGCCTGGTACAATATGGTTGTACGTCCTCTATAAATATATGTATTGGGGTCACATATAGGAAACAATGAACTTTTGATCGCCATGACCAAATCATAATGAACCCAACAAGGCACACTTCTTTACAGGTAAGCCCAAGTGTATGCAATAAGCCATACATGATTCACGGATATTTCGAGATGGGTTGAAGAAATAAATCATCCGCAATGTTTTCTCTTATCCTTCTCTTATATGGTAATGGCGATACCCATTTTTGACTCATAGGAATACCAATATAAGGGCACCGCATTCAACAAAATTATCATATACATTGGGGAGAGTGGGGCAAAACGTAACCCTATCTCCAGACAGAGCCCTATGAAGTTGCACTCCGTTAATCCTGAAGCAATGCGATCAGTAATCTTGACAATTCAAATAAACACATACAAACCAATCAATATACAAATGGATAGCAATGAAGCATTTCTTGTGTGACGTGTGACATTTTCTAGCATTTATGTGCCATGTCCCTGATTGGCTTATCTGATAAATCCGATCAAGGGTCAGACCAATACGTTCACTGTTAATACTGTCAACAGTCACAGCGGTCGCTGCTGATATATCTCACTCCCCACGATTTACTTCCAGTATTTGTGTACTTTTGTTTGATTTGTATGTCTGTAATGCCACACACTGAAAGAAATAAGACAAAATGTGTAGATATGAACTGTAGTAAAGTGGTATCGACGTTTGAGGGATGTTTCAGGGGAAAACGTGACAGCGATAATGTCACTGCCATCCGTCCTGAAAAAGGGTATGGCGATTCCCCTTAGCTGTGCTCAGGGAATTAGTTGGGCAAAACGGAACGGTGGGGCGAAATGGACAGCCCATAGGATTCCTGCATTATGATCCATACTTTTGTTTCTGCTACATTGTGATCACATGGCGACACCTAGCAACCAAATGTTCCAAGGTAGACGCACGTATTTCAAACCCTGAGAGAACATATGGACACAGTGAGTATTGACCAAAAAAAATGTTATTTTTGGATTGGTGCTAGAATTATTGATTGTTCCCAGACACAGCAAAGTTATTATACAGAGTCGATTATACACTGATGGCATTATCGGCTTCTTTAGTTGATTCATATTGAGCGATTATATTTGATTTTGCATGCACGTGGTCTTCTTTCTTTATTATCATTATATAGGGGCAAAACGGCCCATATAAATGTGGGGTAAAACGGCCAGGGTCCTACTCGCCCCATCATAATGAATCGAGGGGGGTCCGTCTCTCCCCGAGGTCATATGGATCTAATGTTGTGAATGATGTAAGGTATTTTACTTCATATTACAGATGGTGCGCAACTACCAACGAAAAAGTAATCGCTGCAGTTATGGTCAAGATGTCATGACAGCAATAAGGTCAATCGCTCATGGTATGTCATTGAGGGCTGCTGAGAAAGCATTCAATATTCCCCCACAGTACCGTGCGTCGTCACAATAGAAAAACAAGTGCAAACCCCTGGTACATCTCAATTGGGCTCTAAGCGAACGACTCTTCCACCAAATTTTGAATCAGAACTCAATCACATTCTTACAATGGAGAAAATGATGTATGGCCTTACTCCCCTTGGTGTGCGGAAGCTTGCGTATTCCATGGCTGTAAAGACTGGCTTAGAACATCCATTCAACACTGAGAAAAAAATGGCTGGAAAAGACTGGTTGAGTGGTTTCCTGAAACGCAACCCAGAACTGTCAATACGTTCTTCACAGGGCACAAGTTTGACAAGAGCTTTTGCCTTCAACAAGCCTCAAGTGCAAAACTTCTTCAGAGTGTACAGGGAAGTCCTGACTGGTGCCAACTACACAGCTTCGTCTGTGTGGAACATGGATGAAACCGGCATCACAGCTGTACAAACTCCTGCCAAAATCATTTCCACGAAAGGCCAACGACAGGTGTCCAAGATGACGAGTGGGGATAGAGGCACCACCGTCACAGTCGTTTGCGGAAACAGTACATTAGGTCAATACATTCCACTGATGTTCATACTCCCCAGGAAAAGAATGAACTGACAGCCAGCTGTTCGTGAGGTGGTCGGAGCACTTCGTGCAGTTCAGCCGCTGCAGCACTGAAAACCCACAGGTTATTGTCCTCGATGGTCATCATAGCCACAAATCCCTGGAGCCCATATCTTATGCCAGAAGCGTGGGATTAACGTTGATCACCCTGCCGCCACACTCTACCCATCTTTCAACAGAACTGAGGGATCAACGGATGCCCCTACAGTGCTGATACAAGAATTGTCGCCTTTCCCAAAGTCAACAAAAACAAAAGTGCGCAAACGCAAAGCTGAAGTTGCGACAGTCATGACTGGATCCCCATTCAAAAATATCCTAGAGGAGCAGCAGAAAACAAAAGACACGAAGAAACCAAAAAGACAGCAGAACGAAGAAACTTACCAGTAAAAAAGAAGAAGCAAAGAGAGAGAAAAAGATTCCTGTGAAGAGGCAAATAAGAAGCACGAAGCAAAGCCAAGCGGCCAATAAATCTAAAACTTCTGAAGAAGATTGCCTATGCTGTGTCTGTGGTGAGAAGTTTTCAGAGACTAGGCCAGGGGAAGAGTGGGTGCAGTGTGTACAATGCATGAGGTGGGCGCACGCAGACTGCACCGACATGGACTTCCAGTTATGTCCTGACTGTCAAGATTGAGGTTCTCTGAAATACATGTTTATATTTCACTGCATCAAGTTATTGTCAACATATAAAATGCATGTGTATTACGTTGTTGTTCATTTCAGATACCTTACTGAACGTTTAGAAATTTACAGGTTCTCTGAAATACATGTATATATTTTACTGCATGAAGTTATTGTCAACATATAAAATGCATGTGTATTACGTTGTTGTTCATTTCAGATACCTTATTGACCGGTTAGAAAAGTTGATAAATGATAAGCATTGAATGATTAAACCATTTATTAATTATTGCGATAGCACTTTCACTTGATTGTTCATTTCATTTCTGAAATAAATCGTTCATAGACATTCTGTCTCCACATTTTTGTCTTAGTATTCTGAAAAATGGGGCAAGACGGGCATGGGATGGTCGCTTTGCGCCAACCGTGGGGCAAAGGGGACCACCGAGATGAAAATATTAAGTTTCTCTTGTCACAGATATTAATACTATTACCATATTTTTTTCAAAACATATTGTATTCATGTATGTCACTATAAACACATTTTTCAGTGAATTTTGCATGGTACATTCACAAAAAGGTGTCCCAATCTGTATTTGACCTTAGAGGTCCGTTTTGCCCCTCTCAACCCCTACTCTTATTCATAATATATTTTAAAGTCTGTTTATATATGGCACCGTTCACAAAATAAACTGAGGTTTGTTTGAGTACAATGCACTTGTATTGGTGTCGACGACGTTCAGTTTGAAACAAAAATGTCATGGACGGGGATTTCCGTCCATGTTTAGTTTAGAATTCAATTCTGAATAAGGCATATGATGCAAAGAGTAATGAGATGCAAAAAATGGATATCAGTGAAGATGCAAAAAAATGAAATCATGACATGACATCTTGTTGAAAACTGTTAAAACCGATGATTTTCTATCCATTTTCGATTACTCTTTTGTGTTGCTCATTGCGAGTGTTTCTGGCGTTCATCGTACACCAAATATAAACATTTCTTCCAGATATAGGTATGATGGCCCATACATTCTTGATCATATGCACGCTTTGGGGAGCGTCGGTTGCTGCATTGGTGCGATCACACAATCCGGAGAACATGATTCCCACGAATGAAGAATACTTTGACCAATCGGACGTCGGGATCAGAAGTGCCAATGGGAACTGTTCTTTTTCTTCCAATGGCGGAGCGCCTCTGGCCCCTTTCTTGGACGACATGAAAGCTGGTGTTGACGATGAACCGGTTCCAGACCCAGATTGGATTTATACAGCGCCCAGAACGCCGAGACCATGTCCTTGTACCAACGTTTCTCTCTGTCTGCCAATTGTGGGCCAACCAAAGGAGGAGGTATACAAAATATTGTATAAGATAAGTAGAGTCTCCCGTGACTATCAACAATGTTCGCTAATGATACAAAAATAACTTGCACTCCTTTAGATACTATATTGCAAAGAGCATACATACGAAGTCACTAATTTACCAGAGTAAGCGCAATGAATGCTCATAATGTAACCAAATGTTCGTTTTAGAATTCGATGAAATAAAAATAATTATATGAAATGAGAACAACTATTTGATGATATCTCTGCAGGTTTATGTTGTTAGCATCAAACGCGGCAATTGGCCCGACTACGACTGGTCCAAAATTACCACGATCGTGGAGTGGCAGTACATTGACGACAAATTGATGTGCTTCGCTCACGCACTAGGCATAAGGGTCGTCATCAAAGGTAATAACTACCGTCACGTGATCTAACTACACGCGGTTCCATATTGTACTCAGAACAAATGTTTGTTACGTGTACGTCAGCATGTAGGTAGCCTACATGTGATTATTTTATTACAAGTGCGTGTTCTCGTGAAAAAAAACAGTGCCAAGCATTATTCATTATGATAATCTACGACTGCCCCCCCCCCCCCTCCCAGACACACTCATATTTTGAAGTCTTGTGTTATAGTTTATCATTTGTTCTGCATTTTTAAAGCATATTGAAATATGGAACGAGACCTGGTTATCAATACATAATAAAAGCATTTGTAGTTTGGATCTACATTATATGTATTTCAGCCACATTCAAGAAAAAAGACATAATGAACGGCACACAGCGGATGGAATGGGCACACACGGTGTCAAACGTCATATCCGCCAACTTCGTGGACGGTGTTAATGTAGACTTCGAGCGCGCCTACCACAAAAACGACACGATGCACCAGACGGCGCTGAACGAGTTACTTAGAGGACTGGCCGATACAATGAGAGCTAGCAACCCTCAAGCACAGGTGTGTGTAAACCAGATAAACGTGTACCTATTGCACCGGTAACCGGTCGATTCAGTCATGTAATAGGCTGATATTGATCTCCACAGCTCTCCATAGATGTAGGTTTTTTCCCAGGCGAGGGAGTACGCTACTACGATTTCAAGACCATAGCGACATTTGCCGACTTTCTGTTCATCATGGACTATGGCACAGGGCTACAACACCTAACAGTGTGGGCTAATGCCGCATACAACATCACATTGAAAGGTGTGTCCCATCGTCTAAAATGCACTTTAAAACAGGACATTCTGATTATGACAATTAGAAAAAATTGTGTTGTGCAATTTTCAACAATGTGACGCACACCCACTATGTAAGTTACGTGACTTATCCATCCACGGGCCCTGCTTATTCAGGTATCAGGTCCTACATAGCGGACGGAGTCCCGGCCAACAAGCTGCTACTCGGAGTTGACTGGGGCGGTAAAATGTGGCCCTGCTCCCGCTTCAATGAGGTGACTGTATATTAGGTTATCGGACCATAGGTCCGATAATCTATTGCCGTCGCGTTGCGTCCGTCGTCCGTCCGTCTGGCCGCCGGTCACATTTTATCTTCAAAGTGTGCAGTCCAATCTTTCCGAAATTTTGGGAATAGATACCTCAAAATAATTCAAGGAGGTATTTTTTTAGTTTTTCGATTTTTCAATTTTTCTCAAAATGGCGGCCGGTTTCTTCGAAAAACGCTCAATTTTGAACTTTGGCGTCCATTTTCTCAAAAACAGTCTGATCATTTCTGAGGAATTTTGTTCTAAAATCGTTTTGAGTGATTTCCAACCAAGAAAAAAAAATCTTTTTCCCCTTTTGAAATTTTTTTTAGAAGATTTTTTTTGAGAAAATTTCACCCAATTTTTCCTTCATAGTGTGAGCAGTATGGAGTAAAATCCTAGAACACTTCTAGATGGAGTTTAAATATTGGCACATTCAAATAGGAAATCATGTATTGTGGTCTCGGCGGTGACCTTGAATTTGACCTTCAATGACCTTGAAAGGCCAAAACGGCCTATTTCATGTAAAAGAAAACCGCTCAATTGGTCTTTGGCAGCCATTTTCTCAAAAACTGTTCAGTCGGTTTTCAGATTTTTTTCAGATTCCCCTTATGTACCTTCGTGACATGTATAAGTTTCTTTGCCCTTGAATCGCTCAAAGTGACCCAAATGGGACTTTCCATAATGATTTATCCTATGCTTTATAATAGGACACATTATTGCTAATATCTCACTTAATATTAGGCTTAGAACTTAGGAATCAATTGTGGACATAAAGGGAATGATATATGCTGAATATTCTCATAACCTTGAATTGGACCTATGACCTCATTTTCAAGGTCAGAGCATAAAATGGCTAATATCTCGCTTATTATCGACTTTACAGCTTAGGGGTCAATTATGCACATATAGGAAATTATATATACTGAATCTTGTCATGACCTTGAACTTGACCTTCGAGCTCATTTCAAGGTCAGAGCATAAACTGGACTTTTAGGCACATGTTTTCCTTCATAATCGGAGCTGCCACCGCTTTACAGCTTAGGAATCAATTGTCGACATATAGGGAATGATATAAGCTGAGAGTTCTCGTGACCTTGAATTTGACCTTTGAACTTATTTTCAAGGTCAGAGAACAAAGTGGCTAATATCTCGCTTATTATCAACTTAGAAATTATCAGCTTAGAAATCATTGTGTACATAAAGGAAATGATATATGCCGAATATTCTCATGACCTTGAAGTTGACCTTTGACCTTATTTCCAAGGTCAGAGCACGAAATGGCTATTATCTCGCTCATTATCAAATTTACAGCTTAGGAATCAATTGTGAACATTCAGAAAACGTTGCCTAAATGTTCCCTTTAGGCACATGTTTTCCTTCATAATCTGAGCTGCCACCGCTGTACTCACAAGGTAGAGCTTAGTATAGTAGACTACGGTGGGTCGGACCCTTACATGTACTAGATAATACTCATTTCAATAAAAATGTATCGCAAAAACATGTTCTGAGAGGTGCGCTAATAATCGATACAGATCATTCACACATTCTGCTGGGGGAAACTATACCTCATATATAAGCGCATGCGTCTATATACGAGGTATGGCACACCTTCATTTATAGGCGCATGCGCCTCTATGCGTGAGAATACGGTAGATATTGGCACTCTCAAATAGGAAGTGATATATGGCGATATATAGGAAGTGATATGTGGTGACCTTGAATTTGACCTTAGATGGCCTTGAATGGTCAAATCAACCATTTTTTATTTAAAAATGTCCAAATTTGCCTCTGCAAATTAAGAACTTGTTGATAGAGCTTAAATGTTCGTATTATGAACATATATAAAGTCATTTGCAGCATACCTAATGGTGACATTGAGGTTTACAAAGATCACCTTGATCTCTAGGTCATATATCACCTGCAATGCTTAAACCCAAAATTGTCCGGTAACCTATCCTAGCCCTTGGGCTGATTTACATACAAAACCTTTGCAGATAATATTATAATATTGATGATATATGATATATAAAATGACATATGTAATATTCGGATGACTATTATCATCCTTTTAATTGTCACATGACAAAATTGCTAATATCTCTCTGATTATTGAATTTACAACTTAGCTCTCAACTGTGGACACTATGCTGAATATCCTCGTGAACTTGAATTTGACTAGTGACCTTATTTTCAAGGTCACGGTACAAAATGGATAATATCTGAAATATAAAACATATCTTGTCCGGTAACCTATCTGAACCCTTGGGCTACTTTTTTGTATCAACTTCTTCGTTTTGATTCTGACATCGATCACTGGTTGATTAATAGGTATTATTGATGTTTGATTGATATTTCTTGTGATTGATATTTTTAACTGTTACCATGCAGACGACTCAGCGATGTCGCGTCACACTCCGAGATGAGCCCGGCACGGACGATGTGGGCAGAAAACACACGATAAAGTGGAATGTTAAATATTTTGACATCGTCAAAATGTTGCCACAATCGTGTTCCGGTCGACTCTGGGATCCTGTGGCCAAGTCCCCTTTCGCCGACTTCAAGGTGCAGTTTTCTTGGTTTTCTAGAATACATACCCCCACGACATCGATAGATCGTGTGCACTGCTGTACACATCATGCAATCGCCTGCCTTTGTCCAGTCGATCAAGTGCGTATTTCCAGCTGATCGCATCAATCAGAAGGAGACCTAATATCTCTATTGACCTTTGGCCTTGAAAAGTTCTCACCGGAGGTTGAATATTTGACCTAGAAAGTCACCTCCCTCCATTTTAGGTTCGATGCTTGGAAATGATATGGGTCTGGTCTCTCACGCTGCATGCCAATTTTTAGAACGATCGGATTATTAGTTTTGAAGTAATTGACGTTTCTATGACAACGAAATTTGTCCCATTATAGGCGAAAATGCATATCTATGTGGATATTAGTGCGGTGGCTGATATATGCCATAATTATTTTTTTTGCAACACGCTTCGCAGCATGCCATAAAAATAAATAATTGAACTCAACAATTTTGATCACGTTCGAAATGTTTTCTATGCGTTCAAAATGTTTTGCACGCGTTCAAAACTAGTTTTGATCGCGATTTTAATAGTTTTGAACGCGTGCAAAACATTTTGAACGCGTAGAAAACATTTTGAACGTGTACAAAACTAATTTCGTACGTACGAAACTAATTATTTACATTTGAAAAAGAATGGGTGTGAGCCGCGTAGTTTTGTACGTACAAAGATAGTTTTGTACGTACAAAACTAATCAAAATGGGTCAGGCCATAGAAAATGTATGGTGAGATCAACAATTTTGTACGTACAAAACTAATTTCGTACGTACGATACTATTTTCGTACGTACGAAATTAATAATTTCAAACACTTACAAAGTACATTTTGCGAAAAACGTTCAGAACATTACGAACGCGTTCAAAGCATTATGAACGCGTTCAAAACATTATGAACGCGTTCATAACATTACGAACGCGTTCGAAACATTATGAATGCGCTCCAAACATTATGAACATGTTCAGAACATTACGAACGCGTTCAGAACATTACGAACGCGTTCAAATCAATTCGAACGCGTTCGAAATATTACGAACGCGTTCAGAACATTACGAACGCGTTCAAAACGTTATGAACGCGTTCGAAACATTATGAACGTGTTCGAAACTTTACGAACGCGTTCAGAACATTACGAACGCATTCAGAGCCTTTATCAAATACATGCAATCCTACTCTAGCTCTTATTCGAATACATTATCTACTTTCGTTTCAAAAACGTTCGGTGTGTTCTGAACGTGTGCGTAATTTTCTGAACGCGTTCATAAAGTTTCTAACGCGTTCATTTTGCTTCGAACGCGTTCATAATGTTTTGAACGCGTTCGTAATGTTCTGAACGCGTTCATAAAGTTTCGAACGTGTTCATAATGTTTTGAACGCGTTCATAATGTTTTGAACACGTTCGTAATGTTCTGAAGGCGTTCGTAATGTTTAGAACGCGTTCGTAATGTTCTGTACGCGTTCATAATATTTGGAGCGCGATCATAATGTTTCGAACGCGTTCGTAATGTTATGAACGCATTCATAATGTTTTGAACGCGTTCGTAAAGTTCTGAACGTATTTCGCAAAATGTACTTTGTAAGTGTTCGAAATTATTGGTTGATTTTTTTCAGATGGCAGATATGAGCCGCCGTAATTTTGTACGTACAAATCTGCTCAATTTAATTATTTATTATTTTTTGTCCGGTTTGAGGGGTGTTCTGAGAAATAATAATGATGGCATATATCAGCCACGGTATATGAGCGTGAATAATTAGTGTAAAAATGTATCAGTGAATAAAAAAAAAGGCAAGGTCAGGTCTTTCTGGTTTGGTCAAAGACAATGCTCAACGTCAATATTAACGTGCAAATTACATGTAAAATCAAGCAAGTCGCTATATTTCAGGAACTAATAGGGCTGGACAGTCTCGTTGTGCATACATCCATAAATGACAATTTGATGACGTCATATAGTACTTTTGGGGATAAACAATGCCACATGGTCAGTTTTGCTGAATTCAGGTGGTTTCTTCAACAGCCCAAAAATGTATTATTCCACATATTGCTCTAATTCTTTCTTTTGCCCCATTAAATTGTTCCCAAATATTTATAGGCAATATTGAAAGATAGGCAAATGTAAAGAGATATGTTCAAAATGCCACCTTTTTAGGTCGTGTTTTGGGGGCTATTTTTTATCAACAGATTCGATTTTAACAAAGTTATTCATATACTGTTTGAACTAAAATGATACTGAATATGTGTGACACCATCGATAGTTCCCCAAAACACTGATGACACCAGTCTCATGCATAACTGGAAATCCAAAATCCGACCAACATGAATTTCGTGTGGACAAGGTCATAGTCACATTCGCCCCAAACATACTATATTCAGAACGTGCAATGAATGGGATATATGGTGATTTGTTATTTCGATTTATTATCTCAACAGCAGGAGAAACACGTCAATAACTGCGATGTGAAGTCCTGACGGATTTTCGCTAATGTATTTGCATAATTACATAAAACATGTAGAATATCCGAAATCTGGCCCAAAATTTGGCGGGAAAGTTGAAGGGAAAGTTTTGTCCCTAGAGTGACAAAATCACGTAAAATAATGCGACGTTTTAAATCTCACTGTCCAGCATTATAGAGATAGAAGCATGGAGGTAAACCCAGGATGTTGTACTCACTTAGCCTAACAGCTTTTGTATAGACAAGGCAATGACCCATTGCCTTCCAAAGCGTCTGAGGTCAAAGTTGATCTCAATGATGACCTCGACCTTAATCACTCGTGAATATTTCGAGTAGTAGTTCGTTTAAAAATTTTTCCAAATATGTCACCATTTCCGGATTCAGATGTCATTTGACATCATTGTGATGTCAAGTGTGGTTTTCGATTGAAATTTGAGCCTTTCGGGTGCCAGGTGTAGGAAATTAGGTTATTTATTGCAGATTTGATGCTCGAATCTCATGTTTCAATAATTACCACTGCCGGTTGCCAATTTTTAGCATGATTATATATTTGGTTGTGACATAATTGACGATCAGGGCCACATGACGTCGAGCCTTCTTTTTGTTGAATATTCACTGTTATTTCAAATCACATATGTTGTATTCCGATGTGTATTGCATATTCTTTGCCAGCAATATGCCTGTAAATTTTCCATGAAAATTTGATCACCGTTTTTGACATAATAGACGTTTCATGGCAACTCATAGTCACACTAGACAAAATATCAACTGCTACTATAGCTACTATAGCTACCATAGCTATAGCTGTTGATTCAGTTAAGATTAATCAGGTATATAGTCTCATTAGGCTGGTTCCGAACATCATAAGGTTATGGAAATAATTGAAGCAGCTGCCTCTTAGTGCAACTCATCTAATACAAGATAATAAAACATGTGCACATTGATTTTGACGATTACACTCCGTCCGAGTTGTCTTCTCATCCGATTTAACACACATCTTATATATCACATTACTACATTGAACTGGCGGAAGAAAACAAGAGACCGACAAGAGAGCAGGAGACCGAAGGTCGAATGCTTTCTTGATGTTCTTCCACCAGTTCAAACGAGACTTTTCACGCATGCTGAAAAATACACGAAACAGGTTTTGTTTTTATCACATGCTATGAATTGATGATTCTGAAAGATTTGAAAATCCAACCCCTGTAAATTAAAATGAAATTGTACCAAAGATTGCAAAAACTTATTACAATCTTTGATTGTATCCAGGGACTCCTCCTACTGAGTAGAAGAGCTGTGAACATGTCTGTTGCTAGTTTTGGTTTTATCACATGCTATGAATTGATGATTATGAAATATTTGAAAACCCAACCCCAAAATTGAAATGAAATTGTACCAAAGATGTTGTAATGCTTTGTGGTTAACGTGGCTTAATCATGTTAATATTCATGTAGAATTGTAGCACGTTTATTTCACATTGCCGAGCTCTCAAGTAAACACGAACTGAAAGTTCTGCACAACATATGTCGAAACTACGAACTGTTAATTTTAGACAGTATCACAACATCCTCCTTGTTGAGAATAAAACATACTGATACGAAGTAGCACATTATGTTTTCAGCTATGTATATGATACACAAGAATTACGGTTAATTAACCAAACATTTGTAACTGAGTTATCAACCTTTCTTCAGTATATATGGCACATGAAATATAAACATATCAACATGTCAACATATCAGAACATATCAAAACATAGGTATCAAAGTATCAAAATATTTGATTCATGACAAAAACATTATTCACATACAGGGTAATCATAGGGTAGACTGCCCTCATACCCGGGGGATTATTCTGCCCCAAATTCGATATTGTGTCCCATGATCATTAGTTATAGCGTTCTGGCTTGCGGACCACTCTGCCACTTCTGGTGCGCATGACTGGAGCCCGTACTTGTGGCTCGTCGGGAGGTTCTGGCACCGGTGGTGTTTCTGTGGCAGGCTGTTCCGTTGGTGTTTCCACGGGCGGTACGCTCACTGGCGGGTCATGGGTTGGACTTGAGACTTGGGGCTCTGCTGCGAATCTGACATGTTTCGGTTGCACTACCATCTCACGCAGATGTCTGCGATTCCGCCTTAGTCGTGATCCGTTGGTAGTCTCCACAATGTAGCTTCGTGGCTCACTGCACTTTTCGATGATTTTGCCTGGGCACCATGTTTTTGTCTCCTTGTTCAGGATTCTGACAGGCTGTCCTACTTTCAGTGCAGGCAACTCAGTATTTCTACTGTTTGCATCATGGTGTTGTACCATTTTGTCGCGTTTTGCTTGCATACGTTCACGCTGTTCGAATGGTGCAGGCTCTCCACGGTGTGGCAGTAGTGTCACGGTGGGCCGCCCGAACATTAGTTCTGAGGGTGATGACTGAGCTTGGTCCAGTGGTGTTGCACGTAGGTTTAACAGGGCTAGTTGCACATCTCCACCATTTTCCAGGGTTTTCTTGATGATTGGCTTGACATGTTGTACATGTCTTTCAATAAATCCATTGCTGCGTGCATAGTGTGGTGAACTTATGACGTGTTTGATTTCCCACTGGGTGGTGAAAGTTTTGAATGGTTGTCCGGTGTATTGGGGTCCATTGTCGCTCATTAGCTCATCTGGTCGACCAAAGATGGCACAATAGGCTCTGATCTTGTTTGCTACGGCCTGGCTTGTTACTGGGAATGGCATTGCATCCACGAGCGGAAACTTTGTGAAGCGGTCAACTGTGATGAGGTACTGCTTGCTGTTGATCTCAAACAGGTCTGAGGCAATGAACTGCCATGGGCGAACAGGCAGTTGATGCGGTATCAATGGTTCTTTGGTATTTTCTACCTGGTGCTCCTGGCATCTCAGGCAAGACTTGCATAGTCTTTCTATATCAGCATTTATATTCACCCAGTACACACTTTCTCTGGCCAATCTTCTGGTCTTCTCGATACCTTGGTAGCCCTGGTGCAGTTGCTCTAGTATGTTTTCTTGCATGGATTTGGGTATGAGTATTTGGCGTCCCTTGAAGATAACTCCGGCTTCCATAGCCAACTCGTCTCGAAATGACCAATACTGTCTTAGGTCTTTAGACAGTTCTTTCATGTTTTCTGGCCATCCGCTGTGTACCAGACTTCAGTTTGTTCAGGACAGGATCTTTCTCGGTTTCATCACGGAGTTGTGTTCTTCTTTGTAGCGAGAAATTGATGATTGAGGTCGTTACGTGTTCTTCATCCTCTTCTTCGAGGTCTAGTCCATCGACTCGCAAGTCCAGGTTGATCTCGGCATCATTTCTGACATCGGGGATGCGGCTGAGAGCATCAGCGAGAATCATTTCGGGCCCTGGACGATACTCAATTGTGTAGTTATACCCTTGGATTTTCAGCAACATCCGTTGGAGCCGTGGTGTGCTGCATGGATGGGTTTTGCACAGATATTCACTAGTGGTTTGTGGTCTGTCACAATAGTGAATGGCCTGGCATACAGGAAGGTGTGATATCGCTGTATGCCAAAGACTACAGCCAGCATCTCACGTTCTATGTTACTGTATCTTGATTGACAGTCCGTGAGTGTCTTGGATGCGAATGCAACAGGTCGTCCATTCTGTATCAGGGCTGCCCCCAAGCCTTTCTGTGAGGCGTCTGCTTCTACTGTTACCGGGGCCTTGGCATTGTAGTACTTGAGGCAAGCGTCCTCTGTGATAGCTTTTTTCAGGGTTTCGAAGCAGTGCTGTTGATCTGTGTCCCATGTCCATGGCACGTCTTTCTTCAGGAGAGTACGGAGCGTATGCGCTTTCTCTGCCAGTTGTGGAATGAACTGGGATATATATGTTAGCATGCCCATGAATGTCTGTAGTTCTTCCTTGGTCTTGGGTACAGGCATTTTTTTGATACCCTGCACTTTTTCAGGATCTGGCTTGATGCCTCCAGCTGTGTATGTGTTCCCGAAGAACGACACGCTTGTCTTCTTTATGTCACATTTTTCGCTGTTGAATACCAAACCTCGCTCCTTCGCTCGGTTCATGAGGTTGATGAGGTTTGTATCATGGGCTTGCTCATTGTCTCCATGGACGATAATGTCGTCAGCTATGCAGGTAACACCTGGGAGATCTTCTATCAGCTGGACCATTTTTGCCTGAAATATGTCCTGCGACACATTTAAACCAAATGGTAGACGTCTCCAGCAGTAACGTCCAAACGGCGTTCGGAATGTAGTCAGGAGCTGGGACTCCTCATGCAGGTGGATGGCCCAGTAACCAGCTTTTGCGTCTAGCTTGCTGAATAATGATGCATTAGCGAATGCAGGATTCAGTTCCTCGAGTGTAGGGATCTTGTGTGGGCAACGTTTCAAGCCTTTGTTGAGACGCTGCGGATCAAGGCATACTCGAAGGGATCCATCTTTTTTTTGTGCTGTAAGCAAGGCTGGAACACCAATCTGTGTGTTCCTCGACCTTACGGATGACCTCTAGGGAGACTAGTCTGTCCTGTTCTTCTTTAAGAATCTCCTTGACATGAATCGAACACTTCCTGGGCGCATCAATAAAGGGCTCTGCGTCTTCCTTCAGTACCAGCTTAGCACTTCCTGGCAGATTTCCAATCTTGTCGAACTGGTCCGGGTACATCTGCTTCAGGTCCTTGATATCATTCACCTTGGTGATGCTATCAACATTGATTGTGACCAGGTTGAGCAGTTCACTCGTCGGTAGTCCAACAACCGCTGGTCCGGGAACATCGACAAGGTAGAACCTGGCTTTTTTCCACCAGCTACCTTTGTTCTTGCAGAGCATGTCTAGACTGCCTAGACTTTGGCAGACCATTGTACGCAGTCAGCTTTACCTTGACTGGTGTGAGAAGTCTGTCTGTGTTCACTTCAGGCCCATACATCTGTCTCAAAGTTCTGAGTGGCAAGGTGTTGCCAGATGCACCTGTATCGATTTTTAGTTTCAGCTTGTAGCCGTCGCCAAAAAGTCCTGGTGGTTGAATGCTGAGATCTGTGAAGGCTGCATCACGGTACTTTGGTCGTTCATGGATCGCGTCCAGACATTGATGACTCACAGTGATGGCGAAAAAGCTCTTTTGATATGTTTCACCGTCTGTTTCATATTCTGTGTCTGTACCCAGTGTGTTCACTTGCTCGTTCTTGTGCTCTTTGTTTCTGTACCTGTATCTCCGTTGGCCTGGTGACTTTCCTCAAGTTCTTGGTGACTTTCCACGACTTCCAAATGATTTTCTGTGACTTCCGCTTGTTTTGTGATGTTTGGTTTTTGTTGTTTTCCTGCAACAATCGGCCCAGTGCCCTCGTGTGCCACACGCACTGCATATATCATTATATGCTGGGCAGTTTCTCCGCGTGTGCACAGTTCCACAGAAAGAGCAATCCCGGCGTGCTCGTTCATAATCCCGTGGTTTGAAACTGTGTATATCTTTTGTCGGTTTTTCTAATTGTTGAAGTTGATTGCGACCTGCGAACACAGCTTCATGTTTCCGTCCTTCCTTCAACATGTCTTCTGTTTTGTACCCGACAGCTTTGTCTAACAGTTCTTTACGGAAACTATCGAGTGGCGTACTTGCAATCACCAGCTCTATGATTCTTTCATGCAGTTCATTTTCAGTAAACTGACACTTCAGGGCTAGTGTTTTTGCTCTGGTTACAAAATCATCGAGGGTTTCTTTCTGTTGTCTGTACTGCATCAAGTGCAGTCTGTGGATACGAAAATTGACATTCAATCTGAGTTGTGATTCAAAGAATGTCCAGAGCTCTGTAGCATCTTTTTTCTTGTCATCAGTTAGACCGCTGGCGTTTAGACTCTTTAGTCCTTCATCACCGATACCTCTGCATATTTTCCTGCTCTTTGCAGCGTTATCTGTGATGTTCTCATCGTCGAGGTACAGGACCATCTTCTGCTTGAATAAGCTCATTGATTCTGATAGATCAGATGCTGACCAGTCCATGGTGGGAATTTGCGACTGTGTTGCCATGTTGCTTGTAGCGACAGTTTATCCGAAGACAAACAATAGCATGTACAGTGTAGCCTACTGAGGGCAGACCTAGATCAACAGTCCGGAGAATCACACTACCGCGACCGGTGGGCGATAATGGGTGAAATTGGCACGGCGTCAGCGAGGTAGATGACAACGCTAATGTAGCATGACAAACGCGACATGTGAGAAAATCGAACACCATGTATGTCGCGTTTCTCACGGTCGAATGCTTATTATCGCCCATGTCGCATTTTTCACGCCTGATGTGATTGGTGGATAATATTTTATTCTAATCTGCTTGCAATATCCACATCATGGATTATTTGGCTTCTAAATACGTTCCAATTTAATCATTGTTGCAATAGGAAATGTAAACAGACACACTTGATGTCAATTTGTGTGTTTTGCCAATGGAATGCTTTGAACTCGTAGGCCTACTACCGTATCTTCTCACTCATGATCACCATTTGCACGACTTAAATGGAACGCAGCACATAACGCACCCAACATCGTTCGATGTATTGGTCATATATCGCACCATAACCCCCCCCCCCCCCCTCCCTGTTGTGCCAGATCGTCCACTACCACTCGATTTCAGCGCTGTGTCCTGATTCAATATTGCGTTGTCCATGAATTGGACGATAATATGGTCATGCATGTCGTGAATTTCACGAACAAAAGCTATTTCAATAGCTCCGCAGTTAATGTCGGGTATTTCACGGGCATGTCGCTTTTTTCACGGCGGAAATACCAACCGTGAAAAAAGCGACATGGTCGGATATTTCACGTGAAAAAAGCGACATGGTCACTTTTATCACATGAAAAAGCCGACCATGTCGGGGTTTTCACAATATTCGGTTTTATCATGCAGCACTAACAGAGTTATAGACCATATAGATCTATGAAAAGACAACAGTCTTGGGTATAAGCTTTACCGCTGCCACCATGTTGTAATGCTTTGTGGTTAACGTGGCTTAATCATGTTAATATTCATGTAGAATTGTAGCACGTTTATTTCACATTGCCGAGCTCTCAAGTAAACACGAACTGAAAGTTCTGCACAACATATGTCGAAACTACGAACTGTTAATTTTAGACAGTATCACAACAAAAGATTGCAAAAACTTCTTGCAATTTTCGATTGTACCGAATGACTACTGAGAAGAAGAGCTGTGAACATGTCTGTTGCTAAGAAACAGTATAAACAATTCAGATCACCAGGTCGTCAAATACTCTGTATTATGACGTCAAGATGGTTGTACGTTTTTTGTATGGTTATACGTTTCTAAGGCTGAATCGCGTGAGGTAATAAAACACTCGTGCTGTAATTCTTATTTCACATCAAAACGCATTCAGACAAGTGCATGTGAATACGTGAAATGTGGAGCAAAAATGTGAAAAAGTAGTGCAGACATCATGTTTCCGGCAGAGGTTATCACACGGTCGGAAATCACTGTGTCTTCCTACTGTCGATACTGAGTGCATCTGGGTTCCAGTGGAATGTGTTTCAATTTGCATTTTCAAATAAATTGCCTCAATCACTGTGCATGTTATAAATTTGCTTGTCATTTGGATTTTGTTGAAATCGAAAATTACATGTGTTCTTGTTTTGCCAACAGGTGAAGCACAGTATCCAGCAACTGTGGTATGACGACCCCGAGAGTTGTCTCGCCAAGTATGACATGGTCCGCGACATGGGCATGAGGGGTGTAGGGGTGTGGTACGCGGACTCCATCAGCTACAAGGACCCGAGCCAAGTGTCAGGCATGTGGGGCGTCCTACCACACCGGGAGAAGGAGGAGTCTGGGTGGCCAAAACCAGCTGGCCTGGGCTCCGAGTCCGCAGATCAATGGCTGTTTGGAGGCAAATGAAAACCTGCATTTATTTGGGGTTTTGCTGGCACGTATAACCAGCAAGCATACTGGCCAATGTATGCTCATGTACACAAACACACACACACACATACAACATGTACGTCTTCAACTGCATTTTCTGATTGAACTAGCGACTGCACACACTAGTGTGTCATCGACTGAATGTGTCATTTTGTTCATTTCCTTTGTGAAGTGCATGATTCGGTTATATAAATATATAAGGCTGTTTATTACAACATGCTTGTGGATAGAGGTTTGATACATATTAACATAAGTTCAAATGGATCCTTTGTGGATCCTTTGTTAACATTGAATTCGACCTTGCACGGCTTTGGTCTGACAGTCTATTGTAAGGATGACGCGTGCATCCAACATCTTTCATTCGTTAGTTTGGTTCACGTCACAATTACATTGACGCTATTATTATGCTTCTCCGGAGAAGAAATCTAGTCCTTGACTAATATTTTACATTTCTTGGTCACTGCTCAAGCTTCAGCTCAGTTTTGTAATATGGTCAACGCCTGCCCAATCATAAGGTGATCATAAATGTCATGTATACCGGTAATATCCACTGTATCAAATGGGGCGTGGATAAAGCACATACGATAGGTGGCAGCATTGTAATAGTGGTAAATTTGGCGCCAAATCACTACGGAATTTCGTCTGTTGTGAACCATGCACGTGACATTTGGCGCGAAAATTCCGTATGTTTGGAGTAATGCCATGGAATCGTCATAATAAATAACGTTATGACGTCATTTTACCACTAAAACAGTGCTGCCAGCTGGCGAATAGGCGTTTTTCTGCTCATGCCCATTGTTTCAACTTTCTGTTTCAATGGTCGTCTTTTACTTCCAAGGCGATGCTCGCCCGGCTGTTCGCAGAGTGGATTCTTATACTGCCATCAAAATTCACTTTACCCCTGATAGACGTTTTGGCAGTATTCATATTTGCTAATTTTTGCGTACTCTCTAATTGTATGCCTAATTGTTTTCTAATTGTTTGTTGAATATAGATGAGAGCGTGGGACATGATACTTGGGCCATACAAATGATGCCTCATACATGACTGGTTAATGCTCTGACATGTGAGCTCTGATGCACGCAGTGATATACTTGGTCAATCAACATATATGCACTAAAAAATAGACCAGGCGTGTGCACCGTGTATACTTAAAAACTACTGTAGTTTGAATTTGTTCATATAATTCTCCATAATTTTCAGTGAAGTTAAAAGAAAACAATTTCCTCGTCAAGATTTTGTTAACTTACACTTGTGTGTAAATGTTTATTATTTTGTGAATACAAATGCACATTGATGATCATTGTAATCATATAGTGTAGTCACAGAAATATTCAAGCTGGATATTTCTAATTGAGTTTGGTGTTTAAGTGAAGAATACCGCTCAAATATACTGTTACAAGATATAAGAAAATTAATTAATTTGTTTCGTTACGTAGATAAACACAAACAAGGATGAGCAATACTCGTCAATATAAACGTGAGCAAGGAATATGGTCACATGATACCAGATGCGCATTTTACCACACTTTGACAGCTTGACGTGACACTGTAAATGTGCGAACGAGTGGACTAGATGTTCCGTAATGATACACGGCAAATTGCGAGCAGAAATTTATTCACCTTCAGAATACATATAGATCTTCATACTTCCAAGACTGACGTGAATCTGAGTGGGAAAAATCCTGTCATAGCAAGAATCATCTGAAGGCTCATATATGCACGTGAAGTTCAAACGAATGACAAAAAATATACATAGATACACATGGTTGGAAATACTAGTAATGTAAAGTAAAGTAATAATAGTATTAATGGAAATAAAATTCAGTTTTGAGGATTTAAAAGTAGATGAGTTGAGTTTTTTTATTCTTCAATTGCAGTTGTCGTGAGGAGAAAGCTTGCCGTTGTTAGTGGACGTCTATGCGATCCTGGTATAGGGCGTCTTTACATTGAAGCCACCACACTGTCCGACAGCCTATATGAGGAATTCACATATTGAAAGACATACATTGTTGATAAATGTTAGAATCAATGTTTACCGATTAGTATGACTGATGGGAAATATGTCATTTACCTGTTCAATTTTGACAGTATCATGGGCGGGCACTGAAATCGTGATTGTTTTGCTGTGTGACTTCGACCATATCTCATGATCGGTAACACTTCGCTCCCAGTTAAAACCAGTTGTAAACGATGTCGACACACTAGCTGAGAACACACCTTTCAACTCAGCGCTCACCTGTGAAGAATTTATTGACCAATCATAGAAAACTAGTATTATTCTAGAACAAATGTATGAGTAACATCATGACACACAGCAGAATGGTTTTGACTTAGGTCTATACAAACCTCAGAAGTGATGGATACTTCAACACTGCCACCGTTGGTGCTGGTGGAGCTTGTGCCTCTTTCGATGCCCGTGGTTTCCGAGAACGAACAGTCAATTTCATACGGCTTGGTGTTTTGACAGCTGTCAATAACTCTCCAGGCATCAGATGGTACACAATCGATTATTGGAGACACAGCCACATCCAGATGACAGTCAATCCAGTCATTGGCACCAGGGTTGCCATTATAAGCCCCATTTATTTGGATACATTGTCTGTGGGTCATCTTCACGATCGCATAGCCGACTTTACTTTCGCACTCGCCGACACCACACAGAATGATGGCTGTTATTTTTTGTCGATCGCTGCCATCCATCCTCTCCCAGTACAAGTGGCAGTCGATCCAGTCGTTCACAGAGGGATTCCCATTATATCTACCATGTAATTTATCGCAATCCCTTCTGGTCATTTTCGAAATTCCATAGATGCGGGTCTTGTGTGAGCTGGAAGATTGGTCCGGATCTATGCCCCATGCATAACCACTCGAAACCCTCCCAGAACTTGGAACCAGGCACATGTCCAGATGGCAGTCGATCCAAGCCCCGTCACTAGGATTGCCATTCCATGCTCCACCCATCGTGCGACAGTGGTATTTCTTCATTCTGACTATACCATAAGCCTTCCTCTGGCTACAGGTACCTACCCTGCCCAATACCAAACGGTAGCTTTGGGCCCATCCCACAGCTGCGAGTAGAAGGGTCAATAGTAGGATTCCGTTCATGGTGCTGGCGGCCTGCAAATATATTTAGACCAGGTGCTTTGTGGTCGCTGACGGTCAAGCAGATGTATCTTCCGACTGCTATCATCTCCAGCCCCCAAATATGTTGAAGCCGATATTAATTTGTGGAATGTTATTTGAATTGAGTTTTCCTACATTGCTCTACAATTGGAGAGCCACCAACGATGATTCCAGTATCAATGGCTCTCGACAGTTAACATTTTCAAATCGTTTTACATGTCTACAGTGTACATGATTTAGTATTGTAAATTAAAAATAATAATAATCTGTAAAAATTGAAGCTTCACCTGCTAGATGATTGTATTCACTTAAAATCGACTTGTGGACCGACATTTCAAGACTCAATGTACATTCAAAAGAAATATTCGATATTGAACGTTGTTCATTTAAATCATGAAAACTCAATTTTTGTTACTAATTTTCCCCAATCCCAATCAACGCTGATAATTATCTGATATGTCAAAGTGAGCAGCTCATATCATCATAATGAGTATGATAGATCAAATCAATATACATATATGCTCACAACAAAATATGGGATCCATTCAAGAATTTTGACCCTTAGAGTGTTTAAGGGGGCCATGGAATAGGTGGCAATGGTGAATTGTTGGGGGGGTGGGGACATATATGCGTCGAGCACACTGTGTAACTTGAATTGCGTATTGCTTGATTATATAGTACATATTTAGCATATATGAAGAATAATTTACGTCTAACTGTGCATGGCATATCGGTATATTACACGGTCATGGTCATGAGATCACCGAATCGGGATCATCAACTACCACGGGAGGAATCAAACGAACAGGACATATGACGTCTTACCTAAAAGAAATGAGCTTTATTTACAATAATTCATTCGCATTTCAGTATTTGCAAACAACAGACCAACTTCATAATTGCAATTCCCATTTTCTACTCTCACAAGCTTTAGTTGATTTTCAAAGATCAGTCTTTATCCAATCAAATACTAGTAAGGATATCACTCACAATCCCAGCGACACGGGAGGGATTGGATTGAAAAATAGACTGGTCAATACGTATTGTGTTCATTAAAAAAAATTCATGCTGTACAGCATCGTTCCGCATAAGTTATTGAAACCAACCCCGAACATCCACTAAGCAATGGATGTTAATACCATCCAGACACGTCAAAACTATCTGTGTGCTGCGCAAGTACGGGTGAGAGTGCAATGCCTGCAAAAACTATGGTTTCTGGAGAAACAACACGTACTTACATGTATTTCGTGTGGACTGCTTCGAATTCGTCGAGCCCCGTGTCTCTTCCATGTGAACTGAACGTCTTATATAGCCCAAGTACGTGATTCCCTTTGTAGCATATGGTTAAAAAATACTATGCCCCAGACCAGAACAGCCAACCAGAACATGACACGCATATCGTCTGATTCATGAACAACCAATGGTTATAGGACGTTCTGAGCAGATCCTACAGTAATGTTATTATAATTCTGATATCTCGTTTTGACATCATTTTTGTCATATCGATTATATCACAACACCATTTCGCAAATGCAGGCTGTAAGTATGTGTATGTGTTGTGTATTTGTTTAGATATATCCTTGATAAGCCTGACAATATAACACATGTTTTTTACCATTACCATTCACAACCAGTAACAATAGATTAACGCAAAAAGCTTAAGTTAACATCCCAAACGTGAATCTGCTGCGAATCGTGAATCATCCGCAAACCGTGAATCGTGAATACTGAAAAAATACCCACGAACCATAAATACACATCTCGTAAACCTTTGTTCGCGTTTCGTGGGATATTTTATTCACGGTTCGCAGCGATATCATGAACGGTTGGCGGATATTCACGTTTTGCAATTCACGATTCGCGGACAATTCACAATTTGCAGCAGATTCATGTTTGGGGTGTCAACAGCATATCTTACCAGAAATATTCCAACAAGAACAACAACTCACAATGTCTGCAGCAAAAGTGAGAGATACACCTCCTTTCAGCAGTATTTGAGAACATTAGCTTCCAATTTACACAATTTTTCTATAGTTTTGGACATTTAGGATTTGCCAACATCATCATTTCATACATTCTGTGTGATTTTGCTGCGATCAGCACCGGTTTTCACCAAAAACGTATTCCCCTCTGATTTCATTCATTCTGAGCCTTGTGCTGTTGTATTTGTGATGTACCTACCCCATATGACACATGGTTTTCTACGTGATAATAATTGATGCAGTAATAACAAGTAAACGTCAGGGATCCAGAATAGCAAAAGTTGTCGCCGCATGAAACAAATACGTTGGCCAAAATTCTTGCTGTGAGATCGTCAGCCAAATAAACTAATAAAATTGGATGATGTATGTGCTAGAATATCAGTTCGTGGGCTGAGCGGCAGGTGAAAAAAGGTGCACTGTGCTAAGCGGCACCGGAAGTTAAAGTAACTTTGTATTTGATATAGGCCGCCGCTGATGCGGCGACCAATGATACATAGTGTGCAATTATAATGGCTTTTATTCGCTGAAGAAATGTTTTGACAAGTGATTACATACAAAACTCCATCTCGAATTAGCATGATGTAGATCACTTTATATTATTTTGCATACGTAATATATTTCAAATATATTCTTTGTGTTTAAACTGATAACACATTTGCAAATTATGAGGTTGAACACAAGTAAATATGCCTGAAATACAGAGAATGTTCAAAACAGAGAATCTGGTCATGAGAAAACTGCCTGAAATACAGATATTACTCATACCTACACATTTCAGTTTATTCAGCTGTGCATTGTGTTTATTCAACTGGGAAGTGTGTTTTAGGATGGATTCTCCAGTTTTGTGTATATCATATAGAGCAGAATTAGGGCACAAAATTAATGGTGCGTCTGTTGAGTAACTTGCAGTATGACAAGAAGTATGTTAGGACGTATCTCAAATTATGTTAAAGTAAATGCTCAACTGATACTGCTTTAACTGGGGAACAGTGTTTGTAACCTGATTCAAAACGATGCACATATGAGTAAATAGGGGAAGAGGGGACAAAGCGGGCCATGGGACAAAGCGAGTCATCCCCAAGTGCTAAGTGACGTCAGTCATATGCGCCGATGAATGTTCAGCAAAAAAGTACACAGTTTTGGTTAAAGCGGCCAGTCCGTCACAGCTTTTCATAAATCAAGAAAGTGGAATGGTTTCGGTGAAAGAAACCATGTAACTACTAACGATAGGTAGAAGTTTATTTTAAAAGCAATGTAAATATATAGAATGTACCTTTATAACAGATTTTGTGGAGATAATAACTGTTGATTTCGTTTTTTCGTTTCAGGACATCATCAAATACATGTGGAGATAGTACTAGTTTTATGTTGTGTTGGGCAAAGTGGGCCCCGGCAAAGTGGGACATGGCCCACTTTGCCTCGTCTCTGTTCCATCAGATGGTATGGTCTGTGTGTGAACTAACAATTGTGTTGTGAATAGATATTTAACTAAATACATATTATTATACACATTCATACACACATCGCCGCACACACATCCATACGGTTATGCTGTACCACTGCGCAGATGATAGATGTATTGGCCTAATAACTATGGTTTTTGCATGTGGTAAAAACGCTACAAACGTACCACGCCGAACCAGGGTGCTTGGTCTGTAGAGAATCTGCACAGTGTTATTATGCAAGTATCTCGTCAAATTGTAAGAAGGAAAATACCAAAGCAAAAGACGTCTCGCAGTAATGAATGCATCGTATGTAACGAGCATTACATTGAACCCAGGGGCGGGGGGCAGGAGAGGAGGGGAATCCGATTCAATGTGGACAGTACAGTCAATGGGCTCACGAGACACATACTTCACACACAGATGGGGCTTTCAAATGCCACAACTGTGACTTGTAACAATAACTAGTAATTTTTAATATCATGTAAAGGGGTACCATACGTATCATTGCAATATGGTTGTATTGGTTGTAGATATGATTTCATCCTTATAGCTCATATAGGATTATCCTAAGTATGGGAAGGACGGGACATGCTAATTGCCTTTTGGTAATTGCTTATTGCTAGAAACCCATTAATGGGTTTCTGTTAATGCTAATAGTTTTTTTTGCTAAACGTATATGGGAAACCATAACCAGAATATTTTTTCAAGGAAATGTTGACACAGTTGTGGTCACAAGTTCATGATGATGACATAACGAATTTATGAGAAAATGTGTGTCTGTGTTTTCTTGTGTGTTTGTACAAGAATTATCTGCACAATAAGAACCCACAGTTACCAACAAGCAAAAGCAATGACAGAAATTCATTGCCTTACGGGCTTGCTCTTACTATGTATCTTACTATGTGTCTTACTATGTAAGATTTCATCTCAACAATTAGCCGATTCACTTCAACGTATAAGGCATATTTTACCGTGGGCGTCTCATTCATTACCTTTTATTGCTAATTATCAGGCTGAGTGGCTGAGTGTATTTATGATCCCCGGTACTAGAACAGAAGCCTCGGCCCAATTTGTACACCTACATGGCCCACTTGAACTACATGGCCCACTTGCATGGGCCATCCTGAACTTTTTTTGCATCGTTCGCAATTTTCCATAGACTGTTTCTGCATCACTGTTGTGGTCGTATTTCAGAATAGCACAATTTCCTTTTATGATCACAACGCCTGAAAGATTGCTCAAAAACATATGTGTAGGATTTGGCCTCAAATTAAGTCCCGCTTTGCCCCCTCTTCCCCTATAAATTTATATCCTAACATTGAATCATGCGCCGAGAATGACCCACCTGATTTTTTCCGCGCCCAAATCATAAAAATAATTCTGCCCCTGATGATGGCAGTGTGGTTTTGGGTATGGGTGTTTGACAGACAATGTTTTCATGGAGAGAATGATACTCATGTTGTTATCAAATATATTTGAAACAAATGTAATAATGTGAAATATATTTTACTAAAGCGTTGATGAAAATGATATAAATTATGCGTGTTTTGATCCAGTAACATGGAACTGCTTCGAATGCACCAATGGGCAGTGCGATGGTGCATGCAACATCGACAACATATGCATCCTTTGTCATTAACTGCACTGATAGACCTAACATCACCTGACATATACACGAAACGGTCCAGACGTATAGAAAAAATGTTTTGTTCAGCTATGCACTAGTTTTCAGGAACGCTTTCCATTTTTTCAATCGGTTTATCTGACTCTTATCTTTGACAAACAACTTGCTTCGACTGGGTACAAGTGGACTGGGACGTGCTTGCACGTGATATGTGACCTAGATTGCAATTCTCATTGTCACCTCCATCAGGGGTACATGCACGTGCGTGCTTGCACGTGATATGTGACCTAGATTGCAACTCTCATTGTTGCCTCCATCAGGGGTACATGCACGTGCGTGCTTGCACGTGATATGTGACCTAGATTGCAATTCTCATTGTCGTTTCCATCAGGGGTACATGCACGTGCGTGCTTGCACGTGATATGTGACCTAGATTGCAATTCTCATTGTCGTTTCCATCAGGGGTACATGCACGTGCGTGCTTGCACGTGATATGTGACCTAGATTGCAACTCTCATTGTCGTTTCCATCAGGGGTACATGCACGTGCGTGCTGGCACGTGATATGTGACCTAGATTGCAACTCTCATTGTCGTTTCCATCAGGGGTACATGCACGTGCGTGCTTGCACGTGATATGTGACCTAGATTGCAACTCTCATTGTCGTTTCCATCAGGGGTACATGCACGTGCGTGCTGGCACGTGATATGTGACCTAGATTGCAACTCTCATCATCGCCTCCATCAGGGGTACATGCACGTGCGTGCTGGCACGTGATATATGTCGATGCGTTGGTCCGGCAACATTACCACAGCATATTTGTTTCAAAAATTTTAGTGTCAACAAGCAGATGGAGACAATCACTAAAAAATATTTCAGTTAGATTGTTAAACGTTCTCAAATTTTCTTCATGCCAGTTTTTTTGCTAAGCGTATATAGGAAACCATAACCAGAATATTTTTTCAAGGAAATGTTGGCACAGTTGTGGTCACAAGTTCACGATGATGACATAACAAATTTATGAGAAAACGTGTGTCTGTGTTTTCTTGTGTGTTTGTACAAAAACTATCTGCACAATAAGCAACACACAGTTACCAACAAGCAATAGCAATGACAGAAATTCATTGTCTTACGGGCTTACTATTACTATGTATCATACTATGTGTCTACTATATCATACTATGTGTCTATATTGTCTAACAGCAATTTCCGTTGGTCTAATCAGACCGATATCTAGATAGTTACTCATTCAAACTGGTATCAAATAAACTACTGGTTGGACTCTGTGGGTTTTCTGTTCATTTCATCTCACCAATTAGCGGATTAACTTCATCTTATAAGGCATATTTTACCGTGGGAGTCTCATTCATTACCTTTTATTGCTAATTATCAGGCTGAGTGGCTGAGTGTATTTATCCCTGGTACTTGAACAGACGCCTCGGCCCAATTTGTACACCTATATGGCCCACTTGAACTACATGGCCCACTTGGGCCATCCTGAACTTTTTTTGCATGGTTCGCAATTTTCCATAGACTGTTTCTGCATCACTGTTGTGGTCGTTTTTCAGAATAGCACAATTTCCTTTTATGATCACAACGCCTGAAAGATTGCTCAAAAACATTTGTGTAGAACAAAGTAAGTCCCGCTTTTCCCCCTCTTCCCCTATAAATTTATATTCTAATATTGAATCATGCGCCTATAATGACCCACCTGATTTTTCCGCGCCCAAATCATAAGAATAAATCTGCCTCTGATGATGGCAGTGTGGTTTGGGATATGGGTGTTTGACAGACAATGTTTTCATGGAGAGAATGATACTCATGTTGTTATCAAATATATTTGAAACAAATGTAATAATGTGAAATATATTTTACTAAAGCGTTGATGAAAATGATATAAATTATGCGTGTTTTGATCCAGTAACATGGAACTGCTTCGAATGCACCAATGGGCAGTGCTATGGTGCATGCAACATCGACAACATATGCATCCTTTGTCATTAACTGCACTGATAGACCTAACATCACCTGACATATACACGAAACGGTCCAAACGTATAGAAAAAATGTTTTGTTCAGCTATGCACTAGTTTTCAGGAACGCTTTCCATTTTTTCAATCGGTTTATCTGACTCTTATCTTTGACAAACAACTTGCTTCGACTGGGTACAAGTGGACTGGGACGTGCTTGCACGTGATATGTGACCTAGATTGCAACTCTCATTGTCGTTTCCATAAGGGGTACATGCACGTGTGTGCTGGCACGTGATTTATGACCTAGATTGCAACTCTCGTTGTCGCCTCCATCAAGAAGCGACATATTCAAATACGATTAAAACGGCCCATGGGTCGATGCGTTGGTCCGGCAACATTACCATAGCATATTTGTTTTAAAAAATTTAGTGTCAACAAGCAGATGGAGACAATCACTAAAATAATATTCCAGTTAGATACAAAACGTTCTCAAATTTTCTTCATGCCTGACAACCGCAAAATATTGCGAGTACTCCGATAGATTCGACCGATGAGACAGCGGGTTCCCTGGAATTCCCCCCGAGTCCGTGGGGATGGTTTGTTGATATCATCATGGCTTGAGCACTGTTCCGAAAGATGTCATTCTTGAATGGGAACGTAGTGCCGACCATTCAAAATGTGATAATGGTCGGGGGAAAAGCTTGTCAAGTGATGTACCGAGCAGTGGGGTACCTGATATTTTTTCCAGGGGGGGGGGGGGGGGGGGGTTGAGTTGGATTTCTCAAATAGCCAAGGGCTAATCTAGTAAGATTTCCAACATAGTTTACATTTGAGAACAAATACGGATACACAGGTAAACATGACACCTATTCATTACACATGTTCCAATATGTTCAAAACAGACATGACATAAGATCAACACAGAGGTAACGTGATGATGAGGATAATGCGAGAACAATGGAGAGTAAATGATTTAGGACTTCAAGTCTTAACTAGCGATGAAAAATTGTAACACAGCCACTGTTTGAACTGGAGATGATGTTGGTGAACTGGAGGGAGATTATTTACTCAGAGGTTATATGGATATATTGTGATGGGCAATGTTGTGATACATCATGGTGTGATGTATATTATGTGCTCTCAATTATTTCTACACAGTTATGTAGAAGGTACAATAGCGAACATAAGTTTCTATCACCCATCAATTCCCTGAAAAGCAAAGGAGCAGCCTATACGGCGCAGAAGCCAGAGTTTTTTTTTTTCATGTTCTGTGATTGATTTTGAACTCTTTTCTGGCTCTGAATGATTTTCATTCCCCACAAGCATGCAACTATCTTGTCATGATTGTATTCAAGTATATGTATCTCGAAACTATACACCATGTCACTGTAATACTAGTATTTCATTTCACATAACATAATTAAAGGACAATGACACTCAATTGTCACCACACACGTGTGCTAGATCGACACACTCCAATCGACGCTGAGAGATTCATTCCAATATCTGTGAAATATATTTTACGATCACTGACCTATGCATGTTATATATATAGTGTTCTACAGGACTGCAATTTGATGGATTTCTGAATCGGGGAATTTTAGAAGAAAATGGGGAGGAGGCTGCAGCATCCCCCACCCCCACCACCCCAATCTAATCCTCTGGGTCAGACGGCCTTAAACATTGAACATGAGTAAGCAAAAAAGTATGATTCTGGTTGCAATCCCTGCACTTTGCCTGTACACAACTTTCGCTTCGGAATCCACGTATTGTTGTCGCCTGCACATCGCCTTTACACAACTTTCGCTTCGGAACCCACGTATTGTTGTCGATACATTTTCAGTGTTAGTGTCAGCGCATCACGAAGCATGCACAGTATGTCATAATTAACAGTTGTTAAAGGAATGCAGACTCAGATAAACTTCCCATTCCTCACATTGTAATCGAGCTATGCACTGCTTTGCTCTGGTGAACTGGGTGACTGACCGTACCCAGTTCTGGAACCTCCCCAATCAAGCGCTAATTGACGGACAAACTTGTTCGCCTGACACACTTGCAGCAATCGAACATCCCCTAGAAAGGTCTTCAATGTATTCAGTTCGCGTGCATGCAGTACATGCAATATTGTTTAGTGTGCATGCATGGTTATTTGTACGAAATATCACCCCATAAATATTCGAATGCACTGGCAACAACACTGTATCGCTCGTCTGGCCATTTCTGTTTATGAGAGCAACGCGCCCCCAAGCGAGTCTGGGAACGATCACAGATTTCCCGCCAATTTACCAAGAGGTCCATCGGCCTTGGAACAGCATATTTACACTTGAGCGCTCTCAGACGAAGGTATCTATAGGTATACGAGTCAGCCGCAGATAAAAACACACATCATGAAATATCAATCTCTATTTCAGGTTTTTGAATAACAATCAATGTTGCGTTTTAATTGGTAGCCTACCATAAATATTCAGCAACGTATACAGACCAATTGCATGTCTATGTGACGAAAGACCGGGATCGTGCTGGTGGGGGATCTTACTGGCGGGCACTGGCTGGAGCCGCGGCGAGGGTTGGGGGGGGGGGGTCTTGGGCTCTGAAACATATAGTTTCCATTTCCAAAAGATTTTTTAATCAAATGAAACCCATGGACTATGAAGCCTATGGACTATGTGTAATGGATTTATTGAGAACATCATTACGATTATCCTGTAGGTGCAACAGAACAATAATAACAATAAAGTGGCGCGAGGTTTTCCAAAGCTGACTCAACTAGCAACGATATAAACAACTCAAAAATACGTTGTTCCTAATAGTGGCACGTGCTCTAATAGTAGAGCGCCCTCTCTTTCCCCCAAAATATTCGCTTTTTGTAACCTTGTGATTCACTCCATATATTTTTGTTCCAATTCACACATGCATGTTATTTGGATTATAATAAAAGAGACTGAAGGCTATAGGTATATTTTTCAGTGTTTTTCTTGAATTTGGCCTAAAGTTTTGCGCTATTGCAGGAGCTTTAGGCGCGCTACATACCCCCACATCCACGTCTGGGAAAATTTTTTCAAAAAAATTAAAACAACAAATTGGTTAATTCTGTCGTTAAAACATTTATTATTATAATTCTTTCGTGAACCCCATCTGAATTCTTCAAATATGTTTTCTGTTTAAAAATACAAGTATTTTTCGTTTACATGAAACCAAAAATTAAGTATTCACACACAAATTGTGTGGCAGAAAGCACGCAGAATGGAAGATCATTGTATGATCGAAAATAAGGTCAAAAGATTATTTGTTTAAAGTTATGAAATCAGGGGAATGGAAACTAGGTCAGTTAAGAGCCAGAAGAAGTTCAGAAGCAACCTCAAAACACCAAAAAGGCTCTGGCTTCTGGAGCCCACGTATTAGCCTACAAGGGCTCCATCGCTCTGCTCGGTTGTTCCCTGTCAGGGAGCTCACATCGCTTGCGGGGAAATCCTGGTGACACCCCGGCTGTGAAGATAAAGTTAAATTGAGTCACAATATAGATATAGAAATACTAAAAAAAAAGATTTGTATATTTTGCATGTGTTGTTATTTATGTATGATTACCGAACAAATAATTTACCCAGTTCATTCCAAAATATCTTCAGGGTAAATTGTGAACCAGTAACGCGGGTAACACGCCAATCACAATTATATACATGTAATATTCCCAAGCCAAGAACTAAATTTACTTCTAAACTACCAAAATATACGTTTCCCTCAATATGAACAATGAGGCTACCATTCACTTTTTCCACAATAATAAAATTGCCACAAAACATTTTTGCAAATCATTCCTGCTGAATGAATATTCTGACACCATACAATGTGAAAACGCATACTGTAGAGACTGTAATTAATACTAACAACCATTTTTTTTTAGAGAGGTAACTGATACTTTCATTTATTGGTCCAAATGCTGGTCCTGTTCTCCGCCTTCCGCCCTGATCTGACCTGCTGTCCGTGCCCGTTACTGCCTCCGAAGGAAGATTCCATGTGTTGCATTGTATTTATATGTCTTATTATATTTATAATTTTCTCTTTTTCATGGTTATCACAGGAAGACGACGTAAGTGTCATGGGATACCCCGGACAGCTATACTTTGTTTTCATTTCTGTTCTTTGTATTTACCGGTACATTATTGTGTTTTTGTTTCTTATTGTTAACATTGTATTATAATAGCTGTCCGAAATAAATTTGACTTTGACTTTACTTGACTAGAAACCATATACCTATTTTATATCGTGCCCATCTGTTCTGCTCAGTTATTTTTCTTAAAGATAATAAAAAATGGAGTGGCTTGAATTCTTTGGGCCTATTTTGGACATATTATCAATGCCATGCTTTTGCTGCTTGCTCGACGAATCTGCAAAAATACATAAAACACGCATGCACGGGTACAAACATATTCCTAATCAGGGGTAGATACAGAATTCTAGAAAATAGGGGCGCAATTTACCCGGGCAAAAAGGCTGGGAGTCTGGGACAAGCGGACCTCAGAAACCAGAGCCTTGCTTTTATTCTATGGAATTAGGCCTACACACAAAATTGCTATGAACACCTTGTTCTAAAATATAATTTGACATCTTTTTTTGGTTGTTTGTTCATTTTGGGGGGTGGGGGGTTACGGGTGAAGACATCCGTTACTTTTCTATAATTTAAAATATACCATCATTCCCAGGTTATAAAAAAACATTACTGATGTTGGCATATGTACACGGATTAGACTGATTCACATTACTAAATTGTTTTCCTTCTTCACCCCATATGTTCTAGCTTGGTATTTTTGTCAATTCGATTTTATAGTTTGCAATTAAATGACAGAAGCATCCATTTTCGCCAGATTGCCCGAAACAACGAGGCACGGGGGAAAAATTAAAGATGCTTTCGTTTCCCTGTAAACCCTACTTGCCCTCCAAAATTCAAAAATGAAACGTGAGAATCACAGATCAAAACTGCAACTTCCCAATTTTCACAAAAATTTATTGTCATGTATGCAACAAAGATTCTAACAGTGATCTTCAAACAATTGAAAACCTGAAACAAATACTTTGGAGATACATGTGCAACGAAAATTAAGGCTCAAATATGGGAGGAGTTACAAAAGTATGGAAAAAATATATGCGAGTAACTCGGCTTTGATTAATGTTCACAGCATTCAAGGATAGCAGGGCCTACTCATCTGAAACAATGTCGAAGGTGCATGTTTTTTCATAGATTCACAGGTGATTACTATAGTACTATATTACATGTGTGGTGTGGTATAAGTTTGTAGGGAATGCCATTTGTACAAGCATTTACTTCTTTTTTTTTCATTTTCAACATAATGCATTGATGTTTCTTATGGAAGATCGAATAGTAGAAAGACAACACCGTTTATTAGACAAACACCTGAAATAATTATTTTTTACATTGTTTGTTGTGTTGTGTTTTTTATGCGGCTGACTCATATACCTAGATACTTTCGTCGGAGAGCGCTCAAGTGTAAATATGCTGTTTCAAGGCCGTTGGACCTCTTGGTAAATTGGCGGGAAATCTGTGATCGTTCCCAGACTCGCTTGGGGGCGCGATGCTCTCATAAACAGAAATGGCCAGACGAGCGATACAGTGTTGTTGCCAGTGCATTCGAATATTTATGGGTTGATATTTCGTACAAATAACCATGCATGCACACTAAACAGTATTGCATGTACTGCATGCACGCGAACTGAACACATTGAAGACCTTTCTAGTAGGTGTTCGATTGCTGCAAGTGTGTCAGGCGAACAAGTTTGTCCGTCAATTAGCGCTTGATTGGGGAGGTTCCAGAAATGGGTACGGTCAGTCACCCAGTTCACCAGAGCAATGCACTGCTGAGAGGCGACACATGTCTTTTACTACATTTCCTGTCGCTCACTTGTTACGATAATTGAGTACAGTTGTATCAAAACATTTGCACAAGTTTAACCAAGAAAGTTCTTCCCTTGGCATACATAGCATAAGTATTCAATCTTGTAGATAAGTTATTCTCACAGTTAGCTGCCCGCGGTCCAAATGTTCTTGACTGGTTCCGTGGTAGTTGTAAACTAGCAACATTTCAGACACTGTTCCTGATGACGCTAATGTTTTCTTGATCCCCCCTCCACCCGCACCCCCCGCAGCCGACCCCAAAAACAGAGCAATTCAAGTAAGTTTATTTGGACTTTTTTTAGGGAGAAAAAAGGCTCTAGCTTCGGAACCCCCAATGGACTCCCCGCCCATAGTGAGTCCCTATTCGGCCCCCTCAGCTAAAATTCCGATAAACGTCCAAGGACACGAATGTGGTTTTCATGTTTTAATGTTATATGACTGCTTCGATTGCAACAATAGAAGGGATATAGGGCACACATGTCCAGAAACATCATATATGAAACAATCTCCAGGACATGTGGAATAGTTTGGGGTCATTACGTGAAGGCTGTGAATAACATCACGTGTTTGGTAAGCTAGGTATTATGTTCCAGGCGCGATTTTCCTGCTTTGGCTTATCAAGTACATGTATCTTTCAAAAACAGTCTGATTCAATATGCAATGGTATAAAATGTATCTGAACGGGGAGCATAATGAGACAACTATAGATTTCAGACCCTCGCCACGGTAATTGAGACATCAAATATTGAAACATGTACGGACTTCCACACATTTCACGAGAGCAATGTTGGTCAATCGGAATCTCTATGATAAATCATGTGGCAGCGTGTCTCTGATATTCAGATACCTTCAACTTCTATCATTCGGAACTGACCAATGTCATTGAGTCTCTGAATACCTCTTTAAAAACCCACGTACATAAAGACCAGTAGTATTCTTTCCATGTTCTGTTCGAGATTACATGTATATACTTCCACACAAGGTTGTCTAATTTGACAGTTGGGTGGTTATTAACTCCTTCTAAGATAATTTATATTCTGCACGAAGTGTCTCTGATTATGATAATGTTGCGTTGGATCAATTTTTGTCCGGACAAAAAATAGTAAAGGATGATATCATTCATAGGGTTTTCTTTAACTCCGTCATAATAAAAGCCATATCCTTTCGAAGATCATTGGCGTAAAAATATCATCGATACCTTGGTAAACAAGAAATACATTTTTCGTGTTCAATTTAATGTCTGGAAAGTTATTACGTTGCGCAATGGGACATGTTCAAATGTGTATTGTATAACAACGTTCATGGCATCAGTAGCAGGGAAGGTTACAGCTGCCCTACACATGATAACGGGCACCACATACTGTATGTATGAGTATTGTCCAATAATGAGTTTGGTTATATGAAATAAATTGATGCTGTCATGTGCATTTACCATATATCCAGGGAAGTATTATAGAACACCAGCAATCTATTCATCAATGTTAGGTTATTTGGCATGGCTCGTTGAGCATTGGGTTGAAATATATCAATAGCACGTTGATGATGTGCGAGCGGTAGATATTCTTTTTACCACATGTTTACTAGTTATAGAGTTGAATCACAATCCTCGGAATGAACCTATACACATGGCCTAATGGGCGTCTTTATGCAAAACCTAAAACTTGTCTGACATGCAGAGTGAGGAGCGGAGGGGGTAATATAATGATATAATGTACATTTATTCAGCTAGGGTATGCATTGTGTGAATATTGATTTTTCAGTCTGGGGATATAACGTATGTAAATCTGAAAATACACTCTGCTTCACGTTCACTATGTCACATTCGTTCGTTATTTCCGCTGGATGACCCCTGTGTCAGACTGCGGGATGTTATTTAGCAGTTAATGCGCGAATGCAACGAACACTCGGTGATCCGAGTACAAAATAATACGAATAATAAACCACATGGCTATTGCCTATTGAACCCCCTCCCCCCCTTCGCTGCTCCCTCTTTCAATCCGCTACTGCTGCTCCTGTCATATCGTTTGCCTTACCAACTAATATGTTAGTCAGTAGAATGGCATCTCACCAACTGACAACTCGACAAAACCCAGTATTCTGTCAACGAGTGTGAATCTGTGAATTTGGATGCAACCTGTGTATATATGCATTTTATGTAACCAGTCACAGATTGCAGACTAGTTACTTCGAGATTGAGTAATTGCTGGTTAAACCTGTGGCAGAGTTAATAAATAATGAACTGTGAACCGCCCCCTGACCCGTTCATGAGGCACGAGTTTACGGTATCTAGTTCCCGATTCAGTAATTTTTCATTACACGAAAGACATGCTCAATCTTCCTGAATACTCAGATCACATTCAGCTGGTTGGGTGCTCATAAGACACCACATATATTCTCAAAGCTCTATTTTGAAGTCTTCTATGAGTTCACTCTGCACAGCTCCCATTATGAAGTAAAAATTGTGTGAAATTTTCTAAGTCCAAAAAATTTCTGGTTTTTTTTTGCTGGAAATGGCTCAAAACGAATAGTGACTTGATTTGAGACAAAAAAATATTTTTTCGCCGACCCATCAAAAAATCAAAATGGCCGCCACACGCAAACCGGCGATTCAAGGGCAACGAAACTTATACACATCATAGAGGTACATCAGGGGAATGTTTTGAAACAAAAATCTCAAAATTGATCTGACTGTTTTTTGAGAAAATGGCCATCAAAGTCCAAAATTGGCCATTTTTCGACAAAAAAAGGTCGTTTTGACCTTCCAAGGTCATTGAAGGTCAATTTCAAGGTCATTACTCAAACCGCAATATATGATTTCCCATTTGAATGTGCCAATACTTAGGATCTATCTTCAAGTGTTGTATGAGTTTACTCCGCAGAGCTCCCATTATGAAGGAAAATTGGGTGAAATTTTCTAAGTCCCAAAAATTTTTCAATGGGCAAAAAATTTTTTTTATTGCTGGAAATGGCTCAAAACGAATAGTGACTTGATTTGGGACAAAAAAAAATTTTTTCGCCGACCCGTCAAAAAATCAAAATGGCCGCCACTCGCAGACCGGCGATTCAAGGGCAACGAAACTTATACACGTCATAAAGGTACATGAGAGGAATGTTTTGAAACAAAAATCTCAAAACTGATCAGACAGTTTTTGAGAAAATGGCCACCAAAGTCCAAAATTGCCAAATAGGCAAAAACGATTCAATAAAAATAATTTAAAAAACGTCTTTAGATACTGGCCCAAGGTATGTTCTGACAAATTTATGGGGAAATTCATCATGTCAAAAAAAAGTTACAGACCCGGACGGACGACGGACGACGGACGACAGACGGACGACGGACGAAAAACCACGACAATAGCTTATCAGCCCAAAGGGTCGGTAAGCTAAAAATGGTTATGTTACAATTGAATGTGACACGTGATATTGCTACACGTGAATGTTACACGTGGTCTGGCGTTGCTTAATGTGTTTGAAGAGGGTGACCAACTGTTGTTATTGTGTGGAGTTATGCAGTCCACACAGAGATACTTGCATCTGCAAAGTACCCAGAAATTGTTTGTTCATTGCAAATGGTGAATACCTCAGCTCACTCAGATGCCTATTCCTCCCAGGACAGCTGAATGTAGTGTCATATCTGATGAAAATTCCGGATCATTGCAGCTCTATGTCATGTTATATTCATGGATGATATACCAGTATCAACAACTAGATTTGTATTTTTTCTAATGTAGATTTAAATAGACAACAAGAAATCCAGGTTTTTACATCCCTGTCTACTGAAAATGGTATCGTGTTAAATTCACATTTTTTACGCTTGTGACAGGTCTATAGGTGTTACCTATCAGAATTGCATCCTCTGGCATACAAACATGGATTTGGTATTCCAATACTTGAACACAAATGATCAAATTGAACGTAAATATTGACATATTACCACAAAAACAAAATAAAAGCCTTAATTACAACTTGTTTGGGGTAAAGAAAATGCCCAACTAAACATTGGGAGCCACACTGGTGTCAACGGGAGCAGACAGTGTGTAAAATATAGTTGTTTATACTGTTAATAGAGTACAACGGACATAATCCGTAAACAACTTTCCAACGATGTACTATAACAAGACCATGCAGCAGATATATTCAATACGGAAAACAAACCGATACGAAACTAGATCTAATGTAAAAGTGAACCATGAAATATATATTCATTCGGTTATTGTGTTGAATACGGCGTTTATTCCTATTGTATTCTATACGAGATGTGCAATATACATACATCATAATCAGATAATCATTCAAAGTAGAACAAGTACAAAGGACACATCTCTATGTGAGAATTCAATTCGTCCTATATAACAAGTGAATCCAATATAACTATCCTCTCTTATCACCAAACAATTAAGGTTACTTAACAGTCAGGATCAATGCCTTACAGCCGAATTCTGGTATGTTTATTTGGGCTATAACTCTGCAGTTTGGCAATGAGGTCCGCTGACAATTGTTTCGTAGGTATTGTTCATGACTACTATATTGTCTAATGGTTAAATTGAGGACCCAGTTGATAATCATACAGATCCTGAACGTTATACACCGCCAATTAAGTGTAACTTACATAGGGAGCAGACAGCGATTTATGGTGCAGTTTCTTGACTATGGTTAGATTACGTCTCATGGAACAATAACCTACTGCCTGTTCTGGAGTTTACCTCGACACTAGGTGGTAATCTGATATTATTTCAAGTGTAATTGGTGGAAATGGGAATTATGATGAGTTAAGTTACAGTAATGAGCGGTGGAATTCCTATTCATCAGCATAACCGAGTGGTTTTATTTACGTTACAGTTCGTGTTTTGATGTGTTAAGATATTGTTATAGACATTCAATGAACACCCAGTATGAAGTATCAGGCACACTCCTGATATTTCTAGAAGCTTAATTGAACAGGAAACATAGACCAAAGTAATGACGACAAGGAGATGAAATCACGTGTTCCAGAAAGAGTGAGCATTTCTCTCCCCCCCCCCCTCTCCCCATGGCACACCCTCATCAATGCCCCAAAATTGATATGTTTTACTATTGATTTTGTGTACTCCACAGAACACATCTTGATAACGTTCATAGAATGCAACCACCAGTCTTTCCAGAACGTATCCTTGTCGTAGCAGTTCATATATTATTCAAACGAAGTTCTCATGCAATAGCGGATTAAGATGCCCCTTCCCCTTTGCGACAAAAAAATACATGAACCTTCCCTGATATGTATGCAGCTAACTGTAAAATAACACATATTTTTAGTACAAAAACACAGAAGGCGACATGAATGTTGATACATGATATGTTGATGAAAATAGAAAATAAACTGATACAGCCTGTTTTGTGAAAGATGACTTGGAAGCTCCATATTAATATGATGGAATAGTTCATGTGAATATTATTACCGCTCCTTTTATATTTTTGAAGAATATGTTGTTCAGATATTTCAACAAATTATTGACAATTAAATTGGTACAAGCTGACCAGATTGATATTCTCTAACATTGCACCCTTGAATTGATTCCGCATAGGGGTATGTTCGTAAATTCATAGGGGTATGTTTTCAGTCCACCTCCGTGAGATATTAGCAATGTAAGAAAAATTGAAACAGAACTGCACAAATTATTTTCTTTACTCAAAAGTTATTAATAAGAGTTCTCTTCTGTTCTGAGTATGTGTTAATTAATGAGTAACTTATGATACTATCGGGGGAAACACTAACTTTAACAGAACACAGCTGCAATTTAATTATTTTGCAAAACTTACCTAATGTGAAGTAACTTACCGGTTATACATTGCAACGTGGGCGAGCATATTCCAAAAATGCTGTTGTAGCTCGCCGGTAAAATATTGCAACAGGGGATATTCATGGGATACTGTTTTGATTAAAATTGCTCAACGGGGATGAGGTAGTGTAATTGTTCCAATAACTATAAATCATAACCATCTGATGTGAAGAATAGGCTCAATTTGGGCAGGAATTTCTACAACAACACTGTTTCTGATATAATCTTCCGTCAATAATGTAGTTATGAGAAACATACGCGAATCCGCCCCTGCTTGCTGTCTGTGTACCAACCATATACAACTCGACTTGAACTCAATTTCGCTTTTGTTATTGTACTTTGTTATTGCTAAAGTGTATCCATAGTACAATACAGGACATCCGTCTAGGACAGTGCAAAGAAACATATGGAGAGTGCAATTATTTAAAGAAACACGAAAATGCTATTTAGTGGGTGAGCCATTTGTCGAACGACCCAAAAAATGACTTTTCGTGGGCACAACGCTCGTGCAGCCACGGAGCTGAGATGCCATGTGCATGATGTGCCACCCGACGCTGTGATTGCAGGATACGAAATGTGACATGCACACACCTTTGCCTGCGCAACGAACAATGTTGGAACAGAGCAGCTAATGTTGTAAATGGTGATGACGAAAGTAATGTGTATGTAAAATGAATATTAGTTTGAACTTACGAACGTCGTTAAGAAATTAATTTTCATCTGAAATAAAGTGTTATTTCTTCACTAGATGCAAATTTCTGCAATATTCATCAAGCTACTATTAAAATAATGTATATTTGAATGTCCAAAAATATACAAATTCATCGCACATATACATACACAAAATTACACATGCAGATGTATCTTCTATGCATGGAAATATATGAGAATCAGGCGATTTTGGCAAGATGCTTGGCGGCCATTATTACTTCCCATTTTAGATTTTTGGCATTGCATGCTCATAGTTTAAAATATGGTAGTCACCTTTGAAGCTATGCATATGTTTGTTAGTGTTTAAGATGTACACAAGTATTTTTAATTATGTTCCCGTTGAATCTTGTCGATTTCAGAAAAAGGTGTATTTTAAGAGCCGTAATACCATAAAACTGTGATTTTGAGGCTTTTCGGACACTTTCTCAAAAGGTACCCCAAACAAAAGTTGTTTCTTACATGATATACTAATAAATGAAACACAGGAACCTAATATCAAAAGTGGGTCGACGAAAATATGTATTTTTAGGAATTGGCCTGTCGACAAATTATAGATGCCATCTTTATAAATACTGAAAAAAAATATTCATCACATATTTTATGCATAAACCTGTATTCGTTGGCGCCTGCAGTGACTCATAATTTTTCATAGCTTGATTGCTATAGTGAACCATTAAAGTCTATCATTATATACGTTTTGTGTATCCATGTTTTAGTACATTCATATTCTCACATCCACATGATCCAGGAGAATATTGAAAATTACCCATTAGGACTGCAAACGTTTATCGTTGTTATTCCATCAACATTAAGAAGCAGTGTGGTTCACTCAAAGGTTTTATTACAATAATTATACTTTCCCAGCGGCAAATGTCCATATATTTACTATCTACTCACAACTAACCCAAACTACACAACAACGGTAAAGTGTTTTTTGCCATTTCATTTATACCTGACAAAAACTCATATGATATTGTAACTTAATTCTAACTAGAATGGAAAACATACTTTTTCCAGTTTGGTGTCAATATTAAAGACGGAAGTCAGGGTATCATTTCTGTTTTTACAAAAATCAAATATCTTGAATAGTCACTATTATACGGAGGTTTGTACATGACATGTTCTATTGACATTTCGAGGTTATATGCAAATATCATGAATATGCAAATGAGCAATAATGACGTCATCTGAGTCACTCAAAATAATGAGCTCATTTAAACCAGTATTGCATAGTATTGAAGCATAAAAAATATTTTTTGTTCGACATAATGACTCAATACAGAAAATATTCAAATTTTAAATAAACTCTGTTAGTGTCATGTCAACCGTAGTCGGAATATGGCCTATGGCAACCACGTTGCTATGGAGATTTTTTATTGCTAACTACTGATAATTCCACATTATTAGTGCCTCAACTTTTGTTACATTATGATCCTTTGTAAAACTGTTGACAGAAAGTAACATCTTCACATGTCCTAACTATTAAAGTGTCCATTGCAACCACAAAACAACTCGTTGCTAGCTCTAACTGTGTACCCTTGACAACATGCTGGCATGACATAAGACTGACTATGCAATACCACAATACATATCAGTTTGTATAGGAACCATTATCTACGTTATAACCCCATGAAAAAATAAGGTTTAGATAGCTTATTATTATGTTTGACTCATATGACGTCATGGATATCTAATTATAATATTTAATGAGGTACAACAAAATGCTGAGATTGAAAGAAAAGTAATTCACGAAACTCGATATATCTCAGGTTGTCATTGAGATTTTCAAGTTCTATAAAAACCAAAATGGTCAGGAAAACTATCTGCACGATATGAAAACATAAAAAAGATACAATCGAGATATCTCAAGTTGTCATTGAGATTTTCAAGTTCTAAGATTTTCAAACTCAAGTTTTGAGTTTGCGTGCCTCTTGTTTAGATGATATCTTCTTGGGGAAATTGATAAAACCATAGTAGAAGTTGTACATGGTCATGCTGTTAGAAACCAAGAGATTTAGACCGTACGTTATCATCTTATATATAGATCGCATAATTCGCATTTCTAGAAGACTATTGTTATCTACATGGATGTTGACAACACTATGGACACATGTATCTGGTTTCTTGGTGTCGTCAAGAATTGTACGATGGAAAAAAATTATGTTTAATTGAATCATACCCGGATATGATCAAAATGCTCACACACCGAAGCCTACTTTATAAAGAGACCTGTTTGGTTACACGATCCCCAGTGTTTACCATTATGCAATATATTGACATCTTTCATGTCTCCAAAAAAATGTACAGTTCATGACAAAACAGCTGGATATATCGAAGCGAGGGAAACGTTCAGTTTACTTAAACCATGTAAACCCGCAGATTACAATGAAGCCGCGAGTGAAACATTATATACGGAAATAAAAATGCATTCCACCAACATAAAATCCATGAATTTGATCTTTTTTCTCCACTGACATAACATTTCATTCATGCTTTTAATGTAGGTATCAATCTATTACCACAAATACAGTAGATTTTGATGATGCCAATAACAAACGTAAAATACAACATTTTGCAATAGAAACAAAGCCCGACCAAATAGTTTATCCAAAGACACACTGGCGTCATCAGGGGCAGACAGTGTGTTAAATGTAGTTGTTTCTACTGTACACCTGATGGAATTAGTATACAACTGCCCAACAACCTATGAAAAAAATTTAGAAATCCGAAACAAACCCCATGGAACAGATATATGACAAGTACATAAGTACCTAATCAATAGCCAAAAGGCTACTGAGTTGATGGTATCCTCGGGGACAGATTTAACGTCCGCCAGCAGTGACACCGACTCAGTGGTATGAATGTAGGTATCAATCTATTACCACAAATACAGTAGATTTTGATGATGCCAATAACAAACGTAAAATACAACATTTTGCAATAGAAACAAAGCCCGACCAAATAGTTTATCCAAAGACACACTGGCGTCATCAGGGGCAGACAGTGTGTTAAATGTAGTTGTTTCTACTGTACACCTGATGGAATTAGTATACAACTGCCCAACAACCTATGAAAAAATTTTAGAAATCCGAAACAAACCCCATGGAACAGATATATGACAAGTACATAAGTACCTAATCAATAGCCAAAAGGCTACTGAGTTGATGGTATCCTCGGGGACAGATTTAACGTCCGCCAGCAGTGACACCGACTCAGTGGTATGAATGTAGGTATCAATCTATTACCACAAATACAGTAGATTTTGATGATGCCAATAACAAACGTAAAATACAACATTTTGCAATAGAAACAAAGCCCGACCAAATAGTTTATCCAAAGACACACTGGCGTCATCAGGGGCAGACAGTGTGTTAAATGTAGTTGTTTCTACTGTACACCTGATGGAATTAGTATACAACTGCCCAACAACCTATGAAAAAAATTTAGAAATCCGAAACAAACCCCATGGAACAGATATATGACAAGTACAAAGTACATTTAAGATTGTTTCCCTGGATTAAACGTTTTAGTCGTTCATTTGGGACATAGTTTTGACGTTTCCACGTCGGATTTGAGCCACTCCAGGATATGGGTCCGTGTACAAAACCGCCATTCGTTTTTAAACGAAAAATAATAAAACGAAAAAACGAATCAAAATCCGTTATTCCTTTTTTTTGTTTCAATCGTAAAAACAGAAAAACGAAATAACAAGTTGAAATACCGTTATTTCATTTTTTTTGTTTTCAAAAAAGAAAACGAAATAACCAAAAAGCAAATCGAAATTCCGTAGTTTCATTTTGACATCTATGTGCAAAACCGCCATTCGTTTTTTTCTTAAAGGTTCAAGGTTCATTTATTCAAGGTTCATTTATTCAACAGCATGTACACAGTATACATTAAAAAAAATGATTAATCAAAGTATGTTGCATGCTGTCCAGGTATTGCATAGCTTGCTTAGCTGTCTTCCTGCAATACCTGTAAATAAGTAAATAATATAATAAAACATACGGTGAGCAAGTAAGGGGAAAAGAACATACAAGTGGAGGAGATCCAACGATCATGATGTGACACCGGGACGGACGGAAGATGAGGTCAGGTCGGTAACCAGGGCCGGACCAAAAGAGGTATAGTATCGTGTCGAAAGTAAAATTATATAACTTCAAAGTAATTTATTTGAGTATCGAAGCAGTCTCTGCAATGGATATTATCACAAAAAATTTGAGTTACGTATTGCTCGAGAAACCAATATTTCAGTTTAGTTTTTAATGCGTATTTCGATCTGCATGACATAATATTCAGGGTTGAAATCCGAGCATATTTGTTCCATATATTTGGATATGTGTAGTTCGGTAGCTTGAGTGTGAAATTGGTTCTAGGTCTTCTTATATAGTATAAATCGTTCTGTCGTGTTATTCGAGTAGTTGTGTGTCCACCATGGAATATATTCTGAAATGATCGCGGAAGTTTATTTTCCTTATAATCAAACATAAATAATAGTATTTGCATCTCGTAAAGATCAGTTAGCTTCAATATTTCGTGATGTTTAAACAGTGGTTCAGTATGAGATCTATACGACTTTTTACTTATTATTCGAAGGGCACGTTTTTGTAAAGTTATCAGTTTATTGATATATGTAGAATTTCCCCATGCCAGTATGCCATATGAAAGGTAAGATTCAACTAACGTGTGATATATAGATTTAAGAATGTGACTTGGTAACATGTTTTTCACACGATTTATCATATATAGAGATTTTGAAACCTTTTTGCATATATAATTAATATGCGATTTCCAAGTTAAGTTTGGGTCAAGGCAAATACCAAGAAATTTATTGGAGTCTTCAGAAGTATGTTTTTGCATTTTATGTGAGTCGATTATAATAGGATGATCATCTAGTTTTATTTGGTTATTGTGAGGGGCAAACAGTGTATATTTGGTTTTTTCAGTATTCAGCTTTAGTTTGTTTGCTGATAACCAATCAGATATTTTGACTAATTCTTCATTAACAAAAGTTGATAATTCTTCAGCGTTATTGCTAGATGTAAATAGTGTAGTGTCGTCCGCAAATGACAATAAGTTTAATTTAGTACATGTATGTATATCATTAATATAGATTAAAAATAGAATAGGACCCAATATCGAACCTTGTGGTACACCATATGCTATTTGTTTCAGACTTGATTTTATAATATTTATATCACAATATTGTTGTCTATTTTCTAAATAGCTTCTAAACCAATCGTTACATTTTCCCCTGATACCATACATATGCAATTTATTTAGGAGTATATTGTGATTAACAGTGTCAAATGCTTTAGATAGACCGATGAATATAGATAAAGTTATGTCTTTATTTGGCCTGTCATACGCTTCCGAAACATGTTTAAGTAATTGTACTAAAGGGTGTATCGTTGAGTGGTGTTTTCTGAAGCCATATTGATGTTCATAAAGGAGGTTGAAATTGTCGAGGAATTTAATCAGCCTTATACACATGATTTTTTCAAGGATTTTAGAAAAACTGGGCAATAAACTGATAGGTCTGTAGTTATTAAGCTGCTGTTGATCACCTGATTTAAAGATTGGAACTACTCTGGCAATTTTTAAATTATCGGGGACAACACCATGTTCTAATGACTTATTGAATATGTGTGTGAGTGGTATCAGTATTTCAGGTATAGAGGATTTCATTATTTTATTAGATATTTCATCATAACCTGTACTTGTTTTATTTTTCAATTTATTGCATATCTCTATTATTTCAATCGGAGTGGTTGGTGTTCCGAACATTGTCTGGGTGTTAAATGCTTTTAGATAATCCGAGTAGTTCTTGTTTGGTGATTGTATGGATGCGTTTATGTTTTTACCTACGTTCACAAAATAATTATTAAAATATTCAGATAATAAGTTAGTAGAGTTAATTTCATTACCATTAATTTTCAAACTGTTTGGCAATATTGATTTTTTCTTATTTTTCTGCAAGACATTGTTGATGATTTCCCAGGTTTTCCTGATGTTATTTTTATTTTCCGTAAATAGATCTTCATAATAAGTATTTTTGCGTATTCGAGTTAGTTTGTTATATAAAGAAGAATATCTTTTGAATTTCATTATGTTGTATTCTGTTGGCTTCTTCAATTTCTTTTTCAATAGTTTATTTTTATTTAGCGAAGAAATTAAAAGACCATGTGTCATCCAGGGTTGTCGTTTGATATATTTGTTTGATAATTTTACTCTTTGCAGGGGGAAAATTCTTTCAAAAATAGATTTGTATTTACCTAGAAATGTATTATAAGCCTCATTAGGGTCATTTGTTTGGAGAACGTCATCAAAATCAGTTTCAGCTAATATTGATCTGAATTGTTGCATTTTGTTTTCATTTATAAATCTGGAATACATATAGTCCTTAGAAATTTTACCGACGTGTTCCGATGAAATGTGGAAAACACCAAAGTGATCAGCTACCTCATCCGTTATGATAATTCCCGAAACAGTGTTTGTATCTGTGTTATTCGTGTAGATATGATCAATTAGTGTTGCAGAATGATTAGTAATTCTAGTTGGTTTTGTTATTAAAGGCCTGAATCCCTGTGAGAACATCGTATCAACAAATTAGGTGATCCTATTATTTGAACGATACTTTAGTAAATCAATATTAAAATCACCAATTAAATATGCGACCTTATTTTCATCATTAATAATGTTAATAATGTCATGTATATTACTCGTGCATATGTCTAGATCAGCTTTAGGAGCAGTATTTGGTCTATAAATGTTACCAATTATAATAGGCTTTTTCTTGGTACTTGTGGTTATTTCAACAAAAATTGTTTCAATTATATGTGGTATAAATACAGACAGGTCTTTTCTAATGTATTTTAAATGTTCTTTTATATATAATCCTACCCCTCCCCTGCCATCATCTTGTGTATCGCGAGTAGCATATATTAATTCATGGTAACCGGGTAAAGTATATTTAATATTCTGAGGAACTTTGAATACTTCTGTTAATCCAATTATATCAAAATCCGAGTCAGTCGATTGTAGAGTAGCTAGTAAGTTTACTAAGGAATCAAAATGGGCATTTAAACTTTGGCAATTTATACCAAATAAGGAAATATTATGTTTTGTTTGTTTTTCTCTTTCGAGTTTATATTCTTGAGGATCATAATAAGAACAGGCATTAATCGTATCGTTAGTAACTGAGTCATCTCCGTCATCTAATTTTGATAGCAGATCATATTCACTTTCGGTGCGAACCTGGTCCAAGGTGACGTCACCCTCCATGACGAGACGGTCCGCCAGGTCCGGGTGTCACAGCATGATGGCAGGAAAAACCTAAACTAAATACAAAAGTAAAAACAAAATTCAACAAAAAGATAAAAGATACAGGGGAGTACATTTCTTGTGTACTCAAACATCTTAGTAGGATCCAACATAGTAATTCAATTATACAACCAGGCTATGGTGTATATTTGTTTGTCCCCAAAATCACACCGTGACGTCACGTGACTTTCCAGCCCTATATAGTTCTCCACATATTGTGAACCAACTTTACCGTCAACATATATTATTAGTACGTCATCGAACCCCATGTATTTCCAGCCATATGGTTTCGATGAATTTATGTAATTCTAGCATATATTTATACTAGTACATTATGTCAGCTCATAAAAACTATGACTCTCTGTTTTAATATTCTGAAGTGCCATGATGATTATGCAACCTTTTTGTTAGTGATCGGTGGTGTGACGAATTTGGCCCTTGATAACATGCAGTTCATGGTTGATAACCCAATATAATGTCAGCAAAATGAGAAAATAATAATTTTTATATGGGTATAACATGTTATAGAGTACCGAAGTGTGAGTCCATTTTCGGTTCTAAACAAGTGTACAGCCACTGTTTCATGTGAGCGTTGCCATTGAATTTGAGTTGTTTAGAACCAGTAGGCGGATTAAATTGTTCCATATTCAAATACTCTACAGGTCCTGATACACTGAGCTTGCAGCCGAGCGATTTCGGCCCATGTAGCGCACCTTACTTTGTTAATACTACTCACCCACTGAATATATACCATATTTAATCCGTCTGACACATTTTTAATCTTCATTGAATTTAGAAGAAATAGTAAGCTGCGCTACATGGGCCGCGATGACTTTATGATCAAAATGCTCACACACCGAAGCCTACTTTATAAAGAGACCTGTTTGGTTACACGATCCCCAGTGTTTACCATTATGCAATATATTGACATCTTTCATGTCTCCAAAAAAATGTACAGTTCATGACAAAACAGCTGGATATATCGAAGCGAGGGAAACGTTCAGTTTACTTAAACCATGTAAACCCGCAGATTACAATGAAGCCGCGAGTGAAACATTATATACGGAAATAAAAATGCATTCCACCAACATAAAATCCATGAATTTGATCTTTTTTCTCCACTGACATAACATTTCATTCATGCTTTTAATGTAGGTATCAATCTATTACCACAAATACAGTAGATTTTGATGATGCCAATAACAAACGTAAAATACAACATTTTGCAATAGAAACAAAGCCCGACCAAATAGTTTATCCAAAGACACACTGGCGTCATCAGGGGCAGACAGTGTGTTAAATGTAGTTGTTTCTACTGTACACCTGATGGAATTAGTATACAACTGCCCAACAACCTATGAAAAAAATTTAGAAATCCGAAACAAACCCCATGGAACAGATATATGACAAGTACATAAGTACCTAATCAATAGCCAAAAGGCTACTGAGTTGATGGTATCCTCGGGGACAGATTTAACGTCCGCCAGCAGTGACACCGACTCAGTGGTATGAATGTAGGTATCAATCTATTACCACAAATACAGTAGATTTTGATGATGCCAATAACAAACGTAAAATACAACATTTTGCAATAGAAACAAAGCCCGACCAAATAGTTTATCCAAAGACACACTGGCGTCATCAGGGGCAGACAGTGTGTTAAATGTAGTTGTTTCTACTGTACACCTGATGGAATTAGTATACAACTGCCCAACAACCTATGAAAAAATTTTAGAAATCCGAAACAAACCCCATGGAACAGATATATGACAAGTACATAAGTACCTAATCAATAGCCAAAAGGCTACTGAGTTGATGGTATCCTCGGGGACAGATTTAACGTCCGCCAGCAGTGACACCGACTCAGTGGTATGAATGTAGGTATCAATCTATTACCACAAATACAGTAGATTTTGATGATGCCAATAACAAACGTAAAATACAACATTTTGCAATAGAAACAAAGCCCGACCAAATAGTTTATCCAAAGACACACTGGCGTCATCAGGGGCAGACAGTGTGTTAAATGTAGTTGTTTCTACTGTACACCTGATGGAATTAGTATACAACTGCCCAACAACCTATGAAAAAAATTTAGAAATCCGAAACAAACCCCATGGAACAGATATATGACAAGTACAAAGTACATTTAAGATTGTTTCCCTGGATTAAACGTTTTAGTCGTTCATTTGGGACATAGTTTTGACGTTTCCACGTCGGATTTGAGCCACTCCAGGATATGGGTCCGTGTACAAAACCGCCATTCGTTTTTAAACGAAAAATAATAAAACGAAAAAACGAATCAAAATCCGTTATTCCTTTTTTTTGTTTCAATCGTAAAAACAGAAAAACGAAATAACAAGTTGAAATACCGTTATTTCATTTTTTTTGTTTTCAAAAAAGAAAACGAAATAACCAAAAAGCAAATCGAAATTCCGTAGTTTCATTTTGACATCTATGTGCAAAACCGCCATTCGTTTTTTTCTTAAAGGTTCAAGGTTCATTTATTCAAGGTTCATTTATTCAACAGCATGTACACAGTATACATTAAAAAAAATGATTAATCAAAGTATGTTGCATGCTGTCCAGGTATTGCATAGCTTGCTTAGCTGTCTTCCTGCAATACCTGTAAATAAGTAAATAATATAATAAAACATACGGTGAGCAAGTAAGGGGAAAAGAACATACAAGTGGAGGAGATCCAACGATCATGATGTGACACCGGGACGGACGGAAGATGAGGTCAGGTCGGTAACCAGGGCCGGACCAAAAGAGGTATAGTATCGTGTCGAAAGTAAAATTATATAACTTCAAAGTAATTTATTTGAGTATCGAAGCAGTCTCTGCAATGGATATTATCACAAAAAATTTGAGTTACGTATTGCTCGAGAAACCAATATTTCAGTTTAGTTTTTAATGCGTATTTCGATCTGCATGACATAATATTCAGGGTTGAAATCCGAGCATATTTGTTCCATATATTTGGATATGTGTAGTTCGGTAGCTTGAGTGTGAAATTGGTTCTAGGTCTTCTTATATAGTATAAATCGTTCTGTCGTGTTATTCGAGTAGTTGTGTGTCCACCATGGAATATATTCTGAAATGATCGCGGAAGTTTATTTTCCTTATAATCAAACATAAATAATAGTATTTGCATCTCGTAAAGATCAGTTAGCTTCAATATTTCGTGATGTTTAAACAGTGGTTCAGTATGAGATCTATACGACTTTTTACTTATTATTCGAAGGGCACGTTTTTGTAAAGTTATCAGTTTATTGATATATGTAGAATTTCCCCATGCCAGTATGCCATATGAAAGGTAAGATTCAACTAACGTGTGATATATAGATTTAAGAATGTGACTTGGTAACATGTTTTTCACACGATTTATCATATATAGAGATTTTGAAACCTTTTTGCATATATAATTAATATGCGATTTCCAAGTTAAGTTTGGGTCAAGGCAAATACCAAGAAATTTATTGGAGTCTTCAGAAGTATGTTTTTGCATTTTATGTGAGTCGATTATAATAGGATGATCATCTAGTTTTATTTGGTTATTGTGAGGGGCAAACAGTGTATATTTGGTTTTTTCAGTATTCAGCTTTAGTTTGTTTGCTGATAACCAATCAGATATTTTGACTAATTCTTCATTAACAAAAGTTGATAATTCTTCAGCGTTATTGCTAGATGTAAATAGTGTAGTGTCGTCCGCAAATGACAATAAGTTTAATTTAGTACATGTATGTATATCATTAATATAGATTAAAAATAGAATAGGACCCAATATCGAACCTTGTGGTACACCATATGCTATTTGTTTCAGACTTGATTTTATAATATTTATATCACAATATTGTTGTCTATTTTCTAAATAGCTTCTAAACCAATCGTTACATTTTCCCCTGATACCATACATATGCAATTTATTTAGGAGTATATTGTGATTAACAGTGTCAAATGCTTTAGATAGACCGATGAATATAGATAAAGTTATGTCTTTATTTGGCCTGTCATACGCTTCCGAAACATGTTTAAGTAATTGTACTAAAGGGTGTATCGTTGAGTGGTGTTTTCTGAAGCCATATTGATGTTCATAAAGGAGGTTGAAATTGTCGAGGAATTTAATCAGCCTTATACACATGATTTTTTCAAGGATTTTAGAAAAACTGGGCAATAAACTGATAGGTCTGTAGTTATTAAGCTGCTGTTGATCACCTGATTTAAAGATTGGAACTACTCTGGCAATTTTTAAATTATCGGGGACAACACCATGTTCTAATGACTTATTGAATATGTGTGTGAGTGGTATCAGTATTTCAGGTATAGAGGATTTCATTATTTTATTAGATATTTCATCATAACCTGTACTTGTTTTATTTTTCAATTTATTGCATATCTCTATTATTTCAATCGGAGTGGTTGGTGTTCCGAACATTGTCTGGGTGTTAAATGCTTTTAGATAATCCGAGTAGTTCTTGTTTGGTGATTGTATGGATGCGTTTATGTTTTTACCTACGTTCACAAAATAATTATTAAAATATTCAGATAATAAGTTAGTAGAGTTAATTTCATTACCATTAATTTTCAAACTGTTTGGCAATATTGATTTTTTCTTATTTTTCTGCAAGACATTGTTGATGATTTCCCAGGTTTTCCTGATGTTATTTTTATTTTCCGTAAATAGATCTTCATAATAAGTATTTTTGCGTATTCGAGTTAGTTTGTTATATAAGGATTTTAGTCCTTGTGCCTCCTCACCATCTCCGGAGAACTGCAGTAGCATCAGCTCTTGTAGTTCCGTTGGCAGTGACGTCACTGTAGACGAACAAGAGCACAATCGTGAGGACCCCTTCCCCCCTCTGTCATCCCTCGGCAGCTTCACTAAGGTATCCAGGAAGAAAAAGCGTTCGCCTGCTGGTAAAACCTATGGACAAGTGGTTGAGTCGCAGAGTGGCGCCTCACATCCCAGTGCCAGCCAAGTAGAGCATCGCCCGAGGCTTCGGGTGGCTCAGAGGCGGGACAGGTCGTCAGGGGCTGGACTCCACAGTCGTCGGGACTCCCTGGGACGCGATGTTCACCGAGGACAGTCAGAGGGAAGTAGAGCCGGCCGTCTCCAGGCTGCTCCGCGGAGACTGGAGCCTCATCGCGATGGCAGGAGCACGTCAAGGGACCAGCCCGGAGCTCACTTCAGGCCGCACCGCCGGGACTCTCGCAGGGCACAGTGCCAGCTTTTTGTCTCGCGACTCCACAAAGACACGCGAAAGTCGGACATTGTCACTCATGTACGCAACCTGTTGAGCAGTGGTTGTAAATGTGAACAACTTGTTACAAGGTACGATTCATATGCCTCCTTCAAGTTGACTGTTGACTTGGATCACAAGGCCACCTTGCTGTGTCAGTCCTCATGGCCCACTGGTATATACATTCGCCAATTCTTTGATAAAGCGGGACACTTTGTGTGATCATCAACTTTTGTCTGTGTGTTCCTTTTTTTTTTTTTTTTTTTTCTTTTTTTTTACTATTGATTTGTTGTCTTTTAATCATGGTGAACTGGGATGAATTGAAAATCTGTTCATTCAACTGTGAGGGTTTTAAGAGCTCTACTCAGCATGTACAGGATTTATGTATGATAAATGACATCATTATGTTGCAAGAAACCTGGTTATATAATGATGAAATGTTTTTAGTATCTAATGTTGACAAAGATTTTAGTGCCTTTGGTTTATCGAGCATGACCACTGAGTCTAAGCTTGTCTCGGGGAGACCCTTCGGTGGAGTTGCAGTTTTATGGAACAATGCTATTGATAAATCGTGCTCCATAGTGGAATTTGATAACGATCCAAGAATTATAGGTCTGGAGGTCTGTGATTCTTCAGGTTGTAAACATCTATTTGTCAATGTGTATTTGCCATTTGAACACAATGATAATTATGATGAGTACATGCACTGTATCCATAAAATAGGTAACGTGTTTCAAAACTATGATTCTCCATACATTTATGTTCTCGGTGATTTTAATGCTAATCTTCTCAGAGACAACTCTGTTTTTGCATCTGAACTTAGAATCTTGTGTGATAGACAATCACTAGTGTTAGCAGATTGTATGAAACTTCCTGCTAATAGTTTTACATATGTTAGCAAATCCCATGGCACTGTTTCTTGGTTGGATCATTGCCTAACAACACACACGGCGTATGATAACATTCAAGGTATTCAAGTATATGATCAGTGTGTTACAGACAGTCATTTGCCTCTGTTTGTTACTGTTGACTGTAGCTTGAACATGTTGTCTGATAATTATGACAACTCTGCTGATGTTCTGAAATTTACTTGGAAGTCTACAACAGATGAGCATATTGATAAATACAGGAATGAAACAGAAAAGCTTCTGTCGAGGATAGATGTTCCTTACAATGCTTTAATGTGTCAGGATTGCAACTGTACCAATTCCTCACATTTCCAAGATATTGACATGTTTTATGACAAGGTTGTTTGTGCACTTCAGACATCTGTACATAAATGTGTACCAAGTGCTAATTCACATTCAGATCATATTATTTCAGGCTGGAATGAACTTGTTAAGGAAAATCATACTATTGCAAGAGATGCTTTCCATTTATGGGTGGCTGTGGGCAAGCCTCGCCAAGGCGTACTCTATGATCATATGAAACGGACTCGTGCTCGGTTTAAATATTCTTTTCGTGCTTGTGTTAAGTCAGAAGAACAGATTAAGGCTGACAGACTTGCCACAGAATTGAGTGAAAATGACTGTTTATCATTCTGGAAAAATGTTAAAAAGATAAATCAAGGCAGACTTCCGTTAGTTAAATCGGTTAATGGTAAATCAGGTGAGGACGATATTGCCAAAGAGTGGCACGACCATTATAAGTCACTTCTAAACTGTGTAAAACAAACACAACATGAACGTGATATATTTGTCAATATGCCTGCTGATTCGAATTGTTTAAAAGATATGTTTGTGTCCTCCATGGAGATTTCTGACATCATTTGTAAGCTTAAGAAGGGTAAGGCCTCTGGTAGTGATGGTCTCAGCAGCGAAGCCATTATATACTGCTCTCAGAGACTTCATATACTGTTGTCCCTAAGCTACAGTTCGATGCTTGTGCATGGTCACTTGCCCCACTCCATGCTGGATACAGTTATTGTTCCTCTTGTGAAGAACAAAAATGGGAATCTATCAGATAAAAATAATTATAGACCAATTGCCCTGGCTTCCATTTTGTCAAAGGTGTTTGAAAAGGTGCTTTTAAACAGATGTGAACGGTATTTAGGTACTACGGACTACCAATTCGGGTTTAAAGCTGACCACTCCACTGATATGTGTGTCTATCTTTTAAAGGAATGTATTGAATACTATAAGCAACATGATACCACTGTTTTTGTGACATTTCTGGATGCCTCAAAGGGCTTTGATCGAGTTAACCACGTCAAGTTGTTCTACAAACTGCTTAACAGAGGGGTTCCAGTATACTTGATTCGTGTCCTAGCATACTGGTATAAACATCAAAACATGTCTGTAAAATGGGGTAATGTCATGTCATCTTCATTCCATGTATCCAATGGTGTCAAACAGGGTGGTGTTCTTTCCCCACTGCTGTATAATGTCTATGTTGATGAACTTAGTAAAATTTTGTCAAATAGTAACATCGGTTGCAAACTTGCGGCCAGGAGTTTGAATCATATAGCATATGCAGATGATTTGTGTATTCTGAGCACCACTTCAAGTGGGATGCAATACTTATTGAATGAGTGTGAGAAATATGCTCATGAACATGACATCATTTATAATAGTGACAAGTGCACCACAATGTTATTCAAACCTAAAGTTTTGAAATTAATGTGTGATCCGTCCATTACTTTATGTGGGAGTAAGTTGGAGTTTACCGACATTTGTAAATATCTTGGTATTAAAATCGAATCTAACTCCTGTAAGGCAGATATGAGAAGACAACTTTGTAAGTTTTATGCCAATGCAAATATGTTGCTCAGGAAGTTCAGTTTCTGTTCAGATATTGTGAAAACACATTTATTCAGAGCATATTGTACGAATCTTTACTGCTCTCAATTTTGGTATAATTCCTCAGTGACATTTATGAGGAAAATATCTGTCAGTTACAACAACAGTTTAAGACGTCTCTTAAAATTAGATCGGCATTGTAGTGCTAGTCAAATGTTTGTTGATTTGGGAATCCCTTCTTTTGGTGAACTGAATAGAAAGCACATAGTTAATTTTATTTGTAGGCTTCAGAAATCTGAAAATTCTGTCATTGCAAGGGTTGTCACATCATCTGTGGTGCACACATCGCCAATGTGGAGTTCTTGGTGCAAAGTTCTGTTTTAATATTGTTGTTGTTTTACATTGTATTATATGTCTACTTTGTTTTACATTTTTACATGCATGTTGTAAACCATATGGACCTGGAGTCTGAAATAAACATTATTATTATTATTATTATAAAGAAGAATATCTTTTGAATTTCATTATGTTGTATTCTGTTGGCTTCTTCAATTTCTTTTTCAATAGTTTATTTTTATTTAGCGAAGAAATTAAAAGACCATGTGTCATCCAGGGTTGTCGTTTGATATATTTGTTTGATAATTTTACTCTTTGCAGGGGGAAAATTCTTTCAAAAATAGATTTGTATTTACCTAGAAATGTATTATAAGCCTCATTAGGGTCATTTGTTTGGAGAACGTCATCAAAATCAGTTTCAGCTAATATTGATCTGAATTGTTGCATTTTGTTTTCATTTATAAATCTGGAATACATATAGTCCTTAGAAATTTTACCGACGTGTTCCGATGAAATGTGGAAAACACCAAAGTGATCAGCTACCTCATCCGTTATGATAATTCCCGAAACAGTGTTTGTATCTGTGTTATTCGTGTAGATATGATCAATTAGTGTTGCAGAATGATTAGATTTGTGAGAACATCGTATCAACAAATTAGGTGATCCTATTATTTGAACGATACTTTAGTAAATCAATATTAAAATCACCAATTAAATATGCGACCTTATTTTCATCATTAATAATGTTAATAATGTCATGTATATTACTCGTGCATATGTCTAGATCAGCTTTAGGAGCAGTATTTGGTCTATAAATGTTACCAATTATAATAGGCTTTTTCTTGGTACTTGTGGTTATTTCAACAAAAATTGTTTCAATTATATGTGGTATAAATACAGACAGGTCTTTTCTAATGTATTTTAAATGTTCTTTTATATATAATCCTACCCCTCCCCTGCCATCATCTTGTGTATCGCGAGTAGCATATATTAATTCATGGTAACCGGGTAAAGTATATTTAATATTCTGAGGAACTTTGAATACTTCTGTTAATCCAATTATATCAAAATCCGAGTCAGTCGATTGTAGAGTAGCTAGTAAGTTTACTAAGGAATCAAAATGGGCATTTAAACTTTGGCAATTTATACCAAATAAGGAAATATTATGTTTTGTTTGTTTTTCTCTTTCGAGTTTATATTCTTGAGGATCATAATAAGAACAGGCATTAATCGTATCGTTAGTAACTGAGTCATCTCCGTCATCTAATTTTGATAGCAGATCATATTCACTTTCGGTGCGAACCTGGTCCAAGGTGACGTCACCCTCCATGACGAGACGGTCCGCCAGGTCCGGGTGTCACAGCATGATGGCAGGAAAAACCTAAACTAAATACAAAAGTAAAAACAAAATTCAACAAAAAGATAAAAGATACAGGGGAGTACATTTCTTGTGTACTCAAACATCTTAGTAGGATCCAACATAGTAATTCAATTATACAACCAGGCTATGGTGTATATTTGTTTGTCCCCAAAATCACACCGTGACGTCACGTGACTTTCCAGCCCTATATAGTTCTCCACATATTGTGAACCAACTTTACCGTCAACATATATTATTAGTACGTCATCGAACCCCATGTATTTCCAGCCATATGGTTTCGATGAATTTATGTAATTCTAGCATATATTTATACTAGTACATTATTTCAGCTCATAAAAACTATGACTCTCTGTTTTAATATTCTGAAGTGCCATGATGATTATGCAACCTTTTTGTTAGTGATCGGTGGTGTGACGAATTTGGCCCTTGATAACATGCAGTTCATGGTTGATAACCCAATATAATGTCAGCAAAATGAGAAAATAATAATTTTTATATGGGTATAACATGTTATAGAGTACCGAAGTGTGAGTCCATTTTCGGTTCTAAACAAGTGTACAGCCACTGTTTCATGTGAGCGTTGCCATTGAATTTGAGTTGTTTAGAACCAGTAGGCGGATTAAATTGTTCCATATTCAAATACTCTACAGGTCCTGATACACTGAGCTTGCAGCCGAGCGATTTCGGCCCATGTAGCGCACCTTACTTTGTTAATACTACTCACCCACTGAATATATACCATATTTAATCCGTCTGACACATTTTTAATCTTCATTGAATTTAGAAGAAATAGTAAGCTGCGCTACATGGGCCGCGATGACTTTGTCGCACGAGCGAGGTGCGAGCGATGTACGACTTACCCAGGTCCACCGATATCAAAGTGGACTGGGCAACCGCGCCGATTTTGTTCACTCGTACATCGATCGTAAGGCGAAAATCGAGATCCACTGAGCTCCCGTCCGGACGATTTGACTGTTATGTTACTGTCGCACGAGCGATGTATGACTGTCCAGATCCAGGGAAACCTGTGGACTTGGCGACTTGATTTTCGATAGCTGCTATAAACGTACGAGTGAATCGAAGATGTTCTGATTTTGTCGCACGTCTTCTGTGGTCAATGAGTTATGGGCCAGATATGACATACGAGCACCGCCACCCACCTCCCCCCCCCCCCCCCCCACCACTAAACCCCACAAATATTTGGACTCTTTATTTCGTTTTTCGTTATTTCTTTTTTCAATGGAAAAACGGAATAACGGAACTTCGAATCGTTATTTCGTTTTTCAATGGAAAAATGGAATAACGGAATTTTGAATTGTTATTTCGTTTTTCGTTCCTAATGGAAAAAACGGAGTAACGGATTTTCGAGTCGTTATTTCGTTTTTCATCATTTCGTGTTTTAATTGAAAAACAGAATAACGGAATTTCGATTCGTTATTTCGTTTATTTGCTTTCTGTTTTTAAGAAAAAAACGAATGGCGGTTTTGCACATAGACGTCAAAATGAAACTACGGAATTTCGATTTGCTTTTTGGTTATTTCGTTTTCTTTATTGAAAACGAACAAATGAAATAACGGTATTTCGACTTGTTATTTCGTTTTTCTGTTTTTACGATCGAAACAAAAAAACGGAATAACGGATTTTGATTAATTTTTTCGTTTTATTATTTTTCGTTTTAAAACGAAGAAACGAATGGCGGTTTTGTAGTTTCCCACGAAATTGCCCAGCCCATCCATCCCACATATGAAGTGTGCATGGGTTCGTTATGGAAATTCACGTATTTCCCACTTATGAATAGTACCCCTTCTGACTGACAGTTTTTGCTGTTGTCTTTTGTAGCTCGTCGAATATATTGTTTGAAAACGTGTGTCAATATATTTTACTGGTGCTAAACACGTTTACCATCTACCAATCAAGTAGCTCTTGACGAGCTCTTGACCAAACCCTACTTTTTGATATACATTGCTGACGAGCTGCGTCATCATGCTTCCCTATCACCGGATGTCTAAAAATACATCGAAAGCTAGAGGTAATATGTGGAAATATGCCCATTACACATGCGACATGAAGCCACATATCATCGTCCAGTCTCGGTATCCAGGTAGGGACCAATGTCGTCCAACTCCAGCCCATTGATCCTAGTTTTTCCGGTGTCGAAAACACTTAGTCATGACAAGTTTTCATCAAGTGCTTCCTTCCTGTCCCAGCAACTGTTCATCGTGGCCCGAGCACGATTTTACTGCGGGTGTTGTATTTCATCCCTCCCGTCACCGGCCGGGAAGATTCAATTTTCATCGCAAGGCTTCCGCCGTGGTATTCTCGACTGGCTCCATTCTACCTCAGTGAACATTGCGGCTGCTTGGCACTGAAAGACAAGGAGGAACTTGGACCCTTTCCTATGAGGACTAATCCCCGTCCGTGACATACCTCTATCGGATTCTGAGCCATTGGGCAATGCGCATTTAAGCGTGCTGGACCCGAATTGCTTCTCAACAGAACTATTTGATTACACATGCTGCACATTGATAAGGAGACAGACACAAATCAAACCTAAACAATATTTTATCATTTTCCGGATACAGCACAGCCATCTCATGATGCTGTCTTGGATGATATTCTGTATATCTGTATATGAGCTTCACAGAACTGTTGGTTCAGTGTTGGATGAGTTTCATGAATTTCCAAACGAAAGTTTCTCACGAGCAAATTTTGTGGATGGAATCCCGAGACCTGACGAATTTCTATCCAATCTTCTGGATGAGAGTGGCTGGGATCACAATACGGCAGATGGCGATTGGGACAATAAACCGGTGTTCTTCGAGCCTGACTACATCACAGACAAACCAATGTATATGTCAGCGTTGGACAGTCGCCCACCAAGTAAACCCCGAGCGGCATTCTCGGACAGCGAGGACGATGACGTGCCAGACATTGCCTCTTGTGCATCTGCGATTCAATCATGTGGTGTATGTAGCTGTTGTTTCATGGATGACATCGTTGTGACGTCATGTAGTGGGCCATCGATTACAGATATACCAATGGGCATGCCCATCAACACCACACACCTGTGAGTATATACATAGTTGTGTTGAAAATGGTACCAGCGTCCCTCTAAATGAAATATGGTGGAAAACAAAAAGCGTGAATATTTCACGATGAAATATTGTCAGTCAATATCAGTCAACAAATTTATCTAGTTGGGTGAAAAATAATTTACCCCCTGTAAAGGTGTAACTTGATATGTAATTCTGACTGACAATGGATTAGTATGGTGGTCCCGCTGGAAATACGCACAGGACGAAACGTAATTACTGTTGAATCCAGTGACGCCCACAGTCAGCTGAACAAATACTAGAAAACAAATACTAAAGCAGCGACTCACGAGTTGTTGCATGGATGAAACATTGGAATAGATGTGACACGAAATACCCAGAAATGACATCTGCAGCTAGTAGATTATGCTGGGATACCATACGCGTTGTTCTTGCTGTGATGTTTTCACAGGGTTGAAGATGAGAGCCAATGCATATTTTAAAGCAACCAGTAACAATGTGCTGAATCCGATTTTCTTGACTGAATGGAACTCATCTCAGCAACAAATGGAATGACACAACTAAGCTGAGAAAGTCAGCTGGACAAGACATGGCGTTAAAACGAATTTCAACAAGCTCCCTTCCAAGTTCCAACAATGTGCCACAAAATGAGATGCGTGGAGGTCGGATAGATATACATTGTACTACTGCGGTCTATGGTAGTGGACGAAATTGTGTGGGACTTACCTCCACGTGTGAATGACGGATTTTTTCCCTCGAGTTTGTCCTAGAGTTTCAGTCTTACGTAATAAATAGGAATCCCGCACGTGCATGCTGCACTTGTTGGTACGGTGGCTCATATTCGCAAGATGGGGGAACGCATTTTTTTCTTTACAGCGTTATAACGCTCTAATACAGCGTTATAACCCTCTAATACAGCGTAATAACGCTCTAATTTACATTGTAATAAAGCTCTAATTTGCACTGCCAGAGGCATCATCGGACCTGCTGGTTCATCAGCTCAATTATATGTAGGGAAATCTCAAAATTACTCCGATCTAGATATTTTTATTACAAATCATGACAATGGATAGATGATAGAAGGTTGACCGGTGTAAGTTAGAGTGTAATAACGCTCTAATTTCTCTGTATTACAGCGTTTTAACGCTGTAAAATAGATTTTGTATGCCTCAATCTGGCGAATATGAGCCACCGTATGTTGGTGACTCCACTACTTTTATTCTGAATTCAAATGTACCAGCACTGCTGACTGTTATTCATCAAGGCATTTTGATGAGGTGTCTTTCATGGCCATGATAAAAACTCTGAAGAAGATTGATTATACACATAATGTATGTTTCCAGTCATCGTGCAACGTATCGCGAGTAAACGCTCGCCACGCAATCATTATTACAGTGGGCGCTGATTACAGTGGCGTGATGCACTAATCACAGTAAGGCGTTCTGAATATCCATAATACGTACACATTCCATCGTGCTCGTGTCTAATAAGGCCACCAATATGCACGATAGATGGAACGAATACAGTAGCGATCATTTATAAATTACCGGACATTTCATCCGATATCGACATGGCGTTGCGTCCATAGTCCGGCCGTCCTCGTTTACATTTTTATCTTTAATATTCAGGGTCAGATTTTCCTGAAATTTCGCACAAAAATGCTCGAAAATATTTCAAGAGGGAAGCTTTCTTTATTGCGGAAGACACTTTTTTTTTTTCGAAAGACACTTGTTTATTATTTCTTATACGTTTCAGTAACTAAGTTTTTCTACATCATGTAGGACTCCCCATATGTACCCCTGTGATGTGTAGGAGTTTTGTTGACCTGGAACCCCCTGTCTGCGTAAAATAAGCCTTGACCAGGTTTTTTTGGTCTCAACATATCGCCCACATTTTGCCTAACTCGTTTTCCACATAAATCAACAAATATTACAAGAAAAACGCATGTCATGGACGATATCAACCATATTTGATAACTCTTGACCATAGTTTGTAACGGTGTTGTCAGTGAGACTGGAAAACAAAGCACAGTAGATGTACGGCTGTTATGACTCGACAGCCCGCATTTATATACCTGATGATACCAATATATTCTATTCCAGCAAGTCTGAGTCTGTTTTGATGCGTGCGATAAACAAAGATTTAGCTAAGTTTAATTAATGGTTCAGAGTCAACAAATTGTCATTGCATACTAATTCTCATGTTTTGAAAAACATTTTGTCTCTCTCAGTATACATGGTATATTTGGGGTGTAACTGGAGTCAATTACCCAAACTTGGAAACATGTTTTCTCCTTAGCAATTCAAAACTAAATACAAATACATCCTTTTCAATAAATGTCATCACTATCATACAATTACAGTGATGTTTGTACAAATCATCATGTATGACTCCCCATTTGAAAGTGCCAATATTTCTTTTTGTTATTGGCATCATCACAACCTAGTTGTATTGGTGGTTATATATTGATACTTACATCTACCGGTAAGCTCAATCTTCAAGCGTTCTATGAGTACAGTTGTGGCAGTTACCATTATGAAGGAAAAAGTGCCGAAAATCCTAAAATATTTTCAAAGGAGGAAAAAACATGTTTTGGCTGGAAATGGTTCAAAACTCATGAGCAACGAAACTTATACACGTCACAAAGGTATATAAGGGGAATCTTTTGAAGCAAACATATCAAAACAAGTCAGAGATTGTTGAGAAAATTGCTACCAAAGTCCAAAATTGGCCGTTTTTCATGCGAAAATAAAGAACTAGAA